>JAGMVK010000002.1:0-2400000 GCA_020747065.1 Cadophora sp. MPI-SDFR-AT-0126 | reverse complement strand
GGACTTCCAATCTGGCAGAAGGGACCAGGTCTGTACAACAGTCTCACCGACAACTAGGTACCGAAGCATTGTGTCACTTGGTGGTCAGAGATAAGGATCCTTCTAGGACACAGTTGTACCACATGTCAACATATCATTTTCCAGTTCGGTTTCGTCACTTTCAGATGAGGCTGGATAGACATGCCGGACGATCCTCTGGATAGCATCATCATATTGCCTATACGAAGATGGGACGAATCGCCGATCAGTACGCATGTCCGACACAGTGCCCATTTCGTAGCAGCCAACAAGCGTTATGGTCGATGATAAGGCAGTTCTCATGAGAACCACTCGTCTGGCAAGCTGAGATGACTGTGTCTAAGCTGGAAGGATAGCTGCATTTCCGAACCAAATATTCGTGGCTTCATAGCTCTGAATGTCATGAGAAAGACCCCCCACCTTATCTTTCCAAGTTCGTGGTTGGAAAACAGCTCGCAAAGCGGAAGATGCGTGTACGAGCTTGCTTTGTGAGATATTCATATCTTTCGTGCGTGAGAGGACTTTGAACGACCTTCTCGACTGGGAGAATGTCTGAGCACTTTCCCGTTCGCGTGGGGGCCATCGTTTCTCTTTTTTGAAATTGTTCGCCAAATGATGACGACCATGACGGCTGAAAGAAGAAGACACAGTAGAAGTAGTGGTAGTATTAGTATTAGTAGTGGTACGGAGTCGACGATGTTTGGATAGAGCTTCTGGAAGCAGTCGTGGACTAAGCCCAGGTCCAGGCAGCCAGGCTATGCTACGGTTCGTCCCGCTCCCACGACCACCGCTAGTGCCGCGGGTGAGCGATGGCTGAAGGATGCTAACCAGGCCAGGTCATCCAAGGCTGTAGGCAAAGCGCGAGATGCCACGATCTTTCCTTTTTCTCTGGATCCTGGTGGTCACTTGTCATGTTTTCGCAGCGAACTTGCTTGGGGCGGCCGCTCCGGTATAGGCTCTTTACATGAGAGCCTTTTAGAGGTTGACTGTACGACGTACTGTGCATGGAAACGGAAGATGCCACATATAGGTAGGTGAGTAGGCGCACGCAGGTGGGCAAGTAAGTACCTTGTACCTTCGTACCAAGAATTGCACAATCGATTCGACTGCTGCTTCATCTTCACATGCTGCCCGTCTACTGCAATGGAACGGGGCTCCAGAAACACAGGCTGCAGGCTATGGCGCCTTCGGGTCTTCTTCCCAAGGATGGGACTGGCTGCCGGTAGGAGCAGCATGCTGAAATAGGACCGCATGAGGTTCGACGCAGTTATCTCTTATGATAAGGGACTTATGAGTACGTGTATCAAACAGCTGTATAAGAATAGTTCCAGCAGAGGACAGGCAGTACAATAGACTTTTGGTATGGATGTGGATGTGGATGTGGATGGATGGTTTGAGGAAGGGAGGGAGTATTGTTGTTCCACCGGGTGAGTGGATGCTTGGGATATGTGCTCTGGTCGTGCCAAAATGTACATCTGTTGGGCTGTGAGATACTGTGGAGAAAGACAGTGATCCCTGACTGAGTCGTGCCATTGTGCCACACACTCGTTCTGACATCCTCCCACCCTGGTCGCCCCTGATCTCTTATCTCTAGCAAACCACAGAGCGGCATTCGACCAACCCAAGCCCTGAGATCCAGCACGGGTGTTGCTTTTGCTGGCAGATGAGGGCAGATGGCCAGGACAGGGCCGAAAGAAAGACTCAGGCTTTGCTTTGGGGCAGAAGCGGACCTGAACTGGTGGGCCGCAAGAAGTGTGCGCTGAGCAGCAGATATGAGTACCCGCTCTACGCTCCACGATCCACGCTCTCATCCTCACACACCAGCTCCACCCTCGATACCGCACCCACCACCACCCTCCACAGTAAACACACCCTGTCCCATCCATCCCTCTCATCCCTCCTCTCACACCTCCTTTACTGATAAACTTGCATCAAGACATTAAACAGCGCCCGCACCTCTTCCCACCCCCGTCGCACGCCATGGACCATATCGGCCAGCGCGAGTCTTGCTCCCGCCCAAAACCCTTCTCCTACTCGCCCTCTTGTACTCGACTCGCCCGCCGCCAGTCTCCTTGACTTCCAGCCACCACTCACTTCTTCCTTTCTCCTTGCTGAGAGACAGAGAAGAGAACAGGAACCGCACCGCACCAGAGAAGAAGAAGCCCCAACAGGCTGTCCCTTGACTACTCGATCCCAGGCTCCAGGAACCCGCTCCGATCCCGTTTGTTAGAGTTTGACTACGGCGTCTCTGGGTGCCGAACCCCCACCACATCCCACCCCCCATCCCTCCCTCCCAAGGTCCCCAATCTGTATTTATCAGAGATCCACTCCCCAGCAAAACTCTTCGACTCTCGCGACCATCTAGATCTTCCCAGTCACTACCGATTGAACCTTCATGTATTCCATTGCCCTTTGGAGCCATCGATTCGGAAAAACTGGCTACCATGAGCAGCATGTTCTCTCCTCCGCGTCGTGAGAAGGCGCGAGCCAACGACTCAGATCTGCCACAGGGAGGCTGTCGCTACATTATGCTGCACCCCGAGGTCAAAAACCTGCGTTGTGCCTGTGTTGGGTTTGCATTGAGTCGAGCAATTCCTGCTGGAAGTACGTGCGACTGTGGACATCAAGCTTGCTATCATATTCCCGAGAAGGAGTGTGCATCGATTGATCGACGGGAAATGGAGGCTTTGAAGAAGAGGATCGATATGCTCGAAGAGGAACTGGACCGGGAGAGAAGTGGTGAAAGAAGTGGCCTTGTGGACCGCATTGGCCGTTTGGAAGAGCTCGTTGATAGGACCAGAGGAGAGACCGAGACAGAGTTCAAGAGCGTCTATCGAGCCCAGAGCAGCTTGTTTCACCAGATAGGGACTTTGAACAAACGGGCACCATACTACGAGGACCATATCGAGGCTCTGGAAGATGGTGTACAAGGAATCCGGAACCATTTAGAAGAAATGGATGATGCATCGATGCGACTTGAGGATAAGGTCGACGCCCTGGAGAAGTCAACATCCCTCGATACTACCATGATCAGTCGACGAAGGAAGGCTTCGACACCACCTTCTTTGAGGATGGACAACAGCACCGAGTATTCTGTTAAATCCGAGGAATCTGATATCAGTCCTAGTCCAACACCCCGAGAGTCTCGCTTCCCTCTACATCTCGTGATGGCCGACGAAGCATCACGCATTCGATCATTCCGTGAAAGGGTATCATCTGTTGGGTCTGGTTCTCAATCCTGGACAGTTCATGTATCGCTCTTGCCTACTTCAGCACAGCCATTCCCGTTTGAGAAGGATACCGCTGCTTACAAGCGTTGCTTGTCTAGAGGTACGATAATCTTGTACTCACTCTCTCCATCCATCTCCAACCCTTCTAGTTATCATCGAATAGCAAGGCTGACATTCCCTAGGTCTCCATCAAGTCCTCGTGATTCCAGACACCGATAGTCTTTCCTTTAAAAACGCAGTCAACGATGCTTTTGGAGAAATCATCCACGGCCGCCCTTGGCATCCACTCGTCGCCAGACTGTGTGACGCGAAGAATCTAAGAGGACTTCCAATGCTCCGTCAACTCGACGACTACCTCGTCGGTAGCAGCTACGATGCCGAATTCTTGCAACGAAACTGTGCAGTCAACGATGAGAGCGGCAAGATCCTCGACTTGTATATCGCCATGGCCCACGACACGATTTCATGGGCCGAGTTGCGAGACGTCACACCTTTCAAGCCTGGACTCGAAGCATCATGGACGTACGACCCACTGCTCGACGGTCCTTCTCTCGAAGCCGAAGCCCATGCCCCGGATACAAGCCGACCAGCAGCAGGCGATATCATCACCGCCTGGTCACCAACTTTGAAGCGCAACGCCTCAGAGATATCACGAGCCCCCAGCTTCGGCTCCTCAGAATCTGAAGGTAGTCGACCAAAGATACCACGGTGCACGGCGGATGCTAACATGGAGATGCTCGGAAGACGTGTTGAGAAGGTCTGAGTCTGATGAACGACTGAAGATTCGATGAAATGACCCACATTATTAGACTGTGTTATAGGGACGGGAAGGACTTTTGCTTGTTTGTTTTTCGAGACATGTTCATGATGACCACCTACCGTTCTTGGCGTAAGGAGATGGCGTATAGATGGAGAATTTCTTTCAATACCAGAGACGGTTGGCAATGGCGTTTTGGGGATACATTCATGTAGCGCATATTTGAGCGAGTCAAGACTTTCTACTGTGGCACTATTTGGTGACCACCCTTATGTTTCGCATTTTGAGCCAACTGTCGCTAATAGCTAGAATCCATATTATCGAAAATACAAGTTTTCTTTGGGAGATGTGTTGCGTTGAGTACTGGTCCATCAAAGTATTTTTGTATGCGGACTAGTCCAGGTGAGGCTCCTTTGCATGTCTTCCAGTTCAGGGACAATTCACACGGAAGTAAGGAACTTGGGAAATCTCGCATGTTGTTCCAACTACTATCTATTCTCTTACATGCTAATGAGGGCCCAAAAAGCAGATAGAGCAATTGTCATCACCTTGAATGTTGAAGCTGCTCGATGGAGAAACCTATTCATCCTAATGTATAAATTGGCTTTTGTAATAAAATAATAAAATGTCGGTCGATTAGGTGCCTTCCCAACACAGACCAATACCTTGCGACTTCTAAGTTCCCCTTTAGGATATGCCGAAGGTATCTCCGTAGTTGACCTGAGGTCACGCAAATAGTCAGCAATAAACAGAAAAATGGATACCAGCCTACCCAGCCAGAGATCTGCTAATCGGATATTCATTAAATTTCTCTACTTTCTATAACAGACAAGCAATGGCAGCTTCACAACCGAATACTGTACCTTCCTCGGTTTCACTCGCTTCGACCAGAATTGATTCTGTTTTGCCGAAACGCCGATCAGATGCGACATGGCAAACGTGAGCACGAGCTTAGAGTCATACTATTTGTCAATACTGTTCTTCATCAACTCACTCACCTTTTCATTTCAACGCCTACACTTGAAATAATTCAACTTTTCGAGTTTGCCGAATTTAAGGTTGATTTGCACGTGAACTCTGCCCCGCGCATCCCACCATATGCCAAGCCCCGCGATCGACGTCTCCCTAGCGCCTCCAGGAAAAGGGCTCGAACAAGGGGAGCCTCAATCGGCATCTGACTTCAAGTCTTTAGACGGCTTAATTTTGATACCCAGTGCCTCAGCATACGCTTTGATTTGTATTTGGCATTACATCTGCTTCACTTGGCCTCGTTTGATTTCGCGCGGCCTTTCAATTTTAGAAGATTCGTCGGCAACGACACGACGAAAGATTTGGTCTTCAACTGGGACCCCTCTCGACACAACGAGTTCACCTTGACTGCGACGTCTGATCAGCTCCACCAGTCCTCAGCTCGACCATGTCCGACACTTCGCCTTCTCCTTCCAAACGCCGCAGAACCAAAGGCACTCACTCTTTCGCAATGAGTACACCTCCAAGGCGACCTGCACCAGAAAAGAATGACTACTTCTCAAACCCATACGAGCTGGTACCAAAGAAGATATCAAAAGGACCAGTATGGCCACCAAACAAGCTTCCCGTCGAGCTCTTCACATTGATCGTCTCGTACCTCCCTCGCTCAGGAGTCCAGAATATGCGCCTCATCAACAAGGAGTTTGATCTTAAGGTGTCCGAAGCGCTCTTTCGAATAGTGGTTGTACCGTTCAGACCGGAAATATATGGAATTACGCCTGAGACTACGGGTCCAAATGACGCGCTGCAGGGTTCTATTATGTTGCAGGACCAAGGCATGCGGGTCTTTCAAGGGTACGTAGACCCTTCCCTGGTGGACCATAAGGCAAGGCTAATTTTATATGTACAGATTTGGGAGATGGATCAAGAGATTTGCTATGAGTTTCGAAATCGATCACGCGAAATTGGCAAGCCCACCTCGAAAATCGGATCAGGAGGTCATACTTTCATTCTGGGGTCTGTACCGCTGGCCATTCAAGACATACAACAGATATTCGCAGTTGGAAGGGCTCGAACAGACAGCAGATGAGACCAGGACTATGGCGAAAGCTTTGAAATATATCAGTACTGCGAAGGAACTTGGTCTGTCGATTGACGGTGGCTTAGGTTGGCTTGCTGGCCCAGATATCAACCAAAGAGTAGCAGATCGAGGCGAGAAACCGGTTGTATTTGGTGCTTCGAAGTTTGTCCCCGAGCCTATGGCCGGACCGGCAAAAGGAGCAGTCAAGTCGACAGCCTTGTCAAATTCAGCGGATTCACAATCCGAGTATGGCTTATTCCTGCGGATGGTGCTGGAAGCCGGAATTTCTCGTGAAGATGCCGATTCCGCGGTACAGATGCTCCAAACAGAGTCGAGGGCAACAAGTACGGCTGCAACTGAGAATAACAGCTCGTCAGACGCTACACATTCACTATCACCACAGATTGATCCCGTGCGAAGACGTCGTCGAAGTCATATTTCTACTACAACCAACGATGCAGGAGATATTGACGATGATAACGTTGATTTGAGCGAGGAAGACGATTTCCAGGCGGCAGCTTCTTTCTCCATGGGATCCATTAGCAGCAGAAGGGTCGCGAAGAACAAAGAATCGTATCCGTTGAAGCCCAATGAACTCACGAATGCCCAGAGAGAGATGTTGTTGGAGATGGAATGGGCACAAAATGCTTTCATGCAATCGTGGGCTATTGCTATCATGGACAATCACGACACGTTCCACAAGATTGAGAAGCTCAACATTGCACGTCTTCCTAGCAAGCACCTCTCAATCCTCCGTCGAGAGGACTTCTGGGACAGCCTTCCTTCGTTGAAGTGTCTTGCCCTAGCAATCATCCCCGATTGGCGAGAAGTGAAGAAGGAAGCTACAAGCTGGGTTCAAGATACTCGGATACCTCCCTCTCACGCAGTATCTGCAGTTTATGAGTTGCTTACACAGCAAATTGGAAGACGAGAGCATATCAAGGAGCTTCAGTTTGGATGGCTTTGCGGCGGCGAGTACGCACCAGGACTCTTCGCACGCAACCAACACATCTTGGCAGCTCCTGTGGTCTCGAATGCAATGCACATGGTGAACAGATCTCAACTGCACCCAGTTTTGGATCTTCCTCACATCGAGCGCCTGTTCTTCAAGAATTGTTGGATCAGCCCTCACATTCTGAGTCGCTTTCTGGGTCCTATGAGGAAGGGAGTCTTGCAGAGTATCTCTTTTGATTCTGTCTCATTGACAGCTATGGTGCCACAAAACGCACATCCCAATCCGCTTACGGCTGCCGCCATGGCCCAAAATGCCCAGAATGTAGCTGGCCAAGCTGCTGCGAACAATATGCTTGCGAATCTCCAAGGGTTGCAAGGTGGTGGCTTTAACGGTGCTTTGAATAATCAAAATCAGCTTCTTCCTGCTGTTCCACCGGTCGTTGTGCCAGTGCCCGCTACTGGCACAGACTGGCTTGACATTCCTCGCGTCGGTTCTTGGGTAGACATCATCAACAGCCTGACTCCTGGCCGGACGCTCGAAGATATCCGATACGCCCAAGAGATTGGTCCGGAGCCTGAGCCAAAAGCCCCCACGAATCTCACCAAGCTCGCCTTCAAATCCTGTGGCTACGTCCGCATCCCCCTTGACTTCGACCAGACCTTCCTCGACCCAACCATAACTCCACCACCACATCCCGCTCCCATCACAAAGCGCATCAACGAGCTCGACCCACAGATGATGAAGCCGCTAGAAGCTTTCACCCTCGGGGCTATCATCAATCACATCGATCCTGCTGAGGTTGCTGCGTTGGAGAATGCGTGGAATATGAGTGTTGGGTGGAGACATTCGCGTCCAGAGCTGGCGGGTGATGCCCAAGCTGACGGGTTTGTGAGTGCGGGACTGGGGAGGTTCGATGGCTTGATTGAAGTCGTTCAACCAACGACAAGACAATCTCGTTGAGGTTCCTAAGTGTTAAAGCTGAGAACTTGTCTTTTGGGCGGGCGGTCTCGCTGTTTGCGAGGTTGTCTGGCCTGGCAAGCACCGAAGAGGTATTCTGGCTCCCATCGTCATCTTTCTTCTTAACCACTTGTTTTATGTATTATGTATTATGTATTATGTATTGATTATTTGCATGCATAGCGTGGGTTTTGATCTGGTTTGGGCGCGTTATTTACAGATAAGAGATTCTTGAAGCGGACAGAGTCTGGTCTTTACAGAAGGTAGGGGCAGAGTACACCCTTTTGAAATAGGGCTGGAAGGCAGTGGGAGGAGAGACGAAGCAAGCGAACAGAATCACGAAAAGCAACGCATTACTCTTTCTCTTTATACCCGGGCTTGGGCCGTAATAATGGAGGTTGACAGCCGTCCTGACCAGCATGTGCGTGTGGATGAATCTGATACGGCTTGGACCGAGATCTTTTTCTCCACGGGTGTACTGTCGTGGTTTTAGGGGTGGATGCTTGTATGTATGAATAGAGCAGAGAGGGTTGAGGAGCGTCACTTGAGTGATGACTCCCATACGATGGTGATATGGGGGGATAGGAGGTAGTGGATGAATGAACAAATCAAGAAAAACTTTGCATTGCATTGTTTTACCTTCCATTGCTGTCATCAAATGTGCATATATGCTTGAAGTTCATACGGAAGTAAAATGTTCAAGGTCCTCTAGGATTGGCACGGTTTTATGAACAGCTGTGGGGAAATCGTCGATATCAGACTGGCTGCTGTACTTCGGATCTTTCCATGCAAGGGAATTTTGATAGGGGGTTTTATTTCTACTTTCTTGTGTGGAGGATTTGCAGATTTAGCATGGTAGATTTGAAATGGGCAGGATGAGAACTATTCTTCATTCTCATAATAAAGTGCAGACTGTCGAGGGAGGTGTGGCATCCAACTTCGTTGCTGAGGGACAGAAAATCTTGGAGACTCGCATATCACAACTCATGTGACAACTGGTGTTCATGAATTGATTTTGTATGCCAAGGGGTGACCAGCTAAGTTTTTGAAGTTACAGCCATCTAATTAGAAAAGCCATCTAATTAGAAAAGCCATCTCACTCCAATGATTCCTCCCTACACCCTTCGCAAACCCTCATGATGCCAAGCCCAAACCGAAAACAAATTGAACCCCTTTATGCAGCAGTAATAGCTCTACGGCTTCGGACACCACGTTGTCTCGAGCTCAAATGAGCATCGCGACCCTCAACGGCACTCGACTTCTGGACAACCTCCTCGCCTTCGGTCAGGATGAGTTCGATGTGGCATGGGTTGGACATGTATGGGTTGATCTGATGTACTTGTCAGCCTCTGCTCCCCTCCTATCTATCCATCCTTCCCCAGAATCGAATTGTAGAACTTACACGACCGTGAGCACGGTATGTTCGGCGACGCTGCTTGGGGGCCTGGTTGACTTGGATGTGCTTGACGACAAGGTTGCCGGTATCGAGACCCTTGGTATCCGCGTTTGCCTCGGCGTTCTTGAGGAGACCGAGCAAGAACTCAGCGGACTTTCCTGGCCATCTAGCACGGGTAACACCGAATTGCTTGCCTATCCATCACACTTCATGTCAACAAATGGTCCCAGCAAAATCCTGCTCCAGAGCTCGTCCAAAAATCCGTAGGTAGGGCGTATCTTACCCTGCGATGCGCGACCAGTTCCTCCGGCATATCTTCTCATTGGGACGGCTTCCTTGTGCTCTAGGACATTCTCAAGGAACTTGACGGCGCGCTGTAATTTCCATCCGTTTATGGCTTGTGCGGTCTCTCGAGTGTTCTTGAATGAGACACGCAAGTACGCTCCTCGCGCACGAGCGGACTTTGTAGGATGGATCTCTGTTGCGGCGTAACGGACCTACACCAAGAATTCAATAATTAGTGCTGTCTTGAGAGACAGAGCGTAGCTGTCACTTACCATCGTGAGAAGTTGTGTCGTTGGTTGTTGGTTGTCGTTCGCAGATTTCGGATCTGAATAGGTTCACAAATTGCAAAGTGCGGCACGCTAACCTCGCTTGCTAGCGCAAAAGACGACTGTCATCACGTGTCTGTCCCAGAAGCTTGACATCCCAATCGGGAAACTATAGGTCCTTTTCCCTTCTTTTCTGTCCAATTTATCAAAACTGCAAGAATGTATATCGAGATCTCAAGAATAGCCTTGAAATCTCGCTCAATTTGTGATGAAATTAATCAAAATTTCAAAAATGCAGTATAACGTATTCTAAAAACGTATCCGTGCTGGTCCTGCGTGCCTACCAGATTGGGGGAACCGCTCCTTCCTTCCAACGTTCCTGCCAAACTTCGCTGCTCTTTCCTGATCTGAGCTCTTGCCATACTCCCACAAGGCTACCCCTCATCTCTTGAGCCATTTCTACTTCCTCTTCTCTCAACTTCCCCTCTTCATCTCTCAGCCTCTCCATACATCATCTCCTTACACAACTGCATCGCAGACCATTCGAATGTCAAAATTATATGTATAATAACTTCTCTGAATCTCTTTCAAAAGTACTTTACAGACCAATCTCTGCCAGATGTTCTGGCTGGAGACAACCATGGTCAACAATGTTTCTCATCACTGCCGCCCAGCAATGTTCACGTCTGGAGAACTCAATCAGCACACGATAGCAGGTAAGCTAGCTTCAGAGGTTCAGTAAGATGCCGTCTGACTTTTCATTTGCAGACAGACTCAAAGTGGTCGGCCACATCTATGTTGTTGCAGACCAAAGCGCAGATGAGGATGACGAATCAGACCAACTGACTGACGAGGAAGATTGGGGCCAGATCGGCGCTGTCGATTTGCGGAAGCAATGTCAGGAACGCTCGATTGATCCCACCCTACTGGAGCCTGATAGCACTACCAACAATGTTCGAGGACTCAATGTTGATGATTCGAAGGACGAGGTTGTCATTGAACCGTTGAGTACAGCTCCCTACCCCATGCTGAAAAGTACTTTGCAGAGACTCCGCTAACATGAGGGCAAAGTCTCCAAGGAGCTTACACTGAAACCCAAGATGCCCAAGCAGCCACCAGGCTCGACTAAGAAGCAGCAAGACGCAAATCGATATGCCTGGAACAAGAAACACAGGACTCCGGACGAAGCGGCGGCATTGTCCAAGAAGCGAAGCAAAGCATGGCGTGAGCTAAGTGACGAGCGAAAGGAAGCCAAATATTTCCAGAACTTGGAATTAAGACTCAGAGAAAGTGACGAGATAAGGGAGTACAACAAGCAAGTAAAGGCGATTAAAAATAAAAGAAGATTTACAAAGAAAAAGTACTTAGAAAAGAAAGGAAATTGGTTAAAGTTAAGTTATATATATAAGCTACTTTATAAGTTTTTATGCTTTTAATATTTATAAGATTTAAGTACTATAACTTAATTAAATTGGTTCTTATATAAAATCTTTATTTTAATAAAAATAGTTTTTTATATTTTTAAAAAAGAGAATATAATATTAAAGTAATAAAAGTACTAAAATAAAAATATATAAAAATATATAAAATATATAAAAATATATAAAAATATATAAAAATATATAAAATATATAAAAATATATAAAAATATATAAAAATATATAAAAATATATAAAAATATATAAAAATATATAAAAATATATAAAAATATATAAAAATATATAAAAATATATAAAAATATATAAAAATATATAAAAATATATAAAAATATATAAAATATATTAAAAAAATAATAATATATAAAAAAACTAAAATTAATATTATAAAGCTTTTATTAGTATAATAGAGATAACTAGTATAATAAATAGCCTATATAGTTATAAGTATATCGCAGATTATATATATATTATAGATTATAGGACTTAGAAGTTATAGAAGATAACTAGATATAATATTATAATAAGACTAGTAGCTACGCCTTTTATACTTAAGCTTAAAGCTTCTTTTAAAACTTCTTTTCTTTTTATATTTTTTACTTTATATTATAACTATTAATAAACTTTTATTAAGCTATTATATTAGAAAAGATTATTTTTATTTATAAAAGTCTTAATATCCTAAGCTAATTCCTTAAGTCCTTATTAAGTATAATTAAGTTATATCCTTAGCTCTTCTTTCTTCTTTTCTTTCTTTTATAATATACTTATTTCCTTAAGTACTTTCTAAGTATAATTAAGTTATATATTATAAGGCGCTATACTTCTCTTACTACTATACTAAACCCTCTTTTAGATAAGTAAAATCGATTTCTTTAGAAAATCTAATAAGATTTATTATAGCTCTTTTAGAGCTTTCTTCTTTACTTACTTATTAGTATTTCTCTTCTTTTTAATAGTTAATTAATCTTACTCTCTTTATATTAATAAAACTCTTATTATTACTTAATCCTCCTTTTATATCTCTTTTTATTACTAAACTAAAGAGCGCGAATAAAATAATCTTATATTACTTAGCTTACGCTTTAATATAATATCTTTAATAGATAATAACTTTAAGAATAAAGATACTAAGTAGACTTTAGTTATATAACTAAAATAAACTTAAAAAGACTTCTAAAAGTTATTAAAGAAATTAAGTAAATAATAAGATAAATAGAATAAGACTATATAATAAGTCCTTACTTTTCTAAAATAATTAAATACTTAGAATTCCCTTAGTAATAATAGAGATTTAAGTAATAATAACTTTTCTAATAAAGACCTTAGTCTTTTTTATTTTATTAACTAAGCTTATTATTTAAGTTATAGAAAATATTCTTAGGAATTATATATTAATAAATTCTCTAGTAATTCTAAGAGCTTAGAATAATATACTTAGTCTATATTAATACTAAGTAAGATAGATATTAATTCTAACTATTACTTTAATAAAAAGTCTTATATTACTATAGTATATAATTATACTAAAGGAGATACTTAAAGCTACTTATTATTATACTTTAAATAAGAAGTTATCGAACGCGCTCTATTAGAAGTTATATTGTGGTGGGGATCGGCCTCAGTACACTTTTGTTACCTGACCTGTGCACTTAGTATTATACTTAAGCTAAGATCTCCCCGAGAGATTAGAAATAATAATAATAGCTCTTTTCCCTCTAATAGGTTTTACACTTCTTCCTTTACTTAATAATTCGCACTTTTTAGATATATAATATCTTTTAATTCCGTCTATCTGTTATTTCGTAAACTTCATACCTTATATACTATATATTTACTACTCTCTTATTATATAGAGATTAGGGTCTTCCCCTCCATATGTATTTTAGTGACCTACGCAGGGAATATATCTAATATATAAGGTGTTTAGGTATATATAACAGAGTATCCCCTTATACTAATTTAGAATTCTTAAGGTTCGAGGATATTAATTATATAACTACAGGAATTATTTAGTTAGCCCTCTTATAGGCTTTAATATAATAATAAACACGACGATAAAAGCTACGATATTAAGAGATTATACTAGGATAACTAAGTTACTCCCTAAAGTAGGAGGAGATCTTAAAGTACTGGAAAAATATAACTTTTTCTTATAGGAGCTTTACTACTATTACTTATTTTATTCAGCGCCTCTTTCAGGACTTAAGACTTACTTTATACGAGGAAACTACTAGCTCGGACAGAAATCAATTAGCTCCTTATTAGAGCCTGAAAGCTTATAAGTATTAGGAAGGACGAAATTATATAAGGGGGTTTCAAGCCTAAAATACTTAAGTGCTAGAGCGTTTATCTTTATATTTACTATTTTTAGTTTAGAGCCTTCAGGGTCTTACGTGCTAGAGCAGAGCTTTCTATCTTAGTATCCTATTATTATAAATATTATTTTATAGTTAGTTTAGTCTTCTATTTCAGTGCTTATTTATAAACTATATTCCTTCTATTATTTATATACTAAATCTTTACTTATTTTAGAAGCAAGGGTAAGGAGGTTATATAAGGAGAAACTCTATTGATGGATTTTTTATAATTATCTTCTTCACTATCTTTTCTATTTATAACACATATATATTTCCTTACCTTTTAAAAGTACAGCTAAAACTTCATTAAATATAAAACCTTTCACACTATTACTTAATATAAAATTAATATTATACCAGCTAATAACACTAGAAACGCAGGCTCTAAGGAGAAGAAAGTAGTAAGCTCTAGTAGCCCTAAGCCAACAACTTCTATAGGTAATTCAGTGAATACCCTATAAGTAAGTATAACCTCTAATATAAGCTCGTTAACCCCTAACGTCACGGAAGACAGGGGTAAAACTAGCTTTACTCCGAGTACTTCTAAACACTTAAGAGGAACTAAGACCCTTACTAAGCCCCTGTAAGACACTAAGCAGTAGATAAATATTTAGTAACCTATACTACTAGCTCGAAGTATTAGAGTACTATATTTCAATAGGAGAGAGACGACTTAATTTCTTAAGAGCCTTATTTACTTATTTCGAAGCTGAAAGATCATCTTAGAGGAAGAAATAAAGTAGTAGGTTATTAAGTACACTAAGCCTTCTGTAGCGTGGAATTTAGAGAAACTCCTAAGCTACGCCTCCGGTACCTTTTATGAATTCAGCGCTATAATTCAGAAGGAATACTAGAGTCTTAACTTACTCTATTAACTTTATATTATTAGTTATCTAGATACCTTAATTCAAGACTTTCGGATTCTTTAAGAGATTAATTCTAACTCTAGCTTAATAATAATTCACTAATTTTGCAGGGCCTTTAAAGAAGTTACTAATAATTATAAAAATAAGGGGAATCTTACAGATAAGTAAATTGTTCTTTAATTCCTATTCGCACTTCTAGCGTACCTTTAGAAGAAAGCTATAGAGGTTTCGATTCAGTAGGGAGGAGGATAATTTAATACGGATAACTTAGTACTATTTTCTAAAGTATTTAAAGTAGTAGAAACTAGGATTTCTCTTATTAAGGATATCAATACTCTAGTTTAAGAGTAAAGCATTAGGAGTAAACCCGTAATTTACTCTAATATTAATTATTTCACTAAACCAGTAGCGCCGACTATTTAAGCTAGAGATACCGCGAGATTTCAAGCTAATTTTACTACTTATTATAATAATATACTTATTACTCAGATTCAGCGAGCCTTTCAGGATAATTCTAAGCTAGTAAGAGCTAATATCTTTAATCAAGTCACTACTTCAGTTAATAAGGATTTAATTCCGACTATTTAAAAGATTAAAAACAGCGCTACTTAAGTATCAGATCACGACTTAGATATAATTACTAAAGGGCTAAGGGACCTCTAAATCTTATAAGGGATAGCTAAGTGAATCTCAGATACTTAACTAATATTTAAGATTAACTTAATTTAATACACTAAATAAGCTTAAGAGGAAGTACTAATTTAGTATAGAGAGAGCTAGTACACTAGTAAATCCAGCTATTATAACCGCAGTAATAGTTACTATAGTAATAACAATAAGGGGTATAAGTAGTACTATAATAAATAGCTTCTAGGGATAAGACCCTAAGCTTTTCACTAATATATAAATTAGTGCTACGATTATAAGAAGTTTATTAGCCTAGGAATAATCTATGAAGCAGATAATAATAACTATATCTGTATTAGTCCGTAGGAAGAAGAGAAGCTAAGATACCTTATTATATTTCCTAATAGTAATATACCCTAAAGATAGAAGGTACTAAAGAAAGTACTTAATACTATATATAGCCTTAACTTAGCGAGAAGAGCTTAAGTAGAGAAGGATCTTCTTAACTCGTAGGTATAAGCTACACTAGTATAAGAGCTGACTTATAATAATTCAGTAAAGAGTTTAGAAGTTAAACTTAACCTTAGACCTATTAATACTTCAGATATTCTTATATAAATATTTCATAATTAAGATACTTTAGCTAGAGTCTAGAGCCTCTATATATAAACTAAAGGGAACATAGAGACTAAGGAATTCTAAGTATAATTAGTAAAGACTAGAGCTCACTCTACTACTTCTTAAAAGTAATTATATAATATAGGAGCTAAACTTTAAGATAGAATTAAAGTATATACCTCCTATAGAAGAGTGAAGTTCCCTAAAGATATAACTAGAGGTATTTAGTTTACTAAAGCTTAAGGGAATACTCGCCTTCCGAGTACGATAGATATTAATAACCTTAAGGAAACTCGTAAAATGCCTATAGAAATCCTTAAACAGAACATGAAAAAGGCTAGCTCTACTAAGCCTTTAATTACCCTTAAGACTTTAGTACTACTATTATCTATTCGTAAGATAAGAAAGGAATTAGTACCTACCCTAGTTCTTCCTCTAATAGCACTAAGACTAAGTATTTAGGGGCTAAACTTAAGAAATCCTCGCATATATAATATCCTATTTCAGAATAGTTATAAGTATAAGAGTGTACTAGATAAGTTACTAAACTAGATGAAGATCCCCGGAAATCTTACCTTAAGGGAGTTAATAGTACTAATTGACTTACCTAAAATAGTAAAAGCCTCTATTAGGGCTATTAATTAAATAATATAGCGACATGAAAAGGAAGCTCTATAAGTAGAGGAAGTAAGAGTTCAATCGCTAGAAGTTTTAATAGAGTTAGATAATATTCTTTAGTAAAGACTAATACTTCAGTCCCTACCTATTATTAATAAATATAAAGAAGAAAATACTAAGCTATAAGGCGATAACTTAGATAACATCACTACGTTTCTAGAAAAATCCCCTTACGATTCATCTACCCTAAATACAAGTATACGTCGCTATACGCTACCTTAGAAACAGTTCTACGAATATAAGGGAGTTAGACTAAAGTAGTATAACTTTATACTGAAACTTAGGAGCTATTAGCAAAGTCAGCGGGCTTAAACCGCTTAATTAGTAGAGGCGCTAGTCTTATATTTAGCGCTCTTCTTACTAATTAGCTCGATTCCTTTACTTAGACTCCCTCTACTTACTCTTTTTACGGGCTTAGGGCGACCTTTCTTATAACGCCAGTAATACTATTATATATATAGCGACGTTAATTCTTTAGTAGGTATATTTATTAGCGAGGCGTTTAGTATTAACCCTATTAAAACTAGCCTTAATAGAATATAATCATATTACTCTCCAATCCTAAAGCTAGTAGTAATAATACTTAGAAGAATAATAATTAGCGATGTTTGAGCTACTCTAGATACTAAAGCTAAAGTTAGTTATATAATACTAGAAGTAGTAGTAAAGCTTAAGCTAGCTATCACTAATAGTTATAATATAGCTTTAAAAATAATTACTAGTACTAAGTCTCAGTTTCTTGGATTTACTAATAATATCCTTATAGTAATCGGAAATTACGTTATCTATATAAGGTTTTATATTATAGATACTCCTAGAGTTAAAATCATTCTAGGGTTTCTATTCTTCTAAAAGGCTAAGCTAACTTTCCGTTACCTCTCTAATTACGACAGTGGGAAAGTCCTTACTAATTTATAGGATTCTCGCTCTTATCTTATTACTACTATTAAAATAAATAATACTATAGAGGAAGCTAAAGATACTGAAGCACTAAAGAAGTAGTAAATAATTAGAATAGTCTACTAAGATAAAGATAGTAATTACAATTCCTAAGATAAATTTTCAGGAAACAAATAGCTAACTATAAATAGAGTATAGCAGTTAGAGTAATATAATACTTTATATTTATAATAACTCCTATACTTAAAGGTAAGCTTAATAAAGAGGAAGACAATACTTAGATTTCTAATTTCAGCCTTAATTCCCCTGAACCAGCTACTATAATACCTCTAATTTCCAAGATAGAACCTACAGTAATTATTAAATTTATTAAGAGAGAGTTTTATATTCCAGAATTAACTCTTTAAAATTTCACCCTAGGGACTATTATTAAGGAAGCTTTATTAGACCTTTCCTTAGTTATTAACCCTGAATTAACATTCCAGTTCACTATAAGCTATAATAAGCTCAACGTAAAACACCCTTACTATAGGAGGCCTTAGTAATTACGTATAGTTTAAATCGATATAATATATAAATTAAAGGCAAAGAAAGTATAACTGATTAACGAAGTAGACTAAATAGGAGAAGCTCCCAGTAGGAAAGATAATTAGTATAAGAGGTCCCGAGTAAGAGACACTTAGTAAGATTAATATAGAAGATTTCAGTACCTTTTACTACTCTAATTCTTAAACTTACCTTAAAGTTTAAGACTTACCTTAGAAAGGTTAGTGAAGCTTAATATTAGTAGTACACTATAACTAGAGAAGAGAGCTCTCTTTAATAAAATAATACTGAACTAAGAGGGAGCTATAGCGTTTAAGTAGCCTAAGTATAGACAGTTTTATGAAGATATTTCTCTACTAGTAATTATTAAGACGATACCTTATAAAGCGTAGTAAGCTTCTAATTTTCCGCTACTTAAAGCGTTAGTGCCTAAAGTTATGAAAATAGTATAAGAGCGATTAGATAAAAGAGTACTTAAACTCTCTAAGGGACTTTACTGAAACGCTTAGTTTCTTATTAAGAAGAAGGAGCCCGGAAAATACAAGCTTATTAACTCAGCGACTATACTAAACATAGTAACTTGAAGAGATATAAACTTACCTTTATTAGTGGATAAGTTCTCTAAGGAATTTACAGGCTACTAAATGGCTAGTTTTGTAGACCTCTATTCCAGCTATAACTAGTAAATACTTCACTAATCGAGCCGAGATATAATAGTATTTTACGTGCTATATATAAGGCTAGTCAGAAACACTACCTTACCTTAAGAGTACATTAACTCAGTTACTTAATTTATATAAACGATATTAAGAATCTTAAAAGATATTATACTAACTATTACTATACTATTTCTTAATAATATAGGTGTTAAAAGCCCCTATATAAACTACGATTAAGCTATTACCCTTCTAGGAATTCGCTAATTTATGATAGAATATATTACTAACCTTGATAAAACTCTAGAAAGACTTGAAAGAGCTGGAGCAACTATTGGAGCTAAATCATAGTTCTGCCTCAATAGGCTAGATATTATAGGCTACGCCTGTAATTTAGGGGGCAGAGAACTATTAGTAATATACCTTATTAAAATACAGAACTAGGAAGAGCTAAAACACCTCTCTAACATTAAGGGATTTCTTAGGCTTGTTATATACTTTTGAATTTAAATTAAAGATTTCCGATTTATTACTGAACTCCTCTATAACCTTTTAAGAAAAGGGGTCCCTTTTCTATTCGAACTAGACAAACTTATAAGTAAAGCTATAAAAGCACTTTAAAACGCTCTTTATATATCCCTTATACTTTATAAGGTTAACTATAGCGAAGGTACTAGGGAAATTATAATAGCTATTGATTCTAGTGGATTTAAGTAGGGAGGTTACTTAGGCTAGAGAGACCTTGATAGTGGATAAGTACACCCTATATAGTACGAGAGTAGATACTAGAATAAGGCTAAATGTAATTATAATACTATAAAGAGAGAGTGTAAAGGAGTACTTTATATTCTAAAGAAGCTAAAGATTTAGCTTATAAGAGTGTACTTTATTCTAGAAATAGACGCTAATACTCTAGTAGTATAACTTAATAGCGCTATTAATAATTACCTCGGAGTAATACTTACGAGATAGCTCACTTAGATAAGGCTCTTTAATTTCGAAGTTCAGTATATTAAAGGTTCTATATATACTACTGCGGATACTCTTTCTAGGAGGCCTAGATACTTAAATAACACGGATTATAATAACGATACCTCTAATAATAACGAAGATTAGATTCTTTTAGAGCTTAGAGCTTATAAGATTTACCCTATAAAGCTTAACTAAGTAGAGAAGGTAGTTAAAATAGACCCGGAATTAATAAGATAGAATGCTATCTTTTAAGATATAAGTGTATAAGTATAATAGCTTAGAGAAGGTGAAGAGCTTATAGAAAGCTCTAGTAATACTTCTAATATAAAATTAAATACTAAATATAAGTTCTCGGTTTCTTCTTCTAAGTACTCTAATTACTTTATATAAATCGCCTTATACTTAATAATACTTAAAACCCCGAAAGGAATAGATTAAAAGACCTTTTATACCTTTAAGAAAGAAGCTCTAAATTTTAAAGTATATAGCCGGAAAATCTAGAAGCTACTAATAAAAGGAGCCCTTATTAAGCTTATAATTAATACTAATCGAGATAAAGCACGGATTCTTCGAAGTTATTATAATAACTCTAGTTATAAAGGAAGGGAAAGTACTTATTACTATATTTCTACACACTACTTTTAGAAAAGGTACTATAAAGATACTATAAATTTCGTTTAAACTTACTTAGAATACTAACTAAGATTACTAAGATAATAAGAAGAGCCTCTTTTCCTTATAACTTCTAATAGTTTAATAGAGAAGTAAGCCCTAGATATCACTTATATAACTAAATAATAAGAAAAGTAATATTTAGTTATTACTAAGGATAATATAAGTAATTAAGTTAAAGCACAGGCTCTTATATATAAAATAGCAGCAGCTATAGCTACTTTTATTTAGGAAGATATTATTTACCGCTATAGCTTATTCTGAAGATTAGTAGTTAATAGAAGTAAAGAGAACGTAGGAGAAGTAATTTAGCTCCTAAATAGAATAGAGATATAGCGTATATAAGTATTAGCTTATAACCTAAGAGTAAATAGTATAGCTAAATAAGGCTATAAACTAATTAAAAATACTCTCTCTAAGATAGGAAATCAGTAGATCGAAAACCTCCTAGTAGTATTATTTACAGACCGGATAATAGTATACGGACTTATAGGCTTTATACCCTTCTATATAGTTTATAGCAGAGAACTTATTCTCCCTATAGAAATAAGATACCTTACTTAAAGAACTCTATTTATAAAAGAAGTTACTAATTAATCGAAGTTATTATAACTTAAGGTAATTCAGTTTTAAATATAGTAAGAAAATATTAACGAAGTAATACTATATAAAAGCTACTATAAGTAAGAGAATCGAGACACTTTTAATAATAAGTATAATATTCAATAGAGACTATTTTAAGTTAAAGATATAGTTCTTTAATACGATTTAGTAAGGGAGATTAATAAATTAATACTAAGAGCTTTAGATTTCTAGTAGTTAGGGCTATATAAAATAGCGTAAGCTAACACTAAAAAGGATTACTATAGGCTCAAAGAGCTAGGACCTAATAGCCTTTAGCTCTAATTAACCTTCGCTAGAAGTATACTAAAACTATTTCACGTATAAAAGAAGTTTATCTATAGCGCTAAAGACGCTGAATCTATCGCTCACCTTAGTAACTAAGAGAGAGAGGTTAGTACTAAATCAGGCCTAGAAAACCCCTACTAATAATACTTCAGTAATAACAATAATAATTCTAGTATAAACGCTTCCGATATACCTACTATTTAAGTTAAACGAAATAATAGAATTATTATTAGAATCCCGGAGATCTTACAGAGCTAACGAGACTAGTACAGGGTAATCTCACTATAGTTAACCTCAGAATAGTACCTCTAATAGCGAGGACACCGATTCTTTAAAACAGGGGAACTACCGCTAGTACTACTAGTACTTATTTCTACTAGCACTATTTAAGGCAGCTTCGATTCGCTATAGCACTACCTACAGGTACTTAAAGAGCGTGTAAACTACTAAAACACGAAAAGCTGGTAAGAAGTAGAGCTTGAATACCCCTGAAATATTAGAGTATAATCTAGCCCTATAGAGTAACTATTTAATATAAGGCTAAATATTACCTACGTTAGCGCTAATAACTCCCTTAAGTATATAATATGAACTATAGAGCTCTCTATTATTACTAGTACCTTCTGCGGAGTTAATAATAAGTCACTTATTAAATAGGAAGGTAAGACAGGCCTGATTTATACGTCCTAATAACTAACTATAATAGCTTTAAGCGTATACTCTGGAAGTAAGTAGTAAAAGGTCTATCCCCTATATATAAAAGTTAATATAAAGTATCCCCTATTTAAGCGCTACTTCCCCAAGATAACTCACTAAATCCCTTATCTACGGAAGCCCTTAGGAAAATAGCTAGTAAAAATAAAGGATTTCCCTAAGACTATAAGTAAAAGATATCCCCTAAGGTAAATATTACTAATACTAATAGCACTAATAATAGAGAAGCTTTACTTAGTAATAAAGATCTCTAATCTATTATTAAGAGTAACTTAAAGGAGGATATCTATTAGCGGAAAGTAATGAAAACCCTAGTTCTACTAGCCCTATAGAACCTTTTCCCTTATAAAGCGTATATAGAACTAGAGAGATTCTAGTTACCTTAGACCTAAGACTACTTACGCTATCTACTATTCTAGTAGTTTCCTACTAGTTAAGTTATTACTATAGCTTCTAAGGAGATATAGTACTCGCTAATTAAAGTCTTATTAAAAGCAGAAGCTCTCTAGCTTATCCTTATAAAGCTAATATCTCTATGCCTTAGAATTACCTAAGGGTTAGAGTTTCTTACACGTTAAAGGCCTGAATATACTATTAGCTAATAACTTTTAATAAAGTAACTTCACTAAAGGAAAGAGTATTAGTTTATCTCTAGATTAGCTTAACCTTAATTACGCCTATTAAGTCTAAGCCCTTATCTATATTATCTTTACTCTCTTAGAGAGGAGCAGATAGAAAGAATATAGCTTATAAGATCTATTATAGCTTAAGTACTAGTAAGAGTATTAACATAAGAAGTGCAGATATAGTATAACAGAGTTAGAATCCGCGAGCCTATGTAATATACTTAGAGTGCCTTTACTAAAGTAAGTAACCTAAGTTAAAAGCTTTAACTAGCTGGCCCTTAAGATAATAGAGTTAATAATAGATCTATATATCTTTTAGGAGTTATTAGATATACTTAAGACTATCACTAAACTAAAAAGCGAACAAACTTATAATAGCTATTACCCTTTAGTATACTATACTTATACTCTAAAGATAAGAGAATTAAGCCTACTTCTAGTAGATACCCTCTATAGCAGATAGCCTCTATATCAAACGAAAATCGCTATAGCTAGATATTAATTAAGGAGGAGCCTTAATAGTATTTAGAAATAAAAGTAACCCTTATTACTCTTAAGTCTTTGTAATAATCCTTACTCTTTAAGATATTAGTAAACTCCTCTAGCAACTTAATAAGTCTTATATCCTAGTAAGAAAGCCTTAGAACTAAGAGAAGATACTTAATAACAGAGATAGCCTTAGTAACTCCTATTACCTTAATAAGAATCTAATAGTCCTTACCTTCTCTAATACATCAGCTTTCTTACCAGCTACTTAAACCTCTAACCTTATAAGTATATATACGCTTAAAGTATATATCTGTAATAGTAAAGTAAGAGATTATTACTAAGTGTAAGAGGGGAGTCGCTAAGTTAGATACGTCTTAGTTACTAGTACTAAGAGGCTAGTAGTAATATTAACTTAGTAAGGGAGTAAAGAGTAAAGGAGTTAGGAGAGAGAACTTAGCTATATAAAGTAGAGTTAGTAGCTATATACTTAAGCGCTTTAGATTAAAAGTCGTATAGCGGAACTTATAAAGATATTACTAGAATTAACGCGTTTTAAGAAGAAGGGAGAATAGAGACTTACTAAGTAACTTAAAGAGCTCCTTTCCTAAGAGATATTTGTTATAGCAGAGTAAGAGACTATTATAAGGTAAGGTAATTAAGGTCTAAGCCTAGAAAAGTAATAGTATAGCTAAAGATATAACATAAAGGAAGGAAACCTCACTTAGAGAAGCTCTAATATCACTAAGCTTATTAAAGAGGCAGAGACCTCTATAGAAAATTAGTATAAGTTAATATAGAGATCTAGTCTGTACGCGAAGTAGTTAATAGAAGGGAAATAAAAGTAAAGAGATTAACTTAGCTTAATTAGAGAAAATAGTATCTCTAACTTAAAGATCTATATTCTAAAGCTTATAAGTTAAGGCTCTAGTATAAGGTTCAGGTATATAAGAGCTATATAAAGAAAGGGAGGTATAATTAATAGAGGTTAAAGAGCTTAAAGCCGCTTAGCTTAAGTTAAGTACTAGAGATCGTTAGTCTTAATCTTAAGTCTAATCTTAAGGTTATAAGATTAGAAGAAGAGAGATTAGAATAGAAGAGTAACGAAGCTTTATACTCACCTTAGTTAGAGAGAGAGTAGCGCTACTCCTATAACCTCCTTAAAGGTTATTTACTCTCAGAAGTAAGCTCTTAAAGGGGAAAAGCAACTATAACTTAGTCTTTATCGCTAGAGGAACGCGTATAGTAGTAAGGAAGAACAAAGAAGCTTCCTACGCAGCTTTAAAAAGGGTTATAGAGCTTATTAAGTAAAGAGAAAGAAGGAGGTAATAAAGGTATTATAGTTATAAAAGTTAAAGAAGAAAATAAAGGTATTATAATAAGGGATAACCTTATAGAAGTAAGCTAAGTGAACCTTTATTTACAATTTTACTAAGACCGATAATAGTTCAGGCCTTATATAACTTTAACGTCACTTCTACACTATAGACCTCTACTTTTACCTCTGAAGATTTAATACTTTTAAAAATAGCTTAGCTCTACTACATTTATTTACTGTAATACTCGGGGGCGAGTTTTTAAAGGGAGGGACGTATATAGTAGGGATCGGCCTTAGTACACTTTTATCACCTGACCTATGCACTTAGTATTATACTTAAGTTAAGATCTCCTTAAGAGATTAGAAATAACAATAACAGCTCTTTTCCCTCTAATAGGTTTTACACTTCTTCCTTCACTTAATAATTCGTACTCTTTAGATATATAATATCTTTTAATTCCGTCTATCTGTTATTTCGCAAACTTCACACCTTATGTACTATATATTTACTACTCTCTTATCGTGTGGAGATTGGGGTCTTCCCCTCCATAATATCTGGTCTAGTATATACTTAGCAAGTATTATGAAGGAGTAGAGTAGTACCGTCAAGTGCACAGTAAACAGGGGAATAACCCGCGCGTGGACCAATCAAGCAATGGAAGTGAGAGGAAGAAGATGATGATTGCTAGTCTGCGGCGCTGACCTATCTATCTACGGCCGGAACGGAAAAACAAAAACCCTTGTAGTGGGCCTTCGACCCCACTACAGTATACTATGCATATATAATATACTCTCAGGCCCTCCCTTAAGGAGGTAACGCTCTTTTAAATATATCTTTTTATACTATACTTTTACTCTAATTAGGAGATCTTGTCTCTTTAACCCAGCCTGCTCGCACCACTGCACGACAGAAGTAATAGAGCTATTTACTAATACTAAAGAAATAATTAACTACTTAAGTAATATTTATAATAATACTTTTAAGTAATAAGATATTAAGATAGCTTTAAATAAGCTATAGATATTCTTAATAGAATCGTTTATAAAATACTACTCTTACTTTCTTAAATTAGTTTAGAATACTTATATTCTTTTTAATAAATATCTTATAACTTACTTTTACAACTCTCTCTACTTATTTTTATAAGACTAAGTTATATATAAGTTTACTTCTAATAAAAGTTTCTAAGATTTTATCTCTATTATAAATTTCTTTAATAAGGAAGTTTATTATACTTAAGAATAGCGCTATTAAAATACTCTTCTAATTTATATAATACTCTTATTTACTTAAGATTCTTTAACTTTATTCTTATAAAGAAGTATACTTACTTTTCTCTTAGTAAATAATATTACTTTAGCTTTTATAGTTTCTATACTCTTTTAACTACTCTTTATAGCTTTTAGTACTTAAAAGTTTATTTTTTACTAGAATTATAAGAAAATAAGATATATAACTAGAGATTACCTTAAACTTTATAATCTTATTAATCTAAGTATTTTAAAAATTAAAGTATTAGAATAATTCCTAAGTAAAGGCTTTTTTAAAGCTAATAAAGACTAAGAGAAACTAGAGAATATTATTAATTCAGAAAACTAAGGACTTTAAGAAAAGACTCTTTTTTAAAATAAATAATTAATCTCTAAGAAATTAATATATATTAGTTAATAAGTAGTAAAAGTTTTATTATTTTTTATATATTATTTTATAATAGTATTAGAATTACTTTTCTTATATTATCTAACTCTAGGATAAGTAGATTTACTTTTATTAATATTAAACTTACTAAAGATCTTATTAAGAAGTTTAGTATTACTTTTACTTTACTTCTTAATCTTATATAAGTAAAAGGTTATAATAGCTAAGCTAATAATATTATATTATATATTATCCTTTTAAATATATTAATTAATTAATAAGTTTAAAAATAAATCCCTTTTATATTATTAGACTTTAGAAACTATAAGATTATTTTAAAGTAAACTTAAATAGCTTACTTTAATATATAGCTTAATATTAAGGATTAAAGCCTAGTATAATCTTATAATAAAGATATTTCTATAGTACTCCTAAGACTCTTATATATTACTTATAATGCTATATAGCTCTTAAATCCTTATAATATTTAAGTCACTAACTAATAAGATATATTTTAATAATAAGTAGTAATAGATAAGAAAGATACTACTTAATAGACTTAAGATATTATTATAACTACTACTTATATTACTAATAAATAGCTAATAGAGCTATAAATTATAAAGCTACTCTCTTACAAGCTTTAATATATATCTCTATTAATTACTATATATTATATTATTCGCTAGGTAATATAAAAGAAATACTATAATACTAAATAGCTTTATAACTAATATTATTAGGAAAACTAAGTTATCTCTTATAAGTACCTTACTTATACTTAAGTAGTAGTAATTATTAGCTTACTCTAATAGATAGAAAGAGAACTTTATAATCTTATACTTAATAAGCTTTACTTAACTACTCTTATATAAGAAATTCCTATATATTAATACTTAATTCTAAAATAAAGGACTTTATTAAAGATAGATATTACTAAGATTAATATAATAGCTTTCTATTATACTTTTTATTAGAAAAAGTTAGAGTTCTTTATAGTTATATTAAGCGAGATAAATGAAGCTATTAACTAAGTAGCTTAGAAAGCTAAGCTATAAGTACTTTTTACTAAAAAAGAAGTATATAAGAATATCTTATAAAAGAAACTCTCTTTTTAGTATTAAGAGTATATTATTATATTCTTAAAGACTATTACTAATACTCTCCTTAACTTAGTACTAAGATTAGATTATAAGATTAAGTTAGAAGCTGAAATTAACTATAGTTATAAACTATTATACTAATAGAGTAAGGTAGAACTCTAAGTAATAAAGAAATACTTTAAGAAGAACTTTAATAAGAGTTTTATTATCTTTAGTTATACTTCTTTTACTTATTATACTTTATTTATTAAGAAACTAAATAGTAGCTTACGCTTTACTATAAATATAAGATAAAAATAAAAAGTCTAAAATATCTTAGATATTTACTTTAAGTAAGATAATATATTATATTACTAAATAAATTAAAAAAGACTTAACTTAAACCTTAAATTCTACTTTACTATAGACTTTTATACTTACTTATATAAGCTTAGAGATTTCTATTAAGAAAATCTTATACTCCTAGACCTACTAAAACTCTTAAAGTATTAAATTATAGTATAAGAATTAAAGAATAATAATACTTATAAAAAACAAAAAAATAATATAGTAATATTACTAAAGATATAGAAGTAATTCTTTTATAGCTTAAAAATAAGCTTTCCTTAAAAAAAGAAGTAATATAATAGATAATCTGTATAGTTATATATATATTATAGATTATAGAACTTAAGAGTTATAAAACTAAATGACTAGATATAATATTATAATAGAATTAGTAGCTACTTCTCTTATATTTAAACTTAAGATTCCTTTTAAACTTCTTTCTTCCTTATCTTTTCTACTTTATATTATAGCTATTAATAAACTTCCATTAAGTCGTTATACTTTTTATAAGAACTTACTATTTTTAATCTCTTTAATAATATATATAATATTATATTTAGTATATTAAGACTTTATAATAAGATTAATTTATATTCTAAATTTTAAAAAAAAAATTAATTAAAGAATAAAATATTAAATAATTATTAAAGTTAGGTAGTATAAGAAGCGGTGAGGTTAAGCGAGGTAGGCGGAATGAAGCGGTAGGCGAAAAGCGGGGGTGAGACGTTAAGCTAAGAATTGCTCTAAATACAAAGAAAGATTCTTTTCGCTACATTCTTCTTCCTTACCTTTACTACAATATATCGCTTCCAGTTTCGCCAGACTCAGTAATGCACCTAGGACAAACACAGGTAAACCTAAACTCACTCTCCAAGTAAGCCCTCCTCTCCTTCACATCCATGTATTTAGGCTGCGCCAAATCAAAATAAGCCACCGAGAACTCCTCGTCAGCAGCAATATTTCTTGCGGCACGAAAAACCATCCGTCCGCTTTCATCCGGCTGATGCATCAACTGCAGTATCATCAATACCGGTTTTAATTTCTCTATAGGGTTGTTTTGATAACAGATAGGTGATGCTGGAACTTACATTGGGAATACAGGAGTGATTCAAAAACGGCGTCCGAAGATACATTGCGTATGCGTAGCAACTCTCGCCTGGATTGGAAGACGACGTAGGGAGAGGCCAGATGCCGATAAGTTTTGGCCACAGATCATAGTGATTGGTCTCAACTTGGCACGTCATAGTTAACATGTACGTAGAATCGAACGGGTGATGGAGTTTCGTATGACTTCCGACGAGAAATCTTTCCACGAGCACTCTCCAGTACTCTAACTTCTGCGGTTGGAATAGTTCCTGGTTGGAGCGGAGTCTGCGCACGACATTCCAGTTACTTTCGAAGCTTCCATCAATTGTGGAGGCTGGCTCCATCAAAGATTTTGTGGAGGCTACTTCCAACTGGCCTTGGGCAAGAGTTCGTACTATAAGCCAAAGAGTATAAAAGTCTTCTTCAACAATCTCCTGACGAATAGACTTCGCATGTGTCTTGAGCCACGAACATTCAAATTCATGTTCTGCAATGCCCAGTTGTTGGCATTCTGAATTGCACCACACGACTTCGTCCGTACACTGCTTACCGCATGAAACGGCGTTTGCGTTGCGGATGATTTTTCGGCTGCATTGTATTCTGCTGCAAAGTGTATAATCGCCACTATTTACAGCCGCAGTAGGAACCAAAGCGTACGGGTTGTCAATGAATAACAGGGCGCCTTCTTGAAGATGAATTCTTGATGCCGTACCTGTACCTTTGACTGGGTCGGTCGTAAAGTAAGCGTTGGGATTCACATAAAAGCTAGCTTCGTATGCCGGCTGAGGGGACATTTTGGCAGAGGCTCTTCTGTGGATACTGACCACCAGGGGCGTCGGATGTGTGTGGGAAGGTCTCTTGGGCTGACAATTAGATGGTAGATGACAGCCTCAACAGTTGTTTTATACCAGGGAAATGAGATCCCATAAAATTCATGGATACTGCGTGAAGGAAGTAGTAGACATACAAAAGAGGCACGCCAGGCATGCCGCAGTTCCATGGCCGTTCTTCTCTCCTGCTGCTGTGCGGCAGAAAAGTCAGAGCCTGATAGATTAGCAATACGGCACATCTATTGGATCGAAGCAACAATAATTATACCAACAGCGCTAATCCTTAGCTTTTGTTGTGTGAGTTGGTGACCAAAACCTGCAGTTCTGGCTTGAGCATTTTACGGAGGCTGGACCTCCACCCCGTATTCACCCCCACGACGTGCATAACCAACACGACATCTCCCAGAAGCTACAGTTTTTGTTGAGTTCTATGGACACTCACAATCCACCTATCGCTAACACTGTCTTGTGTCTTGATAATCATTCAGCATTTAGAAATCATTTGTCATCTCGATGAACGATGGACAGGGTCTTGGAAATATAAATGGAAGCGAATCTAAGCAATTCTAGGGTTACAAGGATAGTGCCACAACTCGTTTTGGTAGACGCAACTTGAGGTACGGACATATCATTACCAACACGGATGTAATACCGGTAGTACCGCAAATTTTAGAGTCCCCGAACTGAGATTGAGATTAACGCTACGCTAGCACCTACATGAAACATAGCCAATGCTACAAGTCCGTCTTGAAAGGATTATAACTGCCGAGAGCTTTTTTGCTAGCCTGGCATGTTCTTGAGGCGAACTTGAGAAGCTATGAGTCAATTGTGTGATCCTGCTACCACTAGCATATCGACAGAAATCCTTCTCGGTCCACTGTTTGAGCTTATTTCTCTACTGGTCCATTCGTAAAGTTCTTTCGCTAGTGGCCGGGAACAGCCGTAATATTCACTTCATAGCCGCGGGGGGGGGGGGGGGGGGGGGGGGGGGGGAGGGGGGGTAGATGTTGGTAACGCATTAAATAATGGAACGCTAGTCAAATGGTCGATGGTGAGCTCGATGAACGCACGTCAAGGCCATATGGCTGCTTAGATATAGCCACAGTTGATCTTGGGGTAAGTGGGTGTCTGCAAAACACAGTATTGTGAGCAGTTTCAAGAAGAAGTTATAGCACGTTATTCGCTATAATCATGAAGGGGTCTTCTGAATGAGGCGGAAAGTTGGCCTCGAAATTGTGCGAGTCTTTTTTGAATCGAAGGGAGCGTGAAGAGCAAAATTAGACAACTGAACAGCTCCTCAGAAGGGACTGGAAGACGTGGGGCTCGATTTGACCCTGAAAACTGGACAGCCTGCCCGAATTGGCTTCTAGGAAGTTCGGAATAAACTTCCATTCAGCTCGTATGCGTGTAATGTTAGTTATGCACGTCTTGTTGGTTATGCATCGTCCTACCGCATGGACGCATAATGGCGCCATTTCTATCCGAATCAACTTCCGTATACAAACTAGTGCTATTGTATGATGTGATTTTTGGAAGAGAAGCCCCTATGCACAGGGTGCGAGCCTCATATCAAGATTGCTTCTAAACTGGAGAACGAAATTCCACTCGGGACAAGCCTAAATTATTCCCTTGGTTTTTATATACACACTTATTTTCCCCCGAATTCTCTCGACTTGGCTTTTTACTTTATCTGGACAGAGTCGATCATTCGGCTTCCTTCTCCTACCTCACTGTTCTTGTGTTCTTCGGTTTTTGAAGATGTTGGAGCTAACACATCCAACTATCAAAGGTGAATTATACATTTTTGCCCATTCTTGTTGCAGTGATCCCTTCCATTTTCTTTTTAAATAACTTCGTGGTTATTTGAGGATGGACTAAGTTGTCCAGCCTGCTAGCATGGATATAGTGCTCGCTCTGCTTCTGGATATTATCCTATAACGAAAAACTTAGAGCTAACTTCAATCCCCAAGATGGCTGGTTCCGTGAGGCCTCTGACATGTGGCCTGGCCAAGCTTTGAGTCTCGAAATTAAGAAAGTTCTCCATCACGAGACGTCCAAATATCAAGATGTACTCCTTTTCGAGTCGGCTAGCTACGGAGTGGTTCTTGTTCTCGATAACGTTATTCAATGTACCGAGCGTGACGAGTTCGCATACCAAGAAATGGTGACACACTTGGCTCTCAACTCGCACCCCAACCCAAAGAAGGTTCTGGTAATTGGTGGCGGTGATGGTGGTGTTTTGCGAGAGGTTCTCAAGCATGAGTGTGTTGAAGAAGCAATACTGTGTGATATCGATGAGGTTAGTTGGGTGCTTTCCCCATCAAGGTATTGGTTAATAATACCTTGGGGTATTTTAGGCTGTTATCCGCCTGTCAAAGCAATACCTGTTAGACATGTCTGCTTCTTTTAAGCACTCGAAAGTAAAGGTATACGTCGATGACGGGCTCAAGTTCCTTAGCACCTACGAGAACGAGTTTGACATAATTATTACCGACTCTTCGGATCCTAAAGGGCCAGCAGAAAGTTTGTTCCAGAAGTCATACTTTGAACTACTTTTTAGAGCTCTCAGGGATGGGGGCATTATCACTACGCAAGGTAAGACTTGAATACCGCTTTCGTGATGGCCAGTTCGAGTGTTGCCTTCTCTTATCCCACCACTAGTCTTGATGATTGGCTGACCTTATCTTTAGCTGGAAATATCTGGCTTGACTTGCCCTTCATTGCCAAAATGAAGGCAGACTGCAAAGAGATCTTCCCAACCGTTGAATATGCTTATACAACTGTTCCAAGCTATCCTTCGGGCCAAATCGGGTTTCTTGTGTGTTGTAAGGATGCTGGCCGCAATCTCGAAAACCCTATGCGCATGGTCACACCCGAGAAAGAGGAGATCTTTTATAGATACTACAATTCGGGAATTCATCGTGCGAGTTTTATTCTGCCATCTTTCGCACGGCTGAAGCTGAAGTGAAGGGGTTATATGGCAACGCTGCGAGCTGCTTACTGGAACGGGCAAATCGTACTTGGTACAGAACAGAAAAGAATCGTAGACACCATCAAAACTTGGAACATTGCGCTTTCACAGCTTCAAATAGCAACTAAATTCCCTTGCCCATCGCTCTCGTGAATTGTCAATTATTTTGCGTTCTGAAATTTTTACTGGGATATTTGATAATTAAATTTTCACACTAAAGAGCCATTTTGCGGCGCCAAAAAAAAAATTGAGAGGAGAAAACAAGACGTTCTAGTGTAGCCTTTTCTCCTTTATCACCAATCCTAAGGAAGTGAGAACGCCAAGGCCGGCTAAAGCTACAAAAACCATTTCCAAGCCTGAGAATCCCGCCCAGCCCTCAGCAGCAACAAGGAAGAAAGGAGTTACTACGATGCTTATACCCATCAAGCTTGTTATGATCCCGTAACCTGTCATTAGAAGAACATTCCCTAGTCCCCCTCCCTCCTCAACAGGCCCATACGGGACCACAGGCAACAAAGTCTCTGTACCTAAAGTTCTCTGCTCGCCGTCCTGTAGCTCTTCTTCGGCGAGATTATCATCCTCACCATCTATGAATAATGACTCGAGCTCTATAGCTAAGTCTACTGGGCTGTTGGTTTGGAGAATACTAACTGACACGCTGGCCCAAATTCCAGCTGAAAATAGCGCATTCCCGACAGCAAGCAAAGATAAAGGAAGTATTAGCCCGCCATAGTCTGCTAAGAACAGAATATGGGCGATAAGCATTAATATCTGCGAGAAGAGAAGAACCAGTGAATAATTTCTGATCGCTGGAATCTCAAGGAGTAGTCCAACAAACATAGGCATCACTCCTCCTACGAAATGCACTATGCTGCATGGCTCTTTAGCAAGGATCACCGAAGCGGGGAAATGTGGCCTTGCCTCACAACCAATCCCGCCATTGTTTGATCGTCCGAGTAAAATCGAGATGCAATAAATCGCTGCGCCGAGTTAAAGAAAGGCAGTAAACACCCATAGCCAGTCAAGCAAATGGAGGCAATGTACCAGAAACTTCGTGGGAGACCACGGATAGACTCGATAAAATTTGCTTTGGTAGGTTCTTCCTTCCCAGCAGTACCTTCAGTGACATCTGCTATTAGTACATATGCAGTACTTCCTAAAACTAGTCCCAGTGCCAATATGCTCGACACCCACACGGCAATCAAGGGACCGTAAGCGTTCGTCAACCGGGGAGTGGCATTGGAGTTTGTCACGCTACCTAGAGACGACAAGCTCTCGTATATTGCCATTGCGAGACCCGTCTCGTCTCCACTAACAGGACAATATTAATAAACAATGCCAACACAACGAGAAAGTGCCATGAACACCTAAAGCGGGAAGACCTACGGGAACCATCTTGTCACGACCTCAGTTCCAAGTACACCTAAGACTTCACCTCCCATTCCCAAAAGTACGCGAGCAATCACCAATCCCGTCGTCGATTTGTTCTGTTCAGCAACGCAGAAGCCCAGCTGACTGCTGACCACTGCTGCCAAACAGCAGAGCAATAACGGCCTAGCACCGAATTTCTGTATCGCGAAACCAGAGAAGAAAGGGAGCACAATGCTTGGCACAGCAAACGCTATGTAGAGGGCTGAGAGTAGATATGTGTATTGAGAGTTGCTCAGGGCGAGGTAATCTTGTAGTGGGGTAGAGAGAGCTGATGGCAGGTCGTATACTATAGAACGTTATCAGAAACTGTGTTGGCTGTGATCGAGGGAAGGATCAAGAGACTGCAATACACACTCCAGTACACACCCAAGTACATGCAAGAGACGGCAACGAGAACAGAATATCGCAGTGTTGTTGATGTTGTAAACATGGTAAGCTTTTTGAGGTCATGCTGGAGTCCGAACACAGTGTCGCAACGAACTTCTCTGAGACGGCTTTCAAACTTAGTCTATGAAGTTGTACTTAGAACAAAAAACCAATGCTGATATTGAAGAGACTGGAAACATTGCTATGGAGCATCGAGCCCATAATCTTGGGTTCTGCCTGCATGTGATCCAGGGCTGAAGCGGTTTAGGCAAGTAGTCGAGTAACCTTTGCTGCGCCGGGATCGTCCGCGTCCGAAAAATCGAGCTCGTTTTAGTTATGCACGTCGTGTTGGTTTTGCACGTCGTGTTGGTTCTGCACGTCGTGTTGGTTCTGCACGTCGTGTTGGTTCTGCACGTCGTGTTCTTTATGTACGTCGTGTTGGTTCTGCACGTCGTGTCCGTGTTAGTATGTACAATGTGACTGTTACTAGGGCATCGAGATCGAACAGGAACAAACGATATTCTTATCCGAATGAGAGTGTCTTGCTACCGCTCGCATCTTGGTCGTCCTGAGGCATTTCTGCTAAACCCTTAGCCCAAGCGGCCGTATCTCCAGTCCGATCTCAGTCTGAATCTGTCCACAGGTATCCGATCGAAGATCCCTTTCAATACACAGCACTGCCTCTGACTCCGCCGAGCTCACCTTCGCAACCTGATCACATTAACAAAAGCGACTTAAAGATAGAGTGTGCACCTATCCTAGACCATGTTTCTCTTCTTACTATCGAAGATAAGGAGCTGCCTTTTAGCCGATTGGTTTCCTTGATAACGCCGCGAGACAATCACATTATTGGGGTGGAGAATATCCCCACTACTGCGGAACTCAAAATGGACTGCTCCCATGGCTCAAATCAGCTTATATTTCAGTTGCGGTCAGCCGACAAGGGACTTATCTGCATCTCGTTCGCATGGGAGGAAGCTACAAGTGATGATTAGAATGAGGAGCGTGCCTACTTGTATCCCCAGTTAGCTTACCCCCTTCTGTCTTGGAGAAGAGATGGGAATTGGAACGACTGATTTCATGGATGAGACAGCCTACCTATATGGACCAATTTACACAGTCTCCACTTCATTAATGCTCTGCTATAGCATATTCAGATGTCCTCAAATCTATTGAAGACTTCGAGAAAATGATCTCATGACAGTATATTTGAGCGAGTTTTAGTTATGTTATCCTGACTAAAGTTTCTAACGTTGGGAGCAGTCTCGTCGTCCCTGCCTCACTACCTCAAGCCCAAATTCAATTCCGAAAAGTCCCCAAATATTATGAGAACATTCAAAATGCGTCCTGTCCAGTGTCGTTTCTCTGGGATGCCGTTGAAAAGTACCGCATCGAAACTCGGGGATCCATATATTGGAGAATGAATGGGCGCTTCGCAGCATTTGAAAGTCTGGAAACTTCTTGAAGACATCGATGTTGCGCTTCTGTTTACTCTATAATGCCCCGGCAGGATGTAACTAACAAGTCGTGCAACTACTGCTCGGATTTCATTTCAAAGTTTTGAGGACATTAAGATTAATGGCGAATATGATTCCTAAGACTAGCAAGTATCAAAGGTTTGGACCGGTGCTGACTTGGGCGTCGTTGGAAAGATCCTGCACTAGGCTTGTTCAGGCTAGTGCATCTCAACCATCGCTCTTACCTTATTTTACCTAGTGCTTTCTCGCTAGTGCGCACTTCCTTCCCATTCTGTGAAATCTCATCTTCAATTCCAGACGACAATCGACAAATCCTAAGGACAGGACGGCAGCGAACACAGTTGCCCATCATGTCTCTCGTCACGTAAGCACCAAAATCTCCTCATTCTTCTCGATGGATAGAATTGGAATGAAGATGGAATGGACTACCACTGCGTTGGAATGGTGCAGAACGGTTAACTTGTTGACTTACTGGCCTTCACCTCTCTCTGATGCCTCTCAAGATGGTTTTAGGAGCAACAGCTAACGTATCTTCATCTGCAGGGGCGAGAAGTCGAACTTCCAATACGTATGCTACCTCCCAATCCATTTATTCCCCAGCCTGGAGTGTGGATGTCTTGAATTGCGCCCTCCGCTTTTCCGACCTCTGCCTCTCCCTCCAAAACAACACGCAGGTTCATAGACTGACAGTTTTAGATTCTGCGTTTGCTGAATACAAACGTCGAGGTTAGTACATCGCATGTGGAAATGCCGAGCCGGAATGCTAAAAAATCAACAGGGAAAGCAAAAGGTCATGTACGCGCTCACCAAGATCAAGGGTGTTGGTCGCCGTTACTCCAACTTGGTCTGCAAGAAGGCCGATGTTGATTTGACCAAGCGGTACGGACTCCATGCTTCGATCTCATACAACATCTAACATGTCTCAGTGCCGGTGAACTCACCTCCGAAGAGCTCGAGCGTATTGTCACCATCATCCAAAACCCAACTCAGTACAAGATCCCATCCTGGTTTCTCAATCGTCAACGCGATATCGTCGATGGCAAGGACTCGCAAATTCTCGCCAATGGTGTCGACTCCAAGCTTCGTGATGATTTGGAGCGCCTGAAGAAGATCCGTGCTCATCGTGGTCTTCGTCACTACTGGGGTCTCCGTGTCCGTGGACAACACTCAAAGACCACTGGTCGCCGTGGCCGGACTGTCGGTGTCTCCAAGAAGAAGGGTGGTTAAGCGTGTGGTTCATGGGATAAATTGGCTGGATGGAGTGTGGCTTTTCGGTTTCACGCGGTGCATATGGCTTTCTTGCATTTCAGCATGAAGCAAAACTGGGTGTATTCTACCACATCTAGTCGACTGAAGCAACATTCAAGAATATCGGAATCAGGTCTATTTTGGAGGAAAGTGATGTGGATGACCATCTTAGAATGCTAGTGTCACAACGCCATTCATGCTCTATTTTCGCTCGCTAACTTCAAATGGGAGAAATTTACTCTAATCCTCATGTGTAACAGCCATGTCCAAGACCTCTACCCGCCCTTGGCCCTTCGTCTCATTGCCTATAAAATCTCCCAGTCCCTTGAAAGCTCCAGGTTCAACGAAGCCTGTGACCTCCCATTCTGAGCCCACAACATCTTGAGTCTCTACTTGTTCAATAAAGCTCAAGATACGATCCTTGATAGTTCCCTTGGTCTTCTCCTCTCCTTCCTCATCATCAGCAGGCTTGGGCGCACCTTTCGCAGCTTGCTTGAGAACTGTGGTAGGACAAGTGATTCGAAGTCGCATCCTTGCTCTCGCAACGGGTATGGGCTGATGTGCAATCAACGCCTTCATTGCCTCCAGCGCTTGACTCTTCGCGCTCTTCGTAGCAATAACCCCAGTCCAGACATGCTCCTTGACCTTCGGTTTCGCCTCTCCATCCTCTCCTGTCGCTGGCGTCCCAGTCCCACTCCCCACATTCTGAGCTTGCGAACCTTGCGAACTCAGCATCTCCAACGCCTTCTCGATCATGCCCGTAGTATAAACTCTCTTCGTCTTCGGATCCACCAGTTTGCTCGCCACGATCCCCACAACCTCATTATGTACTCTCTCTAACTGCGCATGACGTTCCTTCTCCCCCACCTGTAACTCCCCCTTATTCAGAATCTCGAGGATGATATCGTTTACCGGTGTTTTCGCTCCAAATGCTTTCGCTAGATCTGCCGAAGGTGCAGTCTGCCCTTTTGAGACGTTGAGAAAGACGGAGTTGATCTGGAGGACATTGTCGAGATCTGTCTCGATTCCGGACCGCCATTCCAGGACTTTGTTCTTGTAGCAGGCGATTTCGAAGCGCTTTTTTGCTTTCTTTAGACGCACAAGTGACACGTTGGTCAGCTTAATCTGGTTGGAGGGTTGGTTGATAGGCATTTTGTAAAGGTCAAGGCGATGCAAGTTTGCTTGGTTTGTGAACTTCTTGTGAGAGGCAAATCTCGAAGTATTTATTAGACTTATCGCTCGCTAAGGGTTTGTGGGGGAACCCCTCTTCAGATGGAATCACTCAAATTCATGAATGCTCGTTCACATATAATTTATTTCTACTTATTAGGTCAAAGGGTGTTTCCGGAGTAAACAATAGGCCATACTCGGCCCCAAAATCACAAGCAGTCGTAAGTACATTTGCCTTTTCTCTTCACGAGTCAGATTCGCACACGTGAAGGGTTGATATGGCTTATCGTCAGTAGGCTGGTGCCTGCGCCATCCATACGTAATCGTGGGCCAATGAGCTAGTTGTACCCATGACAACGCCGCTGAAACAAGAGCTTATGCATTCCCAACCTCTAACCTCGACATCCCACCCCCATCCATCATCCTCATCCTTTCCATCAAACATCAACTCGGGGCGATCTGGAATCGAAATCAAACATCGACGCGACGTTATTGCTTAGATCCTCATTTATAGCGATCCGGCATCCTATTCTCCTTATCGACTCGGAACTTCAACATGAAGCTCCTCGCCTCAACCGTCCTGTTGGGCGCTGCCTCGGCAGCTATCACCAGCCAGCAGCAGGTCCTCAAGAACCCTTTGGAAGGGCAGAACCCTCTCAAGGATGCTGCTAAGCCAATCGCCAATGCATGGTCGAAATCTCTCAATCACCTCGCCGAGTCCATGAGCGAGATGACTGCCGAGGCAAAGGCTATCTGGGATGAGGTCACAATGTACTTCCCAGAAGAGATGGAGAAGGCATCATTCTTCTCGGCACCAAAGCCACACGCAAAGAAGCCAGACAGCGCCTGGGACTTCGTTGTCAAGGGTTCCGATGTCCAGAGCGTTTGGGTCGAGAATGCCAACGGAGAGAAGGAGAGAGAGATAGATGGAAAGCTGGAATCATACAAGTTGCGGGCCAAGCATGTTGATCCTTCAAAGCTTGGTGTCGATACCGTCAAGCAATACAGTGGTTATCTTGATGATGACTACAATGACAAGCATCTCTTCTACTGTAAGTACATGGATCTACCTAGCTTCATGACATTTACTTATTGATCATCAGGGTTCTTCGAATCTCGCAACGACCCAAAGAACGACCCTGTAATCTTGTGGCTCAACGGTGGCCCAGGATGCTCATCTCTTACCGGTCTCTTCCTCGAGCTTGGCCCAGCCTCCATCGACAAGAACCTCAAGCTTCACAGCAACCCATACTCCTGGAACGCCAACGCTTCGGTTATCTTCCTTGACCAACCAGTCAATGTCGGCTACTCGTACAGTGGCGGATCCGTTAGCAACACAATTGCTGCTGGAAAGGACGTCTACGCTCTCCTCACCCTCTTCTTCAAGCAATTCCCAGAATATGCGAAGCAAGACTTCCACATCGCCGGAGAGTCTTATGCTGGTCACTACATCCCGGTCTTCACCTCCGAGATTCTCGCACACAAGAAGCGCAATATCAACTTGAAGTCGGTTCTCATTGGCAACGGTCTGACCGATGGACTTACCCAATACGAGTACTACAAGCCAATGGCTTGCGGAAAGGGTGGATACCCAGCTGTCCTCGATGAGGGTGAGTGCCAGGCTATGGAGAATGCTCTTCCCCGCTGCCAAAGCATGATCCAGGCCTGTTACGATAGTGAGAGTGTCTGGTCTTGCGTTCCAGCCAGCATCTACTGCAACAACGCCATGATTGGACCATACCAAAGAACTGGCCAGAATGTCTATGACATCCGTGGACAATGCGAGGATTCCAACAACCTTTGCTACTCCGCCCTCGGCTGGATCAGCGACTTCTTGAACAAGGCCGATGTCCAAAAGGAGCTTGGCGTTGAGGTCAGCAGCTACGATAGCTGCAACTTTGATATCAACCGAAACTTCCTCTTCCAAGGCGACTGGATGCAACCATTCCACCGTCTTGTACCAGGTATCCTTGAGCAAATCCCAGTCTTGATCTACGCTGGTGATGCCGATTTCATCTGCAACTGGCTCGGTAACCAAGCCTGGACCGAGGCTCTCGAGTGGCCAGGACAGAAGGACTTCAACAAGGCCGATATCAAGGACATCAAGCTTGACAACGGTGACAAGTACGGCAAGATCAAGAACAGCGGCAACTTCACATTCCTTCAGATCTTCGGTGCTGGTCACATGGTTCCTATGGATCAGCCAGAGGCATCTTTGGATTTCCTCAACAGATGGGTTGGTGGAGAGTGGTTCTAGATTGGATCGACGTAGAGCAATTGTATAAATGAAGTCTGAAAGTTATGTGACATATTTGGATAGGGCAGGCGCATATCTTTTAATAGTTAGACTGTCTAAGGCTTCTTCGTCATAGAGAAATCAAACTTGTTGTTTCTGATCTTCTGTCCCAATCTTGAGTGATTGTCATCTAATTTCCTTAGAACATTTGGCTTGCTTGTGACCTGGTCTCGAAGGACAACAGACAAGTGTCTCCACTAGCGTTCCCGTACAAGTAGCCGAGAAGCGGGACTGAATTGTAGCCGTCCCTCGGGCCAAATGTCTCGTACGACAAACAACCGCAAACATTAAGCACTTTCATAAAAGAGCATCAAGATGAACATACGACTACAACGTCTTTACCGTGGGCACAAGCCAATATCTAAAATCTTACGGCGTCCCGTCACAACAGAATCCACTAAGCCATCCACCAAAAGTATCTACCCACCAAATTCACCCATTAGCCCAGGATCGTCCTACAGTTCGAAATCGCAAGAGAAGTCAGACCGAAAGGAAAGTGAAGAGAGGGTTTCGGAGGTCCACTGGGCTCTAGGCGAAGGATATGAAGTCGGCGGAGTGCTGAAGCAAGGAAAAAGCGCCTTGGACAGACATGATGAGAAGGGTTTGCCGACTTGGGGAGAATGGGGCGTGCCGGTCAAGTTGAAGACGGGGAGTGGTCCGTCTGTTAACATTGCGTGAGCTCTATGGTACTCATTAAATATGACATGATTGATTGACTTCTTCTAGACCGAATTTCTGGCTGAGGTATGGCTCTGATGGATTTTGGAAGTGTAAGTGATTCACGTGACTGACTGAAGCAGAGATAATTGCCGTTGTGAGAAGTGTGTCAATCAGGATACTATGCAGAGAGCTTTTGATACTTTCTCGGTATGTAGTAGCCCCTTTTTCATGACAAGGTACAGGAAGATGACTTTTCTAGATTCCTCAAGACATCCAGCCACGGGAAGTGCAAACCGAGAAGGACGGTCTCCGAATTACTTGTGCGTTGCCTATCAATCATCGAGGTTTTACGTATCTGCTGACTGATTATTCAGGGGCCAACGATGGACATGTCAGTTCTTACAGATGGGAGTGGCTTCTGAAACACAGAAGGAAGTCCACTGTACCAATTTCTGAACAGGAAACAGAGGAGAACGCAGATCCGTAAGTGAGATCCAAAGTTCCGACAATATATTTGCTAAAAATCATCAGATATACATACTGGGACTCCTCTATTGAGGCAAGGCCTCCTTCTGTTCATTATGATGAGATAATGGCAGATGATAAAGGTGTTGGAGCCTGGACAGCAAAGATTGTAGGTTGTGTCTGATCATGGAAGACAGTAGTGCTTACCTTAATAGAGAGAATTTGGATTTTGTTACGTGGATGGCTGCCCTGTCTCCCCAGAGAAGACACAAGAGTTACTAGAGCGCATCTCTTTCATCCGAGTAACTCACTACGGTAACATGAGATCCAGACTTTCGCTGAAGTACGCTCACACTACTAGGTGGCTTCTACGATTTCACAGCCGATCTCACGATGAAAGACACTGCGTACACCACTCTCGCCCTCCCAGCCCACACAGACACAACCTACTTCACCGACCCCGCCGGCCTCCAAATGTTCCATCTCCTCTCTCACACTGACGGCTCAGGCGGCGCCTCCCTCCTTGTCGACGGGTTCAATGCCGCTAGAACCCTCCTCAAAGAATCCCCCATCGCTTACGAAATCCTCTCCAAAACACCCATCAGCTGGCACGCCAGCGGTAACGATGGAATCACAATCACACCAGCGAAGAAGATGCCTGTTCTGAGTTTTGGAGATTTGAAAGAGGGCGAGGCTCCGAGACTGATGCAGGTTAGGTGGAACAACGATGATAGAGGTGTGGTGGCACTGAGAGAAGATCATGGGATGAGTGCTGAGAAGTGGTATCAGGCGGCGGCGAAGTGGGATGAGATTTTGAAGCGGAAGAATATGGAGTATTGGGCACAGTTGAAGCCGGGAAGACCATTGAGTAGGTCCCTTTCAAAGTACAGGGATTCTAAGAGTGATTGCGCTAACATTGGGGATAGTCTTCGACAATTGGCGAGTTCTGCATGGGAGATCTTCCTTCACTGGAAAGAGGAGGATTTGTGGTGGCTACAGTGAGTCCTTCAATACCCTTTATTTCTGAGTACTTACTGAATTGTGTAGTCAACCATGATGATTACATCTCCAGATGGCGCAACACCAATTACACCAGAGAGCAAGCCCTTGCCCAAATTCTCTGAAGGCCGCGCTGGCGACAAAATTTGTACATAGGTACTTCAGAAGTATTCATCCGAGGATGATGTAAAAGCATTAAAGTGGGACTTGCAGAGCTTTTGTGTCAAGTAACAAGTTATCAAGTACGATGGCAGGCGCCAATGTCCAGGTAGGGCCTTCTCCTGTTGGCACTTCCAATTTCAGGCCACCAATGAACAAGTGTAAATTATCGCATGAGAATACTTTCTTGTGTGTTAGAAATTCCACGTCTCTCTATCGGCCTCTTCCCTCTTGTATTAGCTAGCAGCAATATTGTTGATATCATTCCTATCCTCACTATGAAGCTTCATAAAGTCAACAATCCCTTACGAGCAACACTTAGGTATCCGCATGCTGATTTACTGATTGTATGTGGCACTTTAATTGCATCAAGAAAAACACCGTCACCTATTGTGCACAAGATAAGGAGATTCGACCTGGCTCGGCATTACATCCAGTAGCAATGCTCACAACTGTGTCCACCGTACGGAGGGGAGCTCCGGGGAAACTGGCACAGGGACAAAGTTTTTGATAGACAACTCACACATATTCACATGGGCTCAATTGACTATTTGTAGTCTTATGTCATTTATTTTGGGTCTATACTGGGTCTATCCAGCAAATTATGGAAGGTTCTCGGGCGATCAGTCCATGATGCAATCCCCACGCTGTGACGTCGACTGTTATTGTTTGGCTATTAAGCGAAGCAGCGTATTACTTATATACACAAGCAAACGTTGAACTGCACATTCAGTTCTCTTCCATCTGACATTTAAATCCCTGGTTCATCAAATCATCATCAATACTACATACTCATTTAACAAACAATGTCTGTAACCAGAAATCCAGAATCTGTCGAGAATCAAGGAGAATTCCACGCCCGAATCGCTCCCTCTGAACCCCTCACCACCAAAGGCGTAAGCCCATCGCCTCCATTCCCATCCAATCATCCCCCAACTGACAATCACACGCAGCATGCTCCCGGCGTAAAAGTAGGCAACGATGCCGCGCCCGACTTCTCCGCCGAAATCCTGCCCGCAGGCACCGCCCCCAAAGACCGCAGCTTCAAACCCGACACCCGACACATGGTCCCTGGCCAGGCCCTGAACCCCGATATGTCGGAGGAGGCTTACACGCCGGTTGAGGCGACTATCGTGGGCGTGACGAGTAAGGATGTGGCTACGGGAATGGGGAAGCCGGTGTATGGCCAGTCGAGTAGGGAGTTGCATGGCCAAGGGGCTCGGCCCGGGAAGAAGCAGAGGAATCAGGTGGGTGCTAGGGGAGGGGAGCAGGAGATGGATGCGTAGGCTGGGAGAGAAGGGAGGGGAAATGTGAGGTGGTGGATGTGAGCTTGAATGGACATGGTGTGGGAGGACTTGGGTACATGTATTTCCTGTTTCGTTCTTGGCTCATCAGTTGATGATGCGAAGTTAACAAAAAACCGTCTGCTTTGAAATGGATGTCATTAAACATTTATGTTCGAGTGGCCGTTACGAACCCATAGCTATAGCCCCTCTGCAGGGTATTATCGTGTCCTCCATATCGTACTTGGTATCCTTAATTTTCGCCCAAAGCTCAACCTTCCTCGGTGCAGCCATTGTGTTCATTTTCCATCCCATCCGTAAACGCCACTGGTATCGATTTCCATGCCATTTCCAGGCAAACCCATTACCCGTCCCATCCCAATCCATCCCAACCCATCCATTGTAGTACCCGCTAACCCCTAACCTCACCTTTAACATCCCCATATCCCTCCCCTGTCTTCTCAACCACCGCCGTCTTCCCATTCGGCAACGCAACCTCCGTCCTACCCCTCACACTAACCGGTACAGCATTATACACCCATCTCGCAATCAAGAAACTACTGACAGCCCAGATCCAGACGACGATCGCAAGGCTAACGGTAATGAAGAGCGTAGGGACCAACACGAGTAGCGCGACGCCGATCCAGAAAAGCGAGAAGAGGAGCGCGGTGATGAGCGAGAGGAAGAGAACGCCGAGGGAGAAGGAGAGGAAGAGGGCGATTGGGGTGAAGGAGAGGATTAGTTGGCAGAGGAGGAACGTCTGTCTGATATTAGCATGGCCCTTCGATGGTATATACAGATGCTGATGGGACAGAGATAATGGAGCATAGGCTATAATTGGCAACGTACAAATAGAAGAGGTTGTTCATGCGCAAATGTGCTGATATTGGCGTAGTACTTCTCTCGCGCAGATGGTGTTACTATGTAATTATCGACCAGGCTTTGGACGCGACTGAAGATGCCGGAGGTTCGCTGCTGGACTGCCATTTTCGGCGATGCCAAAGCTGTAGTGTGGTGAGAAGATTATGGAGAGTTTTGCGTTGAAATTGGAGGTATCTTGTGTAGAAGATGTGGGAAAGATGGATGGCAAGCTTCAATGTACTGAGCACTTCCCAAGGCGGCATGACGGCATTCACGTGATTACGTGTCACTTCACAACTTTGGAGCTTAAGCGAGCCCCTTCCATATGGCTTGACTTTCGGGCTCTTCTTCACTTCACTATCATCATTCTAACGGCTCCAGAATTGCTGGCAGAGCCACAAAAACACTTGAAAATCACGAAGAAAATCACGAAGAAAAGTTTGAAATACTTTCTCATTTCTCCACAAACTTTCAATACGAACTCGACCTGAGCTCCGATTCAAAACACAGCTACTCTAGTAGCATAGTATAACGAATCGACTTTGAGTCAACGGCCGTCCATATGTAGTCGTAACTTTATTGATCATCATCTCACTGTCTGCCCTCCTATTACTTCGTCCTAGGGTAGCCTTCCAAATTCCTCTTGATCGTTATTGATAACCTCCTTGTATTTTGCCCACAGCATCATATCAATAGGTCATATTATCCAGAATGTAAGCAAGAGGATTTTCTAGAATGACTATGTGTATCTTTTCATAGACCAAATGATGCTCGAGTGTCCATCGACCACCAAGTCTCGCGTCTTGCTGTTGAGCCGAACTACCTATATTCCGCCGGAACCCCTTCCAGTCTTCGCTCTTCGTTAGCCTCAAAAGCCTCTTGATCCAAGAATTCTCCCATATTAAGTACATATCGTCTGTCGTAAAATATCTAGCGATACATCCATTCTCTTCATACGTCGTTCGGGACATGAAGCCCAGTTGGCCGAGTAATGAGACGCTGGGTGAGGCTTTGTCGAAATGGTTGAGAGTTAGTAGGTCGGGAATGAGCATGAGGATGAGGAAAGATATCTCCCCGTGGAGCTGCGAAGACGATGGATGCTTTGGATTCATTGCAGATTTGGGATGGCTGCTGTGTGGAATTTTGTTGTTGGCTCGTTGGCACTGTCGTCAGAGAAGATGCTATTGGCATGTGGCCTTCAATATTAATCATTCTTGTAACAGCTACGTCGTCTCATGTTAATATTGTCTGTGTTATCAACAAGGGCATGATATGATCCTGAGGAAGCTTCCATTTGAGATTTACCTGATTCTCTCTACAAGTTCTGCTACTAGCTCTATACCTACAAAACCACCGACTTCCCATTCTTAGCAGACTCCCTCGCCGCCTCAATGATCCTCAACACATCCCTCGCCTCACTCGCCTTTACCGGAACATCCTTCTCTCCACCCCCCGCAACAGCCTTCGCAAAGCCCTCATAAAGCTTAACATAAGTCTCCGGCTCAACATTCTTCAGCACACTACCCCTCGGCGTCCCATCCTCCCCAAGCACAACCAATCTCCCCGCCCTCTCCTCACCCTCAACCCCAAACCCTTCATCCCCAGGCATCATCCCCGCCTTCAGCTGATCCTCCTGAACATCTAAATGGAATTTCTTGAAACTGCCCTTCGTGCCCCTGACCCAATACCTCAACTGCTCAGTCTCAACACACATCACGCCCGCCTTGGCCGTAACGAGCGGTTTCCCAGCCCCATAGCTCAGAAGCACAGTAATACTATCCGGCTCCACACTCCCATCATTCCTCTGATTCTCAAAAATCGCCGTAACGCTCTTCGGCAATCCGAAAAGCACGTACGCCTGATCAATCAAGTGCGTACCCAGGTCATACACCACGCCTCCCGCCTGCTCCATCCCCAGGGTCCCCTTCCAGGTCTCCGGCTTCGCGGCTTTGTACCGGTCGAAATGCGTCTCGAACTCCACTACCCGCCCGATCTTGTCCTCGCTGATCAGTTTCTTGACCGTGAGGAAGTCCGCGTCCCATCGTCGGTTCTGATACACGCAGATCAGCTTGCCCGTTGCTTTCGAGACGTCGATCAGTTCTTGGGCTTGGGATGAGGTGGGCACGAATGGTTTCTCCACGATGACGTGTTTTCCTGCTTCGAGGGCGGATTTGGTGAAGCTGAAGTGCGTGTCTGGGGTGGTGGTTATGACGATTATGTCGAGGTTTGGATCGGCGAAGAGGTCTGTTGCGGAGGAGTAGATTTTTGCAGATGGGTGGTCTTTTGCGGCTGAGTCGTTGGGCTTGGGGGTTCGCTGGACGATGGCGGAGAGGGTGAAGGTTGCGGTGCGGAGGATGAGGGGGATGTGGAAGACCTTTGCGGACATGCTGCATGGAAATTAGTTATTCTGTCTTTTAGTATAGGACTTATGTGAAGAGGCATCTATACCCATATCCGATCACTCCAACATTGTAAGTTTTGCTTGCCATGGCGGGGTACGTATTTGGTCAGTTGTAGTCGGGAACAGTGTTGAGCAAGAATGACGCTGCGAAGCAGAATAAGTAGATATGGCTTCCGAGACTCGACACGGGGAAAGCTTCTTATAAGTACAATTCAAAAATAGGACATCGCAAGGAAAGGAAACAGATCCAGGATCCTACTAAGCTACTTACCTCATCGAACCCCTGGCTCACAACCCCTCCATGACAATAGCGGGGTCAAGGTGGGATGATGGCGGGCAGCTATTTGGTCAGGAAATAGCAACCCAGTAAACTTTTTTCTCAATCGCCGATAAAAGGCCGGTCGGTTGCCAGCCATCCCGTCTGAGGCTAAACTTCTTCTTACATGTTTTGAACCCTTCCGGAAGACCTCCTTTATTTGCCGAAACACGGGTATTGAAGAGGCAGGTTTGCCGGTCTGGGGAATCACATTTGGATGAAGTTGCCGAGGCGGCAATTGAATAGTAGTGTCCCCGTTACGAGGACACCAAATAAAACAAGACACTGCTTTTCTTGTGGGAAACTTCCATATCTGTCGCTTTGAAGCATACTTTCTTTGGCGTCCCTTGGGTTCTTCAATGCAGCAAATCTCTACAACGTTGAAATTTCATTGAGGCGACACACCATTCATTCCTGCTCCGGCCAATACTTGGCTACAAGTAGATATTAACTACCTGTAGAAGGATATATTGTATTTCACCTTACAATCGCCACAATGTCAAACTCGAAAAAGAACATCATAAATAAAAATTTTGCTTCCTTGATGTTAGATATGCTCGCTGAAGGATCTCTCATTTCTTCGAAACGATGAACAGACTATTCTTGTTATCTTATTTCTATGCCATCCCATCTCTACAATCCTTTTTTTCTACCATACAAACATTAAACAGAGAACTATCCATCAAGACGCTCATTCATCGCTCAATATGCACGCTCACACGGCACGATATCCCCCTTACACTCCACGAAATTATGCTTCATTACATATCTACCCTTATCTCTCCCTCACAAGCTGAATGCCTTCCCGTTCGCTTTTCCATTGGCTTTCCCATTAGGAGTACCGTTTGGCGTTCCATGTGCCCGTCCGTTGGCCTTGCCGTTCGGTGTGCCATTCGTCTTACCATTCGGTGTACCATTTGGCGTCCCGTTCGAATGACCATTCAATTCCCGTCCAATACCCTTCAAAGCGTCCTTCCCAGCTGATTCTACGGCACTGTGCTTGGAAGTCTTTCCGCCCTTTTGGTTCGAGCGTCGGAGGTAGGACTTGACGAAGAAGCGGACGAACAGGAAGGTCAGTGGGGTCAGGTAGAAGACATTCAACCAGATAGCGAAGGTTTGTCCGCTGGTATCGATACATGGGACGGTTTGGTACTGGGTTCGGTATTGAATGCCATTACTGCTGGCAGCTGAGACTGTCTTCCCGGTTGGTGCTGGAGCATTGACGTTCTCAGCGAGTCCTTCTTCTCCAGCTGCACGGTACAGGTACTTCATGACTAGCTTTCCGAGACCGGCTGACGTGGCTGCGGAGGCGATCGAGGAGCTAGCTACTGATGCGGCGGTCTTGATCGTGCCCTCTACGTCTGGAACCTGGACTGGGATGTCGTAGGAGAGGAAGGAGTGGAGAGAAGCGTAAGCAGATCCGACAAGGAATTGCATGATTTGCATGGTTGTGAGACTTTGCTTGAGGCTTTGAGGGATCGGTACAGAGAAGGCTGTCAGAGTATAATACGTGTACTGTATCTCATTAGCAGATTTCCTAGATGCAGGGGGGAAATGCATACCATAAGAGCATGAATTGCCGAATTGACAAACACAAACATCCAGATTGGAGGAGACATGTACCGAATTCCGGACCACATACACATCATAGCTCCAGCATGATGATAAGTTTGCAAAGTCGAACTTCGTTTTCCCTTGGCCAGGATAATGACAGTATCTAGAACCTCGTAGAACTTGCTCAAGTAGAAGAACCAGCCGTAGAAAGCCAGACCCTCATTCCACAATCTACCCACATCAGTAGGGTCCGGTGTTCCCGCCTCAGTCAAAACCATAGATGGCGAAGTCGAAACCCATTGCGAAATAGTGCCATTGTACGCAACGGCGTTTCCAAGACCGCGAGCTCCGTGCATTTTGCACAAGCTGTCCACCAAAGGAGTCAGAGTCTCAGGACCTGTCCATCTCGGCAGAGTTCTCTGCAGCGCACCGAACATGCCAATAAACGTCCAGGCAGAATACACTGCTAGGAAGATATTATGCGCCACGACGAACCAGAAAAATGGCTTCGTCTTGCTGATCGCCCATGGCTTGTTCCCTCTCGACCGGTTGTATGCGTTGACCGAAACGACGGTGACCGCGTACACGCTTGCGATCGTGATCGGCACCCGAATGTCCAGGACGGAATTATAGATCGAGCTGGGTATCGTGAAGGGAGGAGCGAAGAGTGTCGAACCTGCGGGCGGCGAAGGGAGAGTTCGAGGATCGTTGCTTGGGGGGAGCTGGAAGAGGTCGGAGTTGGGCGCAGAGAATTGCACCATTGGGGAAGACATCTTCACTCAGCGCTCGAGCTTGTGGCTCCTGTCTGTCCTATCCTGTTTGAGGTTGTTGTAATTTGTGATTTTCTGGAATATGACGAAGATGGTATCTGGACACGCGACTTTAAGACGAGAGAGATGCCTGTTCTCAGTTCGTCAATGGGACGGAAAGGAAACAAAGTATTTGCAAAGAATGAGCGCGAAGACTGCAGAGGCGCAAAGAGCTTCTGCTACAATAAAGAAGAGGAGCTGTTGCAGAGCAGAGTAGGATGAATTTCAAAGGACAACCCTATTTCTATGGAGGTGTTGGCCGTGTAGAAGTTTCACCTATCTTCCCGGAACAGGGGACTGGTACGAGGTTTTATTGATGAATAAAAACCAATCTACCGAGGTCTGTGGTGGCAGCTTTACTTGTGAAGAAAAGGTCAATCTGGCAAGGGACCTTGACATGTGAGGTGAGAGGAGAGAGGCAAAAGGACGAAAGGAAAGCTTGAACGATACAAACCCACCGGCAGAAGACATGTTTTGGGAAGGCCAAAAAAAGTGTTGAATAATGATGACGCGGGCCGCTCTCGCTTAGGTAAATAGATAGGGGCTGAGGGGTTCAAAGTTCCTTGCATAAGCGCTGATTGGAGCCGCACTCTCTTCCTCAGAGCTGAGAACACAGGTTCGAGGATACAAAAATGTTTTACTATGGATTTGGTCAAAGTATATCTTCATTTCCAACTTCTCAGGGAAGTCATGTTTAGCAATTCAGACTTTGTGTCTTCTTTTGATAACTTGACCAGCTGTTTTGGCTCTTTATTTGTTTCTCTCCGTAGCGGGGGTCTTGTCCTCAACAAAATCCAAAGTCACCAACAGGTCCTTTCCCCTTCGAGCCATGTCCGAATGCCCCCTCTTCAATCAAGCGAAGCATCGTGAGTCGGCCAGCAATTATTCCGCGATCCGTGTGTTAGATCTTGTGCCGAGGCTTGTTGCGCAAGATCTTCGGGCGAGGCGTCGAATGGTCGAGTTCATGTGATATATCATCACGTGGGAACATAACCAATAGCTCTGAATAGCTCTGATTATCTTTGGCAGGCCGCAGACTTGCCTTCCACGGTCCTCAACAGTCGTGAGTACCTCTATCTATCTAATGGCTGGTCCTTAAAGGGATGATATCTGGCGAGAGTGCCCAATAACAACGGTCAAATCATAAGAGATATTCATATATATGGCCCTTCTCATACCCAAGTTACAAAATCCAAGTGTCCCAATATCATCCTCACTTACACCCCCGGCTTAAACTTCTTTCCCCTACTCAACAGTCCCATTCCTCTCCTCTTCAACACCTCCTGCCCATCCACATTCGGCGCCCCTGTCGTATAGTTATACGTCGCATTCGCCGGCAGCACCTCAAACTGAATCGTCGAATTGCCCTCTCTATACTCACTCTTCTCAGTCCCCACCGTCAAATACCCCTCTCCAGGCCTCTCCTTCCCCGTCGCAATATCCAGTCCATTAATTGCCCTCTCGAACATCTCGAGCGAGGCCAATGGTTGGTAGAACGGCACTTCATGACCGGATTCGTAGACGCGAACGAAGGAGAATTTGGCCGCTTGTTTGACTTGTCCATGGATGAGGGAGTCGCTGGTTGTGAGGTTTGTGTAACCGGCGCAGGAGAAGTTGGGGGCGTTGACTTCTTTCGAGACGGCTTCGTTGCCGAGCCAGTTGCAGCTGTCCAAAATATCAACAAGAATTCTGACAAGCACAAGGTAATACGAACTTGTAATCTGCATCTCCAGCGTACATCATGACGGTGACATTTTGGTCGATGAGCTTCCTTAATGCAGAAACAGTGCCATATTCTCGGTTGTCATCGCCAGTAGCAGTGAAAGCCTCATATACAGATTCTGAGGACTCGGAGAAGTTCTGGAATGCCCCAATAGCTGCTTGGACTTCCGGAGTATTGAGATACGACACGTAAAAGCTGTATGGGAAGGGGTCTGGAGTGAGTTCTCGCATGTCATATTCGTCTCTGCCCAGGTAGATGTCATAAACATTCTCAACAAGATTGGCGCAGAAGTTGTCCTGTAGATGTTAGTTGGCTGTATACTTAAATACTGAGATGCTTACAGCTGCTTCACATATCGCATTGAGCCCTCTGGCAGCGCAATCTTTGACCTGGTCGACACAGTTTCCGGTTCCGTACAGGTTGTTGTAGAACTGTGCTTGAACACTTGCATTGAAAGGTGAGTAGTCATATGTGTTGCCTGGGAAGACCCTGCAGTCAATATTTAGCATGCGAATTTGCCTCTCTACATTCAGGTACGTACGTGTAGTTATAATAGGCCTGATACTGGATCAGCGGATCATACCACCCATTACTATCAAAAGGTTAGATCTCCACACGGGCCACAACAGGCAGGGTATTTCTACATACCCAATCAAAACCGTCTCCAATGAGATCTCATGCGCACCAGAAATATTCTTCTCATTCTGTTGCTCGATATACTCATTGAATATAGGGCCATAGTGACCGCCATAACTCTCACTTGAGAAGTGAAATCCATGGCGCGAATACTGTGGGAATGCACCCATGAAACCCTGAAGCGTCTTCCAGAAGTTCGACGCTGCACCGCCAGTCGTGTTCGCTGTGAGGGTCTGGTTTGGGTAGCTGTAGGTACCACATGTCCCGAGGTCTTGAGCGTAATCGGGACAGGTTGCGTTGGGTAGGGTGATGATCAAATTGCTGGAAATTTGTCAGCTAGTTTGCGACTTTGAAAGACAGTCAGGCTTACCTAGCTGAGTCAACATAACCATTGACAGGAATGCTGTATGAGAAGCCAACCTGCACGATCTTAGCTTCGTTTCATTCGCAATAAATTCCGGGGAATATACCTGCGTCGGCTGGTCGATATAGATCATATTGCTAACATTCGACCAAGAATACGGGTTATTATAAACATTGCCATCAATATCCACCCCACAAGGTCCATTTTCCTGAAACAATCCAATCATTGAAGAGGACCCTGGTCCGCCATTAATCCAAACCGTCAAAGGTGCTTCAGACGGATCCATGTTCCGCGCCTCGAAGAACCAGAAGAATATATGCTCATTTTCTGAGACATCCACATAACCAGAATAGCTCTTGACATTTGGATCTAGTTCGCAGATTCCTGTTGGGACTTCTTTGTATCGGACCGGTAAACCAAGATATCCAGTGGCATTTTGTAGATCTGTAGGAGCTGGAACGAATTGTGCGAAAGCTGTAGAGGCTGCAGTAATCAAAAGAGAAACTTTTGAGAAAGCCATCATGGACATAACGAATACTGTAGATACACAATGGCATAGGAAAGAAAATGGGAGGAATACCAACCGACTTATATTTTCCCAGCCCCGAGAGTGGGCTACGAAGCTCAAGCTTTAGAGCAAGCTTTTTGGCTGCAGATTTATCAACGGTGCCTGCTTGTTCAGAACTAGCTCCGCGAATGCCGGCCATCTTGCTTCTGCCTTCTATGCATATCTGGGGTCCAAACTTTTGATGGAAGTGGAATTCAGGTGGCAGGTCACCGTCATCGTCCAGGGGACCCTAGCCTGAACAGGAAGCTGGAAAACATTAAACTCCTTGGACATGGGGGGAGCATGCGAGCCGAAAGATACGAAGAGTTATCTTTGTACATGGTGTAGTGGACTTGGAGGGAGCTCTCAAAACAATGTCAAAAGTCATCATGACGAATTAATGTGGTCTCAGAAGATCAAAGTGTGGAAAACCTCAGATTTCGAAGTCGACGGCTACTGGACCCCTGGAGAGCTGTCTGCTGCTATCAGATCAGCCGAAGCAATTTGGCTGAAAAGCTCCCGCCTGACCGGCAGTCCGGTTTGCAATTGATGTACTTCAAAAATAGGCACGAAGTGATTGTGACTATTGAAAGTACCTGATTTTGTTCAAGAATTTAACATCGATGTTTCTACCCCACGACCACGCAACAAGGTTCTGAAGCACAACAGAACTCGATCTGGAGCAGAGTGTAAAGTATAGAAGAAAGACATTAGACCTATTGACTCCAGGTCACTAGACCTAGACAAAGGCAAAATCTGCAGTACGGAAGAACGAAAGAAAGGTCGCCGTCTCAACCTCGATGAGAAGTGGCCACGAGAGGAAACTCTCAATTAAGGAATCCGATTCTTGAGAGTGTGGAAATCTGGATACCGAAGAAACTTCCTCAGTTGAGGCTTGCTGAGATACTAAATACTAGTTAAAGGGGCAGTCGAGTGAAGTATCAAATAATTACTCTCGACTTGTTCAAAATCGTGAGAGTAAGTGATGACATAGCCATTCGTAGAGGGAGCAAGGCGCGAAACGATGTTATGAGCAATAAATAAGTGAATGAGAACCGTCTCTTGAGAGAATAATTGATGATTCAAAGGTATATGTCAAGCCGACTGAATCATGAGAGAGAGATCAAGCTTAAATCCTCCTTTGCTCGTGATCGACACCTCAAACTTCAGGTCCAAATCACGAGCCCACGCGAACAAAGGCAACACCACCTCATTCCTCAACCCCAGCAATGAGACCTTTCGCCATACTCTCCAGCTGATTCAAACCCGTCAAAATGTCAGAAGACGAAAGGTACCGCACATCGACACAATACCGGCTATGGTCCTACACGCCGCAAGCGCTCCTCGCGCTGCGCTCATCCACAAACCGCATCGCCGCCGAGCGTGTCCGCGAAGCCGTGCGACGCGTTCGAGAAGCTCGAAATGTCTCTTCGGCAGACACGAGCGAAGCTGAGAATGGGGCTGCGACGCTTCCGGATGGAGAGGTAGATTGCTTGACGGTCGAGGAGGAGTTGAAGCTTGTGGCGTTCTATTGCAGGCAGACGCTTCAGTTAGGGGATCATTTGAAGGTGCCTACTGATGTCAAGGTATGTCTGCTTGCGCATTTTAATAATCAAGAATGCAAGAATACATGAATAAGAGATTTTGCGACTGACGGGTGTAATCTAGGCAACAGCAGTCCAATATATAAAGCGCTTCTACATCACCAACTCTCTCATGACCTACCACCCTACCGACATCCTCAAAACCGCCCTCTTCTTCGCCACTAAGACCGAGAACCACTACTTCCGACTCACAAAATTCGCAGATCAAATCGGCGGCACAAAAGCAGAGGATGTTCTTGCCTCAGAGTTCCTGCTCACGCAAGGACTGAGATTCACATTCGATGTCCGACATCCTTTTAGAGCTTTGGAGGGCGCGGTAATGGAGTTACAGGCTTTGTCTAAGGGAGATATTCCGGCGTTGCCAGGTGGAGGTCCTGTGTCTGGAGATAGACCGAGTAATATGGAGAGGAGAGTCAAGGATGCTCATGGCAAGGCAAGGGAATATCTAAAGACCAGTGCTTTGTTGACTGATGTGTACTTCCATTTCACACCAAGTCAGATTATGATGGCTGCTCTGATGATTGCCGATTCAGAGTTGATTCAGTGGTACATGAGAACCAAGTTACCTCCTGGTGGAGAGATGCAGAGAAAGGTTTTGTCAACATTGGAGAAGTGTGCGGATATGCTCAGGAGTGTTGAGCCCAATGCGGATTCACCTGCAGCTGAGCGCAAGGAGTTGAGAGGCCTGGCTAAGAAGTTGATGAAGTGCAGGAACCCTGAGAAAATCGATCTAGTGGCTTTGCAGAGAGCAAAGAGAGAGGGAGATGAAGGTGACGATGAGAAGATTGTGAAGAAGAGAAAACTGGAAAAGGAGAAGTCGTCTGCGGATGATCTATTTGGTCCTGAGATCAAGAGACCATAGAGTCTGGGAGGATGGGAAATATCACTTAGCGAGGCGTCTGGGTCACAACTGCATATGCATGGCGTTTCGAATAAATGGTTTTATCTGAAATATGGGCCTTCTAATGATATTTGCAACGACATGGACCCCTGGGTATGAAATACCTCTATCACCTTTTTGTTGAATATGCGCTGAACCCCCCTAAGACTGCTTTGCTCAGATTGTGGTAGCATTTGAAGCCACAACTCTCCAACCATGACCAACCCGTCATCGTCCTTTGCTGAAATGTTTGTGCTGAAGCAACCAGAAGCTGATATTGGCGGACGAGATAGAAATTTATGTAGGTGGAGAAATAACTCGAGCCGCCATAACGCTTGAAACTCGATAACCGTAGCTCTTGTGTAAACAAACGGCAGGAAATGCAGTGAGCTTCTTTTGGTCTTTGGCATATGAACTCGATGGTTCGGCAATGGCATAGCAGGTCCGGAGGAGAGATTTCATGGCGTCGAGTGTCTTGCTTGGACTTGCGGCACCTGGACTATATCATCTAGTTGCCACCGATTTCACCCACGGCAGCTCGCTGTCTTCCACGTTGATGCAGGTGAGGTAGTCAATACCCGCGTCCTCAACAGAAAGCATGGAGTAGTTCGCACAAAGGGGTTCTACTACCTTCTGGGCGAAGTCCTTCAAAGTCTTAAGGTCTCGCTCGACTCCCTGGCGATGCGCTTTTGCATGTAGGTCCTTCGAACGGCAAGCCTCAACAGCATCGAGGACGAGAACAGTCGGAAGATATGCCTCACCGCTTCGACGAAGATCTCGATAGACCTTGCCACGAACGCACTTTTGTCCAATGTCTGATACTTTGTTTGCCTTAGCGAGAGATCGAGTGAACCAGTCTCTCCAGTATTGAACGATAAACCACGTATCAAAGTCGTCCTTGTTTAGAGCACGGGAGAAAATCTCAACATGACGGACCTCATTTGAGAAGAGCGCCTTATTGATGGATTCTTTCAACGTCTCAAGAGCATACAGCTTCTTCTTGAGGAGTTGCACAACTGACGAGAAACCTTGCTCCGCTTCCATAGTCGGCCATGGCCAGTGTGGATGATTGGCCACAATGTGGATGATTCCCTCCTTGAAGATTGGTGCTGATTCCAAATAGACTGCGAGATGGATCCAACGAGGTGGATTTTCCATGATGGCCTTGTAAAGGCCTCGACCGAACAGCATCAAGGCACTGTGGATATACGGCCGTACGATGGGGATACTTCCATACAACCGAGCGACATCAATGAGATGTTCCGACTGCTTGAGGGCGTTTTCAATGTCTTGGGTGTCAATCAGTGGAGGGCGGCTGTAGTACATGAGGAAAAGATTGTGGTAAGCTTCCAAGTAGTCCTTGCTAGGTTTGTCGCTCATTGTTGTTGGAGCCACCTGAACTTTCTCTCCTTCAGTGATCTGCACAGCCAGCGCCGAGGATTGACCTGAAGATTGCTCTTTACTGACTGGTGTAAAAATACCATCTCGGATCTGGGGCTCCTGCGTGTCTCTCTGAGAAAGAGATCTTGTCTTGGACATATGGTGTTGTCCAGCATCTCCCAGAACAGACAGAACGGACTTATCGTTGGTCACAGTAGACTGATCGATGGCATTTGGGCCTGGAAGTGCCTGGAAGATGTTCGACAGCTTGACTGTGCCGATCCGCGCTCTTGACGGCTGGACGGCTGCATTGCCATTCGATATCTTCTCCTCGGGAGTGTTGTCTCCTTGTGGAATGCAGGGGAGCCTACCGCGAGCCCCGTCGTCCTGAAGAGATGGCTTCTCGCTATAAACTTCCGCATGTCCAGCTGTGGCAAAGCTTTCTGGTTTCTTGCCCTCTTTAATTGCGGTGCCGAGGGGCAAGTCGCAATGCTTCTTCTCGATCTTTGCCTCCTGTTTAAAAACATGGGTACGTTCGATAATCGCGGGGTCTCCTTGTTTGAATGTAGTAGTGGTATCGAGACCAGGGCAAACAGTCACAGAATTTGGTCCTTTCCCATCCCTGACATTCTTTTCCTCAATGGCTTTGGTAGTTGGGGAGGTACCACCTGCTTCTTCCTTGATAAGGTGATCTACCTCAACCCTAAGACCCGATACAAGAATGTTAGAAGCTTCTTCCTTGGAAGGCACTTCCTTGTTAAAGGCCTGTGGAGCAACAGGAACAACATTTGCTCCTTGCTTGAGGGACGAGCTTTCAGGTTCCGCGGCAGAAATGGCATCTGAGTACTCTGCTTGCTTGGTTGAGAGGGCTTCATTTACTGGAGTAGAGACGCTATCAGTGAAGCATTCTCCAGTCATGAGGTCTCTGTCGGCCTCAACGTGCTCGTTTCCATCGATACTTTCAGTAGCATTGTCGGTGGTACTATCGGGGGCGTGTGCCTTGATAGTCTCACCATCTACGTTTTCCTTTTTAATGCCGCCGCTATCCAGCTTCTCCTTAAAAGTCACGGCAGTAACCACTCCTCCCACGTCTTTACGCTGGATGGAATTTTCAGCCTGGGGATTCTGGCGAGCGTTGCTGCTCTGAAACTCTTCCTCATCGGCAGCAGGAACTCCAGCAGTTGCATCGAAAGAGGAACTTGAAGATAAGACTTGCGTTGCTAGGAGTTGACTTTCCGGGGCTCCTTCGGCAGACTCAATGATATATGTCTTTGAGATTTCTTCCATGATGGAATCATCATCTGCATTCTCCTGCTTGATTGGTGGCTTCTCTTCAGCGACTTCAGCAAGCACTGCTGAGGACGATCTATGGTTCTCCATGAGAAATGGATCTTCTGAAGTCTGATCATTGGCTTCCCCTGCCTCTTTATCCGCTGTCTCTTGGTCAATCACTCCGGTGTTTGTCATGATTATGTCCTCCTCAGGCTCTGATTTATCTGTGACAGAGTCGACTTCAATGATTTTTGGAGGGGTTGAGATTGAGGATCCTGCACGGAGGAGTACCTTCTCATCTGGTCGAGATTTTCGGTGTCCGGCCTTGAGGTCGGACGCATTTGCTTGCGGCTCAGGTCTCTGTCCTATCATCAAACCGCTGGTTGATTTGATAGATTGTGGGTTTGGAAAAGCACTTGAGTGAGTCTCTACATCCGAACAATTGCCAATCGGTGTCGGCGTTGATTGTACGGATTGCTCAGGAGCTGGCAAAAGTTCAGACTCCATGAGGTAGGTAAATACCTAGAGATGCATCAGCTACCATTTGGCAATGTGATAGATGAAAGCAGAACCAAAGTCTCGAGCCCTTGGCCTTCTATTTGGGTGGAAGTTACTCACGGTTCTACGAAGTTCAGGTATCTTCAACTCTGGGCCGGATTTCAGATCAAATCTGGCTCGTAACATACGACTGAATGGATGCTTAGCAAACAAATCTGGATCGGGTTCGACCTCCTGCAGTTGAAGACGCAATATATCTCGGAACCATGGGGATGCTCGTTCCAGGACAGAGCTATGAAGCTGATAGGAGTACTTAGAACTCCCTAAAACAAGTGATATGACCACATCTCCAGAATTGAACCTAGGGAAATCTCCCATAGGCTTCACCATACGTTTGATGCGTGTCTCTTGTTTGGGCTCGGGCTTGGTGCTGAGATCCGTCTTGGGTTTTTGCTTGGCCGTTTGAGTAGACTCAGGCTTGTCAGATTTCGGTCCACTCTCATCGTCGTCTATTGGGATTGCGTCATTTGCTTTGCCTGTTGGAGGGCGTCGACTTGCTTTCTTCTTCTTTGAGGGCCCATCCATCTCTTGGGATTTGTCGGGGAGGTCATGCTTAGCAGCAGTACTTTTACCCTTCCTAGCAGGCGCCATTGCTGTTTGTTAGAGGGAGTAGAAGATGTATTTGAGAGTCTTGTTGCAAAATTCAAAGCGATAGGAACTTCATTCGCATGAAGCAAAACTAAGTAGAATTTGCAATTAGCAAGTGAATGCATTGCCATGGCTCTTAGAGTGAACTGCCTGCCAAGAGAACAGTCAATTGAAAATGAGATGACCAGAGTTTCCGCAAAGTGCGTTCTTTGCCTTGGAAAGACGGATAGAGTCTTTGCTTGGGTAATTGGCTTTCTCATGGAATTACACTTGGGTCCAGCCTTAGGTTGAGGAGAGGAGATAGGGAAGATACCTGGTTGATTGTATGTATCGATGCTCAGCAACTCATACTACTTTGTCGAGTAGATCGAGAAGAGCAGTTGATTGAATTTATAGGTAAGGCGATCTGCCTATTGGAAGTTGGCGAATGGACAACTGCAATGCAAGAGCTAAAGTGAGAGTTGGACGGCAAAAGCAAAAGGTCTTGGAGGCGAAACAAGCGATTGCAAAGGATATGGGGCTATTGCCAAGAGAAGTTCAGTAACGCGAGAAGTAATACAGAGTTGAGCTGTGAACGAATTGGGTGTAGCAGCTTGGAGGTCTTGAAGATATGGTGGTGTTACGGTGAGGAAGAAGAGGGACGAGGACGATTGAGGAGGGGCATGATATAGGCAGAGAAGTGGATCAAGTGAGAGAGCTAATTGAAAATCGGTCTTTGAGGTGCAGTGACATATGGGGTGAATTCTTTGAAAGTACGGCGCAACACAAGTGCTGATGTGTCGCGGAAGGTGCGAATTGACCTGTGTGTTGACAGCAGCCAAGGGGGTAAGATGTTAAGCGAGCGCCAAGGAAAGAATGTTCAATCCTACAAACGAAACTTTTGAAGATTAATCATGAGAGACAAGGTCAAGAGCAGATATGACTGAAATTAATCTCACTGCCAAACATGGAGTCTCATAAATGGTACCTAGTGTCAGATTGTATGGAGTGAAGGTCATGATTCTATCTCAAAATGAATTACAGAAACACCCAAACTATCGACCGTCTCCTTCATAACAGTCCCAATTCACCAAATTCTCCTTCAAGCTACAGTAGCCTTCACTTTCAACAAATCCTCTGCATTACGATACGCAAACTTCTCGAAATCCTCTTCACTCATCAATCCGCTCTTCTTGATCACATCAATGAACTCTCTCCCTTTCTCATTCGGCGAGAACGGATAGTCCACACTATACAGCACATGATCAATCGATGTAGTCTGTAATAGACAAGCAAGAGGTGGAAGCGAGAACATTCCGGAAGTCGTGATCCAGATATTATTCTGCCAAACCTCGCGTAGACCCCGTTTCGTTGCACCAAATCTCTCCGACACCGATATGCAGCGATCAAGTTGGAAAGGAAGCATTTCGCCCATCTGAATTGAATCGTCAGTCAGAATCTCATCTAAACATTGCTGGAAAGTGAATATGGGTTTACTCACGTGTCCAATCACAATCTTCAACTTCGGATACCGATCAAAGAGGCCGCTGAAAAAGAGCCTGAGGATATGTAAACCAGTCTCAGAATGCCAGCCCCATCCAAAAGTGCTCAAAGCCAAAGCAATCTTGTCATCGTAATTGCCCTTATAATGCTCCAACATCTCGTCTGAAGCAAATGTCGGATGGATGTAAATTGGGACATCCAGCTCCTCCGCTTTCTCAAACATAGGCCAGAATCGCTCATCGTCGTAGAATTGACCATCAACATTGTTATCCACCAAAGCTCCCAGAAAGCCAAATTTGGTGACACACCGATCGAGTTCAGCTGCTGCTGCTTTCGGGTCGATCACAGGTAGTAGCGCGAATCCGGCTAAGCGAGAAGGGTTCTTGGATATCGCAGCAGCGAGATCGTCGTTCGCTTGAGTGCAAACTTCTGCGGATGCATCGATTGGTCCATGCGAGAGAACTTGGAGAGAGACCTCTCCTTTGTCGAGATCTTTGATACGCTCGTTTCCGAGATCTGCGAGCTTGGAGACGATGTGTGGTGGGAACATGGCGTACATGTCGTCCGCCCCGGCATTTTTGACGGCCGACCGAGAAATGTAATGCTCTTCGAGGGTGATGAATGGTGCCATCTTGTTAGTATGATAAAACTTTGATGACAATATTCTGTAAAGTAACACAAGCTTCCGATAAAAAAAATACTGACGCTTCTTAAGTGACGTGTGAAAGCATGCCCCGGTTTTACGTACAGCCCGATAGCTCCGCCCGTTTCTTAACAGCGCCATATTCCCGGCAATGAAGCATCGAGTATTGCAAAATCAAATAGGGGATAGCTGGGTATTCCACAGGTACTCCGTACGGAGTTCAGTCTCTTCCGTATTCTCATCTACAGCTCGTCAATTTTGTGCATGAGCGACCCAATTGGAAGAGAGGCAGAGACATGCCCCACATACGGCGGAAACAGTCTACCGAAAGTACTCAAAGTCACGAATCGATTTGGGGAATTAGGATTTTCAACTATGATGGAGCCCATCCGCAAAGATCTAAGGATGCGGCACGAACTAATAGATTATGATATCATAGCATGCTTCACAATGGGCCGCAATTGTCTCGTGCATCCCTCAAATTCAAGTCTATGCTATATGCGTTCTCTCTTTGCAACGTCACCAGCAAGGCGTGTGACTGGAAGAGAATCAATATCATGGTGTTCTAGATCGCAACCCTCAGCAACAGAAATCCGATCCGGCTCAGCTTCAGACCTTTGCAGACCTGGAAGAATAGATAGAGTGCAGGATAAGCCTTTTCATCTGACCGCGCGACCCATGAGCAGCTCAATGTCATTGTCCTCGGCAAGATCTTGCAACTTTGGCCAAAGACTTTCTCTACGAAGATCCACTATATCAAACTGGTGACTGAACTCCAGTTTGATATTTCGCAGGTTAGTTGGTGGGGATTCAAATAATTTCTCAATGGCCTCGGCTGCAGACATCTCGCAGAGAGTCATTGTGAGATCCTCCAGAGATGAAGGCAGTAGACTGGGGAAGTTGCTGATATATCTTTCGTCGTAGGCAAACTCGCCTGAAAGCTCTCCATTTCGGCATCCTGAATTTGGATTAGTGTCTGATTCCCTTCGGTATTATTACAGAAGACCTTCGACATTCATCAATCGTGTTCCGGCGGTGATATGGTCCCTACCCCAAAATTAACTCACCTGCATGTCTAGGTCTTCCAAGAAATATCCATGAGCAGAGGAGAATAGCATTCGCCGCATTGGTATGTAGTCAATACCTCCAAGTTTGGCAGTAGACAGAGAAGAATTGGCGCCGGAGCTTTTGGTAGACCATGACGCAGAGGGGTTTTCCATATTTCGGCATCCGAGATGTCTTCTGCAGAATCATAAACCCAGCTAGCTGCCATATATAAATTTGACATATCCTCGAGGCACATCACGTCCAGTTCAAGGTGCTTGTGACAGTTGCAGGCGTTACTGATCCCTTGGTAAGACGGTCGTCAACAATTACTCAGTTAAAGCAGCTGACGGAGTGCTTACATGACTTGACATGATGGCCAAGATGAGGCTTCCCCAGAGTTGTTCGTAGGACTAGAGGCAGACCATCGCCCTGAGAGGTCTCCAATCTAGTGTAAAGGTAGGACTCTGCGAGGTCGTGGGATACCTTGGATACCAGTGAGAGAGCCCCTAATGTTGAAATATCATCAACTTGACTGATTATGTTGAGATACAGCTCTTATGGGAATTTCCTGCTGAATTGTAGCTGTCTATATATTGAGGCGCGGAAAGGTCGTCGGGGAGGCTGGTGCCGCTGGCGACAATCAGAACTTTGTAGGGATCGCCTCTTAACGGATCACGATATCATCTCGAAGTCAATATCGGAAGCTCCATCGCCTTTTTTGGTGGCAGTGGCATGCGATTGAAGACTATCTTCGCTGGATGGTGCTTGCAGATGCTCTCCGAGGCTGAAAGTATCACTGTTTTCATGTTTCTGCGACATCATAGACACAGTTCTGGACATATCGTCGACCTGTCTGATGGCGTTGATGCTCCCGTGTGCTGGGCTCTCCTCCGTGGATTTCGATGCCATCTTGGAATTGTTTTTGGAACCAGAAAGTTTCAAAGACCAAGGATCAGATGACAATGTAATCAAAGGTCAAGATTCAGCTGCTCGTGAAGCAATGATGATGGTATGCTGTTGCTTAGGCACATGCTAGGCAGGTATGCTCCTTCCCTTAAAATGCTCCATTCGGCTGTCTAGCTTCGTTTGTAAAACATTCGCTTTGGAAACAACGAGGGAGGAAGCACTTTCTTGAACATGCTATGTAGAGATATCATATAACCAGAAGCGTTCTGATATCATTCAAGAAGTATTCGTTGGGGAATTACGACTGGCAAATGAACTGTCCCTCAGCAGGATCAGTTGCCAAGGCTGGATGAGAGAGAACGATGATTGTAAACACCACGTGATGATGGAAGCGAAACTTACTTGCGGGTTCCAGTAGCGATAACTCGATATCTAGAAGTTTAGGTGGCTGTAAAAGTTGTATAAGGTCAAACCATTGTTAAAAGTGGCATTATCGTTGACAAGATACACCATAGTTCACAGAGCACTTGGAAACTTACAGCTCCAAGAACATCGACTTTGGTGCAAGCAAGAAAGTCACAACACAGGTTGATTAAACATGAGTAGCAGTCACAATGGCATTCGTCAACTAGACAATACACATCTCCACCATCCAATACGCGATCTTGGTCCTTTCCATGGAACCTCTTTCCCACCAGGCAAATACAACCACACCATCTCTCTCCATACCCCATGCCCCTCCTCTCAATCAACACCAAGCCATTAAACCTCGGGTCGCCGTCACTACCACAGAACTTGGGCGCCCACAAGTCATTTAAGAAGTCTCATCAAAAGAGACAGGAGTCGAAGCCTGTCCAGCGGCAGCAGTGTCAAGCTTGATGTTATTGGCAAGCTTCTTCTGCTCAGCGGCGAGATCGCTGCCATCTCCTCCCTGTGCGGCCTCGACTTGGATACCGAGGACCTCTGCGGTGAGCTTGAGGACTTTGTTCTCAATCTTGCCGTTCTGTTGAAGTCACCATTATTAGCAAACATCTCCTAATACTCAAAACATACGAAGGCGATATGTTAAGCCGAGAAGGAATGGAAGGAGAGGTAATTAACAGGTAAGAAGAAAGAGAAAAGCCTACCTGGAGAGCAGTAGCAGCATCACCGCTGGCAGCAGCAATCGCTGGGTTGAAAGCCTGGACCTCAGCATCCTCGGCAGCATCATGAATACCCTTGATGACCTTGAGGTCGTTGGCCGAGACAGCTGCGAGGTTGTTCATATCAATGTTGGCGAAGAGGGCATTCGCTTTGGTCTCGGCATCTCCGGCAGTCGGGCCGGAGATCTGGAAGTCGTTGTAGGCCGAAGCTGTGAGAACGTCGCCTCCAGCCGCGGCGGCAGCCTTGCCTGATATTGTGTCAATTGAAAAACAGGGGAAATGGTGATGGTTGGATAGATGTAACATACCAGTTGAAGCTGCGGCGGTTGCGGATGCGGCTGCAGCAGCTATACTCAGTTAGCATCACAACGTAAACAAACACACACAGAACAAAACATACCAGTAGTTGAAGCAGCTGAGTCACAAGCAGCGGCGGACGAAGCAGCGGCCTTATCCTTCTTTGGAAGAGGCGAAGAGGCCACAAGGGCAAGAAGGGAGAAAGCGAGGATGGAGCTAGAGAATTGCATCTTGAAAGTCTGAGTTGTCGGTTGGGAAAAAGATTGGACGGGTTGTAGAGAAGGTTAAAAGATCGAAAGTGTATAAAATATAGACAGTAGAATAAGTTTGAATGAACAGATCAACTGTACGAAAGAATGTGATTGAGCAGAATGAGTAGAATGAGGGAAGGACTTGAAGACTGTAGAGCGCGGCTGGAGAAGAAAGATACTTAATTCACGAGGAGGAAGGCACTTATATACATTCTATTGTCCAGGTACTAGGGTAGCCAGGCAGGAATCGCTGAAATCCGATCCGAGGAGAATCGCAAACGGTCAATAGTCCAGAAACAGAAGGCATTCCGACTCGCATTGACAACATCGATTGGTTCCCCCCGTCTCATCTTTCCCTTCTCACCCTGACTCGTCCGTTCTCCTCCTAGCACCCATGACAAAAAGCGCCATCGCCCAGAAATGCCTAGACAGACAAGCACGACGAAGCTTTGCCCAGCACACAACCGCGATCCGAGAGCAGCTTGAAACCCGACTTGAAGCGCAGACAGAGACCGAAGCGGGCAAGCGGGCGATCATACCAAAGCACAAAGTAAAGTTCCGATCTGCATCGAATCTTGGTAGAGGGATATACCCGCGCCTCGGCGCATGGCTTGGAATGCTTGTCTAGGTCTCGGCAGCCTGGGCGTTCTCATTCGAGGAAGATCATGATCGGGTTTCAGACTTGGCGGCGAGGGGGGCTGGGGTTGCCTGTTTGTTGTTGAGGCGAGGTTTCATGTTATCAGATGAGATGTTGTGAAACCGTAAACTCCACATTTAAACGAGACGAAGGGAAAGGCAAACGGAACGACAGCAGACTCATCCCATCCACCTCATTAAAGATGCAACCGGTTCAGACGGTACCGGGCTACAAGCTGACAATCTGGGACATGAAGTTAAATTTTGACCCATCTGATGGCAGTGGAGACATGCTTTTCAAGTCCGAAATCCCAAGCGGCTCGAAGTCGGGTGACGTCACAGAGAACAGCCTCATTCACGTGCCGCCATTGTTCGCGGTTTCGATACCAGGATGCAATCAATCCTGGTTTGCGGAATGCATAAAGGAAGATAATGTTACCGCTGGTGATGGGCAGGATGGTAGATCAGTCGTTGAATCAGGGAGATGTGAAAACGTCGTTATTTTTGGATACTGTACCTTTCGTACTGTACCAAGAATTTCTCCGAGCCGAGATTGGTGAGAGACCTAGGAGATTTGTCACTGCAGCTCACTTGAGCATAAACATGCTCCTCGATAGGCACAGCAGCATTAGTCAGAATGTAGTAGAGATCAAAGGCTCTGGAGTTCACAGAATTTCGATTTATGTTCAAGTATCTATTTTATTGTATGTGTTTTCTATTTGACAGACTGCAAAAAGGTCTGCAAAGCAAACGATGCATAGGGCTTCAACCGGTATACACCCATCCAAACGCCATAAACGCCTTTGCTTTTCCATGCAACCGCCACGCTCTCATATCTCATCATTCATGAAATGGTCGCTTCTCCTAATCGTAAAGCTCCATTTCATTATCATCACCGCCCAACGCCTCCGTAACATCCGCATCATCCATCTCTTCATCATCGCTGCTCGTGTCGGACTCTTCGTGATTGGACAGGACGCGAATACGGCCATTGTCCATGACGATTCTGGCCGTCTCCCCATCCCTGACTGAACCTCTGAGGATGTGAACGGCGAGCTTGTTGAGGACTTCAGTCTCGATGAGTCGAGCGAGAGGTCTGGCTCCGTAGCTTGGATGGTAGCCAGCATTTCCAAGATAGTCGCGTACGGCAGGAGAACAGTCAATAGTGACATTTCTACCGTTGCTAGCGAGACGCTTCTGGATTTCACTGAGGCGCACGTCGACGATCTTGCGAATCTCGTTTTTGGATAGGCGGTTGAAGATGATAGTTTCGCTGATACGATTCAGAAACTCGGGTAAGAAGTAGTCCTCCAATGCCTTGGTGACGAGAGCCTTCGTCGTATCGTCGATCTTGCCGTTGGCTGAGGTGGCTCGTTGAAGGTATTCGGCTCCGATGTTGGACGTCATGACGACAATACAGTTTCGGGCATCGATGATACGTCCTTGACCGTCGGTGATACGACCATCATCCATGAGTTGGAGGAGAATGGTGAGGACCTCTTTGGCGGCCTTCTCAACCTCGTCGAAGAGCAAGATTGAGAATGGCTTTCGGCGGAGAGCTTCGGTAAGCTGTCCGCCAGCATCGTGTCCGACGTATCCGGGAGGAGCACCAATCATTCGACTGACAGTATGGCGCTCTTGGTACTCAGACATATCGAGCCGAATCATGGCCTTGGGGTCGTCGAAAAGGAACTCGGCAAGAGCCTTCGTGAGAAGAGTCTTACCGGTACCGGAAGGACCGCAGAAGAGGAAACTGGGAGGTTGATTCGGGTTTGCCAATCCAGATCTCTGTAGACGGATCTTGTCAGAAACAGCTTTAACAGCCTCTTTCTGACCCACGACAATCTTCGAAAGAACCTTCTCCATCTGCAGGAGCTTGTCCTTCTCGCTAGTCTTCAGTCTGTTGACAGGGATACCAGTAGCACGGGCAACGATCTCGTTGATCTGATCCGGACCAACAACGTCAGTGATCAGTGATCCGCCGGAATCGGGATTGTTGGCGCTCAAAGCCTGGTCTGCCTGCAATTTATCCTTCTCCAGTTGCTTGATGAAAGCTTCTTGCTCGGGAATGGCGTAGTATGTCAAGTCCGCAGCCTTCTGATCATCTCCCATTCGCATAGCTTCGTCTTTCTTGACACGGAGTTGATCCAACTTGACTTTGGCTTCTTGGATTGCCTTGCTGCGGTTCTTCTCGCTCTCATACTTTTCGCGAAGAGGCCTGAGTTCCTCCTCACAATTGCTGGCGTCCTGCTTAGCTTGAGCGAGACGAGCTTTGGAAGCCTCGTCCTTTTCTCTCGACAAGGCGTGAATTTCGATCTTCAGCTGTTGAAGCTTGCGGTTGAGGTTGTCGAGTGCTTCGGGAAGTGATTCTCGTTCAGTCTTGACTGCAGCAGCAGCCTCGTCGATGAGATCCACAGCCGAGTCGGGAAGTCGTCTCTGGGTGAGGTAACGAGCAGCCAAAGTAGCTGCTGCCACAATAGCACCATCTGAAATCGTGATTCCGTGATAGACCTCGTACTTCTCCTTCAAACCTCTGAGAATGGAAATGACCTCCGGGATCGTAGGCTCCTTGACGAGAACTTGTTGGAAACGTCTCTCAAAGGCAGCATCCTTCTCGATGTATTTTCTGTACTCAGCTAGTGTCGTAGCACCAATACAGTGAAGCTGTCCTCTCGCCAACATTGGTTTAAGCAGATTGGCGGCATCCATGCCACCTTCACCGGACGACCCAGCACCCATGAGAAGATGCATCTCGTCTACAAAGAGAACAATAAATTCCTTCGATTGCTCAATCTCGTTCAAAAGACCCTTCATTCTCTCCTCGAACTCTCCTCGGTACTTGCTACCAGCAACGAGCGAGCCAACGTCGAGGGAGAGCAACTTGCAGGCAGCAAGATTGTCTGGTACATCGTTGTTGACGATACGTTGAGCCAGGCCCTCGACAACTGTTGTCTTTCCTACACCGGGCTCTCCGATCAGGACTGGATTGTTCTTTGTTCGTCTGGAAAGAATTCGGACGACTCGACGGATTTCCTCCTCTCTGCCAATGACAGGGTCAATCTTGCCCTCTCTTGCCATGGCGGTCATGTCGATGGTGAACTTCTTCAAGTTCTCAAATTCTTCCTCCGTGTCCGCAGTCTTCGAGTCGACTCTGCGGGTGCCGCGAATACTCTGGACTGAATCCTGCAGGACCTTGACATTCGGGATGTTGCCCTCCTTCAGCGCCGCCTGGCATGTAGGATCCTCCGACAAAGCAATGATCAAGTGATCGACTGCAATGAAAGAGTCCTTCTGTGTCTTTTGTAATTCGTTGGCTTGTCTGAGGACTTTCGTGAAAGAGGGTGCCATGGATATTTGGTCTGGTGGGGGGTTCTGACTCGGGAGTCGGACGAGGGCTCGATTTAGCGCTCGTTGGAAGGCTTGAGGGTCGCCATGAGCCCGCTCGACGACTTGACGGAATAATGATTGTGAGGCGGATCCATGTGAGGCGTTGACAGTTGCTTGCTGGTCCTTGGATTCGTCGATGGGAGGGTCGAGTAAACTGGAGGCGAGATGGAGGGGTAGTAGTTGAGGGTGAGCATAGGATTCTGCGATTGCCATGGCATCTGACAGAGCCTTACTCGCCCTATCGGTAAAGTTCATATTCGAAGTCATTTTGCCGGTGTGATCAGTGTGTGATCAGTGTGTGATGTTGTGAATTTCGTGAGGTCGTTAATCGTGGAAGTGCGTAGTGACCAAGTTTTGGACCACTTGAAGTATGGTTTTGGTAATTCGACCAGTGTACTGAATTAAGTTTGTATGGAAAAGTATCAGGAAAGTAAGATCAGTAGCAGGAGGCGATGATTTTATAGTCAAAAACCTGATCATCCAGTGGAACCCAGATGTATCTGGTGTTGTCTGGAAAGGTCCGAAGTAAAACAGCAAGTTTATTTGTTCCAGTATCAGCTAGAAGCTGCTAGAGCCCGCTGTTCCCCAGCCCTGCAACAGCCAATCCTCACCCCACCATCACACCACCAACGACGTAATCAGGTAGCCTCGCTAAAGCAGCGTAGCGTAGCGGCCTGAAAAGCAGCGGTTACGCCTAAGGACGCCAGCCGAGTCAAGTCTGGCCGCGCTAACTCCATACAGCAATACAATTATTCAAAGCATCAGAATCTCAAGTGAACTTCGACCCAGCGGTTGAATTCCCCACGGCCACCCTTCAACCACGCCATGAAAATCCCCCAGCTACCCGCAGGGGAAATCGCCCGGCGAGCAGCCCAATCGACAGAATCCATCGAAGCAGCCAAGATATCAAGGGCCGCCGCAATTGCAGCGCAACGAGCGAGCGGGATCAAGAAAAAACAGACTCCCAGACCCGAACATGGCCAGCAGATATTCGTGTTCAATCACCTCCAGAAGAATCATGTCGTATATTCTTTGACGAGGGCTATGAATGTACATTATTCTCTCTCAATCGCTCCTTTGCCCCCTTTCAATTCCTCACAATCAATATTCATCTCCTTTGTAGAAGTATTTACTGATTCGTCCTGGGTCCAACAGAACAACGCAGCCCTCTCCCAACTCCCCTTCAACGGCAAGAAATCCGTGCCCGCAGCCCTCCGCAAAGACCTCTGGCACCCCTTCGCACACATCAAATTCCCCTCCGGCTCTGGCGCCATCGGTCTCTCCGCCTTCCAGAAACTTCGCGAATACCGCAAACGACACGAACTCGAGTGGGGCGATGACATCCGTCTTGATGCCGAAGGTGAAATTCGCAAGCTCAAAGACAGAGCGAAAGCCATCTGTGATCAGAAAGCGAATAGCGTGGCGGATATGGCGGCTGTGTTGAATAGGTTGGCGGTTAAGGAGGAGAGGAAGGTGAAGAGCAAGAAGGAGAGTCTGAAGAAGGGCGATGAGGGGTACGATCCTGTGGTTGCGGCGGAGGAGAAGGCAGAGAGGATGAAGCCTGTGCCGAAGAAGGAGAAGATTGGGTTGATTGGAGAGGGAGAGGGCGTGAATGTGCAGATCCTTTGGGGGGATATACATGATGCGGAATTTGCAGAGAAATGGGCGCCTAATGTTGAGCATGGCTTGATGCCTGCGCCGGAGGTGAGGGAGAGTAAGATCTGGGAGTCGAGGAAGAAAGATCCGAGGCCGTTGGAACAAGAGCCAGAGAAAGACGAAGAGCAAACACTCTCCCCTTCACAAGCAAAACGCATAAGCGACCACACCAAACGCGAAGCACAACACCTCCACAGCGACGCCGAGAAAGCACAGAGCGACCTGGCAACAGCCCAATCCCTAAACATTACAGTAGAAGAACTAGCAGCGCGCAGACTAGCTAAGCTAGAGCAGAAGCGAGCAGCAAGAGAGGTGTACGAGAAGAGGATGGCGGAGCGGGCAGAGAGAATCAAGAATGATCCCGCATGGTACGAGCAGGTCAAGTTGGAGGGGGAGAGGAGGAGGGCGGAGAAGAATGTGTTATAAGTTTTGTAGTGTATGAAGAGGTGGATTGTATGTAAATGTACAAGTAGAAGCCAGCGAAATGTCAGCCGAAAGCCAGGCTGGGCTGGGTAGGATGGGATCGGAGGCGATGATTTCGAATGTATGCGTCGGACGACGTTTGTATCATATATCATAGAGAAATAAAAAGGGAAAGGGAAGGGAACGCATCCCCAGCATTGGATCATGAAGAAGAGAGGCCATGTCCACTAGCACTGCTACTCAAAGGATAGCACACTACTTCAACTTTAATATTCCGATCCCAACCCATCCAATTCAAAGCCATCAACCAACCCTCCAAATTCATACTGCTCCCACAGTACATTTATTCCCCACACCTTAAATCTCGCTAGCTCCCTTACGTCCCTCTCTATTAATATATGTATCTCAACTGTTTTGAGGCAATATATATCTTATTCCTGACACTTCAATTCTCTTCCAACACTACCTACCTACCCTTCCACTAGATCAATCTCCAGCAGGAAGGAGCAGCAGAGCAAAGGTAAAAAACCTTACCAAAGATGGGACTATCAGCTAGTCAGCTCTCTCATAATAAGATAGGCGAGGGCCAGGATATGATACAGGGTACAAGTTTGTAACAGTACAGTGGACCGAAATTATGCTTTAGACGAATGTGGTTGCGGTAGTAAACAAATAAACAAGACAAGAAGAGTTATATCGAGGAGAAGTAGGCGAAGTACATTGTAAATATCAAATATCAAATGGAGAAGAACGTGAATAGAGGTATTGTAAAGTCATTGCATCGTATTCTCCTGATAGGGCTAATTCAACTAACTAGTAGGCCAGTTCCACCCACCGTTCACTCCGCCCTGTGCCAAAGTCACTTTAGATATTGCCATTTCCGGTCCCTCCTTGAGCAGCCCTCATACCAACGAAATCAGCAATTCATACAGAGTACCGCAATACAGACCGCGCAGTTAAACACGCAAATCGTATACCAGCTCGAGATCATCCGTACTGAGCCCTAAACCTTGATAGCAAAAGACTTCAAATACTCGTAATCAGGAATATTTGCCTCAACACATTCTCTGATGACCTTAGCGCCCTCGACACCATACTTCTGACGCCACTCTTCGTCTTCGCTTTCGACAGTCTTGGCTTTCTTTTTCTTGGGCAATAGCATTAGTATCATCCTAACTTTTCTAGCCACAACGGGTATATAAGAACACCACAGAGAAAGTAAAGAATGAATAGGAAAGAAAGATGTGGTAACGCGAGACTCACATGGGCAGCATCTCTCGGCTTGAGAGAAGTGCTGTTAATAGCATCCTCATGAAAACCCTTCCACTTCTCGAAAGCGTCTTTGGCGCGCTGATGATCATCTTCAGTATCCCAATTCAACATTTCCGGGGTGTACTCGATGCCGACTTCCTTACAGTAGGCGGATATGATGCCTTCTGGGTTGTCCAGGAGATCGTCGGCGTCGACGACAGTGATGCTGACTTCGCCGTCCTTCAGGTTCTCGTATTTACCAGCGACAGCTGGGCCGACCTGCTTTTCTTTGACGAGGAAGTCGAAGACTCGGCGGAGTTCATCGTAGCCGGCCTCGGCGGCCATGAAATTGTAGAAACCGGTGATATCATCCAAGGGTGGAATAGTGCAGCGGAAGTAGGATGGAATGCTGTGGCGTGGATGGCGGATCAGGAAGGTGAAGTGAAATTGCTTCAAGATCTCCGCGGGGACGACGGTTGGATTTCCAGGCTCGGCAGCTGTGTCATATGGGTATGGTGCCTTGGTATGTCCGTTGGTAAGGTCATCTGTGTGGCCATTTACCACACCATTGGTGTCGCCATTTGTTCCAACACCTTTCTTGACGGTCCGTCCTCCAAGAGACGGGGCAATTGTTGCTGGCTTCCCATTAGGAGGGACCAAGTAGTGAGTGATGTCCTTAATGAAGAGTCGTTTCCCCTGCACGAGGTGAGTTTCCGCGCGACGAGACGGTAGTCAATAGTCAAGAGGTTGGTCAATGAAGGGGTCAAATTGCCTGGTAACGAAGGTAAAGTCTGGCAGTCATGGATAATTTGTAATATTGTTGAAGAAGTCCATACCCTCCATGATTGTATATAGGATTGAGGAGAGCGACAAAACTGAAGCACTTGCTCATGTATGAAATATTCGGCCGGATCCATGCTAGTGCGGGGTATGAATGAACCGCGGAAGAGAGGGGCAGTATCGAACCTCTTTGCCTTCTCTCTCAATTCTCTCGAATATGGTCTTGAATGTACTGTTTGCGAATCCACTCTCTTCGCGGGCCTTCTCGTCATCTTCGTATCTAGGGCTCAACCTCTCGGGGCCAAAGTAGAAGGCGTCACCGAATGGTTCGTGAACACATGTGAGAGTATCTTGTCGAGTCATGAAGACCTTTGAAATTATCGTTAGAGGGGAGAAGAGAAAGTCAATTGGATGGACCGGTACTGACTCGTTCAAATGCTGTACTGCATGCCCGCGGATGGGTAGCAACAAATATGGGCTTGGTAGACATGATGTCTAGTCTTCAAGCAGTAGGCGTGGGAGCAATCTGTATTTCAAGTAGCTCGACCTTCGCTAGATCAATTGGCCGTTTTCCAGGACAATTCTCCGAGATATGTTGATGTTACCCAACGTGGATTTGCTGATCTTGTAAATGATTAGATCTCGATGAAGGAGGACAAAGGAACAGGTTAAGTAGGAGAAGGTAGATCTTAAGCGGCCGCTAGAGGACTAGCAGGAACGAGTTTGATGGTCTGGACAGGAGGACGGTAGTGGAAAGTGAAATAAATCAGGAACAAGAGACGGCAGGAACACTTGTCCATCTGACCCACGGCTGAGCTAACAAGTTGGACATGCCAGCAGATTCTCATCCCATATGCCTGGAAATGTGGTCCTATTTAGCAAGGATTCAACGCCAATGCCGTAACATCAACAGCGATTATTGTGTTGAGTTGGAGGCGACTGAAGAGCCGGATACGTCAGAAGGATGGAACTCTGAAGCTTCATTCGCCCCTCGATATCCCGGCCCCACCAAAACGCCTCCCCGAGGATTCTTTGCAGTCCCAGTCCAGTATTCTTGAAGCGTGGGAGCTTGATTGGTTGCACGAAGATGCCGATGTGATAGATTTTGTCGCGGAACATTGTTTGTTGGGATGTTTTAGGACAAACGACGAAGCCTCACAGAAGCAATTTTGATGGTTTGGGGTTCGATTTCGCGGGGTGGGCTGAACAACGTCCTATGCGCGAGTCTTTATAGGTCTATGCAACTATGTCGTGATTGTCCGCGTGGATGACGAATGGAAGAGGCGTTGATATATATGGTCAGGTGGAGGGTTGTGTGGTGGGGGTTGGAAGGAGGGAAGAGAGAGAGTAGAGGGGAGATTCGGTGCTCGTGAAAACTCGTCGTGAAAAGTGGTACGGAAGTACTGAACAAGCGACTCTCAACCACAGCAGCGTTTCCATCGCTTATGAAAAATAACCCGGAGCAGCGTATCGCATAGTAGAAACATTGGATGACGAGATTGAATTAAGTTTTCTTGTTCCCACCGACAAGAAAAACCTTGAGTAATTTTTGCGAAAAATTCAGTGTTCAAATCGGTGTCTGAAGGCCCCTCCCTCTCTTGGCCTGGCAGGGTTGTCGGTGCAGTGTACTGTCACCGTTGATGTCCCTGTCATGTCGTGGTGTGCTGCCGTACAGAGATAAGATAACACGCTGTACTGTACTTACTGTACTGTAAATCTCCGGTCGGGGCCCCTGGCGCTGCGGCTCAAGCATGGCCTAGTCTGGACATCTCGATCGAAATAACTTTAACTCTATCTTGACGGCCTGCCATGGCAATCTGATGCAGGTCATTTGTCCCATCCCCATGGCTACGATATCCATTATCATGGCTGAGTATCTGGGGAAAAGGAGGCTGTGCTGGAGGTGCTGGCGGGAGGGCGGTAGGGCGGTAGGGTTGCTGCGGAGTGCCGTCACAAGTGTGCCTGCGCCTGCGAGGATGCGCCCGGTTCTTACTCGCATCTTCGTGGCTTCTGGAACACGTCCTCGAAACCCGTCTTCACCCCACTTTAGATTGTGCTTTCTGAAGGCCTGCTTACTCCGAGCCCACTAATCCATTTCAACTCGAGTTTCCTCCTTTTCGTTCCGTGATATCCGTCCGGATTTAAGTCGGAAACCTTGGCACTTAAATGCGGAGACCATTATAACCGGCGGGACCAGGGGTGAGTACTGTACTGTACGAAAGGTACGGAAGAACGAAAGTACTGCACCTGGCTAGTATTGCGAGAAATCACCAGGGACTGTACTTTCCAGAATCGCAAGGACTTGACAAGCAATTACTAATTAATCTCTTGTAGCTAGAAAAGATACGAGGAATCTATTTTCTGTTAACCGAGTTCGCCATCAAAGTAATCAACGAGGATGTTCTGTCCGGGAAACATACGTGTACTACCAAAGCATTTCGAGACCGCGCGAAATCGAGGGACAAGTCAACAATCTCTCGGTCGCCTGTTTGACTGACTTTACCCTGACATGAAGCCATTCCAAGTCTTCCCAAGTCCTCCAAGGCTAAATCGACTCAGGCCAGGCCACTCGGGAAGTCCATGGCATTTCAGCCACTGCATCACGTGTGAGACTTCCTCAAATGAGAATAGACGCCGATCCCGGATGTGCTCGAAAGAGCAGTTCTTGGAGGGGTGGAGCGGACTTGGCTGCACAATTTTGCACAACTTGCCCCGCTTTCCTCAGCCTTGGAGGGGAATGCCAATGTTCCTGTTGAGGATCTTTATTCTAAATTCATGCTATCGATGCGTCGGGCAGATCATCTCCTCTCCCTCCCTTCATGAGCGTCGTGGTCTTCCACGTTTCCCAGTGCCGATTCGCCTGGCTCCTTGTCTATCACCATTTCTTTTCCTCTTCTTCTGCCCTGGACTCGACACGACTCGAGTCGTTCATCACACGGCAGTGGTTCTCCCGTCACGATCGTTCCGCCGCCGTGAGAAGGAAGTGCATATTTCCGTCCGAGCCACCGTTCCACTCCCTGGGATCTGTAGGGCAAGCGTAGCGGGCGCCTCTTCCTGTATGCCAAGAATCATAACACCCTACGAGACCCTTAATCGAGCACAATGACGAGGAGATGAGTAAGGTAGAGCAGCCCAAGAACACTTCCCTACCACAGCCAAACCCAATTCATTTGTTCCATTCCAATCGAGTCCCAGGAATCACAATCAAAGGCCACTCAACCCAGCCCAACAATCCCAGCACCATCCACACCACCCCACCCTCCAGAAGAAGTACCCTGGCTGGCCTTACAGTAACCTCGCTCGCTCTTCTGGCCCTCCGAGCCACGATCAGATCTCTCGGTGCGTGCGTGCGAGTGAGCAGTGCAGTCAGTGCAAGGCAAGCCTTGCCTCCCCACTTGCAAGGCGCAAGGTGAGTAACAGCTCGTCAAGCCTCCAAGCCGCAAAGTACCCCCGGCATCAGCCACCAAGCTGCATGCAAAGACGTCACGTTCATACTTCGCCTTTCTACTTTCATCCTAGCTAGAGGGGTCGGAGTAAACTATTATTGATACCGTACTCCGTTTTTATTACCTTGCCTACCTTACCTGGCGGACCTTACATTACAAGACCTTCTGGAAAGACGAACTTCTTCTTTCCTCTTCTTAAGCTTCTTGCTCCCCTCGCTCACCACTACTCCTGCCAGCACACTCTCACTGATTAATCGTTACCTGCAAGCCGGGAACCTCAGGACCAGTGTCAACATTCATTCCCAATAACATCCAGCCAGGCTAGTCCATTTGTAATCGAGCGGGCCATCTTCGATACAATCGCCGGATCCACAGTTCTTTCTGCCCCTTCAACTGCATCTTATCTTAAGCCAAAGACCGGATCTTGTTGCTTTTTGCCCATATTGCATGGCTGGAGGCATGTTTGGTCAGAACTCCTTACCTAGAGCCGCAGCTCCCCCCTCGAATACTAGTGGCCAGTCTTCGCCGGAACCCTTTGACGGAGAAGATGATGCAAGCTCTGCGGCGCAATGGCAATCGCAAGATACGACGTCGCCCAATCCAACATCCCAACCGATCCGGAACACTGCGCCTCTTCAAAAGCGCCGGCGAGTAACTCGTGCTTGCGATGAGTGTCGGAGAAAGGTATGCCGACCTATATTTCTTGCAAATTCAAAGGTGGCGTTGCATCACATTGGGCCTTTCGCTAATCTCGTCCTAGAAAATCAAATGTGATGGGAAGCAACCATGCACCCATTGTACTGTCTATAGCTATGGTATGTGTTGCGATTTAACTTTACTTAGGGCAGTGGCTAAATCACTGCAGATTGTACATATGATCAACCATCCAACAGGCGAAGGAACCCTGCGCCGCAATATATCGAAGCATTAGAGACTCGTCTGCAACGTGCAGAGACCTTACTGAGATCAGCTTTACCCAATGTTGATCTAAACGACCCGAATATCGATGCTGTGATCCAGCGGCGTCGTCAAGCTGGCAGGGGAAATCAGCCCATGGGACAGTCCGGAAATGCTTCCGATGAATCTGAACATGATGCGCAGCTACGCTCAATGATTGAATCAACTGGACAGCTCGACCTGGACGAAAGTGGTCATTGGGATTTCCATGGAGGATCATCAGGGACGGTTTTCGTTCGACGAATGCGTGAACAATTCGGTGGCCTTCTTGGAAATAGTGAACAAAGTGGCCCATTGTTCCCACGGGTCCCTCGGCCAAGTGGTATTCCAAACTTTGATTCGCCTCGGTCAATGACCGACAGTCCCATGGACAGTGGTTTGGCCAATACGATAGATCTTCCAAGCCGGCAGACTGCAAGAGCATTATGTGATGACTCTCTCAATTGCGCGTGTGCCCTGCTACGCTTCGTTCATCAGCCAAGTTTCTATGAAATGTTTGACAGAATGTACGATATCTCTCCGGACAACTTTGAGGATGCTGAAAATCGCTTTTTGCCACTGCTTTACACCGTCTTGGCCGTTGGCTGTATGTTTCACACCGAACCAGGACAGTCGTCAACTGAAGCAGACCAACATACCTACATGTCTGGTATTGATGAAGGGTGCGTTAACTTTTTCCCTAACAAGTCAAGTCTTGCAGTCTATTAGAGGTATAGTGTCTGGAGCGAATGAGAATAGATCTGACCAAACATGGAACTCGCGACAATGTGGAAATTCAGCTTGACTTTGTCTTCATGGCCACATTCCGAATCCAAAGCTAATATTCTTCAGATTGAAATATTTTCGAGCAGCCAGGAACATGATCGATATCACAGATTGTCGTGATATTACATCATTACAGGCCATCATATTCATGACCCTTTTCCTACAATCGTCGTCCAATCTGAGTACCTGCTACTCGTATATTGGGATTGCATTGAGGTCCGGGTTGCGCATGGGAATCCACCGAAGTCTTGCAGGCAATTTTAATCCTATTGAACGCGAAACAAGGCGAAGGGTCTTTTGGGTTATCCGCAAAATGGATACATACGTTTCAGCAATGCTGGGATTCCCTCAAATGCTGAGTTATGATGACATTGATCAAGAACTACCCATTGAGGTAGATGATGAGTACATAACTAAAGATGGTGTTATCGCCATGCCACCCGGAAAGACTTCGCTCCTGTACGCCGCTTCTAACGCGCATACTCGTTTGATGTCTACTCTGGACAAGGTCATTAAGTATATCTACCCCACCAAAGGTCTAGAGCAGTCTCTTCAAGGCAGCACGAAATCTTCTTATATCATCAGCCATGCCAAGATCAGAGAAATAGAGCGTGATCTCGCCCAATGGTTGGACAAATTGCCCATGGCATTACGACCAGGTGGAGAAGGGCCACCAGAAGTACTTCGGTAAGTTCGTTTCTATCACGACTGACTCTCGCTGACAGTTCCTACAGTGTCCAGCAGCTGCTGCGCTTATCTTACGCACACGTCCAGATGATGCTATATCGACCATTCCTTCACTACGTTTCAGAAAAGGGATGCGCTGGCAGGACCATCGACGAAAGATCGTACGCATGTGCTGCTGCTTGTGTTAGTGTGTCGCGGAATATTGTTCATATCACCGCTGAGATGAAAAAGAGGGGCTTACTGGTTGGTGCCTATTGGTTCACGGTTAGTCTTTCTTTGCGCTCGTGCAATGCGAATCTGGCCCATTTCCAGATTCTACATGAGATCGATTTTAACATTTGCAGATGTATACTACATTCTTCGCGATTTTGTCTCTGGTATACTTCGTTCTCGAGAATCCTGACAAGCCAGGGTCTGCAGAGATACTTGTAGACGTGAATGACGGAAAAGATGCTCTAAATGGCCTTGCCAAGAGGAGCCAAGCAGCTGATAGGTGTTCCATGGCGTTGAGGGTAAGTTCTTCCAGACTCCGCAAAAAAAGAGCTGCGACTAATAGATGGTAGGGACTCTTTGAACAATTACCAGAGAAACTAAAAGAGGGACGTACTGTACCTGCCGCAGCGCAAAAGAAGAAGCGCTCAGCACCTGCTCCCTTACCGAACCCAACGGGGCTTCGCAATGTACACCTTTCGCGGGATCCTCCGGAACCTGTAATGGGCATTTCAAGGGCGACAACATTCCCCATGCAGGCACCGGCTCACAATGCCAATTACCCGAGAACTTCTCTGGACAGCAATCGATTTCAGTCGAACCCAAACCTCAGACACAGCTACCACGACTTCATGTCACCATCAACAGACATGTCTCCAATCGGTACGCCCGACTCTAGTTCGACCGGTAGCATGCAACCACACTACTCGTTACCACCACAATTCGGTGTCAACACCGGGGTTCCCGATCTCGGCGCAATGATGTTTCCATCCAACGATCCCTTCGCATACCCCAACCAACCCATGATGGAATTCGACAACATCAAGCAAGAGAACGTAATGATGAGCAATTCCCAAGTCCCCCCAATCTATCTTCCCAATGGCGGCCCTGGACAAGAATACGACGATCTCCAGGGGCAACTATTCGGGCCCCTACCACCATACTTGTCACAAGCGCAGACCAACTACGACCTCCAGGCTCCCATGGCGCCAGGAAACATGATGGGCGGTGGCCAAGAAATGAATTATCACGCAGGCGTGCCAACAAATGAAGACATGAATTTTGACGGTATCTTTTCTGGCGATGCTGAGGATTGGAGCAATATGATGGCGGATCAGAGATACAGATAGGAACGGGGAGTTTCATTGAAGGGGCGCTTGGGGCTTGGTTGGATCGATTTAATGTGTCCACGACTTTATGATGTATATAGTAATGCTAGACGTGCTTGTGTATGGTTCACTGCAACGAGGATTGAATCTTGCTGGGCTTGATGGTTAGGGCGTATGAATGGGCGTATGACTGTTAATAGAATTGATATCCCCCATGAAATCATAATGGCCTTTCGTACATTTGTGAAATTAGACTCTCATTATCCATAACAGCTATTGTTGTCTTTGGGAAGGCTGAGGAATCGCTTGCTTGAGAATTTCTTGGCAAAACTAGCGTCAAGCGCCTCAAGGCTGCAATCGAGCTTCAAAGCAACCCCACAATCCCAAGTTGAACAACCACAACACCTTTCCGCCACAACATCTCGCCCAAGATGTATAGCGCAATCCCACCTAATCAGACATCTCCAGCTTCTCCCACCCAGAGCCGTGCCAAAAAGAACATCGTTGTGCATGGTATGGACGAATACCCTGGGTCTGTCCTTGCCCGCCCATTTCTAACCAGCTGCTACAGATCCACCCAAGTTCGACCTGGAATCTTATATTGCAAATTACAAAGGTGCAATGTCTTCCCTGGAGCTTTACAAGAAAGTTGCTAATGAAACCTTCAAACAGGACGAACACGACTAGAACGCCTCCTCCTAATCGGCATCTGCTCCTCCGTCCTCGGCGTCGAAGCTCTCAAGCTCGCAGTTCGAGAAGCAAAGCAAGGCAAGGATATCAAACGGTATCTAGATGCACAGAACCATCTCGAGACTATTGGACCAAATGAAATTGAGGCAGAGAGAGACCTAGAGTGGATGGAGAGGACGGAACGCGCGAACCAGGCAGAAAGTCAACGTCTCGAGGCGGAGCTGAAGGGCTACAAGAATAATTTGATCAAGGAGAGCATTCGTATGGGAAACGAGGACTGCGGAAAACACTATCAAGCTATTGGTGATCTTACAAAGGCCTTCGATGCATACGGTCGTATGAGACAGGATGTCAGTATGAACAAGCATATCATCGATACCAGTCGTCACTTGATCGAGGTCGGTGTCGAGCAGAAGAACTGGATTATTGTGTCGTCCAACGTACAGAAGATCAAGAGTCTGAGTGGCGTTGAGGAGGACAAAACATTGCAGCCATATCTCTGTGCTGCCGAGGGACTGGCACGACTGGATGAAGGTGATTATAATACCGCTGCCCTCCAATTCCTAGCTGCAGATGCCGGAATGGGTCTTAGCTGTAACACCATCATCAGCCCCAACGATGTTGCCATCTATGGCGGACTCTGTGCTCTGGCGACGATGGACCGCAACGAGCTGCAGAGCAAAGTCCTAGAAAACTCCAACTTCCGAACATATCTCGAACTTGAACCACATATCCGACGCGCGATCTCGTTCTTCGTAAACAGCCGTTACTCTGCCTGTCTGAACGTTCTCGAGGCTTACAAAACTGACTACTGGTTGGATATCCATCTTCAGAAGCATGTCGATGAGATCTACCAGCTCGTTCGCAGTAAGAGTATCGTTCAGTACTTCATTCCATTCTCCTGCGTTACGCTGGATAGTCTGAACCAAGCTTTTGCGGCACCGGGAAAGACGATTGAGAAGGAGCTTTCAGCTATGATCCAGCGGAAAGAGCTTGATGCGAGGATTGACACCCAGAATAGAGTAAGTATCTGTCCCAATAATATCACTTAAATATAAGACGGCTAACCAGATAGCTCCTCACATCCGTACCATCCGCCCCACGCTCAGCCCTCCAAAGCTCAACCCTCAAGACAGCCAAAGAATACGAGCTTGAAGCCCGCCGCCGCATCCAACACATGAATATCCACGGGGCCGACCTCGAGATCAAAGCTTCCAAGCGCAATCCTTTGAATCCCGGCGGGATGGATGATTTATTTGATGCTGGTTTCGGTGGCGGCGGTGGTGGGAGAGAGCTGCGTTCTTCGACTAGAGGAAATGCTTAATCTGGTTGCATTGCTTTGCAGAATTCAAGCTTTGGGGCGTGTGATGCGGGGTAGAAACTGGGTTGACATGAATTAGATGATGCCTGGAAACGCACGAAATGATTGATGGATACATATGAGGCGTTGTGGAATGGGAAACTACTTCGGGGGCATTTGACATTCTCTGGTGTCTGGAGCACAGCTTATTAGAACCTTCCTACACACTTACTTTACTAGGATGGTGGATCTTTGCGGAGATCTGAAGGCCAGTGAACCTTTTGCAGGGAATAAAAAAGAAAAGGGTTCCTTCAAGTCCTATTTCCTCTGATGGGTGAAAGCCGGAGTACGACAATTCTAATCACGCTCATCAGGCTTTTCCTCCGCTTGACCAAAGTCTGCGATTTCTGTTCTTCTTTCTTTTTCATCCTACATGACGTATTTAGCTCCCCTGGTTCTCTATGACTGAGACTATGAGTGATTGTTCCAGCCTTGCTGTTGTGTCTGTTTTTCCTTAGTTTGCAACTTTTGATGATTTATCTGGTCTGTGGGGGTTTAGTACCCGCCAACCTATCATTTGTGGGCAGCAATCTCGTCTTAACATCGCTGCTTATTACTGAGATCTTAGACTGTTGAAGTTAGCTGGTTAATGGGCATGCTGCATTCCCTCCTTCCTTACCTCTGTCGCTCAAACAACTTGTTGGCAGGAAGTAATTGCTTCTTTCAACAAAGCGCCTTCCCGACCTGGCGCCGATCGGTCGTTAGAACTTCAATTCCCTCTTTTTCCTTCTGTTTCCTCATTCGAAAATTTCCGTCTGTATTTACCCACTACGCTCTACCCTCCTTACCCGAATCGGCGTCTCCGACCTTCGAATCAATGTATGTCTAGGAGACATGTCGACAGAGTCGAGGATGGCGAGGCATCGAGCCATTTGGGGCCTCCTCGTCGCCGCCCTCATCATATTCAGTTCACTCGCATGCGTGGATGCCTATAATGAAGAAACTTGTTGCAACTTGGCAAAAAGTGAGGGTGCTTTTGTCGGGCTTGTGAGCTTTCCTTCCTTTTGATTCGTCCAGATTGCAAGTATCTAGTCATAAGAACATCATCTTACGTTTGTCTCACAGGTCCCTGAAAACCAGACATGTGGCCAAACATACCTCCCTGGCCTCCCACCGGCCGAGCCCCTCTTCATATCTTACGAGTTCTGTAGCACGAGATGTAGTGGGATTCAACTATCGAATGCTACGATAACGAATGAGTGGATTGCTCCTATCGCACAGTAGGTAGTCGGGGATTCCATGCTTCACCTCTTTGAGTGCTGGAGATTCTCTGGAGACACATCTTTCTCTCTCTCTCTCCAATGCGTTTCCGTTGTGGCATTTGCTAACCTCAGCTGAGGTTCATCATGCCATCTATCATCTTCAGCATGAGTATTCCACGCCGGAAGGAGATTGAGTTTACAAACCTGTTCGAATTCCAGTGGCCGACGACCCTAACACGATTCGGATGGTTCAACAATTTCGTTCTACTATTCGTGAGCTTATTATGCTTTACGATTATCCTGATACCGGTAACTATCGATACGATCATATGGATTGCGGTCATTATTGTAGGCGCAGGAAACATGCTTGTTGGAGGTCTTTATGAGGCACATCTCGATTACCGGATTGTGAACTTTGTGAGAGATTTGGACCACGGTACCGATGAAGGGAAGCTAAGGATGAAGCGGGAATTGCTCGTTACCGTAACTTGCGGTAACCTGCTCCTGGATAAGGGCAACCCTCAAGTATCAATTCCGAGAAGCATTACGATTCCGGGCTTGGATACTACTGAAGGAGATCAAAGCAGTAGATTCCGGCTCCTGAACTTGCTTGGGTCTCAGGCCAGCTTTGGCGGTACTGTGGGAAGTCCAGTACTTTTCTACCTTGCGCCATTCATCTATACCATTTTGGACCTCTTGGAAAATCCAGGTGATGAGGACTCGGCTATTTCGTTGTCCTTCGGTATTGAGCTGATGGTAAGCCCTCCGTTTCAAGTTTAACGTTCTCGTCAAGAAACATAGCTTCACATTATACAATCAATTGGAATAGCTTGAGTAACATGTTGATTTGGGGCGGCAGATTATTGTTCATGTGGCAATTATCAGCGGATGTCTCCTAGCCAGCAATAATCCAAACACTGCGGCTGGGATTGTTGGAAATGATCGCGGATGGGGATACAGACAACAGTGTCTGAAACTTTCTCACTCTTTCCACATTCGCGGAAGACCAGAATATCTTGCTCATTCTACCTCGCGATGGACATGGGATCGATTCAGTCATTCGATCTTGGGTTGGAGCAATACCTATGAGACTGAATTCCAACCAGTATCTCTCTGGAGTAGAGGTACGAATAAAATGAAATGGATCAAGCGAACACAAGCTTGGAATGAAGACGAGTCGTTTCGACGAACAATGACGTTCACCTGGAGAGCATGGATCCTGAAAGTCTTCCTTCCAGCATTCCTTCTCGCTCTAGTTCCTCCATTTGCTGGTGGAATTGTGGCTTACATGACGCCACCTCGAGGAGTTGGCTGCAGGGCTCTGAGTATCATGATCTACGGCCTCTGTCAGGTGTTCAGCGTTGTTCTGGCTCTGATCCGTTCTGCGCTCGAAGACGATGACCGTGGGATATTCTTGCAATACCTTTTCACCAGTTGGCGATACTGGGCCTTATCATCTCTATGCTGGTTTGGCTCGTTGGTCGCTGCGGTTGGTGGTATGCTTTTACAAATCATAGGCGTTTTCAGAAATTGCGTCTGCCATTCTGCTGCTGCCACATTATGGTGGCACATAAATGAAATCAACCCTGCTCTCAACATGGCGACCGACACGCAAGAAGCTCGAGACTCGTCGTATTGGTGGATGTGGATGGGTGCTATTTCGACACTCTTCATGGTAGTCGTTTGCTACAGCGGTTGGTGGTATCAACGTCTCGTCAGATCAAGATTTGAATACGCTGTCGAGGAACTATGGATTCCGTCACGCATCGAGGGTCTAGGTGTTGGATCAAGCAACGATAGGCCGGGTTCGCCGTTCGGTAATCATGATGATACAGAGCCTTTGCTTGGGAGAGATGAGACGTTGCAGGGACTTGATCCCGTGAGACTGAGTTCGAGAGGACGTGAAGGAGGCTGGAATATGCTGATGAAGCAGGACAATCCTGCGAGTGCTGGTTTGCCGCTTATTAGGGTTTCTGTGGATGAGGATGTGGAAGAGAGGCGTGAGGGAGAGCAGGCGGGGGTAAGATTGGGTCTTTTGCAGAGTTCGAAGACGACTTATTAGAGTATGGGTAGGCAGGTAGATGATTAGAAGGCTAACAGGACAGGGTAGAAAGTTTGCATAATGCATCGGTTAATTAAGACGGTATGTGAGGTTGATAATGCACCACCTTACTTATAAGCAACTCGCCTCTGCTTAGCATCCCTTGCAAACTCCCCAATCTCCTCAAACGCATCCTCAAGATCAACATGAACCCTACACTCCTTCTCACCCATAACTCTCCACGTACCCCTCAACTCCTCGTACGTCACCCCACTCTTCCCATCCGCATAACCGGCACCTAATTCCTCCATACCTAGGACGTATAGCTCTTTAGCCCATGGACAGGCGCGAAGCGCACGGAACCAGACATCTTTTGCTTTGGAACTGGCCGTTGCCTTCGCCTTTTTCTTTACTGACCCTTTCAACGGCCCTGTCCCGCTATGCACATCCTTCCCATCTCCATCTCCTTCTCCAAACCCATACAAACAAAACAAGAAATACAATTTCCACAACCCGGCACTCGCCCTTCCTACAGATGTAGATGAGGAAACGGCGCTCTCGAATGCAGTAGCGACGGAATACCGTGTCCCGTATCGCAGCTCGTATTGGATGGCGAAGAGGCGGGTGGAGAGGGAGTCGTGGGGTGGGGAGAGGAGGGTGCTTTGTAGGAGGGTGCGGATGGATGTTGGGGTTGAGAGGTGTTGTGTTCCGGGGGTTTGGAGGTAGGTGAGGAGGTGGAGGAGGGGTGTGCTGGTGAGCTTGAGTGAGAGGTGGGGGTGTGGAAGGTGGGTGAGGAGAGGGAGGATGGTGGATTTTAGGAGGGTGGGGCGGTAGGGGCCGAGGGAGATGTGGTGGATTAGGAGGCGGGCGAGAGATTGGTGGAGGGTGAGGATGTGGAGGTGGATTTGGGTTTGGGTTTGGGTTTTAGTGTTGGGATTGGAGTGAGGGGGTAGGTTGCTGCGCGAGAGGAGCGTCGATGTGAATGTGGTGTAGATCTCGAGGGTGGGTAGAATGGATCCTTGGGTTGGAGATTGGGGTTCGGAGGTTGGTGGAGAGGTTAAGTAGATTAGGAGAGCGAGGCCTGTGTTGTTGGTTGTACGTTAGCATGCTATTCCGAAAAATAATTGTTTGTTGATCTCGGAAAAGGGGGCTCGCTTAACGCAGCGCACTTACATTCCGTATACAATACCGCGTGACCGTAATCCCCGGCGGAACATAGGAAGTCTCGCGTAGATGACAAATGCTGTTTAGCTCTTAGCAGTATTGTGGGTGACAGATTGATCGAAGGATCTGGCTTTCCATCTACGATGGAGAGGAGTGTTTGAATTGCTGACTTGTGATCCGGTACGCCGAGATGTAGCCAAGCCCAATTCATCCAGAGGAGTATTGCATCATTAGGTTGCTCGTGCTCGGTTCCTCTGTTTTGCGGAGAATTTGTTGAGTTCATGTTCAACGCGGCAGAAAAGACGCCATTCGCGATATCCTTGTTTCCTCTCGACCATTCGATCATAGCGTAAGCATTGTACAGGCGTAGATTTGAGGGATGTTGCTTCAAGAGTCCTTTGGCAACCTTTTTGATGGTGGATGGGGAGTGATGATACTCGAATGCTAGGTAATACTCTGCTAGGTCTTCTGTGAAAGAAGCTTGTACAAGTTGTGCAAGGGTGTTGCGAACCCAGGTGATGGAGACAGGGCCGTTGTCGCCGGAGAAGCGGGATGAGAATGGGGATTGGTGGGATGGGGGACTGCCGAAGTAATCTGAATTTGAATTAGACCAAATGTGAAACTGTGATAGGTGACGGGAAAAGGTGACGAACCGTTTCCGGCAAGAGTCTGCCCGAAGAGTACATCTGGTGTACTAATACAATTGGGAAATGGATTATGTAGTAACGTCGATTTACCAAGATCTTCGTCGCTGTTGCTTTGGGGAAAGTATCCGGTCTTTATCCAGCTTGAATTGCATTCAAGTAATTCATTTCGCACGAAGGGGTCGCTTGCCCACATCCAAGAGAACTTCGAGGCAGCAGTAGCCAGTGGTGGTAAACGACAGAAAAGTATGAATGCCTCGATGCAGGATTTATGCAGTATCTCAGAACTAGGTGGCAGCTGGATCAGGAAATCTTCAATGTCGGAGAACATGATGACCCGGTAGGGATCATCTTCTACCACTTCATCCATGGTCCGAGCAGGACTTCGCGAGCACTTCATTCGGATCCGTTCGGCCGCGGCCCAGGTCCGGAAAATGTCCGAGTGGTTTAGAGAATCGTCGACTTCGTCGGTTTGGGTATCTGGGACCTGCGAGTCAATTAGTCAAATCCCTTTTAGCCTTGAAAAACTGCTTACATCGGAATCACTACTGTTGGCTGCGAAGTGTCTCCATCCCAATGACCCAGATTCACCAATTCGAGAGACCTCACTCTCCCAGAAATCCTTGAATGAGTCCATCAACGTAGCCTGCGCCAGTGACTCACTGGGAGCATTGAAGTTAATTTCAAGGAGACCTTGCCATATCGAAACAGCCAGTTCTGTGTATCCAGCTTCGCGTATGAAGAGTGTAAGTCTGAGCATGACATAGATGAGCTGCTCATATATGTCTACATGGACTTCCTCAGAGGCATTCTCGAGGGACCTTTGCAGAAGGCGGATCCTCTTGAGATATACGTCTCGGATATCTTCATATCTGAAAGTGGTAAATGTAGATTGTTTGAAGTTCAAGTAACTTTTCCAGAGCAAGAGGCTGTCAATGTTGTCTTGCGAGATCTTCTCCCAACGATCTGTTTGGACCTTGAGTTCCCATATCTTTGTTCCTTCCGCCATCAAACCAAGTAGTAGCCTCTCTCGATCTTCTAAAGACTGCACCTTTTCTAAAGCTTTTTCGTGCATGTGAATTTTGATTTCTGCTGTACTTTTGATCTCTGCGCTTGTGGTTCGACGTTGGTCATCGCCTGCTTTCATGAGAACATCTTGATGGTCTATTAGTGCCAGCCATGCTGTAATGTCTTGTGGGAACTCTTCGACTTTCCGAGACAGTTCAACGTTCTTTTGCCGAATAGCAGAGTCTAGCCGAATGACTCGGCCAGTATCAGAACCAGACGAGTCGGTTTCAGTCGCATATTGAAGATCCTCATCTGCTGGCTGACCACTACCTTTCGGCTTCCCATAAATCGAACGATAGTCTCTCTTCTCTTCATCATCTGAACTCTCATTCCCAGTCCCGCAGTTGCGTTTCTTCCCTCGTGGTACTTGAAGAGGGACGAAATTTAAATCTATATCTCCAGAAGTCTCCACCAATACCTCAGGTCGTATTCTCAATAGTCTTGGCCGCTCTTTCTCAACTTTTGAGAAAACATATTTCTCCCGGGACCTAGGCATTCGCCAATTTCTCAGAACAACTGCCTTGTCGTCTCCTTGACTTCGATCAATTTTGACATCCGAGGAAGCTCCCAAAACATAGCCAGAGCCATATCGATAAAATGGGGGTACGCTATATCGATGTATACTCCCATAGATGATATTTTTCACATCACCCTTCCGATCAATGATGAAAATATCTGGGGATTTGGTCTCGTTGGAGGCACGAGTCGGTTCTTCTCCGAGCTTTGTAGGGAGTCTTTCCCTGCTGTTTGACCGCGGCCGCTTGTGGTTACGTCGTTTGTCTTCTCTCTCATCACTACCACGATGCCTATGTTTGCCAGCTGTTCGCGATTCCGTTTTTGGCTTCTCTGGCTCTGGAGTCGGCACTGCTGGTTTTGGTTTGAAGGAGCCAAATTTCGGGATACTGGTCCTGGTTACCGACATGGTGAGACCCCAGACCTGACGAGTGCTATGACATTGCTGTAAGATGTTTGTCTCGTCGTCTTTTGTCTGCGTGACTCGTAGCATGCGAAGGAGCTCTAGATGAGGGTGTATAAATCATCACGTGATATTCAGCCTTGCGCTAAATTAGCGCCAACTCACCTGTAAAGTTTATCCGAACCGAGAAAAAAGTGAGGGACGGGATGATAATTTTCGATAAGAGCAGGATGCGAGTATTTTGCACATCCTGAGCTCGAAGGTCGCAGAAGTAGGATTCACAATGGCGACCTCATTGGCAGCCCAGCTGTCTGCAATTGCGGCGAATTCCGAAAATTCTTTAAATCTCAAAGCGCAAAAGGCCAAACATTCAAAGTCGTTGATCTTCGAACCTCGGATTGCTGCGTCGCAGAGCTTCGATACAATATACACGTTATGCCACGAAGGATTTCAGGAGCTATGTTTATTGGATGGGAGATTTTTGGAGTTCCAGCGGGACATATTCAGCGAACAGAGCCAAGAGGAAGACCGGACGCAAATGACTGCGGTTCAAAACTCGGAACTCGACAAACGGATAGAAGCATTTCTGGGACTGGTGGGGGGCCGGTTGAGATTGACTCCAGCGATAAAAGCTGTAGAATGGCTGGTACGAAGATTCAAGTGAGTTGAAAGGCAATAAATATTCAGGAAGCTTTGTTGACATTCTCTGCAGGATCCATGAGCGAAATACCTCGTTTCTGCTTCTAACCTTCCTCCCATACCACACACTCCCGATATTCACGACACTCCTTTCGATATTGCCAGAGAGAGTGCCTCTCGAATACAAATTTCTCCAACCATATATACGGTCCTTGACATCGCCTCCAAGACATACAATTGTCCAAGTCGCCACGAATAGCATCCCCTTCGCATCAGCCCTCAATGCCTATGTTTTGCGGATATGCCAAGCTCGTCAAAATTATCAGGCTCTTCTGGCATTCTGGGCTGGTGTCATGACCGAAGCTGTGGCAGGTATGATGGACAAATCTCGGTCAGGGAGGCAAGGAGTGCAGCTACAGAATGAGCAGGAAGTCATCCTGAGACTACTTCCAACACTTAATGAGGGGTTGGCGATGAAGCGAGTGTCTGATCTTCGTGTAGGGTGCTACATGATCCTCTCCATCATGGCTTCAAAAGGTGGATTGGACGACAAATTGTTGACAGCTATGATGGAGGCGGTTGTGCTTGGGTGGACTGAGGAAACGATTGTGCCCGGACTTGTATGTCTCTCCATACTCGCGCAACATCGAAGTGCAAAGCAGACATCCAAAAAAACCACGAAGGAGCTGATCAAGGTCCAAAAATTGCCGAGTCTCCTCACGGAGCTCTCGAAACAACGAAGGGTGGACAAACTTGCGAATGGTTTTTGTGTCGCACTGGTGGACCGAGTACGCAGAACTTCGGAGTTTTCTCATCTTTCCACCATCAAACAACTTCTTGAGCAAGAATTACTGAGTGACGCACAGACCTCTCTGGTTGTGAAGACACTTTTGTTGATAGCCCACGAAATAGATGAGGGATCTATCTCACATTTAGACATGCGATCGCATCTTGCCTCACTGCTAGTGTCGCTCACGCAGCTATCTGGGCACATTGGCTTTGTGGTTCGTGGAGTATTAGGAGACACAGATATCGATATGGATGATCTAGAGCTGAAACTCCAAACTACTCTCCGAAGTATCGAAGCACCACCCTCACCGTCAGGTGATGTTAGGATGGAAGATGCAAGCGTCAGTGCAGGTCCGCCCAACCTTTCCGCCATCCTTGAAGCTTTACCCAAGAAGACCGTCAATGAGTCGACGTTTTTGTCACATGACCCATCTCATATATATCCAGACTTGTGTAGAGCTTTCATTAGCTCTGCATCTAATGCTACTGATCTCGACACATTCGACCAAATTCCGATTCTTCGACGAGAAACTGCATTGGAAGACACCATTTATCTCAGCTTCTACATGAGAACTTGGTGCGGTCCATATCCAGTCACGGCGAGATCATCGGCGCTCCAAATGGCGACTCGGTGTGTTTCGAACTGCAAGGCTTCCACGGTGGACTTCCAAGCAATTCTTCCATACGCAATTGCAGCGCTAGGGGATGCTGCAACCAAAGTACGTCGCGCGGCCTCAGAACTTGTTAGTGCCATAAGCAAAGTACACCCCTCTATCCCCGAAGCCAAAAAGAAGTCGGCAAACAAGCCACGTCGGTGGGCGTCAGACGATTTGTATGGAACTGGAGCCAATACTGAGGAGTTGATATGGCTTCCGACTGATATCGTCGCTCGACTATTAAGCGAGATGATTATACCAGGTCTCGAAGAATGTATACTGGACCGAAAGCATATCGAATCAATCTTCGAAAAGTCCCTCAATAGCGCTCGGAACGCCGAGACGCCCAAGAAGCAAGATGTAGGACGGCTATCACAAACTGCCAGGATCGCTATTCTGAACTTCCTCGCCAGTCACGTTGTCCATACCCCCTTATTTGCCGTGAAGCTACAGCTGCTCACTGCGCTGAATCAGGTTCGTAGTATAGCAGGGACGACGAGAACGAAATTCTTACTCCCGGCTCTTCAACAATGGGTGGCGTTGTCGTCAACAGAAGGTTCGCGGCATTGTCAAGAAGAACAACTTGATGTGGCAGCACTCGACGATCAACTACTCATGATCGTGGCAGCGAACGACAAAGATGGCCTGCAGTACTTAGCTAGTATTATCAGTGGAGAGGTTGCTTCGACTAGGCCAGCATTCTTAGACGCATTATTCAAGAGACTTCGAAACATGTGGTCATCCTTGAAGGGAGAGACTCGACTCAGCACAGCCCAGATGCTGATGGATGCGGCGCAGACTTCATCTGAAGGAGCGGACGAATTGCGAGAATCGATATCAACTGGCTCTGCAGACTTCCTGCGCACGACTCCTCTTTCAACCGACATCTTATTAGCGTTCCTGGATCAACTCCCGACAGCTGCGATGCTAGCAGACAAGCCACCTGCAACTAAGAGGCGGAGGACAAGTCACGGAGAAGTGGCACGTACACCACTTCAAGACTCGAAACTGCTAAATGCCGCCATAAAGAAGGTCACTTTCGTCTTACAATTGGTTGATAGCTCTGAAGCTGGCAAACACCCCGAGCTTCTCAGAGGTTTGTTTAATGTGTTGGCCGAATTGCAGCATTTCAAGGCTCAAGTTTCCTCGGAATTAGCCTATCTCCAAGGATTGGTATTGGGAAGCCTTCTTGCTATCTTAAAGGCCCCCAAGTTAGACCCAAGCATCAATTTGGATCGTTCTGCCATCCGAGCCGACTTGCTCGTCGATTGTGTCCAGAAGACGACCAGTCCCCAGGTTCAAAATGCAGCCTTACTTCTCATTGCATCTCTCGCAGACTCGGCTCCTGAGCTTGTCCTCCACAGCGTTATGCCTATATTCACTTTCATGGGCAGCTCTGTCTTAAGACAGAATGATGAATACTCTGCTCATGTCATCAGCCAAACGATTCGCGAGGTCATTCCACCTCTGATCTCATCGTTGCGCAAAGAAAAGGGAAACCCAGTCACAGGTGCAGCCGAACTACTTTTAAGCTTCGTTGCAGCATACGAGCATGTTCCTCTTCATCGGAGAAAGGCTCTTTTCACCTCCCTGGTCCAAACTTTGGGTGCCGAGGATTTCTTGTCCGCCCTTCTAGCGATGCTTGTTGACAAATACGGCGTTACGCAAGACATCAAATCCTTCGCATCTGATATGACTGGCTCATTTGGAGTCGAAGTTCAACTGCAATCTGCCGTCAAGTACCTCGATCTGGTTGCGGATGTATTGAAGCCGAAGCCCTCATATTCTAACCTTCTACTTGGAACCCATGAAGACGGAAACTGGGATCCGCAAAACATTGCCCTCGACGAGCTGACGCTGTTACCACATCTTCTTTCTCAGAAGCGCTTGATTTCTCAAACCGGTAAGCTACTCAATCGTGATGACATGGATGCCGCCAGAGTCCGAGATCTTTACTCTGCTCTTCTAGAGAGTATTTTGGCTTTGGCAGATACCGTGAAAGATCAGAAGCGCCTGCACAATGCTTGCGGTGATGTCTTGGAGAGCCTTCTCGGCCTCTTATCGACCAGCGAATTCGTCAAGTCTGTCGAAAGCTTACTCGACAGGCCCAATGAAGGACTGCGTCGCAAAGTCCTCCGGTCTTTGGAGGTTCGCATTGACCAAGAAAATGCATCTGATGCTGTGTCAAGAGTCGCCATGCTCAGCTTCCTACCACAGCTTACAGCAATTATCCGCGAGTCCAAAGATATTTTGTACAAGCATACGGCTGTTGGTTGCGTCGATAAGATCTCTGAAAAGTATGGAAAGAAAGATTTGGAGGCCGTTTCAGCAGCGGCTGAAACCATTGCAAGTGTTCATTGCCTAGGCCAATCAGACAACCGCCTCAGAATCATGGCTCTTTTATGTCTTTCCTCTTTGGTCGAGATTTTAAGAGAAGGAATTGTCTCGGTTCTTCCGGTGGCCATTCCTAAAGCCTTGGAATACATGGAATCGAGTGTGCAGGATAATGCCGATTCCCAGAAATTGTACAGTGCGGGATACGCCTTCATGAGTGCTCTGGCTCACCACTTGCCGTACATGGTCTCCGGGGCATACTTGGACAAACTTCTTGAGATATCTAACGTCTCTGCCGAGGCCGATCTGGATGATGAAGCTGACGAAAGCCGCATGCAATGTTTACAGCTCTTGGCAAAGCAAGTTGACGCCAAGAGTATGTTCGGAGCATTAGAGAAGGATTGGGTGCGAGCATCAACAGTGGGAGCTTTGGTCAGTCACAGTCATGACAGTGTTGAAGATTTTACTAATGTTGAGCAGGCACTTCACGAGTACCTCGAAGTCCTCAGCATTGCTGTTGATAAGCACCCAAAGACTGTTATCAGTAAATATTCTCCGATACTTGCCAAAATTTTCCAGAATGCTTTCGATCTCCGCAGACAATGGACTGCTTCCGCAGACGAACGATTTACAGCTGAAGCTATTTCTGAGATTGAAGGAGAGGTCAATGACGTGGCTATCAAGATGATCTACAAGTTCAACGATGCAACCTTCAGGCCTATGTTTTCCAACCTCATCGAGTGGGCATCATCACTGCCTAAGAAGGACAAAGGAGGCCGAGCTTTGCGCTTACAGAGCATATACGGATTCATGGCAGTGTTCTTCGACAACCTCAAATCAATCGTCACCAACTATGCCACCTACCTGCTGGATAATGCTGTCGAGATCCTGGGAGCTGTCGACCCCAAAGATGAAGTCTCGAAGGAATTATGGTCTCGTGTCCTTCGAACTTTGACAAAATGTTTTGAGCATGACCAGGATGATTTCTGGCAAGCCCCATCCCACTTCACAGTCATTGCACCTGTTCTTTGCCAGCAGTTCAAGCATGCGGCGACACTGCCCTTGGTGATTGTCCTCATTCCTGCCGTGGTTGAGCTTGCAGCAGCAGCAGATTCATCCGATCATCACAAAGAGCTCAATAGCGCAATACTGAAGCACATGCGGTCTGAGACCGCCAGTGTCAGGTTGGCAGCAGTCAAATGTGAGCAAGAGCTTACTGACAGATTGGGTGAGGAGTGGCTTTCCATGCTTCCGGAGATGCTACCTTTCATTAGCGAATTGCAAGAAGATGATGATGATTTCGTGGAGAAGGAAACACATCGCTGGATTGTCAAGATCGAAGGCGTTCTGGGAGAAAGTCTCGATTCCATGCTCCAGTAGAGTGAAGATAGAGAGCACTGTAAATATCAACTCAGTTTTGCGAAGATAGCGCTAAGAGAAAATGTGAAAGATGATGAAGGCCATTCACTGACAAGCAAAACATACTTACATGGTGCATGTATTCCGGCTTCAATGAGCAAGTCTTCTTGTAACGATTCAAGCGCTTATGGACAAATCGAGTGCGATAATGGGGTCCTGTTCACCCTCGTCGTCCAGAAGATTGTTCCGATTGACAACTTCGGCATGCCTCTCTCAATCTGTTATCGAATTTAGAGCCATTGAATTCAATGAGGGCAAGTACGGTGATATCCTGGTTCTCCATCGGCTTCTCCCTAAGCATGCTATGTGCTAAGGTTGTATGGCGCTTTCTTTCCCCCTTCCAAATATGCCCTCAGAGAACGCCTAGGAGTATGTCATCGTTGCTGTACTGTACTGTTTCACTCTTCTTGTTTTCACTTAACTCAGCGTAGCCAGTATTGGGTCATAACTTCCATAGCAACAACCGTCACTTCAAGCGTAATACTTGGAGTAGTGGAACAATCTCACGCGACGAAAGGCAACGCGAGTTCCGATTTCTTATTGTTTCTCAACAATAAGACTAGAAGTAATCCGTAGTCAGTCCATGTCATGAATACCAGTGCTGACTTCAACATGTCACAAAATCGACTCGCTTCCCGACGTGCCCTTTGACGTTGGAGAGATGTATGCTAGATTTCTAGTTGACATGAATCATACGACGAGACCACTGTATTTTGTATTTCAGCCTAAACTTCGCGTGACTGGTGATGGGATCAAGATTTGGTTGAGCGGTGGCCCAGGCACGCAGAGAATCAAGTTCATGCTCCAGAACTGACGTGGTCGGTTGCAGCTATCTTGAAGGATTCTTCATGAAAATACAAGGTCCACGTGGGCTTGGGTCAATATGGTGACTACCGAGAGAATTATCTCGCCTATCCGTCGATCGGAATAGATCTCCAGAAGCATTTCGTCCTACTACGAATTTTGGGCAAAGAACCGTATGTTGGTATCAAAAAGTGACCTTGATAGAAAGGTCTTGACTGGTGGGAAGTTGATAGCGATTCAAAATATCTAAGTGTTTGCCGCCTCTTAAGAATCTCGCTTATTTGTACTGGCGCAAAATTTGGGTCGGAATGTTGGGCTTTCACACGTCTAATCAGCCAATTATCACTTTACCTGATCTTCGGCATGAATTTATTTCCGAGAATAGTGGGATGGCTGGTATTAATAAACCACGAGGTATCATGGGGTTCCAGCATTTTGAGCGGCGGTCGATGTGGGCGGAGATTTACTATTGGCATAGACGTCGGTCACAAATCCCTAGAAGTCTTCATCTCGTCTCTGTTGATCTCGCTTGCCACAAAACGACTTGTTGATGGACGAAAGGGGGAAGGTTCATTCCACCTCTGCGACAGATATAATTATGGCACAGGAATTCGCGGTTTGAAGACCACGTTATCGCGATTCAGTCAAGTGAAAAAAATCCTTCAGATTTACAGAAAAATAACGAGGTCGATTCTGTCATTGCCAGTCATGTGATATCGAGACGCGCCAAGCAATATGCCCCGCGTCCAAGTCGCGTCCTCAATCTCACAAGTAGTTGAGCACTTCAACACTCAACATCAATCACCGCCTCAGCCGGTGACGATGTTCAAACCATTCAAGTCACCAGCTCTCAAGAGCGTGGCTAGGCCAGCTCCGAATGACGATTCTGTACCCGATTCCCCACCGCCACCTGCGAAGAGACGGAAGCTGCTCGAGCTTCGGATTGAAGACTCCCCTCCCAAGAAAGCTGTTGCACCAGTGTCTTCCAGTGTGCTTGCTCCCAGAAAGCCATTGATACCAGTCAAGAATCCGGTACAAGTAAAGCCTGCTGTAGAAACTACATCCGACCATGCAGAAAGCTACTATCAGGTGCTTTGGTACGTTTCATTCCTCATTTCCATGGGCAAACTAACACATCTCTTCGCAGGCGAAAATATACTACAAAGAAGCATAAAACATGGGATGGAGATGGAGTATTATCGGTTTCCGGCGGATATGCTCGATTGCAAGACGTTTCGGGACGAGAGATGGGCAGGTGCATGTACAAAGACCCGCTTCTCCCTGGCAGCACTTTGAGTATTGGAGGGAAGGATGTTGAAGTCGAATCGCTCATTAGCAAGGGGGACTTTCTGGCTGGAAAGCCATTTCTCAACAATACTGCGCACCGAACCTCGACTCCTGCGGCACTTCCGAGAGCACCTATCGTCTTGCCAAAGGGGAAAATGCCACTCGTAGGCAAGAAAAAGGAGGGAGGTTCAGAGATCGAGATCCCTGCCAAGAACTTTTATGCCACCCAAAAGAGCGATGCCATGAAAGCACAATTCAAGAATCCTCTATTGTCGACAACCATCATGCCCCAGAATCAAAATGGCTCGCCTACACCCCGGCACGATCCTAATGCCCCAGGGGCTCTTGTGATGAAGAGACCAGAGACTTATCCGAAGGGAAAGCAGATTGTGGATGTTGTCTTGGATCCATTCCTTGGCCGACATCTCCGTGAGCATCAACGCGCAGGGATACAATTTCTATATGAATGCGTAATGGGACTCCGCAATTACGATGGCAGAGGAGCTTTACTGGCTGATGAGATGGGTCTGGGAAAGACTCTCCAGACGATCTGTTTGCTGTGGACGCTCTTGAAACAAAATCCGATCTATGGATCAGATCCCGTTATTAAGAAAGCTCTCATCGTATGTCCTGTGACACTTATAGGAAATTGGAAGAAAGAATTCAACAAGTGGCTCGGCAATGAGAGGATTGGTGTCTTCGTCGAGGATGGGCAAAACAAGAAAAGAATCACCGACTTCACACATGGCAAGAGCTACAGCGTGATGATCATTGGCTACGAGAGGCTGAGGACCGTGCAAGCGGAGCTGAAAAAGGGAGCTGGAATCGATATTGTTATTGCCGACGAGGGACATAGGTTGAAAACTGCCCAGAACAAATCTGCCCAGGCCATACTGAATCTCAACACCGACAGGCGAGTCCTCTTGTCCGGAACACCAATGCAAAATGACCTTTCGGAGTTCTACACTATGGTGGACTTCATCAACCCTGGCCTGCTGGGCAAATACAACACTTTCAAGAAGGAGTTTGAAAGCCCGATCCTAAAAAGCCGGCAGCCAGGGGCTTCCAACAGAGATATTGAAAAAGGCACTGCGAGAAGCGAAGAATTAGTAGGTACTGGGGCAGCCCGATTTGCCCTCTCTTGAGCGACTCAAATGTTTTCAGAGCCATCCCATATCCTATCTGTTTCCCAAAACATTCCAGACGTGGCAATTACTAACTCCTCCGTTACCTTAGTCCGCACTTACTAAAGAATTCATCCTCCGGCGCACTGCAGATTTGCTCGCCAAGTATCTGAAGTCCAAAACGGAATATGTTATGTTCTGCAAACCGACACAAGCCCAGGCTGAGGTATATCGGCATATTATCAGCTCGCCATTTTTTGGGAAGGCGTTGGGCGCAAATGAATCTTCACTTCAGCTCATCACGATCCTCAAGAAGGTATGCAATGCACCTAGCTTACTCAAAAGCAAGGAGGATGCTCCTACCAACCCGGTGGTAGCTGCTCTTCTCGATGTTATCCCTGCAGAACTAATGAACAAATCAAACGTCATCGCAAGTTCTAAGTTCAGGGTACTTGACAAGCTGCTGAAAACCATATCTCAAACGACTCCGGAGAAGGTCGTCATTGTCTCAAATTACACCTCTACCCTCGACCTCATTGGCCAACATTTGACTTCGTTGTCTCTTCCATTCTTGCGCCTCGATGGTAAAACCCCTCAAAAGCAACGACAAGGCATGGTAGACAAGTTCAATAGGACCGATGCAAGCAAGATCTTTGCATTTCTGCTCTCGGCAAAGTCTGGTGGTACTGGCCTTAACCTCATCGGCGGTTCTCGCCTGATACTCTTTGATGTTGACTGGAATCCTGCCACAGATCAGCAGGCTATGGCTCGTATTCATCGAGACGGTCAGAAGCGGCCAGTAAAGATATACAGATTCGTACTGGCAGGAGGTTTAGATGAGAAGATCTTCCAGCGACAGGTAACGAAAACGGGGCTTGCTGATAGCGTTGTTGACGGAAAGAAGAGCGAAGGGAGTTTCACTGCTGAAGAGTTGAGAGACTTGTTCAGGCTGGATTTGAGCGATGGCTGCCAGACTCATCAGCTCCTGGGTTGTGAATGCAAAGGCATTGGAGAAGATCTGGGCCTCCTTCTTTCAATCGACTTGGAGTCAGAATCAGCCTCACCATCAACTGTGGCGGACAAAGAAGTCGATAGTGACGATGAACCATTGTTCCCACCAGCACATGCGATAGTTTCTGGTACCAGGGCCAATGTCGATGCTATGGAGAAGAGAATCGCAGAGGACGAGAGAAAAAGGAAGGCAAAGAACTCAGAAGGAAAGATGCAGGCTCTGATGTTGTACAGACATATTGACACTACAGTCTTCCAAGGGGAAACGGAAGATGTGTTCGGCTACGAAATTCCAGAAGTCGAGGAAGCAAGAACGGTGCTGGACGACAAGGTCATAGTTGAGGTTTTGAAGGGAGACAACTGTAAGATCAACTACATATTTGCGAAGGGAGACAGAGTGGTCAAAACGGCTCCAGTCGAAGCTTGAGTTTTGGCAATCATGGTGCATAGCAAGGCGCTCGAGAGGACAGGTCATGGCTATTTGATAGAAGAGCATATATTACACCGCTTTGGAGCAAAAGATATATTGAGTAGAATTCAAAATTAAGGACATGTCGTTGTCTTTTTTGTAAGGAACTCATACTAGCTTTTTGATGCATACGCCAGTAAGAACATGCTTGAGCAAGTGATATGGCTTGCGTCTGACCAAATGAAAGCTGCATTGTTTGAATCTCATACGACAATTCACCTACGAGGATTATTATAGGGATCCTAGCCATCTGCCAATGGAGTTCACAGACTCTGACAAAACTTTGAGGAAACATGTCGGTCAGTTGTACAAATTTGTCGGAATTTTTAATGACAAGACTAACGAGAACTATTGCCAAGACCACTGCATCGATTATCTGCGTCAGCTTATCATGTGCACTGGCGACGGCGGAAATCATACGTACTTCTGGGCAAAGCGGAGAAACGCGCCATTCCCAGATTTCACGGTGGAGCGAAAGTGTCGTGATTGGAACAAGCTGGCAGAATATGCTGCCGTGGCACGTGGTAACATCACACTGCCTTCAAAACCCCAAGGAGTTCATGAATATGATATGTAGCTACATTGTTTTCCTAGTGTAGGCTCGTCAATGGATCTGTCCATAACTACGTCGGTTCACCTAGTTAGAAGGTGTTCAAGCTGGAAAAAGACAACACTGTGGCCTCCCTCTTTCTCTACAACCTAGCCCATCATTATACCACCAATCATCTTATTTAAAGGCTCTTTTGGAGGATAGTCTACACCGTTGGCTTTCGCATCATACTAGTGTATGTGTACAAACCTCCTCCACAAGTTTCGTGCAACTCGCACACGACTTCGCCCTGGACCTCAAAGCCAAATTTCTTATACAAGGGAACAGAAACTGGCGATGCATCCACCCAGCAGAACAAATTCTCCCTATCAGCAACATCGACCGCCCAAGATAGTTGCAAACTTGCGACACCTCGTCGCTGATGGGAGGGGTGTGTGCCCAGCATTCTTAATTCTGCAGTCTGCATTAGTCGGAAGTCATTACAGATTACGATAACTGACGAATTTGAGGCTGATCTCCCAAAACACGTTCATGTATTTCTTCAACCTTGTCTGTGAAGTCAATCGCGAACGGATCATTCAGTCCTTCCGGAGTCGATGGCGGTTTTGACTCCAGATTTGTGGGAAGTCCTACAATGTTAGGCTGCAGTAATTTGGATGTTAGAAGACCTCACCAGCTGGCTTCTGGAGAGTTCCACCAGCATTGGTGAAAGCGAACGACCATTTTGAATATCCCACGATGTCCCCGGTATCGGTATCGATGACCTTTTTGTAGTGAGCTGCGACGTTTCCAAAGTTATTTGGCCATCGAGAAATTACGCCAGCGACCTGCTTTTCGAATGAAACGCCTGGGAACATGGTTTTCTGAAACGGATCATTGAAAAATGCGCTGATGTAAATGTTGGCAATGGCTTCGCCGTCCCTGAAGTCCACATCCTGGAGCTCAAGTGGCATGACTATGAACCTGGGCGTGTCACGTCGAACGTTGAGAATTGTGACCGCAAACTGAGTGGTTAGCCAAATTGAGAGGAAAGGAAACTCAGTGCTCAAAGTGCTCAAAGTTCCCATACGGAAGTCAATAGGTGCTCATGGGAAAGATGACAGGAAAAAGATAACACCGGTATAGTGTAACGCCTTACTCAACGACGTACAAAGTGCTCAATTAAGATGGGATAGAGTCACTATCACACCCAAAAATTTGCGCGATGCTTGAAACTCGTCCACAGACCTGTATTTAGTCAATGGAGATCTATCTATGTCGTCTGTACATGACTTATTACTTACTAAGGATCACCAAAACTTTGTATTTGCCAATGGAATTCCACGAACAGGTTTAAGCCGTTTCAAGTGAAAAGATCTACTGAGGGTATTCAGTATGAGGACTTTCGGACTACCCACTGCTTAGACCAGCTGCGGATGACAACGATGGACTAAATTTGTTTTTCAAACCTGTGTCTGGTAGTTGGATTTTGGTTGAGTACCGAGAGTGTTGCTGCCCACATATATATGCGAGTTTGATGCAACAGGGAAGAGCTCGGCCGCAACTGAATGCGGAAGGTAGTAATATACTTTAAACTTCTAAGGTCCATGAGTTTCGATCTCATAACATCTCATAAGATCATTTCCAGCTTCTTAAGCTTTAAAATAGTGTTTGAAGCCTCTGATTGGCTCATGACGAAGGCGGTGCCAGCGATATCTATAGATTCGCCCGATGCGGGAAAGCGGCCTTTAATCCCGACTCGAACTTTGGAGAGAACTGTCCATTTGCGAGTTGACGAGCCACAGTGGCATTTCGCGACCTTCTTTTTTCTCTTTCTTTCACCATCTTCGTTCACCCCGCGAGCTTCGCTGTGAATTATAATTTACACAGTTTGACTGTTGGGCTTTTTTTTTGTCTTCTGCGAATTACACGACCTGTTAGCAACGTGCGCGCAAGTGTTTCCAGTGCGCTGGTCCTCGAGACCAAGTAGACCTTCAAGATGAGTTCTACAGACTACTCTTACGATGATCAGGTATGCAACTCTTGCTCCAAGCACTTCCAAGTTCTAATGTAGTACAGGGACAATTCTTTCCTTTCTTCGTCCTCACAGTCGTCGGCATCGTCACAATTCCTTTGACATACTCTGTCCTGAAGCCAAGTTCCGATCCCGGTGCAACAGCCCCACGAATAAAGTCAGATTTCCGACCAGAACATGCAGACTTGGTCGATAGCCAGAGAAAGGCGCAGAGGAGGAAGGAGAGGAAGCTGAAGAGGGCTATTGCAGTTGTGGCGGGATGGGCCATCATGGCTTTCATGGCCTACTTAATTGTAGTAACGGCGCGAATTATACCAAAGATCTGGAATCCATATGACATCTTGGGCATCAAAGATGTAAGGTTATGCTGCTCGACTCCCTAGATTTTTGGCTAATTTGGCAATAGTCTGCAACCGAAAAAGAGATCAAGTCCCATTACAAGCGCATGTCATTGAAATTCCACCCCGACAAGATCAGGCCAGATCCAGCAAAGAATCAAACAATAGAATCACTTAATGAGTATTTTGTCGAGCTCACGAAGGCGTACAAAGCCCTTACAGACGAAGATATCAGAAGGAATTTCCAGGAATTCGGACATCCAGACGGGAAGCAAAGCTACAGTATTGGAATCGCCTTGCCTAAATTCATAGTCACCGACGGAAATGGAAAGTACGTTATCCTGGTATACGCAGCTCTTCTGGGCGTCCTATTGCCCTACTTGGTTGGATCTTGGTGGTACGGAACACAAAGAATGTCCAAAGAGAGGGTCTTGGTTGAGAGTGCCAACAACCTGTTCCGGGAGTATGAAGAGGGCATCACTGAAGGCGGCATCATCAGTGCCTTGACGACCGGTTTGGAGTTCCAGGAGATATTGAAAGGAGAAAAGGCAGATTCAGGACTTGGAAAATTGGAGGCGAGGATTCTGGCAGAGGGCGAGGTTACTCCATTGGCTGCTGGACTGACAGCCAAGGACCGAACAAAACTCGAGGACTTGGATGGTGGCGTCCGTCGAAAGGCTTTGGGATTGTTATGGGCATACCTTGGTCGAGTTGAACTGGACGACACTGCGCTCAATCAGTCGAAGGTTGATGTTGCTCCCATTGCTCAATCTCTCAGCTCAGCCTTTTCTGTTATTGCGCTTGCATTTACTACAACTGGACCTATAATGGCTTCATATTCTACGACCCAACACTTGCTACAAGCAATTTATCCTGGAGGGTCGCCGCTTTTGCAATTACCACATATTACACCGTCAATCGCTAGAGCTATTGAAGGCGACGCCAAAACTCACCTGTCTCTCCAGCAATATATGGACCTACCAGAGGCGTACCGAAAGAGATTATCCGTTGGGAAGGGTCTTCTCACTGAGGCTCAGTACAAGACTGCTACCAGTGTTGCCAGGCAGCTACCCCGCCTTCAAGTCGAAAAGGCATTTTTCAAGGTGGTGGGCGAGAGGTTCATTACCCCTGGCTCTCTAGTATCGCTTGTTGTCAAAGGCCGATTCATCCCCCCTGGAAGCGCCAACATTCCGGAAGTCAACGAGCTCGATCTCGAGGATGTGGACCCGGACGAGGATGATGTCGATGCTATCAACGGCCGTCCATCGAAAGGCAAGGATGGAAAGAAAGCAAAGGAAGAAAAGCCCGTCCAACCACCGCTGGCATATGCCCCATATTTCGCTCGCGAGTATTCGCCTAGATGGCACGTGTTCCTTACAGACAGCAAGCAAGGAAAGATTGCCGTACCGCCCTTCACTTTTACAACATTCGACAAGCCCATCTATGATGAGAGTGGAAAGCCCACTTTCAACATGCAAACACTCAAGGCACAATTCCAAGCTCCTCCTTCTGCCGGCAACTACACTTTCGTCTTCAACTTAGTCTGTGATTCGTATGTAGGGTTTGATACCAAGATGGAGGTTACGCTTGTTGTAGCAGACGCAAGCCAGGCAGTTGAGATTGAGGAGGAGGAAGAAATCAGCGAGCCTGATGAGGGTATGTTTATCCAGTTCCAAACGTGAATGAATTCCACTAACATGAAGACAGATTCTATTGCTGGTCAAATGCATGCCCTCAAGACCGGAGGTATCACAGGTGCCCCCGCACCAAAGAAGAAGAAGAAGCCAGTACAGGACGAGTCGAGCGATGAGGAGAGTGATACAGATGGAGAGGAGGCAGATGATACCAGTGAGACTGATACGGACACTGATGAGGAATGATCACGGTACTTGGCTTTTTGCTTTCTTGGTTGGCAGCATTGTTTGTTGGGGTTTTGTAAAATATGGAGTGGCATGGAGCAAGGCGTCTTCTTCAAAATTTTCGTGCATAAACTTTGAGTTCCATTTTGAGGGAATGGTTGTGGAGGGAGACTTGTAGACAATTTTCAAATTTTTGGAAAGCGTCGGATTTACTCCTCATCCGACGCAGAAGAATCGAGAATTGAACAGGGTTCATCTGAACGTCCCAGACACATAGTGCTCACTCCTAAATTGTACAGAAAGTGTCCGACCTAAGTCTTCTTCCCCTTGAACTAGCAAATCCGAATGCCGCATACATCTACATTTCGGCCTTGCACATAAGCTCGGCGCCCAAAATACTCCTTCGCGACCTCCTGGATAAATTGGTGGTCGGTTGTAGACCACACGTCGAGTCCCATCCTCACTACATCCTCGCTGCTCACATGCACCGCGGGCCCCGTCTCATTCCCATCTACCTCATCCGTACTCTGGTGAAGAGCCGCTTGCTCGTCTTCCCGCTCATCGTCCGAATCCGTAGCATCGACAATATCACTCAACGTCGTCAAAATCTGCGTCGTCAAGCGATGGAAATAAGCAATGATAGACATTTCCTGCTTCGCGCTCAGATCTTCTCCTACAGCTCCGCCTTTGCCTTTACTTGCCACGGAAATTGTGGACTGAGAACGCGGCCGGGAGGACGATGGACTGGAAGGAGAGAGTGCGAGACCGGATAAGAGGGCGGCGTCTGCGTCTGCTTCTTCTTCTGAGTCTCCGCGCTCTTCACCTGCTGAGGCCCACCACATGAAACCCGAATAGGCGAGCGCGGACCATGATGAGGGCTCGACGATGTGGTCCGTATCTGGGAGGTCCAGCATGGGTATATCTCGAGGCAGAGATGTACTGGATGATGCTGTACGTGGCGCTTCTGGTTCTGTGAACTCAGAACTACTTCTACGTCTATCGGCTGGGCTCGGAGGTGGCGATACATGCCGTGAAAGACCCCAGCGTAGAGTCTGATAGCGACGAAGATCTCGTTGTGTGGCTTTCATTTCTACGCCTTGCGGTGATTCGATTTTCGGCCAGACTTTCTCGTTGGCGTCTTCTGAGTAGAGGGGTGGCATGGTGATTAGAACGTCGTAGAGGGCGCTTTTCATGGCAAGGATACTGTCTGTTGTGCAGGCTATCCAGCCACAGCCGGATTCGTCCCGAGCTTCTGAAGCGTCTGAGCCTGGAGTTGAGGCTGCTGCTTTGGATAGTCGAAGGTCTTCTTCTAACAGGGGAATATCGTGTACACCAATTGAGAAGAGAGGCCGTAGTCTCTGAGGAGGGGCAGTGGAAGCTAGAAGATCGCTGACTGCCAGAGGGATGTTGGAGAGAACGGAAATATCGTACACTGTCATCAGTTAGTCGTATACTTCAATGTGATAATAGAGGCCCAGACCAAAATTACAAGTCTCTTGCACGGGTGCATGCGCCGTGATCAATATGCGCTTCCGCAGCAACGCAGCTCTGTGTAGAGGGAAAATCAGAGGTCCTAATGCTTCCAGTAAACGCGGTAGACTCCATGCTGGATGATATGGAGACAAAGTGTGCCCAGGAGGTAGTAGTGCCGTCCCATCTGAAGCTGAGCGGTTCCTCCCATGCCCTTTGGGCTTGCCGGAAGCTGCCCTTACTGGTTTAAACCTCAAGCTCGAGGGCGAATCCAGTAGAGAGTCTGTCTCTGGGGGAGGAGATAAGTCATGGGCTCTATGTGCTTCCCAGTATTTCTCGAGTGTTGCGGTATTCTTCGTGTCGATAATCAACTCACTACCTCGAGTAAGCTTCTTGTGCACCCCAATTGCTTTGTTTGGGTTACCTGGCCATCTCCTTCAATTGTTCGGCATGTTTCCAGCTTCTACCCAACCTGCCATAACTCAGGGGAACCATTATCCCTACCGCGATCATCCGGGCATTTCTCGATTCCTCCGCTGCTGGCGCATTGATGAACGCGCTGAGCCCCGCATGGTTGTCGTGGACGAAGTATATCAAATCCTCCTTCACAGTATGCAGTCCTGAGGGCAAGCTCTTGTATTCCACTACTCCTTCCAATTCAACTCCAGGCAGTGACCGTTTCCACCCAATTGTGTAGCCAGCCTTGATGTCGAAGTAGATGAGGAAGAGGGCCGAGAGCGGAGGCAGCTCTGGACTCGAGGACTCGCCGTTGGGCATGTCGATGTTTAATGGCACTTGGCCTCGTCTGGCTGCAGCCATGCTTTCAGATGCGCGGTGCGCATGTCAATAGAGATGGAAACCGTGGAAGGCTGCAGAAGGACGATGGGGGGTGTTTGAGCGGGTGCGCTGCTTGGCTGAAGCGGATGGGGTGATGCTGGTGAACACGAGGCTGATGCCGAGGCTGCAGGAGGTACAATATTCTAATGTAGATCTTACCTTGTTGCAATCGAAATTGCGCGACTTTCTACTGATTGATTAGAAGAGCTGAAAAAAGAATGATAGTAAGCCATTGAGGTAAAATATCATTTTCTGCTCCATAAGATAATCGTATTTTGTGCCCTCGTAATACCCAGCACCTCCGACTTTGCCCCACCATTCTACGAAAAGGAGCGGGAGAGGAGTGGACTTGGAAATCCGAAAAATAAGACCATCTTTGATCCTTTGGGATTATATGTCATTTAGTACGACATGTGTCACTATCAAACAGGACAGTCGCCAGCCAAATGCCGAACTTCGATACTGAAACCGTCAGATACTTGTGTAACAAGTACTAAGTGGAAATTCTGGACCTTTGAGGTACCTCGTTGAGCCACATTCGCAACCTTTAACGAGATTCAATCAAGGTTCCCAGGCATGAATTTTTATCGATGTTCCCAAATAATATCCAGTTCATGATCTTTCTGTAAGTTCATCACGCTTTGTAAAGTTGAGACAGCCTTCTCTAAACTGACCCATGTCGCTTCTCGCAAGTTCCCCTGATTGGTATTGGAAGCGCCTCTAAGCAAAATAACCATCATTTTGCTGTCGGTAGGTATGGTCTTCTTTGAGAATCTTTAGCTCATTTGGCGTCCTTGGGATCTTGATGTTGGCGTTTTGATATTGTAAGGCAGAATTAAGCGAGGCAGTGTTGACAAATATTGAAGTGCTAAATGCTAAAACGAATGAGAGGTTGGTGGATGTTCCTTGGAAGGGTTGCAACTCATATGCATTGAATCCTGGGAATCGCATTTCTAGACAAGGATGGACTTGTTTAATGGAGTATGGCGGATGTTGAATGTATTGAGTACCCGTCGGTATAGGGATACATGGGATCGGAATATGGGATGATGGCCCCCGGAATGGTTTGGGACATTGTACTGATGCAAGGTATCGGATTAATGGAATCTGGGGGGAGAGATTATGAGCGCATGGGCATGGGAGTTGACAGGACGGGACTGAATATCACATGATTATCACACACATTGGAAGCATGGCAATTACGAAGCATTAAAACAGTGGTTTGTGGTACCAGGGTATATTCATTAAACTACCTCGAAGCTGGACGCTAATCCCACAGCACCCACGCTTCACGATCCCATTCCATCTTCCGCGGAATCTGCTCTCGTTCTTCCTGGCAGCGAGCTCCAACGATCCATTGCCGCGAGCACACAACTGCCGGTCTCTTCCTCTTCTGCATCCTCTTTTCTTCTTGTTCTGGTCTCTTCATTTTTCTGGTCTCTCCTTTTTGAGACGCATACTTCCCCAGATAACACTGGGCTGAGTCTTTATGAGGACCAAACCGCCACCATTGCTCCTCTCGCTTAGCACGCGCGTTGGTGCTAGCGGTTCTCAGAGTTGACCTCAATGGGGGCGGTTCTGTTACGAGTCGTCGATCAGGATCCATGTCTCTGGTTCGGAAGATGGCGTTGGAGATGGATCCGTGTGGTGTGGTGTGTGAATGAATGTCCAGTCTCCGGAATTGAAATCAAGGATGTATTGTTGTGGTGGTGGTGGGGATGAAATGGAAATGGTATTATCGTTATCATCGTGATAGGGAGACTCCATCGCCGGTGGCGGTAATGACTGTGGGATATCCATTGGTGTGGGTGCTAGGGTGGTGAGGCGATGTTGAATCGTCGGGAATGGTGAAAGGGAAAGGAGTCGCGCAATGTCGGCATCGTCACTCAGAGAGGAAAGTGAGAGACATAGGGGTAAAGAACGCCAGTTTGGACGGCGTCGAGAGCGCCTGGGCTTGCCTTGCCGAAAAATGAACATTGGGACTGACGGCTCGGTTGGCACATCGCAAGCAATTATGTTTGACTCGGAGTCTTGAGCAAGATCTTCGTTGTCATTGTAGAGGATGCCAAGCCGATATAGCTCCTGGCGAAGGATGCGTAAGCATACATCTGCCTTTCAAGACACGCCGTGAACGCCTCCATCATAATGAAAAGGATGATGAGTGAGTGGGGAGTGCGAATGCGAGTGCGAGCGCTAGTCAAGGATCGATGTAATCGATATCCCCGAAGAGACTGAGCACGACGCCACGCATGGCATCATCAGGTATCAGACTCACGTCGTCTCCTATTTCAAATTGCAACTGCTCATGTTCTGACTGCATCCTGTCCATCTCCGCGAGAGCTTTCTCTTCGGCCTGCCGAGCCTTCCATCGTTGCCAATTCTGGTCGAAGTTCTGACGGAGGAGAGGCGATGGCCTGGCTTTGTCGGATGGGAGATGGACTTCTGCGTCGTGGGCATCCAGAACGCCTTCGTAGACATCATACTGGACGTTTGCTTTGCGAGTGATGGTTCGCCGAGTCCTGGTGCCCGGACGCTCTCGACGCCGATTCTGGCGGTGATGGGGAGTAACTGTGTATCCATTCATTGTGACCATACTGAGCGACTGGAAGAGTATGTTTGATATGATGGGGTTTTAGTTTTGAGAGGGGCAAGTATCCAAAAGAGGATGAGGAAGTGAGGAGGTCTGCGATGAGGAGAAAAAGAGAAGAAAGGGTCCTACTGTAAACGAGCAAAACAAAGACTTTATATCAGGCCTTGTAGAGTCATTCCCATCGATGAGGTGCTCGAATCACGAGATGTGACTCGATGATATCGGAAAACAGCATCCTTGACATTTAGTTTCCTCGTAGTAAATGGTGCTATTGGATGGAAATGGTAGAAAGGGTGGATGAGCAGGGCCAGAATGTGGCAGAACAGTGCCAACATCCTCGCTTCGTGAGTCACAAACCGGTCGGCCGGTGTCGCAACGTGGCGGAGTTCAGAATCGCACTTGCGTCCTTGGCGATCAAGGCAGATTCACAAGCAAACTCGCATCTGTGAGCATGAAACACAAAATCGTGTTACTCCAAATGCAAAGAAAAGGGCATTAATTGTGAAGCGTAGGAAGCCGTCGAGAACGCCTTGGAGAAACAAGAGTGCGGACGGGATCCGTGATGGTTGCGAACAGTTGGGGCGGTGCTAGGCTGTGGCGAATTCTGGGCCGTGGGGATTTCAGGGGTGCAGCAGTTCTCGCTTAGATGCCGATGGAAAACAACTTTTGATTTGCCAATTGAGGACAGATTCGAACCCGTTTTCAGGTATAATATTTCTATCTACCTGTCGAAAATTGTGGCTATGTAAAGCTATGTTTCACATATGCCCTGAGAACATTGCAAGATGACGAGTTGATCACATGCTAGAGTCAAGTGATCATTTCACAGTGTCCACTAGCTGCTTGCTTGGGGTACGTACCTCCGCATGCGTAAACTGGTAGTTAAAATACTAGGATAAAGTGCTTACCTTGATTTAGCTGGTTTCACATCAGCTCTGTTGCCGGGTCAGCAGTGCTTTCGTTGGTGTCGCTGCCTCAACACTGTCCGGAGGAGTCAGTCCGGCTAAATTGAAACTAAGAGTCTAGGCTTCGATGTCCGCCGAATGTGGTGAGAAACTGTAGGAAAATCTGAGATTGTTGTTGACTCATGGATATCTACCTTCCTCATTCATAAATGCGCATATATATATGCGAGAGCGACATCTGGTGATGGTAGCCTGGATGTGGCACGAAGTCGTGGGCTGCAGAGGCAAGCGAGCTGCCTAGAATCGTTTGTAAGTCGTGAATAATTTGGGTGACGAGCACTTTTGTTGTTGAGGACCTTGAGATCCAACAGATAGCTCCTTCTAGAAACCTATGAGAAACGGCATGCTGTAGGCCTCAGATGCACTCGGGCTCTCAAGCTGCCTAAAATCGGCCACAAGTCGTAGGAAGGTCATGAATTTTTGACGGAGGTCTCGGTGATGACATCCTCGTTGTCAAAAGTTAGTGACTCCGAGAAGCTCCCAGGAGCAGCTAGATGTGGCACGGAATTTTAGGCATCCGAGGCGAGTGAGCAGCCTGGAGTCGTTCCAAGTTGTAGGACAGTTTCGTGATGTTGGAGGAGAATTTCGATACCGAAATCCTGCTTATCAAGGTTTCGGTGACTCCAAGAATCCCAAAAGATGGGACAGTTCGTGAGATTCAGACCTAGATGAGCCAGATGCATAAGCCAGGACACATACCTGAGCTCGAATGGTGGTGTCAGAGGTATAAGCACGGCGGAACATACCTCCTCAGAAGCCATACCGGCGAGCAGAAAGAGATGCGGGGTCAATATCCACTCTACAGTAGAGATTCAGCAGCGAAAGAAGAACGGGGATCACTTGACCGACAATGACCCATCAAAGCATGAAATCTCCTCAAGACAAAAGGGACATTCATTTTCCTGTTTCGAGACTGATGCCTATGAGTAGCGGCACGGCGCAAAGAACACCAACGGACGACTGCAGGAGTTGCTGGGAATAGTATCTCGTCTCTCCGGCTCTGACATGCAGCCTGCAAACTCCCGTGCCATGCCTCGGTGCGAGTGAGTGACACAGAAACATCGTGCACTCGGCGATAACTCTCTGAGACGAGGAAATTGCACGCTTGCACGAGCGGCCCCTCCCTCAGGTAACAAGGTCTCTCATCTCCGATGATGCACGAAAAATAAATAGCAAAAATCGCAAGAAGCAATCAACAACAAGCAAGGTATACGAAGGTATAGAATTGATACTAAGCCCAGAAGGACTCATCGACCTTTCCCGCTAGAGTTCTAAACCAATCGATTCAGAAAACCCCCATCAAACAAACGCCATTTTTGTCCACCAATACAAAGAACGCCTCAAGCAAAAAGTATAATGCCCCTCCTACTAAACGATGTCCAAAGCACTACTCCCAAAGATGGAAAACAAAGCAGAGCAGGCTATCTATTAGATATGTCTAGGACGCGTGGCTTAGTTGGAAATTCGGTCGACGACACCGCGGACGGGACCGGCTTGGATACAACGGGAGTTGTTGCGAAGCTTGTTGCATTGCAGCTCGAAGGAAGCCGGGGCGAAGTATTGGACGAAGTTGTATGGTGGTGGGTAGTGGCTGCATATAGTCAGAAGAGAGTTTCTTTTGCGGGGGACGGATACATACGTTGGGTCGGAGAAGCTGTGGGTGAGTTGAAGATCGAATTTGCTGACGTTGGTGTAGGTCTTGAATCGGAAGGAGGAGAAGCCACTGAGCCAAGCAGTCAGCCAATTTGCTCCAAATACGTTCAAGAGAAGTAAGGATGAGGATGGAGCCGCATTCTCCAAGTGTATCAGAGCAATTGCTACTTACTTGGCGTTAGGACCGTTGCCACAGTAGACATAGTTGAACGGAGTGCTGTCATTGGTCCAGGCCTCTCCACACTTAATGGTAGTATTGGCATTTGGGTCAGCGAAGGTGACTAGAGCAACGTCAGTCAACTTCCTCTCGGTCGCCAGGAGAGCAGACATACAGGAGATGGTACGGTTGGTGACTCTGGTGGCAGGATCGCGAAGCTCAGTAGAGACGACGTTGAAGACGAGGAAGTCCTTGATCTCAAAGACACCAACAGCATGGGTGACGAAGTCGGTGGACATTCTTGCGTGGGCAAGCATGGCAAGGCCAAGCGTAAGGAGGAATTGAAGAACGAGCATGATTGCTACTGGTGGTTGTGATTGAGGAAGCTTTGTATGAGAAAGATCTTGTGTGAGGTTGTGTGAGGTGGAAGGAAAGAAGTTGAAGATGGCTGGTTGGAGAAATTTTTTCTTGCTCGAGACTGTCTTGAAATAGTCGTTGGCGATCGTCAATGAGGTAATATTCAATTCCAAAAACAGAACCGAAGACCGACAACGGAGTGACAACCGGATGAATATGCAAAGAACCGCAGGAATGAATATCAATTTGAACAACTTGAAAAGATAAAAGGCTTCTTGCAAAATGGTATCCACAAACACGAAGGCAAACGGAAATGCAGTAAAGATTTATCTAGAGAAATGCAGAGCAAAAGTGGATTGAAGTAGCACTGCATTTTCAGCCCTCATAGGTTCGGAATAGCCTGCATCTTTTCCAGGGCCGAATGACCCCTTACTTTTAAGTTTAGCCTCATCTGTGCGAGGCGCTTGTACCTGAAGATCAGCATTGTTTGGATGAAAGCTCGTCATATGGACTGTTGTATGAGGCAATGATTGATGTCGTTGGTTGAGGTGAAACGATGGAGAGATGCGATCATCGGGGATCCAAGGAAACGAGATTTGATGCCAAGGGGAAACAGATGGTCACGGGACTACCCCCTGATATCTCTCCGGAGGAGTTTCTTTGAAAAGATGTTGGATTAGCCCATGCTCTTATTTTCCCTTGCTGTGGATCTTGTTGAAGACCGTTGTAGATCTAGGGGAGCAATGCGGAAATTTCGGGACGTCCACGTGTTTGTGTCATGTGTCACTCACAACGTGAGAATACAAAAATTTTCGCCCGTATGCAATGACGGTATTACACCAGAGGTATCACAAACTACAGACACAACGTCTTTTCATACGACAGTCCAGAATTTTATCCTGGATTACGAGAAGTATCTGAATGGCGAAGTAGAAATAATTCTTGTTAAGCGAGAAGCTTTCCGTAAGTCAACTTGAGCAACAAGACAATCCTCGAACCGTCGTCTACTCAGTTTTGAAGTATAGACAGTTCATACAGCCATGCAACGTAGATTTGCGCCAACACCGGTATTCTTGTTCTTAAAGCCAAGAGCTAACAGGAGCCTGAACCAGAACGTGGCAGCAACGTCTACTTTGAAAAGTTCGACAATCGTAGAGGGCCTGACTTACCTCTCGTCTATGACACTGTGATAAATGGTGTGTGATGGCTCTGCGCTTTGGTGGTCAATACTTGATATCCTGGGTCGCCTCTTGGTGCCTCTGGGTGATTTGGCCCCAGAGAATAGATGTTCCTCTGCATGAACAGAATTGGCTAGCTAAAAGAAGATAGTTTGGTAGAAGAGGGCGTGTTACAATGAACTCGACGATATATCCTGTATTCTCGTTTCAGCAGTCAATTTTGCCGTCGATCATTTTCGCCCGCCATGAGTGTTTCCTCGGCGACTGCTGATTTATGAAGAGCAAGAGTTGTCTGATGCAAGGGCGGCTTACCTATCGAGTAAATGTCTAGCTCTCCCGAATCTCAGTAAAGAACGCAAATTCGAGAGGGGGCATTTCTACAAGTCACTGATGTTGCTCTGTCCCTAACTTCCTCGAAGAAAATACACCGCTTGTTTCCCAAATTGTTCAGCTGTTGAGTTTAGACAAATTGTTGGTCCATTATCAACGTCCAAGATAGACAAATGGATTTCTTCTTTCGTTTGAGGTCGGCGAGGTTTTTAGACCCCAAGAAGTTTGATATTGAAACGACGTCGGATAGATGTTTCCTTGCATACAGCCACAGAATGAAACCTCGATACCAAGCACGCAGATTAGTAATACACTACACTTGCAGCTGGTGCAATGTGCCGAAGGTCTATGTCCAGATTGTCTTGCGAAACATCTTGGATACAACTTGTAATTCTTCGTATCTTCCAGCTTTCGTCGGTAGTGGGATGGTGTTTGCGAAAGTGCTTCCTTTCCTTACTTTTCATAAGACATGTGCCAACACCTGCAGCTGCCGTGATTTCCTTGATTTGGAAAGAGCTGAAATCTTGAGTTCAGGTGGTTCAGCCCACAGTTGTCAACAAGATATCCAGATTGAGATTCTCCTGGGATTGGTGTCCTCGGATATCTCGTGCTGGCCTTCAAAACGGCAACTTCGGAAACTTCAACGGCAATTTGCGAATGCAAGACGCTGAAAGGAGAATTCTCAAGACCGGGCTCCTTTCTACTGAAGCTATCAAGGAACAAAAAGAAATGTAAGCTTTGCTGTGATAAATCCGAAGTCGAAAGACGAACAGGAAGTGGAGTCAAATAGCACGAGGGGTAATTATCTAGACTCAGAATGGAAGGCACTTGCGTTGACTTAGCAAATGAGAAGTATACAAATTTCAAAAATGCATGCCAACAGTAGACGAGACAACGATTCGAATCCTTCGTCTGAAATTTGACGAATATTGACCGTTACACCCGCGTTAAGACTTAGAAGAGAGGCGCAGATGTGCAGAAGCGGAAGCGCAAACCGTCCCAAAAGCTTGATGATCGCCGTCAACGCGGAAGGCTCCACCTTTTCGTGGCGAACTGTATTCCAAATATAGATTTAATCTATCTTGACTTAGTCATCATCGTCAAGATGAAGCAGGTACAACCGGGGAAACAGTGGCAGGAGGCTCGAGAAAGGTAGGGTAGCAAGTGCATGAGCTTGTTTGAGCTGACATCGCACAACACATTCAGACATTTGGCTTTGCAAGAGGTAGAGAATTGGAATTGGCTATATAGTGCGAGGACCATGGACTGGAAATCACTTGTAACGGAAGAGAAGGGCAAATATGCGAGGCAATACTTGCTTCTTTCCGTCACTTCGCACTTCACGATGTCTGGAACTATCGCTTGTTGACGTCCCCATCGCTCACGACAGTAGGAAGTAAAGTCTACGCATATAAGCTGACCTTGCACAACCCCCCTGATTATAATGCGTTTCTTCCCCTCACCGTCCCAGTCCCAAGTTTGCACCTATCAAAAGTTGCATTTGTAGCTCTCACGGCATTGGGTTACGGTGACGCTTCCGAGGATTTTGATGCCACCCTCTTTCAATATATCAGAAAGCTGATGAAGAATGCCGGTTCTCCTCCTTGAAATCCAACCCAGTGTTGCATTGCAGCTCGTTACTTGGGTTGTTTGACTCCAGCTTTCTCCTGAGACCTACATCAAGCCGCAGCTTTGGTTTGGGTGATCTTTGACGAATGGATTGTCCTGCTCAGCCCCAATGCTTCCCTGTCTCCCCGTCCGTCCCATCATCTCGCAGTTCGCTGCCAATCCAAGGTTTCCCGCCAGCGCGACTCGACTGACAGCCATCAATCGATTGCTATTATTATCTTCTTCCAAACATTCGCTCTGCTGCAGCTTCATACAACGAGCCACCTTGCAGAAGCAATTGTTTCAAGCTTCAAGCGCCTCGCCCAAGGTCTTTCCTTGACATAGCCTGTCATCACAGCAGAAGCAGCGCAGAGCTCGGTGGCAGCAGATCTCTTTGGCCCCACTGTCACAGACAGCTCCCGCGCTCGCTGGCCCTGGCTGTGCTGCGCGCGCAGTGCCTGCCCCTCCTCTCACAATCCTCCCCCCTCGCTCTGAGTAGCTTTATCGTGAGCTCCGGCCACGATTCGCATAAGACCAGATGCCATTCGGATTCAAACACGGCAATCGTTCAAAGCAGGCGTTGAACGATCCCGCAGCCCAAGGCCAGGTCCAGGGAACTCAATCTCCTTCTGGTGGTGGTTCTGGTTCAGCCTCCCCCATCCCAAATCCCAACTTCTCGACAGACGAGCTTCCCCAACGACAAACCTTCAACCAACAATCGCGAGAAGGACCGTACGCTGCGCAGACCATTGCACCAGATATCGATCCGCGGGCACAGCAGAGGGCTGGAGACTTTCCCTCAAGGTCGCAATCAACAAGACACCAGAGCGCCTATTCGCATCAACCACCCAGTGGCTCTTCGTCGAGTACGGATGATCTTGCTCTCAACTCTCGAAAGCAACAGAGACAGGGAGGGGCGCAGCTACCCCCTACGATCGAGCAAAAGAAAAGCAAAAGTCTCTTTGATCGCATGCGATCGAGCAAGCATTCGGACTCAAAGACACCCCCTACAACACAACAAGCTTCATACAATAATACTGCTGGGCTTGCTCGCAGACTCTCAAAGCGTCAGGAAAATCCTCCTGTGCTTCGTACGAATCCGCAGAGAACGTCTCTGGAACAGCAGAGGCTTGATTGGCAGTCGGCACAGGATTCAAGATCGCACTTGCCCTCGCCGCAAGAAGGCCACGACGACGACAGTGGACTCGACCCGTACCTCATAAGGGAATCTGATCAGAGTGCTCCCCAGAGTGTTGTGAGAGGAGAAGTGCATCAACAAACAATTCGACCTGTACAGGGTGATTCGGAGCCACAGGGCTATTCTCCGAGTGACGAACAACAACAATTCGAGTCCCAACAGCATTTACGCGAACATCATCACCAGCACACGGAGTCAGGCTCTCAAAACTACTATCATTCACAAAGCCAGCACCGGCCGAAAGTGAATATCTCGCCAACCTCGCTCGTCACCGGGGAACAGTACAGACACCAAAACCCCGAAACCGTCTCGCAGCTATCCTACGAAGCGGCAGACCAAAGAGAAGAGCAACGTCCAGTCTCTGTACAATCGAACGGACAATCACCAACGAGCTATCAGGCTCAGCGCCAAGACTTCCCAAGCAGAACTTCATCAGTCCCACAAGGTCCGCGACCTCTGTCACAGTACAACATGCCGCCACCTAGTGGGACATCTGCGAGTCGTAGAACGGGGGATTCGAAGGCACAAGCACCCGGTCAAGGGCAGCCAGAATCAAGAGATGGACCACCACCAAATTACAGCAGAGGGCAGTTCTCAAATACTCAAGCCTCGGCGCCAGCTATGGGCTCTCTGCCAGCAGGCTCTGCGCAAGGCCCTGGCTACAGAGGGGGGCCACCACAAAGAGAATATAGTAATGCTGGTGGAGGAGAGCAGGGTCGGAGTACACCACCTCCAGCACCAGGAGATCAACAAGTTACAGATATGTACAGGGAGCTGAGTAAGTCGAGCTGTGGAGTTGTTAGGCATTATACTAATCTTCGTAGTGGCAAAATACAAGAAGGTAAAATCGTTGTACTTTGAGAAGACTTCCCAGGTGGAACAATTGCAGAATACGCTTGCCAATCAGAGACTATCACAATCAAGAACATCTCTTGATGATAGCGAATACATGACAAGGTTTCAACGGCTGGAAGGTGCTACAACCAATTTGGCCTTCAATATCCGAAAGGACTGGCGAACTGTTCCTGCGTGGCTGTCACAATCAGTCAATCAGGATGCAATGAAGATTGGAAAACAAGAAATGACCGCTGTAGGCCGGGCCTGCATAACGAAATTCCTGGTTGACGAAATCTTTAATCGGACCTTCCATCCAGGACTTGAAGCTGACTTGAGCACCAATCTGAAGGCTGTGGAACAGAACATTCGTCGTTTCTCGCCTGCCTTGAACAACAATGAGGAATCCGAGGCATTGACTGCAAAGGTGGTGCAGTGGAGATTAGCCACTTTGGAAGGTCTCAAAGATGTACTTGGCTCGCCGGAAAGCGAAGAGTACAAGAAACAATTCTCTCGCATGGCAACCACCAATCTTACCGCAAGTCTGATCAACTATCTGCAAGAAGTGCCCGCAGGAATCGAAGATAGCGCACACATGATCGTTGAGCTAGCAGTTAGCATAGCTTCAAATCTTCCGTTAGAGAGCAGAGACATCTCAATCTCATATCCAATGCCAGGCGACATGATTCAGCCCTCAATGATGAAAGTCGAGGGTGGAATACCAGCGCTGGAGAATCCAGGCGCCGAAACCGCCGATGCTGATTCAGCCAGCACAGGAAGTGGAGACAAAGATGAAAAAGATGAAAAGTCGGATGGCAAGAGCAGGAAAGAGAAGAGCAAGCCCGGGATGCTGTCAGCGATGATGGGCAGTTCCAGTGGAGCGAATAGCAAGAAGCCGAGTGTCAGTGCCCCATCTGGAGAGACTAGTATCGAGAACAAAAAGCTGCCTACAGAGGATGGGGCTCAGAAGGTGCGCTTTGCGGGCTTCGTGGCTGTGGAGGTAAGGGGACGACAGGTCTTGGTCAAGGCGCCCGTTTGGGCGATCAGTTAGAGGGGTTTTGGATGGATCATGAAAGCTAGAATCGCTGGATTTACGAATGAACGATATGAAATGTATGGACGCGGAAATTTGCCACGAGATCTGAATGGATGGACGAATGGATGTCGGTAGGGACGGTGGCAACGAGCTATGAACATTCGGGATGCATGATATGGTTATCCTTGAGTGATGATCGGCTATATCTGCAGATGGAGATTAATTTACTTGGTTTTTTATTATGGTCACTTCTGCTTTCAGTCGTTCCTCTTCTTACTTTCATATCCGGGGCGTGTTGATTTTACAGACTGATTCCCAGGATGAATCCTCTCATTCATTTATGGCTTCCAGTAACCCGCGAAGCTCACAACGATTATTGTATTGGCTGACGATTGCGTAGATTTCTCCAATCTCATGTCATAATTGCATCCTTATTACGCACACCTTTTCACAGATCGACAAGCCAGTCTGACTCCGCGAGTATAGTTCCAAAAGAATGTCCAAATTCAAACCAGTCCGATTGAATCGAACAGCCACCGTCCTGCTAACCAGGTCGCACTGCAAATCTCGTCCTCAACGCAATCCGTTTAACTGGGTCAATTGGTGCAAGAGGGCGGGAGGCGTCAGGGTGGGGTGAAGTTGAAAAGCGTGATCAGCGGCAAATGGACTCTTCACCTTGATAATCATTCTTACAGCAAGCCATGTGTGAAAGTAGCCTGGCCAGTTCTCCGAGCCCCGCTACAATCAACATACTTACAGAGGTGAGAGGGGCAATTTACTCGTTTACATAACTCTTGACGTCTAAGGATACACACCTGCCCCTGGTGTCTTCTCGAAGAACTTCTCAGGAAGCCTCCAAGTCGCATCCGCTCTCTGCATAGCTTGCGTACTGTCCTTCACAATGTCGTACCCAAAATTATACTTGAAAAACTCTTCTGGGTTTTCTAGCGATATCAGTGTCAGCAAATGTCCATATTGAAGGAGAATGCACTTACTAGGCACTTCATCTGCAGGAATGAATTTTGCTGCCTCTGCTCGGATGCGATCTGGTTCATCTTGTCCAGCATTCGAGAAGATTTGCATTACGCTTGCTCTATTCATCCTCACTTCTTCGAAGATCTTCAATCGGCTTTCCAGAATCTCAGGCGTACATCCCGTCAATGCGATTCCCAATGCAACCGAGTCCTCGATGGCTTGGGCACCGCCTTGTCCTTGATCTTCGTTGCAGATCTTAGTTTATTGTTTATATAACGGAGCTAGACGATGACTTACGGGGTAGCATAGGATGTGCTGCATCGCCGACCACGACGAGTTTACCTTTGTGCCAGGACGATATGGGTGCTCGGAAGAGGAGTGGCCATTGCTTGACATCCTTTGCTTTCCTGTCGACAACATCAATGAAGCTGTAAGAATAATTGTTTCGGCATGCTTACTTCAGAACCGCCATGACAGCTGGATGAAAGCCATCATATGTTTCGAGCACCGCCGCTGGGTCACAATAAGTGTCCCATCCCTCGTGATAATTTTGGGAGTCGCTATAGAAGATGCAAACGAAGTTGTGGATTTCGTTGTTCCGGCAAGGATACCAGACCAAACGCCGACCTTCTTCGACGATAAATTTCATTCTCCCGTCGTCATCTTCGGTAAATTGCACTGTTTCCGGATCTGCTGCAAGCTCTTTGGTTGGAATCAGAAAGCGATATGCGAAGTTGTAGTTGGTGGTTGGCCATGCACGATTTGGGCTCCCGAGGATGGCTTCGACCGCTCTATCAGTTTGTGAGCATGCCGTCCTCAGATTATTCAAACAATGGGATTTCGAGCAGTTCTGAAACTGCTGCTACACAAAGGCTCTGGGCTGAGAGAAACTCACCCAGTATGTACACCGTCTGCAGCAATAATCAAGTCCCCGGTGAAGGTTTTGCCATTGGCGAGGAATATTGTACCAGCTTCGGTATCCTCAAGGTCACGGCTCAGCCTTCGTCATCACACGGCTTGAATTGCGGAAAAGACGTACGTATTTCACTACTTCGGATCTCAGATGGACAACAGCAGGCTTCCCCCCTCCTTCCTGCTGTGTAGCTAATAGCTTCAATTCCTCATGCAGATCAACCCGATGAGCAAGGAACCACGGCGATCCAAACTTCTCCGTGATATAGCTATCGTCAGCCTCATGGAACTTTTCCAGCGTCTTCCCATGAGCTCTAAAACTCTTCTTGCAAGTCACGAACCGTGCTCTCACAGGATCCATGCCCCATGCTAGAAGTCCCCGAGAAGCATTTGGGCAAACATGAATAGCAGCTCCGAGTTCATTATTGAGTGCCGAACGATCGAATAGCTGAACATTGTGGCCGGCTCGACGACATGAAATGGCCGCTGAGAACCCTGCGATACCTGCACCTACGATGAGGATGGTTAATGGATTGGCTTCGGCTGACATGGCGTCGACGAAGGTAAATGGCTTGGTGTGAAGAAGAGACAGCAACGTCTGTGATGGCAGACGTACATCCACTACAACACTAGTATGGACAAAGCTGATATTCATCAAAGGATGGTGCAAGGATCGAGATGAGCTTGCGCCTCCCATGCAGCTTCATGCGTGTGCCTCTGGAAAGAGAATCATTTCCGGGCTAATCCATGGCCATGGTTCGATTGAACGCCTCACTACCAGTTACAGGGTCTTGCCCTTGAGCAATCGAAAGTCCCCGAGACTACAGGGAAGGTAGATCGAGGTTTACAAGGGGTTCGTACTGTTGGTTGGAATAACCAGCATGTGCCGTGCGGGGTGGATGTCACTTCGTACCGAAAACAGAGCAAGATGTACCCAAAGAAAACAAACGCCACTGTTGGTTACAGTTCCTGCGTCCAACTTGAGATCCGACAAACACTGCGCAAACCATCTAGCACATGCTATGAATCCAAGTTGTCAGTACATCCGCACGAGTATTTATTTGTTTACGCCGCAGCCATTTCACTGTCACCCGGGGGTATCATGCATCTCGCTACTTCGAGCTATCCTCCGCCTAGACCAGGACCCTCGCTAAAAGTCAGGGGTCCTCGCCAGCGGGAGTGGACTTCCGGTGGACGACAACTTTTTGCAGGGGACGGGTTGGCCCGGTCTGTGTCACAAATTGAGGCACATGGTGGACTCGTCGCACTTGCTTGCTTTAACGTCCTCCGTTCTTTTTTCCTCCTTCCAAAAGCTGCAGCTTTCGTTCGATGTGGCAGAGATAAGACAGCCCTTGCCATTGCTTCTCGATCTGTTGGTTCTTCTACCCTGGGTGCTGGTTTCCAAGATCTGGAATCCTTTACGGAGGCTTTAACAGGGTGGTCTTACCGGGTATCTTTCAAAATACGGAATAGACGAGGGAATCAAGCAAGGGCTTCGAATTGTGACGGGATGGGGAATACGCAACAGAAATGGGCAGACTTGACATGGAGCCTGCTTAGCGAGTCCACCATCGAGAACTCAAAACAGAATACCTGAATACGTTTGATCCTCACGTTGGCCCATCCCAGACTCTCAAAGACCTTTCAGTATGGAAATTTGTCGCCAAGGCAATTTGCATTGCAGATTCTGTTACGTGTGCGATGCTGGCGGAGAGCCCCTTGAGGTTCACGTTTCTGCTAGGATGAAAATACTGGCCAAAATTGCCAAAGACACATTGCTACGAAGAACTAGGACCCCAGCTGGTTCACTCCGATGCAGAAACGAGTTGACACTTTTGTGCCCCACTAATCGATACTAGTGGTTTCCCAGACCCCAGTGATGTCAGGAGAAAAGCTGCAGAAGCTTTGGGGGTGCTGCCGGCCAGGGTGTGCATCAATGGTTTAAAATTTCTAGGCCCACCTCTTGGGAGGGTGCTAGGCTCTTCCAATCAATGCCAATGAGATAACCGATGTCTAGCATGTAGCAGTCCCGACTCTTCTGGACAAATTGAAACCTTTCAATCAAAGGATAGACTCAATCCTTTTCCGACTTTGTCGTTTGGCTGTCATTCTTTTGATTTTGCCCGTTCATGTGTTTTGTTTACTTTGCTACCTTCAGTCGCAACCTATAGTAAGATGACGGACGAGATCAAGGAAAAGCAAGGTGGTTCTCAGGTTGCCACTCAGGTGAGCAACGAGCCAGTTGGAGATGTCCAAAGGCCTCAATCATCTGAGCCCGACCACGAAAAGCCCGAAGAGCCAATATCCAGTATTGAGGATACACAGGAACCTGTTCCGCACTTGCATGCAAAGACGTTCTTGGTTGTATTTGCGGTGTGCCTGATTTACTTTGCCCAGCTTATCAATGTTGTGGGAGCTGGAGCTGTAAGTTTCCTCATGCCTCTGAGTACGCGAATATGTTCTAATGCACCAGTAGCGTGCTCAAGATATCTCTGCTGTCCTCGGTGGTTCCTCGAAGAGTGTTTGGTTGACTTCCTCTGTCGCGATTCTCACCACCGTACTCAGTCCCCCAGTGTCTCAAGCAGCCGATTACTGGGGAAGACGATGGTTTCTCATCATTCTTACCGGATTCGGTGCCGTTGGCTCCATCATAGTTGCACGGGCAACTTCTATGAATATGGCAATTGCAGGTGAAGTCATCACTGGAGTATCATACGGAGCCCAGCCGCTGCTGCATGCCGTAGCATCTGAAGTCCTGCCTCGAAAGTATCGACCTTACGCACAAGCAGCAGATAATGTCGCAGCAGCTCTCGGCGGATTGACTGCATTGCTTGTTGGAGGAGCCATGACAAGGAATAGCAAGCCTGGTGGATTTAGAAACTATTGGTACATGTCATTCGCACTCTATTTTGTTGCTACGGCTCTCTGGTGAGTGTTCCTATTTGTTTCGCTTCTATCAATCCTCTAGGAGAAAGTCTCTTCGTGAATAAGTATGCTAACTGAGGATCAGCGCGATTCTCTACAACCCACCTCCACAGAAATCTCAGATCGGACTTACTCATGGCGAAAAATTACGAAAGCTCGATTGGATTGGGTATTTCCTGTTTACCTCAGGATTGGTATTATTCAGTATGGGACTTTCTTGGTCTCAAAATCCATTCAGCTGGAAAGATGCGCATATCCTTGCGCCGTTCATCATTGGTATCGTCTTGATATTATGCTTGGTAGTGTACGAGACAAAGTTCAAGACTGACGGGATGTTTCACCACGATCTCTTCAAGAACGGATGGAACTTCGTGATTGCCCTAGTCTGCGTCTTCGTCGAAGGAATTTCGTTCTTCGCAGCAAACAACTACTTTGCATTCCAGGTCAGCGCCTTGTACGAAACCGATCCTCTGCGGACAGGTATCCGATACGGAATCAACTTCATCTTGTATGCGTTGTCCGCAGTCCTGGCCGGTGCGTACTGTTCCAGTACCAAGCAAGTTCGATACCCGACTGTCATTGCATTCTGCTTCATGATTGCATTCTTTATTTGTATGGCAACCAGCACTCCAGCGTCCTCGGATGCGGTTTGGGGATATCCAGTGCTACTTGGATGTGGCCTCGGAATAGCTTTGTGTGCAATAATCACTGCTGCACAACTGAGCACTCCTCCAGAGATGATTTCCATTACCTCCGGCCTGTTGATAGGCGTGCGGTCTTTGGGCGGCAGTATTGGTCTCGCAATCTGTAAGTCTCTTCGTGATTCGCTTTGCCATACTTTAGCTGATCACTTTCACACTAGACAACGCCATCTTCACCGGCAAATTCTCTGCCAACCTGGGTACCAAGATCGCTGGTGCCGTTCTACCTCTCGGTCTTCCTGCGACCTCCTTGCCGGCTTTCATTGGCGCTCTCGCTTCCAGCGATACAGCTGCTCTCGCCGATATTCCAGGCGTCACTCCACAAATCATTGGCGCTGGTGTTGGTGGGCTATTCGAGGCGTTCAGTATTGGATTTAGATATGTTTGGATCGCAGCAGGCTGTTTCACTGTTGTTGCTGCCATTTGTAAGCCACATTATCCTTCATCCTTTCTGTATGGAAAACCTAACAGTTTTCAGCCGCTATGTTCCTCGTCGATCCCGTAAAAGAGTTCAACATGCGAATTGATGCACCGGCAGAGAAGGAGGAAGATCTATATTCTACCAAGTCATCATAAGCTCTTCTTCCACAGACCGCCCATAGAAGGCCTCACTGACTATCGGTGGCATTTTAAGTGGTTGGCTCAACTTTTATTTCAATTTCTGCAGCTTAAAAGACTACTGGTCACCCACTCTATACAATATAATCTGGCTATGATAAACAGATCCGAAAACCCATATCTGATATTGACCCAGTCAAGATGTACAGTGCATCCCAATTTGCCACTGTACTGCGAACAAGTAGAGTCTACGAGCAAGGAGCCCACTGTTTGCAGGACACCTCTCTAGTACCTGCTCTACCGATACGGTTGAGTCGAACTCATCTGGACTAGCAGGTATCGAGCAAGCAACATCAAATCGGCGATATAATGCCCTGTTGGGGCAATAAAAAATCGTTCCACAACTGTGCGTCTAAGGCACAGACAGTGACATGGGCATGGCGAGGAATATTCATGGGGCATGTCAACCTACCCCGTTCTCGTCCGTTGAGGAGGCTAGCTCCTCCTGTCACTGGCTAAGCGAGTAGCGAAGAAAACAGGGGGAACATGAAAACAAGGATCCCTTGGCACTGCAGATAGCGGCTCCTCGCCGCCGGATCACTGCCCCGGCACCGGTAGCATCCTTCTAAAAAGAAAACATGAACGCCCCATGGAGAATCGTCTAATCGCACAGGTCATGTCTTCCTGTGGGGGTCAACTATTTTCACACGGATTTCATTTCCTTTCTCTCTGTGACGCGTTGTTGTATCCATATTGGGAGCTGTATTTTGTAATGTTGTTGCTGTGGCTTCACGATATTTGGATGGAGGTTAATGGAAATACGATATTGATACTTGGGCAGAGAGGCATCAATCGACTAATCCCAGAATTTCCATCTCGAACTCTTGAAGCCGGGTCGACACTCAACCGTCGAGCTCCTGCAGCAACGCAGATCGAGCACTCGTTGATAGTGCCAACCCATGCCCATCATTGTCCCGAGATTTCACATGCAAGGATTCCAAGCTGCATAGTGGACGACAAAATCGCGACCCAAGCTAGGAAAAGGAAGCATGCCCGTCAAGCGAAGTTTCAACAAGGAAGAAGACACCCATGTTCAACAGTCGGGAACAGAAGTTCTGGGACGAGGAGGCGGATCGAACCATTTCATCAATGCAACGGAAGTGAGCAGATTCAGCTACCTAGCTTGAGTGTAGTTGAGTGATTGGATCCAGCGCCGTGAATCGAATTCCAGGGCTCGGTTGAGGTCCTTCTGGAAGGGGACGAATGAGAACCCTGACCTATACGGAGTAACTTGGGGACCTTTCGGGCTAGAAGTTACGTACCTGCATCAAATCCTTGTAGAAAGGGGTGAGGTCAAGCTGGGGAGATAGTGCGCACTGGCAAAGAAGATGTCCCCTCTACCTTGAATGATGAATATGGCATCGATCAACAAGTACTTCACCTCTCCCCACTACGTCCAATCCACTCATATCTGGTAGAACGACAAGATCTCAGCTATAATCATGTTCGAAATAGTTGCTACTTGCGTCCCAGCGGTGGTCACCAGCCTTCTATTCACCACAATAGCGTTTGTGATTGTCTGTCTCAGACTTTACACGCGGATTTTCTTGATCAAAAATGCTGGAGCAGGTAAGTCACTTCGCCAATGCACACGCTACACAGAGATGATGCTGATAAATCTCTGTTATTTAGATGATTATCTCATGGCAGGAGCGATGGTATAGTCTTTGGTCACCTTTCTTCAGTGGTTTGACTGATACTTGAATAGGTTGCATCCATCAGCTTCTGTGTAGTCATATTTCTCCGTGAGTCGAAACGTACTCAAGTTTCTGGATCTACATCCCCTAACAACCCTTTTAGAGATCAAGAATGGTCTTGGTCGACCATTCCTTTCGCTTTCGCAAGAAACGCTTATCAGATTCTTGCAGGTATATTTCCCTTGAGCCTACCATTGAACGTCCAGTAACATCTGCGCAGTGCCTATGGGCTACTATCCCTACATACAACCTTGCGCTTGTGCTGACAAAAATCTCGATCGTTTGTCAATACCGTCGCATTTTCACGACGCAGAAAGTCGTCAGGCTTTGTAACATCATGATTGGAGTGTTGATTGTCTACGGCTGCTGGGCAGTCCTAGGTAAGCGAACACCAAGCCGACCGTATCCTGATTGCCTGGAGAATTCAAGAACCACTGGGAAAAGACATCGCTAACGAGTCTTTCGTATAGGATCAGCATTCATGTGCATTCCGGTTTCAAACTTCTGGAATACTGGAATATCAGTACACTGCATGGAAAAGACAGCGTTCTGGTTCTCGAACGCCGCGCTCAACATCGCGACTGACATCTTGATCTTCTCCATCCCCATGCCGCTTTTGAAGCAACTACAGCTTCCGAAAAAGCAGAAGATCGGTCTCATGTTTGTATTTGGATTTGGTGCTTTTGTCTGTGTTACCAGTGTCATTCGGCTGAAGAGTCTCTACGAAATATCCGTCTCTACGGACACCACATGTAAGCTGTCCCATGCAAAAGTCCATACGCCGACTAACACAAAGAAGTGGATGGTGTAAATGCAGGAATCTGGTCGGGAATCGAAATCAACGTCGCGATAGCATGCGCCTCTCTCCCCGCAATAAAACCTCTCATCACTCGTGTACTCCCTGGTCTGCTCTCGAATCTCAGCACTCGCGGCAATCGCTCGAACATGAACAACCTCTCCGACGTGAACTACGACGGTAATTTTGAATTGAAGAACGGAGTTGGAGCGGCGAATAAAAGTAGAGTTGACTCAGAAACATCGGTGGCAAACAAGAGAAACAACATTGGAGGCTCAGGAGGAAATATCAAGATTGAGCAAACTGTATATTTGCAGAGGGAATTGAGGCCGAGTTATGATGGGAGCGAGAACAGTCTCGTTGTGAAGACAGACTGTTACAATGAAGAGCAGAGAAAGAAGCATCCTCGTGAAACCGTCTAGGCGAGTGGCAGGCCAACTCGCAAGGATCTGCAACTGTTAGAAAGAACTAGGTAGAATATTCCTAGTCAGTCTTGGAATTTTTTGGAAAAGTTTTGATAATTAGTATCTCCGGGCAAACATCAGTCATCCAGAACATTGTACAACGTTTTCAACTCTTGAGCTATTCGAATTGGCGAAGTAGATTTCTTGAGATAATGTCTGCCAGTAAACAGACATAATTGTTCTTCTCAAATGCCATGATTATGAGTCTGTTGAGATTGTGGCCGCACTTCGATTCGTATATGTAGGAACCCAGAACTGTCCTCACATCCCCTGATCGGTATCAATTCTGGATGAACCGGCACAATGAAGTAGCGTTTTTCGGACTTAATCACCCTTTCGTCGAATGTTCTTGCATAAACACATTTGCGGCTCGCTCAAAACACATCTGCAACAGGCATCATTAATTTCTGAGAAGGTGCGAGGGGTACGATGGATCTCGTCTTCGTTTTGGTGACAGGCAACGTAGGGTTCCGAAACTCTCAAGAGTTTGGCGGCAAGGCTGGCTGACTTCGGCGAGTTATGATGTAGACTGCGCTGTACCGGTCCTGCACTTGATCTTGATGAGTAGTAAGCGTTCGAATGTATCAGAAATACACCTCGTCATGTAAGTGTGTACACTTCTTGGCTCGTTGTTGATACAAACGCTTGTGCACTTTCGATTTGAATTGATCCCGACCAAAGGTCTATTTTCTGAAGGAACCTCTTTTCCACTTTAAATCGATCTATAACCAACTACTATCCGTCGCTTTTTGAATATTTGGGGACCTTGGAATAGCTCGAGAGATGTATGAATGCGAGGAGTGCTCCGCAAGAAAACGAGAACATTGCCAAGACACATCACATGACCGAGTGCTCCTCAAAGTTGGGCCGGCCCGTGACATCCCTGTGTCGAGCCAAATCCAACCTCAATCATCGTCCACTCTCCACTTAAAACCATTCCCACCCTTTCGGTCAATTCATTTAAAGCACACATTGGATTCAAATGCGATGGAGATGGTAGATGAGAGACCAACCTCACGAGACAGTGATTGGAGCTTTGATGTGGAGGACATTGGGGATGTTGTGTACGGTTCACTCTACTTGGCGAGATGTGTACTTCTTGCTGAAATCGTTCTCGCAGGTCTATAAGCAAGACACGAGCCGATATATATCCTGGTATGCTTTTCTTTCGTCTGTGTCGGAGTTGAGAGGTCATCTTCCCCAACCATTGGTCGACTATGGCTCCCCTCAAGTTTGTGCAGGCATGCCCATTGTCCTTCATAATACTCAGCATGACACTGAAGGAAGTACTGACATCTACTATCTAGCCAAGAAACATGCCAGATCAGTTGCGAAGCACCTCAATGCCAAGCATGGGCTTCTGTTCTTACCTGGCACCCCATCAAAAGACTACGAGGATTCAGACGAGCCAGTAGCCTTTCGCCAGCGTCGATACTTCTTCTACCTTAGCGGTCTACCAAATCCCGATTGTATCATCACCTTCGACCTTTCCCGAGACCAACTTTGTGCATGGATACCGCCTACGAGTAGCGGATTCCGAGTAATCTACAACGGCTCAAGTCCCAGCCGTGAAGAAATCAGAGCAAAATACGATTTCGACCACGTGGACTACATCAACCGACTCGATGATTACGTCCAGAAATTCATTAACGTTGAGAAGACACCAACTGTGTTCTTGCTCCACAAATACTACGAGCCCTTTGCATCCCGGATATTCAGACCTTCGCCTGACAGTAAAAAGAAAGTCAGATTCGACAGCACACGACTAATTTTAGCCATGGACGCGGCAAGAGTAATCAAGAGCTCGTATGAACTTAAGATGATCAGGAAAGCATGTTCCATCACAGCAAAAGCCCACATCAACGTCCTCAGACATCTCAAGACATTGAAGAACGAGTCCGAAATCGAAGCCGTCTTCATGGCAACATGTGTAGCTCATCAAGCAAAACAGCAAGCTTATGGCATCATCGCAGGCTCTGGACCGAATGCCAGCACCCTTCACTATAGCGAGAATAACGAGTCTTTAGACGGAAGACAGTTGGTTTGTTTAGATGCCGGGTGTGAATGGAGTTGCTATGCTTCGGATGTTACGAGGACGTTCCCGATTTCTGGGGAGTATAGTGCGGAGGCTAAGCAGATATATGATCTCGTTGCGAGAATGCAGGAGGAATGTATAGAGATGGTTAAGCCACATGCTGATTATCGAAAGATCAACGCAAAGGCTCACGACATTGCAACGGAGGGTTTGATGGAGCTTGGCCTTCTGCATAACGGATCATATGAAGAGATACGCTCTGCTAGCGCGTCCGTTGCATTCTTACCACATGGTTTGGGCCGTAAGCTCCCCCACACTGTGGTAAAATTATGTAGCTAACACATTTAGATTATCTCGGCCTCGAAACGCACGACGTAGGGGACGGCGGCAATCTCTTACTGAGCAAGAACTTCGGAACCGACCTCATGACCGAATCGAACATCTTCTCCCTCATGACCGAAAAGCCCAGCATGCTCGCAGCACCGATTCTCGCGCCCAACATGGTCATTACAGTGGAGCCCGGAATGTAAGTCTTCCGATCGTTCCCACCCACCACTCCCACCTCCCATTTCCGCGTTATCTCATCTGGAATCTTCACTACTAACAACACCCGCCAGCTATTTCAACCGCTACGCCATCGAAGAAGTCTGGCTCCAGAACGAGCGCATCTCAAAATACATCAACCAGGACCTACTCGAGAAGTACTATCCCGTCGGCGGGGTGAGGATTGAAGACGATATCCTGGTTACGGAGGATGGCTATGAGAATATCACGAGGGATATTCCGAAGGGGGAGGAGGCGTTGGAGATTATTAATAGGGGATTGGATGAGAGGGTGATTGTGGAGAAGGTGTGTGTTAAGGAGGAAAGGAGGGAGGGCTGGTTTTGGTAGATAATGGGGTATGGAGAGAGAGGTGTTCAAGAGCTTGTGCTTTGAGCTGATGACTTAGATAGGCTGTCTAGCGTGGCGGGATTCGAAGCTGGCTCAATCATAATGATTTAAAGTGACGAAGAGCGGTGGGTACGACTGACTTGGAAGGGGTTTTACTCCTAAAAGATAAGACTCAAAGAGAAACGATGGTTGAGCAGCGGAGAGGAGTCCCTGGGCATAATAGGTCAGTAGATCACAGTTTGAAGTTGACTTGAGATCTCCATTACATTGACTTTGTAGCAATCCATACAGTAAGCTCAACCTTTGCCTAGATACGTTTCGCGAACTACGCAACCTTGTCATAATGTCCAGCCATCCGTAATCCATACACAACCTTACAGTAATGCTAAGTTTGTTTAGCACACCTGCATCCGTTCATGCCCACACAAACAAGACCCCTTGCTTCTCAATGCAAAGCTGCGACACCCATAAGAGGCATTCTCCACTTCGGATTTTCAAGTGACACCACGTCTAGCTCATCCTGCATCTCCTCCAACAAATCCTCGAGCTCTCGAGTCCTATCCTCACCCTCTCGAAGGTTCATTACTTCATCAAGCTCAGCGAAGTAAGGATCCCCACCTTCCGATACGGGCTTTGCATATTGTACGTCCGGAGAGAGGTAGATAGCAAACCATGCCTCTTCATCCGGGGCAAGAAGTGGTGGGGTGGGCGGCCTCAGACCATATGGATAAAGAATCTCAGTTGCACTTCTTTGTCGGCGATACGGTGACAAAACTGCAGTCATAGAGTCAAGTGATTGGAACTTAGCTAGAGCTAATAAGGCAGGTTGTGGAGGCCGAGCTTGACTATTATCATCTAACATTGCTAGACCTATAGCCAGACGCTTTTGTGCCTTGAGAATATCCTCGTCTAACCATGAGACGATGTTGTCTAGAGGTATCCACCCGTCGGGATCAGCAGGGGCAGTCTTCCAATCGTCGGCGATAAGAAGAACGTCCTCCAATGGGTCGATATAAATGGGACGGTGAACATCTGCGGTACTCGACTTCATGAGTTTGGAGACGCCTTTGTATATCCTCAATGTCTCTGATCTCGATTCCCGACAGACATACAAGAGAACGGGTGGAGTGGCCGTGGAGAAGCTGTGGTTTGGGCTATCTTCGGTGAAGATGATATCGATTACGCGAGGATGAGGTTGGGCGTCCCTCCAGATCTTAAATCGCAGCTCAACTGGAAGTTTGGGAAACAACGTGAACTTGAGCTCCTCGGTATCAGGCTCCTGGATACCGACCTCCTGGTTGTCGGTGCTGGATTGGTGTTGTAATGGGGTAACTTCAGCAGATGTATCTCTTCCAATCTACGGTGAGCGTCAGCAAAATTATAGCGTGGAAGTAGCATTAAAAAGATACAACATACTAGAATCACGTCTTGGTCCTGCTCCTGGCTTCCCCAGTCCCCCGTTGAAGATACGTTGGGACTGTCAGTCATCTTGTACTATCCACTGTTGAGCTTCCCGCAGGTTCGTCAAGGAGAGGAGATGAATCTGGAACGTGTAATTACGCTTCGCAACTCCCGCCTCGAAGTCTGCAGTAGGCTCTCGTAAATCTCGTCGTGCTTTTCAAATCTCGCTTCACGTACGCACACGGCTTTGTTGACGTCTCTGGCTTACCCTTTATCAGCAAATGAGTCCTCGAGTCCGTGAGAGCATCCATTGAGAATGTCAATTCACCTACCTATATGAGATCTCACCACACACGCGTATCTGATATACACAAACCCTGTACGCCGTAAATCTCGCGCGACGCGTCGGAGTTGAAGAAGATTGTTTGAAAGGAGAGCAACTTCGAGTGACCAGGTTCGCTCGAGAATGGGCATGCGAGAATATGCCCACGGCCTGCTCTTTCCACATTTGGGCGAAATTCGAGCCTCTATCTCCGGGTTCGGCAAGATGCAACTTCCTACCTGGCCTTGCAAACCTGGGAGGAACAAGTACAAGCTTCAAAATCCACATGAGGGGCGACCAAAAGAACATCGCTGAGAGCGATTATTGGGAACAGAGAGCCAGCACCTCTGATACGTTGAAGATGGCATCAAGTTTGCTCGCTAACTGTTCGCTTTGGCAGGTTCAAGGAGATGACCCAGTTTCTACCTTGGCGGTTAGGTTGCAAAATCAACGAAGAAAAGGAACATACAAGGACAAACAATCGATCATTATGATACTATCCGTGGGCACCAGTATCAGACGATACCAGGCCACAGAATCCGCCCTAGTATGTACAGAAGCAATACGAACACTTAAATTATCCACAATCCAACCATCAAGCAAGCATGCATCATCATCAACCATAACCATAAACATACACATGCCTCATCATCAACTCCTGGTAGCCTCCAACGCTGCCGTCAGCGGAACAACCCTCAAGCTTCGTCCTCTCTGCAAACCCCCGGCAGCAGGCGTGTGCAGCGTGATGGACAAACCCTCGACCCACTTCCTAAACACACTCTTCATGTCCTTAGGCACACCTTCGAGCACGACCGTGGTGACGGGGACAAAAGGCCGGTCTTCCATGCCGGCAGCGAGGATACCATATTCTTGGCCAAAGCTCAGCGCGTTTTGGAAGGCGGGGTATTGGGACTGGGATTTGGAGCCAATGATGATGTAGATTTCAAAGAAGGCGTCGAGGACGTAGATCTTGGTGGCGGAGAGGTCGGATTGGCAGAAGGGGCTAATTTCGGTGATCTGGTGATGTTAGTATGTGTTGGAGTGGGAAGGGACTTGGAGAGAACTGGCCTGGGATTTGGCTGAAGAGTCTGCGACGAACAGCCGTCCGCAGTATTTGTTGTAATTAGGCTTCATGCGCCAATGGTCGGCAGACTTGGGGATGGTGACACCATTGCCAAATATTTTCAAGAATGTTGCAGGTTCACTTCCATCCTCTACCTCTTCGATCTCGCCAGTAAGGCCAAAATCCATACCGATGAGCCTAGCACAGCTGAGCTCGTCGACCCCACTGCCTTTTCCTTTCCATAAGTATGCCTTGCCGGATTGCGTTGAAATCAAGTACGGGAATCCGGAACATAGACTGGCAGGCGAGAAATCAACCTCGTCAAAAGCTATTTGGCCAAAGTGCTTTCTAGCACAAAGAATATGAGGAGCGAGCGAGTCGTATTTGTTGGACGAGCCTCTTCTAATGATGATGATTCCACCTAAAGCATGGAAGAACTCTGGAGTCTCTTTTCCTTGTCGGATCTTGATCAGCTTTCCCCCAGCACTACGAGCTTCTCTCTGTGCAAAGATTCCAATGTCGTCTACTACAGAACTTGGAACATCGTCACCCTGCCAGAAATATGATTCGGTAACTTTCTTTCCGGCGCCGTTTTCGAAAGTATGGTTGCAAAGATAGAGATTGCACTCAAAGAGATTCCTCTCCTGGTGGCTAGGAACCTCTTGCTTCTTCCCATCGTTGGAAAATTGATAAAGCGCAGCCCGCAGAGTCTTGATCTTGTCACCTGTACCTGGGCGAGATGATAATATTTCAGCTGTATCGACCAAAAATTCGGAATGCTGGCGGTTTCCTCCAAAAAAATCACCAAGTAGCTGAGATGCCTCGGAGGCTTGAGGTACTGAAATGTCCAAAGACTTCTTGGAAAGTCCAGCAGACCTAGGTCCTGCGCTAAGAGGTGGGGACAGTGGACCTTTAGTTGGTGGAGTTGGTAGTGGGCGAGCTCGAGGTTGAATTCCGAGACCGACAGGTGTGTTTGACTTGATAGGGCTGGCTGGCCGTAAACCAGCACCGACCATAGCAGCCTTCTCGTCCTCGTGAGTTGGGAGCTTGATAGGAGAACGGGCACGTGGGGGAGTCTCGACGGAAGTTGTAGATGAGCCCCATAATGATGTAGCATTCTTGACTGATACAGTATGTTCGCGATCGACCTTTTCTGTAGTAGCAACAGCTGGTTTTTGCGATCCAGAGGGTTGTTCGACTTGTGTAGGCTTTTTGGTTGATAGTGGTTGGGGACGTAACTTTGCGCTTTCGGGAGATTCAACGGGAGATGTTACAGGTGATCGAACAGAAGTCTTGGACAGGGAAGGTGATTTGATAGGCGTACTGGGTTTCGGCTTAGGCGAATGGACCTGTTTGGAAATGGGTTCTGGTACTTCTGGCTTTACAGAAATCTCGGAGGAATTAGCTTTCTTCGTAGGAGACAGTGGCTTGGGGGAGTCCAACTGTGCTTTGAGGTCCTGCTTCGCAGTATCTTGAAGGAATTGAGATCTTCTCTTCATGTCTAACTTGCGAGGAGAAGATGGCTGTGATACTGGAGAGTCTACATCCTTCGTCGGAGATTGTGGGAAACGGTCCAGAACCTTAGTCGGAGAACGAGGACGTCCCTCGAACTTGGTGGGAGAGGGAGTGCGCCCTAGATCCTTCGCTGGAGAGTGAGAGCCATCCGAGATTTTTATGGGCGATTGAACGCGCTCCAGGGCTTTTGGTGTTGTTTTGATCTCGAGGGGTGGGGCGATCTTCGGAGCTTCCGACTCGACGACTGTCTTCTCAACTACACTGTCAGTAGTACTCGAAGCAGCAGGGGTGCTCGTCGGTGCCTTTCTTCGAGGCCCACGAGCACGACCCTTTGTCATATGTGTGAGCTGAGGACCAGGCCCAGCCGCCTCTGAAGTGGAAGTACTCATACTAGCCGTACGCTGAGAGTGAGCAGGACTGGATGACCGGTTCTCGCTTGCCATAGGAGGTGGACCGCGTGCTAATAATCCAGCAAGTCCTGGATTCAAGCGTCCGGCAAGCTTACTAGCTGGGGTCTCTCTGCTTTGACGGCGACCTGGCGCGCTCTCTTCCTTGACGAGGCTTGGCTTTGGAGATTCTGGGGCTCGAGGCTTCGGTTCCAAAGTACCTGTTTCAGATATTATGGAGTCAGATCTGCTCAAAGCTCTACGCTTTGCGAGTGCTTCTGGTAAAGGAGCTTCTTGGCTTCCACCACTAGCAGATCTTGTAACTCCTTTTCCTTCGCTCTGCGCCTTCTTAAAATCTTCTTTCTTCTTCAAAATCGCATCTTTGAACTCATCCACACGCTCTGTCTTTTTGGGGCCACCAGTCAGATTCAGAGCGGCTTTTCCGCGGGTAATGTTAGCCTTGAGCTCATCCGGGGCGGCGTAGTTTTGTGTCTTTGTGCGTCGTAATTGACCAAATACGTTCTTGAATTCTGGTTCATTTGAGCTACCTGTGTCTGTTGGCTGTGCGCGAGGCTTGAGATTCGCACGGAAATCCTTCTTGGGAGGCGTCTCGGGTTTGGGCTTTCCATTCGCCGGTGATGATCTCGCGGCAGAATCGATAGAATAGCTTGGCTTGGGAGAGTCTCTGGCTTCAGGTGACACGTTTTCACTCTTGTTCTTGGACATTGCACCAGATGAAAATCCAGATGGAAGGCCGCCTATGCTCACAGGTTTGGTGATACCACCAGGCGGCGGAGATCTCATCAATCCACCGATGTTGACTTCATGCTTCGGAGCACTAGCTGTACTTTTACCCAAATCGACACTCGCTTTTTGCTTTGCCCTGTTAATTTCCGCCATCCAAGCAGGTTGTTGAGGTGGTGGTACAGCCTTTGGCTTTGGGGACTCTGGCTTGTTCAAAGCGCTCTCAAGCCAACTGGATTTCGTGGGGCTCCATCTCCTAGGATCCATTGTCTTTGATGGGCTTGTAGGTGGTGTAGTCTCGCGTCTGGTTGGTGTTTCAGATTCCTCAGGCTGATCGGTTTTGACTCCTAGGGGTGTTTGGGTGCGGGAAGCTGGGAGGGCAGGCTTGACGAAGCCCTCGTTGGTTGTTGATGTTGTCATTGTGCTCTTCATCGAGTTTGCAGTACCAGGTCGCTCTTGAATGAGTGTAGCATTGCTGTGACTTGAAGATGGTCTTGAATTGGGACGTGGTGAAGATTCTCGGCTCAGGCTACTTGACTTTGCTTCTCGGACTGTAGGATTGACGACGCTACCTAGAGAAGAACCAGTTGTAGGGTCGATAACACTGCTGCGATTGCTGGCCATAGAATTACCCCTACTTAGTCCAGGTGGTGATTGAACACTCCATCTTTTGTTTACGCTATCAGATCTCTTCATCATAGCGCTCTGTACAAACCCTCCCATGCCTTTCGTAGGAGACGGTGGCCTGTCCATTCTGTCTGGTGAGATTCGACCTTGGGCTGGAGACATAGCAAGACCGCGGCCTTCAGACTTGGACTCAGAGGGGGGATCGAGTCTCTGCGCCGTACTCATTGGCATGGGGGAACCCATACCAGGAAGCCTAGGGCTGTTTTGGAACGATGCTCTTGAGCCACTGCCATACGAGACGCTGCTCCTCGAGGGGGAGCTAGGTCGGTCTGCCATCTCATCCACCACCTTGTCCGGCTCTGAACTTTGTCGTGACATCCCTGGCAGTTGTACTCGAGACGAATTCGATCCGTGTTCCGACCTCTCCTCGTCCTCCACTTGATTCCTCCTGTATGCTGGCGAGTTCAATCCCCTATCTGCAGTCTGTCGAAACCAGGCGGGGTCTTTCGAGGCTAGGGATTGCGCGATCTGCTCTCTCGTGGGTTCTGCGGTCGGTGACACTTCAGGCGCTGGCGTAGCTCGAGGTGATCGTGCAGCGTTTTCCGTAGCGACCATAGAGAGGGGGCGGCTCTGTACGCGATCAGAGGACTGGGAGTTTGGACGTCGTTGCCAAGAGAGAGGTGAATTTCTTGAGGGCATTGCATTGGAGGGCGAAGGTTTCATGGAGACGTTCCGCTTTAGATCCGACTCGGCTATGACGCGTTCGGCATCAAAAGGGGAAGTATTTTCCTTCGTTGGAGATGTTGAGCCCATCAATCGGTCCATCGCGTCGTCGTTGACGCCTGTCTCGCGTTGAGGCTCGGTATCCGCCTTCGATTCGATTCTTGAGGACAATGTTTGGGACACAGCATTCAGAGGCACCGCAGATGCCCTTGATGCAGTGGGCGTACTGGCAGGAGAAGACTTGGTAGGGGATATGGATCTGGCGCGCTCTGAATGTCTGATTGTCAGCCAGGTACTACCAAAGCAAGATGATCCATCACATAGCGCTGCAAGTACATGAATGGGATTGAATACCAGCCCTTCGAGCCTGTCTTTCTGCTCGGCCTTGCAGGATCTCCTCCTCCAGCTTCCGGTTGCGCTCTTCGTCCTCGGAATCTCTTCTGTGGGAGAGCTCTTTGATGCGCAACAGGAAGTCATTGACGTCCTCGGAACCTTGTTGGGCTTCTTGGGAAGACATTGCTGGAAGGCAGAGTTTTGTAGGTTACGGTACAGTATTTGTTTACAAAATGATCAAACCCATAACCATGCTCGAGCACAGGACCAGTCACAATTAATCCGCCAGCGGGGTGGAGTGAGTTATGAGCGAGGGAGAGAAGTAGAGTTCCACGAAGGAGGTACGAACTTGCATGGGACGGAACTGGGACCTGGACTAGAGCCTTTCGCTTCGGTCATCGAGAAAGTTTCGTTTCAAGCACTCCTTGACCTTCAAGAGGCCCACTGCAATGCTATTTGAAGGTCTGTCAAAATTTGGCCATCATGCTAATTCCCAGGATGGAGTGTAATATGCCCAACCGTGGACAAAAGAATGCAGCCAGATCCCTTCTGCAGCTTCCCTCTGCTTCTGTTTACCTGCCGTTGTGCGAGCTGACAATGGAACGCGGTTCCTTGCAAGCCCCGCCCCAAGATCCCATGCCAGCACGCAAAGTCAAAGTCAAGTTCCTTTTCCCGAGGACAATGCGTTGCTCTAGTATAGGAAAAGTCTTGCTTTGGCGTCTTCTACAACCCACTCCAGACCTTCCTGAAGATTGTCCCCTGTGATGGCGCTGCATCGAATGATATTCCATTTGTGTGTTTTGATCCCGTGAAGTTGGAGCCCCTTGCAGCAATTCGAGTTAGCGTGCATCTTTTTGACGACACTTCATCACGAACCTCCTGAATCTCCTCTTCAAGCATACACCCTCTCACGTCTGTTTTGTTGGCAAACACCAGCAAACTTGCCCCCGATAATCTCTGTACCTTGGGTGAGCTCAGAATTTGAAGCAAATTGTAGTGGTGCAAACCTCTTCTTGCAACAAGCCATGAAGCTCTTGCCGACAATCGTCAATCCGCAATCGATCAGTCGCATCCACCACCCAGATCAAGGCGTCTGTTTTCTCAAAATAATTGCGCCAATATGACCGAAGTGTCTTCTGGCCTCCGACGTCCCCTGTGAGGGTCAGCGAAGCCAGACATTGGTCTGAATAGTCTCACAAATATTAAGCTTGTAGCTTTGGAAAATGTCAGTTTGTGGTTGAAACAATGGGCCTTGACACCTACCCTTTGTAATCAATAGTCTTGATAATGAAGCCAAGTGTAGGGCTGACGGTGTTGACATCCTCGTTCATGATCCGCTTTACAATTGTTGTTTTTCCTGCATTGTCAAGCCCACTATTCATGTTTAATAGCAAGCTGCGAAGAGGACGGAGAATAAGTCCTTACAGCATCAAAATCCTCATCTCCTTGTCTTTTAGTCTTGCTTTTCGTAGAATTGACAGCATTTTGCCTGTCCATAATCTGGTTGTGGGTACGAAAGAAAGAGAGGCTTCGGCACCAACACCACAAAAAGGTCAACTTTCCTTATCACGTGATCGTTAACGACTTCCTTTCCTTCTCTCCTAAATCACTCTTCCAATCTTGCCAAATTGTTGGGCCTTCGCTAGCCAACGTGTCTACTTGTAAAATAAAAAATATGGCATGAGTTTATGCAACTCCTCTTTCGTCCCTACTTGATCCATGTTGCGGTTTGGACCATCTGCAGCCAAAGCAACTGCCTCTTGGGAGTTCGCTCTTGCCGGATGACAAGGCAGCACGCCTGAACAAAGCGCTACTACCTCATTTCACTTCACTTCATCAAGCATCTAGCTTCTCTTAAACATTCTGCCTTGATTCCTGTACCCCTCAAGACTTTGTGTCGCCCTTTGCAGGGTTAATGCAATCTAGACCCATCGCCCCATCGAGCTTTTGCAATCCATTTACCACTTGCTTGAACAGCAGTCGCTTCTCTTTCCTTACTTCCGAACTGGTAAATCTGTCGGAGTACGTCTGTTACTTCATTAGTCCTTCAAGGGCCACTGGAATCTAAATTATATGTTCTGGGCTCTAGCGAGAACATAAACAAACCACTGAAGTGTATGAGCCCTTTTCCCATTCTCCGATACCTTCTAATTCGGTTTTAAGGACAAGAGTCGGGTTAGACTCTCATTTGAACTTGTAGTATCACGGTAGCTTCATGGTTTTCGCGGCGGGTCTCTCTGTCGCAAAATCGCTGCCCACGGCGAAGTAAACAAACCGTTCCCGACCTGCACCATCCTGAGTCTTGGTCCTAAAGATCCTGGTTCCGTGTACGTATGCTTAGCAATCATCTGGAGGCTCCAGGGATATGTGTTGAAATGTTTGTTCGGTATCCATTGTCGCAGAAGAGAGTTCAGAACCTCAAAGTCAACAATCCGCCCCAACCCGTCACCTTGACATTGCATCGCAGCCTCCAAACAGCTTCATCGCTCGCATTCCGGCGGTCCGACTCTATTCTAGAAGTCGCGGGATTGGATCATATTTCTTTCTTCGGCTTGGATTGCTATTGCCAACGTCATAGGCGACGACCAATTTCCCGATCTCGCTTCGGCTGGGGGCTTTCGCAGTCGTCGCCCTCCGCTTTAGGCGGTGATAGCATCAATTTTCACTCGCTTAAGCCCTTCCTATTGTGCTTCAAAAAGGGGGAGGTTGGCATGCTGGCGCCGCACAGAGAGGACGGGAAAGTACAAATTCTTGCCCTTCCCTCGTTTTCTTCCATTGGTTCCTAAATTTTCACACAAAACGTTCACACACACAACCACTCCTTACACTTCACACTTTCTGCATCTTACAACTCCCATCACTTACTCACAAACCCAATCAAGACCGGTACGATGCTACGATTTGCTAAAACCCCTCCGAAGACTCCACCAGCCAGGGCAACCAAATACGTTCCGCTTGAGCCAATGAAACCAAAGTAAGTTCATATTCCCCGAGTCTCTTTGCGATGCCACAATATCTGACTTACTCTTAGGACCCAGAAGCAGGTGGATGAAGAAGAACTTGCCAACTTGGCCGCTGACGGTCTGTTTGCAGCCGGAAAAGGGGGACTGCGAGATTCGCGGGTAAGACTGGCTCCTGTTTGATCCCCAGATCGATCTTCCGGTCGCATTACCCAACTTTCGACTGCTCCTGCAATGAATTTCGCGATCCATCATCCCCCTGCTTTCTCATTGTATCAGAGCTAACAATCTGGATAGTGGGCAAGCCCTCAATACTTCAGGCGGGTTCAACCAGCCGTTGTCAACGTCTCTGTGAAGCAGGGCGCGAACAAGTTCTTCCACAACGCTGCAAAGACTGGCATCAAGATTGGTTCATCACCAGCACTTGAGGTCAAGGTCGAGGCTGTTTCCGCACTGAACACGCCACCAGATACTCCACCTTCATCTGCAATTGACCCTGTCACTATTGTTCTGCCACAACAATTGCCAGCTCCAGCTCCAGTCAAGGTTGAGGTTGAGGTTGAGGTCGCCGTCCCCGTCCCCGTCGCACCTTCCCAAACTGCTGTCTCTGCGGAAAACAAGATCGCCCCACCTCTCAATGTAGTCGCTTCGCAGTCTCAGCAAGCTCAAGCACCTACAACCTTCGGTCCTCCACCTCCACACCCGCAACAACGCCAGCTGAGTTTCAACTCGGTCCAGCCTCAGGCTCACAGTCTTGCTCCCCCCCCTCTTCCTTCTCAAGGTCAGTCTTTGTCTCTTCTTTTCCGTCTCCATCTAAGCTAACACTACTCCAAGCAGTTGTTATTCCTCAGCCTCCACAATTCCTGCAATCAGGCTACGTTCCTCCTCACCTGCGCCATCTCCAGCCAGGCTTCAAGTCGGTCCAACCACAAGGTCAGACTGCTGCTTCACCTCAAGGCCAGACCACTGCGGTTGTGTCGCCAGCTGATTCGACTGCCCCTCGCGGTATTGTTACTACTGAGCAAGGTCAATCACAAGCTTCCGTCCCCTCTCACCCGCAACGCCACAAGTCTGCGAGTCCTTCTCCTCCATCACAAAGCCAGGTAGCTGGTCCTTCTCAAGCTCAATACCTTCCTCCACACCTTCGACGTCCTGTTCAGGTTGCGACTCCCGCTGCCTCAAAGCCGGCTCAACCTCAGAGTGTTGTTCCTACCCAAGCTGTTCCTCCTCACCTTCGCCGTCCCGTTCAAGTTTCACTACCACAGATGGTAATTCACCATACAGCTCCCCAACTGCGAGGCATTTCTTCCAACCAAACTTCTTCCCAACTTCCTACAACACAAGTCTCCAACACTACCACACCATCTCAGATTGTTGGTACAGCCATGGCTCCTAGTTTCTGCCCACCTCCTCGTTCAACGAATGATGGCCAAGATGACTTCTTGAAATGGCTCAGCAATAGGAAATCTACTAAGAAGGTTGAGGTTGCTGAGCAGGTCACCATCAAATCTGAGGGGCCGTTCAACCCCGTTCAGCCTCCTCAAGCTTTGCCTGTCCGATCTCCCCAAGTCTCACCTTCAAAGGAGTCAACCAACTCGAAGTGGTCTCAGGAATCTGTTAAGAACATCAACAATACCGATGACTTCCTCAAGTACATGGAAAAGGCGAACCCCAAGGCCTATGGCATTCCGCCCAAGATTTCCAAGTCACCAAAGCAAGCATCTCCCAGCAATGGCTGGCAACGTCCCAAGAACGCTTTCGATAACCCTCACTGGAAGCTGAATGACGACAGTGTCGCCAACTTCGAGTCCTACATCAAGAATGGCGCCACTCCTACTTTGGTTGCTCCGGCTATTCAAGATAACAGCGTTTATGGCACTGCCAATGTTCGTGCTGCCAAAGCTCAAGCTGCTCAGGTCGTGGCTCCAAAGGTTCAATATTCTTACCAAAAGCCAACTTTCGTCGGTGCCCAAAAGCTTGGACAGAATGCCCCCCAAACCAAGCAAATCGTTCAGAACGTTCCAGCACAATCTATCGAGAAGCAGAAACCAGCCGCTCAAGCTCCTGTTACAATCGAGACTGTTGCATCTAACCTCAACGATGTTGCCCCGCATAAGCTTGTCACTCAAACAAATGCTGCTCCACTCAATGCAGCTGAATGGCAAGGCATGCCCAACATGCAGTCTGTCGCTGCCATGATCTCTTCTGACATCAACAAGGTTCAGCCCCAGACTTCTTCAAACATTCCACCTCTTACCAATGAAGCCCTTGTTCTGACGACTGGCTTCAAGACTGTCCATCAGAACAATTATTCTGATGATCGTATCAGTAGCACTGGTCTTGGTAATAGCTCAAGCGATCATGCTCAAGACCCTCGCCACACGCAAGGCAACGACATGGTCGATCAATTCTTTGACTGGGACGGGAGTCGGGTCCCCGCACCAATTTGGGAGGAAGAGAGACCCAGCTTTGATGACAGCTTCATTCCCGAGTACATCAAGGAATGGCAAAAGACTCTCCCCAGTGGTAAATTCAAAGTTGATATCAACGATGACAAGTTCGCCAGTGGCGTCTACCCCATCAACAACGTGTTCTTCATCGACCCAATCGACCAAGGCCCAGATACCATTCCAGGTGAGTATTATGAATCTTCTACAGGTCTTGCAAAGTCTAACACTTGATAGATGTTGCTGAGAACACGAATGATCAAGAGATGAAGAGACGATTCCAAACTGCCGAAATTGAGGCCAACAACTATAGTGTTGCTGTCGAGAAGAAGCAATTACAGATGAAGCGTCAAGCAAAGGCAAGTAACGCACGCTACCGCCAAATTGCCGCAAAGCAGGATGAGCCAAATCCGTTTTCTCCTGCCATCGACATGTACATGCGCCCTGCCGAGGAAAAAGATGCCGCCAACATTGTTGACATATACAACTGGTACATCTCCAACTCTGCTACCCCTGAAGATCAGGAACCTATCAGCGAAGAGGACGGCAAGTGGCTCATCAAGCAAGCAAAGGACGACAAGCTCCCATTCCTCGTGGCCATCAAGGGCCGCCAGCCAACTGACGTCGATGCTCAAGGCCGATCTTCCCCAAATATCATGTTACCAGCATGCGAGCAAGTCATCGGTTTCTGCTTTCCGGAGAGATTCAACTATGGATTTTCAGGAAAGGTCGCCCGATCTCGCGCTACAGTTAACCTCCAGCTCTACGTCCACAATGAGTGCACTCGCAAGGGCATTGGTCGCAACCTTCTTGACCGTCTCATCCACTGCCTCAATCCTGGTTATGCTTACAAAAATGCTGCCGCTTGGATCAATCCATCGAATAATAAGCTCTACGAGACTGAGGGTGCTGGACTCTTCCACCAGCTCCTTTTCCAGGTCCCAGTTGAGCACAAAAATGATCCTAACATTGCATGGTTGACCAAATTCCTTCTCAAATTCCTGTTCAAGGAGAATGTCTTCAGAGAGGGAGGTAAGGAGCATCCCAAGCGCTTGACGTCGGTTTGCCGAAGCACTACCAAGGGCCGCATGGCTCACTTTCTCGATCTTGCCATCTTCCATTATGAGGCTCGACAAGAGGGTGAGTTTGACCCATACATGTAGCCAATACGCATTGGGAGCATTTTGACACCGTTTGTTCTCACATTCGGACACGCGTTTGATAACATCCACGCATCCTTCATGATAGCCACTTTTGCATTCGCAGTTGGGCAATCTGAGCAGAATCTTCATTGGTTCTCGCGTTGGAGATCTTCAACTTCCTTTTTGTACATCATTTTCCATACTTCACACAAATTCCTGATGGAAGGAGGTAACGGGCTTGAACTTGCTTCACTGCAGGTGTTCTTTGCCTTCATGAAGGACAATCTCATGAATACATTTGCTTTTCAAAATGCGCATTTTACACTTGGCGCTTCTTCTACTCAAAAGGCACCTCTTCTTTGTTTCCTGAGGCTTCTTCGCTTGTATAATAGCTCAATTAAATGGTATTGAAAATAAGCTTCCTATACTTGAGATTGAAATGAACCGTCTTGTGAGATAGGCTTCTTTTAAAAATAGGAGCCATTACTTCATGATGGGTGTAGCCGCGCAAGATAACATAAGCGATATCTCCTTTGAATCCAATTAGCTGAACTTACATTGGCTTAATGTTTTTCAACAAGAAACTCAGGAGGTAAACCGAAGGACTTCTTCTAGGAGTAGAAACATCGAAATAACTCTTGAATCTCAGATAATTCAGTCCCTAAGCGCTTGGAAACTCTCCTCCCAATTGCTCACAGTGTTTGGTTGTTTGTGTATAATGTGTGAGGCGAGTACTCTTTTCCAACGTCAAACCTTCACAATGAATTACCAATGCTCTAGATATGTACTGCGATATGCTTTCTATTGGACCATTCTAGTAAAATAATTCTTGCCATCCAATTGTCTGTTCATCGATGGATCTCTCTCGTCGAATTACCCCACATCGCCTTAATCCCAAAGCAGCGAATCTGCCATCCCGCACCGCCCTCAAACACAAAAAAGTTCCTGAAGTAAAGTCAAGTCCCGAGCAGAGAATCTTCCAAAACCCAGCACAACGAATTGCGTCTCAACCCCACCATGGCGCCACCAGTCAAGCGAAAAGCGGAAGAGGAATTCATCCTCACTCTCTCCGATAACGAAGACGATCTTTTACAGGAAGAAGAACTCCCCGCCTCCCCACCCCCGTCCTCCAAAAAGCGCAAGCTCGAAGCTGCTGCTACTGCAGGATCGTCGAAGAAAGCTAAAAAGGCGAAGAAAGGCAAGGGCAAAGCCACCGCCAACGGCGATGATGGTGATGTAGAAGAGGAAGACGATCAGGGTGTATGGGGCGCGAAGGATGAGGATGATGGGGCTATGGATTCGGATTTCGAGTTTCAATTGGAGGATGGGAAGGAGGCACTTGGTGGGATGGAGGAATTTGAAGGGTGGGGATTTGAGAGTGCGAAGAAAGGATTGGGGTCGAACGGGAATGGGAGGGGAGGTGATAAGAGGGCGGTTGATATTGATGAGATTATCAAGAGGAGGAGGGAGAAGAGAGGGGAAGGGAAGGTTGGCGGGGATGTCGGTGAGATGGAGGGAGACAGAGACGGAGAAGTAGATGCGGAGGTGGATGTGGATGGCAGTGATGCTGAAGAGGACTCTGCGGAGGGGCTTGATCTGGAGCTAGATAGTGACGCGCAGGATGAGTTCATGGCTGAGGATGGGTTCGGCATGGGTGTTGGGTCTGACGAAGAAGAATCTGGGGATGAGAAAGAGGAAGAGGAATCTGCTGATGAGGGCGATCAAGAGGAAGGCAATGATTCAGATGCAGACTCGGTTGCTAGTCCGGCTCCCCATCCTGATGATATGGAGTCAGACGGTTCTTCAGATGACGGTGAAAGGGATGACGATCCGGAGGAGGCAGCTCGTCGAGAAGCTTTCTTTGCGCCAGAAGAGAAGCCTGCTAAGGGGTCAAAGGCTGCGACTTACTCTTCCTTTCAAGGCATGTCCTTATCAAGACCAATTCTTCGAGGTCTAGCAGCTGTTGGTTTCTCTGCGCCTACACCAATTCAAGCCAAGACTATACCTGTCGCACTGCTAGGAAAGGATGTGGTCGGTGGAGCTGTTACTGGGTCGGGAAAGACTGCAGCATTCATTGTCCCAGTTCTCGAACGTCTTCTATACCGCCCTAAGAAAGTCCCAACGAGCAGAGTAGCCATCCTCATGCCTACTCGTGAATTGGCCATCCAATGCCACGCCGTCGCCACAAAACTCGCAAGTCATACTGACATCAAATTCTGTCTCGCAGTCGGAGGTCTCAGTCTCAAAGTCCAAGAAGCTGAATTACGACTTCGTCCGGATGTTATCATCGCCACACCCGGTCGGTTCATTGATCACATGCGCAATTCAGCAAGTTTTACAGTCGATACGCTTGAGATCCTGGTTCTTGACGAAGCTGATCGAATGCTGGAAGCTGGTTTCGCGGATGAGTTGAACGAGATTCTCACTACGATCCCAAAGTCGAGACAGACTATGTTGTTCTCTGCTACCATGACTTCGTCCGTTGACAATCTGATTCGTGTTGGTCTCAACAGACCGGTCAGGTTATTGGTCGATTCGCAGAAACAAACTGTTACAACGCTGGTGCAGGAATTCATTCGTCTGCGTCCTGGAAGGGAGACGAAGCGAATGGGATATTTGCTATATCTGTGTGCGAATGTCTATACTGATCGGGTGATTGTTTTCTTTCGTCAGAAGAAGGAAGCACACAGAGCGAGAGTTATCTTTGGACTTTCTGGGTTGAAAGCTACTGAGTTGCATGGTAGCATGAGCCAAGAACAGGTACGCGTCGAAATCTCCCATATTATGTATTTTTCTGACAATGTTATAGCGAATCACAAGTGTAGAGTCCTTCAGAGATGGCAAAGCATCGTTTCTTCTAGCCACCGATTTAGCATCCAGAGGTCTCGATATCAAAGGCGTAGACACTGTAATCAACTACGAAGCCCCTCAATCTCACGAGATCTACCTCCACAGAGTCGGACGAACAGCCCGTGCCGGCCGCCAAGGTAGAGCCTGCACACTCGCCGCCGAACCCGACCGCAAAGTCGTCAAAGCCGCCGTGAAGAGCGGTCGAGCTCAAGGAGCCAAGATCGTAAGCCGAGTAGTCGAAGCTTCCGAAGCAGACGAATGGGCTCAGAAAGTCGAGGGTATGGCAGATGAGATCGATGAGATCCTGAAAGAGGAGAAGGAGGACAAGCAGCTCGCACAAGTGGAGATGCAAGTCCGCAAAGGAGAGAACATTATGACGCACGAGGAAGAAATCAAGGGGAGACCGAAGCGCACGTGGTTTGAGAGCGAGCAGGATAAGAGGACTGCGAAGAAGGTGGGCAGGGACGCACTCAATGGCGTGGAGAGCATACTGAAGAAGAAGCCGGGTAAGTTGAGTAACAAGGATAAGAAGAAATTGGATGATAGAGAGGCGAGGACGGAGGGCAAGGTTTGGAAGAAGGGGAGGGCGGAGCGAGACGGGAAGGGTGCGTTGGCGCAGGCGAAGAAGGATGTGAAGGGGAAGGGGAAGAAGAAGGTAGCGGGTGGGAAGCCGCCTTCGAAGGGGGGCGCTAAGGGTGGGAAGTTTGGGAAGAAGAGGGTAGAGATTTGTGTATTTACGAAATGATACCTTCGAATTGAGCCTGTGGCTCAAAGACTAGTGTGTTTTATTTGCAGCTCCAAACTTGTTTTGAAAGAGTATCTCTCTTCTCGATTGCTGTACCACGTGAGTGGTGGACTTCTGTCAAGTAAATCTAATCTTCCAATATCCCTGCATTTGTAACAGTGCTGAGGCCATGCAGCCCACGAGGTTGAGATGCTTTGTGAGATGTTTGAGGATGGCTGGGAGGAATGGAATGATCCTGAGATATGACGGGTGGCGATGAAGAGGGACATGTGCATAGTCCCTTCTTTGTGGGATATAAAAGCACTGTTCTTGTGATTTGGTAAGGAGATATTTCTTCCACAGAAAGGTTGTTTTGTTGCTAAGCGAATTCTACGCTTGTTGTTTAATTCAGATAGACCCAAGCTAAAACGAAGTACGTTTTTAGCTTAGAATCAGGGCAGGGGACATTATCTCAATCATCGGCTATGAATCAGTAACTCTAAAGTACTGACTGACCTTGCATAACGACACAGGTGGAGAACCAACCTGGGCCTGAGAGACGGAGGCTACTGCCAAGCCTTCACCAGGAATGTCATTCTACTGCCTTGTCTCGAGCTCTTGGTCGCCTGATGATCTGACGCAATAAGGCATGCTTTGTGATTCCCCAAATAGATACATTTAAGCTTAATGCAATAAATTCCCTAGGAGCGTTTGTTGACCTCCCCTTGTACCACAGTGCCGGTGTAGATGCTCACGTAAGCTGGGGTAAATGACATCTAACTCTGATTCGTCACTTCGCTGATCTTCAGAGTTGATTGGTGGAGTGGAGCCGTGCCTCAGCCTTACATTGTGGCTCAGCTAAGTCGCGTCCATCCAGCTTGCTGTGATGAAAGCTTGACAGTTGCAAGTTTCAACTGTGCCGCATATGGATCGTCGTTTTGTAGCCTATTTGTGAGAGTCGTCATTTAAGCATACTTTCTGCCTCTTACTTAACTCCTCTTTTCGTGCTTTTCACTGCTCTCTCCACTGTGCCGTGCTCTCCCTATTCAATTGCAACCTCGAATTTGATACCAAGCGCTGTTTGTTCTAAGACCTTCAAGAGACATAGCCAATATGGCAGATCAAGTACCCCAGAAACAAGTGAAGCGAAGGAGACAGTGTGGTCCCAAGACAAGAACTGGCTGCTATACCTGCAAGTAAGCATCCCTCAACTCCCCAGCTGCACCTACTGACTCTTCTCAGAGTCCGCAGAATCAAATGTGACGAAGCCAAACCCCATTGCAAACGCTGCACGAGTACCGGCCGAAACTGCGACGGCTACCTTCCCGAATTTGCCGTCACGAATTCTAACTCCAATTCCGCATCCCTCATCCAGCGACTACCAGCTCTCCTCCCAGGAAGTGCTCAGGAAAAGCGCGGGTTTCAATACTTCATATCGCAAACGGGGGTAGAGCTGACGGGGTTCTACTCCTCGGATTTCTGGGAGAAGCTGGTCCTGCAAGCAAGTGCCGCGGAACCCAGCCTACGGCATGCAGTCATTGCAATTGGGTCTATACATGAGGAATTTGCGAATAGGAGGCTCACTTATGATAGCAGTGAGGTGAGCAAGGGACATGCATTCGCGGTAAATCAATATATGAAGGCAATTGGACATTTGAGGAGATCTCTAGCAGATGGAACACAAGCACCTCTGACGGCTCTAATGTCGTGTATTCTGTTCGTTTGTGAGTTGTTCTCATTTTACAGCCCGGTTTTGGTTATTCGAGACTCATGACTGTAGGCTTTGATTCTCTGAGAGGACATTTCGTTTCGGCAATGGCACATCTACAAAGTGGTCTCAAAATCTTACGAGATTTGAAGTCGAAATCTGCGGCGGACGAACATGCCATTGCAACGGAAATTGCACCTCTATTCCTTCGACTTAGCATCCAAGCCATTCTGTTCATCGATACCCGGCCAACACCAGAGCGGAGGAAAATGGTAACCGAGCTGGCTCATGTGAGTTCGAGGACGCTACCGATACCCGAAGTATTCGAGACGTTAGAAGAGGCGAGGAACAGTATGAATGTAGTCGCCAATTCGCTCTTCCGAATGACTTACTTGCTCGATGGTGAGTAGTCTGCTATTTAAATCGACCGGATCAAATACTAACAACCAAAGGTTCTCTATCAATGTGCGAACAACCGCTTGAAGCTTTCGACCTGTTCCAAAAATACGCAGAAGAGAATCGGCGATGGAATTTCGCATTTGAGCGTTTCATGCGAGCCAAGTCTGCATTGCTCAACAATCGCGAGCTCCGAGGAGCAGCACTGCTAAAAATCCATCATCTAACCTCTCAGATAATATCAGCGATGATACCGGATGCTACAGATCTTCGACCACTGGCTGCGGCCATGAATTGCCCGGTCAATTTCGCAAAACACACAGACGAGTTCCGCGTCATTGTGAACTTATGCAGGTCACTGATTGCGACCGAGGAGCAGGATATCAAGAACGGCAAGACGGTTGCTACGTTTTCGTCAGATCTGGGTGTTGTCGGTCCATTGTATTATGTGTGTATTCGATGCCAGGATAAGCAGATCAAGACTCTCGCTATTGAGCTCCTGAGTCGCTGTCCACGAAGAGAAGGCATGTGGGACAGCGAGTCGGGTGTAAGGATGATTAGGGAATGGTGGGAATTGGAGAGGATCCATCTACACAGGCCTGGCGAGGCAGATACCGTTTCGGAAATCCACATGAATGATGTGGTGCAGATGGAGTTTGGCGATGGCATGAAGTGGGAGTGGAAGTTGAAGAACCCTCTGGGTATGATGACACCGACTTCGATGAGTGCAAGTATGGTCAGTACTCCAGGAGATGATTGGATGAACTTTCTCGAGGACGACAGTTGGTATACTGGTTCATTCTTGATGTCCGATACGTCCAGCGAGAGCGGGTTCTCCGGGTTGGGGTAGAAAAAAGTATGGTCGGAAATATGGGCAAATATGATTTACGAATACCCAAGATTTTACGCAGTTCAAAGTTCAAAATTTCCGAGAATCACTGGAAGACAGATGGCTACCAAGTTTGGGTCAACCACTATATATGTGACAAGTCTATCGGTCTCAGCGTGCCACTATCTGTCAGCCCTATGCGAGCATCCAGAGCCTCAAAACTTTTAGATTTCTCGCTGTCCCTAAAATCTAGCACCGAGTCAGCCTCGCGAGCCTCGGACAGAAGATCGGGAAGCTGTTCCGTCCCACGGATCGGGACTCTTACATTTGTTTGCACATCCCGCTCGTGCAATCCTTCGCCCTGTACAACAAACGTTTATTGGATCTTCACAGCCTCGCAGTCAATAAACATCTTGGCACCAACCATCACACTCTCGTATCGATATGCCAAGGAAGATGCGCGTTGTGATTCGCTCAGGGGTTTTCAGCTCGCTAAGCGAATGTCTCACTGCCTCCTCCAAATGGGGAAAACCTCATCGTGGCGTCCCCTTGCCTTTTCCCAGCTCCCGTCTGTCCACCTGCCGTCACACAAGTGCAACTGCAATTGCATTCAGGGACTCGCTGTCCCTCGAACCTAGCATAAGAACGGGGATCCACTTGCGCTATCTCTCAAGTGAGAGAGATGATAGGTTGCGCTAGCTCCTTTGAAATCCTTCAGTCTTCTATCTCCAATCACCTCCACTTTGGAGACGGGAGAGCCTCATGTCCCGCATTCTGCACACTCTGGGACGAAAGATGGCGTCTTAAAAACAGCGCGGTCCACCCAGCTGAAGACATGGCGTCGGTGAGAGTCATGAGCAAGCGAATGAACGAACAAGGTGGTCGGCTCAGCTCATTTCCATACATATCTACTGTCTTGCCCATGTACGACATCGGCTCTCTTTCCTTTGCTCGCGATTCTCGTCGTCATCAATTGTTGTCACGTCCTGTATTGTCTGTCTTCTGGTTTCGTGATTGATTTCGGCCATGGCTTCATTACTGCGATATACAGCTGTAGCAGCGCTGGTATCCTCAGTGGGCGGCTTCGCGATCGGCGCAATCCCTACACAGACGCTTGCTGGTGGATTCGGACAAGTCTTCTTACAACCTACAGCTGCTCCTTCAGTGGAGTTAGTGAAGCAGAAGCTCAAGGGGAGGGCGTTGACAAATGTCTGTACCGAGTGGACGATTCCTGGAGGATATGGACAACCACAGTGCGATAATTCGCAGACATGTCTGTTTCAGACGGTGAACGGGAGGTTATATGAGGGATGTGGACAGACGAGTATAGCATACGATTGGATCACGCAATGTTGGAATTATCCTCAGTCGGGAATTCCGCAAAAGTCCGAGATATTCTGGTGAGATCCCAAGTCGTGCCCTCTTCTCGTCAACAAGTTCAAGATCTGTAACTAAATACATGAAAAGTCCAGCGGAAGAACCATATTGCGGCTTCTTCGGATTCGACTTTGGTTCAGGATACACAGCCTACAACTTCGGCTGCTCAACAACCTCCTACGGCCTGATTGTCTCGCGCATAGAAACCGACGGTTTCAATTCCAGCGACACGACCACCACCGACAATTTCTTCGCCACGCCCGATCCAACAGCCACTGAAACATCCGTCCCCTCCACACCCACCATCTCCGTCGTCCCAGGCTCTGGTTCAGACTCAACGAGCACGCCTTCAACATCTCCAAGACCGACACCCAGACCAAACAAGCACTCCAAAACCCCCATTGGAGCTATCGTCGGCGGCGCAGTGGGAGGCGTGGCTGTCATCGCGTTCCTAGCTTTCCTACTCTGGTTCTGCCTCCGTAAACGTAAGCAGAAGCGTGCGGAGTCCGCTGCTACGCAGGCGAGGATCCAGAATGAGCAAGCGAGTGCTCTGACGGCGTATGGGATGAACAACAACAATGTTGCGGAGATAGGAGGGACCATGAAGCCTGCAGCTGCTTATGGCAGTACTCCCCCTCTTCAACAGCAACAGCATCCAGCTATGGGTGTGTACCCTGAGAAACAGGCTGCGGCCGTGGGGACGCAGGAGGTGTATAGACCTGCCTTGGTGGGAGGGGGACACTTATCGAGTTCTTCGTATGGGGAGAATACTAATACACAAACGAGCACGAATACGTATCCGACTTCCCAATCCCCACCGCCAGTCTACACCAATCCGCCAGCAACGCTCGTGTCCAGCCCACCAAGCCAGTACAGCGAACTGGCTCAAGACCAGACTAGACGAACTAGTAACCTTAGCAGTCAAGGCGGTGTGAGTCCCATGGGCTCAGGCTTCTCGCCCCCGCAGAGCCAGTCGCCCATGATGATGCAGAGTCATCCTCCTCCTCCTGCTGCTGTGACAGGAGTAAACGAGTTAGGGACACACAGCGAGGTTAATGAGCTGGGTGGTGAGAACAGGGGGAGTTGGAATGTGCCGGCTGGGGTGCAGGAGATTGGTGGTGGTAGTGGTGAGGGAGGGTATAGTTCGAGTCTGGGGGGCATTGTGAGAAGGCCTGTGGGTGGAGGATCGCAGAGGAGTCAGGTCGATATGAATGGAATGCCCATCAGTGAGGAGTTTAGGCATGAACTGCAGTAGGGAGCAAGTGAATAGGATGTCGACGTCTCAGAGGTGGTGTTGTCACAGGCCGAGATAAATTATGTGTATCTAGTTGGAAGATAGAACTCCAGGATCATCCGTATTTAATGATAAAGCGATTATCAAAACGAACATACTCCGCGAATTCTGTCAACGGAGAGAAGTTTGGGTTTGAATATCTATGTACGATACGTTATATCATTATTGGCGGCTAATGGATATTAACTATGTCACCTCTTCATATCTTTCGTTTTCATCTCTCCCCCACCCTCTCCCGTCTTTCCCTTCCCATCACTTCCATAACCTTCAACATTCATCTCCCGCATCGCCTTCTCAACCATCTGTACCGCCTCCAAACACACATCGCTTCCTGCCCTCCAAGCCCGCAACTGCACACCCTGCCCATCAAGAATGTCCTTGGCCCGCTTCCACCGTCTTCGCCACAGGTCGAGCTTCTTGTTCACGGGCAAACCGTTGTTCGGTCGCTCGTCGTCTGATGTATCAGTGCTGTTCCAAGACATTCGTTTTGTCATGGCGGCTGCCGCGGGGCCAATCGAGCCTGTTCCCCTTCTTGGAGGCGGCGGAGGTGGTTTCTCCTGTGATGAAATGGAAGAACTTTCGGATTGTGGACCATGAGAATAGCCAGGGAGATGAGATCTGACTTCCGGTAGAGAGTTGTAAGCTGCAGCTACTTTGTTACGTGCACTTGTTAGGTAGGAATCTTCTTCAGACGATTTCAAGTCTGTTGAACTGGTCGCTTGAGAAAGAGGATGTGATTTAGTACCCTCTCGATTGCCAGTCGGTCGACGAGGCTTTGGTGGTGGAGGGGGCGAGGCTTTCGCAGTGGCTAAAGCAGGCTCAGATGATGAGCCTGACGTAGATACACCACGTAGTCCTGCAGGTTTAACGGGACGTGGAGGTGGTACTCGAGGACTTGTACCTTCTGGAGCAGATTTCCTCCTTGGTGAATCCACGGACCCGAAATCCGAGGCAGATCTGGGCATGATTCTTCGATGAGATTCGTGGACATCCATCTGCTCAGTTTCATCGTCGAAATCTATCAATTTGCCCATAGTAGGCCCGTCACTTGTCTGAGGGGTGACCTCGGTAGCAAACCGCGGAGGAAGATTCGGTCGCCTCTCCGGCGAATCTAGTGAGATAGTAGAGGTTGTCTTGCGGCTGTCCCAAGATTCGGTTCGAGACGGGTCGGCTCGACCCCGTCTTCGATCACCGCTCAAAGGTCCCATCGACGAGTCAAAGAACCCTTGATTCGCTGGGCTGGTAACATCACGGATGAATATGGCCAGGATTTTGCCAGGATGGGCAAGGGCAACATCTGTGTAGACCTCCAGGTCTGCTTCTCCACTGTCTCCAATCAAGATGAACTTCCGTTCTGGAAAGTCTTTCATGATTCTTTCAAGAGTCCCCTTCTTTCTTTCTGCCACAGGCTCAAATATCCCCTGAAGCATTCCGCTATATTGCTTCAAGTGGTAGGATCCAGGAGGTAGGCCTGCCTTTCGGAAGAAACTGACCAACACTGGAAACAACTGCCAGGGAGAGTTTGAAACATAATGGATGCCAACACCCATGTCATACATGGTGTTATACCACTCCTTCACACCATCGATAGTGAGATCCGCTAGATCTCTAATGAAGGCATTCCGGAAGATCTCTCTTGGGCCACCACCAATAGACGAATGTTTTATGGTATCATCAACATCACTGATGAGACTTACCCCCTTCGGCTGGGTGATCTTGATCTCCTCAGTCGCTGAGAGATGTTCTGAAGCCAGCACTCTCACATGAGTCGGTACAAAGTCAAGAGCAGCTCTCATGATAAAATGGCCAGCATCATTAGTCGTCACCGTCCGAGATACAGAAGTCTTCTCGTCGTAGAAGAAGACCGTGATAGGGGTAGACACCAAGGGATTCGTCAGGAAAGGTTTCAAACGTGCCATTAGATGCGTGTTTGCAGCTAACAGCTCTGATGTTGACATGTCAGAAGGTTGATTCCATGACTGTCGCTTGTGTAGATGTCCAGGACCCGGTGGTTCAACTGATCCTAGAGGAGTCTGTGCTCCAGACCTGATCTTGTCTCCATATATGCTTTCATCATCTGAGTCATCTCTCGGTTTCTCACTGTATCGACCCTGAGCTGCAGCTTTCTTTTCTCCTCGCCCACGCCTCAAGATTTCGTCCGCTTCACGAGCAATTCTTTCCTCATCGCGGCGAGCTTCATGTTCTTGGTGCCTTGCAATCAGTGACGGAGCAACGTCTGGACTATTGTCTCTATTCGGGTCTTTTGGTGCTGGAATTCCACTCAATTGTCGAGCAAGTCCAATCAACAACCTATTCTTTCTGGTCATTGGTCCTCTGTGAGGGGAATATATCCAACCTCGCACATCGACGTCCACTACTGCTCTATCATCCTCGAACTTTTGCCATTCCTTAGCCCAGTATTCCGCATCGCCAGGTCCATCAGCACTCATCTCGCTTCCGCTACTGTCTCTCCGAACCGGGTTCGTAGCTGGATCTGGAGGCTGTTGTCTGACATGCTTCTTGGCATAAGAAGGAAACAAAATAAGTTGCTCATCCCCATGCGACACTATTGCAACATCTGGGAACGATCCCGGAATCCCCTTGGTATCATCACTAAAGTCTCCATTTGCCGAGCCCCATCTCTCTGAGTAAGACTGCTGGTACGACTGCCTTATATCGTTTGCAGCCTTCAAGTATCCCGCCAGTTTTTTCCTCCTCGAACCACGTTCTCTGGTCTCACCACCGTCCTCAACGGAGCCGTATCCAGGCAAACCAGACATGGTCAACTTAGATCGTCCCCCAGTCTCATTGTTCTTGTATGCGCCAAAGATTCTGCTGCCCCGCCTGCGGAGGATATCGACGATCCGTGTCCCTGCTGCCCTCTTCTCTCGACGTCGCTTCTGGCGTTTGACAATGAAGCTGAAAATCCGCGACTGCGCTCGAAGTTTGTAGTATGGAAGGGTATCGAAACGAAAGTTGGTAAGTCTATCGCGCGCGGTCTGTCGAGGGTGTGGAAACAGGTAACGGAAAAGACTCTGGCGATGATGAGGATGACCAGCTCTTGGTCGGAGAGATGGAGGCGCCAGTTTCGGTGAAGTGTGAGGCTATGGGCAGGTAGGCAGAGCTGGATCACAGGGAAACTTCGTTGGAGGAGACTTGAAGCTAGCGCTTATTGGCGACTGATGACATTCATGTTGTAAAGACTTTGATGGCAATAGCTTCGATCGTCCTACTGTGAATGAACAACTCTCAATGTTGTGTAATTTGAAGATGTTGCAAAACAGAAGACTGTTGACTTTCAAGAAGAGCTGGTAGAATGATGGTTGATGCCAAGAGACGCCTTGTGAAGCCGTCCTCGGTCTGGGCTCTGACGTAGCCGCTTCTACAGACCCTGGCCAAAATACACTTACTTGCACTCCAGATGCTCAGTAAACAGACAAGCTTTTCAGCCGCTGTCCTCATGATTATCAGTTTCCGCATCCATAATCACAGAAACAATAGAGGAAGTAGGATCATCACTTGCTCATCAAGTTGCCAGAGCAGAGACCATTTGCCATTTTTTTCTTAGCAGGAGACCATAGTCTTAAAATATCATTTATTGGTAACTAGATTACACTGGCACGTAGGCCATTAAGCCAACGCCCTTTCGCCAGTCGCTTTGCGACGTTGTATGTCCATTTCGAAGCCCTCGCTGTCTATAAACGCCTAGTCATGGATGCTTCAGGGTGAGAATAATCTCATGCCTGTATGTGTGTGTATCAAGTTCTTTGGTCACAAAAATCCCGTAGGAACGAAACGGGATGTGAAGGGGGGTCAAGGTCTTACAAGAGCAATTCTCAGCTCCAATGCCCGAACGAACTGCTTTTGTTAGTAGTCCGGAAAATTTTTGTTGAATACGAGTGTGCTGGCGGACTTTTGTGTTGCGAAGAAGGTCCAAGGCCTGCCGTTAGACGTAATGTCAATGCGAGGGAGGAGATAAAGGAGGTGGGGTAATCTCGCACAGATTTATCCTGCTGCCACCACAGAGGTTTGCTGTCTCTTTGGTGCTGGTTGCGACGAATCCTAACAAAAGTTAGTTCTGCCCTCTGCTCCGGCCCACATGCAGTAGGAGTCGTTGGGCAATATAACGCCCAGCTGTGGTCAGTCTCAACTAAGCGTGGGAATAAGGTACATACATCGGTTGAAGTACGCTTGTTCGACTGTTTCTTCTTCTTCTGTGGCTTCATCGGTTTTACTTCGCCGTCCTCAAACAGATCGTCGGGGAGGTCGTAACTGTAGTGGGTGTCAATTGCTGCTGAAATATACACTTGAAGAAGACTTACTTCTTGGTATGAGCAATCTGCAGTGCACTAACATTGCTGTCATACAAGTCCCAACTGGTGCATGTATTCTTGAAATCGTCAACTTGCCAGGAAAGGTCAAGAGATTTAGCACCTATATTGATTAGCAGATGAGTGACACACACTCTATACCAAGCGTTTGCAAGCCCGGAAAGTGAATGTGGGGACTTACCTTCGTGCAGCTCCAGTCCAATATAGTGAGTAGTGGTGTATACCATCGTAATCTTGTCGTCTCCATTCTCTTCCTCTCCGTTGCTAGTACCATCCTTCACCATACCACCTGCAGCTAGACCATGGCCAGTTGTCGCTGTTCCCATGTCTTTGGCATAGTATTCGAGACTTCCACCTTTGACTGCTTCGACTTGCTCCTCCGTTCGACATCTATGCGCTCTGTTGAAACCTTTGTTGAACGGATGGGCTATCGCGACGGAAGTTTGCTCTGTAAGTCTGCCGACTAACAATCGCACCTTAGATTCAACCCAGCCTGACCACGTCGTCTGCATATCCTTGGTAGTACTAGCTGTAATAATGCACAGGTAGTACTTATAACTAGTCGTGAAGAAGGTGTGTTTCTCGAACAAGTCCTTCCACTTCGCCTTGCCTGACATCACTCGATCAGCAATATCACCACCACGCTTCAGCTCTTTCTGCAGAACCGCCATTGTTGACCGAGTTACATTGTGTGTAGTGCACATCGAAGGATAGGCAGGGGTGATAATCGGCATGATGTGCCTTTTGTCAGTACCGTTGTTCTGCGACTGTTGTGAGCTTGTGTTGCATTTGGCTTGGAGATCGGAACGTCGTACCTTGGGATTCCAGACCTGAAGGTTTAGCTTGCCAGTTTCAATCTGCTTGAGTAAGACTGGCTGAGGCCATGGCCACTTGTCTACGATCTTGAAGAACTTCATAATGATTGTCGAACCTGTGGCTTTGGGATAAAGCTGGCAGACACGAGCAACGAGAATTGCCCAAGCCACACCTCCAGGGAATCCATAGACGTTACCAGCAATTGCGCGGCGGGCGCTCCAGAGCTTGATTGTTCGCAGGGCTGTTCTGAAAACATTTGGCTGGGGAACTAAACTTAACATCTCATCTGCCACACGAACACCATTGAGTGAGCGAGTTTCTATAGGATCTAGTCCTCGCAACAAGTCAGAGTCGACTATCTTTAGGTCTCTTGGAATCTGACTGAGTGATGCGATGCGGCCAAACAGGCAATCCATGTCGACGCCAGAGTACTTGAATGTCATGATGGGCACATAAGCATCTGGCTTAAGGACTAATTCCGTAATAGCACCTTCGGGCGCCATCTTGACCAGAACTTCCGGAAACCTTTGGAAGAATTCCTCTTTGGTGATGTGTTTGGGAACGACGACGAGAGTATCAATATCGGATCCGGGACCTATAACACCAAGCTTGAAGCTTCCAAAAGTTTCGATCTTTCCTCCAGCAGCCTTCGCAATTGCCTCTGGCTTGCCTTGAGCTCTGGTGACTTGCCTCACAAACTCCTCGGTGATCGATTGAAGGGATTTAAGAACGACCGATCTATATTCGCGAGAGCGTTAGAGATGAATGAACTCTCCTTGATCACAAGCTTGCCCGTGCTGGCATTAACGTGAGCGTACCTCTTTGCAGTCTCTTCTGGATTCTCGTAGTTGTTCTGTCTCTTCAGCTCTGAAACAAGATCGTCGTTTGCTGCAAGCTCCGAAGCTGTCGGCATAGTAGTCGAGAGAGGACCTGTGACGCCCTGCGCCTTCACGTATTGAGAGGCCATGGTGATGGTGAGGCCGGCGGAAAGTCAACAGTTGGTGGTGTTGAAGATCAGAGAGGGAAGGGAGAGAGGCAAACAGCGCCTGTTGGTTTGTCGGTTGCTGATGATCTTGAAGGGTCGAGCAGGGGTGAGCGCTAGCGATTGAGCGTATTTGGTTTAGCGTCAGGTAGTCAACAGCACCCTGGCCTGAATGAGAAAACGGAACCGAAGCGACAGTGCGAGCGTTGAGGAGCGGATATCACCTTAGAGCTCTTCATTCAATTTCATGAAGAAAAGATGCAATGAAATTGGAAAGTATTCCTGGCGAAGATATCATGAGTCCAGAGTGGGAGGGCAACGAGGAAACAATTGAGGACCCTGACGAACAAAGAGTATTGCATGCAGCACTGAGTTCCTTTTAGTAAGTCACCCACCATGCATTCATTGTTCCCACACTGGCATTTGCATTCGCATTTGCTGTATTTGCTTTTCTTGATTTCTGCTTCCTTTTCAGGTATCTGTATAGCTGGATAAGCGGAGTCTCTTGTGTTTCCTCTCTGAAGAAATTATTCTTTTCAACTCGATCCTTGCTGTAGTAGAGCTTGTTCACTGAAACTTCCTGCAGTCAATATGCAAAAGTCGCCCATTTTAACACCACTCATTTGAGGAGACAGTCCTTCTATGCTCTGCCAAGAGCTCACCTAGAACTCCTTGCGGCTCCTCCGTTCTCCTATCTCGATACTCTCAACGCTGTGGATGATGCTATCGACAGCAATGCAGAGCTGTCTCTTGCCATTCTGAAATCAGGAGTCGCTTCATTTGGCATTCCTGAGAGTACCTTCGCTACAGGCAGCAAAGATAGTGACTGGCGCGGTAAAGCCACTTCCAATGATTTGGAGAAAGCAAGAAGTACTTTGAGACAGTTTTTTCGTGACTGGTCTGCCGAAGGTTCGGCCGAGCGAGAAGCATGTTACGGTCCAGTGATCAAAGCACTCAAGAAGGAGCAGGAGACTCGCTCCGGCCCATCTATGAAAGTTCTGGTCCCAGGAGCAGGTCTGGGTCGGCTTGTATTCGATCTTTGCTGTGCCGGGTTCGACACTGAAGGCAATGAGATCAGCTTTCACCAGCTGCTTGCTAGCTCCTACATCCTAAATCATTGCCGGAAAGCCCAAGCCCACAGACTATTCCCTTGGGTCCACTCTTTCTCAAATCATAGAAGCCGTACCAATCATCTGAGGTCAGTCCTGGTTCCGGATATCCATCCTGCTGCGACGTTGGCAGCCGTGGAGGAGCCGGGAGAGATGAGTATGAGTGCTTCGGATTTCTTGCTGTTATATGGAGACATGGATCAGAAGGACTCTTTCGATGCGGTGGCTACAGTCTTCTTTTTAGACACAGCTCCGAATGTCATTCGGTACATCGAAGTAATCAAGAACTGTCTGAGGAAAGGCGGCTTACTTGTAAATATTGGGCCTCTATTATGGCATTTCGAAAACAATGCTCCAGGGACCCATGGGCGCCAGAAAGATTCCTCTGGCGGACAGGAGGCACAAGGTAAGATTTCGCTTAGCTCTATGTTACACCACTAATTTTTTACATAGGAATAGCAGACCCAGGTGCTGTCGAATTGACAGACGACGAAGTAGCGGCATCGATTGAGAAACTTGGCTTCGATATAGAGTACAGAGAGGCTGGAATTGCAGCACCATATATTCAAGATGCAGAGAGCATGTTACAAAACACCTACATTGCTACCCACTGGGTTGCCAGGAAGCGATGATACCCTGTACGCAGTCTTTCTATTCGCATAGATCTACAGTAAATAGCTCAGTATCCGACTAAACAAAAATACAAATGGCTATTCATCTCAAAGTTTGGGCTTATCTTCCAAGCCAGAATTCATTCCTCCTCTAGACCAAACTTCTCCTCCATCAACAGTGATCACAGCACCATTAATATGCGAACTCGCCCTACTACTCAAGAAAACAACCAGTCCCGCAATATCCTCCGGCTTCCCCAACCTCTTATTCGGGTTCCTCGCAGCCGCAGCCTCCATCCCGCCGCTCAGTCCAATCAACCCACTGGCCATCTTCGAAGGGAAGAATCCCGGCGCAATAGCATTGACGAGAATGTGTCGCGGTCCGAGTTCGACAGCCAGGTTCTTTGCAAGATGAATTGCGGCTGCTTTGGAAGCCGAATATCCAAATGTGGCGTTCTTTCCCAGTGAACCGATTCCAATGCCTGCTACAGAGGCGGTGATGATAACTCTTGAAGGGTCGTGAATCGATGCATTCTTCTGCAGCATAGGCGCAAACCTATCCCAGATCTCTGTAAGCCCGTCCCGATATCTCGACGCCAATGGAAAAAAAAACTTACAATCTAATAGTATTAAACACACTCTTAACATTCAAATCCATCACCTTCCCAAAGGCACTATCAGGATGCGTATCGAACTCCTCTCCCCATGTAGCCCCCGCGTTCGCAAACAAGATATCCACATGATCCGTCGTCTTCGCCACCTCGCGCACCAGATGTTCCACCCCTTCGAACTTCGCGCTGTCGGCGGGCACGGAGATGGCTTTTGCGCCAGGTGCGAGGTTTGGGAGGGCGTTGAGAGCTTTGACGGCGGCTTCGCAGGCGGCGGATTTGCGCGAGGTGATGTACACTTTGGAGGCGCCGGCTTGGAGAAATCTTTAGGGAAAGAGGGTGTTAGTGAGGGTTTTGAGGGGCGAGAGAGAGGGAGAGTTACCCGGATGCTGCGTGGAGTCCTAGACCGCGAGAGCCTCCTGTTACCACGACTACTTTTCCTTTCAGGGAGAAGATGTTGGGGAAGTCTTGGAGCTCGGTGTCGTATTTGGACATCTTGGGTAGTTGTTCTGAGCTATATATAATTGAAATACTAAAACGAAACGATTGAAATAGACGGGTTGTGCAATATATATGGCAATTGAGGGAACAAAGAGGGATATGAGTGAGATTTAAAAGAAATACATGAGACGATGAATAATCTGGGGATGGACGCTGTGGGGTAGCTGGATGTCAGATTCAAGCCGAGGCCGAGGCACGACAGGGGTTTCAGGCTTGCCTGAGGAAAATGGAAGTCAACAGCGAGCTGACACTTGCTGGCGACAAGGAGAATAACAAAGATACTGGTTCAATGTTTCCAAAAAACAACTGATACTGTGCTAAGATTGCCCTCCCCTCTATCTATGATATCATCTAAACTCTATTGTCTAGCCACTGTTTCTTTACTGTCCATCAACCTTCGGCTTCACCAGTTTCTTCGCTTCCTCATTCTTCACCACAGTTTCCTCAAAATCTGGCCGAGGGATTTCTGTTCCCTCGGTTGTTCTTCCATAGGTAATACCTCCCAATCTGCTTATTGGCTTAAGGACCTATTTCGTGTCAATACCCGAAGATCATTATATCGCGGAGGGAAAGACTTACAGCAGGATCAACCAAATTCTTGTCATCATTTAAAGCATCCTCTCTGACCCAAAACCTGGTCCCTTCAATCACAGCCAAAACTCCAGTCTTCTTCCCTGGCGTAGCCCTGCTCTCATACTCCTTCGTAAAGTCCAACTTTCCCTCGATAGAGAAGATAGATTCCTTGACTCTACTCGCCTTCACTGTCGAACTCGGTGCAGGAGTCAAGCCGCTCAACGCCCACTCACTGTCTCCATATGGAGCATTGATACTGCAAGCATTGGCCGCCTCGATGAAGTGCTCCGAGATGATATTTATAACACACTCCTGTGTCTCGGACAAGTTCTTCAACGAGTCCTTCGCATTGTCGAAACCTCCAGCATATCCCACTGTGAAAAGTGGCGGGTCATGGTTGATAACAGAGAAGTAACTGAACGGTGCCAAATTGGTGCTGCTTCCATCCTTCGAGCGCGTACTGATGAAGCCAATTGGCCTAGGAGTGATGCCAGAGATCAAAAGTTTATAGTTGAACACGGCTGGTCGTCCAGCCTCGTATGGATCAATCTCCACATGTGGGATCTTCAGGCCAGCACCGCCATCGTTGGCACCATCGCCGTATTTCCAGTCAGGCTTGATGGTTTGCTTGATATTCCATGCCATTGATTTATCCCATGGCTGACGCTCTGCCTCGACCTTCTTGAAGTCTGGGTGCGGGTTCCTCTGGATATGTTTTTCTGCGTCGGCTCGAGACATCGCGAATGTTGCTTTTGAGAAATTGCGGGTAGCGGGGTTACGATGAAGAGGTGGGATGGATTGTCTGTTTGATTATATTTCAGCAATTGCAATTGAGGGTTTTTGATATAAGTGGAATACTTGCCGGCAAGGAGAAATGCGATTTATGTGTGTTACGAGTCGTAATTGCATTATGAGTACAGAGGATAAATATTTATCACTAAGCCGAGTTCCACAGTTCCACTTCCTTTCTGTCTCTCGAATCAAAAACGTCATGGCTAGGAGTCCGGAATTGACCCCGCGATTCCTCCCCTTGCCCCGTGCTCTTATCGAGACCCGATAAGGAGCAGCGAAAGCTCTTCCCAAACAGGAAAGCCTATACACTTATATATTTATGGGATAATTCTCATCCCTGAATGTCAAGTTGATTGATCTCATAATCGAAATTGCTGAACAAACAGCAAACTTTGTCACCAACCGTCACGAGCCTCACATTTGCTTAATTTCCGCGGTCTTAACAAAACCATATCCTCCTCAAGTGGGGTAAACCCACCATTGGTAATAGAATTGTTACAACCCACCTGAACCTGCTTCATCTGCTTAGAAATGCTAAGTATATAATACAGAGTCTTCCTCTTCGACAGAAAAGAGACAGATCCATCAAAAATCATGGCGGGCGTTCAGACGTTCAAGCTCGGAGACTGGAAACTCCAATCCGGACAGAGCATCCCCGATGCTGAGATAGCGTTCAAGACTTTTGGTGATCCAAAGTCACCTGCTATCATCTATCCCTCATGGTATTCTGGCTGTCAGTTGATTCATCCTCTTGAAGAAAGCATGCTAATGCCTTGAAGCCATCGCGGATAATGAATGGCTGATTGGAGAGGATCATGTCTTGAATCCAAAGAAGTACTTCATTATTATCACCGCTCTCTTTGGCAACGGGCAGTCGACATCTCCATCAAACTCCAACATTCGTCCTTTCCCGAAGGTCACCTTCTTCGACAATGTGAGAGCTCAGCACACGCTCGTCACTAAGCATCTTGGCATCACACGTGCAAGAGCCGTACTGGGCTGGAGTATGGGAGCAGGCCAAACATACCAATGGGCAACAAGCTATCCTGACTTCATGGACATTATTGTACCATTTTGTGGTGCTGCAAAGACATCCTTGCACAACCAGGTCTTCCTTGAAGGAGTAAAATCTGCTCTGCTCTCGGCTAAGAAACACCGATCTGCTGGATCTTGCGAGGATGGAGTTCTTCCACAGGGAGAAGAATATCGGACTTGGACTGCAGAAGAGAAGGAAGTCGGACTGAAAGCTTTTGGTCGTGTTTATGCTGGGTGGGGCTTCAGTCAAGCTTTCTATCGTGAGAAGCTATATGAGAGCGTTCTTGGATTCAAGGATCTGGAGGACTTTATGAAGAACTTCTGGGAGACGTGGGCTCTGTCTAAAGGTATGCATGCGAAAGAGCATATCGCAACGTATACTAACAGCTTGTAGATCCCGAGAACTTGCTCGTGATGTTGTATACTTGGCAATCAGGGGACTGCTCCAAGCAAGAACCATACAACGGGGATTTCAGAGCTGCCATGCAAGCCATCAAGGCCAAAGCTCTAGTTCTTCCAGGAAAGACAGATTTATATTTCCCGTAGGTTGACAAGCTCAAAATGCGAATGATAAGCTAACATAATTAGACCCGAGGACTCTGAAATCGAAGTTGCGAACATGAAAGAAGGTGTAGGAATCATGGTCCCATTTCCAAGCATCTGGGGCCACTGGGCGGGAGGACCTGGAGACAGTAAAGAAGACGTCAAATGGCTTGACGAGAAGCTTCGACAAATCGGACTTGGGGATATTAATGATGAGGTTGAATGGCTTGCAGAGAAGTTCCAGGATGCTAAGATCTGAGAACCATTTTGTTGCTTGAGATGACGAGGATTTGGAGAGGTTGAAATACTTCATATATTGTTCTGTCTCCCGTATATAATCGGCGAATTTGAAGCTTAACTTCTTATCCAATCGATTGATGGTTTCGCCTTCCTCGGATCTGTTGAATGTTAAGAAATTTTGGATTTGAAGCCTTCGAAGTTCAGATCATGCAAGGGAAGGTATTGTCCATGGTTGTGATTTGTTGTTCGAGAGCTTGTACACATCGAGAATGGACACCTGCCATAGCAGCGCCTTGATCGAGATGGAGCTAGTTTCTTCTCAATTAAAGGAGCAAAGATACTTCGAGATCGACTTCAAAGCAGAGAAGAAACCCTAGGGGCAAATTTTGATCGAACAAATCATGGTCACGTGTGAGATCCGGGGTCGAAGTACCCCGCGCTAAATTTGGAAGTCCTGAAGCTGGTTGTGAGCTTCTTCAACCTCCCGCATTTTCAGTTCAGCATTCAATTCATAGTCAAAATGGCGGACCAAACCGAAGCAATGTCAGATGTGTCGGGACGACCAATTCAACTCTCGTTTCCTCTTCCAAAGGCCCCGGATACAAGAATCCACGTCCATCTTACGGTCCAGGCTACCTCCATCCTCTTGTTCCTAACTACGGCTATGAATGGCGATACCTCAACAGTGCCACTGGGATCATTTGTTTACGCCCTTCCAGATGTAAAGAGACATTTACACACTATAGATAAATTCACAGGCTGACAGAATATCAGAGATTGAATCCTGGCCATAGCCTCTCCACACCCCTATACACGTTCGAATCTTCTGTGGAGTTCACAACACGTCTTGCCAAACTTCTCGCGCGGAAGACAAAGAAAGCTGTCTATGTTGGGAACTCTATAAGCTTCGCGAGCGCTGGTTTAGGTGGTACCGTGGAGGAAGAAATGGAGGGCTTCAAGAAGGTCGTCGAGGTTGTTATGGAAGAAGTTCAGAAGGGTAATGGTGGACAGGTCAATGGCAGCTGAAAAGGTTGTGGGGAGCCTTGGACAATGATTCTTCAGGGTCACCGAGAAATCCTGGGATTTGAACACGGTTTCCACAACGAAGGAAAGACTTCAACGCTGAGTGTGTTTCACGGCGCCGGATCAACAGCTACAGTGTTACGACGACCAGCAGCAGGGAGAAAAGTTGTGCAGCTCTTCCGTCCAAGATCCGCCAAAATTCCAAGGCTGCGCAACGTCCCTAGGTACACTACACTGGAAGAATCGCTGAGGATGTGCCTTCAGAACTCAGATTGTGACATCTTCATCGAGGCTCATACCGTTCCGTGTATCACACACTTCACTTCAACGTCTGTACGACTTGACCTGCGCGTCATCATGGAATGTTATTGTGGAAGAATGACCTGTTGTGGGACTTCAGGACCATCTTGACATCATGCCATCAAAGATGGGGTGAGATGTTCTTCATTTCAGACTTCCGACGTTGAGTCGATACAAGCAATCATATCCAGTTACGCTGCCATAGCACGATAATCACCTACACGAAATCAGTCAAATCATGATATTTGTGGGAACAGATCTATCATGTGAGCTTTCTCTGTGACTCAAGCTGCTCGTGCTCATCGGCGATATCTGCCTGGTCGTACACGCAATCTTTGATCTTACTAGTTGCATATCAGAAGCAGCAGGGAGATACATAATGCTATCCAACGGGCATCATTTCTCAGACCTGGGGAGGTTTCTAGCCTCTACATGTCGAGCTGTGGTGGATAGCAGGAAGGATTTGTAGTGCTTGCTTGCCCCCAAATTCCGTGACATATTGAAGCTACCAAATGTTTGACTTTAAGTAACACTTGTCGAAAGGAGTTGCGCTCAAATTCAACCACCATAGCAAAGACATCGAGATGAGTTGGAGCAATTACAGGGCCGTTACTAGGCCATTCAAAGAGGATGGCTGCTCCTTAGGGTTACCTAAACTGTCTCACATGCGTTCTAAATAATGTAGAAGGCAAAAGTGACCAAGAACAATTAAATCATTTGTCGCATTAATTTTCTTATATAGAATCATTGCTGCTGGCATTCACTTTGCAACTCACTATTGTTACCTCGAGGCTGAGCCGTCCCTGAAAAATCTTGGAGACAAGGAAGGCAAGGCTCAAAAAAAGTCAAATTCCAACCTCCCCACCAAAAAGAAGCGAGGCTTTGCGCAAGGAACGTGGGCGAACCGCAAGCAACGTCTTGATTTCCCCTTCCCCTCCACTTATTCGAATCTACCACCAGTCGACGTCCAATTCAAACATCTTCAACTATCATATATCAGAGAGAATCACGCGCTTCTGTGTGCGGCTACCTGCGACAGCCATTTCTTCGCCTTACACCCGACAAACCACATTAGCAAACAACCCCACGATCACCATTCCTGTAACCACAACCTCGATTCTTACCACGCAACGCCCGCCGTTCTCAACCCCATACACAGATCTGCGATATTAGACCTATTTGTGAGTCCAGTACCACTTTTTCTTGCGATCACAGAACATTCAGTTATGCGAGGCGAACTCAAGATTCGAGCTGTGCTGACCACCTTTGCCCTCCAACAGTTATCGACCTACGAAATCTAATGTCCCACAAGTAAAGAACATCTTGTGCGACCTTCCCAAGGCGAAATTCATACCTGGACAGCGTACCTGCATATCGGGAACTTTTTGAATCACCACAGAAGACGATTGACAGGGCTCTCCGAGGCCAGGGGACAATTATGGCCTGGCAACCAGAACAAGAGCCATTGCGGCAACTCTCAGGATGCCTGAAAGACTCTCTCAGCGGTCACAACAAGACGGCCCAGAAGCAAGCTGAAATCGTGAGTAGAAAATCGCCCCATATCTGCAGATCAACCTGTGTGCCCAGATTGTGGCATGTACTGACTTTGTGGCTCTTGCTACAGATGCTTGCTCAAGCCAAGTCGTCTCCAGATATCAACAACTACCTTACGTATCTTTTTTCAAGCGCTCAGGCTCCTCCCGGATTGAACTACTCCCCAGAAGAATACCATGCAGTTCGATCGGCCGCAGCTGTTATGCTGAAGAACAACATCCGAACTGGTTACAAGGCTATTCCTCAAGATAGTCTGGCACTTGTTCGCTCGTCAGTACCTCTAGCATTACAAGACAAGAACCAGTCAATACGAAGCTATGCTGGAAATGTTATCACGGAGATTGTCAGTCGAGGCGGAATTCTGGGCTGGCCGCAATTACTTCCAGAATTGTTGGCATTGATTGGCAACGACAGCGGGGCAGTCTCTCCCGAAGCACAAGAGGGTGCAATGGCTGCTTTGGCTAAAGTTTGCGAAGACAACAAGAAGATTTTGGACAAGGAATATGGTGGACAGCGACCCCTTGCGTTCATCATCCCAAAGTTGATCTCATTTACGACCAACGAGAAGCCCAAAATCCGGTCATTAGCTCTTGGAAGCATCAATGTGTTTATTCCTCAAAAACCCCAGGCTCTCCTCGTCTCCCTGGACACGTTATTGAACTGTCTCTTCCAGCTCGCAAACGACCCATCTTCAGATGTCCGACGTCAAGTTTGCCGAGCCTTTGTTCAGATCGTTGAGATCAGACCCGACAAGATTTTACCTCATATCGAGGGTCTGGTTGAATACATGATCGCCCAGCAGCGCAAAATCGAGGACGAGGAACTAGCTTGTGATGCGGCAGAGTTCTGGCTGACCGTAGGAGAACACAACGAATTATGGAAATCTCTAGCTCCTTATCTTCACAAGATTATTCCAGTTCTGTTGGAAAGTATGGTCTACAGCGAGGAGGATATCGCTATGCTAGAAGGGGGTGGAAATGATGCGGACGAAGACGATCGTGCGGAGGATATCAAGCCAAAGTTCGCGAAAAGCAAGAGTGCGAGAACACTTGCAAACGGCGAAGAGGAAGGGGCCGACCAAAATGGAGGAAACTACCAGAAATTGAGCGGAATGGATGACGACTTGAGCGAAGGGGAAATCGAGGAATTCGACGACGACGATGACGATGATGCGAATCCAGAAGACCGCTGGAATCTGCGGAAATGCTCTGCGGCTGCTCTGGACGTTTTTGCAACCGATTTCAAGGCGCCCGTTTTCGAGACCATTCTGCCGTATCTCATGACCAACTTGAAGCACGAAGAATGGCCATTCAGAGAGGCTGCTGTACTTGCACTCGGAGCCGTCGCAGAAGGTTGTATCGATGTTGTTACGCCTCACCTTCCTGAATTGGTCCCATATCTGATATCGCTACTCAACGATCCTGAGCCTCTTGTTCGACAAATTACATGCTGGACCTTAGGAAGATATTCTTCTTGGGGAGCTAGTCTCAACACTCCTGCACTACGAGCCCAGTACTTCGAGCCCATGATGGAGGGCATTCTGACGAAGATGTTGGATCAGAATAAGCGGGTACAGGAGGCTGGCGCCTCAGCTTTCGCTCATCTCGAAGAGAAAGCTGGTGCCAGCATCACCCCTTATTGTGAACCTATCATCCGCCAGTTTGTCCGGTGTTTCGAGAAATACAAGGACAGAAACATGTTCATCCTGTACGACTGCGTGCAGACGTTGGCCGAACATGTGGGTCACGGGCTTTCCCAACCCCAACTGATAGATTTACTGATGCCCGCTCTTATCCACCGCTGGCATAAGGTTTCTGACCAGTCACGAGAGCTCTTCCCGCTCCTTGAGTGTCTATCGTACGTTGCGAGCGCTCTAGCCGAGTCCTTCGCTCCATTTGCGCAACCCGTGTTCGCTAGATGCATTCAGATCATCCATCAGAACTTGGAAGAGTACCTTGCCTCTGTCCGCAATCCAATTTTAGACACTCCTGACAAGGACTTTCTCGTAACGAGCTTGGACCTCTTGAGCGCCATAATTCAGGCACTGGAGCAAAAGCAGTCCGCCGAGCTCGTATCCGGCTCCCAGCCACGCCTATTTGAGCTGCTCCAGTTCTGTATGGAGGATCCAGAGAATGATGTACGCCAATCATCATACGCGCTTCTTGGGGACTGTGCAAAGTATGTCTTCCCGCAGTTAGAGCCATTCCTAGGAACCTTGCTCCCTCTCCTGATCCAGCAGCTTGACCTTGACTCCATCCTGGACGAGCAAATCGAAACCGGTTTCAGCGTTATCAACAATGCATGCTGGTCTGCCGGAGAGATCGCCATTCAGCATGGTAAAGGAATGGAGCCGTATGTGCCGCAGTTACTTGAGAGATATCTGGCGATCCTAGGGAATCCGGAAGTACCAAAGTCTGTCCTCGAAAATGCTGCGATCGCTCTCGGCCGTCTAGGGCTGGAAAACTCTGAAATCATGGCATCCCAGTTGTCCACTTTCTCGGAGCCCTTTCTGAAGTGCATCCATAGCGTTGACTATACGTTGGAGAAGGCAACCGCGTTCAAAGGCTTCAGTCTCACTATTTTGCGCAATCCACAAGCAATGGAGAAGGATCTTGGTCGGTACTTCACTGCTGTATCTCGGTACAAGATGGAAGAGGCTTTCAAGACCCCTCTGACAGCCGATTTGCAGCAGATCTTCCAGCATGTGAGTTTTCCTTCTCCGTTCCTCCTTTCTTTGCAATACTGACCGTATCTAGACGCTCGATCTGTACAAGTCGCTTGTCCCTGACTTTGGCGTCTTCATCAGCAGTCAGATTTCTGCGCCGGATGCCAACAACCTTCGAACGATTTACAACCTATGAACACGATCAGAGCAGCCGACGTTTCGGGACACATTGAAACAATAGGGGCGTAACTTGGGATTCATTGAAGCATCGCTATCGCCAGCGACTGATAACTTTGTTCTTTGTTTACGAAGCCATGATATCATTTCGGTTGATTAAAATCAGTGCAACGGCACAGGAAAACTGCATTGCGGTATGGCATTGATTTGAAGCAGGCTCCTTGCTCATCGAAAGACTGCGCTGCCAGGCAATTAGATGGGTAGATATATTGCTATGGAGAATGAAGAGCAAAGCGGGACAAGGCAGCTGGAGGATATCGCTGGCTAGATTATGTTAACGGGGCATATAATCATGGTAGAATTAATGAATTCTGTGCCGATACCATGGAAGGTTCCGGTGCTCTTTCTCTCGACATGGTCGACTTATTAGCTGTTGGCTGGCGAGCTTTGAAGGATGAATGCATGATGCAACGGGGCAATGGATGGATGATAAATGGATTGATGGATCGATAAATGATTGAATTAGGTAGGGAACAGCAGACAACAAATAGGTAGTTACGTAGATAGGTAGGTAGTTAGCAATGTCCGCCCGGGCAATCAGACATAACATGATAAATGAATAGCAATATTCAGAAACATCTCAACAGATATCTCCTTCTTACACCATACCTTTTCGGTACTCTTTGCTTTGAATCTGGTTATCCCCTCGCTGGTTTGGCTTGTGATAACTTTGAGCAACGGAGGAGTCGTTTCCTGGCTCTCATGCTTGGTAGATGGCTCACTCTTCACTGCCCCTATCCTTCGTAGTCCTCTATCCTCTTGCAGTTACTCCGTATTTCTCCCCGTCCCCCGCTCTTTATCTTGTTCGCAGATCCAGATTCTAAGATAAGACGAAAGTCCAAGTCTGCGAACGGCCTTTAGCTTACATTCCACACTCTATCTGTACCTGAATCTGATCCAAAGCTATATCATACCCCGGACATCTGCTAAAGTAGACCAGATGTGCCGTTTGAAGCGTACAACAGTTTCCTTTGTTCGTATCACGGCCGCATTCAATTCTCTTCAGCTCCCCATTCTTGTCCCGTTGGCTTTCAACGATAGCTTCAACATGGGAATGTTCTACTCGACCGCTTAAAAGGCGTGGCCTAAAAGCGGCCCAATTGACAGTCTAAGAGAGACAAGAAGAAAATCATGCCATTTTGAACTTGTTAATCCTGTTTGTTCACCGCTTTCAGCCACGTTACTTGCCAGTTTAACAGTTTACCGAATCCGATCCCGAGGTTGAAGTTAGAGTTGGAGTTGGACTTGCAACTGAAGGGTGACCTCGAAGCCAAAATGGTTACTTTGATGAGTAGTGCTGTCCCAGTCGGCAGCCGTAGCGTTCACTCTTTACTTTCCGAAATAGCCGACTAATTCTGCTTGATGTATCAGTGCCTTATCTTGAGAACCGGGGACGATTTTGGACGAAGCACATGAGGTACGTGAATGCCCAGCTTGTCATTGGGTGGGCTACGTTCTCTTGTGTCAGTGGAGTAAATGGGAGTTCGACGGCGTGTCGTCTGGTGGTTGCTCCGGTGGGTTGGAGCTAAGTTTGAAAGGTGTTTACGCCAGAAGAGCTTGACGAGACTAGACTAAGCTAGACCTTGTGAAGCTAGACAATGTCTCAAACGTTCGAGTCCCGATTGTCGGCATATGAAGGCATATTCGAATCTTTGGTGGATGCCTTTTCGAAGTCTGGGTATTTTTGGGTCGGCTGATCGTCTGTATGGCCATGTTGATAGGAGTATCAATAGCAACATGAGCTACTACTCACTACTTAAAAACAGGCGATGTGCAGTGGATACTAGGTTGCCGTCGGCTCGGCTTCCCCAACTTCAGAATTGGCGGGAGCAAGGTCCTGTTCCTGTTCCTATCTTCAAGAAACTAAGTTCCTTGAGAGCGCGGGTTGATGAAGCCAACACTAGAGTAGCTCTCTGTGGTTCTTATTTCACCCGGTCAAAGGACGAAGGCAGCATTTCACCGCTTTCAGAGCCAGGGAAGTGGGTAGGAAGTGGACTAAAAGGTCCTGTCCGAGGTCACTCGGGTTGGAATTAACTCACGTCCACTTGTGGAGTTCGTGATGCTCGGGACTTTTCAACGCAATGAGTGGCTACTATGGCGGAAGCGGCAGATGGCTGGTAGTTTACAAGACAATGATGAGTGGGCATTTTCCGCTCTTCGGGTTTTGAAGGTCTTTATACTTCTTTGAAGCGGTCCTCTTCCGTCTTTGAGGGAATTATAGCTCTTCAGGTCGGTCTTGTCCCGACGTCACTGGTGATAAACCAGTCGAGATAGCCTCGAATTGACAAGCAGTTCGGTTCGTCACTCCACTGGGTAGTGAGGTCACTTTTCTTCTCCGTCTGATTGAACCCATTCACAACGGGTAGAGAGGGCTTTGCTGCCAAAGGGGTCCGAAAAGAATATCTCGAATTCTTGGTGTTGTCGTGGAGCCGCTAAACGGTTTTGTTTCGGTACCAAGAATTGGACGAGATTTCGGAAAGATGGCGAGGAAGTATGAACAACCCGAAGAAAACAGAACTTTGCTGTGACAGAAAAAGTGCAGTTCTTTCTCCTGGACAGGTACTGAAGATCTCTGCTGATGAGGTGGACTGTGGAAGGAAGACAAGCACGTGGGTGACGGACGGAACATGTGGAAACTAAAAATAAACTTAAAGCGCCGGGAAATACGAGTTGAGGCAGAGAGCTTTCTTCAATCTGATTGTTCATGGCTTGTTATCCAGTCGCTTGACCGTCAAAGGCGGTGAAAAAGTAATAGCTCCATGTGATTTGTTTCTGGTGTGACTTGCAGAGGGTATGTCATGTATGGCTCACCTCACTCAGCCGCCACTCCTTTTTCTGTCATGCTTCCATGCATATTGGGCCGATATTTGAACCCTTCGCGCGGTATCATGATGCTTTGGAAGGATTGTTCCTGGGCCACTTGCCATCGGGCGTGACGGGAGGATCATAAATGTCCCTTGCAGTGCCTCATTCGTCCCCTGATTGAGATACACTTCACACGGGGTTCGTTGACAGCTACTGATGACGACGACTCGGCTTGGTAAATGCTTGTTCGTTTCTATGAGAAAACACGATGTTACAGCAGCGCTTCGCAATTCGAACCATCCATCAACCCATGATGGACCTTTGCTCATCGGAATGACCGCAACAGCATGACAAGGCGGTGAGATGGATGAACGACGGATATCCGTAAACTTCCAGTCTAGGTAGAGCCTACGATAGATGAAACGAAGGATCGATATGCTTTGATGACTCTTGAGGGAGCGACGATGCTGAACCTCTGTGGGGTCGGAATGTCAGGTTCAATGTGTAACGCAACATTCGCATAGCCATGTATGGTAATCAAAGATGTAAGAAACGAAACACACCCCCTCATTCGCGCCCGGCACTTTTTCGGTGCTGCGCATTCTCGAGGATTGTGAGTTGAGTTTTCTTTGCCACAATGTAAGCATTTAGTTGCTAGATCCGGAAAATAGAACCCGCTGTAGGGTATTAAATGTAACACTACATGTAAAACATATTGGCCTGACTACACACTTGATGCAGATCTTGCAGCTGGCTGAGACGTGACCTATCTGAAGTTGACCGAGTTGTGATATATTGTGGTTTTGGGAAGAGAGGATATTTGGGGAGTTGTGATTGGCAGCGAGCGACAGGTAAACACGAACACAGCCTCCCCCTTTGCCGGATTGGTCATTTATCAGAACTGCGCCTTAACACCGCTCTCCACTGGGAGAAGAGATGTTCGAAAAGGAGAAATTGATGTCAGACTAGCATGTAACAGTTGAAATTTGGCACAAACAAGCAGGTGGAAATTTATTAGCTGGGTGAGAGAAAGAAGGCATAGGAGTAGTAAGATCTCGAGCAGTTTAGAGGGATGTACTGACAGCACCTCGGCAGAGAAGAAGAAGTGATAGTTGAAAGTGATGCTACGGCGTTAAAAAACCAGACCACTGTGATTCTGTGATGTCGTTCCAAGAGTCTTATGGAGGCAGGTAGATGATGATTATTACCCCGCAGTGCCGAGTACAGAACCCTGGCCTGATCGTGCATAGGGAGGTATGTTTAGGAAGGAGGCTTTCCCTCAGTACCCCCCTCAAATTCCTACAAGGCCGACAAGGTTGATCTCATTGGTCCTGTAACAGTCAATACGCCGCGGGCACAGTCAGTTCGGTATTGTTTCTTTCTGCCTTGACACGTACATCTCCAGCCACCTCAGGTGTTTGAGACTGTGCCGTGATATTTGCTCTTGAGGCCTCGCGGCATAGATACCTTGCGAATTAGGGAGTTGGGCAACCGTGCGAGTTTGAAAAGTCCTCAGACGGGAGACGAACTGCATGAGGGGTTCGATGAAGATAGTTGTCCAACACTTGAATTTTGACTCTTGACCGGCGGGAAAATAGCCCGAGAGTACGGCTGATAACGGTGGCCCGGAGAGGTTCTTGCTGAACACGTCTCGAGTCTCATGCTTCTATTTTCTTCTCACTTGCCCATTACTTCGAGTTGACCTGTAGAGCAAGATTAGGTGAATGATCGATCATGAGAGGTTGTTGATAAGTTGAGGGATGGACGGTCGTCAACGAGCTGTAGCCGGTCTGTCAAACTGAGCCGGCCCGTGCAGAAACACGACACACCTACGAATTTCTGGAGTGGGCTGGAGTTGGGATGTTCATGTTGCAGGGTAATATAAGTGCGTGCGTTGTGATTGTGATGGTTATGTTTCTTGTTTCTATTTTTAAAGGGAAGCCGTTGAATGTGCCTGACAAGACAACCGACCACCAATACCCCGGGTGAAACGGAACAGGGTACGAATGGTGATTGAGAGCTTCACGAGCTAATCTTTTGTAGCCATTGAGGGTTAGATACCCATCGTTGAGAGGGCAGGGAAGAGACACTAGGTGTGGCTCCTGGGGACTTTTTCGAGTGAGAGGAGGCAGGAGTGATAGGATATCAGAATACACGATTGCATCTGAGACATTCTGCGACACTGTAAAATAGGTTGTGAACATAAGACAAAACATAATCAAATGAATTGTAAAGACTGGAGATGCTGGAGATCGGCCGAAGCATTAAGTCTTGTGATCTGGAAGAACAAATTACCCGAAACTGTTAGTTATGTGTTGATACTGTTTCTTCTGGACGAACGCAAGTCCCACACAGGCATCAGCCATAAGCAGAAACTTCCACTTGACCAAACTTTCCCTGTGATGAATACCAGTTGATCCTTACCCTGACCATTGATTCTGTTCTTTTCACCATACTCGGATGTTTCGGCAGGCCTGCTCGAGATCCGGGAAGCCGTAATAGGACATTACCTCATGGTCTGATGATGCCATACATATATCTGCTGTCAGCTTGTCACTTTCTGTCTGCTATTGACAAAAGTTCGATTCCCATCGGGTATGTATGGAATGTCATCGTTAATATAAACCGGCTCAGTCCACGATGTCCAAAAATAAATAAGCTATGACGCTAAGAACTTGGCATCAACAACTAGCGCAGTACTTCTCTCCCGCTGCCATAGTCCTTGCCTCACCTATTATCCACGCCATTATTCTCTCATTCCTTGTCCCTCTCACACATCTCCGTCCAAAATACTAGCACCAAGCACAATACAAACATGTGCAGCGCATCAAATTAATCACCGAGCACTGCGCAAGCATTCTCGCTCAGAGTCAACGACCGAATGTGCATGGTCTCTTGTAAGCTCTTGAACCAAACTGTACATCACCCGATGCGATGATGCTCCATACCTAGCTTTGGAGTTCTCACCGCTATGCACGATGAGCGCGATATGCGAATACCTTCACGCGACTTACTTCTCGCAAGGATCTGCCAACTGCCTATTCTTACTGTCAGAGTACAAGCCAGCCTTGGCCTGACTGAAGGGAATGGCGCCCCCAAGGTTCCCGTGCCACAGCGAAGCGACATCATTCCAAAGTGATTGGCCAGCTCGAGGATGTTTGCTGCCATGCCCGTGGAATGGGGTGTCCCTTTCGGCCAGAAATAATGCGGTAGCTCGTTGTCACTCGCCCGAGGACCTTGCGGACTGGTCGTCAAGACTCAGGAGTCAGAAGTGATGTGTTCGCCGGGACAGGGATAGATCCCGACAAGGTCCTCCAGGTCTGCTCCGCTGCCAGGGCGACTCCACTCCAAACGGGAAGATTCTGCAAATGGGGCGGCCGTTTCACATCACGAACTCCGAGATCTTGATAGAGCATTATGCTGCACGAAGAGGCTGGGACTGGGATTCAAGCCTCCTGCTTACCCTGGAATCAACAACTAAGGTTAAATCGCTACACTCCCCGCTCTGCGCTTAATCATTCCTCTTCATGCCCGAACCTTGCCCTGTCCTTGTTCAACCAGGAAAGGCTCGGCCATGCCATGGGCCTCAGAGATGCCTCAGTCTCCCGCACCTGCCTGTATCTTACTTACCCTGAGCAGACACCAAAAAGAAGACTTGATGTCGTAGTTCGTTCACCGCCTTCGAGCCTTGTCGGCTGACCACGACGCCTGATAATGACTGAATTCTACCCATATTTGGAATTGATGGTAAGTGGAAGATGGCAGGCACAGTGCATGATGGCAAACTCATCTTTTCATTGCACAGCATCAATTTCAGCTCGCAGCATCAGCGATTCATGATCCATCTCCGCGGCAGAATTACTGTTGACAACAAATCATTGAGCTTGACAGGCATTTTCAAATGCCAGATAGGATACCGCTGTTACAAGTACCACAAGGATTCAAGAGCTTGGCTTTTTCTCCTTCTTCTTAAGGCTTCCTCGCCCCACATCTCAAGCCCTCGTGCTTTTGTGGTCCCAGGTTTGTTTCCAAACACAATTCGACATTGACCATCACCAATTTTCCATCCGGAATTGGATAAAAACCCGGCTGGCATGCCAATCTAGGTAGGTGGACTGTGAGGCTCTTCCAAGGCCGTCTACTGTACCCCATTCTTGCCATTAATTTCTGCTTGGCTACTGGGACGTTCTGTGCATCTCTTTGGTGCCTCGGCACGGAGACACCCTTGCCTCATCAAAGGTCGATTCCAGAGGATATTTTTGGACTCCGACTACGAGATCAGATCTGACAACTGTGTTCGGCGGTAATTTTTGCTCGTCGCTACAGTGATTGCATTGAAAAGCATCGCTGGCGACTTTGCAGCTTAGCCAAAGAGACAGTACTACGTTGTATTGACAGCCACCGTCCAGCACATTATTCTCAGCAGTTGTGTTGGAAGCGCTCAAATAGCGTTTCTCGGTCATGCCGCCGAACGTTTTCTAGTTTTCTAGAAGGACCCTAAAACACCCCTAAATATAGCTCCGCCCTGCATTTAGATCCATGCACCTATGCCGCGAGCTTGCCTCTATTGAGCAAGGAGGGCTGTTCTTATTATGTAAGCATGTATGGTTATCACAGCATTGGAGGACTTGACATGCAGCAGCATTTGATGTTGCATGCATGAATCACCACAGAAGTCTTTACCATCATTATGAGGCGAAAAGATGAACGAAGCTGTCATTCAATAAAGCAGATTTCTTTGGTACCCTTTCCGCAGTTCCGATCAGTAATAGGTAGCGAACAGTGACACTGGGGCTGTGAGGAAGAGCTCCCGGCTCTCCACCAGCTGAAGTCTCTCATCTATGACGTCGAACTACCTCGTGCGAATTTGAGAACCCTTCTGAGTGATTTCGTTGCGAGCTCACGCGTTCACCTACATCCGGCTCTTGAAGTAACAAGGTACTAACGATTTAACGATCATTGAGCTAGCGGCTCTACCGATGAATTCGGGTATCGAGCCAAAATACCGGATACAACTAAAAGCCAGGGCCATTTGGAACTCCAGCCCCTCCCGGCTGGTCAGGCCTTTTAACATGAAGCCGGCGAGGAACTTTGTGCTGGGCCGAGGCGGAGAAATGGGACCGACAAGATGTGTGCTAACCATCTATTTCTCGAGTGGTGGAAACCATGACCAGAAATCATGCCACTGATCAAGAGGCATGTGGTCAAAAAAGCTTAACACACTCCGTGCAGCTGTCTCCGTCCACCCAGGTTCGTCGAAGATGGACGAAGAAGCATAATTAACGGACCCCGTAAGCCCGAAATGCCGAATCAACCATGCTAAGCTCAGGGTCATGGGGATCATTTAGAGTTCTGAGGCAATCGCGAATGGTCCACTTCCAGCTGGTAACTTGGTTGCTTCCATCTCAAAATTGCTCAGTTGAACCAGGCACTTGGAACTGGGACGTATGGATTTGACCAGCATTCTCCTTCTTCATCTCGCAAGCTTTTACTCATGGATTCTGGGACTAATATGGAGAGAAATTATGGTGGACTTTGACAGTGAAACGAGACAGGCGTCAAGCAGTGTGAAATGTTTTCATGACCTCAATGGAACGAGCAAATCTGCACTTCGCAGGCTTGTCCCAATTGGGCATCCTCAAGCGGCAACATACCCGTGGACAGGCTATCCAGATGCGACATCTGTTTCGGCCAATAACATAGGGAAACTTCCCAGAAGAGTCGCCGCGAAGTCCCTGAGATCCTGTGACGTTCAAGCAGGTGGAAGGCGGTGCACAAGTTTACCTTGGCTGCAGACAAAAATGGATACGGGAAAGATACAGGGTACTGAGGATGCTCTGGGGCATATCTTCACAGGCCTTGCATGTGTTTTGATCACAAACCCTTGACCCTGACCCTGAGCCCATCATCCGCTTAGACACAGATATCGCCAGATAGGGCATGGCTCTCGAGGCGGAGTCCAGCGACAAGCAGGGATCCGGACAACCTCGAAGGAATTTTGAGAACTTTGAGGTTGGGTGCACAGGCATGCAAACCTCATCGGGTCACGGAAATGGACTAGGCAGCAGAAATTCTGAGGCCATGCCAGGCCGTGATGGTTCGAGTGATGTTGTTCTGGTCGCTCGATGAAACAGGAAACAAACTCGCCTCAAAAGGAGTTTGCTCGCCGCACTGGGCAGACATCGGAATGAACTGCATTATTCAAGAGCCAAGATGGAATTGAGGCATCCCCCCCAGCTAACGAACTAGTGTCGGGATGACAAACAGCAACTGTCAACCAGTCTGTGAAGCAGCAGCAGCAGAAGCAGCCAGCTGTGCCCTCAATTCTACCTCCATAGGGCAAGTGAACGCGGAAAGGCCCACGGCCGCCAGAGTAAGCAGTGGCAGGGCTTGGCATGGCATGGCATGGTATGGCCCATGGCCAGCAGGGTATGTATGGAGTCGGTAGGGCATGCTTTGGCGAGAAAGTGTGCATGTGTTTATTTTTGGAACACATGCACACCACACTACAGTACCACCACCACAACCCACGATGGAGATGCACTTGTTTTGCTGTTGCCCTTGCACTCACTCTTCTTCCCGCCTTCTCTGGCTGGCTCGCTCGCTCGCTCGATTCACGCACGCACGCAAAAGCCTGGTCTCACCTTATTCCGAGTACACATGCATGCGTCACATCACATCGCCGGCTTCATAGGGCAAGCAAGCAAGCGAGCAAGCAAAATAAGTAGATTTTATCTTCTGATCTTCGCTCGCCCCAGATCGGATGACCCAATCCTGGAGCCAAGCGTCGGTCGGGCAGGCAGGTCAAGCAGCTGTTGGCCACCTTCAGGCTCACCGCCGCCCCATCCAATATAGTTGGGAGACCTGACCAGCAGGGCTGTGACCAGTACAGTGTGTATGACTGAGTGTTTTGTTTCTCAGTTCAGTTGCCTCTTCAGGCAAATATCGTCCAGCTCCATTTACAGTAACACAACAACACCAACCAACGAGTAGCTCTAGCGAGTCCACCCTCGGCCGTCCATCCCTTTTCTTAGAGGCCGTACCGACCCAACGGCGCTATGATCTGCCCTGCCACGCTTCCAGTCGCTTGATGACATCGCCGCTGGCCCTAGGGCGGACTTAAATGCCCCCCCACTTCTTTGTCTAGCTACCTCGAACTCTAGCCTGCAGCCCGACCGAAGCTCTGTTCGTCTTATCAAACAGCCCCAAGATCGCCCCCGGGAATTCCAAAAAGTCTGAACTGACTGAAACAATGCTATTACTGTTATGATGCTAGCTAGCTGCTGGCCTCAGAGGGAGTTTCGCCTCGCTCGTTCGCTCAAAGTTTGCTGGCCTACGCCGTCTCTCGCGGCTGCCGTTAACTTCGACGCTACTATGTCGAGCTCCACCCAACGTTACTCGCTGCTCGTTCCAACTGACTACTACTGACTGACTGACCATCGACCCCCATCCGCATCCACTTCTCTCTCCACCTACTACCTACCACCCATCATCTACCAATCACCCAGTTCTCTCTCTCTCTCTCCCTCCTCCATTATTGATGCCGACCCTGCCAAATCGCATTTGTTATTTTCGATCTTCCCTGGCCTCCCTGCCCCCCCCTCGCCGCTCTCACCCTCACATCCCGCTACTTACTGATCCACCTCCCCTGCCCTACCAATGCACTTCTTACAAGCGCTCTCCGCTGCCTCCGCCTTAGCCACACTCTCCAGACCTTTCCTCTTTCGGTGATTCTGCCACCACCATCCATTTCTATTAAGTTGCCCACATCGCCAGGTCCAACATGTTTTTGCAGGATCATTGAAAACAGATAATTCAGCCCGCAGCTCACCTCCCTCTACCCACATTCGCTTTGTGAATCTATCACTAGGAAGCCCTCGTTGGCTCCTGTCATTCGCTTTTGCGTTGCGTAGCCCTCACTCAGCCCTAGCCTACAGCAAGCCTTCGGAGGATATTCTTCCTTTCGTAGCTTTGAATCACTCTCGTTGAACTACAGTACACCTGTGTCACGATACATTTCAGTCCAGGGCCTCCGGCTACAGCAAACCATCCCAGCGTTGATGCTTACTTGTTCCTGGCCCCGCCGATATACCATCGAGATCGGAGGACGGTTACATTACCTTCAGCCGCTGCGCCATACATAACTGGCTGTATTCATACAGAAAGTTGTCCCGGACTGCTCCTGCAGCCTTACCACACTCGCTCGACATTACATATACCCAACAGCTTCAGGCCCATCAAATATCGGGTACCTGATCTGCCTGTTTCTCCTTCAGCGCCATCCCCTCATCAGTCCAAAGCCGACTGATCAACCATAAGATCAGGAGCCTCGTCGACGGCTTTCACTCGTTCAAGCCTCGTCGTCTTCTATCTTCCCCCCTCAACCGTCTAAATGGCTGGGCCCGGTGGTGGACCTCCACGTCGGAGGTATGTTGAACTCTTTACAAGTATTCACAATCACTAACAGCAAACAGTCACACCAAATCTCGCAAAGGCTGTGAAACCTGTAAGCGAAGACACATCCGATGTGACGAAAACTTCCCTCAATGGTAAGTCGAGTTTCCAGCGAGGAAAGACAATTTGGACCCGAGTCTAATCAAAAACCAGCCGAAATTGTACCAAGCATAATTGCCGGTGTCCTTACATGGATATGCCTGTGCAAGAAGAAAGAGCAGTCACTCCTGAAAGGGCAGACCTGCTGTGGACTCCGGAAATTGAGGCAGAGATTGAACGTTGGCAACAAACTGGCAGCTTCCCATTCCCGGATTTATACATCTACCCAGCCCCAGCACCTCAGTTTTTCTCTTTTGAAGACCTTCGCCTGATCCATCACGTTGCTTCAGTCTCATCCGAGCTTTCTGCACATGATGCTGGTAACTTTACTATCTGGACTCGTCAAATTCCACTGTAAGTACCAATTATTGCAGGGGGAATCATGTAGTTTGCTTACAAGATGGCAGGTTTCTCAAAATCGGAACGGACTACCAATTTGTTATGCATGCACTTTTGGCTTTGTCCGCGACACATTTGGCATGGTTGACGGATTGTCCACTCACCGCAAATATCGCTTACGAGCATCGAGGAATCGCCCTGAAGGGTTTGCATGAGGCAATCGGTGGATTCTCCAGGCAGAACTCTGATGCTGTTCTCGCCGCTTCGCTCTTACTCTCCTGGCAAGCGACTGAATGGTCGGTGAATCCGAGAGCTCTTCAGGTTACACTTATTGACTGGCAAACAGGCGTGGTTGGACCCAATTGATGCATGGGACCTCTTCCGTATGTTGTGAAACCGTTCTGCGGTATTGTATGTAACTAACCATTCAATAGGTCATCGATGCCATGCAGCCGTGGAAGAACGAGTCTCAATTCGGCGACTTTATTGCAGAGCAAAGCACCTTCCCGACCGCCCCTCCATCTCCAGGTAAGCATGGTTTATTCTCTTTTCCTGATGTGTACCCGAAATCTTGGGTCATTGAACCAAAACAGTACTGATTCACAAGTAGCTCCTGGCCACAAGAAACTTAGCAACCCACGGAAACAGGACTTGGACTCCCTGCAACAAGCTTATACTCAGCTCCAGAAGGTCGAAGCTCACTTGAAGGGAAATGGGGAAGACACCAAGGCTATCCAGCAACTGATGAGCTTTGTTCGAGGTGTTCGAAAGGTTTCGCCAAGCCACACCGCTGCTCAACGTTTCGAGATGCTCAACCCTCTTCGAGCTTGGTTGTTCTGGCTTCCAGTTATGTTCTTGCAGCAGACCCGAGGATCTCCCTCTGCGTTAGTCATCCTGGCCCATTACTACACTGTGGCATTGGTCGTCGAGCCACTATTTCCAGGTATGCATTCTTCAGTCCTCAAAATTACAATGCCCCTGTCTTCAATGTCTAAACAGTACTAATTTACCATCTAGAGGTTGGAGCTGCGTATTTTGGAAGTCTATCTCTCTGCCCCATTGAAGAGATTGCACGAAGACTCTTCTCGATAAACGTTTCTCAGTCGTCGGACTCGAATATGCAGACTCCACTCCACCTCATGGAGTACCCCATCGACATGGTCTCCAAGTTTCGAAGTCGCATGGGCTGGATTCAACCTGAGAGGACTGCCTCGTTCCCGACCTTTCACGGCAACGAGTACAGTATGGCCGAAACATATCCATCTACAGTCTCGCTCTCTCCGTATGGCAATCCAGCATTCACTTACTCGCAAGAGCACCTCATGACTATGCCGCCTGATCCAATGTCCGCCTCCGCCATCAGCCCACTGACACTTGATCCGTTCACGAACCATTATCTCGGAATACCGTCCCCAAGCGGATTTGGTGGTTACCATAGTCCCGCTTCTTCGAATTTTGGGGAAGGTTCCATCGTCTACAGCGACCAAGGGGACGATTTTGCTCTTTATGATGGGCAGGGGGGCCCAGGCTCGAATTTCGGCGGGTTTGTGCTTCCGACCACCGTGTGGATATAAATTGTCGGACGAAAGGATTTAACATCTCGCCCAGGACACCACCAGTCTTCAAATTCGAATCTCGAACCCCTGAAGATCAGCACATCCAATTCGAACCGCAACAGCAACAACATCAACAGATCAAATTTGAGCATGCCCACGAGCAAGGCATGTATCAGATGCCCCAACACCACCCCCAGATTCCGCACCTACCCAGCTTTCCTCCTCGCAATCCATCTCGCGTTCCTTCTCCGGCTGGTCACTCCGGAAATGGCAAGGAGCGCGAGACTTAATTACTCTGTCCCCCACGAACCACCAGAGATTATACGAATCTCGAGCCTAATTGTTCTACCACATTTTACGACTTTCCTTGAATACCTGTTACTCTAACGGCTTACGACCCTTATGATGTCTTTATGATATTCTTGTACGAATACATACCCACGGTCCTTACGAATTATATACCTCGATACATGCATGGAAAACGGAGTTTTGAAGGAATAAGGAGCTGTCGGAGCTCATTTGGAATTTTGGCAACTTGTTGGAAAATTAGGCGTTTAGACATAGCGGCTTTTTGAAGTGCAAATCAGTGCACATTGTTGGGTTGATACTCGATGAGATCAGTAGAGAATCAAGGATTTACCTAACCTCAAGTATGGATTATTCTGAAACCTGTGTTATTTGTCAATTTCTTATGGACGCTCCGCTCTGCGTACAATCTGCATGTTCCATTGTTTTCTTTCTTTCGCTTCCTGACCGCCTTCATCGCCAAGAGCAGCAAATCCAGCCGCAAGTTGACTGGAAGATTGACTAACCCCACAAAGCATCCAAAGTCGGAATCCTTGATGCAGAAGTACGTAAAAATCTGTGAGCACTCCCAACCGTTGACCCGGAATTCCGGTCATTGGGTTTCACAACTTTTATGCAATATCACGTGGATTTATGAATGCCAAGATTGGCTTCGGACAAGCGCTATCGCGTCGCTGGCGGAGCTTTATTTTGGAGCTTCTTGAGCCCGGAGCTCTGAGCTTCACCATAGGTGAGAACAACTGCCAAAATGTCTGGCGGTTGGAACACAAGTAAGTCTTGTTCTTCTACAATTCGCTCTCTATACTAATACCTTAATAGTTGAATCGGACGCCGTTCGTATTAGAAAATGATGCTTAGAAATAGCTGTGAACTGACGTTTTCTAGGGTGTCTTCACCTTCCTGCTCGACAACCTTGGAGTCAAAGATGTGCAATTCGAGGAGATGATCACGCTGGATGCCGACTACCTGCGCCAACTCGGTCCAGTCTACGGAGTTATCTTTCTCTTCAAATACCCCACGGGCGAGAAAGCCAACGCAGATGGCACACCAAAGGACGGACAGTACGACTATGCGGCGGCCGAGAACCTCTTCTTCGCCGCCCAAACCATACAAAATGCCTGTGGTACCCAAGCCCTACTCTCGGTACTCCTGAACAAGACCGGCGAGATCGATGTCGGAGCACCGTTGAAGGACTTCAAGGAATTCACCGCGGGGTTCCCAGCGGAGTTTAGAGGGGAGTGTTTGAGCAACAGCGAGTTAATTCGGGATGTGCATAATAGCTTTGCGAAGAGCAGTCCGTTCGTGGATGAGACACAGAGGACGGCGACGGATGACGACGACGTTTACCATTTCATTGCATATACCCCAATCAATGGCGTTCTCTATGAGTTGGATGGCCTGCAACCGGCGCCCATTGCACATGGTCCCAGCACATTCGAGGAGTTCCCAGAGAAGGTCATTCCGGTTCTGCAAAGACGGATCGGGCGATATCCTGCACATGAAATTAGGTTCAACTTGCTCGCTATGGTTAGGGACTTGAGAATTCGGGCAAGGGAGGTTGGTGATCAGGAGATGCTGTACAGGGAGGAGCAGAAGAGGAGTGATTGGCAGTTTGAGAATGCGTTGAGGAGACACAATTTTGTTGGCTTTGCTGGGGAGGTACTCAAGGGCGTTATTGCGGATAAGTTGAAGGAGGGACCGGATGCTTATATCAAGTGGATTGATGATGCGAAGAAGAAGACTAAGGCGAGATCCGAGGACCGCAAGAAGAAAGGTGGTGCGGCGGATGAGGACGAGGACGAGGAGATGGCCGGGTGATGTGATATCGGTGGGTGATAATACGGCTTGTTAGGAAAGCTGCGGCGCATTTAGATATCATGGATTTGTGTTTCTTGGGATGCATTTTGTGGCGTTGGAGAATCTCAGATCGGAGGGGAGGGAGTGAGAGCTACAGGTCAACTGCAATGGTACGAGTACGAGTACTCACATAGACTAGGTCGACAAAGACACCAAGGAACTTCAGACTTCAAGAGTAATGCAAGACTGGACACGCGATACTTCTGGCTGCTAGCCTACGTTGCATCCCAATGACAAGGTTACTATTTCTTTACAAAACATCGCCCTACACATTCCATTGCAAACGCATCATGAATCCGCTTCTAACAACCATGGAGGCATTTCTCAAGGTCCCGCGCTTTTCTTTTGGGATCAGAAGTATCGAATGCTTGATAGTGTGGAGAATGCCATTTAACGATCAAAGACACCGCGTCTTCCTTCTTTCGTGGTACCAAGGTTCTATGGTTGCATAGCGCCGCCATATCTCAAGACAAGTTTCCAGCACATATCAAAGGATCGCTCCTCGAATCATCCCATGAGGCTCCTCAACAAGTCAAACTGCTTACCACTCACAAAGTTGAGATCGGCTATGGCGTGAATGCTCGAATTGGAGTCGTTGAAACAGAGCTTGATACGTGCAGCGGCGCTTTTTGAAACTCGCACAGTTTATTTCAGTCAAGTCCGACAAAGACAAGCCTATGCGTGCGCCTCAAGTAAGGGCACATTTCGATAGCTCCGGACCACATTTATGTTTTACTTGCAATTCCAGAGCCCAAACATTTTTGGACCTCAATTTGAAGATATTTGAATTAGATGTCGCCCTCTCTCATCATCAATTAACAGGCTACACCGTTTCGTTTTCTTAATCTCCATTATGATTCGTATCACTGGTTGCGAACGGCGGTGCATGTGAGTTGTGTGACGCCACACTTCAGTGCACCGCAGTGAACGATCCCTGCGCCATCCCAGTGCCCTGCGCCCAGCCCAGTCCAGTCCAGTCTACCTGATTCTGAGGAGTATCCGACCACTCCCTCACTCCTCACTCACAAACAAACCTCCCAAAAGCCTCATCGTCGTCCGCGACAACCCACGCATCCTCAAAGATTGATCTTTGACTCGCTGGCCGAGAACGCCGGTACGCAACCTTAATTCGAGGCAGGAAATACTCGAAACAACGAAGGCAGACGACGACGACGACCGACCGACCGACGGGGTGCGATAAGCCCAGAGGGACGGAATAGCAACCATGGAGGACCTGCGGGGGATGCACACGACGCTCAAGACTTCCCACATAACGACGCCCACGCCGACAGTGCTCTCCTCCATCGCCATCGATGCCCAGGCAAAGATCCAAGCCTTTCTCGCCCGTCAGACGACGACCTTCCGACCGACCGACAGCGAGGTCCGCGTGCAGCGCAATGATTCAACCATCAATGGCGTCATGATCGGGCTGCTGAGCTCCTTTGGCAGCGCCATCCTCATCGCCCTCATTTTCTTCATTGTCTACTTCTTCAGGTATACGAGCAGTGGTCGCATTTTCCTCGATCGGATCGGGCGGCCGGGAGAGTATGACGATGAACAAGCGTATGCGAGGGAGGAGGCGGAGGCACTGGAGGAGATGGATGATTTACAACGGACGGAATATTTGAGGGCAAAAGGTGTGTTCATGGCGGCCTAGGAAGGGTCAAACATAACAAGACAAATGTGCTAATATGATGGCTACAGCGTTCATTCAAGCGAATCCACCAGACTCTTTACCGACCGATATCTCGTTATCTCAGTATCTTGCGATTCAAGAAAAGGGCGTCTCAGCATGGGAGTTTGAACCGGAATTAGAAATTGCGAATTGTTTTGTAGAAGGGAGGACGGAGATTGAGTTCTTCGATTCGGAATGCTCGACACTGACGAACCTGCCGATACCGAAGCAGAACGAGGTTTATTATTGGGAGTCGAAGATTTACGATAAGCCCGAAACCACTTTGATCAGTATAGGTGTTGCTACGAAGCCATACCCGCTGTTCAGGTTACCAGGTATTGCATCCACTTCTGAAGGGAAGGAGTATGATACTAATCAGTTTCTAGGGTGGCACAAGTATTCCGTTGCATACACATCCACTGGACACCGAAGATATAACCAGCCATTCAGTGGACCAACTTATGGACCGCAATTTGTACAAGGTGATGTTATCGGAGTTGGATATCGACCTCGAACCGGCACAATATTCTTCACACGAAACGGCAAGAAGCTGGAAGATGTTGCCCATGGGCTGAAATCCCAGAACTTGTTCCCTGCAGTCGGTGCAAACGGACCCTGCACAGTGCATGTCAATTTTGGGCAGTCGGGATTTGTCTTTATCGAAGCAAATGTAAAGAAGTGGGGTCTTGCACCCATGACAGGAAGTCTTGCCCCACCACCTCCATATGGAAGTGAGCAAGGGAGTATTCTGCTGGAAGCTGGACGAGAAGGAGCTCAGAGTAGTCAAGGAAACTACCCAGATGCCAGGCATGGACGGACGAGGAGTGGAAACTTCAGACATGGCCCTCCTACGAGTCCTGGACCTGTGCGTTCTCCAACAGATATCTCCCTCGCCCACCTCGTCCATATCCCTTCACACGATGAGCCAGGCGAGCCGAGTACCGCAGCAACTGGTAGCGGTGCAGAAGCTGCAGTCACCACAGTTTCAACTGTCGGGCTCGGTGTCTCGGAAGCGCCTCCCGAATATACCAGCCCTCATCAATCGCACGCAAACAGCCCACGAGGGAGTGTAGACAACGAACGAGCTCCTTTGATAAGGCGGCAGAGTACCCCACCTCCGATCCCTAGCTACAACGACACCGTTGCCGAGGACAGAGCTCGAGAGAGGGCCCAGAGTCAAAGCCACAGAGATCGAAGTAACAGTCATCGAGCGCAAGATGGAGCATCTGGATCTAGATCATGACGTTAGCGAATAAGAAAGCAAGCATCTGAGCAACAAACTCATTGGGCACGACCTCTGATATGGGTACGATATTGGCTTACTAGTATGGTGTTCAGGGTTGGCTTTCGCTTTTACAGCAGCGACTTTTTCTTTCCGTTTCAGGTTTAAGCGGGACGGAGGAGGGTAGCATCTTGCTTAGTGTGTATTGCAGCGTTCTTTTTTTGTTGATTTCTGCGTGCTTTTGGGATAAGAGGATAGGTGGATGGGTGGATCTCTTCGTTCTTTACCCTGAGCTCAACTGAGCTGAACTGAAGACATGGGCGTTTAGGCGTTGCAATGCAAGTTGCACAGCACGGGATCCGACATCCTACAGGTATATCTTTTTTAACATGAGGGACGGTGGCATAGTGGGTTAGCGAGCGAAGGGAGGCGAAGGTCTGTGGGACTCGCCGGCTATTTGAGATTCAAGTCCAAAAGTTGTGAGATGGTGGGTCGAGAAGTGGAGAGAAGGCATGAGATAAGACCAGCCAGGATGTGGGCCCGGTCGATGGAGTACTGGTGAGGTGAAGTGAGAGGCGAGATGAATGTAGCATAGCAGGTAGTGGATACACGCACAAAGACAATACAACATCATGTTCAATTTGTAGATGCCTTTGCATCGTCAGGTTTTCATTCCGCTAAATTTGTCATCCTGCCAAGCTTCAATTCATGTTTAATTTGTCCTTTATTTATCTTGATCTGCAGTTATCATTCGACTTGGCCGTGGTCTGACAAAATTCGACTGGAGCTAGGAGATGCCATGGATTGGTATTTTTGATTCCGGCCTTCCTACCTACCTACCTACCTACCTACCTGTTCTTACCTTCAAGAAATTTCGTCTACTTCAGACTTTGGCTTCTTCGTCCCTGCTTCCCTTTCAGTCAAAGCCCTGATTGCAATGAAATCCCACGACGAGGAAGGCACGTCCGCTTTATTTACTACGTATCACTGATGTAACTTTCCTCTTCTCCAAGTGAAATCTCCCAAAAGAGGGAGGCAGAATCAAGGAATGGGTATTCAATTTGAGTCGCAGCCTTTTTGTTTCCTCTTCACTCTTCAATTGCTCATGTCGTCACTTTCGGTTGGCAATATCTTAACCAGGATTTTCAAATGTCGCTTGGTTTTGCTTTGTTTACTTGAGATTCATTTGTGTAATGTCTTTCTCTGCTTTGATTGAGTTTGGCATAACTCATGTTGCAAAGCTCGTTATCTGTTTCAGTGGTCTTTTCCACATTTTTTTGTGAATGCCCTATACGTGCTTTGGTCTTCGCTTGGTGCATGAGCTGGAATGCTTCTAGTTGGCACCTTAGTAGGCTACCTAGGAGGTAGTCATCTGCACAGAATGAAGGGGTTCCACGCATAGCATCCTGGAAGCCCAAAGACTTTGTGAAGAGCTGCCTCAGTGGAGTGAGGTCTCACTTCTAGCGTCAGAGCAGGCAGGCCAATTACTTCAAATGCAAATCACATGGGGAGAATGTTCAAATTTCATCATGGGGAGTGGATCGGTCATCAGAATTCATCAGTCTCAGAGTATCAACAAAAGCACACTCAAGTGGGACAGCAAGACCAGCTCGCTTCTCCTTTCCGCTCCCCAACTCCGGCAAGCAGAAACAGACGCAGCAGAAACAACAAATCCTCCCCAACTAATAATCCTCGGCATAAGGATCATAGTCCTCTCCATACAACTCCGCATCTTCCACCAAACCTGCCCTCTTCTCCGCCTCAAACCTCTCCCTCGCCTCCACCCTCAACCTCTCCTGCTCCTCCATCTCCTCCATCTCCCACTCATCACCACACTCCTGCCGCAGCGGCGACTTCTCGTGCACCCGACTCATCTTCCACTTCTCCACCCCGTCCTTCACATCCACCTGGTGCTGCCTTTCCCTCTCCTGCCTCACTCTCCTCCGCCAGTCGCCGTGATGCTGCGAGACCTTCTCCTTCATCCTCAAGCGCTTGTGAAGCGGGTTCTGCTTGTCCGAGCAGTCGTCCACGTACCCGAGACGGGCTTCCTGCTGCCGCTGGTAGGAGAGGTTGGCGAGGTGGTTTGCTCGCTTCTGGTCGCCTTGGCTTCTCAACGCTGCTGTTGACCGTTGCGTTGGCGGCTCGTAAGCTGGCTCGTAGCCAGGAATGTGGCGGGCTGGTACGATCTGTCGGTATTGGTGCCGGGTGAGAGAGAGGTAGCCGGGGGCGGTTGAGGCTGGGGGAGGGGGAGAGGGGTTGGCAGAGTAGATGGATTGGTAGGGAGCTGGTTGAGGCGGTGGTAGTGGAGGGAGAAGAGATGGAAGGGCTGGGGGGGCTGGGAGGGCTGGGACAGAAGGGAGAGCTGCAAGAGAAGGTGGAGCTGGGAGAGAATGGACGAGAGCGGGAGGAGGAGGAAGTTGCTGGTTCTCTGGCTCTGGCCCTGGTCCTGGTTCTGGTTCTGGCTCTGACTCTGACTCTGACTCTGGCTCTGGTGGTGGTGGTGGTGGTGGTGGTGGAATTGCGGCCCCTTTCTTGGACCGGGTGCCATACCGGTGAGTAGCAGGCTTTGGAGGTGCAGGAGCGGAGCAACAGCAGCCTTTGCCTTTGGCTCAGAGGTTTTTGCCCTCTTCGCCTTCGGCGCAGGTGCTTCGTCCTCCCCACCAGAACGCTTTCGCGTGCTGGTTTTGCTGGTCTTGTTGGCTGTTGGGAGGACAGCAATGGCTCGGTCGGTCTTCTTTGCCTTTCGGGCAGGCTTTGGCTTAGCAGCGTCCTTCTTCTTGGTAACACCAACTGTCTTCGAGGAGGAGGAGGTAGGGATTTTGTTCCGTCCGCTGCGGCGTAGCGTCGGTGCCGGACTTGCTCTGGTGTTCGGCATTTTTGGTGATGTGATGTGATGAGAGAGAGGAAGAAAGGGAGAAATGTGTTGGTGTAGGATGAGGATATGAAGAAGCTGTATGGTGGTAGACAGAAGTCGTTGCTTTGCTTGTGAAGTGACTGAAGTCAAAGTTGTGATGCGATATGGTGAAGATCGAGATACGTACGTGGGTCTGTCTGTTGCTCAAGCAGAAAGGAAAAGAAGAAAGGAAGCTTGAGTTCAAATGGGAGCAATCATTCTTGTATCTCTCCTCTCACTGCTCAACAATGATAAAGTATTCAAAGCATTCATTGATTCCTGGTCCTATTGTGCTTCGCTAGCGACTTTTGTTGCTATTGTGAAAAAGGGGGTGGATCTCGCTTAATTGTTGTTGCCAGCTTTCCTACAGTTGCTCGACATGATGATCTAGGCTCGGGGCGAGGAGCGAGGAATAGGACGGGTTTTATTGGTTGTTTGATGTCTAGAGTAATTGAAGTGCAGCTCGTGCTAGATGACAGGAAGGAGCTTGAATTTGGGGTTTGACAAGTTCATGGTCTTTTGTCTTGGCTTAAATCGCTCGCGGCGAGTGGATTGTGAGAATACCCATTTTAGTTTCTCGTGGCCCAAGGTCTTCCCTGGGTGATCATACTTACATTTCTTCGAGTGGACAGTGGGTAAGTATCGCAAGAGGTGTGCGCATATGGCAGTGTGTAGCAGAGGTCGCGGTTTGGTAATCTCCTCGTGAAGAGAATTGTACATTGAATAGCATATGAACTATTGGCATTTCCGATAGAGGAACTAACCAGATAACTGAATTACATGGAGCTCTGATGGTGATTAAGATGTCGAAATAATTAGTAGCTTGTGGAGCCTATCATCGTAATCATTCGATCTGCAGCTCCCACAGATGGTTGCAAAACCAAGCAGCAAAAGCGATTAAAATCTATTATGGATATCTACATGTTACAAATGTAGGCTAAAACCAGATTGGTAAAATATTAATGTATTAACGATAGATATATACACTTGATCTAGAGGATACAATGTGATACAGACAAATCGTCACCGAACAACCTGAAATTCTTCCGAAGGTAAAATCCCCCTCAGATAGCAAAGCAGAGACAGAGGACAGAGAAAGGCATAATCAGAGGTGAAATACGACCCTCTTCGACACAAACTCATTGCTTTTGCCTTTGCCGTTGTTTTTGCCATCAACTTAATATTTCAAGATTACAGCATGAGTTGAGAACCCTTCCACTGCGTGCGGTCTCTGTTTTCATTCTCAATGCGTGAAATCAGTGAGACTTGGCACTACAGCATGTGTTGTCCTGAATTCAAAATACTCAGGCTGGACATTTCCTGGTATGGAAATGACCGAAGGTGAGAACGACAGCAGCTTGAGCTGGCAGTGCTGACAGTGCGAACGTCGCCAATCGCTCTGAGCATTCAAGGCACTGGTAGCGTTTTCCAGCGACATCTTATCTCCACTTACAGTTTGGCGTTGCACCGAAATTCGAAAATGATACTTCATAGGCTCCAGAGCTTCACGAAATTCAACCTTATCAAATTTCGTCCGTTCTTCTTTTGACTTTGCGAAGAGGATCCACTACTCCACAGCTGCTTCTCGCCTGCTCTAGATTGCATCAAAGACCGGACGCACTCACCACATCCATCCTGGCCTGTAAACTCCACTGTCCATAAAAGAGCCCCATATCCGCCCTACCCTTAGTCGCAAAAAACGCCAGCCAGAGTATGTCAGAGCCGAACCAGAACCACAACGCCGCGCTGTTCATACAATACATCCATATACAGGCCGACACCAGACCGCATTCCCATCCGTGTAGACCTTAACTCCGTGTGCAGGTGATTTAAAAGTACAGTGCTTGGCCGGAGTGAGACACGATGACTTCGCAGCCCAGACCGGCTTCCTTTTCTAAGTCACGGAGCTGCTTGCGAATGATTTCGGGCTGACGACAAAGTTAGCAAGGGCCCGACGAGGGGGAGAAAATTACATGTTTTCAGAGAGTCTTGAAACATTTTTAGAAAGAGAATTGTGGCTTCCTTACAGCATCCCTCTCATCATCAAGCTCGTTCTTGATATGTGTGATGATAATTTTGAGACCATCTAATGGCCGGGATAGCTTTTCTTCAGCTCTGTCTTCTTGTGATTTGTTACCAGCTGGTGTCTGAGAGGGTCCAGAGAGTGCATGTCGTCGTCCGGGACGGGTATAATTTTTCTCGACCTTTTGTGGTGATCGGAATACGGTTTGTCTACCAGGACTGTCAGATCGAGCTGGTGATTCCTGGCGCAATGCCTTTGCCGCAGACATCGAACCATTACCATTACTATTGGTGAGTCAGTAACGGGTTATAAACGTCATAGGATCCGAGACAGTGGTAAGGATATGTTTGGAAAAAAAGAGTACTGACCTGGTTCTTTTCCTCTTTGGCGACATAGTCTGGCTGTGCAGCTCACTATTTCTGCTTCTCGCTACCATATCCGCTAAATTCTTCAACTCAACCATCAAGTGAGAAGGCGTCATGTGGCCGAAAAGCTGATCGTCTTCGCGACTGTCATCATACGAACACTCGATAAAGATTGCTGTCAGGTGTCCAGAAACAATCTTTGGCGCAGCCATAGCCCAGACATTCTCGTTTCTGGGTAACATGGAAATCGAGTCAGGCTCCACATCTCCAAATATGATGATCTCCCTGCCACTGTTCGTGTCCCGAATGAAGAACGCGGTGCTATTGTAGACACACTGGATGGTTTGATGGCTGAGGCCAGTAAGTCTTGGTACCGACGGATCTAAATTTGCGGAAGCATTGGAGTCGCTTCGAGCCATACGAGTATTCGGGAAGGATGAACCAAGGTGTTGATTGTCGGCATGAGATGGGGAGGGTAGTGGGGTCGATCCACGACGGGGATGACGTTCCATACAAGTGCCTACGGTGATGGGGTGGTCAGTAATTGTCAAGATGTAAAGGTCTTGAAAATGATGAGATATATCTCTAGAAAATCTCATCATAATCGGACAAGAAGGGGGGGGGGGGGGGGGGAATGGTTGTCCCAACATACCATGACTGATGCTGAGAGCTTTGACACCTAGACCAGGAACGATGTCGACATAGCCTTTGCTGTCACCCTCTCCAGCTGCAGGGGATCCTCCTTCGACCAATCTGACATAGCTGACCATTCCAGCACCGTTGTTCTCATCGGTCAGATTTGGCCAAATGACGCCATTGAAGATATGGTTTTTGAGACCCTCGATAGTATTGGGCAGGCCAGCGTAACGCTTCTGTCTTGTCAAACCATTGACCGCAGTATTGATCACGGCACCGGCGATATGATCCACTAACAGTATCGTCATGTCAGGGAAGATCGACGATACCAAAAGGCTGTAGGGATATTGGAGACTCACTGTGAGGGTGCGTGAAGAGAAAAGCGTCAATGAGCTCCACATACATGTATCTTGCATTTGCGCCGGGACTGACGTGGGGTATGTCGAGTCCTTCAAATGGTCCATCGATCAAAGTAGCTCCATTGGTTTGCTTTCCGTTCTTGGAATGAACGATCACCTTGTGCTTCTTTAGAATCTTCTTCATCTTTGAAATACCGACACCGCCGTCGACACCCATAACACTGCCCTTGCCCCACTTGAGAAATGTTAGCTCTGGTTACTGCTTGACGGAAATAGACGGGTCATTGAATGTCTCCAAAACAATCGGAGCGCGATTTCAAGAAGCGACCTGAAAATGTGGATGAATGGAATTGAAGGTGTTGTACTTACTCCAGCAGCTGTTGGGCGAACAAGAAAGGCTGTAGTATCTGCTTCATCGGGACCGCCGCCAGCGCCCTGCACATTTCCATATTAGCTTGAGCTCTTCCAAACAATCTAAACGAATTCTCGAGTATCGCATTCATGATTAATGGAGCTCCCAAGTAACCGCACGTGATGAACCCGAGGACCGCAAAGGCAGTTACCAGATAGTTGCGTTGTGTTGATGAATGTGGAAACAAGGGACAAAGCAACTTGATGTAAGACAGCTGCAGGTAGCCGTTGAAGCCGAGTCGAGTCGAGTCGATCTGTGCGGTAGGAAGGGAAGGGGCATTATTAATTGGAGAATGAAGCGTGAAGCATATTGTACTCACCAAAACAACGACATGCATAGCCGGCATCTCGTCGCTCGTAATCGCCATCGCACTTTCAGCGCCCTGTATCGCGCGCGATGTTCGGTCTTCGATGAGACAGAATCAGAAACCAAAAAGATCGGAAGGGAATAGGTGAGTGATTGTGTGGGTGGCGAGAACAAAGAACAATGCCTTTAAGGCTGCGGCTTCGAGGGTTCGTGCTTAATGCAGCGTTCCGAGGCTGGTGTTGTGTTTTGTTGTGTTGCGTTGTGTGACCTGAGATGAAAGGCAGGCTGGCTGGCTGGTGCTGACAAGAGACAAAAACGGCACGCGGAGGAGCGACCTGGAGGGGGAGGGATGAGGGATGAGGGATGAGGGGCAGCTACCTGGACTAAGACGGGCAACAATCCACGTGATGGACAGATGCTTTCGAAAGCCAGCCCCCTTCAGGCAAAGAAGCGTAGATGCTTGAAGGAGCCGGAAGAAATGATGAAGAAAGAAGTCTATTTGTACGCCGAGATTTGTGCGTAGTAAAAAAGGATCTTGCGTAGTTGAGACTTCTTCGGAATGCCGAACCCTTCATTCAGCCAGGCTCCCTGTCAGCGTAGCGAAAAGCCTCAATCACACTAAACAAGAGTGAACCTTGTTGAGAGCCAAGAGCTTATTCGATTCCGGAGGGTTGGGAAAGCTTGTTAGTAAGCACGCTGTCGTGTCTTGCTCAAGAACTTTTGTTCTGAGGAATGCAATGTCAGAGGACGCTTGCAGGACTCCCAAAAAGCGATTTGAACTGGATGAGGCGTCTTCCTACCCTTCTGTCGCTTGGTTTCACGAAGTAGAAACAGCCGAGTCACAGCATATGTACCTAGATGTGCGTGACGTGTCGAGCAAGTCGTAATAGTGCAAGTAGGTGAAACCAGGCAGAAGCAGGAAGTGAGAGACTGAGGCTAAACCGAAGGATGCAGAAGCCCTCGTTCTTGTCCTCAAGAGTCTTTGTCTTTACTTCATATCTATCTATAACAACAAAGAGACAACTGAATACGCGGATACATAGGCTTCCATTGATAGGGGGCTTCTATCTATTTCTCACCAGTGTTCTGTGATTTAGTGACCCCGAAAGCAGAATTCTCGAAATAAGTGAGGGCGTAAATTGCGACAGCTTGGGAGCCAAAATAAACAAATAATCTGCTTGCGAAAAGTCGGGTATTCTCTCCTCTGTCCAGAATCTAGAAGCTTATGATCAGCCGAAAGGCACATTCGGGAGCAGATACTTCTTGAGAAAAGGCTAAAGAAAAATGAAATACCGAGAAACCAGAACTGAGCAAAGAGAAAACAATAAGCTTCTAGGCAAATGCCTCCTGAAATGCAAAAGATACTTTTACGAACAATGTCGAGGGTCACAAGTCTATAGACTACTGTTCACAGAAAAAAGCGCATCTTTCATTATGCACGCGAAACCGCATTCATGCTGCCCCCACCTATGATATAGACATAAAGACAACACCTACGCCATCCATCCACTCTTCGAAGAGAATCCAAGCACATCCATCATAACATTCATTACCTAACAATATACACCCGCTGATCACTGACCATATATCATCTAAACCATTTCTGATGCATGCATGCAAGTAAGCGAGCACGTATCTGGTATTTAGTTCCTTCCTGCTAAGTTCATGTGCATGATTGCATCGTTCTTCCAATCATCATTCTCATCATCACTCGATGCATTCTGGACTCTCAACCCGCCGCCTCCGCCACCTCGAGATTGCTGACTGGGTAGACTCCACAGGTCACCTTCACGTCCTTCAACTGCTGGGAGATTGATCTGAGGGCTCATGCCTGGCTTTGGTCCGACACGAGGCGGAGAGGCTTGAGGAGCATTAGATGTTTCGAAGCCGGGAACCTGGAAATCGTTGGACCCGTCTAGGAAGCTAGTCTTCTCAGGTGAGTAGTTGTGAGTTGGAAGCTCAAAGTGATTGTTGTGACGAGTATCTGTTGGAGTATCATCACTCTTAGTAGAGGTTCCGTTCTCTCCCTTGATTGGGGAGCCGACGATAGAGTCGTTGTAGTTCTGCGCTGGCATCTCTGAAATGCCAGTTGGTAATGGAGCGAAGCTGTTTTGAGCCTGCGTTTGTTGGCGTTCGTGTTCGCGCTGTTCGATGATCTGAGGAGCTGATTCTACATGGCGAAGACTGCTTGCTATCACACTTCCATTCCTGACACTGCCGACGCCACTGCGAGGCTCAATAGTTTCGGTGACATCAGAAAGACCAGAATCTGCATCTCGAATTCCAAACTGTGCCATGGTACGCATTTTGCGTTGCACCCAACTGGCCAGTATCTTGCCTCTTTGCTTCTCACCAAGTCTGGATCGTGGGAAATCGCCTTTATTAACGAATGCCACGATATCAACAACGATTTGGTGTTCGTTGAGGATTGCATTAACGATAACAGGAACAATGGAAGCTAGGTATGCCTTTCTGCCCACTTCGACCAGAACGACTATGAGGCCGCCAGCTTGGAAGACAGCGCTGAAGTTTGTCAGCTTTATTCGAAATGAGGAGCGGTCTACTTACGAGCCTCCAGGGACGATATTGCGATGGCACTTTTCAATTGAGTACTCGATATCCATGGGGAAGTGACTAAGCCCATTGATCTCAAACGTCTCACCGATACTGCCCAGGACGAAGAGCACTTGCATGTCGACTTGGGCACCGTTGGGACCGATTGGCCGGCTAACATTGTGCAAGAACCCTAGATCTCCTGTACGGACATATTGAACGTTTGGATCGCCATCAGTAGTGCGGCCATCAAATCTCTCAGCATCGAAAGGATCCTTGGAGCCATAGAACGATTTCACACATGCTTCCGACTCTACCCAGATCTCGCCGTACTCGCCTTCGTGGCAAAGAGTCCGGCTTTCTGGATTGACAATCGCAATCTGGGTTGAAACGGGAACCATTCCCGAATCTTGGAGGAGCAGGGCTTTGGGCTCCGTTTCAGGGTCCACAGGGTAAATCATACCCCGTCTCAAAGCCTGCGTGTCCAACCACAGCTCAATCGGTTCGATGCACATGTATGAGCGCGACGCAATCATTGGATTGAGAACATGAGAGTAGATGGTGTTGATGGCAGTGCGATCAAGACCAGTCTGAGCGAAGTGAAGGCGGACTTTCTGGAAAACATCTACACGTGGTCGACCTTCGGCAGAGATCATCATATTCTTCAGCTCGTGCAAAGCAAACCCTTTACCTGGCATAATCGCCATAGCATGGTCAAGCATTTGAGGCGTAGCATAAGTGTCTTTGATCTTATACCTTGATAAGGTTAAGAAGAGCGAGATCGGATTCTGGGCGAATTCAACAGGAGAGACCAAGTAAGTTGGCGCGCCGACAAATATGCCCATCAAACATGTGTGGATAAAGCCTAGACCGCTCGTGCTTCGGACACAACCCAAGACTGGCCTGGAACTCGTCATCTGACAAGTTTCTTTTTGTACCTTGCACATGCCCATGATAGTGTCATGTCCGATCTGTACAGCAATTCGCCGCTGATCCGGGGTCCAGTAGGTCCACACCAGGACTGGATATCCAGGCTGAACCCAAGCTGGTTGCATTGTAAGGCCGAGATCTCTACACCCATTGTTCTGCTTTGGAGGTTTGGTTGTGTTGTAGATGTTTGGGACCGCTACTTTCAGCACTTGTGCTGATTGCTTGATGTGTTGCGATACCGGCTTTTGTTTCATAAGATGGTCGACTTCTTGGTTGACCAACACAGCTTTGACTCCGTAGTCAGCCACCATGTGCAAGAAAGCTGGAGCATCCTCGTTCAGACGATTCTGATCCAGCGGTGCCATCGGAATTGCCGTAGCACCGAGGCAGAAGCAGGCATGTGTTGCATAGACAAAGTCCTCGGAATGTGTATACATGAGAATCAAGTGGTCGCCAGATCGGACTTTCACCTTGTTCTTCAAGTACATGGCGACAGCAGCCACTTTGGTGTCGAACTTCTTCCAAGTAATCCCCTTCCCTTCCTTACCTCTGCCGTCAATGGTGCAGTACGACAATTCTTCCGCTTGCCGTGCGACTCGCCATTGCAGCAAATCAACTATACTAGAGAAATTATTCAGAGGAGTAGATGTACGATCGTCAATGACAACCTCACGGCGATCAATACCAGAGTATTGCTTGTCGCCGGGGGAAAGGATGTCTTCGCGTGTCTGAGAAGCCAGTGGAGACCAGATACCTCCAATGGGATCGACACCAATGGGCAAGTTGAGAACAGCTCGCTCAACTCCAAATTTGACGTGAACACATGGGAGATTACCAAGATCAAACTCGCGCCTGCAAAGCATGTTCCCGATCTCTCTCCTTCCGTTCTTCAGGACCTTTGGAAGTGTGTTTGGTGCAGTGATCATGACGCAGTACACCCTCAGATGGTGTTCCTGCATCAGGACTTCCATGCACCTTTCCGAGAGGGAGTCGAGGAGCGCGGTATCAAGTTGTCGGGGAGGCCCACCCGAGGTGACGGGTGCGGTTGAAGCTGACTGAGATTCCAGCAGCACTATAGGCAGATGCTCATCGTTGACAAAAACATCAAAGGCAGAGCAATCGTAGATCTTCGGCACATTCTTCATAATAGTCACAATGATGTGTTGAACGAAGAAGTAACGATGCTCGGCAACTTCGTGGCCATGTTCGACCCACTCAACCTTTTGCCGGATGCGGTCCTCGTACAAGCCCAGGACGAAGATCTTTCCTTCGATAACAGTGCCTAGGAGACCAGTCCTCAAGAATTCAGGTTCAACCATCATAGGTGTGGGATCACCCTGCTCAAACTTGTAAGGTCGAGCATGGAAGATCGTTTCTGTATGCTTCGGCAGCGCCCAGAAGCCCCCAGAAAGTGAGGGGGAATCGACCCAAATTTCACCCACGGAATGGGGTGTAGCAAGCAAACCTGTCTCAGGATCTACCACAGCGAGGGTGGCGTCGGGTATCGGGAAGCCAAATGCACCCACTCGCACCGTTCCCGGCTCACTCCCAGCTTTCTTTCGGGCCTCTTCTCCAATAGCGACAACGACAACCTCGTTTGTTTTGAGAGCCTCGCGGTCCAGTAGAACCTCACTTAATTCAGTTCTCTCAATATTTTGTACCTTGGTGGTGGTGCCTCCACCGATCAAGCTTCCAAATCCGTTCGCAGGTGACTGCTCTTTCTCCTTGTCCTCTGCTTTTTCCTCAATGGAGTCGTCATCCGTGCCCATGTCAAGCTTGAGAGGGCAACCCATCCGCTCTTCACCACCGAGCCAATCCCTCATACTAATCACCATGCCTCCATGTTCTGGCAAACATAACATTGGAGCGACCAGTTCTCGCGCTCTGGGATTTCGCATGGGCCGAAGCCACCTATCTGCCAATACTTCATGAAACTCGCTATCGACTGTCAAAGCATCTATCAAGCACATCTTGACATGCTGAAAATTTGGTTCCATCCCTTTTTTGTAATTTCTGGTGGTCATGGGATCTTGTTGATAGTTGTATGCAGCTCTTTTTAGGCCGGGATAATCTGCCAACATCAATGTTGCCTTGTACTTGGTGATCAGATGCGCATAAAGACCCGGAGTCTCCACGGCCTTGTTCTCCATCCAGACTGTGGTGTGACCACCGTATACAGTCAACAAAACGCCTAGGATCATGCCGATCCCCTGTCGTGGATCAAGATATGACAAGAGAATTTCACTCTGGTTGTTGCTACCAGCCATGAGTCTCCCATTCTTGTCTCTGAGTCCGGTATGGAAAGTATCTCCCGCTGCACCTGTTGGCACAGTTGAGAATATTGCAGAAAGACATGCCATTTGATGCATGATTGTGCGATGGCTCATAACGACTCCACGAAGATCTCCTGTCGGAGCTCGCGAAAACTCAATGTACGCAAGGTCTGGAACTGCGAGGGCTGGCGTCTCGTCCTTCTTCTTTGGATGCCAACTGCCAAACTCATTTGTCTTCCACCATTCTACTCCTCTAGGCCAGTTGAGTTTCTGTGTCGTAATATCCCGCTGAAATGCTTTCAAATTATTGTCGGTTGTAAGTGCAAGATGTGCTTGTGTAGATGTTAATATGACGTTAAGCTTGGCATAGTCCTCAAGGTCGTTAATGGGTACAGCCACAACACCAGCAATGAAGCAGCCCAGTAGAGCGATAGCAAAATCGATGATCTCCGTATCCCTGTAGATCAACGCAACTCTATCGCCACGATACAGAGAGCTTTTATCTCTGATGACTTGTGCGACCTTCTCTGCGCGACTAGTGAGTTTGTCCCACGTGATAGATGCGATTTCCTTTCCCCTGGCATCTAAAACCCAGTATGCAGGTCTTTTTCCATTTGTCCGTGAACGGTGTCTGAGGACCGCCCCGATATTGTCGAATTTAGACATTGGTGTGTTAGCATCGTGGGGATCGTAGACGGCGAATGGCACGTCTCGCGGTTCCAGAGGCATCTGGTATTCGAGCGCAGCAGGTGGAGGCAGGTCATTAGTCGTCAACATCGGCGGAGCCATTGCCGCTGTTGGCGAAAATGCATCGCTAGATGAATACCTGTGAGGTCCTCCGCCATAAGAATTTGAATGGCCATGTTCATATCCTTGCTGGCCTGCAAAATCCGAGAAGTATCCCTGCTGCGATTCTCCCAACATTGTGCCATGCGAATCCATCATTGTGGCAGCTCGACTTTCGTACTCGTTTGGTTGCTGCTGTACATATCCGGTTTGGTATGCAGGATTGAACGCATAGTTTGCGCCAGAAACCGAGGATGCCATGGTCATTGTCGGTTCTGGAGAGTTCCCCCCAAACATAGATGTGGAAGGTAGGAAAGTCTCGTTGCCGTAAGACGACATTCTCTGTACAGCAGGAACTCCTAATTGAAGTTGCTTAGGAGGTCCTGAAAAGCCTGGCTGGTGCTCTCGACTGGTTGCAAAACTGCCATAATCACTCGCCATTGTATCTAGCCTTCCAGCAGAATTCGATCTTGCGGGCGATTGGGGAGGTATGGGGGGTCTTGAATCGTATTGGTCCCCAAAGTCGTTCGCATTCGCATTAAGAGCTGCTAAAGAGGCATTGCGCGATCCGTCGTTCGAAGGGTGCGCAGTATCATCTGGAGAGTGTACACGCAGTCCCTTAAGATCCGCTGCAGCTGCTGAGTCCCCAAGGTATTGCGAGAGCAGAATTGTGCGCCGTTTCTGGTATCTGGAGCCACAGTCAGCACAAACGCTCAAGACCTTCCTTCTGTTCTCCTTCCCCTTTTTGTGTGATATCGCCTTCCTGGATATTTAAGTTAGCCACAATATCAAGACACAATGTCTCCAGGTCTATTCCCCTCGGCCAAAGCACACTCTGCCACAACCCGCAGAAAATCCCAGGCGCATGGCCCACATGGAAATATTGTAACTGACCTCTAGTTCGTGTTCTAGCTGCTGCAACTGCAGCTGTAGTTCGGGGTGGCTTCCGTCCATTTTGTCTGGTTCTCGAGACGTGGGGAAACTCCGATAGCACTTTCTGTCTCATAAACTTGCGATCGGGTCTAGTTTTAACGAGTGTCGAGGTCTAGAGACCATAAGGGGTAACAAGAGAAGTCTCGAGCAGGAATAACAGAGTCGCCGTCGTGGGAGTGAATGGGTCGTGAACAATTAGCAAGCATTATCGGGGCATGACGACAATGCCGCAAAGGTTGGGGTTCTGTTCTTGTTCTGGTCGGGTCGCCTGTTCCTGCTTTCTGTACGGAGGGGAGGGTACCTGGTTTGGGATGGATTGGATTAGGTTGGGTTGGCCCGTCTCGGTCTCGTATTATCCCCGTCTCCCCTTCTTTCTTGCCCACCTCTGACGCAGTGATACAGCCGCCAAGCGAGCAAGTCTAGTCCTGATGCGTACTACCGTAAAAGCCACCCCGCGAACCGAGCAGACCCTTCTTCTTCTCCATAAATACTTGTTTCTGCAGCGGCCAAATTTTATCGCTTTTCTTCATCATCATCTTCATCCCCTGCTTCATGATCCTCAACAACCTCAACAACAGCATGGCATGCACTGACGGACGGCCGGACTAAGCTCCTTCAATGACTTGAGCTGCCTAGCCATCGACATGTCGTTTCATCATATTGAGATTGTCACCCAGCTCCGCATTGCCATGAAGGTTACTTGACACAGCTGGGCTTCTCAAGGCGATCAGGCGATCTGAAGACGCATAGTCTTTCATTCCTGTCACCTGGCGTATGATTTTCAACATTGACCAACCACAGGAGCTTCTGACAGCCCTGCTAATGAGATATTGACATCGGTATGTCCACCCCCTCTCTAGTTCCTTTCCATCACAAGGCAATACCTGCCCTCCGCAAAATGATGAAAATCACAAGATTTACAGACCTGTTCTGACGTTCCGTTTACGGCACAATGTTGATCTCTTGGAGACCTTCTGATCCTTTGCACATTTATATCGCAATTTTGCCTAATACTGTCATTGATGGTTTTGCTAACATTGTGCGATTTCAGATACTAGGCACGCCTGCCTTCCAAAGCACTGCTTCAGCAAAGTCTACTACAGAAACAGAAGGAAGTCCTTCAATGTTCTCAGCCTATCGAGCTTCCTCATGGTTCAAACCAGCGCTGCGTCCTTGATAATTATCTGTCGGTTGCGCTTCGCCTAGACTGGCAGTGATATTTCTTGCCAAGGCTTGTAGTACTTCAAGCTTCCAACGAGCAATCCAGAGACAATGAATTACTACAGTATTTACTCACGTCTGCATACACTTTTGACCTTTCTTCCCTGTGAACATGTTCTTTGTGCGATGATCTTTCAGTTTCTTTCATTCCCCATTCAGTGATCTTGTGCCTATGCCTTTGTCCAGGTCTTCCGCAACACAAAGAGCCGGCTGCGACCTCGCAACTCGAAGTCTTCTTCGAGCTCCACAATCCCGATTGTTTCTTTTACTGTTGTCTGTTGATCCCAAACAGCTGTCATCACTCTTGTTGAAATAGCATATCTACCATGCCATCACGCTGGATCGTGTTATCGTGATTTCTGCCGCCTAAAAGGCTATCTCGTTCACCCAATCGTTCATACAAGCCGGGTTGTCACGACGATAGCTACGTTGGAATATATCAGCAAATCTCAACGCCGCACCTCCAACAAGATGGCTGACTCAAGCGAAGATCAGAGCCAGCAGCAGGCAGAGGGGTCTGATCAACGGGCGGACCAGTTCTCGCCAAGCCGCTTCGACTTTGAGGCATTTATAGCGGAAGATCTCGAGGCAGAGCTTCTACAAGCACCACCTGAAGACGAAAATGGTTTCGATTACAACGACTACACGAATTTTGATTTCGCTCCTACGATACCATACCCAATGGAGGAAGCGGAACCCCATGTCTCAGGATCAAATGAGCCAGAAGATACCTCACAAGAACTATACCTATATGATGAGCAGCCATTCCAGATTCCAGAACAGCCTCTCCAGGTACCACCACGCCTCGAGGTACCCAAGACGAACCATGGATCATCGTCGGTCCCCATAACAGTCACAGCTCCTGTTGACCAACAGAATTGGCAGCCCTACGCTCCGGATCCATATGGCTTCCAACCCAATATGCCCCAGCCCTATCTCTCCAGATCCCAAGTCTCCCACCCTTACGTCTCTCAATCGTACGGTCATCAATCTTACTCTTCTCGGTCCTACGCTCCTCAGCCCTACGTATCCCAGCCATATGGCGTTCAGTCCAACGCAGCTAAAGCTTACCCTCCGAACCCATGGCAAAACTCCGCACCCATCACACGACCCTCTTCAGCCCTCGCTGTATCTAGAGCAACAACTCAAACTCCCCCAGAAGGAACCTACCTGAACCCAATTCTCAACCACTTTAGCTGCCCCAGCACGCCTCTCCACGTCATCGACAATTACAAGTACCCCTTCGAGGACGAGCTCCAGCGAGCTCTGGAAGCAGAACTCCATCGCCAGAACGAGATAGCAAAGAAGCAAAGCCTCGCAGACTACTATCAAGCAGAGCTCAAGCGCCGCCGCGAATCGAACGAGGCAATGGAAGCAAAATTCGCACAAGTAGCTCAGGATCTCCCGGTCCCATTAACACCTGCACCAACTCCAATAGGCGACGGCACCAAAACACCACGAAACAAGCGACCCATAAACATCAGCAATACCGATCCCAAGAAATGGTACCGACCCCTTCCTATGCGACCGGATTCATGGGGAAGTATCAATCCCGACACACAAGACCGCACATTCAACTACACTGAACATGGGGAGCTCAACCCACGGGACAAATTCAGCGTGAAGCAAATGTCCGAATACATTAGCTCACACCGCGCAACCCTCTGGATCCAAACCGTCCCCGCCGACAGCGGCCGTCGCTACCCCACCAAAACCTCAGACAAATGCCGCTTCATCAACTGTCCTGATCCGAACCGCACAATCCGCAAAGGCGATTTCCGCGTGGCCTTCGACGAGCACCCAACAAACACCCAGAAAGACCCGTTTCACAACGCAGCCTACACGCATCTCTTCTGCCTCGAGAAGCTCCTGGACTTTCCGCAAATATGCAAGACCTTTGATGTCCGGCCCGATACACGGGTCTTGAGAGAAGGCAAGAATAAGATGGCTATCACGCGCGATCATAAGAGTATGGAGGCCATCGTACTAGATTTCATTCAAAACTCGGTTGAATGGCGATACTTTGAAGGGGGCGCTCGTCCTGTCGATTACTACGAGCACACGCTCTGCTCCAAGCTGACAAAGGAGCATCTCGCTAAACAATCCAAACATATCCAGGCAGTGCGTGAGCAGCGCGGCGGCAATACCATCGACATCCACCAGAATAATCTCGATGTGTATGTAGCGAACCAGCAAATCCGGAAGCGGCAGGCAGATGAGATCAGACCCGCATTTGGGTCTATGAAGGGCGAGAAGAAGGCGAGGAAGCGAGCGAGTAAGGATAGATCGGCGACGCAGGATAGTGATGAAAGTGGTCTCGATGATGATATTTTGCAGAGAGGCCTCCCCTCCTCTGCCCTCCAACCTCAGTATCAGCCTTGGGCTCAGCCTCAGACGAGGAAGAGAAAGGAGAGATCGCCCCCTCCATCTGCATCTCGACTTCGACCGAGAAAAAGAAAAGTCAGGCCCACAATGCCAGACAGCCATGAGAGTAGCTCTGAGGATGATATTCCACAGCGTGGTCTTCCTTCATATTCCTCCTCCTCTTCCACCCCACAGCCTCGATATCAGAGGAGGAAGAGATAACGTCTCTCCCTGCGTCGAGAGACGCACCTCGTGACGAGACAAAAATATTAGTGCTGCATATTCAACTGATTCCAAATTTGCGAATTCATTGAAAATTCCTGTGGTAATGTATTAGCTATATTAAAAGTATAATTTATTCCTGTTGTGGTTGATATTATGAGGATCTAAAGGAAAAGCGTCCGAGATCCTTGCGAGCTCATTGGTCGGTCTCGCCACATCGGGTGTCTCGCTACACCGGGAGGGACGTTAGATGTCTTCCTCTGAAATATCTCGTCGTTCAAAATCTCAGAAGAGAGGTCCAGCCTCTTCCGGATCAAGACAGGAATCTCTTCGTCTGAATAAGGAGCTAGTCCTTTACTCTATTTGCACTGATGCTCAACCGACATAGCAATCTCAGCCTTTTCTTTCCCAATATAAATGTACGTGCATATGAGTAAAAATCTGTTGGGAGTCTCTATATTTATATGTCTACATCTCCGTTTTTCCCAATTATTACTAGTAAACTGAACCCTCGCTTCTTAAACATCTGACTATCAACAGCCCGCCCCATGGGCGAGTTCGCACCGTGACCACTTGTCCAACAACCATATATCAGACATCCCGAATCCAGGTCCTTGAGAGATAACGGAATCTAGAGCAAAGAGAGCATTAGCGTAATGCGGAATCTGAGTGAGTATTTTGTTCGTACATCATTACCGTGTCTACACACTAGAAATGGGCTACTTAGCTGGAGAAGACCAGGACGGCACCTTAAAAACCGACCAATAGTTTCTGATTCTGTTCATTTACCCAGCCTCCACTTTAGACGTGAAAATTGAACTAGTAGATTCGAACTGGATAAACATCTATTTTCCCCTTTCTTTCTCGAAGCTGCAGATTCGCTTCCGTTAATCGCTACCAAAACATAATCTACAATGTCCCGTGATCCGGTTTTTTTATTTTTCCATCTTACACTTCAATCAAAGGCTGTGCTGGGGCAGCATCAGCATTGTTATTCTCTCCCTCATTGGTATCATTTCCCCTCTGTTCGACCGTCCCCTCCGTCCCTTCCACGCCACCTTCTCCCTCCGCAGGCGTCTCAGCATTCGCAGCCTGTTCAGCAGCCTCGGCAGCTGCAATAGTCTCAAGACGTCGAGCTTCCGCTGCATTGGCCTCTGCCTCCCTAGCCGCGATATGGCGCTCCCCGACACCAGGTACTAGACTAGCGACGAAAAGCAAAAGCGAATGTTCGGCTCGTCGAATTTGCGCCACCAGCCATCCTCCATTTGCAAGTCTTTGTCGACGTTGTTCGAGGATTCTCTCTGCAGCTTCAGCAGGATCGAGCTCACCACGTTGACGTTGTTGGCGAGTCAGGTTTCCACCTGGGACAGCGTCTCTAGCAGGTGCTTGTGGGATCGCTGCATTCTGGGCAGGTACCAAAGCTGCTTCGGGTCCTGCGAGTGGTATCAAATTCTCCAGGTGTCTCCGGACGGGGCCAAAAAGCTCGCCAATGCCGTTGAGCATACCAGTATTGTAAAGGAACACGACGACTCCAAGACCAACTATAACGAACCATCTGGTCCAACTCGGGTTGCCTGACGTGAAGAACCATACAAAACCAGCCAGACGGACAAGAAGCCAGACAATCTGGCCGAATTGAGCACCTAATGCCCCGGCAGGTGGGTTTCCATGTGGTGCATTTGGTACGGGTTGGGCAGCTGCCTGAACAGCATCAGGTTGGGGGTTGACTCTTCGAGCAATTCGTTGAGGTCTATTACGGTATTCCGGAAGCCCGATAGCTCCACCAGGAGCATGTCCTTGAACAGCCACTGTTGGAGAGAGGCGACGTCTTGAAGAATGGCGTGGAGTGAAATACGTCTCCGAATTAGTGACTAGTAGAGCTCGAGGACCTGATGGCGACGAAAGAAGGTAAACCATTGGCTGGCTCGAAGCTGAAGAACTAGCGCTCGTAGCAGTTTGGGCTGGTACATTGATGGCAGGAAGATTTGTGTTCAAGAGCGGATTCAGGATAGTCGATGTTGAAGGAGAACTATTTGTGGTTGTCGGAGTCACCTGTCCTGGCGTTTCCGGTCTGTTGATTCCCGGGGCAGAAGTAGGACCTTGTGTAGGTATTGGAGTTGAAGCACTCCGTTGCATATTGTTCTGACCATTCTGGGCCAAGAATCGGTCCGCATTCCGCAATACAGCCTGGATATCTAAAGCTGGATTTGCATACGGAGCCGGGTGATGATGATGAAGATGGGGCTGGGTCTGAGGAACAGGAATTGTAGTAGTTGTCTCATTCACAGTAACAGACCATCTTTCGCCGTTTGGTCCAACGCCCTCTCGCGTGTAAGTAGTAGTGCTGTCTGGACGATGGATGCTCGGACTGGCTCTACCGGATGCCGTTTGAGGGATTTGGCCAGGATGGGGAAGTCCACTGGTATCCTGCGCCCCTTGGCGTCCTTCAGCTGCTCGCTCTCTTTGCTGCTGATTGATCAGCTGCTGAAAAGAGGCAGGGAAGTGCGGAGGTGCTGGAGCTGGTCGGAATATGCTTTGTGGAGGGATTCCAGGTCCCACAGGAGCTTGCTGGCCATTTTGAATAGCCGTAGCAGCTGCTCGAGCTCTCTGCTCGAATATGTTTATCTCCTGTTGCAAACGATGGGTCTCCTGCTGTAATTGCCCAAGTCTGTGAACCATGCCTTGCTGTAAGTGAGCAACTTGCTGTGCTTGATTCAGTGTATGCTGCTGGTGTTGCATAATCTGTTGAAAGCCTGGAAGTGGCTGTTGTGCTTGCATTCCATGAATACCACCACCATGCATAGCGTTTATCGGGTTCACAGGTGTTGACTGAGGGCGGGGTTGGAATTGCGGGGGAATTGGAGGAATGGCAATGGCCTGTTGAGGAATTGGAGTAGGAGTGGACGTCGCAGGATGTGAAGCAGCTTCTGGAGCAGTTGGGCGAAGGACCAAGTGAAGTGTCTGGAAATCGGTATTGCTCAACTAAACAACAAGTCAGCTAGATGTCTAGGAGACCGATATTGGGATTCCTACAGTTTCCTGGCCAAATATCTCTAGCATAGTCTCGTTTTCCCTTCCCAGCATGCGGCCGCGATGGATCAAGCGTTGATTCTCATCTTGGGGCTTTGACGGCAGAACATCTCGAATCCTGCCTTTGAGCTCCTTCACTGTCGTAGTTGCAGGCAGGCTGGCAAAGTTCAGCGGACTAGCGACTCCGACTGAAGGAGAAACAACATGGAGTGTGAAGCTCAATGGTCTTGGAGCCTCCTCTCCTGTCGTCTGCGTATCTGCTTGTGGTGCTTCTGAGGGTTCGGCCATGGTGTTCAATCTGTTTGGTGACAAATGGGAATAAAAGACACTGAGCCCAACGAGACACGAAATGTCGGTTGAGCTGTCAGAGGATCATTGCAATTGTAGCAGATCGACACGAGTATTCACTCTTGCCGTAACGGCAACCCGAGCGAAGTACTATGTATGGTGTTGAAAATAACTCGGGCTGACGGTTCCAGGTGGATGTTCTGATGAATCCACGTATGGCATATCGATCGATTTAAGCTCCAAGACACCCTGGCCATGCCATCTGTATTACCTCCAGATCCAGCCTATAACAGAGCCAACAGAACCTGATCTCCTCGGTTTTGATAATTGATATTTAGTGGAATATTAGGATACATATGTTTTTTCAGTTACCATAAACCTCTTCACAATTTGCAACGAATAGTAGATCTACAATGGCAAGTACGAGTAAGTGAGCTGCAATGCAGGGCTAACAATGCTGGATCCACCACCGAGGCGGTGACCCAAAAAGGCTGGCAGAATGCTATCGCCGGCGGCCACAAATTGAGCGGCGCAACTCCGTCATAAGCATCTGAGCAGGGTTGGTATCATTCATGGTTTGCAGAGCAGACAGCAAGACTGATATTCGCCTTGGATTAAAGCTCCAATGGCGTCCCAATCGATAGCACGAGGTGCTAAGAGGGTAATAACCACGCGGCATCAAACGACTCAACGAGGTTCAACATTCATTTCCCAGGTTCAATCACAATGCGTCTGCCGTTGCCACACCCCTCGATCATTCTCCTCCTCAGCTAGACTGTACAGACAGCAGCCACACTACAAAGATTCCTTCGGTACTCGTCTGCGAAGAGCCCTCAGCGAAACAAAGATAAAATGGTATCCTATACCTGTAGGGTTGGGGATTGGATTTCTTGGCCTCGGTCAATTATACAGAGTCAACGAACGGGAAAAGGCTAGGATTCGAGAGGAAGAGTGGGAAGACGATGGAGTGGTGAACATAGCAGGGTCCGGTGGAGAAGGAGAATCTAGTGGCAGACCCAAGAAACGAGAAAGGATACGACCAACAGGACCATGGTCCGTCCCAATTACAAGACCCCTTCGAGCTTTACTGACAACTACTAGGCAAGTTCAGGTCATGTCAACTCTACCATTGAAAGCTATGTCTAGACTTTGGGGCAGGTTCAATGAGCTTGAAATCCCCTACTACCTACGTGTTCCTGGTTTCAAGTTATACTCTTTCATATTCGGCGTTAAGTACGACTATCTCTGCCATCTATTGTTACATGCACACTAAACACAATACAGTCTTTCAGAAGTATCAGAACCTGATCTACATGTATACCCAAATCTCGCATCCTTTTTCTATCGGACTTTGAAACCAGGCGCCCGACCCTTGGATCCTCGCCAGAACGCTCTTCTGTCTCCATCTGATGGCCGTGTTCTCCAATTCGGCGCGATTGAAAGTGGTGAGGTAGAGCAAGTTAAGGGCATGACGTACAGTCTAGACGCTCTGCTTGGTACTAAGACTCCAGAGACATCACCAAATCCATCGCGACCAGGAAGTCTGTTTTCAGCAAAGTCAGATGCCACTGCAACATCTCGCCGAGAAGGAGATGAAGAGATCATCAAGCAAGATGAAGAATTTGCCACTGTCAACGGCATCTCATACACTCTCCCAAATCTCTTTTCTGGACCGAAGAAGCAGTCTGGTAAGAAAGCCCAAGACGCATCTACGACCCCAACGCCTGCCTCAGAAGCCGAGGTTCGCGCAGATCTAGCTCTGGGTGAAAGACCGTGGTATTCGCTAATTACGTCTGAAAATCGAACTTCGCTATACTATGTTGTCATATACCTTGCTCCAGGAGATTACCATCGCTTCCACTCGCCCTGTGCCTGGGTTGTGGAGAAGCGTCGCCATTTCGCAGGAGAGCTTTACAGTGTATCCCCTTACCTTCAGCGGACTCTACCGGGGCTATTCACTTTGAACGAACGTGTCGTGCTTCTGGGGAGATGGCGATGGGGATTCTTCTCCTACACCCCTGTCGGAGCCACCAACGTCGGCTCTATCAAGATCAACTTTGATCGGGAACTCCGAACGAACTCTCTCACGACAGACACTGCAGCAGATCGAGCAGCAGAGGAAGCGTCAAAGAATGGAGAGCCTTACAGTGGTTTTGCTGAGGCTACATACGAAGCTGCAAGTCCCATTCTCCACGGACACGCTTTGAAGCGAGGCGAAGAGATGGGAGGGTTCCAGTTAGGAAGCACGGTCGTTCTTGTGTTTGAAGCGCCGAAAGGTCAAAGACCAAGTTTGGATGAGGGATGGATGGGCGAGAAAACGAAGAGAAAGGGGGGGTGGAACTGGGCTGTGGAGAAAGGGCAGAGGGTGAAGATGGGTCAAGTTATAGGATGGGTTGACGAATCTTGAGGTAGACTCACTTCTGATATAGGTATGGGGTTCTGATCTAACGCATTATACAGAAGTCTGTAGAATAGAATATTTGACATTCTCTTGCATTTCCTCGTTGTTCGATTCCAGATCTGGGTCTTCGATTCGTGCTAGTAGCCATCAAGGTCCTCCGAGAATGAACCCATAATTCTGTTGACAATGCAAGGATGATTTAGCCTTGTTCAGATAACCATCAAGGTACGATTCCTCAAGTCATCTAAATATCCTTTGATCCTCATATGCCTTTATGTTATGATATCAACCTATTTTCTCTCAAACTACATTTCACTGAACACAGCCATGACAGAATTTGAAGGAGAAATCCCCATCCACGACGTTGTCATCATCGGTGCCGGACCTTGTGGTCTCGCAATAGCAGCCCGTCTCCGCGAACCCACCCCCTCAGCACTCTTCACTGAATCCGAACACCAAAAGTTTCACTTCATAAAAGCTCGGCAAAACCACAAGCCCGACTCCAAAGCCAAGAACAAACCCATCCGCACCAGCCGGCGCGCACACACATCTCCCGACCGCCTACTTCCAGGACACTCCATCTCGAACCACGACCTCGACATCACAGTACTCGACGCGAACGGCGATCAATGGATGAGTGCTTGGAACGAGAAGTTCGAGGATCTAGGGATCACGCATCTGCGGAGTCCGATGTTCTTCCATCCTGATCCGAGGGATAGGGATGGGATGTTGGAATTTGCTGTTAGGGAGGGGAGGCAGGAGGAGTTGAAGGAGATTTCGGGAGTGGTGGGGAAGGAGTTGAGTAAGCATCAAAGGAAGAAGAGGCTGAGAGACGGGTAGGTTTGCTCCTCTCATCTTACCTACCTAAATTTCTACACGGGACATATTGAGCTTAAGCGAGAATTCGAAAGACGGAGTAAACACTAATATGTGCAGGAACAAATGGCTTCAAGAGACAACATACGTCGACGAGAGATACAGACACGACTATTTCCGACCAAGCCAAGCACTTTTCAAAGACTACTGCGACTCGATCGTCAAGCGGTACGATCTCGCAAAGCTCGTCCAAAAATCGGACGTGTCGTCAATCACTTACTCAGCGCCTTCTTCACTATTCACACTCCAAACCTCAACCGGTGTCAAAAAAGCACGCATCGTAGTCCTCGCTATTGGCGCAGCTGCAAAGCCATCGCTGCCACCTGACTGTCCGTTCTGCAACATCCCGCCAAATGACAGCATTAGACACATCTTCAGCAAGACCCAGGTGCCAGAACCAATCCCCAACATGAACACAAACACGACCGCTACCCCACGCATATCTACTACCATCTTCCCACCCGCCCTCCTTTCGAAAGCCTCCAATCCCCACTCATTCCCAACCTCTCTCGCCATAATCGGCGGCGGCCTAACCTCAGCCCAAATCGCACGCCTCGCCTCCGTCATCAACATCCCCGTCACGCACCTCATCCTCCGCAGGCCCCTCAAAACCAAGCACTTCGACGTCGATCTATGCTGGCTTGCGAAATTCAAGAACCACAGTATGAGTGCGTTCTGGAAAGCGGACAGCGACGAGGAGCGCGCAGACATGATGAGGGAGGCCAGGGGAGGAGGGAGTGTGAATCCGGAATATGGGCGGATTTTGAGGGGGTTGAAGGAGGAAGGGAGGGTGACGCTTTGGGAGTGGACGGAGGTGGCAGGGGCGAAGGAGAAGGATAGTCGGGATGGAGAGCCGGAGAGGTGGTCATTGGAGCTGCAAGGGAAGGGGGGAAGGAGAGATGAAATTGTGGTTGATCATGTTGTTTATGCGACGGGTATAGCGGCGGATATCAATCGTGTCGAGGCTGTGAAGCCACTGCTTGATGATTTCCCGATTGAGACGGTTGGAGGCATGCCGTGCTTGACGAAGGAATTGATGTGGAATGAAGATATCCCGTTCTTTGTTACAGGTCGGTTGGGTGGATTGAGACTTGGTCCTGCGGCGCCGAATCTTGAGGGTGCGAGACTTGGTGCTGAGTTTATTGCTGGGAAAATTGCCAGCTTGATGTCCGGACTTGATAGGAGCGTGCCTGACGACATGAGTGAGGTGGATATGAGACGACTGGGTTTAGGGAGGCAAAACCAGTTTGATGTGTTGGACCCGGACGGAGCTGAATCAGACAGAGATTCGGGAACGGTACAACAAGAGCTGTGTTCTAATTTATGCTAAGTTTCGGCTGTTACTGTTGCAAGGTCCACATGCCCCAGGCTTGTGATGGAGGAATGGCCAAATGGCGGTTTCAGGTCATAATTCAAAATCAAAGTCCAGAGTCACTCAGAAGTTGAGGTGGTATCTCTCTTCATATTAGTCCTCGTAAGACTTCAAGCATTAAGATTATGCTATTATTCCTAAGCTTCAATCGAAGGTCCAGCAGCATCGATCTTTCCAATTAGATCCGCAGTAACCTTCAGGTTCTCTGCACCACTCAGCGCTTTCGTGACCATGGTCTCGCTCCGCTCCCTGACAATGCGCCTTAGAGCACTAACCAGAAACCCCGATACAAGATCTACAGACCAGCTATCTGGGATTAGACTCAGTACATCTCCGATATCGAACCATCCTCCAAATCTTTCAAGTAGATTGCTCGTCTGTTCGACGCGATTGCTGATGTCTTCGATTTGTAGGAACTCGGATAGTAAGAAGCCGAAGAGCTCGGCTTGCTGTTCACGACTTGGGAGGCTTTCGCGTGCGACAGTTCCGGATACCGGGTGGTAGATGCTTGAACCGCCTAATAGGCAGTAGTTGATGGCTGTGTCGTAATCTCCCAAGCCGTGGGTTAATAGCCTGAGAGCGTCCTTGTGGTGAGACTGTCTGCCATCAAGAATAATGACCTCTGGGACAAGCTCTTGGGTATAAGGCGCTATCCGTGCGAGAATGGCCGCCACATCATACTGAGATGTAGAGCCTTGGCTGCCGCCTAGAAGCTGCAGTAGCCTTAGTCGACTGTGCCACCACTCTTCATCAATTGTATTGTCTGTGATGAATTGTCGATATGTGGGCTTTGGAGGACGTAATGCACGATACGACTCGTAGGTTTGTGCCAAAGTCGTCCTCGCCTCTTCTGACTCCTCCAACTTGCTGGTGACAATATCCAGGTAGTATGCTATGAGCTCATTTATGTACTCAGCATGATTCTTGTTGAAGACCAGGTACTCGAGATAATCTTTCACAGCCCCTGGGGCACCGGCCCGCAGGATCTCGACGACTTGAGTTGGCTCGAATTTGACCTGACTTCGATCTTCAGCGAAAACCTGGACACCGAGCTTCGGATTTCGAGTCGCAAGCCAAACACCAAACTCTTGTACCAAGGCTTGATTCCGAATTTTGGTGAGGTATTCACGAACTTTTTGTTCGCCTTCTCGGAACTCTCCTCCCTCATCTGTCTCGCCCTCGACGATTCTTCGCCAAGTAGCGAGGACTTCTCCGGCCATCTTACGACTTTGATAAAGTCGACTGAGTACATAAAGACGTCGGTGGGACTCGAGGAGCGAGATAGCCCGCTCAAAGCAATCGACTCCCTTGTCAACAAGTTCATATAGGTCCAGTCTCACAGATTTCCCTTTGGGAGGGCCTGGAGGTGTGGACCTGTCCAGCTGAAGAAGGACAATAAGGAGTGCCGCATCAACGCTTCTGAACACTTCATTTTCGTTGGCGATGCTTCCAAATCCTTTCTTCTTCCTCCATGCTGCCAGGAATCTTCTCAGAAAATTCAAGATATGGTCAGACATCACGCCGCTCTGCTTGCTGGTGTCTGAGCTCTCAGGTATGCTGTTTGTAATGAAGCTATCGGCTACATCTTTGACACCTCCATGAATCCATATGCCTTTTCGACCTTCCACAATCTCATTTCTAAGATATGGGACGATGGCAAGAATGACTCGTGGATCCAAACCACCTTCGAGGAGAGCGTCTTCACATATCCGATACTCAGGCTCCGAAAGCGGTGGTGCCAGGGCATCAAGACCGCTCATGAACAGTAATAATCCTGCTCGCTGTCTTATATACCCAAGGCTTACAAACTCTGTTTCTGTTTTGGCCTCACGGCCACGCAACGAGTTGACCACCTCGATCAATTTTCTTCGGTCAATTGAGGGGTATGTCTGGTCTTCCCGGATTTGTGTGCTAGTCATATCTGTGAGGCTGGCATCCAACCTCAAAGCAAGCGGGTTCCGGACTGTCCACCAAATGGCATTCCCAGACCAAGCGACTATACGCGTACGAGCGTGTCCAAGTCTTTGAGCAAACTGCTGCTCGTCCTCATTACGATGATCTTCCCATCCTTGCGGAAGGTTATCAGTACTCTCAAAAAGTTCTCTCTCACCAGAAACACGTTCCAGGGACATTGCTGTCCGAGAATCGACGCTATGCAGAGATAGAATAGATGCGTCCATAGATCTCGTTGCAAATGGCTGAAAGCGCTTCAATCGCAGCCGTTCGACCACGTCTTCAAAGTAGACATCTCCTACATCAACAACAGACCGGAGGCCGATTTTACCAGGACTGCTATCATAATTTCGTACCGGTGCTTCCAGCCAGTACTTTTCGATATCGCCTTCCCCAGGATCCAAGTCCCAGCGCTGAATTTCCACGCCATGTCGTGAAACTTCACCGAAATCACGAGACATTGACGCAAGCACGTATCCCTCCTCTTCATCATCAATTGTCGTTGGTGTTGGATCCACACCCACTCCGCGACCATCGACAACCAGCTGTTCTGGGTACGTATCAAATTCCAAGGTAGAGCGGGTTGGGTCTCCTTCAAGATTCACAAACATGCCAACTCCGGGATCACGGGGGCCAGTGCCTGTCACAAGTAAGAACTCCTGGGGTGTTGGGGAGACTACATGAGGCTTGAGTAACACGGGGCCAGGAGGAGGCGGCAGCGGAGCTTGTTGCTGTTCTGTTGCCTCGGATTCAGAGGGAGGTTGTGGGAGGGGTTTATTGCCCAGGCTTGGCTCTCTTGCTGGCGCGGGCGACGATTCTCGAAATATTCCCTCTGGTGTTTCTCTTCCTGTGCGATCGCCGCTTGTAGCTCTGTGCCCGGGTCTTCGAGCACCACTACTCATGAATGTACCCAAACTTGTACTCCGTCCATGCCCTCTGTCGTCTGAAGGTGCATTCGAGTACCCTTGAGCTGAAGATGTGCTTCTTGATATTCCTCCAGTAGTATTGCCCGAAATATCCTCAACATGACCCCCAATATTGCCAGACTGAGAGTCGTCGAGCGAGGAAATTGGAAATAGTGGTATCTTGAGCAATCGATCGACGTCCAGGAGCGCATATGAGTGAGAATCGGCAACACACGCAAATGAGTCTCGTCGAACAGATGTTACGCTTCCTGCAAAGTCAATCGTCTATTCTCCGATTAGTCTTATCTCATGCAATTCCGACACAGACCTACCCTAAGCCCACGAGGATCTTCACTGATCTTAATGACCCGTATCTTCTTATTCAAAGACGCCAACACTGTCACAGAAGGGGCCTTCACATCCTGCCCGCTCCCACTCAAGTCGATATTTAAATCTATGCCACCGATCCAATTACAAGGCCGTATCTGCGTAGTTCCAAACACAGGGCTCAATTCTGGGAGAGAGTAGAATGTGACTGTCCAATTGCACAATATGCAAGCCTTGTTCACTTTGGGTAGGAGCAATATCTGCTGCACGCCTGGTCGTACGGCGGTCGGAGGCTCGTGGTATGCAGGAGGCAGTCTCGATGCCAGGATGTAGGAAGGTTTGCCAGAAGCATCTTCGGGGTCGGGGGGTATCTGTACAAAGTGTAGGATCTCGGATGCGGATGTTCCTACATAGAGGTTCTGCTCTAGGTAATGTCAGCTACCAGCGTCCAGCGACCAAACCTTCCTAGGCCTACCTAAGAACTCCACGCAATTTATCTCGATATCGTCTCTATCCCCTTCTGCAGACAATGGCAGATCCTCGAGCAAGGCGCGCAATACGAATGGACCCGTCTCTGCTGCTGCCTGCCGTCTGCTCAACGCAGTCTCCTCGTGCCCGCTGGCCTCCATATTTCATTGAGCTTGCGCCCGAGCAATGATTATCGCATTTTCTGCGATGCGTTTCGAGCTTCACTACTCCTAATCGCAGACTGAAATGGGGGAGTTGGTGGGATGAGCTTCCAACGCAAGGCGAAGCAAGGCAAGGTACGGAAGGCTGGCCTTGGACCTGCAGGGATTAGCTCTGAGCTGATCAGCTCGGGACCGGCTGAACGCCGGCTCGCTAAGTAGCGATGCCCAAGTCGAACGTCAACAAAAGGAAGAGACTTGCGCCTCGATATCAGTCCCGATTTGATGTGTGGTTCCTGTGTTTGGCCTTGCGGCTCTTCTAAGAACTAGACCTTGTGCATAGCTGTGTGCTGACAAGTACTTGTATTGGAGAGAAAGTGGTGCAGGTTCAATGCAACAAATACGCCTTCCCGCTTCTCATCGATCTGACTGAACCGATATATAAAGAAATAAGGCTGTGTTCAACCAAGGAGAACAACATACTATCGTACTACCAGTACTCATATGCTGAGATACCCTTACCCATCTACCGCTTTATTTCTCCCACAGCGCTCTAAACCATCCGGCTTGCTTGCCCAACAACTCCCCCGGCTTCCCATCCTCCACAACCATCCCAGAATCCAAAACAACCACCCTGTCACAAACAACAGCCATCTGTCTATGATGTGTAACGATAATTACAGTATACGCCTGGAAGTCAACATCCAATAATCTACTAAAGCGTCGCTCAGTCTCAGCATCAGCGCTTGAAGTAATCTCATCCAGAAGAAGCAGTCCTCCGTCAATGCCAGTCTCTCTGATTTTTACCCTTCGACGGAGAACCACTCTTGCGAGACCGAAGAGCTGTCTTTGTCCTGAGCTGAGTTCTGCGCGATTTGCTGGAGCATTAAGTCCACCTTTTGCTTCGACGAGAGTGAGTAAATCAAGATCTTGTAAAACGGAAAGACACTCAGGAATAGTAGCGGTTTTCCAAGGATCGAGGTTGTCACCGAAAGAACAACCATCTGGGAAGAAGACTGCGTCTTGTGAGACTGAAAAGATGCGCTCTCGAAGGGTGGTGTGGCTGATAGTGTTGAGGGGAACGCCATCTATAAGGATTCCAGATGTTGCATCTGTGAGATTGGATCTATCGGATGATTGAGGATCGATGATTCGGAGCAGGAGTGAGAGAATGGAAGATTTGCCGCTAATTATGTCTCCTGATTAGCGTTGGTCTGTCTTCACATTCGCTTGGGTCGACCAGTGGGTGGGTAACAAACCTGCCAGTTCTGCCGCAGATCGCTACTTTCTCTCGTGCCTTAATCGAAAGATTAAGACGCTTGAGCACCATCTCATTGCCTGTATAAGTAGCATCTACTTCCTGTATATTGATTTCACCAGCCAATGGCCATCCTTGTGGAGGTACAATACCTTGCGTCTGACCATTCTCCATCTCTGTGTCGTCGCTAAAGGCTTTAAGTCTCGTGATAGCCCCAAGCGATGTCTCAAGACCAGTATAGGCAACAATTACAGTCGTCAGGGCCGATCCAAGCGACATAAGAGTGACAAAACCCGCACCAACACTACCAGCATTAGACCGCAGTTGCGTGGCCATGGCTACAAGGATCACCGCTAGAATGGCTACGATTAAATTCATGATGAACATGAGCCACTGTTGGGCCATAGCTAAGAGATATGAGGGACGTTGTGAGCGGTCGAGGAGGAAGTTGTTACGGGCTTGTTGTTGTGGGAACCAGCCAAATGCACGTATGGTGGGTAGGCTGTGGAGAGTGTCGAGAAAGTTTGTGCTACAAAGGTATCAGTATCAACGACATAGTTTTGGCGAAGCAACACTTACTAAAGTGGTGTCTTTGCTTCCAGATCCAAAATACGGAGTCGTTTTGAAGTTGGCAAGTAGACACGCTGTACTGCCAATAGCGTAGCAATAAACAGCGGGTAGCTGACGGCCAGCCAAGCAGAAGATACTGCAATGACAACAGCCTGACCGATCGCGTTGGATAAGGTGAAGCTCATGTTGTTCACCATGCGCGGCAGCTGTGTGTCGAGGATATTCATGTCTTGGCTGAGCAGATTCAGTGCTTTGCCTACATCCGTCGTACTGAGATAACGCAGACTGCTATGCATGACTGTATCGATGGCAGCGTGATGCAAATTAGTGCCAGTGAGACGAACGCCGGTTCGCAACATAATAAGTCCAGCTGGGAGTACACACAAGACTGTGGCTACGCCGAAGAGCGCATAGATTCCCATCCAGTACCCGAACGAGTGCTCGGGAAAGCCCAAAATTGAGTCTGATGACCACCACTTCAGCCATATTGTTGGGAAATTGGAAAAGAATCCGTTGCCGATGACGAGAAGTAGGAATAGTAGCAGAGGTCGAGATCCAATGGTGGAAAGCCAGTGTGTGTACACTTTCAAGTCCGCAATTGGTGTAGAAATAGCAACAGATGTCGAATCGAGGAGGGTGGATGGTGTTTCAGAGCGTCGAATGAGGGCTGGTATCCTTGATGCCTTCACTTCATGTATGACTATTTGATTGGGATCGGGATCTTCTCGGTCAGTTTGAGGATCTGTCTTGAGAGGATATGTAAGTCCGATACGCTGTGCACGTTGACCATCTTGGGATATATCGGAAAGCAACCCTTGGTCATCAATCGTCCCATCCGAGGAGAGAGAGACAACATAATCAGCCGAGGACAGAAACTGTGTAGCGTGCGTACACACAAGAGTCGTTGTCCCACGTCTACGCAATAAACCACTTGGTCCGAAGACAGACAGACACATCTTCTCCTGTGTCGGTCCATCGAGCCCACTGAAGATATCATCCAGGACTAATAACTCAGCGTCGTGATACAGTGCTCTCGCAAGTGAGATCCGCTGTCTCTGTCCCCCACTTAGCGAGATCCCTTTGTTGCCAACAATTGTCGTGTCTCTCAAAGTCCAGCTTTCCAGATCTTCGGCCAACATAGTCGCCTCAATAACTTCGGTGTACCGTGCTGCGTCGAAAAAGGAGAAGCCGACGATATTCTCCTTGACAGATGTATTGAATAGGAATGGTATTTGGTCACAATAACCCAACTTGGTCGACCCTAAGATCACAGTACCTCGTGCAAAGGGAACCTCGCCTAGCAGTGCCCTACATAGTGTCGATTTCCCTGAAGCATTGGGACCTATGACAAAAGTGATGGAGGACTTCAGTAAGCGCATGTTGATGTTCTTCAGAACTGCGTTTTGTTCGGTCCAACCGAAGTTTCCGTCCTCGACAGCAATTGTAACTTCCTTCCTTGAATCCTGAGGTCCATCCTTCTCATTTCTTCCATTGGATTGCGAATTGAACAATCGACCATCTACCCGTCCCTCTCGAATCAAGAATTCCCGAATCCTCCTCAGACATGCAAAAGCCGCAGCAATGATAGGGAAAATCTGCAACACTACCATAAGCGGCGATGTGAGCAGAGTTAATAGCGACAATGCAGTGAAAGCTCGTGTGTGGTCGATTTTATGCGGTCCGCATGCAAACAGAAGAGCAGGAGCCACTGCTTGTGGAAGCTGGCTGAGACTCGCGCTGACAGCAGTAATGACACGCGAGCGCTCTCCAACTTTGATTTCACTCTCTCGTTCGCTTTTGACGAGAGAAGTTGCAGCGGTTATCATTCCGGAAACCCGAAGATCTTTAATGTGTGTGAGCATAGCGGAAGTTATGCCTGTTCGTTCTTGTATTCGAGCCATCCACGCTCTTTGATATGAGACAGCCCGTTTTGATAAAGCAAATGAGATGGCGAATCCAATAAATACGACAATCAAGGGTGCGAGAAAGGCGATTCCAACTTGGCGATATAATAGCCACAGTGATAAGGCTATCTGAAGTGCGTGTGCCCATACTTCGTGCATGAGCCGAAGGCCAGTGTAAACACGTTCGACGTCAGCGCCCATCAGCGTGACAGCAGCTGTGTCACCATCGCCGACGTGTTGAATATGGGCCGTTTTCTGGTATATCGATGATATGAGAAAAGCGCGTAGGATGGACTGGAATCGTTCCTGGTAGTACCAATACAGAGCTGTGGAGACGGCAATGCCCAGATACGTGAAAACAGCTACCGATATGAGTGCCGACGCTGTCAATGAATCTTCTCTAGGTGAGGACAAGAAACTAAGTAATCGCTGTATAAAGAATGGCTGACAGAATGTAAAGCCCAGGAGGAACAGGCGAGGCAGGACTGGAAGTATCAATGACCTCCCCAAAGACATGAAAAGCCATATTGTAAGTTGCCAATTTGACGTTCCTGTTGAGTTCTGCCTTGGATTGGTCACTTTACTGCCACTGAGAACATCAATGGATAACTTTTGGTCCAGCGCGTAGAGATGTTGCATTGTCAACGGCTCGTGATACCCACGCCATAGTAGTGGACTGAGCCATCCGTAAATCCCAAGGCTCAGGACACTGCTTGTTTCCTCTGGGCTATGATCTGCTGGATTCCAGACATTCCAGGCGCGTCTTCGGGTGCTCTCCAAAACTAAGAAAATAAGCTCGACGGGTAAGACAGCTGTAAACAAAGCCCTGAAAGCACTATATTGAAATCCAGTACCGAGCTGATGATATGACGACCATAGAATAGCAAGCCGCGCGGCATCGTAGGTCGAGCCCAGCAGAAGAAACATACAAGCAAGAATTGACGGACGTATAGACTTCAGGTGCTCAAGTGGAGAAAGCGCAAGAAGGAGCAAGGACGCAGCGAAATCCATGGAAGTGGAAATCATATGCCGAGTATGTTGACGTTTGTTTTGATATTGCTGGATAGCTATCACAAGAAGACTCAACCGAAGACTAGCGAGTACGGTGTTCGTTATGATTTTTGCTGCTAAAATGAAGATTGGTGCACGTGTGATAGTCGCTCGTGGGCATCGAAAGAGGAGGTGGGAGATACGAGGAATGGCAAGCACGATGAAGGCCGCGGAAGTCGTGACTGAAAGCCAGAATATCCATTTGTGCTCGAGTAATGTTAGGTTTGTTGGTACCAAGCAGTGGTCGGTCAAGCCGAAGGCGATTTTGTCTATACACTCTTGTACATCGTGAGCCCGCATGCTGAGGAGCATACGGGAAACTTATGCAAGTGATATCTGGAGGGCATAGAATGAAAGAATGCACTTTCCCCCAAAGAGCGTACTGCTGCACAAATGAGCTCGATTATATAGAGACAATGGATGAACAAGACTCGATTGTACGTTCTGCTCCGTTTCGTGGGGCTGGTGTTGTTGGTTTTGTTGCTTATCACAATGCTGGTCATGCTGGCCCGGGGAGGTGGCATGGGTGTCGACCATTACTTTCGGGAAGGAAGGGTCCTTCCGATGAGCAAAGCCCAACCCGAATTTTTACTTTGGGAGTATCAAATGGACATAGTGTCGAAATAATGGCACGATTTATCACTTTGCCCGGAATTTGATAGACCATTGATCTCACTGATCTTATATTGACTAGTAGGGTGCTATTACTGTATTCCTTGCCGCACCTCGAAAAACAATCAAATTGGCCGTGTCCATGTAATCGTAACTCGTCAAATGGAAGGAAAATAAATATGGGAGAGAATAACACGACATCCCGAAACCAGCAGAGAAAGGGTCAATCTCAGAAAGAAAATCGTAATCAAATCATTGGTGATCAATGGGAAATCTTCTGATCGGCGGCGGGCTTCGGCTCATCAGGATCCTTCACGGTAGTCATCTCCTCCCAAACTTCATCCATCTTCTTCACAGCTTCCTCTTTGCTGAGAATTTTGCCTACAACAACATTGCCTTGACGGAAGCCCTCATCAGGGATAGCCTCACGTCGAAAGGCTGGCACGGGTGGGGGACCAGGTGGACCACGGTATGGCGGTCTCGGCATTGGGATGCGAACGGGACTGCGTGAGCTGCGCGAACGATTGTGGATGATAGGATAGTGACGGCGCGGACTGGGAGAGCGTGGGCTGTAGCTTCGCTGCCTTCTCCACGGATCATCACGCCTGGTCAAAGCACGGCTTCGCTCGACTTTGTCAACAGTCTCGCCCTTGATGGTAATTAGCCAATTAGTATACGCTGGATCTTTGCCCCATTTCTTGGAAGAGCCGTAAGGATACTTCTGTTGTGGTCGAAGGGTGACGACAGTCCATTGCCGTTTCGCTTCCTCGTTCGACGAAGCGTCATTTCGTGACTCGATAAGATTGTCGATCTCATAGCCAAATTTCTTGGGGATTGCTTGAATCGCTTTCTGCAGTGCTTCCTTGTGCTTTGCTGGAGACAAATCGCCAGCAGCAAATTGATGTTGCTCCTTCATTTCACCCTGGGTCCTGTACTCGGAGTCGGTCTCCCAAAAGCCGCTATCTTCATAGTAAGACTTGAATTTTATTCCCAGGAAGCCCCAGCTTCTGTTGACATTCTTGACGGGTTCGTTCCAGCGGAATGACCATTCCTCATATATCTCAGGTGTATCTATGAACGAACTACGCTTTCTGTCAGCTCAAGTGCACTGGAGAAAACGAACGATACTTACTCAGAGTCCGATGAGCTGATTGAAGAAATGGATTCGCAATCGATATCTTTGGCGAACGGAGTCCTCTTCCTTGTCGGCTCGACAATCAGAGTCAGGTCACTGATGTTCGAGTCTCTTCGACAGAGATCGGGCATTAAAGCTGCAGCCTTCCTGTCGGCTTCAAGCTTCTCCTTTCTTGCAGCAGCCTCGGCTTCAAGCTTTTTCCCTTTCTCGGCTTTCTCGATGCTTTGAAGGAGATGAGGGAGGAGAGAGGTCAGTTTGTTGAATTCTTCGGCCTGCTCAGGCTTGAGAGCATTTCTAGACTCGTGTTAGCATATTCAGACATATCGTTGTTTCGGTGACGTACTTATCACTGAGGGTCTTGAGAATACGGTACTTGACAATGTCGTTCAACTCAAGAAGCGTATCTCGGGTATCATCGAGACTCTTCCAGTACATCTTAGCCTCTTCCCGGCCACCGAGGGCCATTGTGATGAGGAACCATGGATCGACTTCGGCAGTAACGGCGAGTCCACCAATAGTCCCATCGTTCTTCCAGACACCAGTAGAATTACCCTCATTGACCATGACAAGAAGCCTTTCAAGGTTGATCTTGGCAGTCTCGCATATCGGACCGGTGACTTCATCCTTGATGCGGAAGTCATTTTCGTACTTGTTGATCGTAGTTCCAAGCTCTGTGAGCATGTTTGTTGTGAGTGAAAGAGTGGCATACAGGTTTTCGAGTCTCCTGTCATGGACTTTGCGGTAGGTTATCAGCTTGGTAAATGAGGCCATGAGTGTCTTCCCGGTTTCTCCAATCGCCAGGATGGAATCTCCAGGATGAGTGCTTGTAGCTGCCATGGTGATAGATGCTTGCTAATAGATTCTCTTCTGCAAATAAGGTCTGTGAATCTCAAAACTTCGCTGTCCAAGGTAGGAATGAGCTTAAAGAGAAAGAAAGAGCAATAAGACAAAAATTGGAGGAAATCACTGAATCTTATCACTTCATTCCCCGCATATTGCTGTAGGGCTGTGTAAGCCTTGAAGGCAGCAAAACAGGCAACGAGACGGTCTTGAGCGAACCAATATCCAGACACTTATCGTTGATATGCAAGCCATTCTCAGCCCCCATACTGCTTTATGCAGCATCGTTGGCTACTAGCATGCTTCCTTTCCGTCTCAGATCGAATCAGAAGCAGCTGGACTCAAGACTGACCGTATTACATGCATAGCCCTCGAATCAAGAGCTGTGGTCTTTCCGTAGTTCTGCAACTTTCCTGGGTACTCGGTGAGAGGCACAGCACTGCCTAGCGAGGGCTTGCCTAGCTCCGTAGGCATGCAGCCCACTCCACTACTGGTGAAGACACGAGATGGATGAATACCTACCTTGGTAGAAACCCACATGAAGCTGTCTTGTATGAGCTTGAATTGAAGGAGAAGTAGTAGGGAAGGTAGTTATCCATGATCCTGATGAGCTCACCGGCTCTGAGACTCGGTGGCCCGATTTGATGTGCATCAATCAAAGGCTTCGGAAAGAACGAGGACAGAATTCTCCTTGGAATACCTTCACAGTCTGAATACCAAAGGATGTAAGAAAGAAATTGACCAATAGACTTCGATGTGGAAATTCTAAGAACTTTGATGGATGATAATATCGATTTGATATTTATTTTTTCAACGGCAAGACGGTGCAGTCGAATCGAGGAGGTGAAGTACGGAGAATGGCATGAAGGAAGACATAGAAGCGCTAGCCTCAAACGAGTCTGGGGAAACGGCCATGGACAGGGGCTGGCCTGAGCTTCAGGGCTGTGCTGTGCTGCGCTATGTTGGTGCCGCGCTGTGCCTGACCTCTGAGAACACGCTTCAACATCTCGACTGCTTGTTTGTTCAATACGTCAACTTGGGTGGGAGCAATATACGAGCTATACAGCGAGGGATGCTCTCTAACAGACCAGACACAGACAACTCGAACACCGTCTGATGATTACTCAATAAAGTTGTACCCCGTTATGGCCGATTTAGCAGACGCGGCCCTTGCGGAGGCTGCCAATTCGTCTTCTGCTGGCGAGCATCATGGAGCTTCAGCGCAGGACACCGACAACAAATTTCAGAAGGCGATATCAGCATGGCGGAGTAGGTATTCAGTTATCCAAAGTCCAGCATCTGCTAATCCCAGCAAGACATCAACCTCACGACGATGATTCCATCCCTGGACAATACGGCATCCGAGATTGTGCAGTACCAACGAGATTCGACAGTTCAGCGGAAGGATTTGGCGCAGAAGACGAAGGATTTCAGAAAGTTGGACGACTCTGCCAAGCTTGGGGAGATCAAAGGGTTACTGAAAGGTGGGTTTTGACGGAGATAGATGTTGGTCAAGAAACTCATATCCTGTTACAGCTTACCAAACATTCATCGACCTCCTCACGAATCACTCCAAATCAACCAACTCTGCGTTTTTGCAAGTCTACTCCTCACTTTCTGAAGCACCCGATCCATATCCACTTCTAGAGGCATCGGTCGACTCCCTGCTTCTTTCCGAAGATACTCTCCCAAAGGTCACGCAGGAAAACGAACATCTCCAAAAGAGTGTCAGTAAGCTTACAGCACAGCTGGAAGATACCGAATTGCGACTAGAGGCTGAGCGGGCAACACGAAGGGGAATTGAGGAGGGATTGGAGACGAAAGTAAAGGAGGTTGAGACTTCATGGGCAGCCGTATTGGAAGAGAAGAAAGATAATTGGGAAGCTAAAGAAAAACTTCTCGAAGAGAAAGTGGAGAATCAAGACCGACTCCTGAACGAGATCAAGGCTAGTTACGAAGTTACACAGCGTTTGGGACAATCTGAATCCGATAATGAAGGCAGTAGGGGAAATGTTACAAGTGCGGAATTGGAAATGGTCAACTCGGATCTGGAGCGAACGAGTGTGCGACTGGCAGAAGTCGAAGCCCGGAATGAACAACTAAGAATCGAGCTTGCACAATACGCCTCTCAAGTGCCAAGCCAAGCAGCCTTGAACCTGGAGGATGATCCATCTTTCATGAGAATGAGATCCGAGAATTCGTCCCTTTTGCGAAAGCTTGATGCTGCTCGGGTTGAACGAGACGCCAGAAAACGAGAATTAGATGGAAGACTGCGAAGTCTTGAAAGGGAAATCGGAATGCTCAAGGAAGAGCGCGATACTTTGCTCACCAAGGTAAAGAAGTGGAGCGATTATGAAGATGTCAAGCAGGAGCTGGAAGTGTTGAAGAGCATTGAGTTTTCAACAGGGGACGACGATGATCCTGAAGTTGCTGAAACAGCACCCGCTTCCCAGACTGGAGCAGAGAATGGTGCCAAAGGGAAAGGGGACACGTTGGAGCAGCTTCTGCTTGCTAGGAACAAAAAGCTGAGTGACGAGTTGACTATTCTGAGAGTATCACACCAGGACTTACAGAGCCGCCTCCACTCTATGCAAGAAGAATTGTCCAAGTCAAATGCCGAGCTTGAAAGAGCCCAACATTTGAATTCTACCCTGGAGAACGACCTAGCCAATGTTCATGAAACTGCAAATGCCTATCCATCTGGCGCTTCGGTTGCTGGAACATACGCAAGCAGATATCCCCAGTCATCAGCAAACTTCGGCCGGAAGGGTAGAATATCGCCCACATCGTCGATAATTTCTGGTTTCGACCCAAGATCAGCATCGTTGGGTACAACTTCTCTCGAGGCTTTAAGGTCTGGCGAGCCAGTCGGAGGTGGCTCAGGTATCTTACCAATGATTACTGCACAGCGTGATCGGTTTAAGAAAAGAAACACCCAACTTGAGAATGAGCTTTCTGAAAGCCATCGAACACTTTCTTCCCTGCGACAGGAAATAGCATCCTTGCAGAAGGACAATCTAAATCTGTACGAGAAGACACGATATGTGTCCACATACAACAGAGCCGGACCGACAGCCTCCTCTGCTTCATCGTATGCCACGAATCCCAACCCTTCGACTATTCAAATGTCCAACTCGACATCCTCTGGACTTGCCCTCGATAGATATCGATCAGCTTACGAATCGAATATTTCTCCATTTGCGGCATTTCGAGGACGGGAATCGGCTCGAGCGTACAAACGCATGAGCCTGCCAGAGCGCATAGTATTTTCGATAACCAGAATGGTTCTGGCTACCAGGACGAGTCGCAACCTATTTGCGGGGTATTGCGTGGCATTGCATCTCGTTGTGTTCCTTTCCCTATACTGGCTGGGTACAGGGGATGCGGGAAGCAATTTAGGAGCAGTTGCTGCCGTTGGAGCGGGTCCGGTTCTTGCAAGTCCCGGAGAAGACTCGACAACACACGGCGAATGGAAGCAGGCAGGGTTCAGCGACAAAGTATCGTGAGAATGTGAGAGGAATGTAATATTTGTGACAATAAAGGCCAAGGCCAAGTTTCTAATCCGTTTCTAGATTCCCGCATATGAAATGCTTGTTTGATTTGACTATCGATCGTTCCTGGGGAAAGCTCTATTCTTGGTCGTGGGGTAATTTAGCCTGTGGTTGGAGTTGCACAGGTTTAATCTAGTTGAAATGGGCCACGACACTGTGGTGGAGAGTGAACTTTGCATGGTCACTGTCGACCACATTTTATCCTCAAGTTTGGTCTCGATTACACTGACCGAAGACATGTTGTGGAGACCAACAAGCACACGGGGCCACGTGTAGAGTCTTATCATATTCAATTTCAGCGGCACAGCGAGTCCTCACCCCCAACACGTCACGACTGCATCTTTACTTATCAAGATTGTCTTTCTCGACTTCCAAACGCCTTCGAGAAGCTCCTTCAATCGCCCGCGTAATAATAGCTACGAAAAGCCTTCCCGCTCTGGACGACCCTCGTCGACTCCACTGGCCCAAGTCGGACCCACAATTGTAGATGATCATCTCTCGGGTAAAACAAACATATGCCCCCATTGGCCACTTTCAATAAGGTTGGCGGGGAGCCGCACGCCACGGTCCAAAAATACTTTCCTGTAAGCGCTGGCAATCTGGCAGCTATGAATAGCTTCTTTCCGATCAAGATTGCCTGCCGTCCAATACATTCTACCGCGCCATCTAACCCACCCTCGGCGAGAAATCAATCGCGGCTATGGACCTCTTGGAAGCGTCAAAGTATTGGGATGGCAGCCAAGGCCTTCATTCCATCTCATGTTTAATCTGCGGGAGCGTCACTGCAAGAAATACGTGGAGGGCTTGGTATGAACTCCGCGGTCGAAGGGTCCCGGGATACACGACATCTAAACGCTGTCCTACCTGGACCAGCTGTGGGCCAGGCAAGCTGCCAATGAACAATCTACTTTTAGTGGATTGCCCCAATATGCTCCAATATGCAGCATGTGCACCCGACCTGACAAATGTTTAGTGTTCGGAGAATGTGGTCAGAATATGCGGTGCAAGCATCCCACAATTCTTACTCCAAACGGCCGCTATCAGGACAAATCCTATTCTAAGACGCACAGAGGATTATTTACCTATTCTATTTCAGAGGCAGGATTAGGCTGAAGTGATGTGATCGCTGCAGCGTCCAGGAGCTCTAATTAAGACTTCAGTTGAACCAGCATATGTCGAAGGGGCGGATCTACGAACGGCGTTTGATGCTCTGGGCAGCTGCAAGGAGAAGACTTCGAGACGCGAAGTGTTTCCTTGACACGACAAGAACCCCCAAGTGCTCAAACCATGAATTTTGCAAAAGAGGAGAGGAGGGGGGCAGGTTGCCCCTCCCCATTTGCTCAACAAGCGGTCTCCTCTTCCGCGACCGAGCGTCAATGATTCCACGGCCTCCATACATTTGATTCCAACGTGTCGCCCTTGTCTCTCGGTTAACGCACCACCCGCCTCCTCCTGTCGGCCTTCACCAACACGATAGGCTGAGGTCGCATTTTCGCTTCTCGCCCGCAGGGGAATTATTGCGAATCAGCGCCTGCGATGCACCACCCCGTTTTAGAATACATGGTTACCGCTGCCCAGGATTATTTGCAGCGCGGTCCGGCAAACCAACCTTCTGCATTCTAAAACTGGAACTGGGCTCGAAATTGCACATACTCATGTCTTGTATAAGACCGTTCGCAGACCCAGCCAGGTAAGCAGCCCTATTCTCATATCATCTGTGCGCTTTACACTACCTACCGACCTGCCTATCAACTACCCTTTCCCACCAGTTGATCCATCCCATCTATATATCTGGTCGCTCATCTCGAAAATCGTTCTGGTCGTTATTTTCTTTTCGTCTCTCGAACCGTCCTCCTACTCTTCCACCTCATCCGCCCCATCATCCTAATATCTTTAATATTTATTTCTTTTCCTATCGCATATTTCAACATGCTTTCTCAAATTTGGATTGTTTCCGCGCTGTGCGCTGGTGCTCTCGCCGCCCCAACCCTGACATACTCCGCTGGATCGGCAGACAAGCCAGCAGACATGAAGATTCTCTCTGATTACTTTCAAATGTTGGGCCAGAAGATCCAGGCTGGGAAGAACATGGCGGCAGCTCCTGTTTGTAACTTGGCCAACGCGAAGATGCCTGTTGCTTGTAAGCACTCAAGCAACTGTCGTGCACATATACATACTAACACTTCATAGCTCCAACACCTCTACCAGCTGTCACCGAGGGTCTCTTCTTGAAGCATGTCGCAATTGGAAGAGGAACACAGAACTACACCTGCGATACCAAGAACGCAACCGCCATTCCAGTGGCAACAGGAGCAGTGGCCACTCTCTATAACGCATCATGTGTCGCCGCATCATACCCAGACCTGCTCGCCGCTATTCCAGACGTAGCTCTCCAATTCAACCTCACAGATGTCAATCAAGCCTCCCTCTCCCCATCCAACCTCGTCATCAGCGGCCACCACTTTTTCTCCAACGGTACCACCCCAGTCTTCGTCTTGCAATCCGCCCGCCAAGATCTAGGTACCGCACCTTGCCAAAAGAATGCAGCAGTTCCTGCTCCAACTGGAACGACAAAAGGTCAAGGCAACAAAGGCTTCGGAACTGTTGCTTGGTTGAAGCTCACTACCCGGGATGGCGCAACTGGTGGTCTTCAGGAAGTCTACAGAATCAACACTGCTGGAGGAAACCCACCTACATCATGCACTGGCATGGCTGCTTCCTTCGAGGTCCAGTACGCTGCTGAGTACGTCCTACCATCTCCCTCACACAATCTCAAAACACAACACATGCTAACAAATTACTCCAGATACTGGTTCTACGCAGCATGAAACCAAATCACGTTTTACGCATACATCATAGATGAGAGAGACCGATACCATATAATTCACTTCCAAAACTCCGATCCGCTCCGCATCGCTCGCGCGACATTGGGGCGAGCATACTTTTACATACAAAGAGAAGGATACGATAGTTCATCACACTTCTACTTGTTACCTTACCTATCTACCTTGCAGACCTATGGAACAGTGGCAGCGATGAGAGCCTGCAGGGGTAAAAGGATGTTCACGGGACGGCGCAGGGGTTGTGTTGGTGCGAGGGGTACGCTGGGCTGGGCTGGGTATGGGACATGGGGGTTGGGCTGGGCGAGGTAGCTTCATAGCAGGGCAATTTAATGGCATGAACACTATTCTTCGAACCTTCTGACGAATCCTCTTGTGCACAATCTTGTCTTGGTGAACTTTTACTCCTAAAAAATCCCAGTATCCGTCTCAACTAGTTGGAATAAGCTTCTAGATAAACCTTTATCCAACCTCTTCGCCCAAACTCTGCTGAGAGTTTAGTCTCAACTTTTCCCACACCACACTCGACAAATCACAACCCCCCCTCTATGAGAGTATCTATGTATCCGAAACACTGTTGTTCGGAATCTGTACTTGTGAAGTACAATTGCTACAGATGTAGCCGAACCAACAGCCAAGCCGAGTTGTGCCTCCCCGCTTTGAACGCAATCCATACCTCTGCAGTACTTACGATGATGTTACCCTGGTTCTGTACGTTAACACAACCTTATGATCTTCGTATGTACAAATAGGCTCCTGCTCGTGCTCGTATGCGGCAGAGCGATGAGCTAAGCAGAGAGTTGAGCTAAGCTTCGCCCACGTCCTCGTCGTTGATCCCATCCCATCTTCAATTTTCCCGCAAACTGAAACGTGTGGAGGGGTGGATAGGTAGGAAGATCAAACGGCTGGGATGAGGATGAGGAATCGACGGCCACGGCCAACTTCCGAACAGAGTTCTAGGCTTTGAGATCTGTGCGTAGTACTGGGGCTGATGTACTGTATCGAGACTATGAGGCTTGGCGGAAACATTTCTGGATGGGTGAATTAGTTTCGAAAGTATTAGGAGATACAGATGGTTGGAAGTCATCTAGACTATTGGATGGCAGGGTGGGAAGATACGAAGTAGACGAACCTTTGTGCCTATTTACTAATATAGTGGTTCGACACTGACAGTCCATGGGTTGACAAGAGGGAATCAGCGGAGCCCAATCTCACTGAAATGGTACAGTCCAGTCCCGAACGAGTAGCAACTGGCAACAGCAAGAAACACTTCCGAGAAGACCCAACAGGGCAAGAATCTCGGGCTACCTCTACCGACTGGAATGTATGTCCCACGTCCAATTCGGTAGAGTGCGGAGCTGCTCTTCCAGATCAGGTATGTCCTATGAAGCAAGTCCTGATCTTCAGGCTCTCGGCTCGTAATTTGTAACTCTCAGACACCGAGTTGAAGAGATCCCGACCACCGACAGACAAGAGGAACAGACAGGAAATACGAGAAAGCCAATGAAAAGTGGCTAAACAGTCTTTCTCAGACTGTTTTTACATCAAAAAGATCCCTTGCACAACGCCATGACAGGAAATGCTCACATCCGAACTTGAAGTTTCGCACCCGTCAGCTTACACTTCTCTCGGTTCTCTCATCCAGTAACAAAGTGCTCCTTTTCAACACCAAGCAAAGCCCAAGTGAAATTGGGGGCGGTGCAGTACGGAGGTACGGCAACAACGTGTTTACAATGCCGTGCACAGGAGGCGGCGGGCTCAGCTCAGGGGTTTCCAACACTCGATTTCGCGAAGCAAAGTACACACACCTGTATCAGAATGCTGACAACCCTCGTCAGGCATTTTGGGGGACTGCACCTCGCAGTTTCAAAACCCTAGAAGCAGTGTTGATGTCGGAATCCGGATAATGGCGATGGGTACCTTGATACGGTTATCAGGAGGTCTGCAGATCATAAGATTTTCAACATCCTTGAGGGTGTGGTGGGAGATCTGGGATGTTTCGATGTTTCATGTGGTGAGGCATGAAACGAAAGTCATGAGGTTGAAAATGTTGGTTCGGATGGGTGAAAAGGGGGCATGTCTTCATTGGGATGATCGATCGGATATAATTTCTGTAAATATGAGATTACGGGTGAAGGGTATTTGGAAAGATTTATCGCCAAAAATTACAATGCCGGTCCAGAATTTGAATGCTCTCGAGGTTGAAAAGGAAATGTGGAGCTGGCCAGACCATGGTTGTAGTCGCGCCAAGCATTTAGTCCCCGCCAATTCGCGTCTCCCCGCAAAGTAAATGTCAACATCAAGAACCCTTCAAACTTCACTTGACCACGCACGCAACAAATACTCGCAGACAACTTCGGCATCAAATTAGATACCTACACTGATTCAGATATTATACAAGCATATGCAGTTATTGTGCGACCTCAGTTGAGCCAAGTAACAGGATTGGCGCAAAGCCATTACACAGTTCAAACCAAATCATGAGCGCGTCAATAAACTCAGATGTCACTCTACTGACAGAACACCTCACATACCGGCCAGCCGCCCTAATCGACGATATAGTAAACAGGTCCGTCGATACCCTGAGTAACATTTAAAGCTTCAATGCTCACACAATCCACAGCATCAACGTCCTCGCATTCAAGGCCTCCGAAGCCATCGAAAAAGGCCTCCTCTCCGCCGACCCCAAAGACCTAGGCTTTAAGCTCCCGTCCCAGACATCACCTACCGACACAGCTGCCTCCCAAGCCATCACCGAGAAAGCCAAGCACGAAATCGAGAACGGCGTCCACCAGCTCGAGACCCTCCTCGAAGCGAAAATCGACAAGAACTTCGACAAGCTAGAAATCTGGGCGTTGCGGAACGTACTCAGCGTGCCGCCCGAAGTGCGAGATTGGATACGATTGAGCCACTATGAGGGCCTGAGTTTCGTGCAGGATGATGAGCAGGCGCCGAATACGGAGAGCGTTACGCTGCAGAGGAGGAAGTTGCGGGAGACGCAGAAACTGCATGCCCTGCTGCGGGCGGAGTCTGCGAGGAATGAAGCGACGATACGGACACTGAAATCGCTGTTGTTGAATCAAGTAGAGAAGACGGAGCCTGGGCTAGACGAAGCGCAGACTTCTGCGCCGTTTGCGTTTTTGCAGAAGAAGGGGGAATTGACGGGCGATGTCAAACATCCGATTACGACGACGACGGAGTTTACGATTTCCCAGCTGCCGGCACTGAAGAGTCTATTGGAGGATTTGAGGCCGAGATTGGGGGAGCTGGCAAATGGTGGCGGGAAGGAGGGGTTGGTGGGCGAGGAGGAGAAATCGTGGAGGAGTGAGAGATTGGAGTTTGTGGAGATGGAGACGAAGAGGCATTTGGAGAACGTGAGGGGTTTGGAGTTGGGGGAGATGGGAGAGGTGAGGGATGGAGAGTGGCAGGGTGAGGGGAGGAAGTTGGGTAAGGGGGAAGTTGAGGATTTGGAGAGAGTGGTAGGTATGGTTGGTGGTGGAGACGCCATGGATCAAGGTCCATAAGTATATGTACAGCTTTAAATGGTTGGAAACGATGTTCGGATCATATGGGAGGCAGGCTCTGGGTGGTAAAGGTCAGGTTTCCCCTGCCGACAATGGTGTATGGAACTTGTGGGACGATTAATGATTTTAGAAAGTGTGTATGCCACACTCTTGATAATGGCCATAGTGTTTGTACAGATTTCCAGCCCTTCAGGTTGGGCGTGATGTTTTCTAAGATACAGCTTAGCGGCAGCCCGAATATCACTTCTGCGCCTCTTTAAGATGCTGCGCCTTGAGTTCTGGTCCTTGCTCCACAAGGCCAAAACTACGAGCCAGCCTCCAAAACTCCCAGCTCAGTTGCCGCTCATGACCGCGGACCTCAAGCGGTACTGGAGCCCCATTATCTATAACGGCATTATTGACCAAGGTTTTTGCCAACTCCCACTCCTGGTTCTCTACCAAAGCTAACAACAGCAGCCTCATCGCGGTCCAGCCTACTTTGCCGTGCGACGCCTGGACCTTTCCAAGAATCCTTATGGCGGGTCCAGTCTCATTGAGGTGGGCATATCCCTCAATGGCTCTGTCCCAGAAGATATCATCGGTTCCTCCCTTAGTATTGGACGCCCGTTCGATGGTGTTCCGCACCCCATCCATATCAGGTGGTTTCTGAGCGAAGTATTGCTCTAAGAGCATAGTATAAATGAAGGCATTGGGTGCTACGCCTTGTTTGTTCATTGTGTCAATCACGGCATTAACCGGGGCCAATTCTTCAGGCGGAACACCTTCGTGTGGAAGTAGCTGGCGGATGATTTTACCAAATATTTGAATGTTGGGCTTGACACCTGCCAATTCCATTTCCGAAAAGACGCTTTGAACGATCTCATTAGCTTCTTCTGGTGTATATCCGTCCATAGACCGGAATGTCTCGTCTAAAATTGTCGTAAAGGTGTAGCTGTCGGGTTGCACACCAGTCTTATGCATCCGCTGCAATAGTGCCATAGCTTCTTGTGAACGACCATCACGGATCAAGGGCCTTAGGAGCATGTTATAGGTATCGACATTTGGTGCGATGCCAAACTTCCCGGCCCAGGCCAGGATCTTGTAGGCAGCTTTGGGCAAGTTGTTCTTGAACAAGGCGCCTATTGCGGCATTAATTACTTCAATTGAAGGCTTGACCGCGTTGTCGACACCGTTCATCAATTGCAATTGAGATAATTCCATGTGAGGATACTTCTGCCTCGCAGCTTCGATCCATATACGGCCCATCTCATCAAGTGCCGCAACTCCGGCATCAGTCCTTCTGCAAGTAAGGAGTCCACCAACTCTCGTCGCCCAACATATTGTGTCTGGCTCAACTTGTGCCAATATCATCTTCTTCCAAACCTGTTCCAGTGCTTGAGGGTCCCTGGCATTGATGGTACCCATCATCATCGAATCCCAGGTTCTCAAAGTCGGAGTCAAACCAGTGTTAACCATGTGATTCCAAACATCGATGGCACGGTTCGGTTGGCGAAGTCCCATGTAGACAAGAATCAAGTAATTGGCCAGAGTGATTGACAAAGTTCCTCGCTCGGCAGATTCAATACTTGGATCATTGACTGGCCATTTTGATACATCTGCCCAGATCTCATCGACTTGGCGCAGGTTTCTTTTTGTGAAAGCTTCATGGAGTCTCTTGTTGATGTAGCTTACACTGATCTGCACCGGAGCACGCGACATGCGTTCTGATTTCGTTTTCTCAAGCTCAGGGTGGTGATATTGTGCCATCTCGGTTGCCCGCGCTCGAATTTTACCCCAATTGGCCATAACGTAATCCGAACACTGAGCGACATTTGATGAATAATATGACGAGTGAATTCTGCTATAATCCAAGCCAGGAATGCTAATGACTCTGCTTAAGATCATCACAAGAGGCGACACATCTATGTTCAGTTTTTCGGTAGCCACGGTCCGTTCTGTCAAGAGTCCAAAGGTGGTAAGAGCAACCACAGGGAATGCTTTCAGACTTCCCAGTCCGAAAGAAGGAACCAGAAGTCCAAAGACGTCGTGTGAGCCTCGTTTGTTGTGTACTTTAACAGCATCCATTGTCGAGATGGCCGGTAATGTTGACCAGTATAAGGGTGAATTGCTGTCATGAAAGTTTTCCAATTGCCCGATATCACGGCATGCAATATTCCAGGCGCCAATCAAATCCTCAGTGAGACGTTTCTCGGTCTCTAGGTCATTCAGTTCTCCGTTTCTGATTCTCAGCAGATTTCGAAGAGGATGAGACACCATCTCAATCCAATCGTGACCATGGAGATAACCTAGTTCCATGAAGACCCTTGAAATTTCTGTAGTAGTAGGAAGTGATTCTGGCAATGGGTGGTCATTTTCTTTTGCCTGTACAATTGAATGCCACATCGAGCTGATCGTTGGTCGTAAGAATGAAGGCATTGATATCCTCTGTATGCCTTTTGCTCGTTGCGCGGCTGGACCGAAATTCTCGACAAAGAAAGCCCATTGATCCGGGTATGGAGCTCCATCCTTCATCATCTTGCTTAGCTCCTGTACCTTCTGGTACGGTTCCAGTATTGATTCATGAGTTGGGTGATCTTCGACTTCTGGTCGTTGTGAGTGGATGGTCTGTTCGAAGAGAGATTCAAGAACATCTCCAGGAACGTCCTTCCTTGTCCGAACCGGCTTCCTCCTCGGGGGTGTAGTTGAAGGCCCATCATCTTTTTCGGACCTCAACTGGTCCCCCTTTGACGACCTGGCATCTGTCCTCCGAGATTTGTTGTTGCTGAGAGAAATGAAGGTAGCTCTCGGCCTCCACTGTACAACGGTCATAGGGTGCCGCAGCTCGCGGATCGTTCGACGACATGCTAGGCAGATGTGAGGGTAGCTCATTGCCTCCGCGGCTTCGAGGATTCGGTCTTCGCGCGGGCAGGTAAATTGCGGTTTCTGCAAGTGCTGGTTCGCATCTCGTTGTCGATATCTTTTCCCCCAGAAGTTGCGACTGGAGGTCCTCGCCAAGCTCCAAATCCCTGCAAGCCTCCTCACATCAACTGGAGCTCTGGTGGGGTTCCACCCTCGACTCACCTCACCTCACTTATGTATTGGACTGACAACCACCCCACCTTTCATGTATTCCAAGCCGTGGTGAAAGTAAACACTGTTCTGTCTTCTCTACATGCGGCTCAGGCTGCTTGTCCATTACGTTAACAGCCAATTATCATGACAACTCTTCAGCCACGGGGTCCATACTCCCAAGAAGAGCTTCAGAAGCTTTATCCTAAAGGCTTGGACCTCCAGCTCGTTCAGGTCCTGTTACGTCACGGCGAGCGGTCTCCTGTCTCCGCGAGATTTCAGAATGCAGGACTCCATGCATATTGGCCGTATTGTTCAGTTGCCCGCCAGATGGTCAGCTCAACATATGAAGCCACTGAAGGGAAATGGTCACCACTGCAATGGCGGAAACGGTTGGAGACGTTCGGCAGCAACGACGATCCCGTGATCGCCTCTGGACCTGGAGGACATGTTGATGCGATTTGCAATTTGGGTGAACTGACGGACAAGGGAAGGGAAACGACCTTCGAACTTGGTCGAAGGCTCAGGCATCTCTACGTGGATCAATTGCAGTATATGCCCTCGATGATCCATGACGCAGATATGATATATCTACGAGCAACTCCTATGCCTAGAGCACTAGAATCGCTTCAGCAGGTGTTCTGGGGGATGTATCCTGCAAAGGCTCGATCTGCCTCATTTCCACCGGTCACCATCATCACGCGAGCTCCAGCAGACGAAACGCTCTTTCCAAATGACAGCAATTGTAGGAGATTTGCCCAGCTTTCCAGAGCTTTTGCTCAAAGAACTGCCGATCGCTGGAATGAGACAGACGAAATGGAGTACTTGAACAAATTGCTCAGCAAATGGATGCCCGAGTCCAGCAAGCGTGTTGCAGTTGATTCCCATCCGCGCCTCTCAGGAATCATGGATACTGTAAATTCAACATTAGCTCACGGTCCTGCGACCAGGCTTCCAAAGGAATTCTATGATTCTAAGGGTAGAAAAATTATCGACAAGATTTCTGTTGAGGAGTGGTTCAGTGGGTATCAAGAATCCCAGGAATATCGAACTTTAGGTATTGGTGCTTTGATGGGTGATGTTGTGGAACAGATTGTCGGTAGCGTTGAGCAGAATGCAAATGATCTGCATCGAGAGGTAGGAGGCAAAGACGGGTCTACCGGACATGGGAGAGGGGGCGAGAAGGGTATCAAGATGGCTCTCCGCGGATGCCACGACACGACTCTGGCCGGGATTTTGTCCAGCTTAGGAGCATTTGATGGAGAGGCATGGCCTCCGTATACGAGCCATATCGCGTTCGAAGTTTTCAAGAAATCTGGACTCCAATCACAAACTGAGATGCAATCGCAAGTTCAGGCGCCCGCTTCAGCCAGCTGGTTTGGATCACTGTTCGGAAGCGGACCATCAAAATCAGTCTCGGCGGCAATAGCTAGGCAAAAGCTCGAAACACTCAAGGAATCGGATCGGGCAAAGCTGGATGGCTATTATGTTAGAATACGGTACAACGATAAGGTCATGTCTGTTCCGGGCTGCAAAGCGGTAGGGAAGCATCTCGAGGGGGACGACACCTTTTGTACTCTTGTAAGTTGCTTCTTCCAAGCTATTTTGACTGCCTTGCTCACCACTTTGACAGGAAGCTTTCAAGGCCATTGTGGATAAGTACACTCCAGCACACTGGAAAGAGGAATGCTTAAGCAACTTAGAAGCACCGGCATTCCCAGAAAAACCAGAACCTTCAGGATATTAGATGATGTTTCGTTGTGTGAATTCCCCCATGCCATACATCCATATTATGTTCAACCTGCTGTTTGGTGCGTGCAGAAATGCGTGGTATTTTTAGACAGGCAGGTTGTACATAGCAGGGTTGGATATTCTGTGTAGATAGAACTTCTACTTGAATTATCTCGTAATATCAGTAACCATTTGCCGGGGTATCTTTCCCATCCGAATAAAGTATGCTATCCTTTAAGATGTAAGGAATCATCGAGACCCATCAATACCAAATAGATCTTACAACCGTGATGGGCTTAGTGAAGTGCTCTGTGCCTTCTTACCCTCAACAACAACTCCGAGACCCGTGCCAGCATCCAAAGAATTCGCAGTTCCAGCCGCCAGATCAAAAGACTCATCTCCCGAAAACCTCCAGCCTCTCTCCTCTCCCCCACTCAGGAAAGTACAATCACCACTGAGAGTGATATTCCATCCTCCACCAACGCCTCTCCCGCCCTTCCAATCCACTCTCGGAATCTCCGTCTCAGGACCCTCCCACTCTTTCACTCCCACCTCCATATTCTCCTTTCCCCTCCTCACAAACGTACTCAACCCACACGTAAATGGCCTAAAATCCTCTTCCGCGATATCCTCTGGCATCCTCCCCGTCAGCGCCCTCCCAATCGCAATCAGCGTCGCCGCATGCGTACACAGCAAGATAGCCTTCACGCCCTCGCGATCACTCTGCTCGATGATCCTATGCAGCGCATACGCCGTCCTATCATGTAGCTCCTCCAACGTCTCGCCATTCACGCTTGGTTTGATAACAGGCTTGTACTCTTCATCGTAATGTGGGAGTAAGTTTTTCAGGACGGCGGGCTCAGCGGGAGAGGGGTGGTCGAACCGTGCCATGCCGTACCATTCTCCGATGCCATTTTCGCCGCGGACCTTTGTGGTGGAGGGGGAGGTGGTTGCGGATTGGGAGGAGGCGAGAGCGGTGACGGTTGGAGTGATGGTCTGGATACAGCGATAGAACGGGGACGAGTAGATTCGTTCGATGGGTGGGGAAACGGTGAGGAGATGCGTGGCAAGCTCTTTGGATTGGGCAACGCCGTAACCTGCAAGCTCGGGGTCGCTGGCTATGCCTGTCGGAGAGGGGATGCTGGTTGAGTATTCCCCGGTTTTCGGGTCGACAACCCAGTTGGAGCGGAACTGTGAGGCATTGTCAGTAGGAGAAACTGGTAAGAGATTTCTGAGTATGACAGGCAGTTGGGGACGATTTTTAGAATAGTAGGAGATCACTTACCCCATGGCGGGTTACATAAATTACTTCGAGACTCATGGTTGTTTATTTTCGGAGGGATCGATGACGAAGTTTATCGATATATTTATTTTAGCCTCGGCTGATCGATAAGGAGGCTTGTTCTAAAAGTGGGGGCAAAACTGAAAGGATGTCCTTTTTCAATATTTGAAGGTTCATGGATCCAGAAAGGGAGTATAAATGTTGTAGAATTAGAGAAGCCGTTGCAAGAAGTTCGAGTTTTCTTTCCTTCATTCCGTAGGTATGGTGGCGGTCTTTGGCGGTCGCTAATGTTCATTGGCTTTAGGCATTCACCGGAGAAAGATAATGTTGTGTTCCTGCATATGCAGGTTTGCCGTGGTTTCTCACAAATGCCATGCCTTCTATGTGGTATACAACGGAGCTCAATGTCTTTTTCATAACCCGAAAAGTTACAATATTCGGGATGTCCTAGAGTTGTGTGACCTAGTATACAGTAGCTAAAAGCCTTCATCCGTCTTTCTACAAAGTTTGTACACTTCACCACAGAGTTATATCTCATCCCTCAGCGAGTCTACCAAATCATGACTCTGCTTCAAGACCCTTTCTGGTTGTCTCATATCTATGAACAAGTTAGAGAACCAATCTGATAAACAAGATCGATATTGACTTACCTCTTGCCTCTGAAAGCCCACACTCCCCAGTTTCCGCAGCTGATATCTTGAGGATCGAGATCGTTGAGATCCCACCTCAGACTTCGGAAACGATTCTCGCCTGGTTCCATCAACATATCCATTTCTCCTCCGACCTTCTGCTTAACCCAATCGATATCTCTCTCCATGTCGTACTGTGTGTAACCTGTGACTAGGATTGGTACCTTGGTCTCCAGTAATTGAGGAATCGTCTCCTCCCACTCGTGTGAGCTGGCAGGGTGCCCGAGACCTGGATGGAAGAGCATAAAGCAGTCGAAATATGGATCATATGGGTAGAAGTGGCCAGCCTGGTGGAGCGTATGGTAATATTCAACATATGTGCTGATTTTCATGGAATTGGTGATTCGATCCTCCACAATGGCTCCAAATGGGTTGGTAGGTGTTCTTTCCGGAAGTGGGAATTCGGCATCTCTGTTTGCCATACTTTCAGGGCCAATGAAGATAAGGTGGAATGCAACTCGGGGGAAAAGGTGGGTCAATTGTACCCAGACTTCTCGTGGAAGAGACGATTCTGCGCGTGCTCCGAGAATAAAGATTCTCATTGGCGGTGGGGTAGGTCTGAGTCCCTTGACATCAGGTCCTCCTCCAGAGCGAGGCGGGTGAAGAGAGTATCTCAGAGCTTGCCATTATTAGCGTTGCGACGTTCTTGGGCAGAAAGTACGTACCACTTAAACTCTTCAAGCCCTCTACAGTCAGACGTCCTTCTTTCTTTATGCTATATGGACTGAGTTCATGCAAGATGCTGCCAATCGTGACTGGGTATGTCAACAACCGCGTCGCTTGTCGCAAACTTCTCTCATCATTGATCGCCTTAAACTCTCTTGAAAACAGGAAGGTATCCCAATTTGTCATGTTGACCATTGCCTCCTCAATCTGGTCGCCAGGGTATTCAAACTCCGGAAAGAACCTGCCGGACCGTAAATCATGGTCGTCCTCATTGATCTCTCTCAGTGTATCACAGATTTCCAGGTGCGCCTCATAATCGTCTGCCCAATGCTCTTCCGAGCAAGAAACGGGTATGCCACAGTCAGGACATTCAAAGTCTACATGTGCAGGAGGTAATGGCCCTTTGACAGACTTTCGTGCTTCTGGATCATCTGGATTCATGGGTAGGCGGGTTTGGTGGTGATCGGGGTGTGGACAGTATGCATTCTGCTTCATGAAAGCAGCTCTTCGTCTTATTTCGGGTGAAGGGGAGCTGGAGAAAGGATGGAACAGGTTGTTTGGCATTAAAAGAGATCTGCCTTCTGTCTCGGGAGCGGGTGTAGACTCGAGGCCACCTGGAGTTCGGAAGTCGAATGGCTCATTCTTGACTTTCTGTCCTTGTCCTCCTAACGATGACACTGTCCTTCTGCCAATTGGCTTCTGCGTTGCGTCCTCCCTTATGATTGACTTTGTTCCATTCTGCTGGGTCGAAATTGTCCTCGAGCCCAAGGCAAGTCGCGAGGAAAATACCGGTCTTTGAGAAATTCGAGATGTAGTTTTGAGGGCAGTTAAGCACCGATGACAGGTATAAGAAGCCGAATTGCGCATCTCGGAACGTTCAGCAGTTCTTTGCGTTGATCGTGAAGCTCTGTAGGCTTTCAAGTGGTGCGATATATGGGTATATTGACTAGTCCCAATGAGGAAAGGCCGTCAGAGCTGCTCTTCAATTTGTTCGAGATGCCCGCGAAATAATCACCACGACATGATTTGAGCTGCGAAAAGCTGCCTTGTCAGCTCTAACAGCCTGCAAACATTTTACCGTCCAGCCCGCGGGTATTTTCATTGTCAAATACGTTACGCAGACATTCTGCGCGTCAGCGACAAGATGGCGACAACCTCTTCTATGTTTATGTACAGCTTGACGGTCCAACCTCCAACCGCAACAACCCAAGCTATCCTGGGTCAATTCACAGGCACAAAGGAGCAGCAGATTATAACTGCTTCAGGTTCTCGCCTTACTTTGCACCGACCGGACCCATCCCAGGGCAAGATCGTCACAGCCCTTTCGCACGATGTTTTTGGTATAATCAGAGCCATAGCAGCCTTCAGGCTGGCTGGAAGTAACAAGGGTAAGTCAGTCAATCTTGTCATTTGAATTTCACTTAGTGATTTGAAGCATGGATGGCAGCACGAGAAATTCCACCATGAATCGTCACCGGCACAAAGTGGTACAGATAAATGGGCATTTTGGAAGAATGGATGCTAAACAAACTTTTTAGATTATATCATCATCACATCCGACTCAGGCCGAATCACCATTGTTGAATTTCTTCCTGCACAGAACAAGTTCAACAGATTGCATCTGGAGACATTTGGAAAATCCGGTGTAAGGAGAGTCATCCCAGGACAGTATTTGGCTGTGGACCCGAAAGGAAGAGCTTGCTTGATCGCTTCTGTAGAGAAGAACAAGCTTGTCTATGTGCTCAATCGTAATGCCCAAGCAGAACTGACAATCTCGTCTCCTTTGGAGGCGCACAAAGCTCAAACCTTGGTATTTGCTATGTGTGCTCTTGATGTTGGTTACGCGAATCCGGTCTTTGCTGCCCTAGAGGTTGATTATGGCGACTCGGATCAAGACCCAACGGGCCAAGCATACGATGAGATTGAGAAGACCTTAGTCTACTACGAACTCGATCTCGGGCTGAACCACGTGGTACGGAAATGGTCAGATCCAGTAGACCGGACAGCCACCATTCTCTTCCAAGTCCCAGGAGGTACTGATGGACCCAGTGGAGTTTTGGTATGCGGCGAAGACAACATCACATATCGGCACTCGAATCAAGAGGCTTTCCGTGTTGCCATTCCTCGAAGACGAGGGGCCGTAGAAGATCCAAAAAGAAAGCGGGTTATTGTTGGTGGTGTTATGCACAAGCTGAAGGGTGCCGCCGGTGCCTTCTTCTTTTTGCTGCAGACTGACGACGGAGATCTTTTTAAAGTCACTATTGAAATGGTTGAGAACGACGATGGCCAACCCACAGGAGAGGTTAAACGGCTCAAGATTAAGTACTTTGATACCGTCCCTGTTGCTACAAGCCTTTGCATCTTAAAGAGCGGTTTCTTGTTCGTTGCAAGCGAATTTGGTAACCACCAGTTTTACCAGTTTGAGAAGCTTGGAGATGATGACGAGGAAATCGAGTTCATCAGCGACAACTTTCCCACTGATCCGACCGAGCCATACACACCCATTTATTTCCACCCACGCCCAGCGGAAAATCTGAGTCTCGTGGAAAGCATCGACTCCATGAATCCTCTGATGGATTGCAAGGTTGCGAACCTGACTGAAGAGGATGCGCCACAAATTTACTCCATCTGTGGCACTGGAGCTCGGAGTACTTTCAGAACATTGAGACATGGACTGGAAGTGTCCGAGATTGTCGAGTCCGAACTACCTGGTGTCCCCTCTGCCGTCTGGACCACAAAGCTGACGCGAAATGACACTTACGATGCTTACATCATATTATCCTTCACCAATGGCACCCTTGTTCTTAGCATTGGCGAAACTGTTGAAGAAGTGACCGATACTGGTTTCTTATCCAGCGCGCCAACTTTGGCTGTGCAGCAACTCGGCGAGGACGGCTTGATCCAAGTCCACCCAAAGGGTATCAGGCACATCAGAGCTGATCGTCGCGTGAACGAGTGGGCTGCTCCCCAGCATCGATCCATTGTCGCCGCCACAACAAATGAACGACAAGTCGCTGTTGCTCTTAGCTCTGGCGAAATTGTTTACTTTGAAATGGATTCCGATGGATCTTTGGCCGAGTACGATGAAAAGAAGGAGATGAGTGGTACCGTTACTTGCCTGAGTCTTGGTGAGGTGCCTGAAGGACGAGTTCGCAGTCAATTCCTAGCTGTGGGGTGTGATGATTCAACAGTCCGAATTTTGAGTCTCGATCCCGATTCCACCTTGGAAAACAAATCAGTTCAAGCATTGACATCGGCTCCTTCCGCCCTTTCAATCATGGCTATGGCCGATTCGTCATCCGGAGGTTCCACCCTCTACCTGCATATTGGGCTTTATTCGGGTGTATATTTGAGAACTGTCTTGGATGAAATTACTGGAGAGCTATCAGATACTCGCACTCGATTCCTTGGTCCAAAGCCAGCTAAGCTCTTCCGAGTCTCGGTTCAAGGCCAGACAGCTGTGCTTGCCCTGAGCTCGAGACCATGGCTTGGATACTCCGATCCAGTCACAAAAGGCTTCATGCTTACTCCGCTGAACTATCCCGGTCTTGAATGGGGCTGGAATTTCAGTAGCGAACAATGCACTGAAGGCATGGTTGGTATTCAAGGTCAAAATTTAAGGTACGGCTATTTTACTTTCCATTTTGCAAGCCCCACCAGAGATACTATGATGATTTTCTTATCGTTAACTTCCGAGTCCAACGTGACTGTGCGGATTAATTATTATAAATCCAATTGTTCCTTCTGAGAATCTCATGACCCACACACTTTGTGCTTTCAGCTCGAAAAATGGCACCTACTGACATTCAATACTTGCTAGAATCTTTTCCATCGACAAACTCACCGACAACCTACTCCAAGAGACCATACCACTCACATACACACCCCGAAGTTTCGTTCGACACCCGGAGTACCCATTATTCTACACAATCGAATCCGACAATAACATTCTCTCCCCGGCAACCAGAGCTCAGCTCCTAGAAGATCCATCAGTCGTCAATGGTGATGCTGCCGTATTACCAGCGGAGGATTTCGGCTACCCACGAGGCAAAAACCACTGGGCATCCTGTATCTCTGTTGTTGACACTGTCACGGAAAAGAGCGTTATTCAAAAAATCGATCTCGATGATAACGAAGCCGCAGTCAGCATGGCCACGGTTTCGTTCGCCAGTCAAGACGATGAAGTCTTCTTGGTTGTTGGAACAGGCAAAGACATGATTGTCAGCCCCAGATCGTCGACGTCTGGGTTTATACATGTTTACCGATTTCATGAAAATGGAAAGGAGATCGAGTTCATTCACAAGACGAAAGTCGAAGAACCGCCAATGGCTCTTCTAGCCTTCCAGGGTAGATTATTGGTTGGCATTGGCAAGGACTTGAGAATTTATGACCTAGGTATGCGACAGCTTCTCCGAAAAGCTCAAGCCGAGGTTGTACCCAACTTGATTGTTGGTCTTCAAACACAAGGAAGTCGAATTGTTGTCAGCGATGTCCAAGAAAGTGTCGTAATGGTTGTGTACAAGTTCCAAGAAAACAAGCTCATTCCCTTCGTGGATGACACCATTGCCCGATGGACTTCTTGCACGACCATGGTGGATTATGAAACCGTCGCTGGTGGCGATAAGTTTGGCAACTTGTGGCTTCTTAGATGTCCTTCCAAGGCAAGCGAGGAAGCTGACGAAGAAGGATCTGGAGCACATCTTGTCCATGAACGATCATATCTACAAGGGTCACCTCATCGCTTGACGTTGATGGCTCATTTCTTCACCCAAGATATCCCAATGAGCATCCAGAAGACCAATCTGGTTGCCGGAGGACGAGACTGCATATTATGGAGTGGAATCCAAGGAACTCTTGGTATTCTGATTCCTTTCGTCAGTCGCGAGGATGTGGACTTTTTCCAGACTCTCGAGCAACATCTCAGATCAGAGGATGCTCCACTGGCCGGAAGAGATCATCTCATCTACCGGAGTTACTATGTTCCAGTCAAGGGAGTTATTGATGGGGATTTGTGTGAAAGATATACCCTCTTGCCTACGGACAAGAAACAAATGATTGCTGGGGAGTTGGATCGGTCGGTCAGGGAAATTGAGCGTAAGATATCTGTATGTCCCCGTCACAATCACATATCAAAAACCAGATGCTAACTCGTCATTAGGATATTCGGACACGGTCAGCATACTAATTGGCGCTTTGGAGTGGGTAAACGTGGGTTGTGTGTACAGTACGGCGTTGTGCAGGCAAATTGCACCGGTCATGAACATCATGACATCTAGTCAATCCGACTATGATACAAAATACAAACTCGTGAAAGCAAAAGGTCTACCATCGCTACCATTTCATGCAAAGTCATCACTCATCTCTGGCCAGTAAATCTCCTCTTGCCTACGTCATGCTTCTTTCCTTTGCCTTTCACATTTGCCTCTATCGGGTGTTCTTTCTCCCATCTCTCATCCTCCTTATATGCTTCTATTGCAGCTTCTAGGTCGTAGTCGACCTGCTTCAAATATACCAGAGCAACATCATATCTGTATTTCGGAGCAACACTACGTCGTCAGCATCTTCCCTCGAATTCTCCAGCATCTCATCCAAATAGAAGTACGTACTCGGAAACTTTACACGCTACCATCCACCTCCTTACTATTCCCTTCCTCCTTTCCTCCTCTTCTCCTTCCACTGGTCGCGGACTCAAGCTCACCCCTCCTTTATAAAACTCTCCGGGTATAACAACCGTCCGTCTGGCCAGCAGCAGGTGGTCTGAGGTGATATTATTCGCTTTTCTTAAAGCTGCTATTGGAACTCCATAGCGGAAGGATAAGGATGTTAGGGTATCGTTTTCGTGGTCTAGGAAATGGAGGACGTCTTCTGCGGGTTGGGTATCTGAGGATTTCTCGGGGAAAACTCTCTGGGGATTCGTGAGGGAGGAATAGCTGGGGAGCTCGTCGGAGTATGCGGGGGGTTCTTGGGGTGGTTTGGAGGTTGATGAGGGCGGTGTGTATGTTGGCGGGTCGCGGAGTCCTTGTGGTAAGGGAGACGGTTTCGTGGATACTTGGCAGAATGGACCTGGAAGCCTTGATTTAGCATTCAAGTAGGATTGTTGGAGAACAGTGCCACTTACAATATGTAGCAAAACGCTGGTTGTCCTAGATATCAATATCATTAATATGAGGGGCACCGGAACATGGACATCTGCCGTACAGCTATGCAGTTCCCACAAATGACTCTTCCGCAACATTCCAGTCGTCGGTCATGACCCTTTGGTTTCTCACTCTTCTCATCGTATTGCGGCAGCACGTTCTTAAGGAGTGTCGCGCAAGTACAACAGCTTTCTTCGGCCATCGTTGGGGCACTTGACTGGTAAGTTGATCCTGGTCTCGATCTGGTTGTTCATGGATTTCCGGTAAGGTGTGGAAGGGGCGGCTCTTGACTAGGGGCATATAGAGGTAGAGTCCGTGTAGTGTAGAGTATATTAGATAAATGATGAGATGCTGGGCGTAAGTTGATAGGTAGGATGCGGGTTGAATATCAATGACGCTTGTTGCCTGTTTGGGCTTATCTCACACGGACGATTTTGACCCCGCAACGCCACTCTTTCAAGCCACTTTTGCCCCCCTTTTGGTGTCGCTTATTTGCCTGGGCTGGGATCCTTCATTGTTTTGAACATCACTGAGTTCTCAATTCGCGAGATCTCGACTTGAACGATTATTTTGTACTGGTTACCTTCCGCTAAACAGGCAAAGAATTCTTTGGCAGCTGCACCCTCGACAAAAAGATCTTTGCGTACCTCATTCATTTCTACGGTGGCACTTGATTCGTAGCTTCCAGTCGCTGGGATAACAAATCAAAGTTGCTTGGTGGCCGAGGTCAATTTCATCGCTTCTTGGTAGTACAAGTTCTTTCAGGACAGTCTTTTCATAAGCAGGGTCTTTTACAGCTTCACAAATCGATCGCTGCTTGTAGTTCTGCATAAGTGGGGGCAGCGGTTATTGGTACTACCCAGCCAGCAGTTGATCCAAAACCTATTCACCGCGGTCTGCCACTCTACTAGATGCAAGTGAACGCATGCCTTGAGCAGCAATACACTCCAGGCTTCCGGCAAAGTCTTCCAAACTCGACTGAGCTTGAAAACTGAGCGTGTCACAGTACCATTGAAGCTCAAGTGGCACCAGCCGCGCGATTTCACGAGTCAACGCGATGTCACCCGAATCGTTCACGGAGCAAACGACCCAATACTGGCAAGAAATTCTTCCCGATGCTGAAGCACCCCCGGCTCCGTGGAAATATGGGTTTCCTGCTCGTTTGCCAGATCAGAGAATTCTCAAGTTACCTATTCGAGCCCTAAATGCCAACGAAGCGGTTGCGTCTCTCATCATCAACCAAGCTGCTCTCGACGTTACTGCTGAACTTGGAAACTTTCTCGTACATCAAGTTCGACCATTCCATCCAGACATCATTGTTGGACTTCCCACTCTCGGACTATCGGTTGCTCCTATAATTGCCAAAGGCTTGGGTCATGGTAAGAATACTTCCGTTCCTTAAGCGATAAACATGAAAGCTGATTTATGCGTAGATCGATATGTTCCCTTGGGCTACTCCCGCAAATTCTGGTACACAGATACACTTTCCACAGAAGTCTCATCCATCACCTCTCCATCTGGCGAGAAGAAACTCTATCTTGATCCTAACCAAGTTTCGCTGTTGAAAGGCAAGAGAGTCATGATCGTTGATGATGCAGTCAGCTCTGGTAAAACATTGAAGGCATCCTGGGACTTTCTTGAAGCGGTAGGATGTGAGGTTGTCGGCTGTGGAGTTGTGATGAGTCAAGGCAACAGATGGAGGAGTGTATTGGGAGAGGGGAGAGCTGAGAATGTCCGATGGGTCTTTGAGTCTCCCTTGCTCAAAAGGGTGGAAGGTGGATGGGGTGCTCGGGAGTAATGTTTTTCTGTTAATGGGCTATCAGTAAAGCTGTCCTCAGCAGCGGGTGTATTCAGCGGAAAACATTTGAAGATGTATTCTAACTTCGGCGAAGAGTATTACTTTGGCTGGAAAAGGACCTGTTCTGAGTTAGATCCAGACCCCATTTGGTAATTCTTTTTCGTTGTTTCGAAATCAATGGCCTTGTCGCACATAGTCAAAGAGCAAGATCTCATTCCATTATGTCCAGAGAATTTCCCATGAACGAGCCTTACATTGAATACTAGGGTTTTCATCTTCGCAGCAATTTGCCCTATCTCGCTCAATCACTTCAATGTTGACATTCGCCTAGTTCGGCGACAGTTGTTGGCCAAAGGTCCTGTAAGTATCCGAACTTCTTTGAAATCAAACGTGTCTACTATACAATACAGCCATAGTGATCCCTTAATGGTTTTCTGACAAACATTTCACCAATTCTCATTGTTTTGAAGGCGTACTATTGCCTGCTTTCGTTTGTAGGTGTGTCACGTGAATCTTTGAGATTCCTTGGCGGGAGCCCCTGAGTTGAATCGCGAAGTCCCCAGGTCGCGTCTTCAGGAGCTCCAAAGTACACATTGCGCCTCGCATAACCACGACTCCAACACAACTCCTCCGCTCATCGCACAATCTTCGTCCATCAATAATCCTCTCATCCTACTCAAAAGAAGCCCAAAATGTCCTCCTTCCTCGCCCGCCGTGCTCTGCGCACCGCTGCTCCCATGTCCCGCAACTTCTCGAGCAGTGCACCACGATCGTCTTTTGCGAAGATGACCATCGTCGGCAGACTTGCAGATACACCAGAGCTTTTGCCCACAAGCACAGGAAAGGAGATCCTGAAATACTCGGTTGGGACAAACAGTGGACGGGGAGAGAACCAGAAGACGAACTGGTTCCGCGTTACTGCTTTCTTGCCTGAGGGACCGCAGAGAGATTTCATTGCAGGTTTGGATAAGGGGTACGTAAATTTACAATACTTTTTGCAGTAGACGGGCGGCTTGGCATGATTGGTATAGGTGGATATCTTTGAGCGGGGCCCGATGTTTTGGGTATTTCGAGAATACTTACTAACTCATACATCTTTAGAACCCTGGTTTACGTTGAGGGTGAGGCGTCGATGAGCCAATATGAAGACTCCGATGGCAAGCCCAGAAGCTCTTTGAACATCGTCCAGCGTACGAAGTCCCCTAGCTCGATTCCTTGTTGATTACATACCTAACCCACTGTAGGACAACTCGATGTTCTCTCCCCAAAGAAACCCGTTGCTCAGTAACTCCAACACCTACGAATACCCGTTCTCTGCCTACATCAACCCTTGGCAGGCTGATACATACTATCTGGTTTCCTTTGTCGATTGTTACTCGGAACGAATGATTAGGCGTTGGAGTGTTCGGTGGGATGGGCTGGACTTTGTATGATTTGCGTTTGTAAGAATTGGAGAATCGATAGTGAGTGGGGATGCCAATGGTAGCGTGTGTCTATTTAGAAGCAATGAATCTCTTCTCACTCTCCCGTTTCGTCTTCTGCGATAACTCATGAGTGTGTGATATCTGGAAGGTGCTTGGTCCCGAGATTCAGAGACTGGGTGCGGACCTAGACGCTACCTTAAGCGAAGAGGAAGAATGAGATGCCAGTATGTGCGAGCAACGGCACATCCCAGGTATACATGCAACACGAAGTGCAGGAGATCATTCTGTGCGGCATATGCCACCTGTGACTTTGACTTTTCTGAGCGCAAATGCCACTGGTGAATTTGAAAGCTTAGTGCTCTCTTGTTTACCCTCGGCAAAATATGCAGAGCCACACCATCCCATCTCATGTCTATAGTTCCTAGCCAAGGTATCATTTGGAAAGCTCATAACATTTCACGTCGTGCATAAGTTATACCAACGAGGCATATAGTGAAAGCCGGCGACCCTGTCTGTAAGATGCAGTAGTGGTGTTGGATTTGCTTTCTTCATTAAGCTCTGATCACAGATTTTGACAATCACTACTGCCAACTTTATGGAAAAGATCCTACTCAGGAACTTATGGGACCTATGCTAAAAACATAATGACTCTTCTTCCCTTCACGTCTGATTCCACGCCGGAAATGCAGGTGAAAGGCATGGGAAATGGAGACGCACCTTCCAATCGCCTCAAATATTTTGAACCTAGAAGAGCATCAAGATAGAGAAGATATTTGATCCACGCAGCAAAATCTGAGCATTCTTGGTGAAGCCAAAGACATCTTCTTCCTCCAAATGCTGATTTCAGCTCTCCTGCCAAGGCTTCGTCTGATCAACCAATTGTTGCAGCCAGAATCTCGCTTCGGCATCAACAAACCCCCCTCAGTCAATCTCAAGCCCAATCTCAAAAGGCAGCATTTCCGCGCTCCTACCTATCACGATCACATTTTCACAGTCACCGAAGTTAATGCACAAGAAAGTTTTGAAAGAATGATAGTTGATTGATCTAATGTCCTTCGCCCACCACAGGTCAGAAACAATTTCCCGCTCAACAAAGTCCAAACCAATGGTCATCACTCCACCGAATCCAACTCGTTCTCATTCAGGTTTTTTTTTGGGGGGGGGGGGTGGTTTGGGTTGAAACAGATGAAATGAATTGTAAAATCATAAAGAAATAAAGAAAAAAGCGGGTCTATTTTTTTGGGGGTGATTGTTTTTTGTTTTTCGAATTTTTTTAGTGACTTGACCGAGAGATGGCATGATCAGCTCGTACTGATGTTTGTTGACTGAGTGTTCGGCGTCGGGTATAATGAGAATCGATGTTGTCGTAGTTTCCACAGGCATGCCAATCTTGGGGTCAGGTCATTTTTTTTTTCCCTCCTGTTTTTCGCTCTGCATCAGCATTGTCTCTAGCCCTGTGACCTCTGCTCAGTGAAGAGAGAAGCTTAGTACCAGATCCAGCTCAGGTGTGCTTATTGTTGCATCATGGCCGAGGTCTCTTCGACCTCCTCACCCTCTTTATCTTCATCAGCTCCATCATACTCGACTTCTTCATCATCCTCGACGTCTTCATTGTCCTCGACTTCTTCGTCATTCTCGTCGAAGCGCGGCATCTCCTCAGCTTGGCGGCCACCCCTTTTCCTGGATTCCGACTTGCCAGTCCCTGTTCCTGGACCAGCACCTTTTGGCGGAATAGGCTCGCCATCTCTTCTTAGACGCCATATAGTATTACCCTCGGGGATAAAAGCATCTCCTCTGCATAGAGCTGCTCGTAAAGACTGCCGTGGTGTTTTTTCAAAGCCAGGAATCCATGTTTTTGCCAGTTCATGTATTGTACGGAGAGACAAAGCGTATTTGCGTTCAGGACATCTGGCCAGAAGTATCCAAGTAACCCAACCCCAGCAAGGCAACCACAACCCTTCTTTGGATTTGGTGAGTCGAAATTCAGGTTTATCACACATTCCAGGCGCCGCTGTCTCATCATTTTCTCCATAGTTTTTTTTCCCCCCGGAGTTTGGAGTGAGGCCGAGCAATCGTAACTTGAGTGGAGTATTGTTGCCTACCCAGACTAGGTTGGGGTCCACCCACAACTCCTTCCCCGCCTCCTCCTCCTCCTCCTCTTGTCCACCTGGGGGATCTGCATGTCGAACCAGGGGCAGTGTAGTTGTTGTGTTGTCTCTACCGGCTGTCGGGAGCGTTTGCTGAGCAGTCGGGGGTAATGGCGCTGCAGTTGTCTTCTGCTTTTTTGCGACCTTTGCAGGCATTTGATCGGCGGCCTTTCTCTTCACACTGGCTAATCCTTTGGCGAGCGGGATGGTACCTTCAGCCTCAGCGCTTGATGTCATCTGCTCCTTTGAGACGTTGGAGCTCTTTTCCTGAGCAACTGTCTTTCTCCGTAATGGCATAGGCGTAGCCTTGCTCTCGGCATCTTCGAGAGTTTCCTTGGCAGATTGTCTTCTGAGATAGTCTGTTACACTGTAAGGTCGTCCTGATGGCAGTGGTGTTCTTGGCTTCTGGAATTGAGCTTGCTTGGTAGCCTGACCCTTTTCGGTGGTAGAGAGACTTCCTTCAGCGGGACTGATAGGCTGTGGCGGCGTGGTAAAGCTATCGATATCCAGTTCCGAGTGGTCGAAAGTCCGATGGCCAGAAGAATCGCGTTTCACTACGAACGCATAAAAGCATCTTGCCGGGAATTGATCTCCTCGGAAGGCCGTGGTCTCTTGGAATTCATTGAGGTGGCCGCAAGTAGGCGGTAACATTCGATTCAATTCGGCCTCTTCTCGTCTGAGTTGTATATCTTCTCTGACTGCCTTTGCGATGGCCCTGTCTTGCTTTTCCTTGTGCTCTTTGGCTTGTCTTGCAGTGGGGTTGGCCTTTAAAGGTGCCAGTTTCTCCTTCGGCTGTGGAATTTTCTCTTGGTGAACTTCGGAATCCTTGAGAACGCAATGACAGTGCGTTGTGTAATGCTTGGCCTCTCGTGGACACTTAGCACATCGACAGAATTGAAGCATTCCATTACGACAGTCGCATGGAGCAATATTTTGCTTTTTTTCTTCCTCCTTCCTTTTGACTGTGCTGAAGAGAATATTGCAGGCAAGGCTCAACGTAGACCAATGATCTCTCGGCAAAGGCTTGTAGGGTGAGCTATTCTCGGTGGCCTCGTTGCGCGCATAGGAGAATCGTGGATTGTATCGAGTAGCTTCTTCTTTTCGTTTGAGCAAGTTGCGTTCCAACTCGGCCCTGGCAGCGGCTTGTTCAGGTGTTGGCCCATTCAGATGCCGGTACCAATCCTCTCCTTCTTCTCTTCTTGGAACCACAGGGTTCAGCCTTTTGATACTCTCGGGAACCTCGTCTTTCCCAGGGAACTCATACTCCCTATCTTTCTTCGTGGGCAAACCATTGATATTGTGGTCATAAGCGGTTCTGAATGGCTCTGACTTTGGTTCTTCGAACAAATAAGCGAGATGCGGGAACTCTACTGGGTCTGGGAGTTGGTGATTAAACCCATTAGCGTAGTGTTGGAGGCTCTTCGTGACGTCTTTATCGATTTCGGTGGCTCTCTCGGGATAGCTCTGGCTAGGTTTCTGGGCCTGTGCGGGACATCTTTGGCTGTGACTGTCCGAACCTTCACCAGTGTCTGGATGTGGCAGAGCCTTCGCGGACTTGGTGGGGCTTTGGCGTAGTGTCGGCATGGTGAAGGTAGCTGGGGGTTGTTATGAGGAAGAAGAAGATATGTTGTTGTGGTGGTGGTTGAGGTGGAAGTATGTGTATGATTGAGTTTGAAGGGTATAGTGACTGAGGAAGGGTATGAGAAGAGAAGATGTTGAAAGTGGTGATGAGAAAAGTTGAGTATCACAGAGACAGGGCCGAAATGATATATACTTGGGGCATTGGAATCTCAACTGGCACACAGCTATTAGTTCAGAATGCAATAAACCTACTACGAAAGGCATTGTGCACTAAGCGTGCCTGCTTTGGGCTTGGTGGTTGAGTTCTGAGCTGATTTAGACCCTCTGGCTGGGAAATTCTGCCCATACTTTCTATTTCGACTGAGTAGAGTGCTACTATACTAGCTAGTCGATGTTAAAGCCGTAGAAGTGCATCAATTCTAAGGTTACTCCCGTAGAGCAGATAGGTTAAGACAAGTGAGCATGGAGAAGAAGCACGCCAAAGACCACGATCAGCGTGGAACCAGAGTTGTCGACCCGAACAAGAATTGGCATGCCGATAAGAGGCAAAAATGCCGAATGACAGAACACAGAGGGCACCATGGCCATCGCGGCGCAATGTAAGTGACCATTATGAAAAACTTTGCATTAAGGGAGTTTGATGTCGTAAGCGGGGCACTTTCCAGACAGGATAAGCCAAGAGGACTTTTGGAAGCTTGCCGGCAGCGACACATCATTCATTGTGCGAACATCTAAATTCTCCAATACAGCCATGTCCTTTTGGACTCTCAAATAGGATATCTACTTTTAACCCTGTTTTGAACTTCATGATCTCAGAATTTGGCAAAGGAAACAGAAATTGTTAAGCGAGAAATCTGTAGAGCTAACAGGGGATTGAAGCCGGCTTCGCATCAACATGGTACACTAACGTTGGAACAACGCGAAATGAAATCTCCGAAAGTGAGTCAAAAACGAAGACACACTAAAATTGCGGTCCCAGGTGTCAAACTCTGAGAACCTGGGGAAGTTGGACCTGAGAAGCCTGATGATTGTTCCGAAAAACTGGGTGACGGTTGAGTAACTAGAAAGGGGAGCGAAGTACCTACAGCGTGCTTAAGAGAATCGAAGAGTATGAAGGGACAGCACCGTAAAATGTTCATCTCTTATTCTGGCTCTACGTGAAAAGTGCTGCGAAGAGAGATCGAAAATGCTTTGGAATTGATAACTTTAAGGAGTGTCACGTGCGCACAATATTGCTGAGAATGATGAAGCACCTGTTGGAAGAGGGCGGAAGGAGGTGGCAGTACAACACCATGACGTCCACATGGCACGATTTTTCACAGTCTGTGATAGACTGTGATGTACGCACAAGCTCTGGCCCAGTCTCGGAAGCATCGTCCAAGTGATGACTACTTCTGCTTATGGAGACTCTCCTACATTGCTATCGAGCAGCGATTGTGACAAGTATAGGCTTAATTACCATAAGAACTTTACGCACTTTAAGGAGCGCCGTAGAATGAGTGAGGAAGGAGCAGGATAGATTGGACTTCTTTATTCATGGCTCAGACCTTGTTGTCCTGTCTCTGAAGGAAGGGACGATCATGGTGCTATGCAAGGGTCTTGAAAGTGATACAGTTCGAGAAATGCACTCAACTTATGAAGAGACGGCAGCAAGACTAATCGATCTGAGGTTCCCAAAGATTTTGCTCCACCAAGCTCAGTGAGGTGTACAGCATTGTCTGGTTTCTGTGCGCCAGCGACTTTTCAGTGCCATATGATGCCCCACCTGACCTCAAAAATATTCTGAAGTAGGTCTTATTACTAAAGCTGTAGACCTTTCCTTAGATCTAGGCCCTAGAGCGAAATGCAACAAATCCTTCCTCAGAATATCTCAAACATGGACAGATCACTGATTGGCCTGAGCACCCGCAAGCTCGTAACTACAGAATCACACAGAAGTCTACATGTCTAGCATCTAGGCCTACTGCCGACATGCAACAAAGCCGTATTTTGGGTCTGTTTGAATTGAGTTTTTCATCGACAGACTGCTGACTGGCTTTCTACCCTGCAAGTGTGGGTTGGGTAACCTCAATTTTGCTGCTAAAACAGCTACCGAGATGGCTTTTAGAAGGGGTAGGCCTAGAGACGATGTGCAACAGAGTGTTCTGGAGGTTTGTGGTTTTTGGGAGGCTTGTTTGGATCCCTGCAAGCTCAGCTTTACTACGCTGGTGTGGATTCGGGAGTCATCGTGTAGAACGTTCTGGACAGTCTTTGACGACGTGCGACAAAACTGACGAAATGGGGTTCCATGGACTGAGTGTACTTCGCATTATCCTATATACGTTTATGCTGAGAGTAGGATGGCTTGTAGCGCTGCCGATGAATGCGCTGCCAACCCACATATTTCACAAGCTATCAAAGTGTGGCCTGCCCCGGTGTGCGACAACAGCCTCTGAGGAGGGAGGATCGGCTTTGAAGAGCGACAGGAAGGCACATCTCGCTGCTAAACTAATTGCAGGGATTGCTTTCCGGTAACTTCCTCCCCATGGAAACTGGTGCAATACGCAACCGAGGATAGTTAACGGTTAGAAGGGCAGCTCAGATAATCTGAAGAATAATCGTGAACCGATGAATGTAAAGGTTCAAAGACGGTTCCAACTTCAATAGCCTTCACCCTCCTCGCAGCAAAGATTCACGGTAATATGGTGAATATGCGTATCGTTGCGAAATGCTTGAGCAATGGTATATCTCTGAAAGGAAGGAGCCACTCATGCCCATTGAAGCCGAAAGAACTTCTCTTGTTTCATAAAATATACAGCGGACACCTAGATCTGACTTGTTCGATGCACCCAAGGATGACATTAATAGCTTAGTGCTAAGAGCACGGCTGGCTAGTTGGAAGGAGCAAAATGCGAAAATATGCCAGAAATTCCAAGCAGCAAATAGATACAGAGCAAACAGTAACAAAATGACAAATAGATAGCAATATTATGACAATATATAAGATATATGGCAGAAAGAAAAAGGGGAGTTGTAAAGCTGGACCCTTTTAGAAGGATGATGTTAATAGGGCAAGGAACACTGAATTTAGGGAGGAAGGAACAGGATGTTATGGCAACTGAAATATTCGAATAATTTGTGGCTAACTACCACAAAAAATGAAAACTTTTTTTGGAGGTACCTCACTGAATCGAGCTCAAGTCTCAAACTACCTAAGCTTTCAGCTTGTAAATGAAGGCAGCTCTGAACCGCAATATCCCCTACCTCAAACCAAGCGACAGCTGTCCATACTTCCAAAACCGGCAGCGACTCCTCCCTCTTCGCTCTTATCACCCTTTGTTCGTAGTAGATATCCCGCTTCCTCATTGTGCAGAACCTCCTTCGTGGCTTGATCCCAGAGACAGGTGCCATAGACTCCTAGCTCGCAGATGACGCCGCCTTGCTCTAGCGCGCCATTGCGGAGGATGATGTTGTGAACTGGAGGCGGAATGATGATCTCCATCAGGATGAACGACTTCCAGTGTGTTTCTGGGAGGGACTTTAGGAAAGGTGGGATGGAGGTGCGGTAGATGTTGTTTCCTCCTCCCTCACGCTGCGGCTTCAAGACGTAGCCTTTGCACTTCTCGGGATCGATGGCGAGTTGCCGGGCTTCGAGACCGGCGGGTGTATCGTCAAGTGGGAAGATGTTTGTAAATGTGTCTTCGAGGCCTTGGATTGAAGATTCGTCGGCTTTCATGAAACGGGTGAGGATTGATGGGGTAGAGGACGAGGTAGGAGTTGCGAGGACTTGTTGGACTTTTTTTGCACCTGCGAGCTGAGTGAGGATCGTTGGGCACTTGATTGCGTTGGAACGCTCGATCTGGAGCCGGGCTTTCCATGCAGATGCATCTGGGTAGTCTCCTGGTCCATATCCGGCACGGAAGTAGACTACGGCAACTTCGAAGATCTTGTTAGGGTGGCTGGGTAGATGATATAGAAGCTGGCGTTTTGGTGTCTCTGAAATAGATGTCCGAGCAAGCGTTTCACTGAATGGAAGGCGAAATACTGGGATTGGTGATTTGTGCTGCTGGAGTTCGTACTCAAGGTGGCGCTGATCGAAAATGTTGCGCTCGGGATCCTGTACGACAAAGAGAATGCAGCATGGGTAGATGGTTTCAGATTTTGTGTAAGCCTCGAAGGCAGAACGGAGACCTAACGCTAGGGATTTGGTGCTCTCATTCTCTGGGAGTTCCAGCTCTGTGGGTTGAAGAGACTTTTCTAGCAGAGGATAGTCACTGACGGAAAGGTATCTGTGAAGAAGTTAGTATGATGGCTTGGACCTGGGATACTGATGAGCAGGTAGTGGAAGGAGTACTTTACTTGTGAAGTTTTGATGTTTGAGAAGAAAGTCCACCAAAAGAAGAAGCGATGGTATTGAATTCAACTTGTTTGATTGTAGGCGTCTCCTCGGCCGTGCTTTGATGAACCATGTAATCAGACCGGAATAGGCCAAGAGAAAGATTCTTTCGGGTGTCAACGGCAAGCCCGATATGGAAGGGATATAACATACCTGAATATAACCCTCTTCTTTAACTTTCAGATGTACTTGCCATAGCTCGGCAATAAAGTCGTCGACTTCGATAATCCTGAGACTCTCCGTTAATGGGCTTGTCATGGAAGTGGCTCAGACCAAATCAATATGTGACATAATGGCTTTGAAGGAGAACTTACTGTTGGACAATTTCTTTGAGGAACGCTTCATCTTGAGTAATGGAGGCATAGAGTTTATTGTAGGCCTTTTGTATAGACTTGGCTTGCTCGAAACATATTCGAGGAAATGGGCTGGGAAACAAAGTCACAGGAACAGTTGTTGCCAGAATTCCATATGGATCCGCTTCCCCCGAAATGACAGCAGGTGGCGGTCTTACAGCCAATCCATGTGCTATTGACCAGTCTTTTATAGTAGCAACCAATTGCTCAGCTTCGGATGGCTGCAAATTTGGAGGGTAAGCCTCTGAGGCTCTACTAGGAGCCATATTGAAAAACTCGTTGAAGGTGACAATATGAATTGCAAAGTTCCTCTATTTGACCAGCTCCTTCACACAGATGCAGAATTGGAGCTCGAATATGTAGGTACCGGTAGTTGAGGGCTGAAATGACGTCTAAAATTGAGGCTGCTTTGTAAGACATCCCATCCTAGATTCCGCCGAAGCTTTTCGGCTCTTCTCCACAAAACCCCAATCCAAAGTTCACGTGATGGGACCCCGATAAGCTAAGATAAGAACTCGACCGCGATTCTGTTGTTTAGGTAGCCAGCCTTGCGGTCGCCTTGCTGCTTGACTTACTTCAACTCTCTTTTCCAAACACAAACACCACGCTCCTTCCTTCCTTTCCTTCCCCTCTCCACCTTCGTTCTGCTCTATGACAGCATGACTAATCTTTCTTCATGAATTTCACGGTTTACGAATTCCAATTTACGTACGATTTCGCGCCTGTGCTCTCACAGTTAACTCAATCACCTTCCAACATATTGTGCAGCTGCGCTGTGCGATCCCAAGGCAAGGCTGCGTCGCAACCGTGCGACCTTACGGATACCTGCATGAGGTTATCAGACCTTTATTTCTCGAAGCTTGCCCTGAAGCTACCATAGTACGTTCGCACGCACATCTACCTTGGATATTTGACCTCTTGCCTTCGTCTTCAACCAGCCTGTACCTTGAGCCCCCAACTCTACCCACAAGTTCCCCTCCACACGTTTGCGTCCAACAAATTCACTCGATCTTCTCTATCGACTCACCAGCTCTAAACCTCCATCTCATCACCCTATTCCATTATCCTTGAAGTCTCTGTACTAGATTCACGGATATCATGGTTAACTTTCACATCGCAGGTCGAGAGAGAGCCGACGTCCTTCCTAAATAACACCTTCCAATAACATCTTCAACCAAATGGTCACCCTCTACAATGGCCACCAATAACGTGGACGACCCATGGTTCTGGACTGTGAGCCGAGTTTGTCAGGAGCTCACTACGGACAACCGGTCATGGAACCCTCCTGCACTGTCATCGCCTAATCCCGATAAGCTTCGTCAAAAGTTACAAGAACATGGCGTAAATGGACTGGTGCTTCTTACGTCGGACTTTACTCGGAGAGACCTGAGCGACTACTTCAATATCTTCGTGGTCAACCAACAGAGCTGGCTCCTCGAGGCCATCAGACAGTTCAGGTCAAGCAGCCCCCAATATCTGTCGCAACACCCACCCCCTGTATCTTATGCGCAATGGGTGCAGGAACTCCAGCGGGTTATTGCTCTGATCAGAGATACATTAGCACGTGGCCCTCCTGGGTCCAACAATCAATGGAATACGTCACCAGAAGCAGGAACCCCGGCAGGTCTTTCCACAATTCCCCTGGCTACTGTACCTCTTAGCACAGTGGCTCGCCTACCTGCTGCCTCGCTTCCTGTGTCTACATCCGGAATCTCTGCTATGATACCAACATCTTCCAAAAATACATCTCCTGCTTTGAGCGGACTGAATATCGATGGTGATCATCATAATGCTGATGCTGAAGAAGTCAATGGTGGACAAGAATCAAATGAACCTGCTGCGAAGCGTCACAAGAGCGGCAGTACAGATCATGCGGCTGAATCTGCTCCCCTGTTTGCGAGTGGCACCCAAGAAGACGCTGGATCTCCTCACGACGAGAATGATCTTGTCCCATCACCAGATCATAGCACACTAGATCCAGAATCAAGTATTGAGCCAGTCGATCCTGGCCTTGAAGACCACAACCAGGGATCATCTCCTCAATCAGACGCTTCTTTGAGTGCGGAGAATGGTGTCGAGATTTCTAACGCCGATCCTGTCGGTGGCGGCCAGTCTGTGGCACAATCGCCTGAGCTAAGCACTCCTATGCTTCCTGAGACCACACCCACTATTGCTGCAGCTCAAGGCGATGGCCAGCTTTCAGCTTCACAATCAGAGGTTGAAACACCAGTCCAGAAGCAACCCAAGAGATTGGCTCTGGGAATGCTTACTCATGTTGGCGAAGTTGATCCAAACAGAAACCGAGCCATTCCTACCTACGAGGACGACATTCTTGGAATCGATGTACTCGATTCTGCTACTCTCGATCGGAAAAGAGTCGTTCCTCAACTTTTACCTGTTGATAGCGCAGTGTATGCGAAGTCTGCGTGGGCAATTTTGGGCGAAGACGCTATCGGCAGCGATCAATCTGATGTTGATGCAGCAAATCAGCTCCTCCAAGAACATTCCGAGCAAGACAGCTTTGAGTCCTCAGAAGTTCCAATTGTACTCGCACACATCCTCCCTACTCCGCAATCTGTAATCCCCCAGCCTGCAACTCATACACGTCGTCGTCGCGCTCGAGCTGCTAAGTACCTTCCAAGAAATAAGCTGCCCGTGGATGAAATCTTCTACGGCAAAGTACCATTTGGGGCAAATCTCCCAGTTGACTCTATTGAACCTGAAGACAAGTATTTCAGCCATACGAAGTCGTCTCAAAACCCTCCTGGTCAAGTTCGCTATGTCGGCAAAATGATGCGAAACTATATGTTGAGCAAGCAAGATCTGAACAGAACTCCGAGAGCCGGAGGCCCAAATTTTTCGAGTGACTTGCTTACCGTCGACATCTTACGCGATGCAGAAGGAAAGCAGATTCCACCTGTCCTTTTCGATCCATCTACTTATTACGCTGATGGTGTTTGGGAATCTTTTGTGCTAGATTATGATGAAGCATCTGAGGAGGTACTGAATCCTGAGGTCACTTCCCGAGAGTCACGGGGTGTATCTGCTGCATTTTCTGAGCAGAAAACACTTCCTGTAGTGGCTTCTGAGACAACAAACTCTAGCGAAGGTGCTGGAGAAGAGCCAGTCAAGGATGACATGGTGTTTTCTCGCTTCACTGCCGTCCGGACCTACCATGAAGGCAACGGGAAGAATGGATTCATGACTTTACTCAACACACCCTCCTTCACTCTTTATTATACTAGCCCACAAGGTACGGTTCTTGCTAAACGCGAGAAGCTTGTCGATTGGCCTGAGCTCATGGGAAGTCAAGTCCCGGGAGACTTCGTAGCTTATGATCCCTTCCAGCTTATCGGCAGTCGCCCCGAAGTGGACCCTGATTCCCTTCTACACTGGGACACTGAGCGAGGTAGCAAGACGTTGCCTATGTGGGGCGAATCGGGGGACGAAGGTTGCTACGATACAGACACATGGAGAGAGATTGACAGAGAGCGAGGTGATATCCGTCGTCGTCGTACAAGACAAAGAGGAACTCGACTCGATCCAAGCCAACTCAATGATATTTGGAACCAGGCAGTCAACGATTACATTGAGAAGTGGCGTAAGCAAAAGCTACCGAAGCTCGAGAAAACCGCCGCTGGTATCTGGTTGTGCTCTCGCAGAACCCGTACAAAGCGGATCCAGGTCAAAGCTGCTCAGAATGATCTTCAACATCTCCAGACTCGCCTCACAAATTTACAAGCAGAATTTGCTAGTGTTCCATGGTCCAGCTGGAGTCAAGCTGTCAGAGGCTGTAGAAACATGGAATTGACTGTGTTTAGTATCCAAACTCTGGAATGGACCATTGATACACTTCAGCAGAAGACCAGTCCTGGAGTGCCATTTGTGCGACCATCGAAGCGTGTGTCTAAACCACAGGCCAAGGCTTCCGGAGCTTCTTCTGAGGCAGAGGATGATATTGATGATGGTATAGGAGGCTTCGTCACTGACGATGAAAACTTCGATGCAGAGGGCAGTGAAGAAGAGGAGATTGTCGATCACATGGAGGACTCAGATGATGAGCTTGTCGAAGCGGATCGCCCTAGGAATGGCCAGCATTTCCTGAATAGATCGACTGACAATCCCAGCACTCCAGTTCGAAAGTCTCAGTTGCCAAAGAGAGCTTCAGAGATCATTGATCTGACCGATTCGCCACCTCTAGCACCATTAGCGAACTCACCAGCTCCAGAAGCATTACGTTTCGACGAATTTGGAGCTGTTGATCTTCTCACTCCTGAGAAGAGATCACCTGCTACGCCGACGGTTCGAAAAGTCAAGTTGATGAACCGAAGCATGAGCCCTCTTGTCATTTCTAGTGATTCTGAGGTAGAGCTGCCACCATTCGCCAACCCAATGGCCATTGCAGAGTTTCCTTACGAGTTTTGGGAGAAGGCTGGAGACAGAGAGCGACTGTTGGTTCGAATTTTTTACAAGCTGCGAAATCCACAACATATTCTTGGTCTCTTCGCTGCGTTCAAGGAAGACGAGCTCTGGGAACTTATGTGCCAAGTCTTACGCGCTCTTCAGGTAGGCAACGAGGAGGTCGATGGCATGGATTCTGTTGCTTTCGAAAGACTCTCTATGATCGCTCAACTGCTTGCTATGTATATGGAATGCAAGTTTGTGGAATGGGGTCGAGAGATGCACGAGATGCTGTGCAGAGTTCTGTTGGGTGCAAAGGGTTGGTGGCACGGCTTTTACAAACATTGCTCACGCATGGAAAAGTTCCTGGATGGTTCGTATATTCCTGAGCCTCGATCCCCCTTACTGCTAAGCAACTTTACCAACCTCAAGCCGAAGAAGCGCGAGCTTCTCGAAAGCGACGACGATGACGAAGGTCCTACCAAGCGTCGGCGCATAAGAGTTTCTACTGATGCCAGCGATGAGGATTACGAAGATGTTTCAGTTGTTTTGTCGCCTCAGAGCACGCGTAAGAGACCAGTCATCGAGGACTTGAATGCTCGCGAGGCTCGTAAGAGAAACGCGGAGCGTATCGCTGAACAAGAACGTCGTCGAACTATCCTCAAGGCAAAGCTTGCCGAATCTGGCAACCCTCTTGGTCAAGGAAAGACTAAGCACATTATCAATGATGCTGCTGAGCTCGATCAAGGACATGTCTATGTCAACGAGGAGATTGGCCATCGGATCAAACAACACCAAGTTGATGGCGTCCGCTTCATGTGGAACCAGATCGTTGCAGTTGGCAGTGAACGCTCAATGCAAGGCTGTCTCTTGGCTCACACGATGGGTCTTGGCAAGACCATGCAAGTCATCACTCTTCTTGTTGCAATCTCAGAAGCAGCCTCGTCTCCGGATCCATCAATCTCCTCCCAAATCCCGTCCAGTCTGAAGGGTACGCCCAAGACTCTTGTTCTTTGCCCACCAGGTTTGATTGATAATTGGATGGACGAACTCCTTTTCTGGACACCTGGAAAGACCTTGGGTGAGTTCTGGAAAATTGGCAGTTCCGTTTCTGTACAAGATCGCTTGCATTATATTTCTGAATGGTATAGCGCTGGCGGGGTTCTCGTTGTTGGCTATGAGATGCTTCGCAACCTTGTTCAGAACAAGACAACAGCGACTCGTCAAGCACCACTCACAGAGGAGGAGCATGAGCGAGTCCTTGATGAGCTTCTGAACGGCCCCGACATAATCATTGCCGACGAAGCACACAAGCTCAAGAATGCTAAATCCGGTCTTGCTTCTGCTGCCTCCGGATTTCGGTCCAAATGCCGTATTGCTCTCACAGGTTCCCCACTGGCCAACAACGTTGAAGAATATCATTCAATGATTGAGTTTGTGCAACCTGGTTATCTTGGTGGCGCCGTTGAGTTCCGTAGCAAGTATAAGGAACCTATTGAGGTAAGATTCGCTTGTTCCATCTGTCATTTCGTGATTCAGTTGTCCCTATGAAGCTTTCTTCCGCAACTGTAAACTGACTCACTTGTTTTACGATGCAGGAAGGTCTATTTGCAGATTCGAATGCTCATCAGCGTCGAACTGCCTTGAAGATGTTGGGTGTTTTGAACAAGGAGCTCGCATTGAAGGTCAACAGAGCTGACTTGTCAGTCCTCCGAAATGACTTGCCTCCAAAGAAAGAGTTCGTGATTTCTGTGCCACTCACAGATATTCAGCGCAAGGTCTACTCGTTATATGTCAGATACTTAAAAGTCACCGACAGCGAGCTCACCAAGGATGGAGAAGTCAAGCAGACAACACTTTGGTCTTGGCTTGCGACACTTTCCTTACTTTGCAACCACCCATACTGCTTTCGTGCCAAAATGCAGGAGGGCAAGAAAGCTCCAGAGAAGCAGGCTACTCTAGACAATTCCACTGACGATGATCTCACCGCCCAGTTGATCGACGTTCCCCTCTCAAAAGTAAGACTTTCGACAGCTTTCATTGCAGAGGTTACGAGACTCTTCGCAGATGTGGATCTCACGCAGGTCAACTTGTCCAACAAGGTCACAGTGCTGTGTCAGATCTTAGATGCCGCAAAGGAGGCCGGTGACAAGACTTTGATATTCTCATCTTCAATTCCGACGTTGGATTTCCTTGAAAACCTGTTCAAGAGACAAGGTCGCTCACTAGCTCGGCTTGATGGTAAGACTGCCATGGCAAAGCGTCAACGTCTGATCAAGAACTTCAACAAGGGCGATGACGAGATATTCCTCATATCGACAACTGCTGGTGGACTTGGTCTAAATCTACAGAGTGCCAATCGGGTCATCATCTTTGACTTCAAATACAACCCAATACAAGAGGAGCAGGCTGTTGGCCGGGCATAGTAAGTGATTCTACCTAGCATCTTACATAAAGTCAATCCGCCTTCGATTTATAGCTGGAAATAATTTGGCCAAAAGCATTTGGCAAGTAGAATACTAACACGTTGTATAGCCGCATTGGGCAACTGAAGCCAACATTTGTCTACCGCTTTGTTTGCGGAGGCACATTTGAAGACAATGTCCACAACAAGACGGTTTTCAAGGCTCAACTTGCTTCTAGAGTGGTGAGTGCAGACCCGAGAATAGCCCTGTAATTCCTTTTCAGGTCCTTCGAGACATGACCGCCGTGGTCTTGCCGACGTTACACATTAGATTGCCGCCATCATAGCTGACTATCGTTCTAGGTTGACAAGAAGAGCCCCTTGGCCTATGCAAAGAAGAAGTTCGGTGATTTTCTCTTTGAACCAAAGGACCTCCCGCAAAAGGATCTCTCCCAGTTCCGAGGAATGGATCCTGCAGTTCTAGATCGAATCCTAGCATCTCAAGCTCAACAAGCGACCATCCGCTCTATCGTTCAGACCGATACATTCGAAATGGACGATGAAGATCGACTCACGCCTGAAGAGCAGAAGGAGGTTGATAAGATGTGTCAAGAACTTAAGCTCCAACAAGCCCAGCGGCAAGCACTGCATCTTGCTGAACCTCGACATCCAGGCTCGACCTTGGTGCAAGCTGGCCCAGCTACGACCCCACTGGTTCCGACACAACGCCTAGCCCAGTCCACGATGCATTCAGGTCCATCTACAGGCGGACAATCTGCGATTCGACCTGGACCCCCTGCGATTTCCAGACCACCGTTCGCTGGCCCTGGAAACCCCGGCAAAGAGACCCCGATCCGTCCACCTTTGAGAGCTCCTCGAGGGCCCTCTACGCCATCTTCAAATGCCAGAAGCTCATCTTCTATAACTTCCAGTGACATTGATCGGAGCAATCCTCCAATCATGGGTGCTAATACACGCGCTCTATCTAAGACCCCATCTCCCTACAGAGATGCTGAAGTGGCCCGACGTCAAGCAAGCATGGTGACCAAACCTGGCTTTGACAAGGCTATGACTGGACGAAGCACGCCTAGTGCTAAGCAAAATGGTCGATCTGATCGTTCAAATCCGCATGTAAGTGACGAGATCTTCAAACTAATTGATCATGTACCAAGGACTTACTTCCAAGCAGGAGTCCCGCAACAAACTCTTCCCTGTCCTCGCCAGAGCGTACAAATCTGGTCACTCGACGACTTCCACTGGACCCAGTACCTCGCAGCTTCCTGACGGTGTCTATACAAGAGCACAATCTGTCAATGACGAAATCAAAGCCGCCATTTATGAGCGATTCTCACTTCGCGAGGATAGAGAGCAGCAACTGCGTTGGGCTCTTGATGTTCTTAGCAACACCCCATCAATTTGTTGCCAACTCATCGATTCTAAATTGACCGCAGCAGACTTTGTTCAAAGCCTCAGTGGCCGACGACCTGGTTCTGATCAATTAACGGTATGCGATGCTCAATTTTCTATACTTCCTTCTACAAATGAGGCACATGCTGTTGAAAGTTCTTGGAGTAATCTGACGGCTTCAACTTCTAAGCCAGAATTACATCTGCTCCACACGCCCAGAGAACCAAAGCTCGAGACCTCCTCTCCAAGTGAACTCGAGTGTGACTTCAGTAGCAAAAACTTAAGTTTCATGGGAAGCAGACAGGAATTGATAGATCGCTGCAGAGATCAAGATCGAAATTTGATCCCTGCAAACGAAACGAGCCATAGGGTTCCGCCTGCCCAGCAGGATGGAGGTACCGTGACGGGCGTTGCTGCAGAAATTACATCTGGCATAGCACCAGACAGTGAATCTGCTCCACATGGAATCATCAACAACTTCACACGTTTCTTGAAGCGAATTCGCAACTCCTAGTGCTAACTTGTTCCGAATCTAGTCGGAGATGTACCGTGCGATGAGCAGTCAATTCTCCAGCTCGCGCTCTCCACGAAACGTCAAGACTCCCACGACAACAAAGAACAATGATGATGAGCTCATGGCTCGGATCAATCGCAACCGTCTTGCCAAGGGGAAATCCCCAGTCTCCAAGTCAGCCGATAATGATGGCTAATCCTCAGAGCTCATGGTTGGCGATGCAATGCAGGCCCGTGAGTTTCCACCAACCTGACATATTACAAACCCGACCGCTCGTACGGCCTCATTCTCTAAGCATCATTGAGCACCCACAGTCGCCTCGTAATCGATCTGGAACTACACAATCTCCCTCATTATTTCTTACTCATCTTCATGCCCTTCACTACTTATATTCAATGCTGTGGGAGGGTTACATTGGCACGAGGCGTTATGGGAAAGATACCACTGCATGGATTAACTTTATTTCGCAAGGCACACTTGGTGTTCTTTCTCGATGCATTGGTGGATTTAGATAGCGCTAGCACAAAAAAATGGCGTTATCTGGTCTGGATCACCAGAAATGTGTGCTAGAATTGAGTTTGGTGGATGCGTTCTGCGCGCGGATCTCTTTAGGACAGTCGATTGAAGAGCTCCCACGCGCGAATGCCTTTTGCAGAATCAAAGCATCTACTTAAATTCTCCTTGCTCGATCCAAATGCGAATTAGATATTTGCCGCTGGTACACAAAGTTGGTACCGGCCTTCCCTTGCGAGCTGTTGACCCCGAGTGACAACAAATGTCTCAAGACCAATTCGATACATTTATCATGGAAGACATGTCCAACCCCATTTTTCTACCGCACCCATTTGCTCCGGCAGACGCTTGTCCCGACATCAGATAGGACATAGCCAGAGGCATTGAGCAGACTTTTTGGTCTGAGGCGTTTGTGTGATGAAAGAGATGGTACATACATGATTGGGTTCTACGATTTGTTTGGCTCTAGGTTTTTTATAAGCTAATTCAGAGTGGAGCTGAAATCTCTCAGGCGCGATTTTTTGAATGATCTAGGTGCCAAAGAAGACCAAGCAACTCAGCAGCTAAGTGAGGATCATGAGTTAACCTCCGCATATGTAAAGCTGCAACACTCTATGGTATCGCTCTATCTGTACAAAATTATCTATCTAGGGCACCGAGATTACAAAACGCAGAACTTTATACTCGGTCTTGTCATATATTCGCCATTATCTCCTTGATCCATACACCGACCTTCTCTGCTACCGTCTCACTGTGACCTATACCAGTTAGAATCGACCGCACAGCGACTACACGCGAAAAGACTTACGAATACAGAATCCGTGCGGAATACCACCTTCATCAATTATCATGATTGGTTTCGAGCTCTGCATGTTGCCCTCTTCACGACCTCGGGCCGCGATCAGTGCATCGCGAGTATGATCTGCTACCCAGTGATCCTACACCTCGTCAGTACTTGAAGGGTGTTAGAAAGGTCGGGCGCGACACGAACATTTTGCCCAAAGTAGAAAATGAGCTTCGGAACCCTGGATTTCGAGTCCGGATCTTGGTGCTCGATACCCCAGATATCCTCGTCCCATTTGTCTTCAGTGATGAAGTCCATTTCATCCTTCGCCATGTGCCTTAATTGAGTTAGTACTTCTATCATTCTTTCGCTTTCGTATGGTAGGAGGCTGGATGACATACAGTGCCTGCCAAACGCCCTTCCGACTCCTCAAGAAGCTCGTCGTGACCTCAGCAGCTTCATTTGGCATCCTCGCCACAAGGCCCACCAACCACTTTAACATGCCTCCCGGTGCCAGATACACCAGGCCTTTCGCTACGATTCCAACAGTTTTGGGGAAATTCGGGATGCGGAATAACGTGCTGATCTTGACACCGCTGGGAGACTTGGCGATGTGCGTGACGGTTGGGAAAAGCAAGACACCTGCGAATATTTTGATGGGAGAGGGTTTGCCTAGTCGCCTTATGAGTTCTAGCAGGATGTAGGAGCCGACTGAATGGCCGATTAAGATCACGCTGTCGAAGTACTGGTCTCTCCTCGATCCTGAAGGGATGCGTCGGGACTTGAGTGACGAGAGTGTGATTTCAATCTGTTCTTCTAGGCTGTATGGCGTCGTTCTCGACTCTGTATCTGTATCGATGAAGCCGGCCAGGGACTGTCCATGGATGTGATAGACATTTTGAGATTCTTGAGATGTGCTGAGGATGTTGTGAAGACTGTGCAGGAAGGTGTTGTAGTAGCCGATTAGTCCGGGGTTGCCGGTTATGAAGAATATGAGGTGTTGAGGTGTGGAGGGTGCAGCGGGTAAGGGGTGGATGGATATCTGGGATGGTGTGTTGATTGTGGTGTTTGGCGAGGTTGTTTGGTGCGATTCAGGGGCTGGTTGGGTGGACATGGTCGTTCAAGAGAGGGTGGTGACGGAGAGGGTTTATGACCCAATGCTCACACCTAGGCACTTATTTTGGCACTATAGAATGAACGCTTGATGAAGAGTATCAATCTATGGCAACATTGTGAGAAGCTGAGGCCTGATATCAGATTCGGGATTGTTGGAAGATGATGATGGTTGGTGGTTGTAGTGATTGGATGAGAGCTCGGTATGGCTGCCGAAAGAGCACGGAATGGCAGAAAGTTACAGTACAGGTCTCGCTAACCTCCCCATTGCATTTGTTGTCTTTGTTGACACTTTTTAGAGGAATAGATGCAAACTGAAAAACACACCACCTTTTCCTATGCAAGAAAGTTATGTTCCACTTGCAAATTGATGACGACTTTGACGGGGTTGATCAACTTCCACGTGACTAATTGAAACTGCGGTACTTCTGTATTGCACCAATTATTTGCCATGCATCAATCATCTAACACTGACCCTGTAATGACGAACAAATGAAGCAAAGCGTGCGGAGCTCTGATGAGTGTCGGGTCAATCAATTCAGTTTTAGTTAGCTGTGTTGTGCTGTGTACTGTAGCGAAGAGAAGCAGAGCAGAGCAGAGCCTCATCACGTGCCGGTGCGATGACATAAGACAGACGACATGGCCTATGCTTTCATTTTAGCGTCACGCTATTACCATAAACTACTTAGCGTGCTGCAAACAACTCATGCTCACAAGTCCCGCCATTTGGCTGCCCAACTCGCTTCGCCAGTTTCTCCATCACAACTCCAGCCCAGGTCCATCCACCAGGAGGCAGATTCTACCGCGACGAGAACCGCTTGCGCCGCCAATCCCCCCTCCCAAGCCTCTGTATTCAGACTTTCGACATTCACCACGTCGCATTCTACGCGACTGCTGGTCGCATACCCCATCCCACATTCCCTTTTGCACGGGATCCTGCCTATCCCCTAATATCCTTACATTCGGTCATCCACGTCTAACGACAGGAAAGACATCGCGCCAAGCTCGTGCATCTACAAAATCTCGTTGAACATCAACACCGGACGCGCCGCACACTTTCATCGCGCGACAACTCTCTCCTTCGCCCTCCCGACCCATTCTTGACTCTCGTTCTGGCCATTGCCACCTTCGCCCATCCGCGCACCAACGTACGGCTTCGTCTGTCACATCAAACCTGATGCGCAAGGCTGGATCCTGATATGCGCCTAAGCTAATCAGCACAACCACGAAAGCACTCTGCAAGTGAACCACCATTGAACTTGCAATCATGGCTTCTGTTCAGACCGCGCCGGCTGTCCAGCAGCCTGGTTCTGCCATGCCCATGGGCAACCCAGAAAACATGAAGAACGCACTTCAGGTGAGTGCCCACTACACATCAGGATATCTGCCATATATTAACTACTAGAAGAAATATAAGCAGATGAAAGACGCAGGTGTATCGGATAAAGACCCCGAGCTCCTTAAACTTCACCAATATCTTACGTCGATGCAACAACAGCGCATTTACCAACAACAACGGGTTGCCTTTGCTCAACAGCAGCAGCAGCAGCAGCAGATGAATCAACAAAATGCAGTAAGCTCCGCAGCGAATGGTATAAACGGTACACGAACTGCACCTGCACCAAATGCGCTTCCTACCACACAAACTCCTGCCACAACTTCGCTTGGCCCATCGGCAATTCCTGCAACAGCGTCACTCGCGTCTGCACAAAAAGGAGGAGTCCAAAGATCAACAGGAGCAGGGAGTGGAGGATACTTCTCACCAGAGCAGTTGGGTATACTCAAGCAGCAGATCTTTGCCTTCAAGTGCTTGTCGAAGAACATGGGCATTCCGCAGGCCGTACAACAACAGCTTTTCACATCCCAAAAGAAGCCCCCCCCCTCTGTCGACGGTACTCTCGAACCTTCAGCCTCAAAGGCAGATGATGCGCAACCGACCACAAATGGCGTTGATGGAGTTGCGGGAAATAAGGATGTTGATGCGATCAAAGTCCATGAATATAGTGGCTTCGAGTCACCACGTTCTGGCCTCAAGGACAAGATTGGTTACTCCAGCCACCAGAAGCGTGATTCAAGACCTCTCATTCCCAGCATTATGCCCTCTGGTGTCAACCTCGAGAAGATTCGACAGGAGCGGGAGATTGTCATCTATAATCGCATGCAAGCTAGACTGGCGGATCTCAAGGCTCTTCCAGCAAACATGGCACATCTGGAAGTGCGAGGTGATGAGTTGACTCTCGAGGAATCCGTGAAGCGCAAGGCTTTGATTGAGATGAAGATGCTTGGTCTAGTCCAGAAACAACGCAACATGCGAGAGCGAATCGGACGCCAAATGATTCAATACGATAATCTTGCTATGACTGCCAATCGTAGCCACTACAGACGCATGAAGAAGCAAACTCTTCGCGAAGCACGAATCACAGAGAAGCTCGAGAAGCAGCAACGTGATGCTCGGGAGTCTCGAGAAAAGAAGAAGCACAATGATTACCTTACAACTGTGCTTAATCATGCTCGCGAGGTCAACATTGCGGCTAACAACCAAAGAGTGAAGATTGGCAAGTTGGGTCGCATGATGGTTCTACAACACCAGAACATCGAGAAGGAAGAGCAGAAGAGAATTGAGCGGACCGCCAAGCAACGTCTCCAAGCCCTGAAATCCAACGATGAAGAGGCATACTTGAAGTTGCTTGACCAAGCGAAGGATACCCGTATTACCCATTTACTTCGCCAGACCGACGGTTTCTTGTCGCAACTTGCTTCATCCGTCAAGGAACAACAAAGAAAGGCTGCCGAGCGTTATGGCGACAGTGCCGATGATTTTCTGGATGATTCCTCCGACGATGATGAAGAGGAGGAGCAAGACGTCCGCAAGATCGACTACTATGCTGTTGCGCATCGCATCAAGGAGGAAGTCACCGCACAGCCATCAATTCTCGTTGGCGGTACTCTCAAAGAATATCAACTCAAGGGTCTCCAATGGATGATCTCTCTGTATAACAACAACCTGAACGGTATTCTTGCCGATGAGATGGGTCTCGGAAAGACTATTCAAACGATCAGTTTGCTCACCTATCTTGTTGAGAAGAAGAAGCAGAATGGTCCCTTCCTTGTTATCGTACCTCTAAGTACCCTGACCAATTGGAATCTTGAGTTTGAGAAGTGGGCTCCCTCACTTGCAAAGGTGGTCTACAAGGGTCCTCCCGCCACTCGAAAACAACAACAGCAACAAATTCGGTACGGCAACTTCCAGGTTCTTCTGACGACATATGAGTACATCATTAAGGACAGACCCATCCTGAGCAAGATCAAGTGGGTTCATATGATCATCGACGAAGGTCATCGAATGAAAAACTCTTCCTCGAAGCTCAGCGCCACCTTAACACAGTACTACAACACACGATACCGTCTCATTCTCACTGGAACACCGCTACAGAACAATCTTCCTGAGCTGTGGGCTCTCCTCAATTTCGTCCTCCCAACTATTTTCAAGTCCGTCAAGTCGTTTGATGAGTGGTTCAACACGCCATTCGCAAATACTGGTGGCCAGGACAAGATGGAGCTCACCGAAGAAGAACAAATTCTGGTCATTCGTCGTCTCCACAAGGTTTTGCGCCCCTTCTTGCTCCGTCGTCTGAAGAAGGATGTCGAGAAGGATCTTCCCGACAAGACCGAGAAAGTCATCAAGTGCAAGTTCTCTTCATTGCAGTCACGTCTCTACAAGCAGATGGTTACCCACAACAAACTCGTTGTCAGCGATGGCAAGGGTGGAAAGACCGGTGCGCGAGGTCTCAGCAACATGATCATGCAGCTTCGAAAGCTTTGCAATCATCCTTTCGTCTTCGACGAGGTCGAGAACCAAATGAATCCCATGAATACCAGTAACGACCTTTTGTGGAGAACTTCCGGTAAATTCGAGCTTCTTGATCGTATCCTGCCGAAATACCAGGCCACCGGTCACAGAGTCCTCATGTTCTTCCAGATGACTGCCATTATGGACATTATGGAAGATTACCTGAGATATAGAGGCATTATGTTCATGCGATTGGATGGTACCACAAAGTCTGATGATCGTTCAGATCTCCTCCGCGAGTTCAATGCGCCCGACTCACCTTACTTCATGTTCTTGCTCTCTACCCGTGCTGGTGGTCTGGGTCTGAATTTGCAGACAGCCGATACAGTCATCATCTACGATTCTGATTGGAATCCTCATCAAGATCTCCAGGCACAAGATCGTGCTCATCGTATTGGTCAAAAGAACGAAGTCCGAATTCTGAGACTCATCAGTTCCAACTCGGTCGAGGAAAAGATCTTGGAGCGTGCCAAGTTCAAGCTTGACATGGATGGCAAGGTTATCCAGGCTGGTCGTTTCGACAATAAATCTTCTGAGACAGATCGTGACGCTATGCTTCGTGTTATGCTGGAGACCGCCGAGGCCGCCGAGACTCTGGAACAGGAAGAGATGGACGATGAGGAGCTCAACGAGATCCTTGCTCGTAGTGAGAATGAGAAGACCATTTTCGACGAAATGGACAAGGAACGAGCCAAGGACTTGACCTACGGAATCGGCCCTGGAAGTAAGCGCATTCCCCGTCTCATGGCTGAGAGCGAACTTCCCGAAATATACATGTCTGACGGCAACCCAATCTCGGATGAGCCAGAGGAGGTCAAGGGTCGTGGTGCTCGTGAGCGAACACGCGTCAAGTACGATGATGGCCTCACCGAGGAGCAGTGGCTTCAAGCTGTGGATGACGATGAAGACTCCCCAGAGGCCGCTGCCGCTCGGAAGCAAGCTCGCAAAGAGCGTCGCGAGAATAATCGACTCAAGAGAGCAGGCGAGCTCCCTGGCTCCATTGAGAATTCCCCTGCGGGAAGTCGTGACAGCACGGAAGAGCCTGAGCCTGAGCCAACACCAAAGAAGGGCCGTGGTCGAAAGCCTGGAAAGGTTGAGAAGCGCAAGGCTGATGACCTTGATGATGAGCCACCTGCCAAGCGGAAGCGCGGCCCAACAGGTCGGCCTTCCAAGGGAGGTGCTTCAAATGCTGACAGCATGACTCCTAAGCACCGAAGCACTCTTCAAGCCAGCTTGCGTAAAGTTTACGATGCCGTCATGAAGATCACTGTCGTGAACTCCGACTCCGATGAAAGTGATGAAGAAGGACCAAGCGACGAGAGCAAGGGTCCATATGTTCTCGTTGGTCCTTTCGTTTCCCTGCCATCAAAGAAAGCCTTCCCAGATTACTATGGCATCATCAAGGAACCCATTGCCCTGAAAACCATGGAGAAGAAGATCAACAAGGAAGAATACTCAAGCTTAGGTGATTTGATGAAGGATGTCCGCTTGATGGTCAGCAATGCGAAGACGTACAACGAGGAAGCCAGCGCGATTTGCATTGACGCTGTCAAAATCCAAGTGAGTTTATTGCCCTTGAAATCAACTATTTCTACAGAATGCTGAACACCTTAGGATGCCTTCGAATCTATGATTCAAGATGAGATTAGAGAACACCCTGAGCTTGGGGATGGAGATGATTCCTCGCCAAATGGCGGATCAACTGCCCCCACGACTAATGCGGGCACTCCTGTCCCCGGTCCATCGAACGGCAAGATCAAGCTCGTCTTCAATGCTAGTGCCGTTGCGAATGGTGGGAGCAGCGGCCGACAAAGCGATGATGAGTAGAATGGAGGTTGTTCATGAAATGGTTGCAGGAATACGATAGCGAGCTGTATTGCTTGGGAGGAGGAGTTTGCATATTTGGTGTTGCTGGTACGGAGTGGATAAGAATTGGCGTTGGACAGGCGAAAACACTCGGAGATCACGAAATCTCTTGGCCTGGGACTTTGCAGACTTACTTTGGGCTGGGATCGCCTAGATTGTACTTTAGAGAGACAATGAATATGTATGACTTGTAGCACTTTGATTAATTTACTGGACGGTCTCAGTCTTCATTCGAATACGATTAGAGGGCCGTCAACTCTTGTAGTAACAGATGGATCTTTCAAGGTCCCAAAGCTGTTTTAATCAAGGATGAATATATACCATTCTTCTTGTGTGAGCTATATCGTGCGGATCTGTTCTTTGTCATATCTATTCTTGGGTTTGCAGCGTTCGAAAGTTCACCTTCATGGATGGGCATTGTCATAGAGGAATTGTTGTTGCCAATTTCAAATAGGCTTAGCTCGAGGCTGAAGAAACCTCGACATGTTCAAACCCTCGAATTCTTGCAGCCTCACGAGCAAAATACCGTCAACCACAATCCTTCAAGGATTCTCGCAGACAGCCATTTTCTATTGCTGATCAGCCTTTTGTTTTATCAGATGTGCCACATCCATTAGCACACCTTCCACTCATTCGAAAGCGTTTGCGCGGCGACGCGCTTGAGCGCAAATCAACACATATCTCCATCCGCACAAATTCGCATCACAGCCTACATCTACAATGGCGGCAGTTGAGAATGGAGCCCCGAATGGAGGACCGAATGGGCATAACGTTGTTTCTCCTGGGCATAGGGTGATGAGCAAGCGGTTCTCGGATATACCTTCGGCGATCGATATTCCAGTGCAGGGCGAAGACGATGACCAAGCTGTCGAAGTTGATCTCGAAGATCTGCTAGATGATCCGACCGAACTGTGTACGCTGCTGGAGAATGAAGGCGCTGCACGAACATACTGGATGACTGTCTCGCTGGCATATGCGAAGCAGAAGAAAGTCGACCATGCAATCGAAATGCTGCTCAAGGGAGGGCAAGCCATGAAGGGCGGACCAAAAGAGAAGCTCAGTATGCTCACATGTTTGTGCTGGATGTATCTGTGGAAGAGCAGAGAGGCTCCCCGAGTTGCACCTGAAGGCGCGTTGGTCTCAGAAGCGAAGACGAAGGAATACTATCTACAGCTCTCCACATCAACCCTCAATGAAGCACTTCGAATTAACCCTGGATTTCCTCCCCTTTTCCTGGCACGCGGTGTTCTCCAGCTCCTCAAAGCTTCTCTGCAGCCTCCATCGAAGTCTTCAGCGCCTGGCGCGTTGGACCAGGACAAGGCTGATATTCTACGGGCATCACTCAAGTCTTTCGAAGATGCCCTTCGAGTGTCTGGGCAGAGGAATATGATGGCGCAGCTTGGAAAAGCTAGGGCACTGTTCTCACTGGGGAAATATGCAGAGTCTCTGGAAGGATACCAAGATGCTCTTCACAGGATGCCAGATTTGGTCGATCCCGATCCGCGAATTGGAATTGGCTGTTGTTTCTGGATGCTGGGATTTAAGGAGGACGCAAAGACCGCCTGGGAACGTGCCTTGGAGATCAATCCAGATTCAAAGATTGCGAATATCCTCCTTGGCCTCTTCTACCTCGATTCAAGCTCTCACGTTCCGACAAACGGACCAGAGTTTCTCAAATTGTACAAGCGGGCGATGACGGAATACACACAAAAGGCATTCAAGGCGGATAAGGACCTTCCCTTGACTTGTGCCACATTTGCTGGGTACTTTTTGTCGAGAAAGTCCCTGCCTAATGTCGATACTCTTGCTCACAAGGCTATTCAGTACACCGATGTCAATGCAATTGCAAGTGACGGATGGTATCTTTTGGCTCGAAAGGAACATTATGAGGACAATTACGAGCGAGCAGCAGACTACTACCGACGAGCTGATGAGGCTAGAGGTGGTGCTGATCGTGGATATCTTCCAGCAAAGTTCGGCGCAGCCCAGCTCGCTGTTTTGAAGAGCGACTTCGGAGAGGCCAAGTTGAGACTGGAGAAGATCATTCAACAGTCGAAAAATGTCGAGGCTATGATTCTCCTGGGAACTCTGTATGCTGAAGAGGTGTTCCATAGCCAGCCAACTGGAGCAAAGGAGGAGAAGTCCACAGAGTTTAAGAAGGCTGTAGGATATCTAGAAAGTGTACGAACAGCCTGGAAGGACCCGAAGAAGAACCTTGTCCCAGATGCATCTGTTCTCCTGAACTTGGCACGCCTCTATGAGATCGATCAGCCCGAGAAGAGTTTACAATGCCTGCAGCAAGTTGAGCAACTCGAATTTGATCAGATTCCTGACGACGAGAAGCCTAGGGACCCAGAAGAGGAGACAACTTTTAAGAATACTCTTCGCGAAGGTCTGCCGCCTCAGCTCCTTAATAATATCGGGTGTTTCTACTATCAAGCCGAGAAGTACGACCATGCCCGAGACATGTTCCAAGTTGCGCTAAGCGCTTGCATCAAAGTCGGAGAAAAACAAGAGGAAATGGACACAGATGCTCTCGTAACCACAATTAGCTACAACCTGGGTCGCACCTACGAGGCCAGTGGGCTTCTCGATGAAGCCAACACAGTCTACGAGGGATTGCTTACTCGCCACAGCGACTACACTGATGCCAGAACTCGGCTTGCATACATTGCTCTTCGACAAAGCCCAGCAGAAGAAGGTCCTAAGGCTATCGCCAAACTTTACCAGGACTCTTCTGCAGATCTTGAAGTACGAGCTTTGTATGGCTGGTACCTCGGAAAAGTGCACAATAAGAAGAAGGCTCACATATCTGAGGATCCCGAGCTTCGCCATTACAAGCACACCCTCCAGCAATACGAGAAGCACGATAGATACGCCTTGATCGGTATGGGCAACCTCTACCTTGCGAGCGCTCGCGAAATGCGTCGCGAGACGGAGCAGGAGAAGCAGAAGCGGAGCAACATGTACATGAAGGCAGTCGAGTTCTTCGAGAAGGCACTTCAGCTGGACCCCCAGAATGCATATGCTGCTCAAGGCATCGCCATTGCTCTGGTCGAGGACAAGAAAGACTACAAGACTGCTTTGACGATTTTCATCAAGGTCAGAGACACCGTCAAGGATCCAAGTGTCTTTGTCAATCTTGGTCACATATTTGCGGAATTGCGACAGTACTCGAAGGCTATTGAGCATTACGAGCTTGCGTTATCAAAGGATCGATCACACGATGCGCAAATTCTGGCCTGCTTGGGCCGAACGTGGTTATTGAAGGGGAAGGCAGAGAAGAGTTCACAGGCATTCCGAAATGCTTTAGATTACTCTCAAAAGGTTAGTCACCGTCGTCTACCTAGTCAAAATGCATACTGACAAATGTTAGGCTCTGGCAATTGCCCCTGATCAAATCCATTTCAAGTTCAACGTTGCCTTTGTGCAAATCCAGCTTGCTGCAACCGTCTATAGTCTTACCGAAACGCAGAGAACACTAGCTGAGGTGCAGGCCGCTGCCGATGGACTTGAGGAGGCTATCGAATCTCTAGAGGCTATCGCTCAGCATCCAGCGACACCATACCCAAAACACGACATCGAGCAGCGAGCTAACATGGCACGAAATACCATGCGCAAGCAGTTAGAACGTTCTATTCAGGCTCAGAAGGAGTACGAAGAGAAAAACGCCGAGAAATTGCTCGCTTCGAAGCAGGCCCGAGAAATCGAGCTCAAGAAACGCGAAGACGCCCGAATTGCCGCCGAAGAGGCCGAGCGGGCACGCAAACTCAAGATTGCCGAGGAGAGACAAAAGATCCTCGAGAGAGATCGAGAGCTGGCCGAAGCCCGACACGAGGAAGAACGAGCTAGAGAAGCTGCAGAAATGACAACTGACAGCGAAACGGGCGATAAGGTCAAGCGGAAGAAAAAGCCTCGTGCTGGTGGCGCCGGTGGAAAGCGAAAGAAGAAGAACGAGGATGGAATCACAGATGACGATGAGAGCGGAGCTGAACCCCGAAGACGGAATCGTCAGAGAAGCGGTGGAGACAGCGACGAGGAGAAGCCCAAGCCAAAGAAGAGGAGACTGGCGAAGAAAGCGGCCCAGGAGAAGCCCAACAAGTTCAAGAGTAGCGAGATTGTGGTGGAGAGTGACAGCGACGGTGATGACGGAGCGGCCGCTGCATCACGGGAGATGGACAATGATGTTGATGATGAAGTAAACGGAATGGATGTCGATGCAGGAAGTGAGGACGAGACTGTTTCCGCTCCAGCAGCCTCGAAACGCAAGAGTCGACGGGCAATGATCGACTCGGACGATGAGGACGAAGATGATGATGCTGCTGCTGCTCCTGCTGCCGAGGCTGATGCTGCAAAGGAAGACTCACCCGCGACGGCAAACGGTGCCGACACACCAATGGCGGACTCAGACGACGAATAGATGACCTCCCTGCTTACCTCTTCGAATTCTTGGAGACGAGCGAGCTTGCCAGATCTCGATCTCGGTTGCCACGCTGCAATGATACTATTGGGAATTGAGGGCGGTACCAGACCAGAGCATCGGGGTCAGCGCCGCAGTACGTTGGCTGAATTGAGAAAAATTGCAAGAAACGATATGATTTGCCTCTCCTCTTCCTTGCACAGCTGAGTATTGCGTTGCTTTCGGCTGCGTTACGTCGCATCGGCGCGTTTCAATGGCGACGGAGATCATGGGGGTATGGACGGAGCATGTAAGTTTTGTTGTAAAATCATATGGAGATCGAGCGGATTTAGGAAAATTTGGGCGCGGGCCTCATCTCAATAGGAGCTCAAATATAACCTCAAAATTTGATACCAACCGAATGCCCCCCTCGTTTACAGTACAGTGACATAGCTTCTAGACATGACATGATATGTGCATGCGAAGCGAAGTTCGTTTGTTGACATGGACATGGTGTCGGGCTCGACTTTCCCGGTAACGGCACTTACTTTTTGTCGATCCGACAGGGCGATGCTTGCGTGTTTTTTCGAGCCAGACCCTTCACGTTTCTCAGTCGGCAGCTCTGCCGCGCCTGGTACGTACTGTGACCCTAGAACCTATGCATGCAATGACTACTTCTAGTTACACGGACGGCTTTCTGTATTTGGTTTTTCCTTCCAAGCGGAATCGAGTGCCAGGCCGGCCCGTGTGTGATTTATAGACCTGTTATTACATATGCGGACCAGGTTTTCGGAACGAACACCCCTCCCTACAAAATCAAAACCAGGGACTAAAAACACACATACTAGCAAGCGCATGGAGAAGCCGTGCACGCGGCGAGCATGGCTCTATTGCGCTATCTGGCCGATGCAGTCATTTATGACTAAGGATTGTGGCTTGCGTCGATGCAAGCTGCTGCGTATTGTATGTATGTATGTCTGCATGTAGCTATGGAGCGAGCGGTACGGACTCGGTTTCGTATTGCACTGTCTGGTCTCCTGTTGAGGCTTGCTCAATTTCCGTCCTGGCATTCCGTGGTGTTTGGGGACACTCACGAACTGGAGGCTGTGATTGGTTTACTCCACGAAATGAAGAACGCGTCCTTCTTCTCGAACGAATTACTCGCAATTGACATTTAGATCGACATCGTTAGTCTGCCGTGCTAGGTTACATTCGCTTGCCTTGCCTTACTTGCAGTGTTGTGCCGTGTTGTTTAAGCGAAGTCGTGTAAGCTTCCAGACTTGTCCCAGAACTAAAGTAGGCCTCTAGATACGGACCCCCACGCATTTGATACCAACCCGTGATTCTGGTATAGGATGGGAAGAAATTGCTGTTTATGGTAGGGCTGGCTTAGGTGGTGATGCACATCATACAATCGTGATTTTGGACTCAAGAAGTTGGGAGTGGGAGCAGAGAGAACGTGGGGAAATTTTGCATTTTGGCCACCAGGCGGCCCGTGAGACTGATTGCTGGCTGAGGCTGAAGATTGAGATTGAAATTGCGATTGATGAGATTAGGGGATGTCCGTGCGGGTATCATGGCTGATTTTGAGAGTTGGAGATTGAAAGGGCTGTAAGGCTGACATGCATGATGTGATTAAGGATGGCAGGAATGCACGGAACAAAACGTATTCGAGGTCGAGGTATTGGAGATTTTGAGAACATTCATCTGATGTACGTACCTGACTGAAGGCGTCAATTGAGGCTTTTCGTACCAGCCGTGCTACACTGACAGATTTCTTCTTCTGTGGCTCAAAGTCAAGGATGTCTTCAGTTGTGGATGCGGACAGGTGATACCAGGTCAGTATTTGAACGGGCAACGATGTTCAATGCAAGAGCAAAGAGCAGTGTTTCAGAGCCTATCTTTAACGTTTCGTGTGTTAGATATACACAAGACTATCTGATGAAGTTGAAAGGTACGTACGATGGCACTGCCGAATGCAATAGGTTGCTGGAAGCAGATTTCGTGGGATGGCTGCTTCCCATGTTGGGTTACTTAAACATTGCAAAGTCGAGGTTACTTTGGTACTTTCAATTCAACATGATGGGAGGTCAGAAGGACAACGGAGAAATAAGAAAGCACGAAAGATGAAAGAAGTGTTGTCTTCATAGTTTCAATTTTCGAATCCCGCCTAAAGAGGCCCCTAAAAGGGGTAGAATGTCTACTGTTCGCTGTCTTTCTATGGTAACAACAAGCTCCTCCAATGCAGCGCAGGAAATTGTACAAGATTTGCCCCTTCTTCTCTGTCCGTCCAATCACACAAGTATCCCCCGTCGGAGAAGTGCTCCCTCTGTCTGGCGAGCACCTTCAGCCAACCTCTCTCTGTCAGAGGTATATAGATGTCATCGCGTTCGTCACCGTCCCATACCAGCAAGCCGATCAACAAGCTCTCGCCGCTCTGACCGCTCTGCTCTACTTGCTCTTGCCACACACAGATTCCATCTGTGTCGTATTGACGCCCAGCATTTTCCGTTCCCTGACGTCGTTCCTATCCAGGCCCTGGCCCTGCCCAAATGAATACCCAGATCCATACCATAAAAATGCGTGTCCCTCTCAAACAAACGAAACCTAACGACAAATGAGATACCTAGAAACAATTTTCGAAACAAAAGGTCGATCAAAGACTGTCGAGAATAGTAGTACAGTAAAGTCTCCAAAGTCCTAAAAACGCAATGCCGCTTTTCTCTTTCCCGCAAGCTTGACCCAGCTAGCTTGATGCCATCCTTTCTGATACACTCCAAAAACCAGCCCAGTATAATTGACACAAGTGTGTTCAAGAAAGGAGAAACGATAACAAAGGAATACATCATATCATATCAAACATTTCAATCATCGAGACTCCAGATATTGTCTGGCTTCGTTGTTGGTGCTCGTGTTGCACTATGTGCGGGTTGCACAATATTTGGCGCGTTTCATATCCCGGTGGAGAAAAATGCGGTTGCTTATATTTGAGGAAAGAGCATGTAGCTTCCTCTTCGCTTGCCTCCAACAGTCGATGCTCGGGCTCGTCCTTTGAATTCTCGAAGAGGTGCAACTGCCTCCGGTGCCGAGGTCTTTCGTCCGTGTACCGGTGCCTTGCCCTCAGCAGGTACGTTGGGGAAAGCCTCTACAACTGGGCTTAGGTTGCCCATCACATCGATAATGGTCTTCTTCTGCTCCGCGGAGCTTGCAAGCATCAACTGAGATTCTCCATTACGGAGCTCTCTCTCCATGACAAGGGACTTTTTACGGCGATGTTGCATCGACGCAAGTGCAGGATGTGGACCTCCGATTTCTGGAGAAGGAGCAGAGTCAACAACTTCATCCGAGACCGTCAACACAGAGATGTTTGTAGATAAATCATGATCAATCTGACGAAGTGTTGAGGGGACGAGGTCTGGAAGAGAGGAGTTAGACCCGATGCTATTATGGGCATGGGTCATGCTCGATGAGCGACGAAGCAACATCATCGAATCCTGGCTTCCTCTCGATGTACCAGACGCACGTGTGCTTGATGAGCTGCGCGCAGACCGACGGGAGAAATCAGATGAGCGGTATGAAGAAGTGCTTGACTCGCCTTCGTCGATAGGAGAGATGGCATGGACGTAAGAGTCCTGCATGAAAATCGCACCATTTGACGAGTCATTGCTGTAGTGTTCAGTGTAGAGAGCATCCTGCTCCATCTGGGACTGGAAATCAGCGGGAATGAGAAGCGTGGGCGAGAGGTGGAAGCCATGAGACTCCTTAAAAGATGAAGCATGAGAAGGGGACCGAATGTGACTTGGTCGCAAGAAGTTCGCAGGTGTTCGAGGGTCGGAAGGAGTTGAGGTACTGGATCTTGGCGATAGCTCAGGTGCATCAAAAGCTGACGGCACCAAAAGAGAAGGTCGAAAGCGTCCACGATAGGTACGTTCTTCGGTCTGAAGGCTCAATTGAAGCGGCTCTTGAGCGACTGTTGCAACTGTCTCTGTCGGAGTTTCGCCTCCCTCGGAGCAATGGTCATAATCGCAACTTTCTTCTCCATTTTCATAACACCAGTCGATGTCTGATTCCCACGAGTCGTTAAATTGGAAGCCGGTTGGTGTTTGTACTTGCTTGGGGGCCGAGAATGCGGCGGCGGTCAGTGGTTGTCCCAATGTCGTGGACATGCGTGCCTCGGACCTATCAACTTGCGTCTGCGACCTGAGTCGAAGCGCTGGCACGGACTGAGACATTCTCAGCTCGGCGCTAGCAGTCGACAATCGCGACGACCTCTTCGACACAATGTCCTCTTCTTCCTCCTGAACATCGGCCAATTCATTACCAAAATTTCCAGATAATGATGCTGTCAATGGCCATGCCTCGTCGCCTGGTGTGGTCACCGCGTGCGCGTCTCCGTCTTGCTGTTCCTCCAAAGTTGGTGATGGCGATGGAAGTATAAAGGGCGCAGGCTTGCGAAATCCTGCATTTGTGTGTGGTCTCGTAATGGTCGTCGTGGCGAGCGGATCGAATGTATCGAAGAGCACAGAAGCCGTGCGGGAGGAGGTCCTCGCTGGCAGCGCCAGTGGACAACTCGGCGACAGTGGTGAGCGAGGTGGTCGAGGTGGTGCTATTCTCAGATTGTCATGTGATTTGGCATGCCCCATTACTCGCTGAGGAGACTGTTGAGGTGGCTGAACAGACTTGCGAAGTAATCGGCGTTGAGGACTTGTCTGAGGCGACGTTTCGGGAGGAGCCTCGTCGCTTGGCAGAACGCTCAAAGCTTCAGAAGAAAAGTTCTCGAAATGCAAGTCCTCAGCCCTGATACCTTTCAGCTCACCATGTGTTGGTGCTTGGGATGCTCGAATAGCTGAGAACTCCGAGACAAGTTCGGTCCGGCTCGTTCGCCCAAGGTCGGGAAGATGGTCTTGCCGCGTGTGAGTAACATGCTGGAAGTTGTAGGGACCTGAAATAAAGTGCCTGCGTCGGGAATTGCTCTTCTTTCCATAATAATGATTCTTCGCGGAACCCTCCTCGACTACCATCCCATCTAGACCAAGCGAAGATGCACTGCGTAGGCCGACATTGTGTGCGTCCCTCTTCGTCTTTCGCGCACTTCGAGAGAACAGCGACCCGAATATCTGAACACTTTCTGGTCTGTCGTGGCGAAGCATACTGCTGGCGTTGGATCGACTAGAAGACCGTCGAGACAAGCTCACATTATCCGTTGAGGCAATGGTCGATTCGCGAGAACGGGATGAAGAGGCACCAGATGAAAGTGTATTTGTCCTAGAATTGTTGCCGAACAATGAGCTCCGCTTCATCTGCTCGGTATAGGCTCGTATCCGTTCGGGAGATGGTGGTCCATCGATTGCTGGTTCAAGAGAATCCGGAGACGAAGGAAGTTCCTTTAGGGGAGACGAGGGAGGAGTGTCTTTTTTAGATGACGGTTTTGGAGACGTGACGGTGTAGACAGTGGGGTAAGGAGTCTTCCCACTTCCAAAGGTGAACATCTTGTTAATCGTGTAGATTGCAGGAGCGACAACTGGCGAAGTCAAATGCGAATGATTGGATTCAGGTGGAGAGGAATATTTAAAGAACTGAGGAGGGGACCGGGGGAACCCAACCAATATGCCGGAAGAACTGTGTTGGATGTTCCTGTCGCGTGTCGGTTCCAAGGAGACGAGAGGTATGGACAGCCTAACAACTGTTTTCCGAGCACGCTGCTTGGGATATATCTTAGAACTTTTTGTTCAAGGTCATTCCACAATCGATTGTCGAGCCAGACGGCGGCACGGGTTGGTATCGTTCTACTCTTGTACAAGATGGCGTCCTGGCTGGGGGGTCTTAGTATGCGGGCCCTATAACGATCGTGCTATAACATGGATGTGATCGAAGAGCGATGTTAAGGAAATTGATTCCCCGTGGTATACCCACAAGGATGATCGTGTCCGAATGGGGCAGGGAAGAAGCAAGAGACGCGGTGTTCGTCTGTGACATTTCAAGTGCAGGAAGTCTGATATAGGACAGGAGGAGCAAGGAGTCAAAGTTTTCGTACCTGAGTAGGGAGAGATAGTTTCAATACAACATGCTATAAAGGACAAGGCAGTGCGTTGACGAGGCCAATGGGAGCAGGTTGAAAAGTTCTGGTAGGGTGAGATGCGAGAAAGGTATTGCTGTGAGGGAGCTGCAGCAGTGAAGGGAGCTCTCCTTGATGATGCAGATTGGAGTAAGCCTTCCTTCATGCAAGGACGGAAGCAGGAACCTCTTGCGAACAGATCTGCTTCTCGCTGGTCGTCGACATGCAGAAAGGCTGACGGTACCAGAGAGTGACAAGAGTGACGAGATAATCTGTAAGATGTGCTGGTATAGTAGATGAATCTCCGAGCAAGATTGGGCGGCTGCAAGTAACCTGATATGAGGATATCTCCAAGGTCACATTGGCTTCTGTTCACCAGGAACAGTAGAGACGACATTATTTCTGGAAGGATTGGCCCATGGGCACTGATCCCAGCTCGCCCTGTGCGGGCCAGAACCAGCCAAGTCCTGCCTGCCTTCTGGTTTCCTCTGACTGGCCCTGGTCCTTGAAGAATACCAAGACCTGGGGGGAGCTTCTTGGACCAGGTACTGCAGGGGAGTAACCTGGTGCTTCGGCCCTGAGGGCCAGGGAGAAGACAGGGTAATAACAGGGGAGGAAAGACCGGGGCTCCGAGGTCGACGTCGAGGTTGGCGAACCAAACCCATGTCTTTAAGGGCGGGATGAGCTTCCTTCTCGAGGGACTAGGGCTGTCTGGCGGGCGAAGTGAGGCAGGGCAGCAGTGTGGATTTGTAGATTGTAAAGTGGACCTGATTGACAAGGAGGAGTGTTTGGTGGAGTGGAGGAAAGGGGGCCACTTGAGCATAGTTAATCAAGCAGCGTCCAGGGGCAGGGCAGTAGCGAGCCGTTATGATTTGTTGTGAAACGAGACCACAACGACGGTGGTTGGCTGCGTGGGCACTGAGAGTGGATCAACACTAATACACCGGAGGCCATGCAAGGTCCGACTATGACCCCTGATGGCATATCTCGCCAGTATCCTAGGTACTCGGAATGAGTTTGTGATGAATTCGGAATCATTATTGTGGCATTTGAAAGGGACTTGTAGGGCAGAGAAGCAAAGAACATCTGCGGCGTTGTTGCACAGAGAGCGGGCAGCTGTTCCCCCCATGCCATGACCATTTATCACTCACTCGATCAGGGGCGAAGAACGGTCTCGTCTTCTCCCCCCTTCGCTCATCCCCCACCTACTATATCTATCCATGCTTCTCTGCCTCCTCCATTGTGCACTTAAGACAACGCCAGCCGCCGCTGGTTGCGAGATGTCTCACCCGGAGACTTTCGTTGCACTGACTTTCACTTAGTTGGAGTACGTATCTCTCGTCGATGGATCATGGCTGTTCGGGGGTACTGTAACGGCTATCAAACCCGTCACGATAAGGGCTTTGCACTCTTGAGTCTTGACTTTTGCGTGACTGCGGAGGTATCGCTCGGGAGGATTCCATTGGAGATCCGTTCAGGCAGGAGGGAGACGGACCAAAAACAGTGTGACCTCGGCGAGAAAAGGGAGCAGACAAGCAACGCAAGCACCCGTGAGGCGCTGCCGTATGCAATGTGGCATAGCTTTAGTTGGAGAGAAGGAGTACGTCCTTTGCCTTATCTGTACCGGATGACGAAAATATTCTTTGATAAAGGCTGAAATGCCTTACCTTGTGAGAGCTGAGATATTTAGAAAGGGTACCAACCGCTTGTCCCCTGACGGAAGCGAAAACACCAAACATTAGCCCTCACTGATTCTCAAATCTGATGGGCTCGCAACCGACCGACCCCCTTCTCAGAGGAAGTTGATCTTGCTAGCTTCGAGATCTTCTCGTCCCTCCTCCCTGTGCTGTGTAGCAGCTTCTCATCCGATACCCGTATCAATGCCGGCTGACTACAGAGAATCCAACCTACTGCAGAAGGGCTGCACTGAATACTGCTCCACCAGCATCTGTAAGGCCTGTGAACAACTGCTCGCGTTGCTTGAGTGCATTGAGGCTATCCACACCCGGTGGGTGGCAGGGCCTCTCTAGCGGTGTGCCTTACAGCAGCAAGCAGCATGAGCACAGCGTACACGGCCGCAAATCCTCAAAAGTATGGAAGCTACTACTGCAATGTACTCAACTGCCACAGCCCACATACATACGCAGACTTGCCTACGCGGTCTCTCCCTCTTGGCCCGTTTAAAAAGTAAACTTCGAATGCATGTCTCGTTCAAACCTGCGCCGTCTTCCCACGGCTTCGGTACCTGCTCGCGCTTAACGTTAACCCCTGGAGCAGACTGGCTGGTGGTTGGTGCAATCTCACCACCATCACCACACGACTGTGTTGCTCGGTTTCGCAAGAACCGTTCTCCCGTCCTTACCATGTTCGAGAAAGCCGCATTCTCTAGCTGCAGAACTGGTTGAATAATGGCGGCCCGCAGCGAAAGGGAGAGACTCGGAAAGATGTGTGGGAGACGACGTAATGGCGAAGAGCAGATGGGAAGAAGCAGACACGAGAGTATTTTGACGATATTAGGCACGCCTTTCTTAGCTTGCGTGGGCAAATGTGCTCCTCACGTTGTTGTCACCCTTTAGTGTCCGAGCAACGTGTGAGAATGCGAGCTGTCATTATCTCGTTCCTCATCCCTTCCCTTTTCCAATACTGGGACACATGGGAAAACCCTGGGAGAATCCTCAATATTGTAACAAGGCGAGGAACAGAATCCTGCGGTGTCACTCGTCCTTTGCATCCCTCGACTTCTTGGCTCCGTCGAACGTCTTTGGAAGGGCGACGAGCAATAATGTCTCTTTTTGGATGAATACACCTGGCTCTTGTGAGCTTCCGCTTCGAGGCCTCATCTTCCGAGTCTGGAGATTGGACAATTACGCAGCTTTGCAGAATATCTCCAAATACCTTGACCAATCCAGCAGCTGCAAAGCTGATCAAAGCTAGTAATGAGCCCACGATGCCCGACCAAAAGCTGTTAAGCAGCCCGAACGGACCAATGAGAATTATGCATCTGCAAGAAAAAGTTGTTCCGCCGTCCTCCCTTCTTGGTCTTTTTTTTCTCTCGAGTTGCCATATGTGTTCTCGCTCTCTCGTCCTACCCGTCAAGACGGACCAGCGGTTTCCATCTGCAGGTTGGCCGCATGCAAAAGTATGCATGCAAGTATGCAGTAGCATTTTACGCCTCGTCAACCAGAGCAGTGATTTCTTTGGACGCGAAGATAGCGAGCAAGGGACGGACTCCTCCGCGGCGCACAGAAGATTGGAGATCATCAATCATATCACAAATGAAGCTTGGATGCAGCTGCAGCAGCAGCTTCTCCTGCAGTGAGAAAGTACCGGGGGGAGAAGTGGAGGTGGACTAGCCTTGAGCTTCTGGAGTTTTGCAGGGTATGCTGGGCGTTTTGCCCTAGCCCGATGACAACGCCTCGCTGTTGTTAAAAGACCGAATTGGCAAATCACAAGCCAGTGCCTAGAATGCCCCTGCCTGTCACTTTAATAACGACAGCGACCCCTGATGCAATCCCTGGAAGCCCGTTGACATATGAAAACGAGGTTGACAGTTGTTTGGGTCGTATAGAATTACTCCAAGAACCGCCAAATGGATATCACCAGAGCATCATCATAGATGGCTGGAATATGGACCATTTGCCACCGCGTTTATCGATCGCTCTTTGACCTGGGGAAGAAGGGTGGCAGCCGCACGTCCATTTGGTGGCTGGAAGTGGATTTGCTTTTGCCAGATGAGATGGGGACGAGAGACATGGTCGCTGCTCTCCCTGCTCTCCAGTCTGTTCGTTTTCCCGGCATCATGGGAGGCTCCACCCACACCTCGTCGTCGTCAAATCTCCCACAGCTTCCCCACCGAAGGAAGGTGGGCCCGGCTTCATAATAGGCAGGCATGACCTGGTCTGGAAGGAGGTCTTTTGAGGATGGTCCTTGGCTAAGAAGCTACCATTATGAGTACCTGTCAAGGTCCATGGCGACAGTGATGGATGTCTCAGGTGGGGTCTTTTGAGTTTGAGTCAGTTCTTACACGGAAGTTGGTGTTTCCTGAACTGTTTGGCCCAGGTACTGGTGTAAATAATGGATGCATTCGTATCAGTCACCCCACAGCTGTCCACTTCTGCATCTCTGCTCTCAGAAAAGCTAAACTCTCGCCATATTTCTCTTGGGCAACTGGTCAAGATCATCGACATGCGTGAGGCTTTTTTTTGAGCAAGTGAGCAAGTGGGGATATGGAGGAGGCCATGCAGTTAGTCAGAGAATATGAGCGATATGAAAGTGGACTTGGGGTGCTGCATGCAACAGGACTGGATAAATTGTTTGGAAAGCTCTGGAACCCTTCTCGGTCAACGTCAAATATGTTGGACCGCTGGTACCGACAAACCTTCCCAGCAGCTGTACTCAGCTCAAGACGGTCTGGCCTGCATGCCAGGTTGTCGTTGTACGTGAACAAGCGCTGGTACTGTGTGGTAATATATATTTACCTTCATTAATAAACGGTATTATGACGTTGATCTTGCCATGTTTGTATCCGAGATGAAATCTGGTCGCCGACTTCCCGTACTGGAGTACCCAAAGAATTCGTTTCCTTTTACCAGCCGACTCAACGTCCATCGTACCATAGTGATAATCCCAATGCAGCAATAATGAAGCTGCAATATTGACACTTCGAGACTGGCAACGCGGCGCATCTTGTTGCAAACATATTGCAGCAGCCAAACCGAGTAACAGCCACGAGGAAACTTCGCAAACGTCAATGTTCTTCGGCATCCTCCATCTTTAGCTTCCGCCTCCAAAAGTGCCAACTCTAATTTGTGGCATCTGAAAGATAGCTGCGCAAGCTCCTGCCGGAAAATCTCTGAAACACTCAGTGCCTCACCAGACAGCCTCCCACCAGAATCATTCACTCATAATAACCGTCACATAACAATACCACCAGCATTCGATTCAATTCAACAATCGCACAGGTTGAAACAAACGTCTGAATTGCATGCGAAGTCCAGCCATCTGGGCATTTTTTTCCAATCGCCCGCATGTATCACCGCACAGGCTATCTGTGACCCCTGATAATCCTCCGGAATAAAGAAAAACTCCATCGATGATCGATCTGACCTTTTCTTCGCTTTTCATGACGCCAAAGATCCGACCAACCCAGCCTTCCGGCCCCTCTCCATCATTGCCCGCTCGGCCCAAATCGTCTGACCTCGAAGATCTTATCAAATCGCCAACAACGATGTTCCTTGAACTCGGCACTCGCTGAAGAGAATCCGAACGATTTGATCTGACAAAATCTCAAACCGGACGACAACTCAGATGATCCATCCAACCACCGCCCAAGCACCAAAGACAGGAGCCTCATCCACGTCCGCTTCCGTTCTCAGGAAGCACCAAGTACCGAGACCTGGCGTTATGACCAGGATGCGATATAGTCCAGCCATGTTACAATTTTTCCTTTTCCTGAGGCTGGAAACTTACTGCATTCAGGGGCGGGACCTGTGACTTTCTTCCTTTTGCTTTGATCCAACCAACAATCCAAGAACACTAGAACCTCATCCCAACACCGCTCATCCGTAGAGCCCACCCACAGCCAAGCTCAAACTCTGCCGAAGCAAAACTTTATCATTTGAATAAAAATAACCTTAACCGATGCATTATCGCGAACCGTATGTCAACGTCCGAAATCATCGGGTCCGGGTTTTTCTCGGTCTGTGTGGGGATCGGCTGGTCTGGGCATCAATGCATGAATCGTCCTCTTTTAGTCATCCTCCAAGAAGAAGACCAGCAAGAAGTTGTTCTTTCAAATTCACCAACACCACAATTCCAAAGTTCACAAGTCCCCATTCTCCTGTTGTGCAACACACCTTTCTTCGTTTCTGCAGATGCCATGCACGCACACATGCAGGAGAAATAATTGTCAAACATCGCCAATTCAGCCAAAAATACGTCGCCTCGGACGCAAGGTCTTTTGCATATGCCGGTACCGAGGAGGTATCTTTAGAACTTCCAGATAGCTGATAAAATAGTGCAAAATAGAACAGTACCTTTGAAAGACAAATATCCAGATAGCAAAGACAAGTAACCTACCTGATGGTCCTCTATGCCACAACCTTTCTTACTCTAGCTTCAATTTTCCTCCCCGACGCCTCGAGAGCTAGGGACTGAAAAGTATCCTCCTACTATCTTCCGTAGTCATTCTCGTAGCACTGAAACATTCCGTTTCCTCCGGCTTCTGGGATTGAAGTTCGCATCACCATTGCTTAGCTTGCGAGACTTCCAAGGACTAAAATCCGGTGCCGAACCCCACTGTCGTGAACACACCTCGGCATCTGTGAATTGAGAAGGAAGGAAGGAAGGAAACCATGTCTCCATCTCATGCTTTCTCAAAAATACCGAACAAACCTCGGTGGGGTGACAGGTGACAGTCGCGTGGAACAGGAACAACGAGACATAAAGCGAACACGACGTGAAACTTTTGAAAGTGCATTTCAGGAGAAGCTACTGCTAGGGGATCTTCAAGAATATATCCTCAACGATCGAGGATTTGAGACTTTCCACTCGGCAAGATACGTGTACTGTACTAGCAAGAGGGACCATCGCCCGCGGGGGATAACGACAATGGTGAAACAGCGGAAAGAACAGCGGGGATCAAGAGACATGACTGTCTCTCGGGTCGCTCCGGTGAATAGAGTTGTTCCTTTTGGAGTTCAACTATTTTCAGATCTCAAATATGCCGAAACACTCCAGACAACAAGCGTCAAATAGCTCTCCGTTTGGGAGCTTGGACTTGCAAAACTAGCTTGCTGTCAGCCATAGATATTGGCTCCCGGACGCCTCCGTCGATGATTGGCTTCTTGGACGCGACAGGGACTGCAAAGAGAGGCGCGACTTGAATGGTCCAACTGAGACGATGGGTAATGGTACTGTCGGGAGTACAGTCGATCTGTCAGCTGTGAGATGCTGAATAGACGGGATTGAAAGAAGGGAGCCCTGGGGGAAGTTCTTCATGTTTTTAGAAGCTGAGACGGTGAGCGTGACCTTCAACCTGCCAACAGGAGAGCCTTGACCTAATCGGGCTCTAGTGTGCTGTTGTACCTCCGTACCGCCCAACTTGGCGGTCATCTTCTGCAGCCTTACCTTGGAAACGAATGTAAACAAATGTCTTTATTATGTTGATCCGTCACTACATATCGACACTCTCCTTGCTTTTTGTCATACATAATAATATCTATTTCCAATGATGCTGCTTAAAAGCCCACTGATGGACCTCTGAGAGCCTGTTCCCTCCCCGCAATTCAAGCTTCTCCCTTGCAGCTGCAACTCAGTCAAAGCAGAACGAGTATATTGTCGTTCACCAGTATTTCTCATCATCTGTTCATTCTGCTTTGGTTTTGATCTTAATTCTATCCTATTGCCTTGTCCTGGTCTATCAAAATTCCCGTCTTCAGCCTGCTAAGAAACCTTGACATTTGCATCTAAACTCAATAAGGAAAGAAGCGGAGTGCGGCTCACCATCGCGCGACTACCAACAGAGTATCACAGATACTAGTAATAGACTTCTCCATATGAACGTTTCTCTACTCCCAAGAATATTCAGACGCTCACATTCTACTGCGAATCTCGTCAAAATGGCAGCTACCAAGAAGGTCTCTGCAGCTGTTGCGAAAGCGAATGACTTCCTCGATTTCGTCAACGCCTCACCCACCCGTAAATATACCTACATACCCCTCCTTCAAAGCTTTGTACTGGAGCCTTGCCCAATCTTGTGCTAATTTTTAATAGCTTACCATGCGGTACAATCTGCCATCAAACGCCTACACGCAGCGGGCTTCACGGAGATCAGGGAACGCGATACTTGGTCATCGAGCCTCCGCCCAGGTGGGAAGTTCTACCTCACTCGAAACGGGTCGTCGATTGTCGCATTCTCGATCGGACACAAATGGAAGCCAGGCAACCCGATTGCGATGATCGGTGCACATACTGATTCACCTTGTTTGCGCCTGAAGCCTGTGAGCAAGAAGACTGGTGCTGGATTCATGCAAGTGGGAGTCGAGACATACGGGGGAGGAATCTGGCATACGTGGTTTGACAGAGATTTGTCCATTGCTGGAAGGGCGATGGTAAAGGATGGAAAGGGCAACTATGTGCAGAAGCTGGTCAAAGTCGAGAGGCCGATTCTTCGAATCCCAACATTGGCGATTCACCTCGACCGTTCCGCGACTTTCGACCCGAACAAAGAGACGGAGCTGTTTCCTATCGCCGGGCTCGTTGCTGCAGAATTGAATCGCACGGGAAAGAAAGAGCAGACAGAAGAGGACGGAGAGGGTGCTGGGGACTTCAAGCCCTTAAAGTTGATGAGTGAAAGGCATCACCCATATGTTCTAGAAATCATCGCAGAACATGCAGGTGTGGAAGTAGAAGACATCGTCGATTTCGAGATGGTTCTCTACGATACACAGAAAGCATGCATCGGAGGTATAAACAACGAGCTAATCTTCTCTGCGAGACTGGACAACCTCGGCATGACCTACTGCGCCGTGCAAGGCCTAATCGAATCTCTAACCTCCCCCTCCGCCCTTGATGATGAGTCCTGCATTCGCTTAACGACATGTTTTGATCACGAAGAGATCGGCAGCACGTCTGCGCAAGGAGCAGCCTCAAATCTTCTGCCGGCTGTGCTTCGACGTCTCTCAGTCCTCCCAGGCAATCACGATTCCGTTTCCGATAATTCGTACGAGCAGGTCCGGGAGCAGGAACTAGATCTAGCAACTGCTTACGAACAAAGCCTCAGCGCATCCTTCCTCATCTCTGCAGATATGGCACACAGCGTAAATCCCAATTATGCCCACAAATACGAGTCCGACCATCGTCCAGAGATGAACAAAGGCACTGTCATCAAGATCAATGCAAACCAGCGATACGCCACCAACTCTCCCGGTATCGTCCTCCTCCAAGAAGTTGCTCGCCGAGCCAAACCCTCTGCGGATTCAACTACGAGCTCTGGCGTCCCGTTGCAGCTTTTCGTTGTGAGGAATGATTCGAGTTGCGGGAGCACAATTGGGCCTATGCTTAGCGCTGCCACAGGCGTCCGGACATTGGATCTGGGCAATCCTCAACTGAGCATGCACAGCATTCGTGAGTGCGGTGGTGTCTATGATGTTGAACATGGTGTAAGATTATTCGAAAGCTTCTTCGAGAACTTTGGAGAGTTGGAGGACAAAATCTTGGTCGATTAGACAAGGACAATGAGCTGAAAAAATTGGCAAGACGCGGCCTCTTCCCTTGTTCAGATGGATAAGCCAAGTCACTGCTCTTTGGGAACCATTTTTTGATAGTGTCCACTTCCTGTCCTGTCTGATTTATGGGAGGAATACGCCCTTGCTGAGTTATTAACTGTTGGAAGTCTCACGTCTCAATGGAAGCAGTTATCATCACGAATAAGATTCATTTGAGGTGGACATTGCTTGTATCCATTTGTCCGACTCGTTCCAGCTTTCAATCTCTTATATTCCCATTTCTTCCATCCTCCGAACCCAGTGGCCCATTTAAACGGAGCCGGTTTTCATCACCTCATTAATACATGAACTCGTCGATACCCATCTGAAACCTCTCTTCTCCGTACGGATCTTCCTTGGTCCTGTTGACCACTCCTCCAAATCTCCTGAAGTGCCCGCACGGCGGACAATTATCGCCCCAGAAGTTCTCCATCACGGCCCAATCGATGAAATCGTTCACCTCATGCCACTCAATTCTCTTCCTCAGCCTCCCGACCCACCAAACATGCCACCCATGCACCCCCTGCCAATTGTCGTCGAGGTCCTCGTCCAAATATAACTCCACAATTCTCTTCCAAGCCGCCGTCAGCCGTCTGAAAAACTCCGGGTTCCTCCTCCCATCTTCGAGATATCCGCTATCAACAGAGCCTCCAACGTCCATACCTCCACCAAAGGTAAGGCAATACCCAACGATCATAGCAAGCGTCTTCTTGCAGTGTTCCTTGACCTGCGGGATATCTCCTTCCTCGAGCACACCCTCTTCTTGGTAAAGCGTTACAACACGGTGCATATCCTCCATGATCTCGGCTAATTCCTCCACGTCCTCCACCTGGAACCACTCCTCCTCGTTGTTGGGATGATTGTGTTGCAACGTCCCGTACCGGACTCCTCTGGGATGAGGAATACCTCCTTCTCGTAACATCTCCAGTCTGTACATCCACGTACAGATTCGTCCCTCAAATCCTGGACCGCTGTATGGTGTCAATGCGTCCAGGTGAACAGCTAGCGGTGTGAGCCATTCCGTCACGTAGTTGGCGTACTTCCAGCCAGCGAGCTGCATTACTGTCTTGGTACCGCGTCGGATGTAAGTAGTGGATGAGGCGATTTCTTCTTGGGAGCCAAAGTCCTGGAAGTCCGGGTTGTTTTTGATCTCGTCCGTGGTTGGGTTGGCGGCCTTCGTTGCAGTATTGTCCTCAAAAATGGTAAAGTCCTTCTTGACAGTCTTCTTTCTGGCCTTTTTGGGACGAGATCCAGTAGCAATGCTGTCGATTTTGAAGTTGTTGTTGAGATTGATGTTGCTAGTCCCGTATTTCTTTGCAGATGGCTTTTGGAGGGGACGAAAGCTGGTGAAAGGAAGCAATTTCTTTTGCTTTCTGTCTGGTCCGAACCACTTATCGAGGAGCTGATCCATGCTGAGTTGTTCTCCGACGGTGTTGGCTTTTGCTCCGATAGTCTCCTTGGTCGGTACGCTTGTCGCTTTTGTCTCTTCGTCGAGGCGATTACATTGTCTCTTGGAACTTGGCTGCTCATACTCAGACGAGAGACCTCTCTTGGTTGTTGTACCGAAGAAGCTGATGGGACGAGAGGAGTGCTTGACTTGGTCCATTTTTGCTGTCGTTTTGATCTGAGTGAGTTGAGTGGTACAGGTTTTCTTGGTTGCTGGGAGCTCTGCCTCCTGAACCGCGTTGATGTTTCGCTTGCTCATTTTGTCTGAATCGTTGGTTAGTCGCTTATTTAAGTGATGGATTGAGTCGCTGGGCTTTCCTCTGACGTCGAAGAGAGATTCCTGTTGATCCCGTAGTTGCTTGAAGCTCGGAGTTGCTGGTTGGGTTGTAGCTGATAAAATTTTCCTTGACTGCAGACGCTGTTACATATAAGAACTTTCAGAGTGGTGTACAGCTTCGTATTGTGCGTCGCTTAGTATTGCCGAGGAGTTTTGAACGGAGGTGAATTGTTTGAGGATGAGAGAACAAAAAATTTCGCGAGATGAGATATTTCTTGAATGATTGTGAATCCCGTGAGATGGTTAGTAGCCTTAGTCCAGATCACAATTGACTATTTGTGTCCTTCTCGTGGCTATTCGCGGTTCGCGTGATTTAGGGATTCCCTTAGAGTGAGGCCAAGTGACGATGCGACTAATCCTTAGCCTACCAACAGCCAGCAAAAATAAGAACCAGACTTGAGTATTCCACGAGCGGCACAGAAATCACAGCATAAATAATATTACAAGTAATGGGTTGTCCGTAGCTGAACGGATTTTAGTTGAATTTAGCCATTCTTGACGTGCACATTGACCCCTGGTCCGCTGGGCGAGTTGATTTCGACCGGAAGAGTATAGTATAATCCGTTTCGTGCTCACAATGAATGGGTTAGCCGTTTGCTTTCTTGTATCAACTAAGTATGTGACCGATTTCTTCATATTCCCAGTCCTCAAAATTGGCGAGGGACTATTCTTTTGTTAATAGACGAACGCTGTCCTAGGCGGAAGTTGAATTTCTGGGATTCTATCGCTCAATTTACATATGAATGTATTAGTCCAACTTGAACTTAAAATGGAGATAACTCTCATTCCCATCACTTGCGCCTAGACATGTCCAGGAACGCAACTTCATTAAGCTAGATATTACCAGTCAATTGGTGGAATAGGGGCTTGCTCGCTTAAACCAACCTGGCCGCCAAACAAACAAATCATTCTGGCATTGATCCTCCGCAGCTCTTGGTCGCCTCAATTGATACCTGTCTAAGTGTGGTTCAATGTTATACATAAAACGAAGAGAGCAGCTATAGGTAGCGGAAGATAACACCCAGGGAAATGCATCGAATAATTTGATCGATCGTGTATGTTGCTTTTTTCAGGTTATCTTTCGTTCAATGGAATAACAGAGACAATATGGTACGACTCTATATGCGAAAGAATAAAGCTTAGGTATGTCAAGTTCAATAAATTATGTTTGCCGATCAGTGGAAAATCAGGATCAGGTCTGGAGAATGCAGTATTGACGGGTCCCGGATTAGTGGAACCCCCAAACAGGATGATGGCATATAAGGTTTGACATGTACACATAACATAGTTCGTTTCCTAATAATAGGAATCTATTCTCTAATACAAGATGAGACAACCAAATAATAATTCATGTCGCCAATTGATTCAGATCATTGAGAAGCTTTCACATCGCACAAATCCTACAAATTCTTTTCGGGAGCATCCCCCTTTCCATCGCCATATTTCCTCACGTGTTCCTTGCCCGCGGTCTTATCAGCTTCGAACGCCTCAACCTCTTTACTATCCATATGCTTCGCCACCTGGTCAGCTTGCCACTTCTTGAAAGTGAAGCCAAGACCTTCGTGAGAATAATCCTTGTCGTTTGCTTGATCTTTGTGATACTTAACCTTGATAAAATCGCTGTGAACAGTCTCTGGATCTAAGGAAAGTGTCACGAGAGCGTTGATAGTTGCTGTCTTGGGAATAATCTTGAAGGTCCAGGACTAGGATTTGTCAGAAAATGGCTCTGAAATGCTCACTTTGACATGTCGGGGGATTCTACCTGCTCATTCTTGAATTGAATAACTTCGTCGTCACTGCGAACAATTTCATAACCTTCATTTTTGGAGGCTTTGAAGAGTTTTGGAAGTGCGAACCATTGCCCTGCCATCTTGTACCTAAAGACTTTTTAGCTCCTCTCTTGGTAATCGCGGGGACGTGGTCAGTACCGATCATTGGCATACACAAATTGATCATCGTAGACACAATCTGGAGTGTATCTCTTGACTCTTTCAATTGTTGGCTCACAGCTGTAGAGAGCGATAATATCATCGATAAGTGCCTGTCTGGGTTTGTCCAGAGGAAGTGATTTGGACGGCTGTGGCGAAATTAGCATTTGCTTTGTCAGAACTCTTCAAAATTTAGGTATTTTGGAAGCGCCGTCCTGAAACAATCCTTGAAATGGTTTTAATTGAGTGTTTACCTACATCCGGGTGCCAGTCCTCGGTAGCGGACGTTTGTCGAACCTCGAAGTTCTCCCCTGGAAGGGAAGCTTGTGCCATTTTGCGAGAGATTATTATCGATGGATTCAGAAGAATTGGTCTTGCAGTATATTTGAGCGTATTGGTGGTGAACATCGAGAACATGACTGTATTCGAACTGATATCCTTAGTGATATTTATGTGCTGCAGTAACAGTGGTGCCTACCGCGTCTGCTGGGCGATCCAGAGTGATGATGTCAAATGCAACATGTCATCAGTTTTGTATCTTCGGAGAGCGGGACACGGTCGACACCGTGACGAATAAGGCTGCATTCTCAAGACTCTAAAATATCACATTCGGACATTTTGTTCCGGAAGTTTCTCACTTTATTGATATTGTGGTCTACGCGTGGGTGGCGTATAGAGATGTCGCTGTAATGTAGGTTAGCGCGAAGCGAGAATCGACGATCTCTGGCTCGTTGACATCTTCCTGGTTAGAGTCTTGCTCTAACGTACTGAAATCCAAATATTACTGGCAACTATATCGAAATATCTGTGCCACTATGCTATCTGCTCTTCTCTTCTTCCGTCAGGACAGGATGGATGTCAACCACCCACATTCTTTGGCCACCAACCACCTCCTTACTTATCGAAACTGTAACAAGGTGCACAGTCTCACGCAGTCCCATGAATCTATCACCCTGCAGATATCCATCTTTCCTTTCCATTGGATATTGCAGCCATTTGTTATCCGAAACAGGAAGATCTCGCAGCGACCCCTCCACCCCGTGAGTGGAGCAAAGGCAAACAGGATTGAAACCGTCATCAAATCCGATCTTGAATACCGTGTATAGAAGTTTGTCCGCAGATTCGTACCATATTCTTCCTGCTGTACCACGTTCGCCTGTTTCAAGTTTGAGAAACCGCTCTTCGTCATCCCACACATTTCTTGACAATACCTCCTTTCTGTAAATTTGTTGGCTGCGGTCTGTTGCACTAAACCTTGAGCCTTTTGCGAACATTATCATCGGAGGCAGAGTTCTAATCCAGAAACCATAAATTCGATCTGGATGAGGAGTAACGATCCAGACTTGTTGACGAACATATATTTGCCGAAGATGAATCAGCGGAAAGTTTCTCACCTCGAAGGTTTTGATGTCAGTTCCGTCCAAAGTTATTCTGGCAGCTTGATCCTTTTCTGGAAGAAGTTTGAGGTATATACCTATCCGGCTGTCATATTTGTCCTCTCTTTCGCAGTCAAGTGCCACAAAATATGTATCCATGGCCCAAGGTACAAAGGCTAGTGTTATAGATAGCCCAAAATTCGTGACAAAGTATGGAACATGGCTGAGTCTGTTGATGGAAGGGATGACATCGTACGTATGTGTAAAGCTGGCAGGAGATCTTGCTAAAAGACCTCGATAGCCTTCATCCTCGACGCTCCATGCAAACAGAGAATGGTCGTTCGAGTGTTTCATAATTTCCTCCTGTAATCGGATGAAAGCCCGCTCTCCTTCGCCATACAACATCGGCATGTTGACACCAAATATACCAAGAAGACTATATGCAATGTCTTCAACCCTCGTTGTAGTCCTCTTCGACGCCCAAGACATTCTTTGAGCGACACTGAACGAGTTCGGGTTTGCTCCTGCGAGCATATTCTTGTGTATGCCCGTGATTGTCGTGATCATGTCAATCAGATCATATTTCGATCCGAGGAATTTCCAGGTAGAGTTGTAGAACTCTACAATCGGAGGTGCAATGAGCTCTTGTAGAGTCCACCCTCTGGTCCACCACGCACTGTGGCTGAATTGCGAGCTATCTGGCCCATTCGCATTCTGAGCATCGACCCCGGACTCATAGACATCGAAGAGATAAACAAAGCAGACTTTCGCATCTTGATACCATTGATACATGGAGTTTATGGCTTCAGTCAGCTCTGCGCTGCTAGTTTTGTCGATGCAACAAGTGTCAATCCAGGCATAATTCAATCCTTGCTTGTTGGCCTCGCGGCAGCACATCTCAATTTTACTGTACCCCGCTTTGTCAGACCCTCTGCGGTGGACCATATCTTGAAGAGAAACCTCGTCATCTTGCCACCGATGGGAAAGGATCGCATATGCTGGATATACCCCGATAAATTCTTCCAGCTCAAAGGTAGTGGTTCTAAGAAGGCGCATCTTGAGAGCGATTACTGCATGCGTGATTGATTTTCTCTGCTGCGTTCCTTTCAAGCCAATTATATAACTCATGGAGACGAAGATTGTTCAGTTTCGAATCCGGTCAGGCCGGATGAAGTTGCAGCCAGCAAGTCCTACCCCACTGCCGGGACTGGTCAGTAATGAACGGCAACTAATATTGGTCAACTCCACAGGAAACTGCAAAAACAATCAGCCTGGAGCCGTGCTGCTCGAATGCGTCAAAGGAATAGGGGTGGCACAACGACTGTAGTATACGTCGACCCAATTCAGATGCTAATAGCAGACTGGCTGAGATCAACAAGAGAAAAGAAAAGCTTTAGAATTGATCTATAAACAGACTACAATTGAGTAAAGCAGGCTAGTATTTCCATATCATGACGCTGGTCAGAAGAGGAGATCCCATCACGCGCTGGGTGGCTCTGATACATATGATAATTCGCAGTCAACTTTCTCCGCAGCTTCTGGCAAGTCTGACAGCATCTGAACAAGAATTGCTTTATGGATGCCTGCAATTTCATGCTTTCGGCTGGGACTAAAAGGCCGTCTAGTTTGTTTTTGGTAATCAGAAGGATGGTTTTGTATGTTCTCACAATCCGTTCTTCTGAACGTTCTCATACACACGTGGGGTTGAAAAACAATCGATGAAAACATGCAATGATATACGATTCGAAGCGGCATACCTAGAAGAAGCATTAAGATGACAATCGTGATACCCAGGAGCTTCGAATTATACCCATTTCGACTAGGATGGCTGCGTCTTGGAGAGCGCGACCGAGGAAAGGACGTTGGAGCAGGTGCCAAGGATGACCAGATTATGGTCACATGATATAATTCTGTCCAATTCTATCGCGACCTGCATGTTCTATCAATTCTCTTAGTTCACAAAACATATCAATTCATGATATATGATACCAAGGGTATCGTCCTTTTCGATGCAGTTTAAATCATGAAGTGCCTGCAAGATCCAGGGATAAACTCACTCGGTAGTAAATGACGGCAGGAGAACGAAGAATTTTCTTTCCGGATCATGAAACTTCTAACAGTCATGATCTCGGCATTTAAGTAACCCAGAATACTACTAATTCTGAACAAAGATCTACACGAGTTCGCTACCGAAACTGCATTTCAAGAAAGCCCTACAAGGGGAAAGGGTATCAGATCAGTAGTCACGTGACACAAACCATCGTACTGTGTTGAACGGGCACGGGCACGGGCACGGGCACGGGAACGATGTAGTCTTCTACTCCAAAGATTTACATTTGTCTCTTAATTCACAACTTTCACCAAGAACGAACTGTTGAGGGCATGGTTTTTTAACTGTTTTCATTTTCGGGTTTTAGTCAGCAGATCTCGCTAAAAACGACCTGTCCAAGTCGCGAAACTTGATCATGACTTTCTCAACAACTAGACAGACTTCCCAGACAAGTGTCTACGCGTTGATCTGATATGTCACCATAGGATCACTGTCGTGTGTCCAAGAATATTGCATATGTCTGCGCATTGCAAGTTACGGTTACATTTGCAAGACCTTGGATTTCTCCGCGTTTCTGGACAGATCTCTACGAATGAGGATCGTTAGACCGTGACCACTCCCTGAACGAGGCAGACTCTAGGTTCACTTTTCCGCTCCTTGCTGTTATTATGTTGCAAGCACACTCTCGAAGTCGAGAGATGCTGTTCTTTTTGCTCTTGGGTGCTGTCTGTGACATACGATGGCCTCTTCCTGGGTCTCATACATGATTCGTCTCAGAACTTCTTCAGAATGGCAGCGCGTACAAATCCGAGACCTCGGGAGTAAACTTCTACTGAAAAAGAAGCTTGAAAGTTTGCATTGCTGCATGCACTGCCTGATGGCCGGTCTATTTTGGTTCTCCCTGCCTGAAGGTCGTGGATCTGGTGTGGCTGTCAAGAAAGCCTGACGCCAGCTTGGATTGATCAGGCGGTTGAGTAGAGTGTCCCTTCGTCTGCTGTGCCTCTCTGTCGTCTTGAGTTTCCGTCGGGTCTCTGTTCTTTGGATAAACTTGATTGGCGGACTCAGCAGTGGGACTGGCGTATCTGGACGGAAATGTTGTGGAGGGGGTGGAAGTGGTACCATTCGTCCTTACTCTTGGACCTAAGAGCTGCACATGTTGGCTTTTTGTCAACTATGCCTAAAGCTGGAAGGATAGAAGTGAGAAGAAATATCTGCAACCTCCTTTGGAGCATACTTCGGTGTGGCTTTTCGGCTTGTAGACATGGCCGCCTGGAGAGCAGATCGAGTCAGCCTTCTAAGCCCCGAAGAACTCCTTTAAATAAAGAAGGGTCCTCAGAAAGGATCGCTCAATATCCTCATCTCCTCCAATTGTCATAGTTTCTCCCTTGAATCTTTACTATCCATCATGTCGCTTTGGAACCCTCGTCTTGTCCTAGATGTCTATCCCGAAGAACCCGACTTCACTTGTGTTGGAACCACTCAGAAAGGCTTACGATGCAGAAACTCTTTCATCAGGCGCGAATACTTGCTCCGGGCTGGCGTCATTCTTGATGCACTCTCCGAGATCTCGTTGGTGCAACATATGACAGACGAAGCTCGGCTACTAGCAATCCTAAGGACCATTTCATGGCTGACCCTCTGCCCTCGCTGGCATCAGAAGTCGGGTCGGCATGGACAGACAGGTACCGTGACACACAAATGGCTACGCATAATTCAATCGGAAGCGGAGCAGCAAAGACTTATTCGACCTCTCAGGAGCGTAACGACGTCGTCCAACTCAACATCCCTGGGGCCGATCTCCCCGCCGCCAACCCCATCGAGCCATTCCCCTCCATCACGGACGAGACGCTCAGCGGCGCCTTCGCCTGAAACAAACCGCTCATCTGCTTCTCCACGTCAACCGATTAGTCCAACGATGACATCTTCCAGCTGGTCACCATCTGTGGGAAGCTCCATACATTCGAACGGCCCGGCATCATCACCGCCGAGCCACACAACTTCGACCTCGTCCCGCTCCCTATCCGCACAGTCGTCGGCTCGACCGACTCGCGAACATGGACCGGTCGCCGGAGTTGCTATATCTGGATCTGTTCGAGCTGCAAGGGACATAAATCTCAATGTCACAATAAACAATTCACAGATCGATCAAGCTCATCCATATCCGAGCAGAAATTCGCGTGATAGCGGCCCCGCTCCATCTACACCATCTCGGGGTATTCAAACCAGGACACCACCTCCTTCACCACCAGCTTCGACGTCTCGCTCTGCCTCTTCAATCAGCTCTGGTTTCTCAACACTCGTTGACATTTCATCTATAACGCGAAATGATATACAAGTCCTCCTCAACCGAATCGAGTCTTTGGAGACTCGGCTTCTGCAAGCTAATAATAGATCGTCGTCACGATCCTCGAGGGCCTCTGATGTATCATCTGGGCCTGTGCGCCATACTCCCAGCTCACGAGCTTCGAGTAACATCTCGTTCCCATCGATACCGCAGCCGATAAGCCCAACCTGGTATTTCCCATCTTCTACCCAGCCGCCGCCTTCAGTCCCAGCTGGCCCACTGTCAATCTCTTCAGACTCATCCACATCACCAGCGATCATAACTCCACCGTCCTCTAGCAGTTCTTCACACTCGTCCGCATCACCCGTTATCCTGACTCCGACATCCTCAAGTATTTCGACGCCACTCCATCATCCTCCATCCCCGCCCTCACTCCCAGTAACATCAACCTGGTCCATCCGAACCCAACCCGGCGAATCTAGCATCCGCCCTCGCACCAACACCTCCTGCTACATGTGCCGCCAACCCACCACACACAACACCACAGCACACTGCCGCAGCGGCTGCGACAAAACCTACTGCGCTCTATGCATCGGGGAATGGATATCCAGCCAGCTCGACGCTGACAGAGGGCCATCCTGTCCATTCTGGTACGTCCTCTTCTGGATCCTAGCACTTTCGGGTTTGGAACTGATGTCGTGGCAGTCAAGTACCGTGGGTTTTCTGATTGCGATTGATATGCTTGAGTATTTGTTTTGGAAATGTGGTGAGGTGGAGGATTTGCTGGCTGTTTGTTTGATTGCGGGTTATTTGGCTTTTGTTGTGCTGGGGAGGTGTTGTTGGGATCTTGGGTTGCTTTAGGATTGTTTTTAGATTGGGAGCGAGGGAAGGGTTTATGAGTTATGAGGAACTTTTTGGATCTTTACTTATTTCCCGGACTCCAATATGATTTTATGACTATATTTGTTTCCGATTCGAGAAGCCTCATTGTATTGCTCCATACTGCCCAGGTCGAAGTCTCTCTGAATATGTTGCGTGCGTTTCTCCGTTTGGCTATATCAGGAAGATGAAGGAGGGACCACGGCTGGGCTCGAAGGAGACAGCTATCCGATGATACGGAATAGAATATGAGGGAGGTTACCTTTCACGTAGTCGCTTTCGAAAGGCATTGATTAATTTTCACCAATGCCTGGTTGCTCGATTGAAGGAAAAAAGTGTAGAACGTGAAGCTGAAACAGTCTCTGCTTACTACTCTACTGAACTCCCTCTATCGTAGGAGAGAATGTGAATTGGAGTTCGGGAGTAGCAGGGCGGTGGTGACGCTGGGAAGAGACAGTGGACTGATAGACTACTGCCAGACTACTGATGAGAATAAGCGAGGGAGCGAGCCCCTGAAACCATTGGTACGTTCTTAGGCTTGTCACGTTGTACAGAGAAATGGATGTTGAGGTTGAGATTGAAGACATGCGGACGACAAACTGTGCTCTAGGAGTGTCACTGGAGAATTCTACCCGGGCGGCCAATTAAACGCTTGCTCATCGCGTCAAACTGAGAATGAACCATCAATCACGTAACCGGCTGACCAGAGACTTGATAATAAACACCACCCCGGGTCCCTGAACTAGACATACCAACTTCATACATAACCACCCTCTCAACTCTCCACCTCACCAGAGCCATCACTCAGTTCCCTCCCAATACCCCTCGATATCATATCCGCAATCGCCATATTCGTTATCATCGGATTGACTCCACTCGCACTAGGAAACACACTCGCGTCCGCCACATACAAATCCTCGGTTCCCCAGACCTTACCCTTGGGATCGACAACGCCGTCTTGTGGGCGTACGCTCATGCGATTCGAGCCCATCTGGTGTGCTGATGCGAAGCCGGCCATGGGTGGCTTGTTACCGATACGTTGGATTTCAGAGACCCAGGCGGCGAAGTGGGGGTCGGTTATGCCTGGGTTGGAAGATTCACCTTCGGATAAGGATGGCGTTGAGGGTGAGGATCTGATGAAAGGTTTCACTCCCGAGTTCACAAGGTGGATCTCCGTCGCTCCTTCCACATAAGCGATTTTCACCAGCGCCACAACACCCTCCATGATGTTGGCCCGATCGAACGCACTAGGCGTATACTGGATGCGCGGCTTCCCACTGACAGGGTCTTTATAAACGCGTCCTGGATCGCGGTCACGGGCGATTGAGATGAAGCCGTTGGTGTGCCGGAATTTGAGGGCTGCGGATTTGTATTGTGGACCGTTGGTCCAGTTGTGGAGGACGAGGGAGAGGGAGGGGATCATGATTGTGGCTTCGAGTTTGGAGCCGTGGCCAGCGCCGTCGAGGTCTTCGAAGGTGGTGCAGACACTGGTTAAAATACCGCCTTTGGTGGTCAGTTAGTGTTCTTGTCGATTAGGACAAGGTTGGGAGGGAGACGGGAGAGGGATATACCTTCCCATGGTCGGACATCTTCTTTGAAGACCATGTTGACAGTGTTGACTGGGTGGAGATATAGATTCTGTCCGATATGAGGATTCTGGAGGGGTTAGATGCGTTGACATTAGGCGTAAATGATGACAGACCTTCAAACCACTGTTGAGAAGGATGAGTGGACTCCAAAGACTGCCACACGAGATGATGACCTTCCTCGCTCTGATGATTACTTCTCGTACTGTTCGACCGGATAGTGGCCCTTCAACACCACCGCTCGAGTTCCGCGACACCCATTTCCCCCTGACTCCGACGGCTTTCTTAGTTCCGGACGACTCGTCAAATATGACATGATCGACGGTATAGCCCTCCACAAACTCTGCTCCTGCTTTAGCAGCGTCTGGCAACCAAGACACAACTGGGCCCTGCTTCTGCCCAGAACCACATCCCAGAGTACAATGCCCACAATAATGCTCTGTACCCCCAGTATTTTGAGGCACAGCTTTAGCATGATATCCAAGTTTCCTTGAGCCTTCTAGCAGTACACGATTTCCGTGATTATGACGAATATTGTCCGCGGAAGCACCCATACGATCACAAACTCGATCAAGACACTCCTGAAATTCCGCTGTCTCGAAGAATGTGAGACCTCTATCTTGAGCCCATTCCTTTCGGACAAAACTCTGCGTCTGAAGACTGGCCGACCAGTTGACAGTCCCACCTCCACCCCAACTACTACCCGCCAGGACGATCATTGATCCATCGTCGCTTTGAACAGCACCTCCGTTCTCAAAGAGGTGGATCCCGCCCGCTTCTTCAGTCATGGGTAACTGTGATGCTGGGAAGTGATATGCTTTATCGACGATCAGTACACGATGACCTGCCTCGGCAAGATTTTTGGCACAGACAGCTCCACCGCAGCCTGAGCCAACAATTACGACGTCTGTCTCGACCGTTTCCGGTTCTTCGCCCGCAGAGAAATGCAGGAAATCGTACTCGTGACTTGACTTGGGCTTGAAGTGGTGTGGGAGAGGCGTGTACCCTGTGACTTTCGGAAAGGTAGGGCTGGTTTTGAGCCAGACGTGTTTGGCTACTGCAGTCATTTGCTTGTAGACGAGGTTTAACGGTGGGAGATAGGAGAGTCGCCATCTCTCGAGGATTTCTTCTCGGATGAGGATAGGTTGCTCGTGGAAGGGGGTTGTGTAGCCTGTGAGAATCCGGGATCCAATGCGGGTACTGTTAGGTTGTTAGTTCTGTAATTAATTTATTCAGGGCCTCGAGTGGGGAAAGTATACTTGAGAGAAGAGAGAATGAAACCCAGGCCTTTCCTATTGTCTTCGGGCGTGTAAAGGGCTAGCATTCGTTTGAGGAGCTCATGAAATGACGGGATGTCTGAAGCTCGCTCATTGAAGAAGTCGGCTAGGTCTCTTGCACTCGGTGGATCAACAACAATTTGGTCAGTAATCGCTTGGTATTCCTCCTTGGAAACTACTCTCTGGTCGTGGTTGCTAGTGGAACTATCTCTGCTGATCGAGGGAATGACGGTGTCCATTATAGCGAGCAGTGTAGTCCAATTCGCATCCGTGAAAGGATCTTCTTCTGGTCCATCTGGAAGAAGCGTTGGGAGATGGCCAACAACTTCGACTACTTTGGACGTCATGTTGGTCTTTTTCGGCATGATAGCTGTGGCACAGTTCCTCTGAGCTCTCTCTGGAGTTCCACCAGAAATCGTGGCTTATGCGTGTCTAATAGAAGAGGAAGATCTATACATTCAGAATTCTCCGACTAAGTGATTCGGACGTGAGATATTCAGCATGATTGTGCGATAATGCACAGGACATGAAGGAGGACGCGGCATCTCACCCATGTTTTCTTTCCTGACGTTGGACATGTGGAGACCGAGGTCCACATGTACCTGGGGTTCTTGCGACCCAGCGAATGAAGTTGAAGAATGGCTGGCAGTGGTCTTACTGCGGGGACAAGCGAGAAGCTTGGCGATATTCAGCCCAGCTTCCGGATTCAGAAGCGACGATGCATGGCATTGGAGGCAACTCCATTGTCTTGAACGAAAGTTCCATATTTTCTTGCAATCTTCTCTTTGGGAAAAGAACACAAGGAAAATCCAGCTAAGGTTGCCACCAAGCCAATCTTTTTAAGATGGATCACTTCTATGCTGGTTTTGTGGTCGAGAGTAAGTCTACCAAGCTGCTCATCTCATGTGCATGATGTGCAGAAACAGAACTTAAAACTCGGTAAACCCGTTCCGGGATCGTAGCTACCGGATTTCAGGTGAAGGTTTAAGGATAAAAGATACTCCGATTTAATTCTATTTCCATTCAGGAAGGAGAACGTCAATACCAACTTCACAAATCCGAGCCTTTTGACACTCCTTTATCAAGCTTTCACAGCACCAGCATCCACCGTCACAGGACAGATTGTTGTCGTTTGGCTGATCTTTGGCTGCCGCAATACCTTACTCGACGTCGTCTCCTCAATGGAAATAGCCATCATCCGAGACAGGTGAGCATTCACAATCACTTGCAAGCAATCCATGGCAGCTTTCACCTGCGAGAAGGCGATGCTGGAAGATCATCTACGGCTGAGGAAATTTGTCGATGTAAAGCGATGCAGAGGCCCGTCCTGCCTCTCGCCTCCAGAGCCTGTACTTTTGACCTCAAGTGAGGGACCTCTATTCAACGAAGAATAGCTCGGTCTATTCTCTTCCTTCCATGTCAGATCGAACGAATGCCGGGATACAAATTTGGGCATTATCCATATGAAAGATTCAGCTCCAGCCAGTTGCAATCCAATCATTTCCTGATATCGACCTTTCTCGGTTCTTGATTCCGTGATGGGTAAGTCACAAAGTGTTCAGCATGACCGCCTCCGAATTGCTTGCTACGATCTTCGCTGTCTATTCCCGTCTCTGGGGATCGTCGCATGTTCTTGCAGCGCCGTCGAGGGTGTAGGACCGAGGAGAAGGATCATATATTTATCCTCGACGGTCCGATCAACCATCTCATCATTACTTGAAAAGTTATTATCGGCGCCGTACCTCGTATATCCTAACTCACCTATTGGAGAGTTCAGGATCAGTTACAAAGATACTCCCATACCGCCAAGTCCACTTATGTTACTGTCCCCAATGCTAGGAAGGCTGCCATATATGGAATGTTCAGTTACCTTGGATTCGTCGATACTTACCACGGCTCGATGCGCTCCCTCGCGTCCGAAATTACCGGTACATCGCCTCTCACAGCATGATCCAGTCAAGTCTGTTCGAGGATCTCTGGCTGCCACACTCTCGGTTTTTAGCCGGGCTCCTGATATCTCGATTATATCTTACCCCAAAGCTTCCCCACAAATAACGGTACAACTTCTCCAGAATACCGAAGGATGTGCCTCCGTCCCAGTCGTGATAGATTAATGAAGAGGATGAAGCGGCCCTCCATTTGGACAACGGAGACGGAGGTACATGTACGACAGCGCAGCCTCTTCAGCCACAGACGTCCGTCGACGCCCAACGGGACCAGCAACCCGTACTGTATGCGCCGCGCCCCTCCATAGCCGAGGGGTTCGCCCGATATTCAATTGAGTTTAGCTGCATGGACCCGCGGCCGAATAATAGCGGGCTTGCTCGCGTGCCGTTAACAAAAACGGGTAGCGATCCTATGACGGCGTTTATGATGACCTTTCCTTTCTCCCAAACGGGGCATCTTTCGCAGTTCACCGCCAATGGCAAGACCCGCGGACACGAGTCAGATTTGCTCTGTTAGGAAGATTTGCGAGAAATGTAAAAGTGCAAGTCGGAAACTAACGAGGAGGTTCCTGGAAGTGAGGCTCTCTCATCTTCCTGCTCGTCCGGGCCATCCTCGAAGTAGCAGCGATCGTTGTGATGAGCGTCAACGGTTTACCCTCTTGCTGCAACATGATGCAGCGAATCGGTAGAATAAGATTAGATACAGCGATCGGAGAAGAAGAGGACGAAGGAAGGCAAGTCGCCTCTTTTTTCCCAGCATTCCAGTCCAGTAGTCCGTCCACCCACTGGCGGTGCTGCTTGGCGAGCACTCGGGTCCACCAGCGTAACAGTGTTGCCCCTCGCTCGGCCGGGATAGGGATAGCACTACTGTACAGGACTGGCAGGCAAGGCATGTCATGTCAGTCACTCCGTCTCTTCTGGCCACTCATCTCTCAGCGATAAGAACGGGCACGCCAGCCACTCAGAAGCCTCGCTTCCTTTGTTGGACCCTTGGCCGATGTTGCTAGCGTGCTGCACACGCGACAGTCTTTTGTCGGTGGGTCGCAAGCAGACTTGTGAACGGACGGACGGTCCAAAAAGTAATCGAGACTATCGATAGCCCTGCCCTGCCCTGTTTGACTGCCGCTCCAATAGGCCGAATATTTTCACTTTCATGCCCGCAGACATGCGGCTGAATGGAGTTGCTACCGTGGAGGGCAGGTGAGACATACTCTTTTTGAAAGCGGAAAGCTGGGGAAAGTTGAATTGAAATACTCTGGTCGGTCGGCTTCAAGCCCGCTCGTCTGGCAGCTATCTATCCGGAAAGGTACTTACACGTGCGGTGTGGCTGAACCTTCCAACCTTCGCCCATCGTACCCGTCGAAGGCCGATGCCACCCTGAAAGTCTAAACTTAATTGCCAGGGATCTTGGGAGATGCACTCCGATGTTGCCCCATATCCCTGTTTGTTCTCTTCAAATGGACGAATCACAAGCAAACCGTTGATAATTTGGGGCCCATATCAACTCAAGGCGCGGACCTAGTGCCTTCGATGCTTTGCTGCTATTATGTACTGGCACCCGAGAGAGGACCCTCCCTGCTCATCCAGTATCGAAAGCCCTCCTCAACTCTGTTCTGTCCCGCCAGAAATTCATTATTGACAACCGTCACCTCCTCCTCCTCCCTCACTTCATATAAGCAACAGAACCAACATTTACTTGTGCATCCGCATTATCCAGAGGTACTTCGTCAAAAATAGCCTCATCGTTGCCCTGTCTGCTTGATTGAGCAATTACCACGAGGCTTATCAACGCCTTCGTCATCTTAGGCGCGGGCCGAGTCCAGAATCTCGCTCACCTTTCGAGCACCAAAAACACCAGGAGCAAGCCACGATAATTCATCTGCAGCGACATTCCGACGTAACACACTCGAACACCACACGCGCAAGTTGCAACGCTCTTCACTTATTATCCGTAGATCAGGCCGTCCATATACACACCTGCTAGGAACGTGGTCCTCGATTTGCCCACTCTTGTTACTATTTCGTCCATTGTACGACTTCAACTTCGACAAGGCTGTATCACTCGCTAGGCCTATGATATCCGACTTCTGACTCTGACTTTGTGAGCTGACAGTGGCACCAAGCTCTTGTCGCATTGTCGCGATAATACCGCTTCCGATCTTGCCCAATCTTATGCTCAGACTCTTTGCACACCGACTTCTGTCTCCCATCTGAATGTTTCTCGAGAAGCCGGTCCAGCAGATCCTCCCTCTTACCTCCTCCACGTCAGACGATAATCTCGAACGCTCACAGAAACCTACAAAGAATATGGCAACGGATTTCGCGATGCCTGTGCAACAGTTCACCGCGTCGCCTACTCAGTATAGTCTCTTCAACTCACAACAAACCTCTCCGATCAACTCTGCGACTGCCACGCCCAATAACACCTCTCCCACATCTCCCCGAGCAGGCATTCCTGCGCATCTCTCAGCTCACACTCGACAACTGCGACCACCAAAGTCTCCCCTTTATGTGCCAGCGGTTTTGCGACCTACGGATCCTCCCAAGAGAACAGCCAGACAATCACCCTTAACCCCGCCACACAGCAAGGACAACAGTTTCGATGACTCGGAAACTCTGCGGACACTGAGCAGACGCTCGACTGGTGACAGCGGCAAGGGTGGATTGGGTCCAATAATCGAAGCTGAATGGAGTTCTGAGGGACTGGAGGGCTTTGGAAAGGTCAAAGGCTTGCCGACAAGAGAGCACTGGAAGGTATGTTAGCTGAATTTCTCAGGACTGTTGCCTTCAGCGCCAGCACAAACCAAGGTGGGGATACGCGTGGGTTTATATGGTGTCTCAAGGTTGATGTCGCGATACCTTGAGGGGTATTGCGTGCTGAAATAATGTTGCGAAGGTTATTCACCCATGCAACAAACATTCTCAGCGCATCGCTTGACCAAACAAATGCTCGCGTGCCCTGCAGAATTTTCAGGACATTGCATATGCTCGCGCCCGAGTCCCTTTGGCTCTCGTTGCCTCGTCTCAATTCCTATTACGTATTTCATGCTAATTGCCTATTTCTCGTGCAGCCTGACTCCGAATCCGTTGTTTGCGACGACACAACCTGCCAAGTCTACTTTGGCTTCCTCTCTCGAAAGCATCACTGTCGACGATGCGGCAACATCTTCTGCGACAGACACTCCAGCCATGCCATCCCTCTCGATCAAGATGCGAATTACCACCCTGAAGGTGCCAAAGTCCGTGCGTGTGAACACTGCTTCACGGATTATCTGAGATGGAAAATTGCACGCTCCAGCCGTTCGAACAGCGAGAGCTCCCACGATCAGGACACACCAAGTACACCCACCGTAAGCTGTGCAGGCACTCGTGTTAGCCGCATCGGTAGTGTCTTTGGACAAAAGAACACAGGTGTACCAGAGAGTCTAGGAGCAAGCGTGCCTAGGGATTGGAACTGGAGCACTTTTTGAACACCCCGTACAGTATATAGGTTGCACCACAGATACGTTACCACATTCACGACGAGACGGCCGAACGACTTCGAAACGATTTGATGGATCAATGAGTAGAGATACATGAGTTCGATTCGCGCTAGGTCTGCGATATGTTGGGAAATACACCACACCAGCACACACAGAATACACGACGGTTGAAAAGAATGGATACCCGATGATTGCGTGTGTACCTGATTCGATCTGATCTGGCAACGGATCATGATCGTGATCTTTTCTGAAGCTCAATACCACAGATTGCGTTGCTAGCGTGCTTTGGTTGTTACGTTCGTCGTTTCTTTCTACTTTCGATTTTGAGCAGCCATTTTTGCTTGCTTTCTTTATTAGAGATGAGAACCATTTGGTTCCCTTTTGTGATTTAGCGATGCGATAGACGGATGGGATGGACTGGGTTTGGGAAGGACGGGTAATTCTGGCGTTTTCTGGATTCAAGGGCAGGATTGATTCTGGCGTTTTTGATTGTGAGTTCGGGGTGGAGGGTGGGTGGTTGGGAATGAATACGGGAGGGGCATGGATTGTAAGGTGGATGGTGGTGTTAATGTGGTAATGATGCTGGTGGCATCTATGAAATGGAAAGATGGAAGGAGCATAGTCTTTACGGCAGATAGGGAAACAGAAATCAATTCGATAATCTCTGACTCGTTTCAGATCGAAACCTCTCCTTTCTTTGGCTCCTATGTTGATTTCCATGATATCAGTGAGGTCTCTCGATCTAATATCCAAGATTGCAGCACTTTCTAGACTGAATTGACTTTTCCCTTCCCCACCTCTTTCACGCGCACATATAAATGTAAATTCAGCAACCCAAGACATATGATCTCACTACCCCTCCTCCTAGATCACACACAGCATTCTTTATCTAGGTACAGTATCTATCTATCTCTTTTTTACCCCTCACTAGTACTGATAGGCGCTAGTACTGTAGTAAGTGGGATATCACGTCAAATTGCAGAGAGTGTGGGAGAGAGATAAGCGTTTGAAACGTGGGGGTTGTGATCCGAGGAGCTGGATTTCTCTTGGGGTGGAGGGGGGCTTATCAGATCTCGTTTCCCTATTGCCCTATTCTTGTCAAGGGATATATCCTTGATTTGTATACTTTGATTCGGTATCCTGTCTTGCATTAGGAGAGAGAGAGAGAGGATCAGTTCCTTGGGATTTACATAGGCTGAGCGAGCTGGGCTGGGCTTAGATACGGAGTGCTTAAGTTTTTTATTTGAGAGTGAAGCTGAGAGATTGGGATATATTGGAAGTAGTTGAAAAGGGGTTGGTTTTCGAGATATATAGTATGGATCCGAGGATTGAGATGTATTTGGAGAGGAATAGGTGAGATTATCTATCTCTTTACATTACCCGATTGTGGAATCACTCTCATTTCATTTCGGGTTGGTCAGCCTACTTTAGTTCGAAATTAATGAGTTGATTGCTTTCTATTCTCTCTTTCTTTCTTTCTTTTCTATCGATTGAATGATGCGGGATTGAGGACTGAGGACTGAGGACTGACTTATGGATGTGTGAATAGGGAATGGGCCAAGAAAGCAGATTATGTATCTCCCATCCCGTTTGTGGAGATGCAGAGGAAGGGGAGGGAGAGGGTGGATGGGACGGTTATTGTTGGTACGTTGATGCATTTTTTCGATGGCCTTTTGGATTTTGTGTATCTGTGTATTTGTTTGTCGCCCTTGTTTGGTTGTGATATTATGAGTTTTGAATCTGGTATGTTTTGTGGTTCTGATATGATGAGATAAAATGAGGAGAGGGATTCAATGTCTCCGTAGACGGAACTAGGAAAGGAGCTTGAAAAGGAGGAATGGTAATGCTCATTCCTTTTTTTTTTTTCGTGTGTTGAAGTCTTTCGTTTTCGCTTCTTCTTCGTGCATTGCTCAAATCTCTTAATTTGGAAGGAGGGCTGTATTAGTTACTTGCATCCGCCTGAGAGTCTATACATCTACCAGAGAGCTTGTCTAATTGAGGAAATAGTGGCATGTACAGATCCCCGCGTAACGCCCGAAGAATTCCTGGGTATGGATTCATCAAGTAGTAAGTCTCTCCCTTCCTCACCTCCCTGTCCGATTCTCAAAAACTACGTCCCAACCAAGACTAACAAACACCCCCCGCCCAGAAGCAACCGTAGTCCGTACAGCCGGTGGCCGCGTCCACGCCGCCATGTCCACTCTTCTCGTCCTCTCAGCAGTAGGGAATCTGGGTAAGAAAGGTGTTATCATGGTTGTGCATCACACGGATTGTGGATTGCAGGCGGCAGATGAGGAGGGGATCAGAGGGGTTTTGAAGGCGGGTGTTGATGCTGAGGCGGGGAAGTTGTTGGATGGGGTGAGATTTGGGGCGTTTGTGAGGTGAGTTTGCTTGGCTCGGAAGGATTTTGAGGAAGACGGAGAGGAGAGAGGATGCTGATGAGAAATAGTCCTGATGAGAGTGTGAAGGAAGACGTACGGATTTTGAAGGAGAGTCCTTTCTTTAAAGGGATGCAGATATTGGGATTTGTGCAGGATACAGAGACAGGGCTGTTGAAGGAGATAGTTGGTCCTGAATGAGAGTGTGATGAAAATCCAGCATGTGAAGCCGTATGGAAATCCTGAGTGCTTGTCATTTTCAGCAAAGTCTAAATTTCAATCAGTTCATCAATAACCCAATCCGGCGTCTCTCCTTCTAGTCGTCAAATACCCCTGATATCAAACCTTCCCAAACGCCTCGCTTTCTATAATTTCAGAAACCAACAACCTCTCCTCCATTATTACCTCATAACCGGCGGCCTCCCCTCCTTATTCCACTTCACCCGACTCCTTACCCACTCAACCGCCTCCTTAACCCCCGTGCCCGTCAACGCACTTACCGGCAAAACTCTACTATCCCTAATACTCGCGCCCTTCTCACCCTCGAAAACCTTCTTCACAAGCCCCTCCTTGATCCTCACCACCTCCACACAATCCTCCCTATCCTGCTTGTTCGCCAACACCAGCAGAGGGACCCCCTCCGTCTCGGAATGCTGCAGCACATCCTCCAGCACTAGTCTACACTCCTCCAACCGTCCGCTGTTATCGTGCTCCAGGTTCCCGTCACCGATATCCGTACTATCGATTATGAAGACGATGGCGTGGCAGGAGGTGTAGTAGCTCTGCCAGAGCTTGCGCAGACTGTGTTGCCCGCCGACGTCCCACATCTTGAGGTACATGTCGGGCATGGTGATTGTGGAGACGTTTTGGCCGACTGTGGGCACAGTTTTGAGTTTGGGATTGGGATGGGAGGGGAGGAAGAGTGATTTCACTTGTTCGTGGAAGGTGGTTTTGCCGGCGTTGTCGAGGCCGAGGAGTAGGACGGAGTATTCTGTTTAGTGTCAGTAAGTGCTTGGTGTAGAGAAGAGTAATAATAGCAAAGAAGTCAAGAGGATGTAGGACACAATTGAACGATAGGCAGGGAGTTGAAGTTGAGGAATGAAGATATACCTTCCTTGCTCGTCGCATACAAATACAGCCCTCTAGCTAGATGATACATCCTGGACTGAGTATTGCGGTATAGAATAGAAATTGAAACTGCAATATATAAGGAGCGTGTTTCCAAGCTCTAGCTTTGCAGGTGTCTTCTTCATAGGCAGCCTCGTCGGAAGCGTAGTATGGGAACCAGCTTGAGAGTCGTTGTTCATGTGTCAATTGGACATTAAACCCTGCGTTCCTGCAAGGCTGAGGCGGGCCGTTGCCGATCCTTGGCAAGATATGTGCACGTGATACAATGCCAAGATTGGGGAAGTGACGGGTTCCAACATTTCTTCTTTCAGTGACGTGTGAATAGATAGATCACATTCCAACCATCACAAAAGTTGCTGGGAATTTTCATGAAGACAACATATCTCTTGACTTTGCTTCCCAAAACCTCAAGTCTTCCAGCTGCGGACTTCTCTCGTGCTGAGAAACGTGAAGTGACCGAAGTCATGGCGCCGGTTCCTCTTGAGTCGTCACCGGGGTAGGTCATCAACAGATACACACTGCTTATAATCTATTGTATCCTTTCTTCTATGGAATTTCTTCAACTGCCTCTTGAGATCAATAAACCATCTCATCTTGACAGTGAAGCACTGACCTCTAATCAGCTACATCCCCACCGCTGTGGTGGGAGCTCATCTATTTTCAATCGTATACCTCTCACTCGTTGCAAGCCGAACCATCTATCGCTCATACCTCGCTCTTCCACCATCTTCAGCTACTAGACATCGGGAACCTTTGCGAAAAGGATACGTCCAGACCTTCTCTATCTTGGCAATTGTCAGTCTTACTACAGCTGCTTTCTTTGGAGTAAAGTTTGGTCTCTTGTCATATCGAGTCTGGGCTACAGAGCGAGGTGTTGACTTGCCTGAAAGGTTTGTGAAGTAGCTTTGTTTCATTTTGTGGAAATACTAACATGCCAATAGTCTCTTCGGCGACAAAGGTGCTTTGAGGGCAGGTGAACATCCCGGCCGCTTTCATCTCGTAAGATGGCTGAATGATACATCTTTCTATCGTGACTCTCTTGAAATTGTGGCCGAGAAGGCCCGTCACTTCTGGTGGGGTCAACAAGTCAACCTTGGACTCATCTCTTTCAGCACCTACCTAGCCCTTGAAGGCCAGAGACGGAAGGTATGAATTTCTGATGTCTTGAAAACTTATATTTTTACGACAGGTAAATCCTGTATACTTTAGTGCACTGCTAAGTTGGAACTCTAGATCTCAAATCTTTGGGCATTTTTGGCACTTGCCAATCTAGTCAACTTGTCATATGCACAGAACCTTTTCTTTGTTGCTGTGCTTCTCACTCCCGTACCTCTCCCCGAAAATGTTCGAGAAATTACAAGGACCTCCGTTCCAGTCACTTCAAGCAGGTGCGATCTCCCTTCCTCCAAAAGTGCCATTACTCATCATTAGACTAGATACTTTCATCTTCTTGACAAGGTCATCCCCAGGAAACAAGATGGATTCCTTCCTAAGCCGGCTTTCTACATCTCCCTTCTGCTCGCTTCATTTGCCACAATATTTCTCATACCATATGCTGCAAACACGACAGCGTTCGTGAAAGTGTCTTGGATCTCAGGGATCCTGCCATTTTCCTTTCTGCTCCTACCATATGTGATACCTGCGGGATGGGGGACCGTGCCAAAACACCCTCATGATTCACAATTGACTTACACTACGCTATTTCGAATTATATCGACTCTCTCGGCAGCTCTTCACCTAAAGGCATCAGCACTTGCACTATATTACAACACCCCGGAGAGCACTTACTACCGACACAGCCTCTTACATCCTTTTAAAGAAGAGCACCGAACGACTCTTGGTCGTGGATCTACAGCCATTGGTCGAGTCTTCGGGGCCATAGGCGAGCATCCGGCTGTGGGTTCAGCAGCATGGGACGTTCTTCTCACGGGTTTTAGCCTCGGCATATGGGCAGCTGTTCGGGGTTTAGATGCGAAAGAGATGTTCAGGTCAATCATGATTTTTATGGATCGCTCTAATGAAATTCCCTCAGAGGGTGTGGTTGACAGGAATTATGGAACAATGAAGACAAAGGCAGAAAATGCAGCCTCAAAGTATGTACAATTTTCGCCCCCCGAGTCTCCTAGCATCTAAACACAATCCAGCCGCTTACCAGAAGCGAAAAATTACAGGATGAATGAACTGTCGGATCAAAATCGTAAAGGTTCAGGTAGACTGAAGAAAGCAGAAATAGGCAAGGTTACAGGAATGCAAGGAAGAAAACAACCATCAACGGCGAGACGTGGCAGAAATGCGGTTGTGGATGATGCAGTAACCCAATCGACAAGCAGCAATCGGCAGGGCCCTCCGCAAGGTACGAATAGTCGTACACAACCAGCAAAGGCGAGAGACGACGACGAGTATCGCCCGTCGGTCGATGAGATGATCGATGAAGGCGATGAAGAAACCGAAGGCGATCTGGAGATCGCTGCCCTTGCGTGGGGTCTTTTGTCGGTTGGAGGCTTAGGTATAGGCGGCGCTGCAGTCTATGGAGCAGAGACTACTTCGCGATGAAGCGTGGGAACTCCTGCCGAGCCTGGATACCCTAACCCCAACGGGCGTTGATGTAGCCTGTGGTCCTTGTTACCTTGGGGATATCTGCTAATCTGGTCTTGGATGAGAACACTTGACCGGTGCCACGCAGTCATTTATGCTTCGGCTCCGGATAGTATTCGACCCAGTCACCACTGAGCCTATGGACGAAAAAATGTTCCGTGATCGTCCCATTCGCATGTGGAATAGCATAGGCTCGCACAGAGTCGGTAGCAATATTGAAATCTTCGGGCCAGTTCTCCTCCCTCACACAAGTTTGTTTCACCTCTGGAGGAATCGTAAAATCCGGGGTAGACTTCCATTTGGCACCACTGCTCATCTGCTCATATCCATAATCTACATTCTCGTCCTCCTCGTACTCATCGTCATCGTGGTCCTCGTGACTGCTGCAGCCAAAACGGTCTACGTCGCCATTATCGTCTTCAGATTTAACAACAATGTTCTTCTCAGATGTTGAAGCGAGAGGCTTGGATTCAGGCTTGGTTGTAGTTTCGTGTATGTCCGGACGAGGGGATGCGGATGGGGCAGGACGTTTGCGATTCTCCTAGGGACACAAGTTAGCATCGGTCCGTCAGTGCTGGAACTAGCGACTCTGCTTACGCTGGAAGCGCTAGAGACGCCCTTAGCCTTGTCCTTGTCAATTGTCTCCTTGCTTGCAGCAACTTGATTGCTGCTAGAAGCCTCGGTTACCTTATCGATACTCAGGACATTTGTTGACGTCGAGCCCTTTTCTCTAGTGCCTCCTAGATTATCCACCTTGTTGTGCGTCGACAAAACATCCTCGTCCTTGGTCTTCCCCTTTCAGCAGGGACGACCTTGCGTAACATCACATACTTTCTCAGTATCAGGATCTCGAAGATGCTCATTCTACTCAGTCAGGTACTGTCTACCTTCTAAAGATGCCTCTCAAAGAACATATACACCATTAAGAGTTTCTTCCTTTGGCGATGAAAGGCGTCGCTTTGCTTTGCTTTGTTTTGAACTATCTTCGAGCCTTCACCGAATGGATGGAAGGTTCGCTAATTGCTTCAAACTGCGAGTTTGGCAATCTTGTAGAAGCGCAATGTTTTCATTCTATTTTGAGAAGCGGGATGCCAGTAGCTGTCTGGGGCCTAGATAACCTAGTGAAAGGAAAGTGGGAAGTCCGCCGTGCGAGGACGAACGTGTTCTAGACACCCATTCTAAATACCACCGGCGCAACTTTCCAAAAAAGAACCAACACTTGTCAAGCGTACCAATCATAGATTCTCTGAAGCCCATTGATTGGATCAGTCCAAACCCAAAAGCTCGCAGACTTCCGAAACTGCTTCAAGACCTCCGCCGCAAACCCAGGAACGTTGTTCTCCGCGTCCTCAAACACATTGCCTTTCGATCCCTGCCTACTCAGCACATCTTGAGCCACCAAAGCTCTCAGAGCATTCCCAGGCTTTGTCACCTTGAACACCACCTTGATATCGTCTACGGTAAAGCCTCGCGGATAGACGTCGCGTCGGGGAACATTGAAGTTAGCTGCAGGAGGTCGCAGAGGAGGACTTTTGATTTCTTGACGGAGCGGCTCAATAACAACCTCACAAACCAAGCCTCCCATATCGATCTTGTCTGAGTAGTCCACAAGCCCCATACATTTCTCTATTGCCTCACGACTGTTTGCCCCGCGCTTGGAGATGCTGCCTTGCATCATACACTCGAGCAGCATGTCGAACTGTTCGGGCTGGCAGTCGTACAAGTGCTTGGCATTATTCTTTCCCCATTTTGCATTGTGCCAGGTGCTTGCTTTTCTGATGCAGACGTCTTTGGTGAAGTGAGTATTCAGGGATGCAGAGTAGTAGCAGATGAGAGCGTGGGGGACAAGGTATAGCTTGTCCTCCTTGCCGATGTAGATCTTGATCTTCTCACTCGGCATCATTCTGCACGCCAAATTTGATCAGCACTGTTCTAGTAACACAATCTTGCCTAGGGAAATGGGGACGTACTCAAGGAAGTTGTGAGGGCTTGGTCTCTGGACAGCCATAGTGATGACTTAGACGAAGAGCCGAGCTATTCAAGTCGTACTCGAAGTTGGTAGGTCGATACGCTCTTGTAAAGATGCCCCAAGAGTTTGAGGCTTGCTAACCAAATTGATGTAAAAATTGAGCCAGAGATATTGGAGGAATATTAGACGATTATGTAGCCACTCGTAGGGTAAAGCTAAAATTCAATATCTCCCAACCGTGCAACAATATTGAAATCACCATGCTAATCTGCGAAGACGAAGGGTTTGGGTAGAAATTGCAATGTTGGAATTATATCGGGACCACAAAGCATTTGGATTTGGCCTCGAACCTTGGAACTTTGTCCGATTCACGTTTGTTGTCACTCTTGATTATTTTTGTATTGTCTAAAGTTTCGATTACTTGCATTGAACCCATGGGAAATAAAACCTAGACGGACTCCGATCTCTGCAGAAAACCTGTAGCTCCCCCGACCCATCATGCTACACTGTGTCCGCTCAGAATCAGAAAGAAGTACCCAGGTTCCTCAAGCTGAAGCTTCATCGACCCAGGCCTTCTACGAGTGCTCATTGACGAAATAGTCTTCCAGCATCAACTTCCTACCATGCTTTGCTCGTCCCCATTCTGCGCCGACCGAAATGACATTTCGCAACTCCCTACCATCTCTCTCATAAGCCAACGAGACATCAAGCAAGAATTGCGCCGGCATAACAAGGTCTCCCGTCTCACCCTCGGCACCACCCTTGTTACACTCGAAGGCCCAGCGATCAACCCACAACTGTCTCAACTTTCCATCAGGGATAGGAATCTTGTACAGCCAGCAGATCAGCGGCAATGGACGGCTGGGACCTCTCTTGGCAAACAGCTCCTCCATAACGTCGTTCTGCAGCTTTGGCATGATCAATCGGTCGGCGAGGATCCAGACGAGACAGAGACCGGAGGTGAGGAGCTTGGGGTCATTGGGGCCGCAGAACCTACCGGTGTACATCCAGTGTTGCACGTTGCCAAAGATCTCGGGCCATTGGAAGTCGTCGATGAGCATGATTCCGCTTTGACTCTCGCGGAACGGGCCGTTGAAACCAGCTGCCAGCATGGGGGAGTGGTAAGACGCAAATTCCTTGAAGAGGGTGTAAGTACGCATGTTGGAGTCTTGGCCGATGGTGAGCGTGACGGTGGTGAGGTGGTCACTGCTGATGTGGTAAGCTTTCTTCGTTGTCATCATCGAGGGGACAACCGGAGGGACGTCGAGAGAGCAGAGAGAGCACTTACGTGAGACTAGGAGGAGGAATCTCTCCAATGGGAACAGGTGGGGCTGGTCCATATAGGACGAACGGGTCTAATTTGTCCACAAACTGCAGATCCATATCAGCTTTGAGATCAATTCGACCAAAGAGAGTAGACTCACCGGCGCCATGTTTGCAAATCGAAGCAAGGCAGGTCAGCGCTGCTCAGGAAAGCAAGCAGGTCGAGCGACGCTGTTCGAGGCTTTGAGTTTGCTCGATTTGCAGACGCGAAATTTAGTTGAAGGTGATGAGAAAATGAAGGCGATATCAAGATAGCCTTAGCTCGAGATTGGGAAATACGCTGACGCGGGAAGCGAAATAACACTTAGTTTATTCACCTTCTGATCTTTCAAACACCCGACAAATTAATAGCAATATTCTGAGTGAATAGATGATCTTCAGCCATCTAATTTTCCCGTTGTATGGCCCTCCCCTGGTGTGAGAGTGTCGATGTCTATCGAAGCTCGCTAAGCTCCATTAGGAAGTAAATAAACTCCACTGAAGTAAACAAACCCCGCCGAAGGCAGTTGTCATTCTCAATTGGCAATATCCCACAGAAGAACGAGTGTTCGAACTTCTAAACAACCGGAATGAGAGGAATATGAGTCATAAAAGACTTTGTTTCAGAATCGGAAGATAGCGGTCCTTATCTTGCGACAGCTCGAGATCTTTCAATGTTCGATGCAGGCTTGCTAGGAAGCAGGGCCATCGTGTAAAGCTGTCCAATGATTAGATTTCTGAGATTGTATGCAATTCAGCTTCCCCGCTTCCAAAAGGAAGTGTTTCTCTTGCCAAATTTCATCAATATGCTTAGCCAACTCGCCATCCATCTCGCTCCTGCATACAAACCTCACTCAACTTCCGCAATTTCTCAATACCTCTCTTACCCTCTCCCCAGAGTTTCAAACCTTTCAGAAGGTTCTGCCCTTCATTAAGCACACGCAGAGGACCCTTTGCACTGCAGAGATTTCCGACGCCTGTAATATTCGCACGCATGCTTTGACCTCTCTTTACGAAGAGCTGTACCAGTTCATCGTCAGCAGGGCGATCGAGCTGGATTGAGGTTGGAAATAGCGACGTTGCTTCCGCATCTTGGTCAGAGTCTTGAGGCACGCTACTAGGAGATGTGGAATTGTTGATATTGGAGTGCTTTGGAGGTGTGTGGGGTGCAAATGTGCCGTATGCCCAGAGGGCGAGTGTAGCCAATAGCACTGATGATGGCTCGTGAAAAGCGTCGGAGGAATAGCGACGGACATGCCAGAAGAGGACACCAGCATGGATCATGGCCAACCGCGCTTTATGCTGATCCTCAAGGGCCCATCGTTGGACATGCTTTCTCAGTGTCGTGACCTGGAGCTCATTTGCAAGCGTCGAAGTGTCTATTAGCAATTTTGTTAGGTTAAGGATTTCTTGTACCGGTGTCAGTAAGACAACTCGCGCCAGATGGAGATGTAACACTGTTGGATGTTCCATGCCTGAAGCTGCACCTATGACACTGTTTGCATGCCAGTGCAGAATGTCGAGGCAATCGCATGCCGAATTGCGCCATTTAGAGTACATTTGGTTACCCGGAAGCCAAATGGGAATGGAATGTTGAATTGTTTCAATACTTTGCTTCTCGGCTGTAGGCGTCCAAAGTGTGAGGGGTTGCTTGAAGTATTTCTCAACCTCCCAGGTTCTGTGGAAGAGAGCGTGTACGCAGAGAATTCGACTGAACTCCCCAGTTGATGATTGAAGTTTTTTCTCAACATAAGCGAGCTCAATGGTGTCGTGGAGGGACGCGCTTGCTGGAAACTGATAAGCAGATGCGCAGATTCGTCGCAATCAATGCAAAACTTACGAGCCGCACATGCGTAAAGCTGCTCCCAGTCTAGGGAGGAATCTGCTTCCCACAGCACTTCCTGGCATGGAATTGGCACTTTGGCATCTTCTAGTGTCAACAGGGGCCGCATCTGGAAATGGAAAGACCACATGCAATCTAAAAGCTAACAACGTGTGAGCGAAAGCTATCAAGACAGATGCGAAGCTTACCCAGATGCAGTAACCAGTTCGTCTAGTGCTTTCTGCTTGTATCCATAACTGCCAATCTGGAACTGCTTGTCCAGACCTGTCTGGCCGCCGCGGAATGATATCGGAACATGACTCTACCCAATGGGTTGTGCAGAACGCTGCCAGGTCACTGTGGTACGCTCGTGCTAGTAACTGAAGACGAGCATTGCCGCAATACATCATTCCAACGCAACTCAGCACCTTCACTTGTGTCAAAATCAGCGTCCCCGGCTTCGAGTTACCATCCAGCTCCACCTGATGGCACGTGTCAGTTCCTCGACACAAAACAATAGACAGAGCACTTACAGCCATAGTTACTGCACGTCTCAGAAATTCATGCATAGCAACAAGAAGGACACCAGAAGATTCGATGTCAGCGAAGTGACTTCCAAGTGCAGACATCGCCAAGATTAAGAGCCAATGCGTGTTCGAAGTGTCGAATGTTGCTGGATGAAGGAATGGAAGTGACGGGCGAAAATGTCGAGCAAAAAGAGACACTAAGTAGCTCAGTACCCGAAGCGATGGGAACGAATCGCCAATAAAATTCGAGTACATTGTTGATGATACACAGGAGAGATGAAAGACCCTAGTTATTTCGTCATATATGCTGATAGGAAGATCGTCGAAAATCGGGGCGGTTGCATTCCCATTTATCCCTATGGGAAACTGACCCAATTCTGGGAACATGAAAATAGAATGGGATAGCATATTGCCACTTGAGGCATCATGAGAGTGTGTCTCTGGCTGCCCATAAGGCGCTTTCCGAACTCGTGGGAGACGTGCACCGTCTCCATCAACATAGAATCGACCCGCAGACTGCGTACTTTGTGAACCTGGACTCGACATATCATGAAATTCTGCTGTCCGAGGAGACTTGTGGCTGTGATTTTGCAGAGTTTGGGATTGGCCCAAACTGAACGTTCTGGAAGGCTGTTGATACCCGGATGGAGCCGCGTTTGGGAACGAACTGGCTTGGTCGTGATCGAATGTTCCTAACATCTCTCCGTTCATCGGGAAATCCGGGTTCCAGTCTTCAGGAAGCCAATTGATGGACTGGAAATTGTTGAGCCAAGGTGTAGCAAGGGTATCTGAGTTGGGATTATTCGAGCCGACTTGAGAGTGCAGGGACTGCAATTGAGGATGCTCATAGCCTGATGTCCGAGATTGAGACATCTGGTCTCCATCAATAAGCTGCTGTCTCAGATGATAATTTGGCGAGTCAAGGTCTTGGGAGAGGTTCCTACTACTGGTCCTAGCTGAGTTATGACTCTGTACGTGGTTTGCTTGGGAAGTGAAAGGATTGAGATGCTGTATGTCAGAGGAATTCTGGGTAGCATCCGCCTGGACTGACAACCTTTGAACTTGGCCTGGAGAGCCGGATGTATTTGACCAAGACATTGGAGACTCGTGAGAGTTGTCTGTGTGTCGTTCAAAGGCTGAACGTGGCGATGCTTCATCTCTAGGCGAGTCCATGCTGCCGTTTGCATGTGGTTGGTTCGAGGTGCTTCCACGGCCAGAGGTTGGATACTGGCACTCTAGTGAGCGTTTCTGGCAACCCATACAAGGGATTTCTCCTGTACATTTCCTCCTAGCGGTTGCGCACTGGATTGTCATTGTTAGCAAAGGTCTGAAGCCAGTCCCTCAAAGCTGCTGCATCGGACAACATCGGGCTAGAGTGAGATGGTACCAGAGAACCTTACAAGGACTAACTTACCGGAACACACGCCCGAGCACCTTTCCCAAGATAGCTTCGTTTCGGTTCTTTGTGGACCTGCTCATGCCGCCTCAACGCATCTCTGAGGGAAAGAGCCATCAGTTATCAAAAGTCATGTTAAAGGTTGGTACATTGGAGCATGCCAGGCGCTTTCCAGATGGGAGATCACCATGATCGCCGGATTGAAATGAAGTGAAAGGGTTCAAGTAGATGAACATACATCCTGTAGAATCCTTTTCGGCAGTAAGAGCATTTGAGAGAGCGTTCTTTTGTGTGGCTCCGTGAATGGCGAGTCAAGTGCTCAACACGACCGAATGTCTGATGGCAATCCTGGCACTGGAATCGACTGGCATGACTTGGCTGAGTATCTTCAGAAGCGCTGGCTTGAAGGTCCATTACCACATCTATTCATACGTGTTAGTACTTTGGAACTGGTTTGTGAGCTGGGGCGTCGTTTTCAGACCATGTATTAGCAGCGTCTACTCACTGACGTAGAGCTAGGGATCCCTCGATTAGGGGCCGTAGATTTCAAGTAGACTACGGTTGTTTGCTATGGAATAGCTCTGGCGTTGTGAGAAAATGGCAATGTGCTGTACGCAGTCAGGACATAAAGGTCCCTGAACGGAAGTGATGTTGGAGCTGATGACGGGACAGAGACTGAAATGGTGGGGTAATTAGCGCCCCAATTAACTCCAGTGCTCGGCAAAATAGTACCCAGGTAACCGATATCGTGGCATCAGAAGTACTTGTCACAATATTGACATCTTATCGAATGAAAATACAATCTAATTTGGCTTTCGTGCGTGTTTTCATACTCGACATTGCAGGTTATATTTCTTTGTGTTCATAATATTGTAACATTTACTAATTGAAATTCATAAAGTAATTACAAGTTTCACCCACTTTTGCTGAAAGGAGCATCTGAGCCTCCTCTCAAACAATCCCAGCTCATTTGACGTCAAACTCAAACGCATACGCTGTGGACGTATCGGTCTGATAAATAGGGAAAGTGACGCTGTTCCCAGAATAATCATGAGAATAATACCCAAGGTCATTCGGAGCATCCACCTCTCCAAAATGACCACCCGTGAATGGGAAACCCCAAGTATGGATGCTGAGAGACCCGGACGTTGGTAGTCCAACAGATGAGAGACCATTGATCGTAACTTGCCATGTCCCGGTCATGATGCGTACTCCAGTCAGGACCCTGACCTTATCCGTTCCCACGGTTGCGTACGTGTCCAACTTGAGATCTGCCGATGGGAGAGAACCAACCCGGTGGCCGGTCATATTTTTGTTGTAGTACTTGTATACTTGATACTCGCCACTTGGAAAGTATCCACCAGATGTAGGGCTGTAGTTGGATGTTGCACCCGGCTTGGAGATGAGGGAGGCCATGAAATCGTGGAGTTGATTTCCACTTAACCAGTTGCCTCGAAGACCGATCGCGTTGACTCTTTCCAGCTGAGATATCCACCATGCTGCGCCTGATGGACATTCTTCGGCGTATGTGGCATACTCGTCAATATTCAGAGGCTTGTTTGGAAGACCGTATGTTTTCAGCATGGCCTGCAGTGCTCCGTTTGCCCCCGCCATATCTCCGCCCCCACCTTCCATGTGCCAAACATACTGGTCTGGAACGCTTGCATTGCTTTTTACGAAGCTGAGATAGTTTGTCCACCCTGTCGACAATTAGTTTTGGACTCTTAAGGAATCTGAACACTGACATGTGTTGCTGGAACTTGGCTGGCCAGCGTATGCTGGGCCAATTAGCAGTACACCGGGCAATTCATTCCTGTCAAAAAATGTTAGTGAATTGACCAACTTGAAGCCCTGACAAAGATTTGACGAACCTCAAACGATGATACGTTCGACCCCACATCTGGATATACTGTGCTTGACCTCGATTCCAGAAGACGGTCAGATCTGGCTCGTTCCAGATGTCAACTGACAAACCAGCGGTGGCACCATTAGCCTTGATATCCGAAATCCACTGTGTGAGATATTTATCCCATGATGTCCAGTCTCCGTTGTCTCCCGGGTAAGGTGCCGAGGAGTTTTGAGTTCCATCTGCACCCCAGAGGTCATGAATGAGAAAAATGAAGGGCGCGTTGTATTTCCTCGCGGTCTTGTAGTTAGACAAGGCTGAAGCAAATCGAACCTGTCACTGTTAGAATCATAGATTTTGAAATGGAATGAAGATTTGGTCCCCTACTTTGTATTCGGACAAGCCCCAGATCCAGCCACGGCCGGGGGCTCCTACTTGAGCTCCACCTGCACGTGCATAGTTGAACCCAATATCCGTGTAGAAATGATCGGGGATCTGGTTCGCGGTATCTGGTATGCCATAGAGAATGCCGCTTGCTAGATGTCCTGGTGTTCCGGTGTTCTGGATGATGGATAATTAGCATCTGACCTGGAGTGTCTTGGTGGTGTCTTGGGACACTTGGGGAAAGCAAGCCACTCACATTGCTAAGGTTGACGACTGATGTTCCGGAAACCCTCTTCTCCAGAGGATTGGACGCCACAGACGCGGCGAGAAGAAGGGTAAGAAATGGATACATCTTGAAAGGTGATGACAATGATGAGACCTCAACTTGGGAGAGAATACAATATGAAGCTGAAGGCCTGAGAAAGAGCATTGTTGACCCTACCTTATATAGACTTACTCCGGAACAATTTTTGTCGTCAGAAGCACCGAAATGATCTGCTTCAACAAATTTCTCCTACCAAAAACATCACACGTCCCTGACTTCCTGCAGCTGGCAACAAGCTGGTCCCTGATCGGCAGCAAGAAAACGAACTCAACCCCGCATCTTCCCCATGTAATGGTTCCTCCGTTGGGGTTGGCGTATTTTGAACTGACTCTGGTGTGCTCTTGTGTTCCGGCACTTGACAGGCATTTCGAAGCCTGGCCTTGAGAATGATCCGGGGAGGTTGGGATGTTCCTGCTCCACCCCCACCGGAGATGGGTCTCGGCTGTGGATTGAGCTTGAGTCCCGCCTTTCATTGGAGCGCGAACTCCCTCCGTCCTATGGTGAGCAACATCTGACCTGTTCGTCGTATTACCTCCGCAGTCTTCTCTTCGTGATCACCATCACGCAGCTGGAGCTGTGGAGAGACAACTTCGTGGAGCTCGGAATGGTCTTCGGTGCTTGGGAGTCTGGGACGCCACTGACGAACTTTCGCCGTCTGAAGTTCATGAGGAAGAATCTCCTCGTGATGGATTTCTAGCGATTGGGTGAACTGAGTCTGTTATATGTTGTATATGCTTGTAGTATTGTACTAATCTCAACTGCAATACAGCATCTAATGTTTCTGTCGAATACCAACCCGCATATGTCCTTTTCCACCCCGATTATCACGAAGAGCATATGGAATGAAACGCAAGTTCTCAATGACCTCGGTCTGCTTGTAGGCCATCGAACTAGGTGAGCCATTTCGCAACTGATCGTTATCAATATCAAGAAAGTAAGGTACTCCCTGGACTGTCAAAGCCACATATGGCTCTCCAAGTTCCTTCTCCGAGATCTGGCTTTCGTCAACAATGCTGGAAGTATCGAGCACAAGGCTTTTGAAGTGATCCTCAACCCAAGCATTGTCGAAATCTTCAACACAGTACACGAGAGGTCCTCGGGCAAGTGCAACGATATCCTGATTCGTGTAAGGATGCGGTGAGATGAAGCGCGGCTGAAGGGGAATGTTCAGCTCGAATAAAGGGTTCGAGTTGACCCAGTCTGCGGAGAGTACCAAGTATCCCTTCTCGAGTTGAGTACTTGGAAGCTTTGGTGAGATCTGGAAGAGTCAGCAGTTGCATTTTTGGTCGATAAAGTGAACTATACCTCCCAATTCTCGGCCCAGCCTGGAATGCGGAGTTTGATGGTCGTCGACACATTGGAAGGATTCCGAACGGCGAAATTGACTTTGCCCTCCCATGGCCAATTTGATTTCTGCTCCAACTCCAGGACACTGCCGCCAACTGGAACATTCAAGGTTGCTGACGAGAACATGTGTACATTTACTTGCACTGATCTGTCATCTCGCACGTCGAAGTTCCACAGGTAGCCCCCAATGTATCCGAGAAGTCTTGTTACGTTAGGAGGGCAGCACGCACAGGTAAACCATTCTGCTCTTTTGGAGAGATCAGTATCACTTGAGGCCAACTGATTGACGTATGTAAACTGCTTTCCAGTCGCTGACATGCCAGTCATCACGGCATTGTAGAAGCAGAGCTCCATGATGTCGCTATATTTCCGATCAAGGTCAAGCTAGAATCATCAGTAAAGGATTCATTCATTGCGTGGACTGGCCTCACCTGAAGGAGTCTCTCAGCCAACATCATGACTCCAATTGCTGCACAAGTCTCCGCATAGCACCCGCCTTCGTCAGTTGACGAGGGGAGGAAGTGATCGATGCCGAATCCCTCCCATTGTTTCTGTGCACCAATGCCTCCAGTGAGATACATCTTTTTGCGCGTCATGTTTGACCACAATCTCTCCAAAGCATCCTTCATTGGCTTGGAGTCCGTGCCTTCCAGTCGTACAAGGTCAGCCGCTGCGGTGAGAAGGTACATCGCTCGTACACTATGTCCTTCTATTGTCTCTTGTTCGATAATTGGCTTGTGGGCTTGCTGGTACCTACAATCCGAACTGTCAGGATTATGTATACCACGGCACAGCTCCATACTTACCAATAACTGCGATTGGCAGGCCAATAAACAGGTCGCTCATTTTCTCGATCTCCACGAGCCTCACTCTCCACGTCGTAATAATGCTTTCCATCTTGCCCGGTAGGGTTTCCGCGCTCCTTGATAAAATACCGAGCTAGGCTGAGGTGTTCGGGTGCCTGTGTCTTCTCGTACAATCGCAGGAGTGCCAATTCGATCTCAGGATGACCTGGATAACCGTGTCTCTGCTGTGTCTCTGGTCCAAAAGTCTTGCACAGCAGTTCAACATATTTGAGGATTGGCTCGAGCAGGAGGTCGTTCTGGTAATGCTCATTGTGTGCCAGTGCAGCTTCGATCAAATGGCCTGCATTATACCTGGAACGGAATTTAGTGACATTGAAACCCGTAAAAAAATTCCGAGGATCACTCACAGTTCATGGAGATCCCGTAGATTTGTGAAACGATTCGTGGGTTCAACAACGGTGAAGTGTATGTTGAGATATCCATCAGGCTGCTGAGCAGATCTTATCATATCCACCAGCTCTTTCACAGCAGCGTCGATCTCAGAATTCTCCTTCCATTGCAGAAAATAACAGGCACCTTCAATCCATTTGGCGACATCCGAATCCCAAAAGAGGTGATTAGGCACGGGCCAAACATCTGGTTTGTCGTTGTATGAGGGGTGCCATTTCAATTTGAAAGCGTCATATCGACCAGTCCTCTTCAGGACATTCAATTGATACAACAAGGTATTGTCATTAACAACTTGGCGTCTCCGACTGACAAAACTCGACTCGGGGAACGAGGTTTTCGAGAAGATTTTCTGAGGATATGCCATGGTTGAACTGAATATTGACCGAATGACAACAACAGAGCTCTCGCAAATCAATGAGGATATGCAAAAGATAGCCTCGTGGGACTTCGAACCGAGGCAGCTCCAAATATGACAGCTCCAGCAATTATTTGGTGGCAAGGCTGTCCCATTTGTTATCATCCCACCGGAATAGCAATGACATGAGCCATGTACTTTGATTCCCCCACTGGAATTGACTTTCGCTTCGCCAACGTCACCAATCATCAGTGGCGTTCTCTGGTCAGGGGCTACTAATAGCCTGGATCGTTGCTACCCCGCACCCACCGGGCACCTACACAGTAACAGTTTAGGGCACCCAGTCGAGAAAAGTGCCACTCCGGTGGGTTGCCCGCTAGACCCCCATGAACTGTCAGTTCATCTCCTCTCAACGCGGGGTCTCCAAAGAGTATATGATCGTCGCCATGGAACGAATAAGTAGACTTCCGATAAAGACAAGCATCTTGCTCTTCTTCACTCCATCACTCCACAACAAACGAAGTACGATTGCTCAACATGGGGTTCTTTCAAAGATTTCTCCCAAAGGAGGACCGCTTTGCAGCCCTAATGCTGTATGGCATGGTCTTCAGTACATGTTTTAATGGCTACGATGCTGGAATCATGACTGTCATCCTTGCGGATAAGCAGTTCATCGATTATTACAATGTTGATTCCACCAAAAGCGGGGTCATTGCGACGATTCCCTGGGCTTCAACTGGTTCGTGGACCTCGTTTTGTCTTTCTCCCTACTTCCTTTCCTTGACTACTCTTGAGCTCTTTTAAGGCAGCTTGAAAACCATATGCTTGCTTTCAGTCACGTCAGAACTAACACAGCTCAGGACTTGCGCAACTTTTTGTCGGTGGAACTCTGGCCAGCTTGGTTGGAAGACTTTGGGCATTGAGGATTTCAATTGCGGTTATGATCATAGGAGTGTGAGTCTTCGCTCCTTGCTACTACTTCAGTCGGTGTTTGCTAATATAAGAAAGTGTCGTCCAGGTTGTGCCAAATACCTACGCGGTTCTCATCGTTGGACGTCTCATTACGCAAGTCTCCCGGTCTTCCAGGCCCCTTTCATCAAAGCTAACCTCCTCTCAGCGGTCTCGGCTTTGGTTGTGTCTATATCGCTACCAATCTATATGTCGCTGAATGCGCCCCTCGATCGCTTCGTGGCAGTTTCGTGGGAACGGTCTCCCAGTTCGGCTATCAGCTGGGAACGTTGATTGCGTTCTGGTCAGGTTACGGAATGTCCTACCATGACTCTCCCTACAACATCGCTTGGCGAATTTCCAACGTGATTCAGATCCCAATTGGTCTCGCATTCATCGTCCTCTCGTTCTGGTATCTAGAGTCACCTCGATGGCTCCTCGAGAAGTACCCCGAGACCCCTGAACGCAGCCTCAATGCCTTGGCCAAACTTCGATCTGGGACAGTCGACGATGACCGTGTACGGATTGAGTTCCACGAGCTGATCTCATCTCATGAATACAGAAAGAAGTTCAAGACCGGATACATGGGTATCCTTTCTAGTGCTGGGATGCGGAAGCGTCTCGCTTATGGCGTCTATGCTATGGGTCTTCAGCAATTCGGAGGAATTGCGGCACTCACCATGTATGCAGCCCTGATCTATCAGTCTCTTGGCTGGGATAAGGGACACCAAGCACTTGCCATCAATGGCATTCAAGCAGCGCTCCAATTGGTGGTCGTTTTGGTCAACACATTCACCGTCGATCGTTTCGGTCGGAAGTCACTCCTTATTGTCGGCTTTGCCATTCAGTCTATGGCTCTCCTAATCCTCTCGTCCCTCACGACAAGCTTTCCAGATAACAACAACAAAGCTGCAGCTGTTGTAGAGATTGCTATGCTGTTCATTGTCGGATTGACCTACTGCTGGTCAAACGGTCCCATCCCGCCCGCGATTGCCTCGGAGATCTTCCCCCAAGAAGTGAGAGACAAGGCTTTCGGTCTCTCCCTACTGGGTCAAACTACTTGTTTGTTGGCGTTGACGCAGCCTTGGCCGAAATTCAACGAAGAGGTTGGACCAAAGTCGTACTGGCTGTTGTTCTCCTTGAATGTGGTTGCCATGGTATGTTTCATCCCTACTGCCCTCTCGTCAAAAGACCCAAAACAAAAGCTAATTCTTTCCCGTAGATCAGCATCATCTTCGTCCTCCCAGAAACCAAAGGTATCTCGCTCGAGCGTATGGACAAACTCTTCGGTGAAGTCGATGCTGTGTCGGCAGGCGAGGAGCAAACCTCTGCTGAGAAGATCGAGGCTATCACTTATAGCGGGAAAGCTATGGATGATAAAGTGATGGATATGAGCGCAAACCATGTCGAGAGTGCGAGAGAAAGGGGCATTTGAGCTGGATATTGTTGCCTGTGAACGCCCAGCGAGAGACGATACTGTGAGCCTAGCTGTTGTTGATCTATAGTACAGTTAGCTTCAAATTTCAATACTTTTTGAACTCCCAGATCAGTGTAATATTCTCGGCTGACGATACTCCTTATTCTGGTGCTTATTGTATCGTTCAGTCTTGGAGAAAATTCTGGGACGTGACACCGACCAGCCGTTTCTCCTCATTTCTTCCACGAAGTACTTTTCATGCCAACATTTCCGACGCGCGCCCAAACCGAGTACCGACTCCGCGAGCTGTATCAAACGCAAATTTGTCGCAATCATGTCGTTGTGCCGAGCCAGCTCGAGGACTGTGTTGATGAAGATAAAGCTTTTAGCATTCCTTTCGAGACTCCAGCCCTCCGCAGACTTCAATCCACCATATTCGTGAAAAGGAGACCGATCGAGAGGAAACAAGAATATGCTGACTCTAGCTTTGGGTGGAGGCTTTCAACACGTAAGTGTAGTGTTGATGAGCCGTCAGATTGCTGCTTCGCGACAAGCATTAGACCGCGCTCAAAAAGCTACCAACGCGCCACGCCTTGTAGAGAGCATCATCATAGCAGTTCAAGCCACATGCAATGCGCGCAGCACCTTCAGATCAGATGTTTCCTTCAAGCCTGCTCGACAGGTAATGACGCTCGCGATTGCCGACGAGGTCTGAAGCGTTGTTGTTGTCATTGTTGTCATTGCCGCTTAGCGAGGACGCGCCGATGTTACCCCGGTCAAATTCACGACGTTGGGTAAATTAGGTAGGCCCTTTATCTAACGAAATAAGCAGAAACCAACACAAAATTGCTCTCATATGCTTCGCGAATGCTATTAGTTGCTCTGCTAACTACACCCGGCCGCTTGCAAAAGCAAGGCATAACTAACAGCACGAGCGGGTTTCAGGTGGTAGAATTCTACACCGAACAAAAAAACTTTTCGACAGTTTGCATCGAGGGTAGCCCGGGTGCATATCTTTATGTTAACAAGTAAACGGGTCCATCAGGAGTTCCAAGTCATATGTTGAGATCAAGGATGTCGTTCAAGTCCTCCACTCATTAAGGTCTTCGGTTGTTTTTTTCTTCTTTCATTTCCTTAACACCTATATCTGTTGTTCATTTCCAGGTGGTGTCTTATTTCTTCTTAACACTCGCCAGGTGAATTCATAACACAAACTACCAAAAGAAAAAAGCTTTCTTTTTAATTACCATACAGCTCCGACTTCACCCTAGTATCCTAACATTCGACAAAGTCATCTTTGCTATCTATCTCAGAGCCCTACTCTAGAGTCTATCTTCCTTTCAGATTTCTTTTGCTCATTCTGATATGTCGACAAGCTTTCTTGCCAAAATCGAAAGCGAAAGTCTAAATGACATTGGGAGCAGTAAGTAAAACCTACTTGGTCACCGCGATAATGTGAGATGAACACATGCGGTACAGGCTACATCCAAAGCGGCTTATAGTTTCTTCTCATAAGCCGGAAAAGAAGTAGAAGCTACACTCGGCCTCTGGATATGTGTCAACGTAGGGGAACTTGTAGAAAGTAGACAATCTAGGAAGCTCTAGCACATGTGTGCGATCTGCCGGCTCAATACAAGACCAAGAGCAGCTTTTGCTGTAGTATCAACCTCAAATACACTGCCCACATGCTTTATCGGAGCAAAGAAGTCCTATGGTCACCATCAAAGAATGCATGAGGGTGTAGGATTCGTTTTTTGCTCTCTTCTTTTCTTAGCGCATTTGATGAATGTGTAACGTCATTGGTACTAGCGTGATTCACCGAGGGTGTGAACGTTGGACGGTATATATTGCCTTCAATCAGAACGCGATGACTTTCGAGTGCTATACTTCGTTCTCGATCATAAAGTCCTCGTGCTTTGCCCGTGAAGGTCTCCCAGGCTACTCTAAGCATAGCCCCTTTAAATAACCCGGAGGCTATAAATAAACTAGTAATAAGTATGGCTCTAGATCTATGAATGTTCTAGATCGAACATGGCCACTTGTCGTACAGTTCAGACAATTTTCGTTACGACATTTTGCTTGGAATCGAAGCTCATGTGATATGGCGCTAACAAGCGAGGTTCTTGAAAAACAATCAGTAAACAAAATATGAGAACTGGCAAAATGACAATCTGGCAGATAAGATGAAGCAACTACATCTAGGCCCCTTCACCTAAGCAGCAATGAAATTTGGGAGACTTGGCTTTCTAGTAATAGGTTCAAACTATTCCTATGTTATACATCCCCTGATGTCTATAGGGTTAGGAGTTCACATCTGGCAGATATTGACAAGTGATCTTCCTTATACCGAAGATCTGGTAGCAGCGTATCTCCAAAGCGCTAGTACTTGCTATGTGTTATGCTCTGACCACTTCTAGCAATGAATAGTGATGCCTGGGCGGCGAACTTCCGCCAACCGCCCTCGTCCATGTCTGGTTACACAACTCTCGACCACAATCTCTTCGCCTCTAATCGACAGCCAGGTCATAGTCTGAGCGCCGCATTCTCTGCATTCCCAAGTTCTTCCACAAAAGTGATTGTACTCCGACAACCTGGCGTTGGTGGAGTGTGTTTGTTCGGTTACGCTCAACAGCGCGCAAAGCTGACCAGAAAAATAAATAGCTGTATCTGTCACTCACTTCCAAGAGCTCAGAAACCGTATTCACTCTCGCTGTCACGGATCGCTCCTGATCAAGAGGCTCAGCCTTGTCGCTCGGCCTCGTCCCTCAACATCGCTTCGTCATACTCCTCTTCCCACTATTCAACTTCCCCTTCTCCACCATCTTAGAACATCTCGCGACGGAACACAACATGCTCTTGACCATTGGCGGCTACCACGCAACCGCCGAATCTCTGCACTCACAAACACGCGGCGCGTTTCCTGGCTTGTCACCCCACACCAACAATTGACATAGGTAATAATCCTACTTGATTCGATCTTCTACTCGATCTTCCGTCACACTAGCCTGGTACTTTTCTGGCAGAATCGTCGCCCTTCCTTCAGCTCACGTCGCGGCACATAGCCGACATGTCCTCCGAAAAGATGATCGATCAGATTAAGAAAGAATGGGTGGAGCGCGTCGTTGCGCATCCTCATGTGTTCCGCTGGGTTGGCTCCAAGAATGGCAGAGAGTTTCCGCCACTCAGACAACTCGAGTGGAGAGATAAGGAGGGTAGAAGCGAGGGTAGTTTTGAAGCCAAGCTTGCTAAGGAGCCTGAAAACAATAGCAGATGGGTTTTGTATATTCTGGACATGTCCAACAAGGGCGAACAAATCTCAGCAAAAGAAGTGATGGTCTGTACGCAAGGTACGTCAAAACTCTTTTGCAGCCGTTCGCTACATCAAATGCTGACCACTCCTTCAAGGTATTTGGAAAGTTTTCGCGCTTTGGATGACAGCAAAGGAGGCCGCCCCAACAGATGTGGCAAAGGATTTCGTATCCAGATACCAGGGACTGACCATTAGAGACGGGAAATGGATTGTGCAGCAATTTGGACGTTTGAGCGCAGCGGAGATCGATAGCACGGAAAGAAGACTGAGCAGCTATCCAAAGTACAAGCAACCGTTGGCTTTCCCGCTGCTTCAAAAACCCATCACACCACAAGTCGTAAAGGTTCGAAAGCCGGCCCATAATCGCACGGAGACGAATAGAGATGTGCAAAAGCCCGAGATATATGTAGATTCCAAGGCACCCACAACGCTGAAGGTCTCGCCTGCAAGTTCTCACTCGGCCAGTACAATCGGGGGAAAGGGTACCAGTGAGAAGGATGTCGCGGAAACCTTGCCAAGAAGGAAGGAACATGTTGCGAGCAACATCATTTCTGTAGGGAAGGAGGAACAGGGTATCCGAACGCACTAGCTGATCACCTTGCTTCCATCCCACTTCGCTTTTCTCTACATAACCTAACTTCCATCCACAAAGTCCCACGACGTCTCAAATGGCATTGGTGATCATTGGCACAATTTGTTTATTTTTCGACCATTAAAAAGAAATACTTAGCTCAATCCTATCTTGCTGTATCTTAAAGTGACTCAACAATAAGAATCTCGCTTATGGGAGGCGAACTCATTTTTATCTCAGCCCTTCAACCAGAACCTTCACCTCGATTCAATGTACAACACGATATATCGCGTGCTCGTCACTGCACATTCTCTCCAACGAAAGGCAATCTCTCGGGTCTAAATCTTTGGTCTAGAGACAACCCACAGAAAGAAATCCTCGGACACCTTTCGAACACTTCGAACATCATCCACGCTCGGCGTTCATCTCTACATTATACCAGCCTCCGATCTCTCCTCATACCTGCAACACCAAACCCACGAGTCATCCATGGTCGTTCGATTTTCATGATGTCTTCATCTGAGGGTCCCAAGAAGCCAACTGCTGTTGAATTCCTCAGGTAGGAACCCACTGCCCCCAATTCCAGCCTCAACCTATCAATATTACACTCGAGCTTGGTACTAATATTCATCGTCGCAGGTTGATCTCTGGCGCTCGAGTTGACGTCTACGTCGGGAAGGACAAAAAGCACTACGTTATTCCAAAAGACCTCCTCTGCTACTATTCAACTTATTTCGATCGGTGCTTCAACGGCGAGTTCAAGGAGGCGAAAGAGGGAAAGCTGGAGCTGCCAGAAGATGACGTTCAGGACTTCGAGATTCTACTCGAGTACATGCTTCGCGGTGTTCTTCCACTGGACAGTATCGAGGCGAGAGGTGAAGCTGCAATATCGAATGATATGTACCGCAGATATATGGGGATCATCGAATACGCCGACAAATACAGCATGCAACATGGCATTGGCGAGCTTCTTTGTCATTCCATCAAGTCGACTCTTCTCTATAACAATCGCATCGCACCAGGAGATGTTGAGCTGATCTTTCGCATTTTCGGCAAAGGAGCGAGCATAAGAGAAGTCATCACGCAGGCTGCTCTGTCAAAACAAGGTCCCGATGGCGTAGTCTTCCGGAAACAAGAAGAGGATATCCCCGAATTTGCGCAACAAATGCTTGGAGAGGTCAGAAAGGCCTCACGAATATATTCGGGACAGAATATGTGGATTGATCCAATCACAAGCGCTGTAAGGCCATCCTGAGCATATGATTGTTACCAGTATTCCTCGAGCCTGTACGAATGGATCTGTTTTTAGCTGTTGGTTTGCTTGGGATGTATGCTTTTAGTCGTGGATGGACGGTGACTGGGAGATGAGATCATGATTAATAGATATTCAGTAGACAATCAATGTTTGCTCGATGGTCGGTCTACTTACTAAGCTGTATTCTGGTACATTCTTGAGAATAGAAGACCATCGACTTTGTAGTAGAAAGTTTATGATTAACTGCTTTGATAGCGAAGAGCGTCAAATAAAAATCCTGAACAACAGAAGCATAATGTTACAGCATATCTTCAAACATCACACCCGGAGTGATAATCCTCCTTCCACTGCCAGACCTTTCTACCACTGCAGTCAATGCCTGGACTGCTCATAGACTTCTCAGCTTAAATCCGGCTGGTCTTTCAAACAGTCCAGTAGAGCCAAGGTAGATAATTTCTGCCTGAATCAACAAATGGAGCGACGTGGAGCTAGGACGCTTGAAGCAAACAAACAATTCCTTCCCACCCAACTTCACCTTCTTCCATCCTCAGCTCGCAAATGATACATCACGACAGATCGCACAGATAGCTTAACCTTCGGCGTACTACTCCAAAGTACAACGCCAGAGCTACAAAACAATCTCTCCACAAGCTGATCTCTCGAAGCCACGAAGCTACCCAGATCTACAACCATCGTTCGCAATGGCATTTCCACCAATTCCCAAGAAACATCAGCAATAGAGTTCCTCAAGTACGTCGTCCCCATCATCGACCCTCTCACTCTCACCATCCAGAAAAGCCTAACGTACTCCCTCCTTAGATTAATCTCCGGAACAAAAGTCGACATATACGTCGGCAAGGAGAAGAAGCATTACAATCTGCCCAAGCCTTTGTTGTGCCACTACTCACCGTACTTTGCTCGCTGCTTCAACAGTGCTTTCAAGGATGCCGAGGAGCAGAAGCTTGAGTTGTTAGAGGATAAGATTGAAGATTTTGAGATTCTGCTGGAGTTCATGCTTCATGGCTCTACTCCTGATGCACTCGATCTTCGGGGAGCCAAGGAGGGCTTGTTCACAACTTGTATGGCGGTGATCTTATACGCCGATAAGTTCGCTATGGGAGAGCTTATTTGTGAGCATCTCCGCGATAGGATGAAGGCAGGTCTCAAGCGGCTTGCAGGAGGCCCCTTCAAACCCACGCGCGTTACCCCAGACCATATCGAGCTTGTGTGCCGCCTTACTCGAGACGGTAGCCCTGTTAGAACACTGCTCGCGCAGGAGGTGCTGTCTTACAGCGGGGTGTCATACTGCCTAGATCAGGCTTTCCATGCACTTAAGAAGGCAAATCCAGGTTTTGCTTACGAGATGCTTCGACAGCTTCGCATGAGCATTCGCAACATTTCGTGGATTGACCCGATCTCTGGTAGAGTGAGAAAGGAGGCAATGATAGAAGCGAGGCGCTCGATGTAGCGACTTTTCTCGGTATGTCTCAGCGTAGCACTTGCACCGCTTTGGGAGAGATTTCTGACGAAAAATTTCAGGATCTCAAGACTGGTATCATAGCAGTCTTTCTTTTGAGTGGAAGCAAGATGGAGAAGATGCACGCTTGCAATTTTCTTTTGCTCTCTCTTTCATGGAGGCATTCCATAGGAATTCAACTCTGGGGGATGAACGGCAGGATAGTACTTTTTATTGGATTGGGTCTGATATCGAAGGATCGGAGGAAGAAGATGCACGCTATATGCAATGCCTCTACTTTGCTCAAAGAAGCGCAAAACAATAAAAACGAACCCCGAATGAAAAGCCTGAATTCCTCTTAGACCTTCATCTCAGTCAAACCGTGCTTCCAGACAGTAACGAAAGGAGTGACACCATCCTCACGGTAGTTCATGAGGACGACCCTAGGGACATGTAAGTATCTGTAACTTGAGTACCGGGGGTGACTTTGAAGACGTACATTCCGTCGGGGTCCATCGACTCGCCAATGAAGAAATCGTAGTCCTTGAAGTTGGCAACAATCTTCTTGGCGTAGGCTTGAGCACCCTTCTCGAAAGCGGTGATGGTCTCCTCTGGGGCATCTTTCGCCTTCAAAGCCTCCTTTACCTTCTTCATGTAGCCTGCCTCCACGTTAGACGGCTGTATTTGCTAGGCAGGAAAGTAAGAGACGTACTCTTAAGATGGCTGAGATATGACTTCTTGTCGAACGAGGTAGATTGGAGACGGAAAGAGTTGACAACGTTGTTGACCTGCTGAGCGCCATCCTCGACACCCTCCTCGGCCTCCTCAGCAGACGCGTTGGCACCGGTGTCTGTAGTCCCCATATCAGCGGTGTTCCATTGCACCAGATCCTTCTTTCCAAGCCATAATCTTTCCAAGTATAGGTGTAGGTATACGTACTGACTTCGACAGCGCCCAGGGTAATCATGGCGCAGTCGACCTCGTAAACAGCGCCATCGACCTCCTTCAGATCGTAGGAGTCGGAGATGATCTCGTCACCGGTGATGATATCCTATATTGCCAATACACGGTCAGCAAGTGATCCCATATCACCATATCATCCATCCCCCACATGTTCTCCAACTCCACTTGTCACCGATCGAAGTCGCAGAAGCGGGGTCGTTCTGGCAGAACGCAATGGACTGATTAGGCAGGGTAAGGTAGGCATTTCGTACCTTGTAAATGATCATATTGGCGGTTTGGTGTATGGAAGATTTGTGAGGATTTCTTGGAGGGATTGAGATAGACGGAAATTCTAATCTACAATTCTGCGGTGGGTGGGCTGGGCTGGACTGGGAAAAATCGCGGAAGACTTTGTGGAGGGGCAGAAAGGGAGCTTGACCAAAATTGGTTAGAGCAGAAGAGCAGAGCAGGAGCAGAGAAGATTCGCTGCGGCCTGAAACTCTCAGGCATTAACTTTGCCACATGTCAGCCCGAATCCTGGGAGGAGGGAATTGGAATGCATAAGGCTGGTGGGGCTGAGGAGGAAGTAAGTGAGAAAAGGAGTGACGTGCAACTTAACTTGAACCGCTGAAAGGGGTATTCATACTTCCTTCCAGAAATAGATTGAGTGACAACCAACAAATCAATAATAAGCACAAATCTTCCCTTACCTGAGCTTTGACCAAATTTCGGAAGACTCCTCCTCACTGATTTTTGACTGTCAAAAAGTCAGGAGGCTCTTGAACAGGAGATCGCGGGATTGACGGATAGGAAAAAGCTTAAGCGAGATTTGATAGGACGTCGATTACTGTACCAGTACGGTACAGCAACCGAACTGTGGCGTGAGCGAGGATTCCCATCATCATACAAAGCAAACTTCATTTCTCTTTGCTCAGCTCCCTTCCTCTCCTTTGTCCCCACCTTCCTCCGCATTCGTCTCTCCTTCGTGTGCAGCACGATAACTGCTTTCTATACTCACTTTCTAATATAATGGCAAACATCAGCATTGCCGCAAACGCTTCTGCGATGAATGCCCTTCCGCCTCTGCCCGCTTACACACTCTCTCCGGTGCCGCCGCTCATCTCCTGGATGCCCGACTTCTACCTCTGCTTGGTAGTTCCAGTCGCAGTATACTGGATAGCTTCTATGTTCTTCCACCTCATCGATGTCTACGATGTATGGCCACAATACAGACTCCACACACCCGCTGAGATCCTCAAGAGAAATCATGTCTCGCGGTACGAGGTGGCACGCGACGTTATCATACAGCAGATTATCCAGACGGTGGTGGGAGCACTGATGGGACTTACGGAGCCAGAGGATTTGATCGGGAAGGAGGAGTATGATATTGCTTGCTGGGCGACGAGATTACGGATTGCGCAAAGGGCTCTGCCGCAGCTTCTCGGTTTGGTCGGTCTCAATGCAGCGGCCATCTCGAAGAACATGTCCGGGACGCACCCGGTGTTGGCGGGGGTTCTTGCTGGTGGCAGATATCCGTCTCTAAGTGTTGGGTTGGTGGATGTCAGTGGAGTGCCGGTGGCTACTTTTGCGAGCTGGGAAATGACGGCTGCGAAGGCTTTGTACTGGTACATTGTGCCTGTGATGCAGTTCTTCCTGGCTATTGTCATCGTGGATACGTGGCAGTATTTCCTTCATCGTGCTATGCATGTCAACAAGTGGCTTTACAGTAAGCGTTTTCTCTCTTTCCCCTCCATGCCAGATTCTGTATATTATTTACTAACCAAACCTCAGCAACGTTCCACTCCAGACACCACCGCCTCTACGTCCCCTACGCTTACGGAGCGCTCTACAACCATCCCTTCGAAGGCTTCCTCCTCGACACTCTCGGCGCAAGCATAGCCTACAAAATCGCTGGTCTCACACCCCGTCAAGGCATGGCCTTCTTCGGGTTCTCTACGCTCAAGACTGTCGACGATCACTGCGGGTATGCATTACCGTGGAACCCTATCCAGCACATCACGAGCAATAACGCAGGGTATCATGATATCCATCACCAGAGTTGGGGCATCAAGACGAATTTCTCGCAGCCGTTCTTCACGTTCTGGGATGGGTTGTTGGGGACGATGTGGAAGGGCGACACGACGTCGCGGTATGCGAGGGATAGGAAAGCCGCGCAGTTCAAGGTCGATGCTGATAAAGTGGAGTTGTGAAGAGGCTATGCATTTCATGGATGAGGAATTGTACTATATTTGAAGACACCTGTGTAGCATTGTCGGCGGGATTTCCTCGCTTCTCATTCTCGTCATTCGTTCACGAGGGGTGTTTTGGCTTGAGGGTATTGGATTGAATGAATGGGATGGATGCATGGGCGTTTGAGGTGTGCTGATTACTACTTCGGCGATTGCTGGATTGCTTGCTTGATATGTGTATCAATACATGTACAGACGTGGGAGATGAGCTGTCTTGCGAGGCCAGGGGTGCTGGATACCTAATAATAATATACCTATTTCTTTCCTGTTGATCTACATTTTACTACAACAACAGCACGTTTCTTGTAACTAACAGGCAGTTCAATTGGAACTCTGGAAGGGGCTTTGAATATTGGAGGCATGGATTGTCGAATCACGACACAAGTGCTGTGACGAGACCGACCGAATAAAGTTCCTTTCATCGAGTCATTCATTTCGTTACAGAATTCGGTAATCGAATCTCAACTCGAACCTTACAATACAAGCCTAATATACCTCACTCTTGGCCCAAACAAGAAAAGAAACTCTCCTGCTTGCTCGTAATGTACGTTTGGTTTTCCTTAGATAAAGCAAGGAGACGGCAAAATAAATGACAAGGAGTCTCGTGGCTATGTAAAAGTTGATTGGATCGGATGTAATGCGAGGATTTGCGATCGAGATCGATCGAGCGATCGTTTGTCTGTGGGATGTAGATTGGCGAAAGTAAGTAAGTTTTGTGATCTTAAGTCATTCATGCGGTCGGCTACTCGTACATAGCTGACTCTGCTGTTGCTGTTTCATAGAGAGTGTGTGAGATGTGTAGAGAGAATAAAGATCATGAGTTCACTTTAGATCACATTAGGTCAAGCATCGTCCTTTCTTTTGCGTGATGGTTGGGACTGTATTGGAATCGGAAACGAACGGGAAACGGAAGAGAAATGGAAATGGGAGGTGTGGTGATAGTTATGAAGTGTTGCTGGGGTCATACATCTGCATGTAGCATGGCGTGGAAAAAACACACGAGGAAGGGAAAGGGATCACCTGATACCCCTTTTGATAGCATGTCCTGATTTGGGGAGAACTTATTAGGAGTGTCATACCAGAAAGCACCCCATAAGCCAGAGAATGGGATGGTGATATGAAAGCCCTGTCGTGCAGGTTATCGGCCAACCTTCCACTTCCTCACCACTCTGCTTCTCATCCCGGCTATTTGGGCTGATAAATGTGTGATGTACTTGTACACCGGAACACAGTGGCATAAAAGAAACCCGCCGACATGTAAAGAGAGATACGTTTTGCCATCGGTGCTAGGTCGTGTGCATGGAGGGATATGGTGTGAGGTGCAGAAGCACCGCGTCTGTCATATGTCGGAAGCCCGTGTGCATTTCATTTCATTTTATTTCCGCTGTATTGTATTGTATCTCCAAGCACGGAATGAATGCGTGCCACGCGGATCCTGTAGGACGATGTGCTCAAGAATGGGAGCCGACCTCGTGTTTGGGGGGATCACGGGCTAGAATTTGGTCTGCTTTGTGTGTGTCACTTCCGCTTCTTCATTCCTCGTCAGATGAGTTTCCGAGATTAGGATATCTGGCTGAGAACGAATGATGGAAGAGAGTGACGCCGATTCTGGAGTTCGCGAGTTTGCTTCGATTTTTCCCCCTTCCTTTTTCATTTTGGGAAAGAATACAAACAACGCGTAACAATACCCGGGAAACAAATAAAGGTGGATGAATAAACAAAGAAGGGGTCATCCCTTGCCGTGTACAGTGTACGGTGAACGTGGGCGACCATATTGTACTCGTAGGAACGGGATCGGGAGAAATAGCTGCTGTGTATTGGAAACATGTTTGTTCGATACCTGAGCGGAATATGGCCAGGTTCATGGGGCCAAATTGTCAATAATGATTCATTAAAGGATAGCTTCAACTTGAAGCGAGGCTGAATCTAGGTAGCGTCATACTACTGAAAACCTGCTGGATACTCCACAGGGTGAAGATTTGTCAAAGTAAACAAGATGGAACACGCCAAACACTCATTCAATGAGATGACGCGCCGGAAGCAGATGTACCATGTCATTGTTCAATGTGACACCAGGCTGAATCCGATCCCGAGTTCTTGGGTTCTGGGACAAAGCACTTGTTTACGGGATGAAGGAATTGCCGAACTTAGCCATTGGACAATCGACCCAGTACCAATCGCGATTGTTTATTATTCTGTGAAGGAGAGATATAACTGAAAAAGGAGGGAAATTGGACTGGTGAGAGATTAAGGATGGGTAAGCAACGAGGCTATAACCAATTGAAGTTAATTGAATGAGCAAAGAGATGAAATGGAAAACGATGGGATGGAAGAAGATGACATGACATGAGATGAGCTGCATGATCGGAACGATAATCAAAACAAATACACAGTGTAGCGTGACGCAACTCAGTGGACCAAACTTCGGACCAAACGATGTCGTGCTCTCTTGTCGAAGCCGGCACACCGGAACCGAACAACAACAGCCGAAGAAATCCAGTCTGACATCAGATTATCAATCTGATGAAACGCACCGAGGACATCCGAAAGATATTAACAAGTGGAACGAGCAAGCCTTGGAAACAGCACGACTCAAACTCTAAATAAACAGGACTTGTCGTCTCAAAGCTTGCGAACCAATCTATTTCTGGCCGCAGAGCAGACTGACGAGATAACCTTGGCTGTCTCCGCAAACTGAGAAGGAAATTGTAAAGATTTGAATTTTTGAGAAGATTGAAATTGAAATTGAAACCTGCCAGTCTGGAAAATCAGACGCGCTGGACGTGTCGTTGGCTAGGAAATGATAGGTCAGTGTATCCGTTCATTTAAACAAAAGTGGAAAAAGGGGTTCGTCCGGGTGCTCTAGTGCGCTTAACCCTTCTGCGAACCTTCGCTACCGTCGATCAAGGCGGCAGAGCGCGAGCAAGGGAAGGGGAAATCAAGGTTGCATGCATGAACTCCAACGAATTGGAAGACGCAGGGAGACAGGCATGAAATTGTGTCAAGAAAGCTACTAAACTGCTTCAAGGTAAGGGATGTCGGAATCAGGCTTCTGGAGAGCTAAATGTGTGTGCTCATCAGCCACGTTCTGCTGTTCGAAGCTGTTTCGACCAACGGGATTCAGAGAGGCACTGCACATGGCTGAAGACTGGCTGAATTGGCTGTACCTCTGTAATGATGTCTCCCAAACAAGCTCCGCGCAGGGTATGAGATGATCTGACCGCGGGCGTGGGCCGCACGAACTGTCCAGGACAGGTCAGGGTCTGTTATTGTGAATTTGCCGAGATGCGACGACGACTGACGAGTAAGTGATGACACTTTATTGGTTTATGGACAAGGAAGTCATTCCCCTCTCATCTCATCTCATGTCATCAATTGCTATGCTCTTCATTTGTTGCGAGGAGAGAGGTGGGTGTCGTGGACGAGTTGAAGGCCAGCAGCCATATTTCAGATGGCATATTCGAAACGATGAAGCAGCTTTTCTGCTTGGGTGATCCATAGCATGTCTGTCATGCTTTCATGCACTCATGCACCATCTTTAATACTGGTCGTCCAGTGTCCCGACAATGCTTGCCGACTCCCACCGATTGGATCTTGCTGGTGTCTTGGCGACACAGCCTTGCCATCCTTGCCCTGTTTGATGATCCTCTTAGTGGAAAACTCTCTCCTCTCCTCGCCTGTTCCTTCAGCTTCAGCTCAGCTCAGCTCCTCCAACACCCACCCACAGCTTGTAAGTCCACTAACTATTGAAATCTGTATGCCGTGCTCGTGGAGGTAGGCACTATTGGGGCCACGATCTATGCTGCCCTGCCCTGCACCGCGCTGCACTTCTGCTCATGTCTCTCTCTCTCTGCTCACGGACGGCAAGTTCATGGCATCCATCCTTCTCCTTCATCTTGTTTTTTCCTCTTCTATGCTCCTTCCTCCTTCTATACACAACTCTCCATCCATGCACATACCCACCATTTCCTCGGTCCAAATCAGATCAAATCGATTTCTTCGCAAGAACAATTAAGCTCGGACGGTACAGATCCACAGGCATATTGTTCTTGTCTTTTATCTTCGGAATCAGATCCAGCCCAGTCCCCACAACGCTCCAACTTGGAGGCGGCTGCAACGGGATTCCACGAGGCTACCTCCAACTAGAGGCACTAGAGGAACCACAACTGACCTATCCCATCCACCTACATCCTCCTCAATTTCCTGTTTGTCTCTCCTCTTCTTCCCATTCGGTCTTGTTTTTCAAGAAAACTGTATGTACCCCCCGCCATAAAGTCAGGAAACCCGGTACCGACTCGAGGATCAAACACTTCTCTCGTCACCAGTGCTGCTGCACCCACCACTCCTACATCTCAGCGCCAAAAGGATCTCCAGACCTCAGCAATGCATCATCCCATCTCTCGCTCCTGAACTGCACATCCAAAACACCAACTGCATTTACCAATCCCTCAGCGTCGGGTCTCTAAGCGCTCAATTCGGCAATCCAAGCGATCCTCAATCATCACGGCGCTTCCGACTCCCACTCTCACTGTTACTGGTCCGAAGAACACCATCACAATTCCATCACCCTTCCGAATACGCGCATCTCAAACCTCGCGGCTATTCCAAACGGATCTGAAGACGACAAGGGAGATTTCATTCCAGAGTTCGTCCAATCCTTCAGTTCGGTTCTCGGAAGCCAACTCCAGCTACCTGAGCATGCAGCCTCTTGTTACTACAAGACCTTGACCAAACCCTCCCAGAAGACTGGACTTCCTCGTCGTCGTCAATTTCAACGTCCATCAACATAATCTTAATACTTTCTCGGGCTGGTCCTCGGGTTAACATACGTCAATATGGATACCGCACTTATCACTTTCATGATGTACGTACCACACCCCTGATTTGTGCCGTTTATTGTTTCCGATGAGTTTTCGATGAAGCATTTTTCGTACATATGCTCCAGAATCTTCTTGCATTGAAAATGCTTTTTGACTTTCGATCGAGTGGTTTGAAAGTCCAAGATATGGCGAGATATACCTGGTTCTGGCAGACTTTATTGTGCACGCCGCGAACTTTCGAAACATGGACAAGGAAATTTCGGAAAACGAGAATTTGTTTTCCCTCCGAAAGAGTCTCATCTGATACTTAAAAAAGCACGAGATGCGACTGCCATGCAAGCTGTCATCCGATGCCCAGCCGAAGTCTGCATTCGTGTACCTACCCCGACTTGAGGCTTTGAATCATCAATTGCGCAGTCCGCAATTGTTTGATCTTCGAGGGAACACTCAAATTGAACCGAAGAGCCTCTTAGTCTTCATATCTTGGCGTCACAGGCAGTTTCTAGGAAATTGGTTGTCTGGTAGAAATGCCAGCCCAAACATCCATCTATATACCAAACGGTGTTATACTTTTATTGGGCCGTCCGAAATTATATGAGCGGGGAAGATGTGCCGTTTCATCTTTACCTGCCACTGATCTTCAATTTATGAGCGACGTTTCCCCACGGATTTTCAGATCGTTACCATTTATAGTACCGCGATCCTTGTTTCACTTGGCTAACTTACCACAGTCAAACACCCCGCTCCACTCAGTCAGTTCATTTAATTGGATCATGGGACAACTTCACCAAACATTATCCGATGGAACGCGACATCAGACGGTCACGATCCCAGTGGCGCGGTTGTTATGCTTTTGAAGACATCATTTGCGATGGAGATGGGCAGAGTAGTCCCAAACGCACAGGTGGTTTGAAGATGGGATCCACTTATTATTACTACGTATGTTTTTCTATCCGAAACTTGAGCAAACATTGAAGCTCATGACATATATAGTACGAGCTGGACGATGGAACCGAACACTACGACGTGTCGTTACCGTCTACCACAACTTGTCCTTATCTACCAGGTCAACCGGTCAACCTCCTCTTCGTCCCAATCGAAGTTCAACCTCTTCGATATCGTAGCGCATCTATGAGTTCAATGGCCAACGGAGATATCAAGACGATGAATCCTGCCGACAAGTTTATGACACCCAGAGCTCCTCCACCACCACCTTCGCTACCGCGTCTGAACACCTCTTCGTCAGTACTCATGAAGAAACGATCAGCGCGCTCGCTTTCACCAAAGCCCGAAAAAGCGGCATGGTCGCCAAGATCATTCTTTGGACTTCGACTCCCTAGTCAACCTTCATCACCATCTGCTGATACCCGTGGACGGTCCTCTTCGCTGAGCAAGGTCCACAACAGAAGGGTCAATGCAAGTACACCGAATTTGAGAGAGGAGGCAAGGAAAGCGAAGTCTGTACCACCGACAAGAGAAACATCACCACAGTCTTTCAGAAGGATGCAAACACGGGATCCTTCACCATTAGGACACCTAGTCCAAGAGAGCTCCACCTACAACACTACCACTCTTGAGATTCCAGATGAGATCGAGGAGGAAGGCGAGGATGATGACAACTTTGCCAGCCAACTCAGCCGTATGTCCTTCACGGAGAAGTGCATCACACCACTTGCACCACCACCTTCAGGTCTACGCTCTCCGCCAGCTCGTATCCGATCTGCAAGCACAGCAAAGGATATACAGAAGCCCCTTCCCCAACTTCCCGAAGAAGAACTTCTGCCTCCACCTCTCCGCCTCCGACCAGCTTTCTCTGTAGCTGACCTCCCTCGCTCCCACTTCTCCACCTCAACAATGGCTTCTTCCATCACGTCCCCCACGGACAGCCATTTCAGCTTCACATCCGAACAGTCCATCTCCGACCTCAACGACGATGACGAAAGCCTTGCAGCAGATCTCGGCTCCGGCGATGAATTCACCTACAGCCCTGTCCTAGCCGACGTTCCTGTCGGAGGGTTCAGTGGTTATAGTCTCCCAGAAGCCGATTACGCCTCGGAGCAGACCTTGAGAAAAGAGACTCCGCTATCGCAGCTTTCGCCAACAGCAGCCGGTCGCGCCACTTTCGGCGCTACGCGTCAGGCTACCTTCGAGCCAGAGGCTGAGCAGATGACTGCTTTGCAGCAGCTACTCAGCGAGATGGGATACCTCGGCGATGTTATTGTCGGGAAATGAGCTCGTTGCTCGCTACCCATACATGTTTATGTTACTATCACGACAAAGTTCTTGTACAAATTGTTGATCGATTTCTCGCTTGTGTTCTTGTTTGTTTTCTTTGTTTTGCAAGCCAGGAGCTAAGGTGGAACGAAGGGATTGATCTCTATAGCTTACTTGCCCTGATTTTGCTTTTTGGGATATTTTGGCGAGAGCATTTAGCGTGGAGTTCTGGGATCGGTTGAGGGACCGATTGTTTGATTCAGCAATTTAGCCTGGGTTGATGGGATTGTTTCCGGCAAGGATGTCGGATTTGATGTCTAGGCTGGGATGAAGGGAAAAGGATAGGGACGGAAAAGGACGATACCCCATGACTTGACTGGTTTCATTTGTCGAAATATTCAATTGATGAGAAGGGGGGAGACAGGTGGAGATAAGGATAGATGTGGAGTGAGCATAGAAGGATGAAGGAAGTGAATAAAGAGCTTGTAGAGATGGCCCTACTCTGCTTGATTGCCGTGTGCGGTATAGAGTAGATGATCATACATAGATGAGATGAGATGGAAATCAAGGAATGAGAAGAGTTAAACTTAACTGAACCAAGTCTAATTTCCACTTGTTCCTTTCCTTGTACGTTGGCTTTTTACCCCACATCTATTTTGCCATTTTGCCATTTGACACCGATCTCGATCCCTTCTTCAAGCGGCTGTTGAACGACTGTTCTAGGTAAGTGATTGTAATGGTAGTCCTACAGTATTGCAGCTCTCGGCTCGCTCAGAACATCTCACTTCACTCACGCCGCTTCACGAAAACAAAACTCAAAGCTCGCAATGCAATTTAGCCGTTATATTATTTTTCAGTTTCTATTATGTAACCTAGGCCCTGTGAAATCATTAGTAGCAACTTTCTCTCATTCAATCCTTGCTGCTGTCTCCCTTTCCCCTTCTACCCGCCATTGTCACCTCTACGCCATCACCGCAGCTTCTGCTGCTGATATTATGTACATGGAGGAAACTATTGCCAGAGATGGAATGAAAGATAAAGAAGAAAAGAAACATGTCGGTCTCGACTGGCCACTGTCAACATCGGCGAGCCATGCTTGAACAGCCGAGTTTTCGAGACGAGAAGTTGAGTTCTCCCTCGAGGATCGGTCATCGTAAACCTGGTGCTCTGCATCAGCTCACTTCGTAGCAGCATGCCCATGACTCCATCGATAGCCATGTCTGTCTCGTGCTCTGTCAATCAGATTTCTCATCGAAGTAAGCCGCAAAAGCCTTCTTCTCCAAATCGTCATGCTTGCCACCCCTCCTCCGTTCCTGTCTCCGGAAGTAGATTCGCTTGGCCCACTTCCAAGCTTCTACACCTCCGAAAAAGAGAGCAGCTTCAATGAACACAATTCCCCATTCCCAACTGATGCCCGTGTGTTTGAAGACCTTGTGGTTGATAACGGGGATGTAGAGCGTAGGGAAGATGGTAACGAAGCCAGCGATGATAGCCCAGAAGAGGAATTTGTTTCTCCAGACGTCGATGGCCCATTGGGTGAAGTATTTCTTGCTCTTGGGCTGCATGCGGAAGAACGAGCGACGCATGTTAACCATCTCCCAGGCGAGGAAGAGCGCAAACCAGGTGAGGCAGACGAAGGTCGTTGCGCGGGCGCGAAAGACGGTGTCACATTGTTCGGAGTAGCTATCGTTGCAGCCGTTGCCGAGGTTGCCGTCGCCGAAACCGAAGAGTACAAGAGAGAAGGCAGAGAGGCAGAGGGCAGCCATCCAAAGTCCGTAAACGAGCATATCGATCATGACTTCCCAGGCGAAAACACCAACTTCCATTGGGTGGGGTGGGCGTAACATGATATCTGGTGCCGGGGCTTCGAATCCAAGACCCATATCAGGCATTCCTATGAAGATGTTAGGAAACTGTGCGCGGAGTGTTTGTTGTGGAAAAGGTACTGACCTGATGTAATCATGATAACCCACAGAATCTCAACTGGTGCAAGCGGGAAAACGGAAAGTTCACTATCATCCTTGAATGCGAGACCGATGAGTAGGGTACAAGCCTGTGCAATGTTCTCAGCCAGCAAGTGTAAGATAAACTTTTGAATGTTATCAAACATGCGGCGTCCTTCTTCGACAGCGTTCAAGATCGAGGCGAAATTGTCGTCGGTGAGCACAATATCAGAGGCATCTTTAGCTACGTCTGAACCAGCGAGACCCATGGCAATTCCAACATCTGCACGTTTTAGAGAGGGAGAATCGTTGACACCATCACCTGTCATAGCAGCGAATTTACCACGTCTGTGGAGTGCTTCGATCATGTTAACTTTGGTGGTAGGCGAGCATCTGGCAATAACGAGGGGTAAGAGTGGTAGAGCATCGATCTCCTCTACTGAAAGCTTATCGAACTGCCCAGCTGTCATGACCATGGCTGCGGCTTTGTCTGCAGAGACAGCTGCCATATTTGAAGGCAAGATGCCAACTTGGAGTGCAATGGCTCTAGCAGTACTTGGGTGGTCACCAGTAAGCATATGAACAGCGATTCCGGATGCGTGACACGCAGTGACTGCGCCTGCGGTTTCATGGCGAGGAGGGTCATAAAGTCCGACCAATCCACGGAATACGAGATCGCATTCGATAGTGCTACGCTCTGGGACCTTAAGCTCGTCGATAGGACGTGGCAATTCTTTGCTGGCCAGACCAAGAACTCGAAGCCCTTGGCTAGCCAATGCCTCCATATTCTCGATAATCTGATTGCGGATTTCCTCGGTGAGTTCGGTCTCACCGCTAGGAAGAATGATTGTAGAGCAGGACTCGAAGATTCTCTCGACAGCGCCCTTGGTGAACACCATGGACGTTTCCTTAGACTCGAATACGACGGACATCTTCTTGATGGTAGAATCGAAGGGGTATTCAGCTCGCTGCTTCCAAGTGGCATCGTCGGCATCAGAAGTCCAACGGGACCGGTTCCAGTTGAATCGTGCGGCAAAGACTTGGATCGCGATGTCTGTGGGATCACCACGGGCTTTCCATTCGCCTTCAGATTCGTGTACGTTTGCGAGATTGGCAAGAGCGGCGATGTTGAGGAATTGCTCGAGGTCGTTGTTGTCTTTCAGCAACTCCTCAAATGAGACCCCTGCTGGGCCCGTCTTTTCATCTGCACTCTCCTTTCTTGGTTCAATTTCGCTCGTGGATAAATCACCAATAGTAGGATTGATTGGGTTGTCAGAGGTTCCAACGGAATATGTGCCTTTGCTGGGGATCCAAGCTTTCTTGACAACCATTTTACCTTGCGTCAAAGTTCCAGTCTTGTCAGAGCAAATATCTACCACCATATTAGCAACTGTGAAAGTCCCAAACGGTGCAGAACTTACCAGTGACGCCACCAAGTGCTTCAAGCGAATCCAGACTTCTCACCACAACATTTCTCTTGATCATACGCTTCGTTCCAGCAGCCATTGTAATGGTCAACACCACAATAAGCGATGCAGGAATCATAGAAAGACCAGTTGCAACCGCATAAATGATGACTTCCGTGTTGTCGGAGAACTTGTTAGCTCCCAACACGATGAGGGCACAGACAACAGCAATTCCAAGGAGCAAGAGAGCGAGCTTTGAGAGTTTTCTCTGAAGCGGGGTCCCAACATTGATTCCGAGAAATCGTCCAACGAAATCGGTAGACGTGAGGGCCCATGCTTGTACGTAACGATGTGGCTTTGCAGTTCCGTCTGGTTTGCGCTTGACTTGTCTTCTCTTGGAGTTTCCTCCTCGAAGAGCTGCTGCAATGGATCCAATTTCGGTAGTCATACCAGTGGCGAAGACGATTCCACGACCGCGGCCTTTGGTGACAGTAGAAGAGCTGTATATGACATTGAGGCGATCACCCGGTCCAGTATCGGCATCGAAGGTAGCTGCTGCTTCTTTTGCAACGGGAAGAGATTCACCAGTAAGCAGAGCTTCGTCGGTCTCAAAATTCATGGCCTCGACGAGTCTTGTGAGAGTCAACATTGAAGTCGTGAGAACCACGGGAACATGACGCACCTAATATCTGCGGGAACAGTGTCACCCACCTTGACCTCAACCAGATCGCCAAAGACCAGTTGCGCCGTAGGAACAACTACATTCTTGCCTTCGCGAATGGCATTGGCAGTAGGGGAACTCAGAGAGCGGAGCGAATCCATAGTCTTCTCGGCGCTGTACTCCTGAAAGAAGCCAACGGTGATATTTAAGACAATGACAGCAGTGATAACTCCACCTTCAATGTAGGAACCGATTCCAAAACTGACAGCCATGGCCAGAATCAACACCTGTAGAATTGGATCAGAACACCTGTGATCGGCTTAGGGACGGGTGGTATGCTTAACTAGAGTCATTGCATTTGCAACCTGGCGCAGCAAGATTTTCGCTGGATTGACACCTGAGCCATCGTCCAGCTCATTGGGACCGTATTTCTCAAAGCGAGATTGGGCTTCGGTTTCGCGCAATCCATCGAGTAGATCTGCTCCTATCTCGGATGCGAGTTGGTCGGCTGTCAAAGTATGAGGGAGACCCGAAAGTGGTGCATTGGCTTGTCCAGAAATATGGGTCAAAGCCTCATGCTCCTTTCCTCTGCCATTACCCGCCATAGTTGCTGGTTTCTACTGGTTCGAGCCGAATATCGAGTTGCTTGTTGTTGATTTGTACTGCAGGCTATGTGTAGCTGGCAGTGCAAGGCAGTAGATAAAGATTAGCAACGACGTTGTGCCACGATCAAGCTGAGGCTAAAGTCAATTGAATCTAAATCGACTTCGATTGATTAACTGGAGAAGGAAAACTTCTTTGTTGATTAATTGATTGATCTTGGAAAGAGATAGGCCTAGGTCAGTAGGATCAACTGGGCGTAGATAACCCTTTATACAGGCAGGCCCAGCCCTTCGCCATCACGTCACCGCCTGGCCTTATCTACTCGTTCATTCACTTGGGAACATGCCAAGAATACAAAGCCTCCCTAATGGCACTGCACTGCATAGCGAAGTTTCACAGACTGGCATGCTGCAGATGTACAGTACAGTCAGTACATTACGCAGCTATCTCACCAGCCTTTAGCGCACCCATGTGTAAATTCTGGGGGTGACATTCCCCACCAAGACACTATTTCTGGGCGGCGTATGTTTACGGGCTTCGCTTAAGGTTGAGAAGGCCTTGGCCGGCCGCTCACAGCCATTCAGATCCCGATGTTCCGTGACTTAGTGGAGTTCGGAGTGAAGAAATTGAACCTCCAAGACCGCCAAGTAGGAATTCGCCCTCATTGTGCAAGTTGAGAAAACTCGGCGCGTTGGTGGTTTGATAAGAAAAGCTGTGCTGTACTGTAGCACAGGCATGGAACCAGAATTGAGTCCCGTCCAGACCGGAGTCGGGAAACCTTGTGGGATGATGTGATGGCTCGCGGCAGGTTGAAAGCCAGCTTTTACGATGCGGAGGCGCACCATCATTTTAGGGGACCACTCGCTAAAATTGTGGGGAGGCGCCAAACAAAACATTGTCTCTCGCCTGCCATGTAGATGGGGCCATGCATGGTTGGCGGTCACAACCCCAACAGTAAGAGGTAGTAGATACAATCGATCTCGCATGCCCCTAATAAGTAAGAGAAATGGCTACTATGTATACACATACAATTTGCGCAGGGTGTGAAGTGTAATGTAGTGAGTGATAAAGGGACTGAGTATTTAATATGATTTGCGATTTTACCAGCAACTTCAAAAAATTCAAACTCTTTCAACATCTTTCAGAATTGTCTGCATATATATATATTTGAGATGCTAGATGTCATAATTGTCAATGGAATTAAGCGCTGAATCCTAACGAGTCCCCCCTCAGGTTGACTTTTTCGGTATTCTGATAGCTATGATTTCGATTATATATTATCTCACGATATAGTGCTCTACTCTGTTTATTGGTGGATACTTTCGTATAGGTTTAATAGAGGCGGTATTTTGCATTCATTTCTCTACCAGATATACTTACTGGAACTCATCAAGCAGCAAGTTCACTGAAGGCACCCATCCTACGACCGGCCTCGAGAAACGCCACAGACCATCTAAAAATTTACTTTTCTGCCCAGGATTCTTTCTCTCCCATGAGGAATGCCATCTGATTGTCCGAATAATCGTGCTTTGGACGACGATAGCGTCTCTCCCCGCTAACCTCCATGATAACTCCAAAGGCGTTGGGATCATCTATGAGTTCGGAAACTGCATCACAGATATGCTCAGATGTTGTGATAACATCATCCGGCAGGGTGGCTGTGATTACTATATTTTTCAACTTTACGGGAAGCCCAATATTGGACGGTACTGCCCCGGGTAAGACAGCATTGACTCGAATATTTTCCTTTTGCAAATCTACTCCGAGGCTTCGGGCCAATCCAACGACTCCATATTTGGACGAACAGTAGATAGGAAGGATGGCATAATCATATAGCGCAGAAGCTATGCCGGAACTCGTCAGAATCTGGGGGAATTGTGGCGTTATTGAGTGCGGGCGACATACCAGAGCTTGTCATGACCACAATACCCGTTTTGTCAGGATTCTGGCGGAAATAGTGCATCGCTAAATAAGAAGAGTAAACTGCACCATCATAGCTGACTCTACTAGTCATAAGGCTGGGCTCTGGGGGAGGGAGAGTCTCTGAGTGCGCATAGAAATCTGCGACGTCCAGGATTCCGGCATTGGCGAACACTGTGTGCCAGAAATTAGCATGAAGCGGTGTAGATCATCTCATCACTCAACCGAAATCAATACGTCCATATTTTCCCCAGGTAGCCTCAAAGGCTCTTGCTTGCGATTCATAGTTGGTGACATCGACTTTCGTAAAGAGACCTTCGACCTCCTGGGCAGCTGCCCGGCCAGTCTCTTCAACCAATTCCGCCAACGAGATCTCCCATCCGTCTTTTCTTAACTTCCTGGCCATGTACAGGCCAATGCCAGAACCTAATGAGTAAAGTCATCATCGGCTGGTTTTCAAATGAAGCGGCAATTCTTACCAGCGCCAGTTATCAGGGCAACTTTGCTTGGGGAGCGCATTTTGGTAGGGATATTGCTGTGTGTTTGGTATTGAGTTTTGCCGCCAATGTTGAAGAAAACAAAACTTCTGCGTCGCTTTCGCACCTCAAAGCGAGCGAGGTAGTATATAACTTTCACAAACCTCAGCAGTTGAATGTGTGGGGCGTCACCTTACAGTACAACGGATTTCGACCTATTGCCACATGGTGTCGCCGTATTCGCAGGTGAGCTCGGCTCGTAACAGCCTTGTCGCATCAGAAGCAAGATCATTCACGACACTCGGATGTATACGTATCCGGGTTGAATTAAATTCTCCTAGATTGTCAGAGCGGCGTTTGTATCCAATAACATTTATATGACCAGCACAACAGAAAATGACTGAGACCCCGCTACCTCGCTTCCCCATCTTCTTGTTCTGTACGCACTCGCAAATACTCTTTTATCTCGGATCCCGGATGAATGCTCCTCCACCACGCCGGGGCACCATTATCTATTGATCCGATAGAGACATATCAGGCAGGATACATCTCGCCCACTGTAGTATGATAACCTCCGTGGGCGTAGCCCAGCCCTTGTTCGATTCTTCCTCCACCAAGGCACCGAGCTTCGAAAAACAGTCAGGTAAGGAAGGACTTTTGCAAAGGCTCAAGTGGCCGTTGCGAGATGGCGCACTTGATGCGCCTTCTTTAGCTGCGATGACATGGACGACGGACGTAGGCAGAGCATGCGATGTGTTATGAGCCAAAATTCGATGTGATTCCAAAGAAGGTGATTCATTATTCATCCCTGGTATCGTGATTACGCGAGCTCCTAGAGCTACGGGGAATATCACACACAATTAAGTACAAAAGTATAGAGAACGTGTTGGATTTTATTCTCAGTTTGTGACTGATTCGCTTTTTTTTTCCTTTTTCTCAAAGTCTGCATTCCAAGCTCCAATTGATCTTGAATACTGCCCAGAGTAATGGGTTCCACGTTCCCAGGCTTGCTCACCCATGCTTAGACGCCAACTGGCGCGACCAAGCAAACCTTACGAAGCACCTTCATCAACCTTGCAGTAGTCCAATCTCAACACATCCTTCAGCGATACATGATACTTCTGAAGGCACTTATGGTCAGCCTTGATAGCCAGCGCAACGCCAACCAGAAACTGGCCAGGAACAGTCTGGCTTGCTCCAGCAGCCGCCCAAACCTTCTCATCCATCTGAAAAGCGCACAGATCTACGATGAGTCTTCTCAGCTTGCTATCAGGTGTTGTGTTTCGGTAGATCCATGCCATCTTGCCTTGAAATATGAGTTGTGATCCATGTTCGAGAGCAAGCATTGCAGCAGCAACATCGTTCTGTAGCTTAGGCATCAGGAGCCGATCGGCGAGAATCCAGATAGTGCAGTAGACCTCAAAGGTGCAAGGGGGATCGTCGTAGGGACTTGTAAGCTTTTGTGTGTACATCCAGCTTTGGATCGATCCGAAGATGCTTGGGAAGCCGATATCATCAATAGTCATGACACCGCTCTTGCCTTCGGCGAACGGACCGTTGAATGCAGCGTCGAGCATAGACGAGTAGCGCACGCGAACTCCTTGTAGACATGGAACTCTTTCTTCATATCTGCGAACTTCATGACTACCGTCACCGTGGTCAGGGGATCTCTGGAGCTTTCAGTTAGCCACTGCTCCAAGGAGTTTCTAGATTGCTGAGACGACAAAAGGGTGCTCTAAGAATGAGGGGAAGGAAGGGAGGGACACCGTACGTCAATTTTGGGATCCTCTTGGCGGTCTTTGTTTCAGCTGCGATGAAGGTGGTCGAGATGGTGGCAGAGACTGTCGTGGTGGCAGAATCCTTCGGAGTAGGAGTACTATCCTTCGTTGTGGGGGTACTTGGAGGTGTTGACATTGAGCTAGCAGCATTACCAGCTACAGTTCGGACAACTAGAGCACTCTCAGCAACAGCGACCGAAGAAGCCATGCTGCGGGACGTGTCGGTGCAGTTTGCTTTAGGAATGAGTCGAGGGACCTAAGACTCGCGAAGTACATAAAAAGGCGACCTAGCGACCCACATTTCTTCGACACAACGCTAGTCTTCAACACCACCGGTAAACACCACCAAACATCACTTCAAAAACCTGCTCACCTGGATCCAGGCGAAGTCATTTCATTTTCAAAATTCGCCCAATCTCTAATCTGCTGGAAGTAGGATTCCGATATCAGCTGCTCAAGACTTTCGCCCTTCGTGTGTTGCCTCGCTTAAGTTCCAGACAACAACAATGTCAGTATTTACAAATCAACAAGATCAACTTTTTCTTACTGCACAGCTAAGCACATTACAGCAAGTCGCAATCTATCTTAAACGAAATGCTCGATAGATACCGAGTTCGGTTTGACACAAGACTTCTCGACCCTGAACAAGGTAGTTCCGTTCTATATGGACATTACGGACCATCGTGATTCAGCGGGAACAGGTAAAAAAAAATGGTGTGAATGATCATCGAATTCCAACGAACATTGGCGTACACTCAACCAGAAGCGAGGGTTCTTTTGATATTCGAGAGGCAGAACGTGGCGGTTAAGTACCGTTGCATTGCAATATTGACCATCCCCAAAATTCATACATTATCTATACCATTTTGTGCACCAGTCATAACCCATCCAGACTGTACAATGCCCTCAGGTCTACCTGTACATTACATTCCAGAGCCACATGATGAACATAATCAAGCCAACTCTCAGCTTCAAGCTGCTACTTAGTTTCCCCAGAACTCCGGTTGAGCGTCCATCGCCCACAGTAGGCTTCTCATCCTTCGAAGAGGATGAAGACGCTGCATCCTCGGTCTTGACCTTCGGCAAGAGGTATGGCGAGTTCTTCTCATTATTCATGTCGTCGTCGCCGAGTTTTTGAGAATGTGCCACATTTCCTGACACATCTCCAACGATCCATCGGGTCAAGGTATGTGTCGCCTCGGCGGTATGCCAGCTAGCCCAGAAAAATACTGCTGTCAACAACACAGTCTCGATGCCAGAATCCCACAAGCCGAGTCTGAGCAGACCTTTCGTGTCAGCCGCGAGCCAGATGTGGTATTGCAGGACGTATGTCTCAAGTGAGCAGCGGCCCAGCCATGCGAAGACGGTGGAATGATAATTGCGGAATACCCGTAGTGCGTTGCGGAGGACGATGTAGCAAAGGATCGGAATAGCGGAGATGTATGGCTGCCACCAGTTGTAGTCTTCTTTGGTGTGCGATTTACGAAGGAGACCCCACATTCCAGGCGGAAGGCCGAGGGCAAGTGCGAGCAGTGCGGCTTGGAAAAGGAGACGATATGTGATAGTAAGTTGAATTAGGTGGTCGATTGCCGATTTGGGAGTGACGGCGCCGGTTTCTAGTCGAAAAGATCGGAGTGACAGCGCTGCGATGAGCATTCCAATGTACACAATATACAGATCAAGAGAGGATCGGAAACGCCATTCGGAAATATTCCAGGAAATAGCGCAGGTGTAATGCAGGACAGTTCCAATAAACTCCAGAACCCCGGGTATCTTGGTAAAAGCAGTCATGAGCGATGCTGAAAGAAACATTTTCGCGATGAGAAATATCAAATTCGAATTCCTGCTGCGCCCGATCCTGAGCGTGGAATAGATAGCAAGAAACCAGAAGCTGACAAGAGGCGCGAAATAGTAAAATAAGTAGTTAGTGCGCATCATATACGGCAAAACACAACTAAGCAAGTTGACTCGGATCAACACTGCGGCGCATCGTTTGAAAGAGTAGTCCTCCGATTTCAAAAAGAACATAGTATGGCCGTAACCAGTCATGAAGAGATAGGCGGCAATGAGTAGCCGGATGATCTGATAAATTCCAAGATTGCTGGATCCATGGGTATAATGATAGATGAGAACGATACACTGCATCCAACCTTTCCATTCGTCTGTCTGCTCACGGGGCAGGAATTCAATGTCTTGGGGAGCCTTCGCGCTGACAGTTGGGCTTTTGCTTCTCCGTATCGAGAGAGCACCTACGACTGCTGCTGCTCCACATGCAGAGAGGAACTGGCTTCCCTCAAACTTCTTGTGGACTTTGTCGAAGATCTGGGTCCTGTCAGTGTAGAAACAATAACACACAACCAGGCCAAAAACTGTAAGAGCAGTCAAGATTTCGGTTTGAGGCAGGAGTCGTCCGATCTGGACCACATGTCTCCGGCGGGTGAACAAAATCGCTGGTAAAACAAGCATTCCACCAAGAATCAGCATCCATTGGATCCCGCCTGGTTGAGTGTAATTGCTGCAACACGTTCGGTCATAAGGATAACCTCTTTGGGCGGCGTCGGCATTACAGCGCAGGTTGAGGACAACGTCAGCCTTCGCAGTAGCTACGTTCTCAACGACATGAAGTCCACTCTCTTCGTATGGCTCGTCCCCATCCGAGGTCATCAAGGAGTAGCTCCAAACGATATCCGCCCTTGAGTGCGCTGAAGCTTGCTGGAGAAAGTCATTCATTTGGTCAATTTTTTCTGGTGTCATGGTCTCCACTCTCGAAGGAGACAGAGCCTCATATCGAGGGACCTGGATTGGCGCCATCAGGAGGAGATTGGGTGACTCTTGACGAGATGCCAGCGTCATTGGGACTGCCGGCAGCGAGGTATCATTCTCGGGCAGGTGGTCCATGTACGGAATAATTGCGTCAATTGAGTCCCTGAACTCCTTGAAGTAGTTTTCCTGGCCATGTCTCGCGTACCATAGTCCAGGAGTCCCAAGCAATAGTAATCCAGCACTCTCGGGTCCATCTGATTTCGCCGGAGAGTAGGCTTTGAACAATTTCAGCTCTTCCGCCAATGTCGTTGAATTCAACCATGGATCCCATATGAATTGCACCTTGATTCCGTCCGATTCAAAGGCAAGATCTGTATGCTTTTCGTCCAGGTCCAGCGTCTCAATCTCCTTCTGGGCCTTCTGCTGATCCATCTTCTTCGCAACTGCCCAGAAAATCTGCCGCGTTGTAGAATCCCCAATAAAGACCAGTCGCCTCTTCTGGAAACATTCTTGCATATCCTTCTTCGTATATTCGTGCATCATACACCCCGGCGGCTGCCAGCTCTTGAAAGCATTACGTGTGTCCCATTTTGTGCCTGGATCGAGCCATTCTCCTTTATTCTGAAGGGCGCTGCATTTGAAAGGGTCGGATACGTCTGTAGAGGCAAATATCAGCAGACGCCTCTGTAACAATTACCAGGTCCCTGAGGTAGGAGCTGTGTACGTACCAATCCAGCAGTATCGGTAGATAACGCTCACTATAATGACACCAAGAAGGAATTGAAAGGCCCGCTCAACCACTGCTGATGCTCGATCGCGTGTCGAGAGAGACTTGGATTTGGACCGCAGCATTGCACTTCATACGCCTCGGGCGCTGTGAGTACCTCCGCATTTGACTGTCCCCGGCGGAGAGAGTGTCAAGATCTGTCGATCCGTCCAAGGCTGAGATCAGGACCGGCTGGGATGTAGGGTGTGGAAGAGTCAAACTTCGAGAGATGGAGGGGAGGAAGGGGAATTGCTGAAGGGGACTCGGTTCGAGCAGAATGAAAGAAAGGTTCTCGTTTTGAAAGGAAGGAGGAAGTCATATCGGTGGACAGCTCGCGCTGATGGTGGAGTGCTCCTTCTGAGCCAATTCAACACAGCACACTACATGGTGGGCTGCGAGAGTTTCTTGGCAGTCTCCTTGGTGGTGCTGGATTTTGCTCAGAGGGTCAACCAAGACGGAAAGCCGCATCCTTATCCAGAACCCATGCACCGCCGCCGCCCCGGCTGCTGTGCACTTTCTCCCGCCCGCAGATTCGGGTCACAAAGGTACGGAAGGATGACGACGTGCAAATCAAAGATCCATAAACCCCCGGTCATTGCTCACCGTGGGCAATATTATGCAAGGAGAAAGGGCCGCCTTTCAACATTGACTTCTGCATCTTGGAGGCGAGCAAGCACCAAGGAGGAATTTAACCTCACGAGTGAAGAGACAGGATTGGATTGAATTGCATTGGACTCCAGCCCAGAAAGGACAGGAAAAGAAACGGCAGCACTCTTGCTTTTGACTTTTTGCTGATGTGCCAACAGGCCACCCAAACTGGAATGAGGCTAGAATTTACAAGATCATTCCATCTCTATCCGAAAGCCCAAACAGAAGCAATTCCAAGCCATCTTCACAAAATATATGCATTCCTGGAGCCGCGTCTTCAGTAATCTTACACATCCCTGGTCGTGGTCGTGTGTCCACCTGCCAGAAGCAACATCCTGGAATATCAAAGGAGTGGAGATTTGAGATAACAGAGAGGTCGGCACACGCCCCGGAGAGTGGAAAGATAATCTAATCTGATTGGCTCAAACAGCGACAGGAAGTCGGCAACTTCTACAGCCAAACTCCGGCGCTAAGGATATCATAGAAATTTCAGCATCCTGTTTTTTTGCTGGTTTGTTCACCAGCACAGCGACGTTTCTGATTGACTGCTGCTTACGAACTCTTCACACCTTGCAACGTAAATCCTGTTTTGGGATGCCCCTTTTCTACTCGTACTCGTACCACCGGATACGAAACTGCAGCACAGCAAATGATGAGCCTCGCACATGAGAGATCTGCAACCGCAAAGCTTCACTGTCGAATGACCTCTTTTTGTACGCAAAACACGAGCACAACCAGCGTTGATGATTTGGCTTCGTCCAGCGCCTATTTGTCCAGCCAACACCAGTCCAGCGGTCTTTTCAAGCTTAATCGTGCCACGGCACTTATGGTCCTATTTCAGTCCATGCGGTGCACAAGGCTGAAGCAACTGTTGGAAAGGATCTTGGCTTTTGCCGATATCCGCCTTGGAGTAACATCTGTCCAAAGCCAAGTCTCGTGCATGCTCTCCGGCATAGTTTAACGCTCGCTGTGTTACGTTGCCCCTTGCAGCATTCCGTTTTCTAATTGTTTGCATTGCTGTTGGTCAAATTCTGACTATTGTCTTCTGCCTCGCTCGGCCAGCTGAGTTCTTCCAACTGCTGGTCTTGAGCTGGATACTGCATTCGTGCGTTTATTAGACTATAATTATCTCCAACGACCTTTGAGTGCGGAACCTCCTTATTTCTTACGTAGGTGGACCTTCGCAATTTGTCTGTTGGGACATGAAATTTCATGTCGAGGATGTCTCTTCTTTCCCAAAGGATGAGACCTCAATTACTGGCCTTCTGATGGGAGTTGAGGGATGCCTGGTAGGTAGACCTCGAGACATAGTGACACCTGCCACGAGGGAGTGCGATGATGGCTTTTCTTCTTGGCAATATCTTGGTTGGTTTTCCAATAACACTCAAAGAAAAGAATAAAACAGTCAAATTGAAAGTCTAACATCAAATATTCGCTTTGAACAAATCGCTTTAGTTCGAGATGCCACCGTCATTTCCTGCAATGCCGCCCTCGTTGTATGCGTCAAATGCAAAATGAGCACACGACTCTATCCGCCAGGGCAGTCTTTCTAGAACAATAAACATTCTGAAGAGAGTTATTAGAAGATTTTCACAGGCCTGCCCTGTCAAGTCAGGATGCAACTAGGAGTAGACACTTTCAAAATTGAGAGGTTCTTCCTGACGCTTTGCATTACTTATTAATCTGCCCATGATTTCGAGTAGTACTAAGTCCATTAATGAAGATAGACACAATTAACACCTATACTGTATTCATCGAACAATAAAGCAGAACAAAAGGCTTGGACACGTCGTTTGAGAATCTTAAATCCACGCCGAATCATTCTATATCCACCCTAATCTGATCTGAATGCCCCACTACAACCACACGTCACTTTCGCCGGGCTTCCAGAACAAATCTCCCGGATTAAGCACTTCGCCGACATGCCGGATTTCAAAGGCATTGCAAAGGGAGGATGGCATCCCAAAGGCAAAGACGGCAAGTCTAAAGAGTCATGGCGAGGAGACTTCAAAGGCATCGATCAAGTTGCGGGGTGGATGGGCAAGAAGAAGGGCCCAGGTGGAGGAGATGAGGATGAGCATATCTCACGACCATTACACACCCTGAAGGATCCATCTGCCTTCGGGCCTCCACCAAAGAATGTCAACTACCATGGTGGTGCAGCTCTACCAAACCAAATTACTCCCGATACCCGTGGTTGGGGGGCACCTTTGTCCAAGGAGGAGATACAGGCAAAGAAAGAAGCGGAAGAGGAGGAAGCGCGGAGGGAGGCAGAAGAGGCAGCGAAGCCAAAAGGTCCGCCAGTGCCGTATAGAAAAGATACGACAGGTCTTTCGACCGCACATCTTCCTCCGCCACCAGGGCGCAAAGATGGAGCAGATGGAAGGACACCTCCTCCAGCAGACAAACCAAAGCCTCCCGGGCTTCCGCCACGACTCCCACCCAGACAGAACTCGAGTAGTTCTGTTACTCCACCTCCTCCATATGCTGCGAGTACACCTGAGCCGGATGCCCACCGCGGAGTACTCAACCAAGGTGCTTTAAACAGGCTTGGTGCTGCTGGTGTGACGGTCCCAGGATTCGGCATCAGTGGAGCAAAGTCAAAGCAGCCATTACCGCCTCCCACTCGATCCCCTACTCAAAGTCCTGCGCCGACTGCCTCTCCCGTAGCCAATACACAGCTCAGCGAACTCCAATCCCGCTTCTCCCGTATGTCATCCTCATCCTCTCCCAAACCTGAAGCCCCGAGCCAAGGCACAACATTCGCCCAAAAACAAGCTGCACTTAAGACAGCGTCCTCCTTTCGAAACGATCCATCATCGGTATCACTAAGCGATGCTAGAACGGCAGCAAGCACAGCAAATAACTTTCGGGAAAGACATGGAGAGCAAGTCAAGACTGGGTGGCAGTCTGCAAACAAACTGAATACAAAGTACGGGCTTGCCGATAAGGTAGCGGCGTTCGGAGCGCCAGCCGATGCGCAAACACCGGAGCCCCAGAGCCCTCAAGTCGATATGAGGGATAATACGAGTGGTAGTCCTGTTGCTGGGCCGGAAGGGGCAATACTGGGAAAGAAGAAGCCTCCGCCGCCTCCACCAGCCAAGAAGAGAGAATTGATGGGGAATGGAGTTGGAAAAGAGCCTTTACCGCCGCCGATACCACTGTCATCTAAACCAAAGCCTCCAGTAAGTAATCGTTAGCGTATCATTTTGTCATCTGTTTAGCATATATCAACCAAGCACGGTTTCCCAAAGTACCTGTCACCTAAATTTCGCGGAGACACTCCATGGCAGTGACAAGGTTGATTGTGCTCCTTCACCATAGCGTGTACAAGTTTATTATGATGTTCATGCATAGGCCTGACTTCAGAGAATTATGACCGTATGTTCGTTGGCAGCCTTACCACCAGCATACCTTGACTCGTGTCATTCTATTAATTGATTCGATGATCTGATGAAAGACGTTCTGCGAATTTTTTTTATCCTCTACAAAATGTTCGATAAATTGCTACAGTACTTCCGACATGAGGAGCGTCAGCCTCGCCGCAAACCATCCCATCGACATCGGACAAATACTGCTCCTAGACCAAGTCATTCCAGTCACTCAGCCAAGCCATCTCATAAAAAGCACAAACACCAATCTAGCTCTCATTTACTAACAACTCAGCCATCCAGATCCAATCCTAACCAACCCACCGACCTCGATCTAGATCTCAAATCGCAATGGTTCGTAAAAGGCCAGTTCCCACCCCGAACCGTATCCACAAAATCTTTCACCACGTCATCAGGCTGGAGTTCGTCAGGAAGCCGCAAATACCACTGGCTCGTAGCGCACATGCGCTTCCCCGACCTGTCGAGCACGAAAATCCGCGTGACGTGGGATGGCAGTAGTCCGGAATACACAGTCAAGGCTGAGCAGAGGCATTTCCCTCCACCACCTGCGCTGAGTAGGAGAGAACTCGAGGATTGTCGAGAAAGGTATGTCGCTGCTCCCTCCACTCAAATGGCTTGTATTCTAATCTTAACCGAAACTAGATATTCCGACTCTATAGCATCCTGGAGCGAATCCCAAATGGGCGTCAAAGTCGGCAACGGCGAATGCTGGACCCTCGCCAACGAAGCCCTCAAAACCGTTGCCCAAACCTGCCTCTCTCAAAACCAAGAGCCATGCATGTCCTCTCAGAGCCTGGTACACGGTCACATTCTTTACACATACATCCCCTCGCAATCGTCACAGCCTGTTCCAGCTGGCGGGATAGCAGAAGCGGGTGTGGCGAGAGGAGATATCATTCAGATTCTGAAAGCGAGATTTGAGACGGGTAACGGGGGGTGGCAGACTGCAGGCGATCCGGATCATACGGCTGTTGTGACGGGTGTGGATCGTGATGGGACGTTGAGGGTTGTGGAGCAGAATGTGGGTGGGAAGAAGGTGGTTATGAGGGGTAGATACAATATGGGGGAGATGGTTAGTGGGGAAGTGAGGATATTCAGGGCTGTAGGTGTTAGTTGGTTAGGTGAACTGAACACTGAGTGGTGAGCTGGTTAGTCTAGCTTGTTGTCTTGCCTGCCAACAGTCATGTTGGTTGTGCTACACCTACGATTAGTTACATCGATCCATGCCGCAGAATGCTCTAGGACAAGCAGAGCTGTGGGTTAGCTGATTTGTTTACTTCGCAAATTGGCCCTGTCAGGGGCTCGCTAATTCTTGCCCCACTTCTAACAGCATACTTGGGATACTTGTCTGTCTTAATCCAGTGAAGTACGAAGTTCTAGCAATTAAATATTGTCACACTGAAGTTGTGGCCTCATGATCGTCTTGTAGGATTAGCCTCGTTGTCACAGAAAGCGCCAAAATTTTGGTGGCCGGCATATCGAGACAAATGAAGTTGCGAGAAGGCGCTAGACTGGTGCAAGTCACCAAGGGAGCCATTTGGAGGCACATGAGGCTTTCTTCTCTCGCGCAACTTAGGAATCAACTCTCTACGACACCCTATTTGAGATCCACTGCGCTTTCTACAGCTTTGAGAGTATGTCAAAGATATTTCTGGGCTGAGGAACGATGACCAGAACAGTTGGTTCTGATATATAACTTTGCAGAGCTTATAATGCTAATATATCCCTGGTAGCTGTGGGATACCGTGATTTTAAAAGCTCTCAGCTAAATCATGAGGCTGGAACGTTGTAAACAATTATTCCCCTTTCATCCCACACGTTGCTGATCGAGATGCTTTGGCGTCACAACTGTCGTCAAGCAAAATTTGGGAGACTTAAGTTGCGAAATCCGTGATGAAAGGAGGGAGTGGGGGATTTTCTGTAGCATCAGGGACTTTGACATCTTACATACTACCCCTTGAGAACGTCTGTCATCACCCAGCACTGAGAAATCTGCTGGCAGCACCTCAGGCTCGCCTAGGCTCTGCCCCGAGATTCGAAGCAGAACAAAGATGAATGTCCTAGGCAGACTTTGTGACATGAACAACAAGCTTCTTAAGCTAGTAGTACCATGAAGTGAGTGGTTCCTGAAATGTCATAGAATGAGCCAGTACTAATCAAATAGAAGAACACGCGGACCTGCTCTGAACGTAATTCTGAAAATATGCCATCGGAACCTTGCCATAAAATTCAACGTCTAAATTCTGACCTTGAGATCGAGAGAAGAGATGAAGATTTTTCATAATGCAAGTAATTTGGAGGTATACTGTCACGAAGACGTTTCTGCACTTCGGACGACACCTATCAATGTGCAATTGTTATCCAGTGGAACTGCATTGAGAGGCTTCCGGTTTATTCTTCCAGTATTATCCAGAAAGACTATCACGACACAGTTCTCTCCATCCAGCGATCTGAACACGATAAAGCAAATTTGAAGACCCCATATCCGAAGCCCATGATGATGCCTCTCATCTCTGACTCTGTTAGAAGATCGCCGAATATCACCCTTTTTCAAGTAACGGCATACTTTCCAGACAACATTAGACTAACATGTATCTCAAAAGATAACGGGGAATGATTGGCAGTCCCTAAGGGGAGGTTCTCGGAGATGTAGTTGTTGATTAGCGTCACGCCACCACCGCCTCTTAAACTTCTGCCCGAGCAGAAAATCAATCTTGGCGTCATAACTGTTCGAACACAGAAATTCTTCAGCAATCCCAAAGGAAGTTTTAAACAAAACAAAGCCCTGTTCATGTGTCAACATAAACTCATTCACGCCCTACCACGCAATTAAAAATGGAAATAATGGGAACTTTGATTGATATTGATGTCTTTTTTTGAAGTTTCCATCCTGGCCACTCCCCAAGATATCCCCTCCTAGAAATTGCCGACTGACAAGAGCAGCTACCCGCACGGGCATCCACTCTCCTCCGATTCGCAGTCTAGAACTAGGTAGTACTGTATCAATGATCTATATATTAAAGCTTGGTAGCTCCTCATTCTCCAGGAACATTGAAACTTCTCCAAGAGTTTTCCTATTTTGCTTTGTCTTTTCTCCCCTTCCTTCTTTTCACCATGCAAAGGTCCGACAATTCCCCAGTGACGGATACTCCTAGTGGTAGTGGAATACCTGGAACTCCAATGATGAATCCTACTACCGATAAATCGAGGCCAGAGCCTCCTAATAAAGATGCGAGGTCAACAAAGTCGAGAACCTCGGATTACACATACGATGGAGTGACAGGATGGAGGAGATTTCGAGTACTGCGGCCGTGTCGAGGCATGTATTATGATGTACGTCGGCGTCTTCCATACTACTGGAGTGACGTTACGGATGCATTTACTTATCGTACTTTTGCGAGCACTGTGCGGATGTATTTTGTCAAGTAAGTTTTCCCTTATGAGACAAATTGATCAAGACTGAGAACTCGAAGTCTGCTTCCAGCCCTGGCGTATACATTGGACATGCAGCGGCGAACAAATGGATTCTACAGCGTTAACGAGTCACTATTTGCATCCGCTCTCGCAGCTATGGTTTTCAGCACGATTAGTGCACAGCCTTTGACCATCGTAGGCATTACCGGATTGATCTCCCTGTTCAACTACACAATCTACGACATCATCAAAATCTACGACGTCACACTGTACGCACGCTTTATGGCCTGGACGGCAATCTGGGCTGCGATTTGGCATTGGCTGGTTGCAGTTTGGAATTTGTGTGACTACATGCGGTATGTGACGGATTTCTCAAGCGAGACTTTTGGGATGTATGTTGGGATCATTTACATGAGTAAGTTCCGCACTATTTGGATGAGAAGAATGGCGCTGAGAATTGAGCAGTCAAGGGAGTGGAGGAGCTGGTCAGCTTGTTTGATTCCTTCGGAAGTGTTGACGGGTATCTGAGCTGTGTCATTGCAATCCTCTATTTTGGAACTGTGTACACTCTGGAGAAGATCGGTAGTGGGGTTCTCGCAAAGCCATGGGCTCGAGGATTTCTTGCTGATTACGCATATCCGGTGTGTTTGAACACTCCCAATTGGAGCAAACGCGAATCCTAACAATCTTCACAGATTGCAACCATTTTTTGGGTCGGCTTTGCTCATATTCCTGGAACGATCAAAAGAGCCCACATTAGCACTCTTCCCGTCAGCCGAGCTTTCTACCCAACGCAACCTCGCAGCTGGCTGATCGACTTTTGGACACTCGACGTAAAGTGGGTATTCGTGGCTATGCCATTTGGATTCTTGGTTATGCTGCTCTTCTACTACGATCATGTGAGTTCTCTTCCCTGTGTTGTTGTTCTGAGGACATGAACTGACTTGTGGTACAGAATGTAAGCAGCTTGACAGCGCAGGCGAAGCAGTATCCCCTGAAGAAGCCTGGGGGATTTCACTGGGACTTCTTCCTCCTTGGATGTACGACCTTCATTTCAGGGATCATCGGTATTCCGTTGCCCAACGGTCTCGTTCCACAGGTACCCCCCCTTTCTCCCTTCGACTTAAAGTAATTTGATGCTAATTTGATTCGCTCCAGGCACCGGTTCATACAGACTCCTTGACAGTGTTCGAAACCGACCTCCAAGTAATCGTCACCGAAGAAGGTGAAGGAAACGAGATCCGTCGTCCAATTGTCAGAGCAACAGGCGTAGTCGAACAACGAGTCTCACATTTCCTTATGGGCCTGGGTATAATTGGTACCATGACTGGGCCCCTCTTGATCGTTCTGCACACTATGCCACGAGCGATATTCTGTGGCGTGTTCTTCGTTGTTGGTTGGGGATCAATTGAGAGCAACGGCATCACGAAGAAATTGCTCTTCTTGATGAGCGAGCGCCGCTTCGTCCAACAAGCTGAGCCACTCTTGAAAGTCAGAAGTCGTAAGATATGGTTGTATCTTATGTGTCAGATAGTCGGTGTGATCCTCCCAGTCGCGATCTCCCAGACTATCGCAGCGATCGGTAAGCTTCTCTCCTCCTTCCTTCAGAGTGTCGGTCAAGCTGACATTGTTCCGCAAGGCTTTCCCATACTGGTTTGCGTACTGATTCCATTCCGCTGGAAAACGATGCCAAGATGGTTTACCGTGGAAGAACTTGAGATTATGGACGATTTGACAGCAAACAACAAGGTTGTGCTCGCCAGTTTTGGTGGCGCACCAGAGCTTCCCGGGTCTTCGACGGCGGATGAATATGGGCTAGAGCGTAGATTTAGTGAGAGTAAGACTGGTGTACCAAGACAGAGGGCCGGTAGTCGTGGTCGTTAGGGTGCGTCTGAGGTTATGGCTTGCTTGAAGATTTAGATCTGGCCTAGATTGATTTGCTTAGAAGTATAGAGTTCATTGCGAGGGTGGATGGCATTAGCATGATTTTTCGAGAAAGCGTTTGATAAAGTGTTACTCAAAAGTCCCCATATGCTCGAGAACAATGGAATAGATCTGTTCTAGAGGACATCTGACTCAAGCCGATCGAACTCTTCTGAGATACCGACAACATGGCTCGCCGCATAAACAATCTTTGTCTAGTCCCTCCCAGTACTCGTGCGAATAATCGACAGTGATTTCTTCGCCAGCTTCTACCCCTCGAGAGACCAATATGATACGCTCGGAGCCTAGCCAACAGAATTTCTGAAACTGGCTGTTGGGCGCGCATGAGTGGTTGACGAAGCGGGTGTAATTGCCTGTGGATGAGATGTGAGCAAGGGTTCGAGTATCGAAAGAATGAACCGACCCATTGTCCCTTGATATATCTGATATCGCCGTTCATCGTCGCCGCTTTGCATCGCGTCCGTCCCGTCAATGCCTTTGGTAACCAGCCCCGTGAATTCTCCGATGGCTGACCCTCGGGGAAATTCCTACGAAGCAGTGAGAATGTGGTGCTTGAATGAATTTACATGTATGACTTCGACCAAGGAAACTCACACAGCGAGCAATCAGGCCGTTGTTCTTCCCAAGCGGCGTACGGAAGACTTGGACAGGAACGGGGGCTTTGCAACCTCCGTATAATTCAGGGAAACATCTGCATTCATTTGAGGAGACATTGTTGGACTGGAAATAACCACAATCATTGCAGAATGAGGTATTCGTCCCGGAGATCCGTCGTGGGTCGTCTCGTCCCCAGGCAAGTTCGTCAAGCACAGAATCCTCGATGTGGGTGAAGCTGAAATCCGGATACCATTGGGTGTAGGTAGACTTGAGAGCCACAGGTGGCACCCCATCACATACAACCCAGTCATGTGAATGGCCGGAGTAGAGCTTTTGAGTGTCTTGACCGATAAGGGCAAGTAGCTGTCGCCATTCAGGGTGTATTGTGTCTGCTGCAACCTCTAAACTCGGTCGTAGCCGGCTAAGTCTTGTGGTGAGATTCTTGCCGAAGCCTCCTCGGTATTTGCAGAATCTGTAGATTCCAGAGCCGGCGAATACAAGAGAAGCCCATCCACCGATATCTTTAATTTCTTTGTAGCCGCGCCAAATTGATCTGCGAGAATCAGAACATGAAAAGTCGATCCAGTGACAATGGGATCACTAGGTTTTCAGAATACCTACAACCTGTTCCTCAACTCTTTCTCCGACCATTTAAGGATGGCGCATGCTTCTCTTAATGCAGACATCTTCGTTTCAGTGCTGGACAGAAAAGGCTTTTCAACCCCAATATTCTTGACACGAGCCTCGAAACAATCAACCCAGTGAGCTTGGATAATGGTTTCTAGAGCACGAGAACTTCTGCTCATCTTCGTGACTCTCAAACAGAGCGAATTTATCTCTCGAAAAGCCTGGAGACATCAGACATGTTCAATATATAATTCAATTTGACTGACCTCCATGTTGCCACCGCTACCTACTGGACTTACAGTTGACATGTTCTCCTATCACCCTCAATCAGCTCTCCGAACAGAATACAGATATGACAACTAGACTCACCAGTGATGTTGGGTTCAACTCAACGCTACTGAAAACTTGCTTCCACAGTCCAGCAATAAGTCTCTCAACAGAAGATGGCTGCAAATGATGAATACCATCCTCATTTCTCTTCTTGCGTTGGGGGAATTCTCGAGGCTTCGTTTGCAACTGTCTGGCCGTCGAGCTTCCCAAAGTGGGCGTGGATGTGCCTGTAGGAGGAACTGATAGGTTGGTCTCGGTAACACTTAGAGCGCCGGCGGTTTTCTGTCTTTTAGTTGGACGAGATTCGGGAGCTTGGAGACTGCTCCGCAAAGTGCGGGAATTGCCTGGTGCTGCGTCTGCTCTGGATAAATGGCTTCGATTTGGGCTTGAAACAGTCAAATCTTCTCTGTCTATAGAGCTTCGGGCCGGTGTTGGTATGCCATTGACATTGAAATTGAGTTGCAAGAATTCTTGGACTTCAGAAGTATTGAAATTGGCCGAGCCCTGTGTGTTGCGTTAATGTTTCAGCGACCATGTTCCATATTTTCAGAAGGTATTTCAGCAACTTACCATGTATGTTGAAGGAATCTGGACTGCTTCGACGTCATTGGAATTCTGAGAATCTATACATATTTCGACATTTATCTTCAGTCGAAGTAAAGAAAGAGGTTGCAGTGATGCTATCGAAGAGCTCAAATCAGTCGCAAAGTCATGACCGAGGATGTTCATCAACTGATGAAGGACTTCCGTTGTGGGGGACAGGCGTTCCCGTGTACATTGCTCTGTCGTCATCGGTGTAAAACAGAAGAAACGAATGAAACCTGTCTAATGGTCTAGCGTTAAGGAAACTGAAGCAGATGAAATTTCGATATGTTTTGAGGTCACGATACGGAAAAAGCGGAGGTGAGGGGAGTTGCGTTCCAGTTGAGCGACGATTTCTTGGCAACGTCATTAATGGGCAGATGTGGCTGTCAGTCATGGCAAAATTCGGACTATATTGGTGAGATGAGTATAAGAATCATCAGCTACATACAGTTTACAGAACTATATCGATGATAAGACAATTACATGTTTCTGCCCTTGGAGGCATATTGGGGAAACAATAGATTCAGAAGTGGTTTGAACGGTACTAATTCGCTGGTCAATCATCGAGTTGTCGCAAGGTTCTCATGCCCTGTTGCGCGCTATTCCAGGCTTTCCTCGCTTAATTCTCAGGCTTCACTCCCTAGAATACACGCCGCAACCATCAACCAAGACCTGAAAGTACCGGCCTTGGAACACATAGCATTAGAGACATTGAATTGTAGTGAGAATATTTTTCCACAAATTCCAGGAAAATTTATACCTGCCAAGTACTACATCTCCCGGCTTTTGTTACCTGCGGACTGGAAGCAGAAATTACGCATTGAGGTATCCTCGCTTAACTCCGAAACATCGTCAACAAAACAAACATGCTTTCTTTGTTCAAAGTACCGACAAAATTTAAGAACATTTAGTGATGCTCAACATCCGGGATAGGCAATTCTTTACCGGTTGAGTGATGTCCCACTCTGATCTTCGCGAAGGACTGAGCTATCATCAAATCATTGCAGGTTACAGCCGTTCCCTGCAGCCACTTCCTGACACCTAATTTAGAGAAGTTCTAGCATCTTAAGGCTTTTCAAGGTTTCTGTCGAGAACCACTGAGTAATACATCCGATACCTAGGCTCTTAGAGATGAGAGAATATCTCTGACCAGTGGCTGCGGGTTCTGTAGGAGGATCTCCAGAGCCTGGCTTTGTTTTTTCCGGCAATATTCTCCACATCTCTATGCCCTGGAGGTGATCATACGGGTATTTCGCAATCATTTGGAGATGGGCTCCTTTGTGAGGAGGAAACAGAAATGAAGATGCCGTATCCTTCCCGAAGCAGAGAGAGCTCTGGAGCTGTGACCTCCAGGGCTCGGTCGAGTGCGTAATATTCCTTGCCTTAGGCATTATCCAGTGTTATTTTGAGAATCCTTCGCAGATATTGTACATTTATGTTCAATATGCGAAGTTTGGCATACGAGCTAGACTTACACAAAAAGTACCTAAAGTTGCTGGTGACATATACTGTCCCGCATCATAGTATGCCTATGCACCCCTTGCTCATCTAATCTCTCAATTTCGAGTGCCAAAGGTCCAGAGCCAACCCCAAATGCGGGGTTATCCTCGCTTCCTTTGTGTCACCCTCCAACTTCGTCAATACAACCCTCCAGGCCGGCGGAGTAGATGCAACTGCCCTTGCCAAAAAGGCAAAAGAATGGTTGAAGCTAATGCTTCATTATAGATCTCTAATCGATCCAGGGAAGATTCGAACTCCCCTACACCTCGGTTTAGGATTTTGGACGATAGGATAGACATGAGAGTGATGAACTTACAATCTCTAGAGATATGGCTTACACCGAAATCTAGCGCCTTAACCACTGCGTAGAGCATCAGCCCTGGTTGTATGCAAGTATAACCAAAGTACTTACTTAGGCCACTGGACCGTCATGTCACGGTTCTTTGCAAGAAAGTGCTTATTTCATTACTCACTAACAATAGAAATCTGGCTGACGATTACCACACACGCCACAGAAAAGGAAGATCCCGCTGGTCTCGGAGTATCGTTTGACCGATCAAGGACACCTCAAAGAATGTGGCTGCTCAAAGGGATTAAAACGAAACCACAGGAGACACGCATTTCGAAAATTGACATTCAGAATCAATATCCGACGACTGCGATGTTTGGATATAAACATGAGCGGCATGAGTTATGGAGCTTCTTCGGACCCCTGTAAATTCTACAAGCGAGATCGGACTTATATTTGGCTAGAGCTCTGACAAGAAAATACGACTGTGTTTGTGAACTGAACATCTACTTATCTTCACCGCTACGTCCAACGCGTCTACGGAGGTGAAGTTCGGGAGCAGGGGTCAATTGGTTTATTTGAAAGACACCCAGCGTCTGCGAAGCTTCCACCTTCAACGCCGCGATCACAATGTCGGCCTCTCTCCCAGGTGGTCGGGAGCTCCCCGCATCACAATATGACCTGAGCACTTACTGGGGGCGCGTTCGTCATTCCGCAAGCATTGCAGATCCGAGGTGAGGAGGGCGTGGTTCATTTCATTGAAGGTGTTTTGCATATCAGGAGCTGCTCCAATGGGGCCTTGCTGACGTTGGGCAGAACCCTCCTGGTAAACAAAGCGGGTCTCGAGCATGCGAAGAGCCTGGTCGCAAGTTACAAGCAAGGGAAAATCAATGAGATGAATGAGGAGCTATGGAAGGCGAAGAAAATTGTAGATTCGACATTACACCCTGGTAGGTGCTGCTGGGGCGGCGCATTTGGCTACATATGTTGATTGTGGCAGATACTGGCGAACCAGTTTTCCTACCCTTCCGAATGTCATCCTTTGTCTTGTCTAATCTGGTGGTAACGGCTGGAATGCTTACACCTGGGCTTGGAGTGAGTGTGACTCTGCAATTGGTCTTCAAAGCTAACCTGCTGGCAGACGACTGGAACTCTCCTCTGGCAAATAACCAACCAATCTCTCAACGTCGCGATCAACAATGCAAACGCGAACAAGTCCACTCCTCTCTCTACCTCGAAGATCGCACAATCATACTTCCTCGCAGTTGGAGCTTCTTGCTCAGTAGCTCTCGGATTGAATGCCCTCGTTCCAAGACTAAAGCGGGTTAGCCCGGCTACAAAGACGATCCTCACTAGACTGGTCCCTTTTGCTGCAGTCGCAAGTGCTGGTGCTCTGAATGTGTTTCTGATGCGCGGAGAGGAAATTAGACAAGGAATTGATGTCTACCCTGTTCTCTCTGAGGCAGACAAGGCCAAATTGAGGGAAGAAGGGAAGTCCGAATCTGCGGTTGCTTCACTTGGCAAGAGCAAGAAAGCTGCTACTCTCGCAGTCTCCGAGACTGCTCTCAGTAGAGTTTTGAATAGCTCTCCGATTATGGTCATCCCTCCTTTGGTACTTGTCAGACTGCAGAAGCAACAATGGCTGAAGAACAACCCACGACTAACTATGCCTGTCAATGTTGGTCTGATCTTTGCGACAAGTTTGTTCGCTTTGCCTCTTGCTCTTGCGGCTTTCCCTCAGCGTCAGGCTGTGGATGCTTCGAGCTTGGAAGAGGAATTCTGGGGCAAGGGAGGAGAACATGGCAAGGTTGTTTTCAACAGAGGCATATAATCGCCTTTTAAAGGACATACTAGACGACACGAGCATACATACACGCCTCCTACCTGGGCGGCATTCTGAAGATACACTAGAGACATACACAGAATCCCCGAAGCAGCTTCTCACTGCATAGCAGCACGGCGTTCTTACTAGATGGCACTCCGGCGTTCAATTTACTCCCGACGCAGCAGCCCTGCTCTCAGAAGGAGCTTCAAATAAGCGTTGAATGGAAATCTTCGAAGATTTGAGATTTATTGCAATTCATGCAACTGTCCCCATGTGCTCCCTTACAACTTTCAGATTTCACTTATCAGTAGTCTTTTTTTGCTTCCTTCTAAGGCAGGAGGCATCCTCCAGGAGAGCTCGAGAAACTCCGAGGCGAGTTACAGCGTGCCATAACCACTGACAATTCTCTAACGAACAGCAAAGAACACCGATGGTTTCCTCATCATTATTTGGCCTTCAAAAATCATGCCGTCGGAATGTTTTCAAAATGTTGCAAGATACACCTACCTATTGCCTCAGGCAAGCCAGCAAGCATCTGGCGAATCAAGTTTCGCCTACAATGATGCGACAAGATGCTCTCATTCCGGCGATCACACCTCTCGCAAGCCATACAAGCTTTCTATTACAAGGGTTTTGGTTTTCTTTCAAAATTGGGGTGTTTCCAAAGGTTTAGACCGAAGAGTACCAAAAATTCCCGTGAAACTGGTCTCTGCAAACAACGTTTTGTGAAGTTTGCCACCCGGGAAACACAGGCAGTCTGGACTCCAAGAAGGGGTCCAGTGGACGAGACGGACAACCACGGCAGCGGAAGAACGCGTGAGAAAATCTAGGTTTGACCAATCGACGGCAACCTCAACCAGCAAACCTTCGAGTCTGAGTGGGGACGGACGAATGACACGGTGATCTTATATGGGGTAAATAAGACCTTCCGGACAAACGTGATGCATTGAACAATGAGTGTTCTTGGCACTTTTGCTGCAATACTTTTGGATCATACACTTCGAGACTGCCTGTGAGGTATGAATAGAATTCTCGGGGGCTTTGGCCGGCAAATATCATTTCGTGACTGGATCGAATCACTCAATCAATCAACCAGCGGAAAGGCAAGGCTGCAAGGCGGGGAGTTCGGCTTTTTCAACTGCCCACTTGTCCAGCTGAGCTTACCTCGACGGCAAAGACAGGACAGGACAGGATTTACGCTTGATATCAAATCGAGCCAGTAAGGGTTGTGGTGTTGTGGTGGGCGGGCATGGTGGAGGTGCAGTGGGTGCGGTGCCTGGAGGTTGCCATGGAAAGAAGTCAGAGGCCATGGAAGTCACTGTGCACAATTATTTATCTGGCTGTTTGGTAACATCCCACCCACCCCTGCCTGCTTGCACAGATGGGATTGGAGTACGGTGCGTTGGATTATGAATAAGTGAGGGGAAATGCTGCGTAATGAGCCTGGTTGCCCAGAGCGATAAAAAAGACACTGTCTTCACACGCTGGAGATAACACAGCGAAGTGACTTGAATTGGATAGCTTTGAGGTCATATATATGCGTGATATAGCACGTTAAAAGTGTATGAAGGCGATCGATACTTTCTTGCTATGAAGTAAGATGCTAGCTCATGAATGCGGAAGTAGGCAGAGGTGGATGGATGAATGAATGAATGAATGGTTGAAGAGAACGTGAAATTCAGTCCTCAGGCGGCGATACGTGAGAGCACTGCACTCTGAGCGGAGTCCATGTCCATCCATCAACACGCGCACTAAGCCTCGCTTCTGATGGCGAGATGCTATGCCCCAACCTACAACATCCTGAAAAGATCCCACTTGGAATGATTCTTCCAGGACGACAACACGCCTGAATATCGAGCTGTTACTCGTGCTCTATTGTCTGCAAGACCGTCCAACACGACTCTCGACTTCATTTTTCGACCGAAATGCCCCCTGTCTGACTAGGAATTTCCCCTTCAGCGCCTTCCGCCCACGCGCCCGTGGACGACCACCAGTGCCAGACTACACGTCAACCACGCAATTCACCAAATTTCGTCATCAACTTCGGGTCTGCGAATCCGCAGATTCGATGTCCTCGACTTGAATCTTTCATCGAAGCTCTGCCAGCGACGTTGAGACGAGTCTTCCGATTCTCGGCCAACTGAACCCTTCCGGGTTCGAAACGATACATTTCTCACCACCGTGCAATGTCGACGCCTTCGACCCTGCCTCCTCATCTTCACAATTACGGATATTCTCACCATCAGAACTACCAATCCACCAACCCTTATCGAGCGAACAACAATACTCTCTTGAACGGCGCCAGCCGGTTGGGAGCGTCATACACCTTCCCGACTCCTTCGAGTAACGGCGGCACATCATCGAACAGCGTCGGTGTACCCGACCCCTCACGAACAAGTCAAAACACAACACAATCATCAAGACCCGAAACTAATCCCGCAGAAATGCCTACCTCGTCTTCTGCCGTCGCCAAACAAAACCCCAAGAAGAGACAAAGATCAAGAGAGCCTCGGAATCCTGATTGGAAAAAATTCTATGAGAATGGACTTCCCAAAGAAGTTATTGTCATAGATGACTCTCCAACCCCGGAGCCCTCTGCTTCTGTCCTGTCAAATACCCAGACAGGTCGCACTACCGCCGCGGGCAATAGCAGACACGCAGCGAAGAAGAGGAGATGCGATGACGTCGGAACACCATATGACCCTATTTATCATCTCGAACCCTCATATTCGAACAATGTCAGCCCTGAATACAAAGATTCCTCAGGCTCTGCTTCTACCGATAGAACAACTTCCGCCATTCACACCACTGCGGCGACATCCTTGGGCTCACACTCATCAAATGGCCAGAATGGTTACGAGGTAGCTGTGCAGGCTGGCACGAAGAGGAAGAGGCAGACCACCCGGCTACAGACAACCAATGAGGCGAAGAGAAAAGAGTTGGAGGTCAACGGGGATGCTTTTACAAATTACAAGCCTCCCCCCAAGCCACCTATCAAAGCCCCTGATGTTCAAGTCAAGCAGGTTCCTGATGTGAGTATCGCGCCTAAATCCTTGCGAGGCTATACTGACAGTATACAGAATTCATATACCAAAAATACCAAGGTGGATGATGATGATGGCCACTATATAGTCGTCCCGGAGTCGGATCTCACAGAAAGATGTACGTGAATGAACCCCATTCTTGAGAGGCCAATGCTAATATGCTGCAGACCAAGTCTCAAAGTTACTTGGACAGGGAACGTTCGGTAAAGTGGTTCAAGCCAGGGACCGACAAAGCAAGAGGGCAGTTGCCATTAAGATCATCCGCTCTGTTCAGAAGTACAGAGATGCCTCGCGAATCGAGCTTCGAGTCCTAGCGACCCTGAAAGCGAACGACAGAGAAAACCGAAATCGATGCATACACCTCAGAGATTGTTTCGATTACCGAGGGCATATCTGCATTGTCATGGATTTGCTTGGCCAGAGTGTGTTCGATTTTCTAAAGGGCAACTCGTTTGTTCCATTTCCGAACAGTCAGATTCAGAGCTTTGCGAGACAGCTCTTTACCAGTGTTGCTTGTAAGTCCCCACCCAGAGCTTGTCATACTAAATGCTAATACCTGTTGCAGTCTTACATGATCTCAACTTAATACACACCGATCTGAAGCCAGAAAACATTCTTCTGTGCGACAGCGCTTACCAGGCTTTCACCTACAGCCGCAAGATTCCATCATCTTCGACAACAGTCAATCGCCAAGCTGCCCAACGGAAAGTTCTGCTCGATACTGAGATTAGACTCATTGACTTTGGCTCTGCTACCTTTCAGGACGAGTACCACTCTTCGGTCGTGTCAACTCGCCACTATCGGGCTCCTGAGATCATCCTTGGCCTTGGATGGTCCTTCCCCTGCGATATCTGGAGCATTGGCTGCATTCTGGTTGAGTTCTTCACTGGAGACGCACTGTTTCAGACACATGACAATCTGGAGCACCTAGCTATGATGGAGAGCGTCTGCAATAAGAAGTTGGACAACCACCTCATTCAGTCCGTCAACACGATGGCGAAGAGGAACGGAGGGAATCCAGCTGCGAAGTAAGCTTTCCTTCAATCCAAAATGTAGCCTCTTGCTAATCGTTGTATAGGTTCTTCAAGCGACTAAAGCTGGATTACCCACAGCCGGAGACAACTAGAGCTTCGAGGCGATTCGTGAAGGCCATGAAGCATCTCAATGTAAGTCTTTTGTGGTCATTGTCTGTCCAGACCATAATGTGCTGACACATGTAGGAAATTATCCCCGACAGCAACAAGTTCTGCAGAAACTTCCTAGACCTTCTCGAAAAGATCTTCGTATACGACCCGGCAGAACGCATCACGGCTAAACAAGCCCTCCAACACCCTTGGTTCAAGGAAGCAGCAACACCCGATGATGGAACAGAAGCCGCGAAGATACGGGCCAACAGACAAGCTGCACTCGCTGCCGCTAGTCAGCAAGCACCCGCATCTTCACGCAGCAATGGCTACCGGTAAAGGTAAGAAAATTACATAATGCATGAATGACGGCGTCTGGATATGGGGGGCGGAGCAACTTCATTTTTACGCACTTGGATGGTTCAACCTGTTGGTTCAAGGCACGCATGGTGGAGTGATAATTTGTTCCGATTAGGCATGTTGTTCTGTCACAACATTTTGCTTCTGGAATCGCTTCTAGACGTTGTGCTTCTCTCCACAACGTGGACAAAATCCTGAGTTGTACTCAGGTTCGATGTAGAAAATTCAAAAGAGCGAGATCTTTACAATTGCCAACAGACGCGTGCTCATGAATCTCCTTGTATGTCTTGGCTATTTGTGTGGTAGAACTGTAGTGATGCTGTCCGTGAGTGTGGGAGTTGGTCTTGGTTCATCTGTTAGGAAACTGATGGTACAGCTCAACTGGAGCAGGTGGGATTACTTCGAGGGCACACTCGGGAAAGGACAAGTACTAATTCAAGGTCAAACTTCTTCATTACGATAGCTTGACTGTCACAACTAGCAATATAAGTTGCTATGGCTTGGAAGTGAAGTCCTGATAACCTCCGTCGGCTTCTAGTCGGAGCCCAGAAGAGCATTGAGAGATGGACTTCAGTGTACCCAAGAGATAAGAAGCTATGCTCGGCTTGCCAACTGAAACATGCGATGCCTCTTGGATTTTACCTCTTGAAGTTTCTCCTCTTTACAATTACAACTTTACTTCGTTATGAAACGTTCAATGGTACAAGTTCGAGATCAGTTAAATGCTGTTTCGTGTATTTCGACTCATCTACAAGAGCTGAACTCGGCGTCCTACTTCGTAATAGCTTTCTTTTCTGCCCGGGTCAAGTCGCGCAAAAATTCAATACTTATTAGTGCTGTATCAATCTGCAAAGAGTCAATCAATGCATGCCCTGATAATCTTTGTGACACCTTGATTGGCTAGCTAAGTAGCACTGCGAGGCTGCATATTCGGTTCGGTCTTGGCTCTGCAAGGCGCTGGCATAATTTTGTACTGCAGGTACGCGAAATCAAATCGAAGAGTCATGGACAGTGATCCTCCCCTCCATGATTATCAGACTCTTGCCCGCAAAGAGGTCTTTCTCCCCGCCGTTACATAGAGGAGTTCGATCATTCGCACACCAGGTCATTGAATCTAGATCAAGAGCTGCTAAACGTCCTTGGACTCCTCGAAAACCTCTAACTCTCAATCGAGTGTTCCCAGGGCCGGCCTTGAAAGCGGACAAGCTAGGTGAAGATTCTGACTACTACATACTCTTTGACGAGAAGAAGGAGAACAGTGTAAACAGTTTCAGCAGGGCCTGGGAGAAAAGGGATCGGAGGGGCTACAACAAGATGAAGTCTTGGGTGCAGATTCTGAGTACGCCGACGGCAGACACACCGGGGACAACACTGCTTCTCCATTTCGACAATAAGCGATATTTGATTGGAGATGTAGCGGAAGGAACACAGCGGGCGGCAATACAGCGGAAGCTGGGCTTGTCGAAGGTCGCAGACGTCTTCCTGACAGGCACTATCGGGTGGGGAAATTCTGGAGGCATACTGGGCATGATCCTGACACTGGCGGATATCGCGACTGTTACGTGGGAGGAGAAAAAGAAAGTTGCTGAGCAGTCAAGAGTGAGAAAGGGCTTGGAGCAGGCGGAACAGGTCGACAAGCAGCTCCTGAATATTCATGGTGGGAAGAATCTTACACATTTGCTGGCGACTGCGAGACGGTTTGTCTTCCGAAAAGGCATGCCGTTGTATACGAATGAGTTTAGAGCTAAATCGGATGCTGCGAGCCTCATCGAGCCGACCTTCAAGGACGAACAAATCAAGCTGTGGGCTGTGGTCATTGAATCCGAGAAGAGTATCACAAGACCAAGAAAAAGAAGTCATGAGGAATTTTCTGAAGAGGCAGCTTCTACCTCGTTGAATGGAAAGCAGGAAACCCCTGAGGAACAAGAAGATCGGTATGATCAAATGAGGAAATCCGTCGTATCTGCCATGTTCCAATCGGATTGGCGGCTGGATGCTCTGGTCAAGAAGAAGCTCTCCGAGGTTCAAAGACCTGCTGCGATCTTTTACAGAAATAATAAGGGTGAGATTCAAAAATACTATGGCCCGACACTGGATGAAGACCCCAATACGCCCAATATTGACGTGCTTGTCCGCAATCCCTGGCCAGGGGCACTTGTAGAGACGCTTCCACCGACAGCACCATCAGCAACATCCGTTTGCTACTTCATCAAAAACCATCCACAACGAGGGAAGTTTAACCCGAAGGTAGCCAAGGAACTTGGTGTTACTCCAGGATCGGACTTCAGCAAGTTGACGGGAGGTCAAAGTGTCACCACAGCCGCTGGTAATGTTGTAACTCCGGACATGGTTATGGCCAAGGGCACAGAGGGCGGTGGTTTTGCTGTCATCGAACTACCAGATACTTCATTCATCGGGCCACTGATTGCTCGTCCTGAGTGGACCTCAAGTCATGTCATGCCTGGCATTGGCGCAGTAATATGGATCTTGGGTCCTGGCGTAGTTGGGGATTCAAGACTTCAAGCTTTCATGAGGGAGCACGATAAGCTGAAGCACATTGTTTCTTCTAAAGACACCTGCGCAAATTACCTGGCCCTGGAGTCGCCTGCTGCAGCTGCTATCCGTCTGCATCTCGTGGATGCAGAACGTTTCCCAATCCCGCAATTCTGCAATAAGCCTCCCATGGCACCGGTTGAAAACCTCCCCTATATCAAGGCGAGAATGGGTCAAACAATACAGCTCGAGCCGAAGGTAGAAGTCCAGGATACGTCCGTTATCCAGTATCTCGATACTGCTACCGTTATCAAGGAAGCATCTGTCGAAGTCAATGAGCTTGCTCAGCTTGCTCGCAACCAAGTAACAAGTGCGGAGTTTCTAGCCCGTCTTGAGGAAACTCAGAAGGACATTCCTTGTAAGGATGCGGAGGTGATTACTCTTGGTACGGGATCAGCTCTACCATCAAAGTATAGAAACGTTTCTGCTACTTTACTCCGTGTTCCTGGATATGGCAGCTACCTCTTTGACTGCGGCGAAAATACACTGGGACAGTTGTTCCGAGTCTTTGGTGACGAGACGCCAGAGGTCTTGCGTGACTTAAGAGCCATTTGGATCAGCCACTTGCATGCAGATCATCATCTTGGAACAGTCAGAGTCATCAAGGAATGGGCTTCGGAGACTGCAGCAACCGACGAGACGAAGAACAGTTCCTTGGTTGTGGCATCTCATGATGGAATGACCAACTTTCTCAAAGAGTACTCCGAAGTTGAAGACTTTGGCTACGGAAGAATCCAACCAATCATCATGGAGAGACAAAACGGTGCATATTATCATGAATTCTCTGAGGCGCAAACTCGAAAAGTCGGGCTTACCTCGATCCAAGCTTGTGGGGTTGAGCATTGCCACGGTGCTTTAGCTGTTGCTTTTAACTTCCCCAATGGATTCAAAGTTGCCTATTCTGGAGACTGCAGACCTTCAGAGCGCTTTGTGGAGATCGGCCGGGACGCCACTTTACTCATACACGAAGCTACCTTCGACGACGAGCTGCGGTCTGATGCTATCGCTAAAAAGCACTCCACCACCTCAGAAGCCTTAGGTGTTGGAGAGAGAATGAATGCAAGACGTATCCTCCTGACGCATTTCTCGCAAAGATACCAGAAGATCCCAGTTATGAAGACAGAGGGCAAGGACCAGGTCGCCATTGTTGCCTTTGATTATATGCGTTGCAAGATAGAGGACTTTGCGAAGTTCGAGGCGTTCAAGCCGGCGCTAGTTAAGCTCTACGAGGGCAAGAATGAATAGATCCACTCTCTTCTCTTTTGGAATTGTTGGTAGCCGGTGGCGTTTCTCGGGGCATTATAAACGGAGCAAGGTCTCACAACTCTATTGCATATGAGAGGCGTTCTGAATTGTATATTACTGTTGAATGATACCATCAAAAGCTATTGAATCTTCATTCGAATCAGTTTAAAAAGTAACGCATCGCTGAAAGTTGTGGTCTCAACCTTCGCTTTTTACGCATCACTAGTTGTCTACTGGAAAGTCTAAGCAGACAAAGTTTGTTTGTTTTGGTGTTGGTCACGGATGAGATGTTTGGGATAAGGACTTGTTTTGTTATAATGACTATATCGCGATCCACTATGAAGAAGTAAGCATCTGTTAAAACATCTCATAAATCAACATGAGAGGAGGCGGGATGAATTTCAGAGGCAACGGTCGATGGACTGCTTATATCAACATACCTCTCGCAGGGCCTTCTTCAAACGGGTCTCTACGACCGAAATACGAGTTCAAGCCATACGTAAAACCTACGTCTAAGTCTCTCAACTCTGCCTCCTCAAATGGCCTCCACTCCCCATCATACCCTCTTACCATTTGCGTATCTGGTCCAATAGCGCTATCAAAGTTAGGCATGAAAACAATCTTATACTTATGTCTACAGATCGGACAAGTCATCTTCCGCTTATCGAACCACGGCGTTATACACTCCATATGAAAGTGGTGCTTACAAGGCAGTTGGCGGATATCTTGACTTCCCCCCATGCTTTCAGTACAGATACTGCAGTTCTCATCATTCCCATCAACCCGGTGGAGGAGAAAGCAACTAGGTATATCAGGTCGGTATACCAGCGGCTGGTTTTCCAGGGACGTCCCAGTCGCCTCTGCATTCCGCCGCTGTCGCTCTCGCTCGTGCAACCACGCCTCCTTGCGCTCCTCTATCTCTCTCTCCTCTTCCTCCTGCGCCCTCCTCGCAATCTCCTCTGCAGCTTGTCTCGCAGCGTCACGAGCATTCTGCTCGTTAACCCGAGCGCGGAACTCAGCTCTGAGCCTGTCGAGATGTCCCAGTGGGTGGGGTAGACCGCGAGCGAAGTCTATCTCACAGTTAGGACAACTGCCCTGGAGGTAGTTGCAGCGGATTTCTCGCTGGCTGGAACATTCAAGGGACACCGAGGCGCTGGTGGAGTGGGTTGTTGGTTCCCATGAGGGACAGGTGCGGATGTGGGTGATGATGACAGCGGTTTGGTGGCCGCAGAGGTCGTAGAAAGTGTCGAGCTGGGTACAGTGCGCTGCCATTGTGGCTGTTGGCGGGAGAGGGCGTAAGAAGTGCAGGGTATTGCTCTTTGGAGAGGATATTCGCAACAAATAACCTTTTTGAAATGGGGAAGGGGAGTGAGTTGAATATATACCATACTGAACAGCTCCATGGGGTGTGGATAGGATCGCATCTTGTTCTGATCTGGAAGAAGACAACAGTGCCTTGAAATTCTGTCTTCATTGGACTGTTACAGTTGATTTAAACAATATGTAGGACGAACATAGACACTACCTACATTCTAAACAGGCTATTTTCCACGTGTCTACAAGGATGAGGGATATGATGAAAGGTTGGATATCTAACGAGATCAACGGACATTCGGACAATGGGGAAAGGCAACAAGGGAACAAAGCAACAAAGCTGTCATAGCCAGAAGCCTTTCTGGCTCTTATTTTGTGAGCAAATGGACCATGGAAAATAAGACAAAGACTTGCTTAGACGCCTGGATGTGTTGAGGAATCCTATCCATTCTTTGTTGATTTCTCGCTTATGCTTTTGTCCCTTGAAAACTGATGTAGGGGCGCCGAGTGCCGCACCACCCATTTTTGCCTGCGGATGTGAATGCTGATTGATTGAGTGTAAATCTCAGTTGCTGAAGAGAGTGGCGATTTAATTATCTACATTTATCAAACAGGGCGTGAGAATTGAGAAGTGCAGTTTTGAGGGCAAGTTCAGAGAAAGTGCAGTTTGGGGAGCGGGCGAAACTGAAAGCTGTAACGCTTCCAGCTATTTGCAATTAATCCACCTCCTGGATCTGCTTGAGAGTGTTGAAGTGACGAACCGCGAGCAATTTCACGAGGGCCAAAGCCACTTGAGTCTATAAGAGCTGCCTTCGCTTTCCCATACTGCATTGAAGTCACGATGTGAGGATTTCCCCCCCTCTGTGATTGATAATGAGTAATCATCAATCAATCATCTTTCATAGCCACAGTTACCCAGCCTTCCAAACTGCTAACCTCTCCTCACTAAATCCCTTCCACCCCTTACCCGCATACTTCTCCCCCTCCCTCGCAATCGCCCCCTCAAATGATTTCCCATCACGACTTAATTGCTCGATCGCCTCTCCAGCATATAGAAACCACATCTTCGCGGCTTCTACGGCAGCAGCGTCTCCGCTGCTCGTCTCAAAAGCAGAGCGTAACGTCCAGATGGCATACAACGAGAAATTAAAAGCAGGGATGGAAAGTGACAGAGACAGCGCGGTAAGACGTGCCACGAACGCATTGAGATTCGTCCATTCTATAGTTGAGAAATTGTCCTTGCTACTTGAATTGGGTGCTGAGAGGGGTGTTAGCCCTTCGTGTTAGAATAACTCGCCTGGCTGAGGGTCGAGTAGACGTACCTCGATTCCAGGCCGACCGCATACTTGCTCCGAACAGCGGCATGTCTTCGAACACTTTCACCTGCGAGCGCCATATCGTGGCGGTTTTAGACTTCTCATCATCACTGATTCTCTGCTCTTGTACAGCTTTGACGATCTCAACTAGTGGTTCTTGAGACTTATGGTCGGTTTTGGAAGCCACGTCGACGAGTGTACGCCAGGATGAGGAGAGCCTCTCTTCTAGTGTTTCTGATGAAGCGCCGGAGCTGAGAGCGTCCGTGATTGGTTCCGTGAAGGTGAGAGCTGCGGTAGCCACGTCGGAGTTTGAGGAGATTGCTGATGCCAGGCCTGTGGATTGTGCTGATGCCATATTTGGGAGGGGTTTGATTTGACGAGCAATTGGGAGTGTGTTGAATCGGTGGGTCAAAGTCGAAGATGTGATTTGAAAATAGGCCTTCTTTGTGTTATGTCCGGAGCAAGTTGTCTTTCGGAACAGATGTATCATGGAAAGTCTTAGGCAGACGAGTCGGATCAGACACAGGGGTCATGAACCCAAACAGGGAAATCCAATGCAGCCAATCTGCTGGTGAAGTCTGATATTTTCTTCTTTGACCTGGAATCCTTCTTTACTATCGAAGTCTTTGTTATCAGCTCTGTTCCAGCGTCTGTCACAATTTCGTAAGTGTCGTTCAAAGTACCAAGTGGCGGAGGCGATATCCGACACTTCACGATGGTAGAGGATAGGAATCTACCGAAATCTGGCAGCGAATACCGGATTAACACTTGCAGTGCCGTCGAATAGTCGTTATGCGCAATTCACAAATCGAAGATCATCTCTCTTTAAAGCTCTTCAGCTTCCTCATCAGCTTAGCGGCCCCGAGCCGACCCTGGTATGTGGTGATGGACAGATGATATGCATGCAGCCGTCTCTCTTAACTTTATCTCTCCACCAACGGCACTCGCACGCCAACGCCAAGATGTGCAACACCTGCCGCTTCGAGGGAGGTGATTATCTTATCGTGAGGGTGATCGATAATGGTGAAGCTTAAATTCAACCCCTCGATTGCCCCTCCTTGCCCCACGTTGTTGATGGTGTCTTTTCGAGGATGGTCATTGGTCAAAAAGGAGGAAAACTAGCCAGGAATGGCAGTTCGGATAATCGCTTGGATTCGGATTGTGCGACGACGGGTTGGTTCTGAGCGTTTTGTTGATACTTATTAGCCGAAAGACTTGAGATGGCTTGTTCTGTGCAGTCGGAGGGTCAGCCCAAAACCGTCGTGTAGAGCGTTCAATGCCTCTTGGAAGTTGTCAAAGTGCAAAGGATGAGCTGCCAAGGGGTTTCTTTCTCTTAGTATATGAAGCCGTCTCCTCCAGTGGTACTTGATGGAGTAGCGGAATTCTCTCGACCGCGATCTTCAACTCTCCAGATCGTTCGGTTCCAATTCCTCAAAAAGCTTGCGAAATCGCTCATCATGTTTGGACTCAAGGCTCTCCTCCCTCTCGCGCTCCTCTTTGCTACCTCGAGTGCTGTTCCCGTCCTCGAAGAACGAGCAGCTGCAACCTGTGGCTCTGTCTACGTAAGGGTTTCTTATGCTTTATACCGATTGAGATAGTTCACAAGCTTGAGACCTTACCCTCAGTAAAATTGCACATTCTTCAAATAGCCATACTAATGCAACAAATCTTATCCAGTACTCAGCCGCAGCAGTGAACGCAGCTTCTCAGAAAGCCTGCTCTTACTACAAGGCTGGTTCCGCGCCAGGTGGCTACCCTCACACCTATAACAACTACGAAGGCTTCAATTTCGGAGGGCTGGCTGGTCCTTACCAGGAATTTCCAATTCTTGCAAGCGGTGCATTGTACACTGGTGGTAAGTAATCTTCTCCAACACATCGCCGTCATTGAGGATGGAATCGGATCTGATCCTTCTACAGGCTCTCCGGGTGCCGACCGTGTGATTATCACAGTTCCAGCATGCAAGCAAGCAGGGACTATCACGCACACTGGTGCAAGTGGGAATAACTTTGTTGCGTGCTCTGGGACAAGCTAGAATCTCAGATTGTAGATCGAAGGAATTGCAGTTTAGCCTACCACCGATATTTTCTCAGTGTTCTCGACATCTTGAGTGCTTCTACCATTGTGAGCGGTGACCAGTCAGAATACTCCTATCGCTCGACCGTGGATGGGAGCAACGGTTGCTCCAGAAGGTGTAGGGCAATCCTTCCCAGTCGAACGTAACGAATTGCGAGAAAAGAAAGATCACTTAGGAACCTGGAACCACACTTTTTTCTATCTCTCAATCGGTTTTGATCGTGAATAGAATCATATCCTACGCATTGTACCGCTTCAAAATAAAGTTGAGAAACATGGGGGAACGTCTCTTTTCTAGCGCACCCCAAACGTTCAAGATCTTCAAGACAATGGTAGCGGGTTAGGCACAAACGAGCTGTTTGGAAATATCAGAAGCCTACTACATTCGGCTGACAAGGATAGCATCAAGACATACGAAGATCAGGATCGGATTTCGTATCATGCCTACAATTCTTGGTACTGCTTGTACTTTTAACTGCCCTACCTTGAGAGCTAAGCAAGAGATCCGCAAGTGTGATTCCGCTGACCCGGTCTCACTCGAGTGCCATCATATAGCTGCTAGAGCTTCCGCACTTGATCAACGATCTCTCGAGCGTCGAATCTACATCCCACAGCCGCAGTGCCACAGCCATGAACATGCAGTCGTAGCTCGCCGCACAGTCCACCACCAAGTCCACCTGCTGCGATATGGAAGATATGTGGGGTGGTGAGGTACGCCAGTCATAGCTTTTGAGGTGGATTGAAGACATGCTTGGAGATGAGGTGAGGGAGTTTGTGGTTCATGCTAGGCGTTGGAAGGTTTCCAAAAAGGACGAGGCAATTGAGTTGGACATCGGTATGGAGCAAAGGAATTCACAACTTCGGGCAACTTCCTCCGAGACTTGGCTCTTCCAGCTTTGGGCAAGCCTCCGGGTTGAGGAATGCTTCCAGCTTGTAGAGCTCTTCAACATCACGACCTTCTTGTACCACTCGGTCAATTGCACCATCATCAAAGGCAATTCCATGCCAAAGCAAAACTCCAAGATCTCTCGCAAGGTTGACAGCTTCCAGGACATGACTTTGTCCCAAAGCAGGTATGTGTCTCCTCAGCTCGTCCCAGAATATAGCTCTCAGATTTTCAGCATCAGGCCCGTATTGAAATCCAGTCGCTGTCATTTCTCCGAGCATCTCTTCAAGACCATATAGGCAGACCCCAAATGGAAGTGTTTCCGCTTCAGCCCAGTCTACGAGGCCGGCGAGTGCTCCAGATGATGGATCTACCATGATGTTCGCAGCTACGATGTCGCCGTGCGTCAACACCCAAGGCAGTGCTTCGATGCGTTGTAAGTTTGCGAGTACGTGCCGCGCATTGGCCCGGAATCGAGCCGGCATGTCCTCGCATAGAGCCTCAACGCGTACGCGGATGCTTCTTCCTACTCTCCCAAGCGGCACATGGTCGGCCGTACCTCGATGCCAGGATTTTGAAAGAAAGACTGCGAAATCTCTACACAGCCTTGCCTGGCTATAGGTTGGCCTCTCAACAATGTTGCTGCTTACGCGCAGATCCTTGAGAGATATGCCTCCAATCCTCTCCATTTTATAAACCAATAAACCCGACGCTGGAAGTGTAGCAATGTCCTCCGTGCAGGGAGCAAATCTGCCGTAAACGTCTCGCGCCGCCGAAGTGATGCGTATATTCAACCGATAGTTCGGAGGACGAAACTGTATGACTATGTCATCGCCAACGAACACGGTCATTGAGCAGTAACCCTGACATGATGCCGGTGAAATATACGTGTTCGGGTAGAGCTTCTGGATGAGGGAATAGCAGTCGAGTTGGTCTTGGACCGTCAAACCGATACGGAGGAAGAACTTATTGATCGATTGCAGAGCCGAGTCTTGCCCATCAGACATGGTGAATTGTTCGTGGTCGCCATTTTGGGTATGTGAGAGAAACCCTTTTGAGGGGAGTGTAGGACGAAGACATGCTTCAAGTTGGAATTACCCCACGCTTACTTCGCATCCTACCTATCCCATCGGCTTCTGTCGGGTGACCTGGAGATAAGACAGAAATGCGAGGGGGGATTGGGCGGGAGGTTTCCTGGGCTGCATATTTGCTGTAATCTTTGAGAGATTTGGGCTGGAGGATGTGCGAGAGCTGCTGCTATTGACATTGAGGAATTGTTGACGAGAGCAGCTTGAGACGTCGCTGGGGTCCATGTTCATCAAGCTCAAGCTCAAGCTCAAGCTCCAAGCAGGGCACGGTCCATTTGCCGGAAAGGGAGGAAGCAAGGGAGCAAAACCTTGGAACAGAAACTCAACTTTGAATAATGTCAACAACCTAGCTTCAATAAGCAAACTTTATAAGACAAGGGCCATTTCCTGGTTTCCTCTTTCCGTCCAGTTTATTCTTTTCCTTCCCTTCTGTACCACCTTTCTTCATACCTCCATGCTACGCCAGAAACTCATTATTCTGCCGTTCTATCGTCTGGTCTTTCCACAATCTCCAAGCAATAACTAAGTAGTTACTGGCAAAGTCCCATCAAGCATCGGTAAGGTGTAGCTGGATCGAGATCAATCATGGAGTTTTGACTATTTGCGCCGAGATCTCGGACGGCACAAGAATCAAGCTCTTGGGATGGCCCGGGGACATTGAAGCTGTCAACCCTGCCCCAAGCAAGCCGTTCTTTTTTTGCTATCAATTTGGTCGAGGTGGCTACAAGCTGCGCAACGGATTACACTTCACTATGCCATGTTGCGTAGCTGTCATATCCGCACGAACAGCAGGTACTTAACGGCTAAATGTCCTCGCGGAACACAGTGCACTCGCATTTCGAGTCGCGGTCGTATCAACACCACGATGTGAACGCTCTTCATTTGGAGACATGAGTGGCAGAAGGAGTCCATTTCGGAAAGGCAAAAGGTCGAGTGACAAGGGACGAAATGGGTCGTGTTGCTTTCGTGTCCAATCAAGACCGGGATGGGATGTTGATATGTGCCCAATCATTGCTGCCCAGCATTCAAGACACCCCCAACCTCCTCCGTAAGGCTGGAGTAAGATTAACCAAATCCACACGAGATTTTCTTTTCAGCCTCAGCCTCGGACAAAACGTTCCTCTGTTCAAATTCTACACACGTCTGGTATCGTATTGTTATTCTCACAATTGTCAGCCTGTCTTACGTAAACTCGTTCGTTCGTCTGATCAACTTCATCAGCCCATCTTTATCTAGCCCGGCTCGAGTTACCTCACCATTCCCTCGCAGTTTCGTGCTGAGGCTACCTTACACAACTGGAAAGTCATGGTCACGCCCGGCGACCATTACAAAATCGATCAAACATTCTACGAGGAAATGGACAGAAGAGCATGGCTGCACCTTCCCTAAAGCGAGGCATCCCGCCAGAACTTGAACAACATCAGTCACTGCAGCAGCTGACCGGGAGTCGGAACCTTGACCACGTCTCTTGAACCTTTATTTCGTGAGGCTGTGATTCGTACACATAGAGCCTTACACGACGAATCGTGCAATTTATAATTTTTTTCACACTCATTTTCTTCTCTCCCTGGGATTTAATCACCTTGGACCACAGTTATGGCTACCAACACAATTAAACGTCTGGTAATCTGCTGCGATGGTACTGTAAGTGTATCGAACTCCGTATTTCTTTCGCTTCTGGGGCACCTGGTAGCTCTTGAACCCTTTGCTTAATAGCTTATTTCCCTTCAAAACTTATAGCAGGTTGGCTGACTAGATTTCTAGTGGATGGACAGGTGTGTACATGCATATATCATTGCCAATTCTCATTGCCTTGAAACACGCAATTCCTGTCAATGCGCCAGAAATTCTCACGCTGCTTTACAAACGGGATCCAGCTTTGATCATCAACTCCATATTGCCATCTGGTACCTCTTACTGACTCATCCAGCGATGACGGATTCAAGAAACCAACCTTGATTCCATACCAGCCAACCGGTGTCCTTCAAGTTCCTTCGAACGTTACTAGGATCAGTCGAGCTCTCAGAAGAATCGGGCTCGATGGCATTCCTCAAATCATTTTCTACCACTCTGGAGTGGGAACGGGTTCCAGCAAGGTGGACATGCTTACAGGAGGTCTACTTGGAATTGGAATTTCCGAGGTTTGTATTCAAACATATACTGCTGCGCCATGCTAACTTTGGTGAAGAACATTCGTGAAGTTTACAGTTTTATCGCAGCCAATTACACACCAGGAGATGAGATTGTTCTCATTGGCTTCAGTCGAGGAGCTTTCACTGTCCGCAGCGTGGCCAGCATGATCAGAGATATCGGACTTCTGACCCGTACCGGAATGAACGATTTCTACCCCATCTTCAAAGACCAGCAAAATTTCAAGAACGAGAAATATCGAGACATCTTTCCCGACATCCCGTTTTCTAATAAGCCATCCGGACCCAACGCTGTTCATGAATACAAGCAAAGACTAGAGAGGGTTGGTCTTCTGTCCTGGCATCTGTTTCGCGACTAATAATTTAGGACGGCTTCACCAGAGTCCGCGATCCCAATGGTAACGGAATTATGGTCCATGCAGTCGCAGTCTGGGATACTGTCGGGTCTCTTGGTATACCAAATATCTCACTCTTTGCCAAACTTGGTCTTCCTCATTCAACAATTGAGTACAAGTTCTTCGACACCAATCTCTCGGGAAACATCAGACATGCTTTCCAAGCTCTGGCTCTTGATGAACGTCGATCGCCATTCAAGGCAGCTGTCTGGGAGAGAGCAGATTCACACCAAACAACAGTTGACTTACGTCAAGTCTGGTTTCCTGGAGCCCATTCTAATGTCGGAGGAGGTTACGATGATCAGGAGATTGCGAATATTACCCTGGCTTGGTACTTATTCCGACCCTCAACACACACAATTACTTACAGTATGTAGGATGATGGACCAGCTTGCATCCATTGGAATAGCGTTTCAGGACGAATACATTGACAAGGTTTTCATCCAGAATGTCCGTTACTACGAGAACCCTCCAAAACAGCAAGCCAAGCTCTCGAGTATGATCTCCCGGACGCCACAATGGGCAGTAGACCCAATCTACGAGAAGCATAAGCCCGTTCGTCCCTGGGGTCTCGGCAAGATTTGGGATTCGAAGACTAGTTTCTGGCACCTGAGTGGAACAGCCTGGCGAACCCCAGGCCTCAATATGCGAGCAGACCCCGACACTGGCCTCCTCACTGATGTCCCCATGCGAGATACAAATGAGCGCATTCACAGCTGTGTCCGTATTCGTCTCGAGCTTGATGGACTAGGTCTCGATGACAAGGGACTGTATGATCCTCAAGCGCTGAATAAAAACTGGAGACTTCGACAGATCCCCCTCAAAGTCCACGATCCCATTCCTTACAACGCAACTTGGGGTCCTGGAGCTCCTGGGCCTGAGGTATAACATCTGGAAACTTCTCCGAACTATCTAACATCTGACAGGGTCCTGGCCCAAGAGAGCTCCGCTGGGTGTGGGAATACATTGGCCCAGAGGAAGACGCACCGATTGAGAGATATATGGTAGAGGAAACTCTCGGACCCTATGAGCGCAAGCTTCTCTTGCTAAACAAAGGTAAGGAAATGCTGAGGCTGGTCACTGGCGACGAACCCTCCCTCGTTACTGTCAGAGCCCCGGAGCACACAGACTAACCGTCGATGGACACTTCTTATCTTACACTGCTATAATATCCTTCCCCCACCCATACCGCAGATGCTCTACAAGGGCATGGTCACCTGGCTCATAATGTGCTATCTCTTATAGCTCTAGTTTCAACCTCTCTCTTATCAAAGACAAAGTCCATTTCGTTGTTGTTGACCGGAGTGCTGCCCACGAACGAACAGCCCAACCTTGATCACTCGCTAACATTTATTCCCCTCCAGGCCGCAAATTCTACAAGCGTTTCCGACGACGAAAACGCCGCAGCCGTCCAGACGACGATTACGACCACGGCCAATACGACATAGAGGGCGATCTGGTGGAGGATAAATCGGCACCTCCAATCCGTAGCAGCCAAACTCGAAGTAGCAATGGTGGCACCGGAACTGGAATCGAGAGGCGACGACGGAGGAAGGAGCGACCGGTTACTATTTCGGGCAGCGAAGATTTGGATACTTATAGGCTTGTTGATGAAAAACAAAGGGTGAGGGCGAGACCGGCGAGTGTGCGTATTGAGAGGGAGAGGGGGAGTGTTAGAGGAGAGAAAGTGGTGAGAAGACCTGTTTCTGTGGCGTATAGTGCGAGTGTTAGTGAGGATAGCCTCGTAGATGTGGATGAGAGGGAAGTTAGGGAGAGATTGAGAGAGAGGGAGAAGGGAGGGTTCAGAGGAAGGGACGACGAAGTGTTTGTTGAGAAGAGGAGGGAGAGTAGAGCGCCTAGTCGTGCTCCGAGTAGAGCTCCAAGCAGAGCTCCTAGTAGGGCACCGAGCAGGATGCCTGAGAGGGAAAGAGAGCGAGATAGGGAGAGGGATTATGAAGAAATCGTCGTTACAGAGGAGCTTGATGAAAGGCCTCCTAGAGAATCCCGGAGGTTTGTGGGGAGGGAGGATGGGAATCGTGGGAGTTTCGTGGACGGGAGGAGGTATTGATTTGTATTTGTATTTCTTTTGTGGGACGTAATGCGAGAAGCCCGAGTATGGTGGTACGTATGGTACGATAGGTCAGATGGGTTGTACTGTGTGCTTCAGGCTGGGTTATGGATGGGTACTGTACGCCTTGGGATGATGCACAGCGTAGGTTTTGTGTGGTACTGTATGATCATACGGGAAGACTGCCTACGGATATTGTGGGATCTTGTCGGCTATACTTGTAGGTTAGGAGAGGATGTATGCTAGGAAGCTGGCCATCGAGACCGGAACGAGAAAGGCTTGTCATGGGTTGGTTGGTTGGACATGGAGGAAGAAGGGAATTTGTCCAGGTGCAGGTGTCTGCGAACTGCTTAATATAATCGGAAGATGACCTAACGTATGTTTCCAAGCCTTTGTGATTCTTAGAGCGTGCTTGGAAATTATAAGACTGATGGTCTTGGAATTGCGAGCACTAAGGTTGGTTGCAAGGCATGAGTGCTGCGGGTCTCTGAAAGGTACCAGCACTACTGACGCCGTGGGCGCCTACAGTGATTTAAAGCCTGTGCATTTAGCGACACTCACTCCCGGCCTGGGCATTCGGTCGCTTCATTGCTCCCTAGCCATCTGAAAATAGGGGCTGGGACCCCTCAAGCGAGGAATGATGTCACGTTGATCCTGGCGAGGTTGTTTGAAGAGCTTGCTCTTCGACTTCCACAACCGAGTTGTCAACAACAGTCGACCACCAAGTTTTATGAGGACGTCGCATCCGTATCTCTATCACTCAGATGGATCCCTGATATTGTATTTGTACTGTACTTGTCTATGTAAAGACAGAGATCATGTCAACCATCCCAACCACCCCAACCCCCACTTCATTCCTTCCCTACCACGAGCCAGGAATCGTGACAATCCTCACCCAAACTTCGCTACTTCTCTTACTTAACATCATCAACACCGTCTTCGATCAGTTGATATTCTGTGGTCTACTGGGCCAAGTGTTCGTGGGTGTAGCGTGGGGCACACCTGGTGCAAAATGGCTCTCCTTAGAAACGGAGCATGTTATTGTTCAGTTGGGATATTTGGGGTTAATTCTGCTTGTTTATGAAGGTACAGGATAACACCTTCTCTTCTATATGATAATGGAATACTCAACCTTGAACTTAGGAGGACTCGACACAAATTTCCGCTCCCTAAAAGCCAACCTCTTCCTCTCAACCGCCGTAGCAATAACTGGAATCAGCTTCCCCATGGCGCTCTCCTTCATCCTGCAATCCCTTTCCAACGCAACGCCACTCCAGGCCTTCGCTGCCGGAGCCGCACTGTGCTCTACAAGTCTAGGCACTACGTTTACTATCCTGAGCACGAGTGGATTGTCGAACACGAGGCTCGGGACTGTGCTGAGTAGTGCGGCCATGATGGATGATGTTGTCGGGTTGGTTATGGTGCAGGTTATCTCTAATCTAGGAGAGTCAAAGGATTCCTTTGGTGCTGTTACGGTCGTGAGGCCACTGGCTGTCAGCGTGGGTCTTGCTATTGCCGTTCCCTTGCTGTGTCGATTCGTTGCGTTGCCCTTAACCGGTCTGTTGAATGGGATCCGCGGATCAAACCCAGGAGGCATGCTTAACAAAATACTCCTGGGGACGTATACAGCGTTCATTGTTCATACGCTTATTCTTCTTGGGCTTGTCACTGGTGCTACACATGCTGGTACTTCGAATTTGTTTGCGTCGTACCTTGCTGGAGCTTCTGTTAGCTGGTGGGATAGCGAGGTCCCACATGTTGAGGCTGGGGTGAAAACTACTACACCATCAAGCTCGCAGCAAGATGACTCCATTACTGCACCCGCACCAGGTGACGCTCCAGCGCAAGGCCAGTTAGCTGGGAGCTCAAACAGAACTGAAGCCACGCCTTCTGACCAATCCAACTATTCAGTTGCATCAACTGGAGCAGCAGTATTTCACACATACTACAAATCCACTCTTCAGCGAATTCTAAAGCCCTTCTTCTTCGTAAGTTACTACTTCATCATATCTATCCAGTCTCAACTAACACAGGCAAGGCATCAATCGGCTTCGCCATACCCATAACAGACATGTTCAAAGGCCCAATCGTCTGGCGGGGAATAGTTTACACGATCCTCATGCTCTTCGCCAAACTCGTCACCGGCTTATGGCTCGTTCGCCTCGATATATCGTCGCTAAAACTACACGTACCAAAGGTGCTTCGTTCCATTCTTAGGTTTCCGGCGTCGTGTATGGGGAGCTCGAAAGGAAAGTCGAAGGACGACGTAGGAGCAGGACAACAGGGAACAGAGCTGAGCCAGGAAGCTACAAGCAAGAAGGCAGAGGACACAGCACCAGAATCACAGCCTACCGACCAGTCTCCCCCAAGATCCATATCCGCAGCACCTCCATCACGCCCCTCCACTCCTCCGAAAGTTAATAAACCTCTCTCCCTTTACCCAGCAGCCATGCTCGGCACCGCAATGACAGCCCGTGGCGAGATCGGCTTCCTGATCGCTTCCCTAGCCGAAACGACCGGACTATTCTCTCCCTCCGGTGAGCCCAGTTCCCAGAGTTCGGAGATCTATCTTGTGGTGACGTGGGCGATTGTGCTGTGTACTGTTATTGGGCCGTTGGGGATTGGGACGCTGGCCAAGAGGGTGAGAAGGTTGCAGAAGGAGAGGAGGGAGGGGAGGAGTGAAGCAGCGGATCCGCTAGGGATTTGGGGGGTGGGTTGAAGAGTTGATGGGAGTATTGATTTGTTGTTAGGGATAAGAGAAGTATATACAATGAGTAGGGTAGGCGAGAAGTATGTGTGAGAGTTGGGTAATTGGAGTAGGAGCAATCGTCCGTGGAAGGTCCTCTATTTGACTTTGTCACGGTCTAGCATGCTTCAGTTTCATGGAAATCAGAACGCCGGGACACCTCCTAACATGGACATTGGTGTAAGTAGAAGACTAGACTCGATCGAACTTTGTATTGTACTAGTCATAATCGAGAAAAAAAATCCGTTCAGCGAAAAGCGCTTTACTTTGAATAGAATCAGAAGAACGATTTAATCTCTACAAAAAAGCCGTTGGGATTTTCACTCAGCAAGAAATGATATCTTATTCTCATGTCACGCATTGTTCCTAGCACATCTATAATGGTACTTTTAAACGTCCCCCATCGCTTGGATCTATCTCACGCCCTGCAACTCCGTGCCCTCTGCCCTCCTCCCCTCGACGAACACCACAGGAGACGTATAATGCCTCCTTCCATGTACAAGATAAATGGCCCCACTCAACACCAAAACCCCTGCCCACACAGCAGGCGCCCAGTTCGCCGAAGACGTATCAACCGGCAACTCGGCGGGAAAGCAGGCAAATACCATAACAAACCCACAATAGAAGAACGCAAACATGTTGATCGGGATGCCGAAGCGGCCAAGAGACCAGCGAGCTGGTGGGAGAGGTTCCCCGAGGAGTCGCTTGCGGAGGACGCACCCGATGGAGATCATGTAGGTGGAGAGGAGGGCGAGGAGGGTTAGCGAAACGATGATGTTGAAGGCGAAGGTGGAGCCGAGGTTGATGAGGCAGAGGATGCCGGCGATGATGGAGGTGAGGTAGACGGAGTTGTCAGGGACTTGGCGTTTGTGGTTCATCTATGTTGTAAGTTATTTTCATGACTTGAAAGGGTGTGGGACGAGAAAGGATGTATATACCTTCGAAATCCAGCGCGAGAACGGGAATCCCTTATCACGAGAGAAAGCCCACATCTCTCTCGAGGTCGTGGCCAGCGCAGTGATGTTTCCAAGCGAGATGAGCAGGAAGAGAATAACCAGCAGAGCGGTGGCAGTCGCATCCGATCCGGTGTTCTTGAAGAGCGCAAGATATGGCGATTGTGCCTCAAGGACACCGTCCAATGGACCTATACAGAAGAGCATGACGATGAGCATGGCAATACCCATTACTAGATTTAGGATGTAACTCCACCACATAGCTCGCGGGACGTTGATAGATGCATTTTCGACTTCCTCGGAAATATGGACTGCACTGTCGGATCCTGTACAAAATCTTAGTTAAGAATTCAAAGCCAGAAAGTAAAACGTGTTGGTTGACTCACCGAGATTGCAATACATTACCGTAACTTGTGCGATCAAGCACGAGGTTCCCGTGCTTTTCCATCCACTGCTGTTCACAACTTCGGTAAAGACCTCCTTCGCCGAGTTCTTCGGCGCCATGACCAAAAGTGGTATCATAACCACGAAGAACCCGCCCAGATGTCCAAATAATGAAAGAATCTCCAGTTTCGGTAACGTCTTCGCTCCCCAGGTGTTGAAGAAGATGGTGATGATGAGGAACGCCAACATGATGAGTGTATATTGCCAAGCTTTGAAGAGATAGTCGGCTTTAGAGACGTCAATGATGGCCTCGATGAGACTTGTCATCACAAAGACACTACTGGACACGCTTGCCAGCCATCCGAGTGTGCTCATCCATCCTAGCAAATTCAGCAAGTGTGATCAGATCAGTAAGGGAACACCAACCTGCAGCATAACTGAGAAACTTCTGTTGACTCGCAGGAGCGAACTCGGAGACCCAGTGATATTGCCCTGTATCCTTTAGAATTTCCCCTCCTGCTTGAATTCGGCGTCTGGTAACTCACCCCCACTCGTTGGCGCCATACTCGTCATCTCAGCCAGAGAAGCAACGATCGTGCTGTAGCACGTCACAGTGCCAATGAACACCCAGAAAAGACCACCGAATCCTCCATTTGAGAAACCTGCGCTGAGAGAACTGCTCATCATCAGTTCTGTCCTCGGTTCCAGTGATTTCAACTTAGGAACTTTCGCCAAGCTAGGGGGTCGGGAAGAAGCATGACGTACACAAGCACAAATTCCCACGTTGCCATATAGATTGAGATGAACCCTAACGTCGACAACAAATTGAAGTTTCTCTGCCCCCCGAATCAGTAGTTGATCTTTCATGTGCCTTGTTCCATGTGCAACATTGGCCTATACCTTGAACTCCTGCTTCTTGCCCAGTCGTAACATATCATGAAAATCCGCTTTGTCGCCATGACCGACTGGGTATGCTTCAGATGCCATCAAACCAGCCTCTGGATTCCGAGTCGACTCTCTGGAAGAAGAGTCGTATGGGCTCTTCATGTCGCCGGAGATTCCTTGGGCGGCGGCCATGATGTCCTTGCTGCGTGTCACGGGGTGGGTGAGCGCATGGGCTGGGTAATGAGCGTGAGAGAAGAATCAACAGAAGGACGAGAAACAAGCATGGAATAAAAACGACAGAACCACTTCGTCGCAGTTGTCTTCTCGCACGCAGTAAATTGACTGGAAAGGAGAAAGCAGATGTCTGGGGATTCGCCGAAGTCTTATCTTTTGTTTGAAGCCAACCAGCCCTGTACTGTAGTGGAGCTAGGCGGCCAGAACACTGCTAGAATTAAGCTGCAGCTTTAGCGTAGAGCCTGGCACGCTCCGCACAGGGAGAACTGCCCGCCATAGGCTACATACATGAAATTCACCCCACTATCCGCCGTCCGCCCCCCCTCCCCGTCCGCATGCGCGATGCCGCTGGATCTTGTCCTTGCCCTTGTCCTTGTCCTTATTCCACCGACGCGACCGTCCCTCCCGAGGCGATCGAGTATTTATTGGTCAACCCTCCTACATAAAAGTTAGTCGCAAGCCCTGCCTGTAGGGAAACTTCGCCTATTTAATGTCTAACTGAACGTTCAACGTTCATCGTCCGTGGAGTCGTGAACGCTGTGACGTGCCAAGCTCAAGCTCGAGCTGAGCGAAATTTGAAGAGGGCAAAGGAGAAAAGGGTGCAAATTTAAACATACCAAATCTGCAATGATTGATGCCCGGGATAAGTTTCTTCAGGACATCGACACGTCCTCATCCAGTTCTCCCTTAGAAGAATTCTTGGGCGCAAACTTTACAATCTTGTAATGCACCCTGTCTCTTCCCAGCAGGAACAATCTCCGCAAGTCTTCTCTGCCCCTGCTCCCAGAATTTCCCCGAATCTCCATTTTATGAGGATTGAACGAACTATCGCCAGGTAATTTATACTCAGAGAATCGCTTCAAAACATCCCCGTTGTTGAAAGATATGGGAGTCAGAGCCGTTGCCTGCCCATGAGGAGAGTAGCTCAACGGGCATGCTGTGCCTGTCGAGGTGTAGCAGATGCTCAAAAGGCTTACCGTCCCTGTCACAATCAGCTTGCGACATGTTCGGGCCGTGGATGCTGTAACATACCTTCTAGTTCCCACAGCACGAAAAGGCGATTCTCGTCAAAGAATTTGATGTCTCGAATTTGACCAGTGCCGAGCTGAATTGCGGAGGATTCTATGCGGTGCTGGGAACTAATGCCGTTCTCGATGGATAGCATGACACGAACAACATGAACTTGATTCAAGTTAGTTGAGGAAATCGATCGTTTGTACTACATAACTCACCAATGCTAGATGAGCCTTTGGGCACAAACGAGATGTGTGTTTGGGCGGCATTTTTGTCCTGGGCGGTGATTAGATGCGATTGGCCAAGAGCTGGAATACTCACATTGATACTCATCCGCATATCTATTGGCCCATCAGCCTCAACGATACCTACGTTCTGTGGCTTCCCAAAAAGTACATTTCGTTTCTCGGCCTCTGCAATGTGACCAAAAATGGAATGTGCTTGTTGCTGAAAAAATGTGCAAAGTAGGTCAACACGAGGAAGGGGTTGTATATATGGCAGGCCGCGTTCTTGCTTTTGAAGCTCGTTGTCCAAGAGGTCGAATATCGGCAGACCATATTTAGAATGGGACCAGGTTTCATTATCATCTTTTAACGGAGAGTCGTCGAGATACGTGGTCAGTGGACTGGAAGTCATGATAGTCTGGAGGTACAGCAGGACTTTGCCATGATCGATCGATGACTCCTTCTCAACATCTTCGTTTGCCAAAGATGAATCTGAAGCAAGTCTGTCAATCTCGTGACGGAGCCATGTAGAGAATGAAGAGAACAGTTCGAGTTCATCAACGACTTGAATTAGAATTTTAGACGACACAAGATGTAGACAGGCTACAGTGTCCATGACCAGATTGATCTGCTGACTTGTGAAGCCCATCGAACTGTTTGAGCCTTGAAACTTGACAATTCCCAGGAACCGACTGAGAATGATAGAGCATCTTTCGAGTGCAGGGAGCATATTTTCGTGGACAAGGCGCCGCAAGTTTTCCAGTCCTGTGGTGACGGCTTTGTCCCATCGTTTGTGACCCTATGAGCATTAGTTGAGTCAAGTAAGGCACTTTTGTGAGTCATACCCTTTCGGAAAGTTCATCAACAAGCCATTCTCGTACGGAAGGAAAAGTATGGCCAGTAGCCACGGAGTGGTACAGGGCTTGAACAATGTCTCGATTGTCTTCCTTCTCTGCAAGGGTTTCGTTGATGTTGCGTAGAAATCTACTAGGTAATTCCTGAGTTGATTTCCACTCGCTGATCATTAAAACCTGAACCTGGTGGATATACCTCAAGAGATTGTTAAGAGCCGTGGACCGCGATGCGAGTAAGGAGAGATATTCACTTGATGCGGAGATGAATCGAAGGTCCATGGGAACAAAGTACAACGACTTACCAGACTCTGGTAGTTCCATGAGCAAAGCATGCGTAGAAGAATCCTGGTGAGAAGCATGACGACTAAGATGGCATGGAGCCCCGTCGATGGTTACTGGTGTTAGGAAAGACCCAATTTCGAAAGAGTCGTAAATACTGAGGTGTATGTTGCCATCCTTGGTACCCACAACCATAACGTTGACAGAGGTGTTATCCTTAGGATCGAATGGACGGAAGAGAGCATCGAGAGAAGATCTCGAAGAGAAGACATCTTCTCTAAAGCATGGTCAATATCAATCAATCTTAGGTACGCAAGCGACTTACGAGTTTCCAACCGCGGCTAGGACGCTCAGCTTCGGAAGGCTGATTTCGATGTCAATCAACGAGAGGTCTTGTGGCAAATCCAGCGGAGCCTTCTCGTCGGAGAGATCTCCATCTGTAGCCAGAAAAGACGCCCAAGATTCTACCTTTTTCTTCGAGCTCGATGAGCTGGATCTGTGCATGGTGTTTGCCGCCCAGCTCATACACGTGACGCCTCCCACATTGTCCCCTGCTGAGAATTGAAGCACGATTTTGGAGCTCTCAGCGCTGACAAGTCGAACAGATCCATCGTTCCAGGCGATAGCGAGCAATTGTCCTGCACAGACATAAGTCAGCTTCAATCGCAGTGAGGGCAGGCGGCCAGAGATGGAGCACCATTTGGCTTCCATCGAATGCTCTCGACACCCAGCTTATCAGTTTTCTGTACCGCGCCGTAGACACGCTGACCATTCAGGCGGTAGATAAACACTTGTTGGTCTGTGGTTACGAGTGCAAGCAAGTCCATCGATGGGCAGTAGGTAATGAGGCCTGGGTCTGCCGCATGGTGGAGCGTTTTTTTCGCTGATAATCTGGAGATCCGAGGGCGAAGGCATGTTGATTGTAAGAGTTCAGCCGAAACAATCCAGAACTGTCTTCAAACGGCAGAAGTAAAATCACACGGCATATTTTCGACTCAAAGTTCTTGCATTCGAGACGTAGGTAGTCATATTGTCAAGAAGGAAAGAGCCACCCCACGAAACGCGTGGTTCGCGTTTTTAGCTAAGCGAACATCGTCAAAGTGAGAACATGGTTTCCGTCGATAAAATGTCAACATGAATTTCTTGGGATTTATTCAGTTCATTTGGATTTCATTCATTTCTCTAATTTCAAGTTCCTGACCGATCTAGGTCACGATGATACCTGACTTACGCCATGCCCAGCCCTGGTTTAATTTTGCTTCCGTCCTAAGTCCATCATTCAATCAAATAAGAGTCAGCAACAGATTTGATCTCCTTCGAGAATGTAACGGCTTCATTCATCTCCAACAGGGTCACGTTTGTAACCTAGTCAAAATGTCAGTTCAGATCCAAGAGACGGAGCACATCACTTACATCAACATCAATGAATGGCTTTGTCTTTCCGAACTTGACCTGCATTGGGAAGAACTCGTTCTCGTCGCCTGCTTGTGCCTCAAATTCGAATGACCCGGTAGCATTATCCTCGTCAACGAGACCAATCGTCCATTCCAAACTATCTCCAGAAACTTCGTACTGCGCGTCAAAGCTTGACACGGCCGGTTCGCTGGTGGCATAAGGAATTATGACAGTGACATCCTTCAGAGAATCACCTCCGGTGAGCTCGTACTCCACGGTGATGTTGTAAGTATCATCAGATCCCTTGTTGACCCAGACTGTGAACGAAATGGGGAGGGCACTCGAATCATCAGCCTTTGGTACGGCTCTCCATCGAAGCACCCCGACGGAATTGTTGACGGGAAACCCCTTTGCTGTGTTACTCATTTGAACAGCTTTGGAAGTGTTGAAGAGAGCCTTGTCGACATTGGGATGTGTCCGGAACTGAACGCCGTGACTCGCATTGGCGACAAGATCCAGCTTGACCTTGGTAAGTGTTGGATCAGATATCTTCAGCTGCAAGTCTCCCTTGATCTCTATTGAGTTCAAAGCACCTTCTCTCGATAACTTGGCCGATATCATTTCTGCAATTGTGACATGGATTGCATCCCGATCCAAGGAGGACGAGATACGAGAAGCGGGTGCTGGTGTATGTTCAACATGTACCGAGTTGTTCGGCACTAATGGGCTCGAAGCTGATTCCTCAACTTCTACACCCATTTCACCTCTCACGCGTTCAAACATGTCCGTGGTCTTCGATTTCTTGCCCAATTGCATTCCCTTACCTTTGGGAGCGGACCTAATATGCAGTCAGAACGGGGAGTCAGAGATTGGTGGCAGGCGGCATACTTGAAGGATTTGTTCTTTTCCGCCTCGTATGAATCGTACGTCTCGGTGACAGCAGAACGAGCAGGAGGTGTATATGTGGGGTAAACTGGCGCTCGAGGCACAGCGTTTCTGCCGCTACGTGAGACTTCCTTGCGCTGCATCTCAAGTTGCTTTGCTTTTCGCTTCCGTTCCTCGGTAGCCTCCAATTCTTTGTTCTGATATTGTTTAGCCCGTAGTGTTCAGACGAGACGGAACGGATTTCCTACCCGTGAGATAATCTCTTGTATGCGCTCCTCATGACTCTCCATTTCCAAGAACGTCTTGATCTGGCTGATGGTAAGGTTTTCCCGGTACCCCTGCGTAACCAATTCGTCGAAGGCGCTGAGAAGTTCATAGGCATTCTTCAGTATCTCTCGCTCATCCAGTGTCTTGCATGTGCTACTGACGACTTGTGCGAATAGGTGGAGCGAATCGATATCTTGAAGGATGTTGGATTGGCGGTTGGTGATGAGTACCATGTAGAGTTCGTCGAGTGGTTGGTAAACAAAACGGACGTTGTCCTGTTCTACGGTTGTATGCTGGGTTCCAGAATCTGCCAGCTTAGGAAAGGACGCCAGTAGGGCTTCAATTCGGGATCGTTGCATCTCTCGAAACTGTCTCGAGATGATGGCTTTGCCCCCGCGGGTACAAATTGAAGCAGCTAGGACAACCTGCGAAAATTAAGATGGGGTCAATTTGAGCGGAAAGATAGCTGAATATACGTACCATGTTTGCGACGTTGAGATGAGTTGTCTGTAAGAGTTATGGTGGAAAGTGTCCAGCCTCAGATGTGATGGGAGCTGGCCAGAGTGTGTCCACAATCGGCCTTGTCTTGAAGTGATCTAGCGGGAAAATGGGTGCCAAGCCGCTGCTAAAGTTAGTTCGAAGGCTGCTCACAGCATCTGAGCGCTCAAACTCCATGCGTACTACCTCCTTCGAGAGATCTAACGACGGGACAATCACCTTTTCAATCACAATTTTGTCACTCAGCCTTTTGTTCTTGTCGTTTATCAACGCGTAAAGTCTCCAAGATATTATGCGCAACTCTACAGTCACTTCGTAACGCGTCAGATCACCCCTTCGAGACGTGTGTTCTTCGTGGCTTTGTCTGTGGCCGCTTGTCAGACAACAGGTAGCACTGTCTCCCTTGTGTCCTCGAGGCAATAAACTGCACTACTACGCAGAACATTCCTTTTGGTCTCCTTTAAAGACTAGTGGAGGGCCTTCATCAAAGTCTTCCAAGTCGTCACCTTCAAACGACCTGGGCTCCAAACCCTAATTCGAAATCAACACCTCAAAATTTTCCACACGAGAGGCTTCTGGGCGACTCCCAGTCTCAGCAAGCCATGGTAGATGACAGTATGGAGATCTCCTCTGACAATGGTCGTAGTGATGAACAGGGCGATATTGATCTTGACCTTGATCTGACTGGAGACCATGGTGATGAGGACTTCATTCTCGAAGATGCCACCTCCCATGTTGATTTCGGAGATGACTTCCATCCCCAACCTTCAGCAGTTGTAAACGACGATATAATGCTTGACGATGACAACGAATCCTACCAGATGGAAGACGCAGATATATTGGAAGAAGAAACCGAGCACATTATTGAGCAGGAATCGATGTCTTTCGCCACTGACGGAGATGCCTTGTACTATGTTGTTGATGGGCAGATTGGGAATCAGTCTCTTGCAGATGATACAAATGGTCTTGCTTACGAGGGATACGATGCCAACAAAGTTGAACCACTCGGATTTGATCTCCAGCAATCAGCGGAAGTCGTTCTACCAGAGGAAAATCTTCAAGATCCAGATAATTCGCCTGCAAAAAGCGGCACGGAAGTTGTAGCTCAAGGCACTTCAGGTCCAGGATCCCAACTCTCCAGTCCCAGTCGTCAAAGTCTTCCTCCTGTAGCTCCAGCTGAGCCTAGAAGCCCTCCTGCCTCCATTCTGGAGGCTTGTCCGAGTCCTGTTCACAGTACACATGCCAATACCGATCCAATATCTCTTCATGATTCAGATAACAGCACAGTTGATATCCCATCAGTCAAAGATGCTTCAAGCCTCGAGCATGTCATAGTTGTGTATCGAGACGTCGAATACGCACTGTTTTCCGCTTCGGAGCATGATGACCCAGATTTGTACTTCCTCTCAGACAAAGCGATAGCTGAGAAACCTCTCAGCGAGTTCTTCAGGGCAATTCGAGATGTGATTCGAGATGACCTCACCGATGAAGATGAATTGTGCCTAGTTGTGGATAGTCTTGGTCTTCAAGCAGAAGAGGTCAGTCTCATTAACAATAATGCCGCAGATGTTAAGCTAACTCCGCTCAAACAGGTGTCCTCGTGTATCGACGAGGTGTCCCTTCTACAGGTCTTGAGTCTACATGCCAAACTGGCGGAAAACGATGGCCTTGAAAACTCGGGAGGTTGTCACATCACTTTGCAGACGAGAACCAACTTCTCCCGCAGATTTTCGAGTCTCATGGCAGGTGCTGCAGAAGGCAAAGGCTTGTCCCACTATGCCTACTGGAATGGCCAAAGCCTAAGTCTGGACGATGCTGAGGACCCAGGAGAGAGCAAGTTTGACTTTGAGTCGAATGCTGACGGCGAGGAGCTTGCCGAAGCTACAGGCAGTGACAATGAGAAACAGCAGTACGAGAGTGCAGAAGTCAATGCTCCTGGCCGGGATCTCGTAGGACAAACAGACGAGCAAGTTGCTTTGCAGGTACGAGAAGATGAATCTGAGAAATCTCAGCAACCGGCTCTTCTAGAAGCAACCAGCTCTAGTAGCGATCCCGTTGTCATTACCGCGGAAACGACAGCTTTTACGCCAGCATCGAAGCAGCAGGACCGTGAGAGCGATGTCGATGAAGATGGAGATCTGATCGATTATTCAGATGACGAGGATGTGAAAATCGAGGAGAAGCGAAAAGCCCCTGCACGACACACTGACAACGATGAGACAGCTGCCGGTATATACACCGATTTCCTTAATTCCACATGTTTCTTACCCCAAACTTGTTTTTGTTGCAAATGCCAACGACTCATCGTAGAAGACTTCGAACAAAGAGATGAGCTCCTGCGCCGCCGTTCCCTCGACAGGCGTCAGCCATCTGTTGCAGCCACCCCAGAGGAGCGCGACGAGGATGCCGAAGAGACAGCCGTTGAGCATCAGCCAGAGGAGCAAGAAGAGGGAATCGAACAGACTGCGCTTGAGCATCAGCAATCTGACGATGAAGGCGAGACGACTTTACTTGCTGAGGATGGCGGTGTCGAAGAAGATGCAGACAGCCGCCCGATTGAGAAGGAAGAGCCTACTGACCAGAACGAAATCGGCTATGAGCAATACGAAGTTCGCGACGGTGAGGACGCTGACGACAACGGCTATGGCCACTTCACCCACAATAATCCGGAATATGGCCATAAAGAAACAGATCATGATGTCTTGGCTTTGAGCGATGTTGCTGAAATCGGGACTGAGAACGATGAAAATAATGCTACCTTGGAGCAATATGGAGAGGTTGGGTATCATGGTGATACCGAACTGGACCCTGATTACGCAGCCAAGCAAGGTGCTAATTATGAAAGTGCTATTTCAAACTTTGAAAATGAAGAGCTTGAGTTTGAGGTTGGAGAGAATTCCTACCAAGGAGAGCCAGAGCAAGAGAACGATCTTCTCGGGCTCAATGCAACAAACAGACACATCGGCACTCAAGATGCTTCAAATGCAAGCAGTCTAGATATTGTTGAGACAGCAGAGTCAAGTGTGACGATGGGTGCCGATGAGATCCAGTATGAAGACGATCTGCTCGAAGACAGCATTGTGGCTGACCCGGACAAACGTGCTACGCTCGAACCAAGTCCAGAGATTGCAAAGGTTGCTGATCAGAAGGATGAGATTGATTATGATGATGAGGAGGAGGAGGAGGCCGAGCTGTCGCTGCCATCCCCTGCCCCTGCACTCGAAACTCAAGGACATCAAAATGCCAATGGCAAGAGATCAATTGCAGATGTCGAGTCCAATGACTCCCAGACTCAGGCCACTGGTATGCCCAGGCCACCAGACAAGAGACGAAGAATCTGCTAACAAAATCCAGATGCTAAGCGTCCACGGTCATGATCTACTACATCATTTCAGGGCGATACTACGGTCGATCCTTCTGAATCAGCTTCTGGTCCATTTCTGGCATCTCGATTCGTTATGCGATTTAATGCCGCACCTGTCACATCTCGACTTTCCTATCGACATGTCCCCTTGGACACCGCTCTTGGATGCTTGACATCGAACGCGTCTACCATCTCCACAGTCGACTTCCGATCTCGACAACTATGTACGATTACGATCACTACTAACAGTGCCTTAGGAACTCACCAACAGTAAGTCCGACAGGTATACTCATGCTTTTCCCCATCGCGCCCCTTTTTGTTTCTACCCGTCCAAAATTACATGATACCCGTGATATACCAGCTTTACACTTCAAGGTCCGGCTCTGGCAATTAGCATAGCACGGCGTTCTTCTTCCTTGTTACTTTGCATGCAGGTCTGGGTGTCGAATGGCGCCTATGAAGGAGGGTTGAGGTCAATTTCCTTGCCGAGAGAATTCATATTTTGTTTAGTGGACGTTGCTCAGAGGTGGAATGCTGCTTTCACTGCAACTTCTGACACTGACTGAATGTCGCTGGCTCCTTATGGACTCGTCCAGTGTGCCTTCGCGTATGTAGGAATAGAGAGATATGAAGAAGGGCACATCAAATGATTGCAAACAACCCAGAAACCAGCATCGCCGGTCTGACAAGCCATGACGTGAATCAGGAATGGTGTAAAATAACCGTGAGTGTTTGCCCTTGCATTTTGTTCGGTAATAGATGTCTTTCCCTCTTTCATTGCTTGTAGCTAGTTGTATCTTCAAGCACACATGTCCAGTACAATCTCTGGCACATGTTTATTTTTCAAAATCGAGTACGAAAAGATGGTTTTCTTTTTCGCTAGAAACCATTCCCCGTTGCTCCACTGTAATACGCGTCTCTGCAATAATGGTTTTGCTCGATGCAGGGGAAAGGGGGTTGGTTAACCGAAGAGGGGCGGAAAAGGCGGAGCGCCGCCAATGCGCCCTAAATATAGGCCAGACCGTCTGATGCTGGTTCTGGACTGGACAACGTGACAAAAGTTAAAGGGTTTCACTTGCACGAAGCAAAAGAGCAAGAGCCTCAAACCAGCCCAGCAATTCTCTCAGCCCTGGCCTCAAACACCTCAATTCATCTCCACTCACACGCGAACGCACACACCAGTTTGTCTGCTTTGTGGCCTCATCTCGAGCACCAGCCAATCCCTCGAAATACACTCACTTACCTCCGTATTTTCGTCCTTTGATGATCGCAAAATCCCCAGCCGCCAGCACACAATCCTTCGCCTCGGCTTCGATAACAGCAGAACCCACGAGCATATCTGAACAGGGGCCTGAAACCATCACTCGACGACTTCTTCAATCTGCGATCCACGACTATATTCTCCGCGCCGTTTCGGCATATACAGATATCAGCACGATCATCAAGAGCGGCAGGGAGCCCCACGGCACGCATCTGCATTGTACTTGGTTAATTCGACCCCTGGACGACATTTCTTGAAGACGAGCTCGCGCGAGCTCAGCGAAACATACACATTGGCATCGATAGGAGGGGGAAGTCTGACATCTGCGCAAAGATGTTAGAAGACAAGTACGTTGGCAGAATCACGGCCTTATATGTTGCGCAGTTCTAGCGCGCAAGATGGAAATTAATGGCTGATTTGATGATAGATACATTGGCCTGGCTCTGGCCATCACATCTACATTGGCGATAGGTACGAAATACGGCCAGTCTCTTTGCAAATGGACATTAATTTTTGATCTAGGAACAAGTTTCGTCATCACGAAGAAGGTAAAGCACAGTCTCGCCCTCTTCCGATCAAACAAGTGGCATATATAGGGAGGAATCTGGCACTAACAACATTAGGGTTTAATTGATGCTGAAGAAAGGCATGGCTTCGAGGGAGATGGGTTTTCATATCTCAAGAGCCCCATTTGGTGGGCTGGGATTCTAGCCTGTATGCGCTCCGCCAACGCTTGCCCTTGATACAGCAACTAATATTGGAGTAGTGGTCGCTGGAGAGATAGCCAATTTTGCTGCATACGCCTTTGCCCCCGCCATTCTGGTGACGCCTCTGGGAGCACTGAGTGTCTTGATCGGCGCTGTGCTAGGATCATACTTTTTGAAGGAAGAGCTGGGAACTTTGGGGAAACTGGGATGTGCGACCTGCCTCATCGGATCTGTGATCATTGTGCTTCATGCGCCCCCGGACAAAGAGATCCAGACCATTGACGAGATCCTTCACTACGCAATCCAGCCTGGTGAGCTATCAAATCTACACCGAGAAGATACAAGCTGACTGGATCTGAAGGGTTCCTGCTGTTTTGCTTTGCCGTAGCTGTTTTTGCGGTTTTCATGATATACAAGATTGCGCCGAAGTATGGGAAAAAGAACCCTCTGATTTACCTGTCGATTTGTTCCACTGTTGGAGGAGTCTCGGTCATGTCTGTCAAGGCGTTTGGGATCGCTGTGAAGTTGACCTTGGCGGGTAATAACCAGTTCACACATCCGTCGACCTATGTCTTCATTATCTTGTGCTCAGTCTGCATCATGACGCAGATGAACTATTTCAACAAGGCTCTGAGCCAGTTCCCCACATCAATGTAAGCAAGGTCACGGTACTTCATAGGAAATCGAGCTAACACTGGCACAGTGTCAATCCGCTCTATTACGTTACATTTACCACGGCAACACTGACAGCTTCGTTCATTCTATATGGTGGTTTCAACACCTCCGATGCTGTGAACACAATTTCTTTACTATGCGGTTTCCTGGTCATCTTTACCGGCGTATATCTCCTCAACATTTCTCGTGGAGATCCCAATGGGCAGAGGATGATTGCTGGAACTACACATGATGGCATTGCCACTGATATAATTTCGAGCATTCAGACCAGAAGGAGCATGCAATCCAGGAGGAGTCTGGATCCTCACAGAATGAGCGTGGGCAGCGGATATGGCAGAACAGGAGATAGAGAGGGATTGATCCATGCATACGACGAGGAAGAAGGCTTAGGCCTTACAGAGTTGACTGAAGACAGTGATGATGAGTCCCACCTTCACGCCAACGGGAAGATGAATGGTAATGGTAATGGAAGTGCCAGTGCGAGCAAGAGGAGCTTCAGCGAGCCGATAGACCGGCCGAGGAAGTCATCATCAAGATGACCTGGAATTCCGTGTTGAGAGTTTTCATTTCCAATATTTGTATATGGTCAGCGGGATGGGAGCTTTGGTTCGACCAATCTTGAGATGATCGGTCTGCAGCATGGTCTGCCAGAAGAGTCTCTTCATACGATTGCATGAGGTTCCGGCGTTCTTGGGTCTGCTTCTGTATGATAAGAAAGAAGACATCTGTGTATGATATATCGGCGCTTGGTGCCCATAGCATGGAGGAAAGGGTTTCAAGAAACTAGAACTTTGAAAGTATTCACATGTTGCGATTCTCTATTCATCTATGCTCTCATGTGTGAAGTTTCGAAAGCCTGTGTTTTTCATTTGCGATGCATTACAAGCCCACAACCGAAAGGTCTGCAAATGTTCCCACGCGCCATATCAAAGATTTCGCCCAGCCCGTTAGTCTATTGCTCCTCTGCTGGAGCCTCTTCGCCCTGCTCGGTCGCACGTGCAGCTTCAGCAGCGGCCTGTGCAGCAGCAGCCTTCGCACCGTAATCCTGAGACATGGGCTGGACAACACTCTGCTCCTCCTTTGGCTCGATGATAGTAACGGAATCTGGCAATGACTTTTGTGGTCCTGACTTTCCTTCTGGGTCGGATCCTCGCATGATCTTGACCTTGATACCGAGAACACCTTGTCTGAGGAGGACGTGACGAGTGGCGGAATCGATGAAGTCTTTGGCTGGTTGACCGGAGTGGATCATGAAGCCGTCGGTGAATTTCATGCTCTTCGCACGAGCGGCACGCAGCTTTCCAGAGACGACAACCTCGCAACCCTTAGCACCGCTCTCCATGATGAATCGGAGGACACCATAGCATGCTCTGCGGACGGCAAGACCGTTGAGGAGCTTGTATCTGAGGGACTCGCATTGAGCGACGGCGGAGAGACCACGGTTTTGGACCTTGGCGGCGTAGAGGGAGACGGAGTTCTCTGGGAACTTGAATCGCTTCTGGATGAGGGAGGTGAGTTCGCGGATTCTTCGACCTTGCTCTCCGAGGACTTCTTGGGTGTGTGTTGCGCGGATGATGACTTTAGCGAATTAGCATTTTTGAAAACAAGTGTCGCAGATCCAAAGCTAGGGTCTGCAATTGAAGCCTCTGGGTTATGAGGGCGAGTTGACGTTGAATTCCGGATTTCAACTTACTGTCGGTGACTGTGGGTGTAACTCGGACCTCAACACCAGAATATCCCTCCTCAGCCAACTCGCGCTGGAAGAACTCGTTCAACTCAGCAAAGAAGACACCATCGGCCACGAACTTGCGTCTCTTGGAGCTATTCGAGTATCAGTATTCGAACTTTCCTGGATGTTATGACGGCGCTGAGACGCGGCGCAAGCTAGGATTTTCTTACATCGCAGCACCGGGTACGGACGAGGCCATATTGACGATTGTATGTGTCGATTGAACCTGCTGGGAAGAGGTTCAAGTCGTTGTTGTCGGTATCGTGGTTGTCGGGATCAAAAGTTCGGGTCGCAGTTTCGATGAAGTTGTGTGGGCGGCTTCGCTTAGCCAAATCCCCCGCAGATGTATCAGGTGACTAAGTTGTACTAGCTTCATTAACCAAATCGAGGTCAGCCGCAAGAAAACCACGGGATCGGAGGCGATCATGTCCATCTCAATGGGCTCAGAAATATAGAGGACATCTGAATTCATGGGATTTCATAGTATGTTTCCAGTGAAGCTATCCTGGGTGTCAAGTGGATCGTCCGTTAGCACTTGCATTTCTCTGCAACTGTATGACTGAACCTGTACTGCTGTCGAGAGTTGACCGGTTTCCGAAGCTAGAAGAAAGGTACAGCCAACCCAACATCAACACCACAGTGGATTCCAGGCAGCACCAACAAGTACAAATCGCACAACACGGGAAACGGCTGGTGGAGTCTAGGCAAGACTGTCTATATTGAGATCGTGTCTGGGTCATGAGAAGCTATTCATGTGTTGTTCTTAAAGTACGAGCGCAGCGTCAGCAGAGGAGGACAAGATGGCCGACAAGCTCAGGATAACCAAGGTTAGAAGCAGACTGGACTTTACATTAGTGGTACATACTGATTTTCGATTATTAAGATCGAAAATGTTCAGGTACTGGGAGGAGGAGAGATATCCACGGTGACTTTACACTTGACGGCGCATCATCTCATTCTGGTTCAAACCATCACCCTGCCATTACCACAAGATCTCTCCGCGCCCCCACCAAAACCAAAGACACGAGAGTCATGGATTGCATATCCTATGATAGGCTTCTGCACATTTCGTCCAACTCCGCCAGGGTCCGGGCTAGCCTCCTCAATACGACTCCGAGGTCGCGACTTTCGATTCTTGACCTTCAACTTCGTGGACGATAGACAAGCTAGGGACGCTTTCGAAAGCATCAAGGGAGCAACATGCAAGCTTGGAAGTATCGAAAAGCTATACGCTTTCAGCTACGAACCGCCACCACCCGAGAAGAAGATAAATGGGTGGGAACTGTACGATGCGAAGGCAGAATGGAAACGCCAGGGTATTAGCGACAAGGGTGTGGATAGAGGATGGAGGATATCGAAAATCAACATAGATTACGGCTTCTCCCCCACGTACCCCGCCTTACTTCCAGTTCCCTCGACCATATCCGACAATACATTAAATTATGCGGGGCGATATCGGTCGAGAGTTCGGATACCAGTCCTGACATACCTACATCCAGTCAACAACTGTTCAATCACTAGAAGTTCACAACCACTCGCTGGTTTGAGGGGGAATCGCAGTATACAGGACGAAAAGCTTGTTAGTGCTTGTTTCTCTGCATGTGCACAGCCAGATGAGATCGAGATTTCTTCATCGTCCGTATCCAGAGCAAGTCCAGCTTCCAGTCAAGCAGACCTCGGCTCTTCAAGCACAGATGGCGAGTTCTCGGAAACAGAGAGATTGGAGGATGAGCTGATTTCTTCCTCAACGATTGAAGTTGTGGGCGACAAGCCACATATCTATGGCGCACAGCAACACAATCTCATTGTAGATGCTCGACCTACGGTAAACGCATTAGCCATGCAAGCTGTTGGACTCGGATCAGAAAATATGGATCATTACAAGTTCGCTACAAAAGCTTATTTAGGTATTGACAATATCCATGTGATGAGATCATCTCTGGAAAAGGTGATTGAAGCCATCAAAGATTCCGACATCTCGAAGCTTCCCCCGAATCGAGAACTTCTTGCGAAGAGCGGATGGCTCAAGCATATTACGGGCTTACTCGATGGATCCGCTCTGATAGCTCGGCAAGTTGGGATTCAGCATTCCCACGTTTTGATACATTGCTCTGATGGATGGGATCGAACGAGTCAGCTGAGTGCTCTGTCTCAAATCATGCTCGATCCATACTTCCGGACGATTGATGGCTTTATCGTACTTGTGGAAAAAGATTGGCTAGCATTCGGGCACATGTTCCAACACCGTTCTGGGTTTCTCAACAGCGAGAAATGGTTCCAGACGCAGAACGATGCTCTTGCTGGCTCTGCAATTCAGCCAGGCGGTAATGGTGATGGTCGAAGCGATGCAATTGAAAACGCTCTACTCAGCGCTAAGAGGTTCTTTAACAAAAGTAACCAGAGTCAAGACGCCATAGCCGATTCTGACGGAGAGATGATCACGATCGAAGATTCGCCAAAGGTCAAGAAAGCCTCTGGCAAAGACAGTCTTGCAGACAAGGAGGCCACAAAGCCAAAGGAAACAAGTCCAGTTTTCCACCAGTTCTTGGATGCTACATACCAGCTTCTCCACCAGTACCCCACTCGCTTCGAGTTCAATGAGCGGTTCCTCCGGAGACTTCTCTACCATCTCTATTCTTGCCAATACGGCACATTCCTCTATAATAACGAGAAATCTCGGCTAGATGCACGGCTGCAAGAGCGCACTGCAAGCGTCTGGTCATACTTCCTTTCCCGACGCGCCGAGTTCACCAACAAAGGTTATGACGGTGGTGACATAGATGATCACGTCAAGGGAAGAGAACGGTTACTTTTCCCGAAACTGGACAAAGTCAGGTGGTGGAACGAAGTCTTCAACCGCACAGATCAGGATATGAACGGGCCTTCGAATGCAGCTACCGATAAATATCTCGGAAATCAAGAAACCGTCGGTATAAGTCGCACTGTTCTGACTGGCGTAGAGACAGCCCATACTGTTGTCCCTGTGGGCAGTGCTACGAAGCCCACGCCGAATGGGAGTACGCCCGCACCTGGAAGTTTTGCTAGCTTGAGAGAGGGCATTGCTGGGTTGGGTATCGGAATGGGAAAGGGTGGGTCCGGATCGAAGAGTCCTTCGAATACTAAAGCTGCACTGGAGGTGGAAATGCAGTAGGTTGAAAGGTGTTGGATATTTGTTACTTGGTAGTATCGGAATGAAATGAAATAGGCCGTTTGGCGTTGGGCAGAGGTTACGAAGCGAAAGATGGAAAGGGGCGGGTATCTTGTTTTTGTTTGAAATGGGATACATACATGCGATGCATTGCAGGAAGGGCATGGATGGAGTTCTGGTAGAACAGGAGAATATATGGATGAGCTTTGAACGAATGGCATATCCTTGATGAGGTATTGTAACACCAAAAGCACCCGTAGCCATGAAGTAAGCTGAGAAGAATTCCGCCAAAAAACCATCGTCACATGTCATTTGATTTCACCAAAAAAACTAGGGCAAATGTCACAGGTAAGTATCGTGGCATCAAATCATGACTTCAATTGCGCTCATCATGCGTAGAATGCAATCTACATGCTTTTCAAGTAAACCGAACGAGTACTTCCCGCCATATCTATTCCGTAACAAAGGCTTTTATAAGAAGACCTCCAGGTTGATTTCTAGTGTGCTGACGGGATACCTGTTCATTCTTAGCAGGCTTTCTCAGTCAAAATGGTGGGAAAATCACTTACCTCAACTCGAATTTGTCGAGGACGGTGGGATGCAAGATACCGAACTCGCCAATACGCTCTGCCTTACCGTTTATACGTAGATAGATCGCAGCAGCGTGTCCAGCGAAGAAAGTTGGCTCGTCAATCTCCTCGATCCAGTACCCATCCACCTTCTTGCCCTCGAGACCTTCCTCATGAGTAATGAAAGCAGTCTTCAGCATCAACAAAACACGATCCAGCAGACCATGAACGACCTCAAAACCACTAGTCTTGCCGTACCACGCAGCTGCGAAATGTCTCTCATTTCTGCTCTTGCGCTCTAGAGATTCATCTTTGAAAGCTACGTCTGAGACTTCGAAGACTTTAATGGGGACACTGTGCTTCTTGTTCTCGCGAATTGTCTTCAGAAGACCAGGGAGGAGAGATGTGCGGACGACTTGGTATTCTGCTGTCTTTGGATTAGCAAGTCGGACTGCTGTTGTGCCGTCGTCTTTGCGATTGAGCCAGCCGAAGTTCTCGTCATGAGAGCACAGGATCAGAGGCATGACTTCACTCCAGCCTGCCATTGCGGTTTCCTGGCGGACAATATCACCGAGCTTGTTGATCATAAGGGGTTGAGCGATGGTGGATGCTTTGTTGGGGGAGGTGCGTGGGAGGTTGTTGAAGCCGTAGGCGATCGCTACATCTTCCATGATATCGCATTGGTGGAGGACGTCAGCGCGAGTGGGTGGTACAGAGACTTCGATGATGTTCTTGTCTTTTGAGGAGGGCGTGGCAGTGTAGCACATCTTGGTGAGAAGTTGGCATATCCGCTCTGGTGACTCTTGGAGCCCGCAGCAGTTGTTGATATAATCTACCTCTGCTTCGGCCAGTCGTGGACTGAGGTCAGGTGTTTGGCGGGTCTCATTGTTGTGTTCGGAAATAATCTTGACTGGCTCGATTGTGAAGGGTTCGGCGCAATATTGGGAGAACATGGATACAATGATGTTGTTCACAATCTCTAACTTTGTCCTGTCGGTCCCAGTCATTTCAATGAAAACATTGGTGGTATTCAGCGTAATCTTCGAGTGGTCGCCATTGATGATAGGAGGCATCGAGCAGACAATCCGTTGCGAATCATAGATGACTGGGTAGACTGGCTTATCCCGGATGATATGAAGGTACTTCCCTAGATGCTTGTCATTCTCGTAGAACTGCATCATTTCTTCGGCATTCATCTCCTTGATCTGGTTCAATGGCGTGAACTTGATATCCTTTGGGGGTAGTGCTTCGTATGTGAAGGGTCCTTTCACCGTATCCAAATCATGCGTTCCAATAGCAACGAGCGTCCGGTTTCTGGCCAGATTCTGGTGAAGCTTGTCTTGTAGCGAGATGAAGGAGTCATATGCCTCCTGTGTGAACTTGACGTTCCGTAGAATGGATCCAGAAACATATGGACGAACTTTGAGGGTATCTGGGTGCACCGTGATTGTCTGTATCTTTCCACTCTTTGGCGCAACAAGCTTGTAATTTGGGAGCGGCGTCTTTTCTCGGAAGATGTTGAGCATCAAAGCTATTCCTTCGAAACACAGCATATCGTATCGATTTGCGGGGATCTCGATTTTGAGTTCTGCGGGCGCCTGCTTGCCATTGATGATGGGTCGTTCCGAATTTGATGTGTCCTCGTCCAGCTCAATACCAAACTCGAAGCATAACTCCTCAAACTCGGCGGTCGTGTATCTTTGGCGTGGTTAGTCTTGTCTTTAAGTGAGCGTTGAAAGCTTACTCTTGCCCCAGAGCTTTGTAGAGCTCAGCCTTATCTACGCTGATGGTAGGCATATTTGCGGCTCTGGATGGCTCTGCCACCTAGTACAGAAGATCTTCTTTGTCGGATTGTCTTGTGGTGTGGTCGAGGATCTGTTGTGGAGGATCGGCACGGTATGAGTCTCTGGTGTTGTCCAAAAAATAAAATGCGAGTCACAGCCGAGCACTTCAACCTTGAGATGAGGTACCGACTTAATTAATTAGCTGAGAAATAGAGCCAAATTAACTTGAGAAGCACGGGTAGACTCGAAAATAAGTTTGGCTTACAAGATTTGAAGCTCGACCTATTATTTACAACATATATTTGAATTTGTGTAGGTTCAAGGTACACTCCCACTTCATCGAGGGGTCCTGTTCAGCCTTGTGTTGGCCTGAATTTCAGCCCTAAAATTCTGGTGATAGACAATTCCATTCACGGATTCAGAGTTCACCACACGGTAGACCAAGATCGGTGTATGAGCATCGCATCCTAGCTAAGGGCATTCTCAGATTAATTTCCTCATCAACACCACAACCCTCTGCCTTTACCATACCCATCACGCCTTCTCAATCCACGACGTCCACGAATATATTTGTGCAGGTACGTATCAATTGAGTTGCCGCTGTCGTGCAGCCAAGGCATCGCACCGCACCTTTCCTGGAATAGCTCCGTCATTATTCAACATGGTTCCCCCACCACCTCTCCAATCTGAAAGAGCTCCCTGATGCGCGTCAACTTGCCATACTGATCCTTTGAGATACAGATCCTTCTCGGACTCGCCCCTTCTTCCACAGTCTCATTCCTCGACCGATCTACGACCATTCAGTCGAGGCTAGGCGGCCAACACGCGATCAGCCTTTCATATACTATCACGAGTCAACAGGTCGTAGACAGGCCGATTTGACCTTTCTGCGAACCTCATTCTATCACGAAATACCCCCCCAAATACATTCACAATGTCTGACGGCCCTGATAAGACGGACGAGCTCTACCCAATAGCAGTTCTCATCGACGAGTTAAAGGTACATTTTCGAAACACAGCTTCGCATGCGTGGGGAAGCTCTATTGGCGCATCTGCTCACTGTGAGATAGCATGATGATGTTCTTCTACGATTAAATGCCATACACCGCCTCTCGACTATTGCACTCGCTCTAGGACCTGAGCGTACCAGAGACGAGCTGATTCCATTCTTAGACGGTAGGTTCTGGCGCTCATAACGGTATCCTCCTCGTGCTAATGGTTGTCCATAGAATCGGTCGAAGATGAAGATGAGGTTCTGACTGCTCTGAGCGAAGAGCTAGGTGGTTTTGTCGAGTATGTTGGTGGTCCGGAATGGGGCCATGTCCTCCTTTCGCCTCTTGAAAATCTTGCGGCGATTGAGGAGCCTTTGGTGCGAGAGAAGGTAGGCTGGAATCTATGCGCCACTGGGAATACCATCTAATACTTTTCAGGCTGTGGAGTCACTCAACAAGATCTGTGAAGAACTCTCGCCACAACAGGTCGAAGAGTACTTCATTCCCCTCACGATCCGACTCTCGAAAGCCGACTGGTTCACATCCAAAATCTCTGCGACCGGTCTCTACAATGTTCCTTATAAGAAAGCCTCACCTCCTATGCAAGAGCAGCTTCGACAACAATTCGGTCTTCTTGTTCACGATGAGACTCCCATGGTTAGAAGACAGTCCGCGAACAACCTCGCGAAATTTGTCAAGGAGATGCCAGCTACAATCGTTGTCGAGGAAATGATACCCCTTTTCCAACACCTTGCCAGCGATGATCAGGACAGCGTACGGTTATTGACAGTTGAGATTCTGATTGCGATTGCAGAGGTTGTTCCTAAGGAACAACAGTCAAGTCATGGTGTCCTACTTACGGCGTTGAGGAGTTTGATTGACGATAAAAGTTGGAGAGTTAGATATATGGTTGCGGACAGGTTTGAGAAGGTTTGAAGGGACTTTTAATTTTGGGGATTATGACTGACATTGGTCACAGATTGCCAAGGCTGTAGATGATGAGGTTGTCACAAGGGATCTCGTGCCAGCTTTCGTCAAGCTTCTCAAGGATAGCGAGGCAGAGGTTCGGACAGCTATCGCTGGACAAATCCCAGGTAAGAAACTTTTGTTTACTTGTTTCCGCGTGCTAACAAAATCACAGGCTTTTGCAAGTTGATTGACAGAACGATTCTCCTAAATGATGTGATGACGACGGTAGAGGACTTGGTATCTGATACCTCTCAACATGTCCGTGCTGCGCTCGGAACCCAGATCAGTGGTCTCGCCCCAATTCTTGGCAAGCAAGAGTAAGTTCCCCCGCAAAGCTAAATGTGCCATATCTAATACTGTCTAGGACAATTGATCATCTTCTACCCATGTTCCTGCAGATGCTGAAGGATGAGTTTCCTGACGTGCGTCTTCACATCATCTCCAAGCTCGAATTGGTCAATCAAGGTTTGTGAAATTAAGTTTCTTTGGTGACTTTGCTAATCTGTACAGTCATCGGCATCGAGCTCCTCTCTCAGTCACTCCTCCCAGCAATCGTTCAGCTCGCAGAAGACAAGCAATGGAGAGTTCGATTGGCCATCATCGAATATATTCCTCTCCTTGCAAGTCAACTAGGTGTCAAGTTCTTCGATGAAAAGTTAGCCGCTCTTTGCATGGGATGGTTGGGCGACACGGTCTTCTCCATTCGTGAAGCTGCAACACATAACCTCAAGAAGTTGACAGAAGTCTTTGGCGTCGAGTGGGCTAATGAAGCTATCATTCCAAAGGTCATGGCCATGGGGGCACATCCTAACTACCTCTACAGAATGACGACCTGCTTCGCCATCACTGTAAGTATTTCTTGCATGTTTCTTGGGCACATAACTGACTCCTTCAGACCCTGTCCACAGTCGTAAGCTTGGACGTCATCTCAAAATCAATACTTCCAATGATGGATAAGCTCGTTGCCGATGACATCCCAAATATCAAGTTCAACGTCGCAAAGTCATATGGCGAGCTGATCTCGGTCTTGAAGCGCTTGCCTGAAGAGGGTACCGTCTACTCGCTCGAAAAGGCTGGTGACACAACCCCGCCATCAGCCAGAAGCCAGGCACTCATCCAGGAAAGAATTCTGCCCAATTTGGAGAAGCTGCAGAAGGATGATGATGTTGATGTTCGTTTCTTTGCTACGACAGCTGCGTCTTTGATCGCGGGCGAGCCCATGAACACTTCGCCATAGATGAGATAATAAAGAAGTGCTTGATGGAAAATGCATTGTTTTGGGCTTACGGTTGTGCCTAAACTGGAGGCCATGCTCGTTGTTCTAGATTTGGAGCAGAATACCAGCATAGTCCTTATTCACTATTCATGGCGTTTTTCTGTATAATATCCGTGACTTAGAAATTCGATGAGATTGCCCCTGAATGCCACGCCGTACATTCGTCCAGCAATATTCACCGCTTCCGTATCCGCAATGGGGGGTAAATTTTCTGCCCACATGGGCTTGCCCCTCTACAAATGTTTCTCAACCCTTCATGACATCTCATCTCAAAATCGCCCGAAGGGTGGATTGAACGAACAAAAGCCCATTTTCATTTTCCATTTCCAGGATCTCCCTTCAGCCTCGGAGTATCACTATGACCTCCGCACCGCCTTCAAAACCAAATCACCTCGAGCCCTCCCAGCTAGGCACGAAAGAATAGTAACTGCCCCTCGCATTTCCTGCAACATGCATGTCAAGTCCACCTGCTGACGGCCTTTCATTCTACAGCTGGGATAATCTCTACGTTAATGAGCTCTCAAACCACGCCTTGAACCCAACCGACGAAGGCACGATTTGGTTCGACGACTCGGCTGCTGAAGACAAAATCCTTTCCTTCCTACAGAAAAAGATCGCAGAGGAGCATATACTAGGCACTGGAATTTCGAAATCAAATTGCAGTTTTCTGGATCTGGGGACAGGAAATGGACATTTCTTGTTTGCTTTGAGGGAAGGCGAGGAGGACGATGAGGATGAGGATGGAGAAGAAGAAGGAGAAAGAGAAGGAAATAAATGGGCGGGTAGGATGCTAGGTGTCGATTACTCCGAACGCAGTATTGAATTCGCAAAGCGCATCGCTGGTGATAAGGGCTTCGGAGACGGGAGTGATAGGGAAGTTGAATTTCGAAAATGGGATATCATGACCGAAGATCCGTCTGGCGTCGTCCTCTCTGGCGAGAATGAGAAAGGCTGGGATGTTGTACTGGATAAGGGAACATTTGACGCAATCAGTCTTTCCGAAGAGAAGGATGCGCAGGGAAGGAGGATTTGCGAGGGGTATAAGGAGAGGGTTGTGCCGCTTGTGAGAGAGGGTGGCATTTTGCTGGTTACGAGTTGTAATTGGACGGAGGAGGAGCTGGAAAAGTGGTTTGCGGGTGGAGATTTGGAGGTTCTGGGCAGGATTGAGTACAAGAGTTTTAGCTTTGGTGGAAAGAAGGGACAGACTATTAGTAGTGTTTGTTTTAGGAAAGTTGGCTTGCAATGAGCTCCTTCAGGACCACTGCTCGCATATGGTCCAGTGCAGTGGGGCAGGCGGCTTCACGTACCGAGCCAGGAGTGACATTTGGAGGTTAAGTGAGTGCCCTAGTCTCACATCCTGAGATACACCAAGCGCTAATGATTGCTTTTGTAGATGTCCAAGGGGCGACTCTGCTAGATCTGTACTGTCTTCCCAAGCTGAAGTCAACAAACACTTGCCCAAGCGAGTCTGAGAAGAGGAATTGTTCATCCAGCAATTTGAGCATCTGTTTCAATCTACGCAGTAGAGCCTCTACCAATCTATTCTTAAACTTGGGATCTAGCTCGCTAGATTTTATGCAAACAGCGGCTTTGTGCTTTTCTACTGTACATCTAATTTGTCCAAATTTGCTGGAAACGACGACAAAGCACTTACTGTGTCGTGCATAGTAAGATACGGTGCCATAGAGCACTGAGGAATATCTGCTATTGCTGATACTTTCTAAACGCCCTTCTGCTGAAGTGAAGTATGGATAGTCAGACATCCTACTCAAGGTCAAGGTTCGCAGCCTCACCCTCGCATTTCTGGTCCGAGTACCGTCCTGTGAGGACAATCTGGTGGAACCAGGAACCAAGAACAGAAATTCAAGATCAGACGAAAATCTCATCCTGAGGGGGGGCTCTTACTCGGTACTCGGCGCTAGTCCCTATGTGGAACAATTCGGAGGCAGGCTGGCTCGCTCCTTCTTTTCTTGTCGAGAGAGCAGTTCCGATGCGGAGAAGATGGCACAGAATGGAAGCGGGACTTGAAAATTGAAATGGGAAGGAGCGATTGAGGTGGGTTTTGGTCTTAAGGGGGTAGGAGTGACTCCTGTCAAGTGAAACTGGGTCGCCACATGCATTTGTTTGCATGCAGCTGCATCACTTACTTCAGCTTCAGCTTAGCACTTGTCCGAGATGGAAGAAGGATGACAACAATCGACAGCAGCTAACCGCGCATTCACTGCTAGGAGTAGAAACAGGTATGCTTCAGTCATCTGGCGGGGGGCGCATGTCCTAAAATCCGTCCGTGAAATTGTGCTCGCGATGCAGCCTCCTCCTGTGATATTCATACCTCGTCTCCATCAGTTTCAACAAAATTCCTTTTCAGGTAAGTATAACTTCAAGAAAGAGATAACCGAACAGATCATTGATGATTAACATCTTCTACGAAGCTCTTTCTCACTTCAGTACAGTTGAAGTTGACCTCCCTCCCATCCGCCTCCAGTGGCACAGGCGAAAAATGTAAACAAACCTATCCAATAATTACCACACTTCACTCAACCTCAACAACCTCCCGCCCATCCACTTTACATCCCAATACATCATCTTCATCTTCATCTTCATCTTCATCTTCATCTTCATCTTCATCTTCATCTTCATCTTCATCTTCATCTTCATCTTCATCTTCATCTTCATCTTCATCTTCATCTTCATCTTCATCTTCATCTTCATCTTCATCTTCATCTTCATCTTCATCTTCATCTTCGGTAACCTCCTTACATTCCTCCTCGATACCCAAGTCCATCCTGAAGACTTCTCCATCAACTCCCTCCGCACATTCACGAACGCACAAATCCTGCAAACCTAATTCCCGATCTTTACCAAGTAGAGAAAAGATGTTGAGGCTAAGAGGTAGGCTGAGATCCATACTGCTAATAGGGACGGTGGGAGGTGTTCTCGAATAAGCCTGGAGAATCCGAAGAGGGTTTTGGGTGAAAACTTGGTGGTTGTGCCGGTGGTTATGGGTAGTAATGACGTTGGAGCAGGCACTGGAGTTGGTGGGGCTGATAGAGCATCTGTTTTAGATCAACCGTCCTTCATTGTAACTTTTCCAACAACATTAAACAATATCTGGAGCATTAAACCAACTGTCCATAGTCACGCGTTAAGTTCACAGCTTTCGCTTGACAAAAAAGTGGAACGAAGGAGCACACTTAGGCTTTCCTTGAGCACAAGCAGATGCTCGCCATGGAAAAGTCATAGAACAAGTGGTCATCTTTAGGATCCAGAAATACATGAAGGGAATAGACAGCAGATTCACGTAGTGTACAACAGGGAATTTCGAGGGCCAAGTGAACATTACTGATACAAATTACTTTATTTCCTTTTCCGGTACCTAGGAGCCGGTTTCCAACCAAAGAATCTCATCTCTATGCATTCATCATAAGTCATGAACGACAGTTTATACTCCTGACGAGTTTCAATACGGCTCCCATGAGCCTTCGAAGTCATTTACGGACCCCTGTGCCTCGCTATTTTCCCAACCTTCCACACATCCCAGAGTAAAAAGACGAATCGAAGTGGAATTACAAAGCCTGGCTCAAAGGCAATTTCCTCGAACTCGAGCCAACATACACAGTCTTTGGTGCATCGGTGATGACCCAATTCTGCGATATGGTATCCCAGTTGCTTAAATCTCGTCGGGTGATATCTGCGGTGAAGGTAGCAGATTCACCAGCATCGATGCTCAAGCGTTCGAACCCGCGGAGAACGACTCTAGGTTGGTTGGAACCGCCGAGGGAGACATACAATTGGGGGACCTCCTCGCCGTTGACGGATCCAGTGTTCTGGATCGTGGCTCTGACAGTATACAGGACATCCCAGAGCTGAGGATTGCCTCCGGGTGCGCCACCAGCGCCGAGGAGGGGCTGTGGTGATCCGTCAACCGCGCCTGGAGGCATGAATTGATCTGCTGTCTGACCATAGTCGGGGTCTGCGGAGGCAGTCCGGGCATCGCTGCTGTTGAGGTATGGGTAGATGTATTGCCATATATGAGGGAAGCTTCCGTTGGGGAAGAGATAATCGCTCAGGTTGGTAGAGAAGTTACCAAGGACTGGTGCTGCTTGTGTTGTTCCTGTGGTAGGCGTATAGGCACTGACATTGTGTTTGGTCACAGTGAGATCTGAATACTCGAAAGTGGTGTATGAGAGACCGAATCCGAACTCGTAGATGGGTGTAGTGTTGGAGCGATCGAAAGCTCGGTAGTCGATAAAAACACCCTCGGTAAACTCATCTTGCGGCGCTGCCTCGCCATTATTAGGTTCATAGAGAACGTCAGTACCATAGCTCTCGCGAGTGGTTCCCCATGTGAAGGGAGTCCGAGCTGCGGGATTGACCTTTCCGTAGAGAATATCGGTGATACTGTTTCCACTCTCTTGACCTGGAACACCGGCCCACAGAATAGCTGTAACGTTCGGGCTGTCGTACCATTCGGAAACAAGGGTAGGTCCAGTAGAGTGAATCACAACGATGGTGTTGTTGCAAAGTGCAGACACATTCTTGATCAGATCATCTCCAGATCCCCAAAGCGTAAGATTCTGGCGATCACCCTCGTTGCCATCGACATTGATGTAGCCTTCTCCAGAATTGGCGTTGACGAATACAATGGCAGTCGCATATGCTTGAGACACTAGTGCCTCGATTTGAGATGTGGCGTAGTTATCTAGAACACTTTCGTACCTGGTTCCGTCTGCAAATGCTTGGTTTTGTAGAGCAGTATCTGGAGTCACCAGGTAAGGGAAGTTGGAGCTACCAGAACCCCACGCCATCGCCAGGGTACCGTTGTCGCAACCACGATCTGGACAACTGTTTGGACCGTTTATATTTGGACCAGCATCATCTCCAATGACTGCTAGAAATCTCGGCTTGTTGAGAGGAAGTGTATTGTTGACATTCTTGAGCAGAACTGTGGCCCTAGCACCGATGTCTCGAATCAACCCAGCGTGATCGCCTCGAACATCGACATGCCAGTTGACTTGCTGAATGTTGGCTCCGACGGAGGCATGTAATGGGCCATATGTGTCGAGAGTCCAAGAATCGAAGTTGATTGGAGGCTCGTTGAGGGTCAGACCAACTTTGAAATAGGCAGCCATGATTCTCATAGCCATATCATCAATGCGCCATTCTGGTACTGTTCCATTGATAACGGCGAGAGTCAAATTTGTGCCCCAGAAACTCAAGCCAGTGTTGAAAAGCGTGTCTCCGGGCATGGTCACTATTCAAGCAAAGAGTCAGTATTTTTGCTTTGAATCGAGGGATCGTGACCATGTGTTCGCTTAAGATAGAACTGGCAGTGTCTCTTCCCCACAACAATTACCCTAGAACGCGGAGGAAAGGTGCAGAGACCGAGTCGAGATATTCGAAGGGGATGTTTCAGGCTCCTCGAAGCAAACTCGATAGGTGGAAATGAAATAATGTGACACTTACTGTCAAGACCAGCAGCAGCTGATGCTGCTCCAGTGTGCTGCGCCTGCCAATCACTCATAACAAAGCCTTGGAATCCAAGCTCATCCTTTAGTATATTATTCAAAAGCTTCGAGTTCTGGCACCCATAAGAGTTGTTGATCTGATTGTAAGAACACATGATGGAACCGACACCAGCACGGACTGCATCGGCGAATGGCCACAAGTAGAGCTCATGCATAGTGGTATCATCGATGTTTGAGGATATGGACTCAGTAATGTTGTAACCGTATCCAATGGCTTCTGGGGCTTGACGGAAGTGTTCCTGAATCTCTGTCAGAGGATTTACTCAAAGTGCTGAGGACCAGCCGTGACATACCTGCTCGTTAGCAATATAATGCTTAGCGCAAGCAATAATTCCAGCATCTTGAGTGCCCTTGATAGTCTCGGCGATTGCAACGCCAGCTACTGATTGTCAGAAACGAATCTGGATACTCTGATCGGGAGCACTTACTCAGATATGGATCAGGTGAGAATCCTTCCCAATTTCGTCCTCCCTCGGGCGCCCTGCCCAGAGGACCAGCAACGGGACCAAGCTGAACAGTAACACCCTTAGCCTTATGCTCTTGACCCATAGCATGACCTCTGGCATAAAAGAGACCTCGATCAAAAGTCGCAGCGACAGTCTGCCCAGAAGAGAAAACACTATTGTAATCCGTGAATCTCAATCCAACAGGAGAATCCTGCATACAAAGCGATCTAAATCCCAAACGGGGAATTGAGCCGACCTTTTCACGTCAATATGTGTCTTTACTTCATGTTGACAGGGAGACTTACTTGTCCCACACATTGTTCACCTTCCCATCCAACACCAGTTGTGAGATTGACTTTCTCAAGAAGTGTAAGTTGCGAGACGAAATCTCTCGCTTTTTCATAAGCATCTGCCCATTCACCCTGCCCAGACATCCATGGCGAAGGATAGAATGGCGGCGAAAACTGGTTGTTTCCTGAGCCGGGGGATGTGTTGTTCGAAAATGTCTGCTGGTGTTTTAGTAATAGTTCTGTGCCCCAGAGATAACTCGCCACAGCAAGCACAAGCTCCTTCATAGCAAACATGACGGGTAGGTAATTTTTGTGGCTTTATGGATGCCGGGCGATATTCTATGGGGGAAAAGATGCGGTGTGGTCACGACTTACTTGTCTTGGCAGGATATGAGTGGCAGTAACCACGTTTGTTGCCAGCATGGCAACGGCGATCGAGGAAAACATCATGAACTGACGAATCTACCGAATGTACCACCACAATCACAACTCGACGAATCACACCTCGACAAATTGTTGAATTGAATGTGAAGGTCTCAAAGAGATTTCCAAATTTTTACAAAGTGGCAGGCAAGCTCTTCTAATAGCTCCGCCGATCAAGCCGTCGCTTCGCAGAGAGACGCAAGCTCTCTCCAGGATCATGAGCCTCCCCGCCGTTAGCCATTCTTCGAGTTTCCTTCTCTGCAGAAGCTCGCAAGGTAGTCAAGCCCTTTGCGGCTTAGCAAGGCGGCTCCATCTCACAAAAGTTCCTGGGATCGACAAGACTTCAAGCCACCATGCTTATTCCGCGATCCCGTTTGTAAAGGAGGTAGCCAGCTCGGGTCAGGTCATGACGGTGCCGAGTCAAAGGTCGGTGGACGTGGTGGTCTACGAAAAATAGTAGGGCCGAAACTTTGAGGGGTTTACTGGAAAAAGCTTGGATTATTATTCTTTCCAACTAAGCCGAAGTCTAGTACTCATGTCTTGATTTGTCTGCTTTCGCGGTTTGCCCTGTTCTGTTGGGTTGTCCACAGGTGCTCGAGACGAGAGCATGGAAGTTCGAAAGCTCGGTCGGCTGGCTTCTTCGTCCCATCATCAAAACGTCATGAAGAGCCACAGCCAGGCATCCCTGTTTACATCCCGACGTGGCGTCCGGGCTGGCTGGGGTCTCCACAACTTGTTCTCCATGTCTCTCTGCATGAGCCGTGCATTTGACTTTCTTCTTCTCCACATCTGACAACATCTCAGCGAAATCTCACTCACTGAGTGTGGCCGCTATTGAAGCGGAGCCCGATTATTCTGAACAGTTACGAGCGTTCTGTCACCAGACTTGGAATTCGAGTTATCTCTCTTATAAATCTTGAGTGAACGTGACAGATGAGCGGAGAGTTCGGAGGGCGTTGTTTACTGTCCTCACATGAGTATGATCAGATGTGAGAGACTTTCTCAGTCATCCTATTATACCCAGCCACACAGCTGATGAAGCTCTTTACGTACCCATTGTTGCAAAACAAGAACTTGATCTTGTCTAGACTGTCCTTCACGTGGAGCTAAACATTCTCTTGGAGTCGGATGTAGCTTTCCTGAAAGCTAAAAAAGGTTAATCATCGGTATCTGGCAGTTAATAGAGAGGCTGGAGAACTCTGGAGACGAGAATGAATGGGGTCGAATTTAGCTTCATAAGCTATTATTAAGGTACTACTCGGGACATCTCACTCCGTTCTGTGCTGGGGATCGATCTTCCTGCTGACGGTCTGGATCAACAGGTACACGTCTCACGTATAGATTAAAGCGTATTCCAGAATATGTTTCAAATCTTGCAAAAGCCATGTTCGACAGAGACGAAACCCATGTGATCCAGCATGGAATTCTAATCTGACATATTCTGCGACCAAGAGTGCTTCTCCATTCCACCTTTCAAGAGCGACCCGCTTCTGCTTGTCTCCCCGCATCTTGACTTCTCGTCATCTCTTGGTACGAAAGTATGCCAAACCCGCTTAACGACTCCCGCTGTTCACTCCATCTGGACCCATCTCGTAAGTATCGGGCCGAATGCTTCCCGTGGTCGAGATCCGAACATGCAGCTCTGCATCATGGAGTGAGTACTCATCTTGGAAGTCAGTTGCGTGGAGCTTGTGTCCAATCCAAAATTCACACTACCCATCGGTGGAGAAATGTCCTGAATTAGAGATTTAACATTCTCATAAGCCCATTGACGAGCAAGCTACCTTGCTGTTGGAAGCAAATCAATCATTATGCGCAATAAGCTAGAAGCAACTCATCGCAAGCCCGGTATTGAGTCTAGTCCTTAAAGGCACTGTACTCATTGGACAAATATTATACAGCTTCAAAATAAGCCTGGTCTCCAAAGCATATCGCACACTCTCTTCCTAATAAATGCCAGGTATGATACGGTATTTCACAATCTCCCGATACTTGTTCCAGTCATCACCATACTTCCGCATACACTTCGCCTCATCTCTTCTCTCACGATGGATGAGCAGAATCGCAAAGTACAGGACATAGAAGTATGTGACGATGATACCATATCCTCGGGCAGAGCCCTGCAAGACCTCGGTGTACTCTGTCGGTCCGCTGTACACGAATGATTTGTCGGCAAGAGACTGGCCCGTTGCGGGAGCGACCGAGCTGTGCTGAACGAGGTAGCCAGCAACGCCAGTTGGGAGGCAGTATGCCCAGGACTGGAACCAGTCGCCAAAATAGTTGATGTGGCGCGCCATTCCCCACCAGCCAGAGACCAGGAGTCTGGATCCGGACTTTGTCTCGATGTATTTAAGGTGGGCGACACGAGGATCCTTAGGATCAGTACGGAATCGGTTCTTCTCGTTGTTGGTGCTGCGGAAAATGTAGAACCCAATGCTTACGACTCCGAGAACCCCAGCTGTGCCGAGAGGTCCCAGAGTCAGGGGGTATGTAGCTAGGTATCTTGCTTGGAGAGAATAGACGAATGGCACCCAGACGAGGTCGCCAAATGAAAGCATGAATCCGAAGCCATCGGTCGTTATATCCATGGTTGTCAGGATAGCATTCTCCATCCAGAATGAATCGAGGATATAGAGGGTTTGGAAGGCTGTGACGAGCAGAATGCTATCAGTCACGTAGCCGTATGATCTGTACTGGCGAGCAATGAAGGCAAAGTCCAATATGGCCCATCCCATCATACCTGGGCGCAATTCCATGAATTCTTTGATATCGATCTCACCGAGGAGAGGAAGTGTGACACGAGGATTGAGCTCCCGACCAATGAACCAATCGTATAACATGTTGCCCGAATGTCCACCAGCTGCCAGTTCTCGAAGGTCCGAGTTACCAGCCTTGACGCTAAAGCTGCGAACATAGACGAATGTTGCGAGGAAATAGGCAATGAGGATATTGGCTGTCGCGATTTGGAGGAAGTTGTCGTAGATGTAGGTCCAGACCGGGAAATCTGCGCCTTGGTATGCTGTACCAGCAGCGAGAATGCCGAATGTAACCATCGTGGAAGACCATGCTATACATCATTAGAACTATGCAGGAGACTTCAGGCAAGGCGCATACTGTTAAATTTGTACTTAAGCTTGCCTCCATTCGTAAGTTCAACACCTAACTTCTCCTCTCCTGGCAATACACGGTGAAGTATCGCACTGAACAAGTAGTATCCTACCACCTTCAAAGTCGCATCCCAGTTTGCCAATCCATATATGCCATTCGCAGGCCATCCTGCATCTCTTTTGAGTTGTTCGATAGTGGCTGTCGAAGGTGCGAGGACGGAGGGAACTGGGCAGCCCGAGATGTCGTTACATAGGAAAGTGAAGGCGTACACGACCAGAGGAAGACCGAAAGAGATAACGAATGCGCCAGGACTAGCAAACAGTTAGTATACAGTTCAATTTACAGTAAGGCAGATACATACGGTCCAAAAAATTCGTAGCCATGCGGCTCGGTGTGCTTAACAGCTGCGTCTTTCGAGGCTTTTGGCGCCATGGTGAGGTTGAATAGAAGGTCAATTGGCTTAGAGCTGTTCTGTTTTCAAAGAGCCCGTCCAGGGCAGTTAAGTAGAGGGGTAGCTGAGGTCTGTGGCCGAATTCCGCCGTTTGTTGACAATGGGCTCATCCGGCTCTCAAGATCCCGTCGTGTTCGTGTTTCTATCGATGATGACTTCAAGGCATGCACTGTCTGTGGAGAGGTCTGTGCTGAGGCTGTCGTGCAGATGTGGCTTGGCTTGGCCTGAATGTTCCTGACCGATGTTCTATCCAATAACAATGAATGTTGATGAAGAGAGAGGAATGAAATGGAATTCGCTATGGTACCGATTTTTGTATCGATTTCGATTACAATACTGGGTACATACGGAATAAAATGCTCTTACCTATTATGTATGCAGTTCTTCCCTGACGATGATGGTTACAACGCCAAAAGATTACCTACTCTTTCTCAAAGCCGGATAGAACAAATGCCGACCTTGTCAAGTCTTACGATGGGCTATTGTGTGTTTCCATTCACAGCCTCAAATGAGACGCAAGAGCTGCTTCGATCGGCCGCATTTCAAAAGACTGAATCCGCGGAATCCGATGAATGCGACGAAGTTCCCGTGAGGTACTCGAACTCTTGCTTTTATTGAACTGAGTGGTCCAATTTGGTGGAAGAATTGCGACTACATATCTAGTAAGGTATCAGACCAATAGTCTATCTGATTCATATGTACATTTGGAAGTATGGAAGAGAAGGAAAAAAAGAACGAATAATAAACATCTTCCGAAATCGAGAAACGATGGACGATTGCCCACAAGACATGGGATACTCCGGGGAAAGGGGCTCAGGGGTATTGGACCACGTGCATCTCAAGGTGAGAACGCCATCTGTAAGGTTCTCGCCAAAGATGGGTTCGAGGATAATGCCTAAGCCCTTTTCACAACAACTGCTGGACAGTAAGCTGCCCAACAACCGCAGTACATCTATCTACAGATACATTAATCTACAGCTGCACTTACTTATTGCATAAGTCTGAAACCTGTTGCGCCTGCAGGCGCTCTGCCAGAACTCTTGGACCACACCTCATCATGCACTTCCCAACCCTTCCGACAAGCTTGCTCGTAACTCTGGCATTGCACTATGGAGTGAACGCCGCATCCTCCGACGAGAAGGTCCTAGAGCCATGTACGATATCGTCCTCAACGGGGAATTTCTACGATCTGAGATCGCTGTCGATAGCTCTGCCGGCGGATGACAAGAAACCTACGAAAGGGGAGAAGGTGGACGACTGGCACGCTCGCGGATACGACTACCACAACAATGAGGCGAATTTTACACTAAATATATGTGCCCCAGTTGTGGGGAAGGTAGAAGATGTTGTTGGGGTAGATCGGAGTCTATGGAGGAATGTCAGTGCATATTATGAGCTGGGTTCGAAGAAGTACTCTATTGGGTAAGGCAGACATGACGGCCGAGATAAGCAGGTTACTGAATCCCAAGCGCAGACAGAATTCTTCGGATTTGACTTTAAGAGGAAGACGGCTTGTTCTTCAATACACGAATGGATCACCTTGTGAAACCGAGAAGAAGAAACAATCGACTTCAGATACCAACGGGCTTGAGGATGTGATTGAGAAGAAGGCCGACTCTGACGTCCGTCGAAAGTCCACCATAATCTCCTTTCACTGCGACAAAGACCCCCTTGCAACCCAAGCATCTGCTACATTTGTCGGCACCGACCCAGACGAATGTTCATACCACTTCGAGGTCCTCTCCCGTGCAGCCTGCATCACAGCCGAGCCCGCGAAGCAATCAGTCGGTCCCGGAGCCGTGTTTGCCATTATTGGTGTCATTGCAATTCTCGTATATTTCCTTGGTGGTGTATTCTACCAGCGCAATGTAGCGCACGCGCGTGGATGGAGACAATTGCCCAACTACAGCATGTGGGCGGGAATTGGCAGCTTCTTAAAGGTGAGATTCTGCTTTTGTGTCCAGCGGTCGAAGCAGAGGATCATTCCCAGGGTGACATCAGTGCGGGATGGTATTCTCCCGACGATGGAGGTGCGACCTCCGTCGGCAGCGAAGAAATCAAAATCACATATGTCGAGATCGTCTTGGGAATCCTCTCATCTCTCCTAAGCGGTTCGATTTCAGCCCATTGGCTGAACTATTGTACAAAGAAAAAGCTGAAGCGGAAATCGTTCACGAAGTTTTCGCAGCCTGTATACCCATCCTCCTGTACACACATTTCTTTCTCTTGTATATCTTTCATGCATAACTTCTCGGTGCTTATAGGATAGAAAAGCAGCATACAACGGCGTCTCGAGTTTGAAAATGCAGCCCCATCATACTCATATATACCACTTTCACTAAATTTCCGTTCTCAAAACTGTCTCCAAGAATAAGCTTGCTAACGAGACCATCAACAGGATATCTTCATCATAGCTACCTCATCATGTGCCCGTTTCATGCCAAGCAGAAGGGGGTACAGCGCATTGTCCGTTTCGCCAAATGGCTCCTCCACAGGCAGGGGAAGGAACAACCGAGCAGAGGACGAGAATCGCTTGATTGATCAGCTGGATGAGGAATGGGATGACTAGATCACGATTACAGACTTCAATCTTCATGAAAAGAATATGAATTTGGACGGGTCCAGGTCACAAGGGGGAATTATTGCATGGGAATTGGCGTTAGCTTTGGACTACCGGGATAGACGTGGAGGTGTAAAATTAGCCGACTTTGTTGTGTTTTTGCTTGTTTCGAAGACCATGTGAGAGATTGTGAAGATTAATATTTGTGACATTTCTATTGCTCCAATCAATAATATCGCAGTCTACTTTGATCGTCATCATTACTACTTTTTTGCTCGCTTCAAGTGTGCGTCCAGTGTCCCTTGCCCAGCCTTCCTTTTCACGCCTGTCTTCCCTTTATCGCCGCCTTTATTCTCGCCTCCCTTCTCAGCAGCACCACTCTCATCCTCTGCCACCGCTCCATCGTCCTCAGCCCCATTTTTATCCTCAGCATCTCGAACTTTTTTGCCACCTTCACTCATGGCATCCTTGAAGCTCTTCCCCTCTGTCGGTCCCTCCGCCGCATCATCAAACAAAGTCCTCCATGTGCCGTCTACAACTTTCTCATGATCTCCATGCAACCCAATATGGTAAGCATTCTTCATCCCATCCAAACAAATCGTCCTCCTCTCCGAGAAGTCAAACATCGGTTTTGGGTACACGCCCCCTTCCTTTACTTTCCCATCCCCTTTGACACTCACGCCGGCTTTCTTCTGATCCGCAATTGGTGCTTTCCAGGGCTCATAGATGTATTTCTTGTCCAATTTCGCCAGCTCAGGTACGTACTTTCGTACAAATTCACCTTCCTTGTCCCATTTCTGTGGAAATGCAATTGGCGAGTAACACCTGTAGAACTGCGCGAAGAATGCTGTACACGACAGCCACTGCCAATTTCCCGCATTACAAGCCGTTTCGTGATCAAGCAGCAATTCCTCGAAGACCTCAGCGCCTCGCTCCCAGGAAATATAGCAGCCGCCTCGAGTAAGGAAACACGCCACGGCGTGTCTTCCCAAATGATGAATCCAGCCATCCTGTCTCAGCTGTCGCATCAGAGCATCGATCCATGGAAACCCTGTCAAGCCATCCTTCCAGCGCTGGAACCACTCTTCTGCTTCCGGCGAATCAATGTGGTATTCTCCCGTGACAAGTTGAGTGTCATGGTCGACTTTGCTGGGTAAGTGCCAGGGGATGAAGCGGCAGTGGGAATTGTGCATTGTTTGCCCGAAGGAATAGCCGAGTGCGGCTTGGGCGCCAAAATACATATCACGGAAGAGAAGTTGGCCAGTCAGTGACACTGGAGGTTGAGATGCTTTTCCGGAGTAGTTATCTACTATGTCTTGGACGCGCCAGTAGAACTCACGAATGCTGAGACTGCCGAAATGGAGGTGTGGAGAGAGGAGGGTTGTAGATTGTGGTGAGAAATCAGTTGGCGCAGTATTAGGTTTCTCGAACGTTGCAGTGTACTTCTCGTTTGCTATTATTTCGTCCAGAGCTTTCAGTGCTGCTGTTTCGCCGCCTCGATGTGGTGTTGTAGCTGCTGGAAAGCCTAATTCTTCCATGGTTGGAACTGCAAAGTCTCCTTTGGGTCCAGAAATCTTGTCATATGATTTGTCACTGTGCTTCCTCGATGTACCATTGAAGTCAGGGGACTTGTCAGGCTGGTCTTGCTCGAAATTCAGATTCGTCTCTCCTGGATCTGGTATAGATTTCGGTGCAGGTATGGGCCGTGGTATAGGGCCAACTTTTGGTCCCGCTGCTTGGACCTGGCTAATACTCATTGTTGGTTTTCCGTGGTTCTTCTTAACCAGCTCATCGCTATCCCAAAGTGTCCTCCCAGATCGGACGATAACTTCTACTCCAGCTTCCTTTGCTGCTTCCATTATTGCTGCATCTCGATCTCGTGCATAAGCATCTGTGTCTTTTTCAAAGACTAAGTGTGTAATCCTCCAAGCTTTGAAAAGTTTTGGGAATAGTGTCTGTGGCGCCTCCCTCATAAGAAATAGCTTAGACTTTTTGTTAATTCTTGTAATGGACTTTGAAAGGTCGTTCTGGCAGTCGATCCTGGTTGAAGTTGAGAAACAGTTCGAACATGCAAACTCTAACTAGAACTTACAAGAATTGCCATCTGTTCGGTCCAACACGTGCTCTATAGACATAATGAGGATCCCATGTCCAAATAGGCCAAAATGCCTCGGGGTTGAGATCCAGTGCCGCTTTCAAAGCGGGCGAGTCGTGAAGCCGCAAGTCGGTTCTGAACCAGTAAACGACCCTTGGTTTCGCCATGCTGTAAATGAAACTTTGTCAATCGTGTTACACTTCTGGTATATCTATGGATTCTGCGGAGTCTATAATTATGTAAGGTCTTTGGTGTTGATGATGATGACGAGTGCATTTAATTATCTGGGGAAGTTTCCGAGACTAGCGTGCCCCGGATGTCGATCAGGTACTAGCGTCGTAGCTCCCTTTTCTCTTCCACGACAGGATCTTTGAAGCATCATTCCGGATGAGTGTTTATCATATCATCGGCGGTCGGCCACACGATATTGTTCAATAGCCGCATCTCTTCGACTTGCATCCATAATAACTGGCCTTGGTTCTGCCAGTTCGGTGCCCAGAGGAAGTCCTTCAATACCAGCTCGGCGTCCTCATATGTTTCCAATCCAAGTGTATCGCAAAAGCCATATAGTTGCATGATGAACCATTCCCTGCCAAGCCGAACCTTAGCAGCAATACCGCCAACAAATAGCACCCAAATTATAGCTTTGACGGTCTTGTTGTTGGCGTCATGCCTGGACATGTCGTTGAGAACCACGTTCATACAGAACTGGAGTCTTGTCACAAGTCTATCGATCAGTCGGGCATTGAAACCAACCCCTCGAAGGTGGTTATCGACGAATATCGTCGCCGCGATGCATGCTGCGGTTACGAACTTGCGAGGACCCCAAGCGTTACCAAGAATCAGTAGATTTCTCTCCGTTACATAGAGCTTATCGCTGTTTCGAATCTTCTCTTCTCGTCCTCTTTCTGTAGTATCGGCATCTATATTGGTCAGTTGTTTTAGACTTGTGAAGTTGTTTTTCAGCCCCATATTCAGAGTCTCTACGTCCTCCGTCATATTCAGAGCTTTTAAGGTCTTCATCGCAGGACATCCGGTCTGAGACAATGTGTTACCCGTCGTGCATGTTCCCCTCTCCATTCCCTCCGGTATCTGCGCCAGGGGACTCCCATCGCTGTCGAGATTGAACACCGGCGTACTTCCTAGAGCATTCGCGCAATTCAGATCTGCCCTGTAAGCATTGTAAGCTTCACAGAACTTGAAGTTTATGGACAGCTCACCATAGAATCAATCGTTTCGTGAAGGGATTGATGGCACCTTGGAGGCCTCCTCGAAGTGCCACAAGTCGTTGGAGCCCCTTCATATGGGTGTTGATTGCTGTCAAGCTTCCATTTGTAGCCTGAAGAGGGTAAATCAGTCATCGGTAGAGAGGGCATTGGGTACAACGCTTCCATACTTCGTAGCTTGACAAGCTTGCAACAGTACCCAGAGTACCATCTCCCACGGCATTGGCAATATCATCTAATCGCTGATTGACCAGTCTCATTGATTCCATTCGGAACCGAAGTGCCTCGACTGGGTCGCACTCTTGATGTGCTAGACCGTAATTACCAGCATAGTGTGAAAGCGCGGTATGGAACATGGCAGCATCTTGAATTGCCAAGGATAACCACTGGATATTCAGACGTCAGTGCCAAGATGTATCGCTGGGAATTACTTAAATGGGCATCGCAGATCGCATACCTCCGTGCGTAATTGGCCCATAAGTCGTGATGATAGTATTCCTTGCTTTGCTGAGAACATTTTGAGATTAGTGAGCATTTCTCGGTAGATATGTCGCTATGAAAAGCGGAACAAGGGTCGCCGGGATGGCAAAAGTGGTCTACCATGTGGGAGAAGTTCCAGAATGATTGAGCTGGCTTACCGTGGTATAACAGGACTTGTGTTCGAGGTGACTTTGAGGGAGGTAGTGTGTTGAAAGGATCGATCGCAGACCACGCGAGAAAATAGTCCGGTCGCAAATCAGTCCCGATGTCAGCTCTAGGCAGCGGGGGCAAGCTGCGTTGCGCGGAATTTGGTTTCGAGGAAAACTTCTCACCAGGCTGTGAATTGCTTAATTGGTCCTCACATTTCTCAGAAGTCGGCTGAAATGTCGCGGCTGAGTGTAGCGAATGGAGGTCAGGAACGTCTTTATGAATCTGCTTTTGGGATTGTCTCGGTGCATGGATAGGTGTGGTAATAGAAGGTGTCGGTATCGGTGTTTCAGCTACAATATCTCGCTTCCGGCGTCTCTTCTTGATCTCTTGAAGGCCTTGTGGCCCTACTTTGAACCGATGTGTCTGCTGAGTTACGCCTTCCTTCCTGGACGCTGCAGAAGTCCTCTCTGGTTGTGTGCTGGGCCGTCTTCGATTGTCTCGCCTGTCGTAGAAGTCCCTCATGACATGTGAGCGTATGAGAGACCGGGAATCTTCGTCGCTGGTTTGTGATGGCTTCCCAACATCCACGAATCGAAACGAGTATGCACTGTGGGAGTTGGCCGCGCAGCCCACCGCTGAGGACGGCTCCGCTGTCTCCTTTACTGAGTTGGCCATGTATTGTCTAGCGTGTCAGTATAGTTCCATGATTCAGCCAGTGCGAGCATACTCTCTGGCGCCAAGTTGAGTTCTCCCTTCTGAATTGCCCGATCGGGTTATCAGTAATCTGTACCGACGACTTCTTGTTCAGTACCACCAAGAGTTCCAAGCAATAACTCACAGTTGAAACGGGCTTCCAGTCACCTGAGTGCCTAAAGTCCGGTTCCAAATAAACGCAGCACAACAGCTGAGTCGGAACCCTCCTCATCAACTCAAGTTGATAGACCTAGACCTATGTAGCGTTATTTGCCACTGAACGTGATGTTTCCTTTACAATTGTCGAACGTAACAAGATAGGAGTACTTGTTGGGCTTTGAATGTTACGGTCAAAGGGGTGAGCTCTCGGTGAGGGGCTGCAGGAGTGCAATGAGGCTTGGTGTTTTGGTTCGCCAGAAAAGTGGGCTTTGTATCAAGCGAGCAGACGAGGCTGGTTGGCTGCGCCAAGAATTTCCTTTTCCAGGCAATGCTCTTGCCGGGGTCAGACAGTGCCTTTTGGTCTATGAATAGAGAACCATGTCAATACGTACATTCATGCAGAGGGTTTCTGGCTATCAGAACTGTGAAAATGTCAATTTCTTAAGAAGTCTCCGTTTGTTTGTCGTTGAAGAGGACATGATAACGGACCAGATCATGATTCAGGTCTTTCAGTGACTGAAAGATTAGAACAAGACCCCGTAACTTATCAATATGTTAGTCTTCGTACAATGTCGTGAAACTCGTCAAGCAAAGCTAATCGTTCAGCAGCTGTCATTTCCCTGGTTCGGTGGATGAAGTATGGCTTCGTAAGCAGCTTATATGTAAGCAGCCGACATGCCTAAAAGAGGGGTATGCTTGCAAGTTAGGAACATTGTTTGAAATATCGTCCGCATTTGACAAGTTGTTTTCTTTTGGAATATTGTCACGGCATCTGGCAACATTTGTTACAGTATGGTAAGGAGACAAAACAAAATTGGAGTTTAAAAAAAGTACTACGCATTCAGAAAAGTTACACTCCGCATCATAACGAAGTGCGTCGGACAAGCCTCAGTTACAGCCAACATGTTCAACATTTATTGAGCCGACCCCTTCGTATCTTCCTCGGTATACTCGTCGTGGCGCTTCCAATGGTTCATCTTGGTGTCTTGTCTACCAAGTGGTGTAAGATCGAGAAGGGCGTAGGTCGAGAGGATGGGATCCAAGCCCCTAGAATATGTCGAGTATGAGTGGAATATCTCATCGTTTTCCTTGAAAAAAACACTCAAGCCTGGACGCTCGCCACTCTCAGGTTTTGAAGATTTCTTGTACTTTCTGTCTGTTAGCGAGGAAGTGTCTACACATTGAAAAGCTTGACTGGGTCTGCTTGATTGAACCTACATTATACTCTACAGGGGTGACAGCATCGTCCAGGGTCACATGGAAATCATAGTTGAAGTTGGATTCGAAGGAAGAGCTGACGAAATTTCAGATTAGTGTGCACTCTTTACTGTTGAAGGTTGAAGACAAACATACTACCACGGAAATTTCCAACCCATCCTCTTCTTGAACTTCTCAATCTTTTCAATCGGAGCGCGGGAAACCACGACCAGGGTCGTGTCGCGAGAATTCAAGTGTTCAAGCGATGAAGGGAAGTTATCAGCCATGAAGCAGCAACCCTCGCAAGCAGATTCTTGGCCTGGTGCGAGCATGAAATGATAAATGACGAGCTGCTTCCGCCCCTCGAAGACGTCGGAAAGTGTAGCCTTGCCATTAGGCCCGTCGAATGTGTATTCTTTGGCGAGCTTCACCATTGGAAAATCATTCTGAAGCTGCGCCTTGAATTCTGCATTAGCACGGGTAGCTGCTTTCTCCTTTTCCAGGAGATCTTTGCGGGCCTTGAGCCACTCTTCTTGGGAGACAACCTGAGGAGAGTCAATGGTAAGATCTTTTCCAAAGGGCTTGCTTTTTCTTACTCTGCCAGGCATGTTGAAAGAGGATACTTGAGGTGCTATGTTTGTATGCCTGAAGCGATTGAGGCGCAATGTCGTGAAAGATTTATGTGATTTTCAGATGTATAGTGATGAGTGGAAATCTTATTCTATTTATCTCTTTCGGATGCTATCTACATCTTGATCATGGGAGGACAGAACCTCCGTCTGACACGCTTGACGAGAATCGCGATCTCATGCAACTATCGTGAGGGGTTTCGTGTTTGAGTTCAACGCGGGTTCACGTGGGTTGTGCCGATCTTGCTTACTATTCATCAACCATCCCTTGCATCCATCCAATCGACGAGCAAAGCTACTTCGAAGGTTCAAGCCACCTCACTTCTGCCTATTTCAAGACGGTAAGTCCATGCAATCAAACCCATATCGCAGGACAAGTACGGCCGTACTTCTAAACCCCTGGTTGTTTGTCGCTGTGACCATCGACGATCAGGCTCCTGGGTCTTGGTGGCTCAATGAGAGGGGGTCAAGTCACCAATAACTTTTGTTGAGTCCTCAGAATTGGAGAGCTGAACACGCCCGTCCTGCTTTCATCATCCCTTCATATGATTAATCCCCGCATTGTATTTTGGGCGTGCTGATACGGCTCCTATGTTGTCTCGGCTTGCCAACCGACTCGAAATCAATATACCTCAATTTCGTTGACTTGCCATAGGTCCAGAATGCCAAATGAAGGGAAGCCACGGAAGAGGACACCAACATGGACATGCGAGTATGCGCACAACCTGGAGAAAGTCACTGAAGTGCGTCTCCAAAATCGCTCCGCTTTCCGAACGGGAAGGTGCATTCTGAGATCAACCCGGGGCACGACCTCTAATATTCCGCCCGTGGCACAGAAAGCTCATATAGACACTGCGATGTGTTCCTCGCAATCGAAGTGTGCTTCAATTGTTCTGAATAGGTGATTGCTCTAAAAGCCTCACTGTAAGGACTCCATTGTTAAATGACATTGGTTGTCCGAGATATATTAGAGGTTCGGCGATATCAGCTGCTAGTTGTTGATATATTCAGAGAAATTTGTATGTAACCCACTCACCATATCCTACAACAACTTCTCAATCATGCTTGAAATGTTTCTGCTCGACTTATGTTACCCGCACGTCCAATTTAGTTCACCTCACAAGATCCCAATATGCAAGTACTTAATGCACACGAAATGAACAAACGCATCTGGTTGAGTTGGAAGTCATGCGACTCTTACTTGATCGCCTCAGAAAGCTTCGAGTTGAGACTCAGCTCAGTTGAATCAGATATCCCATACTACATGCCCTTATTGGAACTCATTTCTTGCCCATCATCGTGGTGTTATGAGTCAGGATATGAGCCCATCATGGGCAATGCTCGGTCTGCTGCATCAAATGCCAAGTTTCCCTTCTCCGTATGCTAATGTCCATCCCTTCCCTAGATCATCCATGATTTGGAACAAGGAGGATATCTCCCATCTGCTGAGCTTGATGAAAACGTGTTTTGTGCAGCAAACGGAACAACAAGATTCCACATGTCGACGTGTCGGAAAATAAAGAGCCTATCTCTTCCCAAATAAGTTTCTGACAACATCCCATCCACAGTCACTTTTCAAAGAAAGCCGCTCGTTCAGTTCGCAGCTCTCCAAATCTCGTAACATTCCGAAGATGAAGCTCAAAACTTTCCTCATAGTGCTTTTGCTGGGTCTCCAGTAACTTATCTTTCTCTTTTGGCCATTTCATGCTGACAGAAACTCCAGGTCCCAACATGTTGTAGCCCAAATGCTTTCGTACGGATACAGCGCTGGATATGGATGCACAGATATTGTAACCATTACGATGGATGTGCCCGATACTTCCTTGCCTTCCGAGGGAACTTCATCTGCGATCGGTACCGCTGCCAATTCAAGCACGTCCGATTCGATTGTCGAGACCACAATCTCCGAATTTGTCACTATGACCACGTCGTTCACCGCCCTCACAACTTGTTTCCAGACCACAACTGATACATCTACCCGCTCAGCCAATACCAGTGAAATCACGACAACAATCAAAGGTCCGGAGGAGTCCAGCACGGAAAGTCCTGCAACATCTGGAGTAGTTGAAACTCCGGCAACAGATTTTCCACATGTTACCACCACCACATCCAGTATTGAGGTGTCTTCAAACGGTGATGAGAGCAAATCTCGGCCACCAGCAGCCTCTCATCCACAAGTTTTACCGGAGGCCCTTCCGAATCAATATCTGTCTCTGAAGCTACTCCTCGGTCCGATGACCTATCGACTTTCTCCTTTCTCCTTTCCAAGCACCGACACAATTACGCCGACCGCTGGTGGTGTTGTAGCTACACCAACGGCAAGGGTCGGGGACTTCCCAACATCTTGGAGCACTGAGACCACACTCCAAGAAGTCACATATGCGGAGTCTTTGACTGAGACATTCTCATCGGTGATCAGCACATCCACCGGCATGCTCTTGAACATGACCACCACTAACAAATCGAGCACTTTCACCACAACCTCCACTTCCCCTCGCAATTGTACTCCTACACAGGCCAACGGAGGACAGTTCACAGCGACATCTTTGGGAGCCGCCATCTCCACAGAAGTCCCCTCCTCCTGCGACCTCACGTCCTCTTCCGCCGGCTCTTCGTCTGTAACCAACATCTCGTCGATCTCCACGGCACCTTTGACGACCGTCATCCATGCATGTCGGTTCAGCACCACAGCTCTCAGAAAGGTTCGCAAAGGCCATTACCATGCTCAGTAGGCAAAGAACAGGTGAGCTGTAAACTGTCACGAATTTGATATGTACTGATCAAAGCAGACATCTTGTCTCAAATATGCTCCTCAGCTGAGAACGGCTGGATCTTGGTATCTGCCCGAATGGAAGTTTTGCTGAAAGCTGCTTGATGGAAGTTATGTGTGGGTGGAAGGAATGATTGTAGTAGAGTAGTAGACACGCTCCTTTAACACTTTCCGTCCTTCTTCGATCAAGAGGTTCTGGCTGTGACATCATTGTCTTCAACATGTGAAATGACCGAAGTGAAATAATGCCATCTCTTCTCGACCATTAATTAGAGATCGGGGTCCGACATCATTCCGGAAGCCCTTTCAGACAGTTTTTGTTGGAGCCTTACACCATGTGAGATGACGGTACCTGAATACAAGCTTCTTCGAGAAATCCTGCCAGAAATGCACGATGCTGACCGTCATGCAGAAGCGAACATAAACTCCGCGGGGTTTAGAGACTGCGTCAAACACTTGGCAAACTGTACAGTAGCGGCGCAGTGGCGAGCATTACACCAGCCTATTTCTTGCCAAATGTATCGGCGTCAGCTTGCTGCAGTGTGTTATTCGGAGATAGCAGTGGCCCGAAATCCCCACTAAATACATTTATCTGCTGGGGATGAGACCAATAATCTCTCCCGAAGAAGGACCCCCCGAAAACTTGACAACCTAGAAGATATACTTCCAACCTTTCCGAGGCACAATCTGGCGAGTAAGTCCGATTTTTCGGAAATGGAAAGCTTACGGCCGTTTTTTTTCTTTTAGAACATGGCTGAGCTTCAAGACTGATCGGTGTGAATATCATGAGGCCAACTGTGCCTCATCGATGGTCTGTTGAACATGATGCTTCATGGCGGCGGAGAAACACATGGGAGATGTATAAGTACGTCTACTTCCATCAGCTATTGCACTTATTCACCATCATATCACATAATATTGACTCAATTCAATCAATCAACACCCTTCAATCAATAACTTTTCTCCCCAAAGTCCTTGACTTTCTCTTACAGCTCTGTAAATTTATCATCCTTATCAGTCGTCATAACCATCGGTCATAATGCCTTCCTTCAACAAAAAGACCACTGGCAATGAAGTCGTCGCTGATTTTGCTTCTTCGCTCGCCGGCAAAACAGGTGAGACTCTCCTCTCCTTCACCTATACCAAATACTAACTACCTCCTAGTCCTGATAACTGGTCCCAGTAATGGCTCCATCGGTGCGGAAACCGCGCTCTCACTCGCAACCGGCAGCCCCTCAGCAATCATCTTGGTCGGTCGCACGGAATCCAAAGTCCTCCCTGTGATCTCCAAAATCTCCTCCATGAACCCCTCCATCACCACCAAATTCATCACCTGCGACCTATCATCTCAAGCATCAATTCGTGCTGCTGCGGCCGAGATCAACAACGCCTTCTCAAAGATCGATTATGTTTTCAACACTGCAGGCGTCATGGCGATCCCAACGTACCAGACGTCGAAGGAAGGCGTCGAAATGCAGTTTGCTAGTAACCACCTCGGGCATTTCTTGTTGACGAATCTGATCATGCCGAAGATCTTGGCGGCTGGGGAGGGAAGTCGAATTGTCAATGTTTCAAGTACTGGGTTCGAGATGGGAGGCGTGAATTTTGAAGATATCAATTATAATGTAACGCATCGGCATTTCTCAATATGAAGATGTGAATACTGATTTTGGTTGTTATTCAGGAAGGCAAGGATTACGATTGCTGGGCAGCATATGCGCAGTCCAAGACTGCGAATGTGCTTTTCACTGTTGGACTTGCCGATAGGATGAGAAATAAAGGCGGCATTCAATCGTTCGCTCTGCAGCCAGGAGGTAGGTACCTTTCTTCCAAACTTGGGACTAAGATGGAAATGTGCTGATCTGTCTTAGTTGTCACTGAATCCAATCTCTCTGCTCATCTAACACCAGAAATGTGGGGAGTAGTCATGAAAGCTCTTGAAGCGTCGACTGGTGGCGATCCCACGAAGATGGAGGCACCGAAGACGTTACAGGAAGGTTGCGCGACCTCTCTGGTTGCTGCACTTGATCCGTCGATTGCTGGTACGGTCAATCTCTGGTTCCGATCTGCCTGGTCTATCCGTACTACGAGATATACTGACTTTGTTGCAGAACAATCTGGAGCTTTTCTGCAAGACTGTGCTGTGAGACCTGTCCTTCAAGACTATGCTCGAGGGAAGGAGAATGCTGATAAGCTATGGGAGCTTAGTGAGAGGTTGGTAGGCCAGAAGTTCTCCTGGTAGATTGACTTGGAGGATTCGTAGGAAAGATTTTGTAGCAATTTAAAATACTACCTGGTGTACTTTTCCCCGAAACCTCGTCAGACTTCACCACATCTTGCTCGCTGTCTGTAGGTTTGCAAGATAGGTCTATGACCATGTGAAGAAATGAGACAAATGCCAAGCCGACTGTCTGAGATAAACAGAACTCCATCGCTGGTCGTTTGCAATTGATATCTGTAAATTTCTTTAATTCCGATCGTCACGCTAGGTCTTTGAAGGTGACTAAGCCAATCTATTCTTACAGTACTGTAAACGCATGATCTCCGAAAGCCTGGTAACTCGGCTCAGCCTTTGGGACGAAAAGGGTCTGATTATGGCTGGAAACATATTCCCTGCAAAGATCCCGCAGTGGTCACGGCCTGTTTGGTCGCTCCAGTCGCAAGATGATCGTCACCCCTGACCAGTTTTCGTATCGCAATGACAAGCATTGCCAAAAGTCAACGACCTTCCTCGTTGCTCATACTGGTGCGACTTGCCCTCGTCGATGTCGTATTGTCGATATATTTATCTCAATATATCTCGCCGGCTGTTGTGTCGATGACAGAGTGTTTCCCCCTCGAGCAATCTTGTTTGCAGAAACCCCTCATATTTTTGATTACGAGCGGGCCCGGCATGGTCTCTCTGAACAAATAAGCAGGCTGACTTCAGATGCATAAATGTCTGCAGCTTGGCTCCTGGCGATGGAAGAGGCTCTGATTCGATGCCTGGCTCCTTCGGATGCCTCCCATAATCCACCAATTCGTCGCGGTGTTTCATCATTCCAGACGAGCCGGGAGCCCCCCTGAGAAGAATCCTCTTAAAACATCAAAAAATCCAGAATGGCCCGCAACAGAGTTTTGGTGAACAATGTACTGTGGACCTGGGGTTATGGCCCTGGACTGAGTGATTCGCAAAACCCCGAGAACAACTTAGTACTTATCTCTGCTCCGCCCATATTTAAAACCTAAGACCGAAAATGTATTCGCCTTTCCCATCCACACCAGGCAGAGGCCGTTCAAGGTTCTCAAAAGTGCTGCCCGTACCACCAGGAGAAACTTCAGCTAGAACAGAAAAATCGCCAGCAGCATTGACCTCGAAATCTTTAAGAACAGACCTGCCACCTTTGCCTAGTGACGCAGCAGCAAAGGGCTCCATGGCGATCCCACGACGACCTGTAGGAGGCGGGGCTGGCGGAGATGTGAAGAACGAGAAACTTGCCAGAGCAACATCGATTGCCAGTGTATCGTCTGTATACTCTGACTCTCCAGGAGTCTCACGAAGTTTGTCGGGGAGCAGCAGCACGAAAGATTCTCTGAGTGGTGTTGATTCAATAGAGGACGGGCCAACGCCGCCTCTGCCAGACAAAGACCGCCAAAACTCAGACGAGAAACCGCAAACACACAAAATATCGTCGAATTCAATTTCGAGTTTTGACAACGCTCTCCAACCAACCGAGCTTTGGCGTAGACGGTCGGCCAAGAGTGACCGTAGTATTGTTTTTCCCGATCTAGTCTTACAATCAAGCAACGGATCAACAGCGAGCCCACCAAGACGGCAGGTGCAAACCACGGATCGACCTCGAGATCATTTGCCAAGAAGCACGACAAATCGTCGCAAACCTGTGCCTGCTCGTCCGGCTCCTCCACAGCCAGACTATATGGGGAACAAGGTCGCGAAACTGAGGAAGAAGGGTTCGAGGGAGGATTCCCGCGATGATGAATGTCCCGCTCCTCAGCCATACGAGTCTGTCCAACGCCTCCCTACTCCAGAGTACCTCAAAGCCGACGAACAGCATACTGTAACGCCCAGTATACTCTCACCGGTCTCGCCCTTTACTCCGCCAGACGACAAGCCTCCTCTGGTCCCGCGCAAGTCGGAATCTCGCAGTCTAGCCGCAAGCCAAGGGAGCAGCGATGCCACCATCGTTGCTCGTGACATTGTTGCGCCTCAAGCACCTACGCCAGAGAATGATCCCCCTATCAGACTCGTAGCCCACACTAGAGGTGGCAGCAATACCCTTACCCCTCAGCCATCCTCAGGCAAGACATCACCATTGAACCTTCCATCTCCAGCGTCGCATGCCGCGTACTTCCCAACCGTCCGATCTCCAGCTGCACCTGGCACCATCTTCCCATGTCCCGAATTGGATTTGGTACATTTGGAATGCTATCAATCGCACAAGAACATGAAGGGATGTAATAATAGGGTATGCCCGACTGCCTGCATGGTTTGCCAACGCCAGGATACGGAAAAGCGATGGAGATGTGCGTGGTGCTGCTTGAGTGCCTGTTCAAGTTGTATGCGGGCTTTGGATTCAGTGCCAGGGAAGGATCTACGCCTGGTTTTGGAGAGGATTGGAAAATGAGAGCATACATTGTGACGATGACACGGCTGCGGATTGGCAAGGATAAGGGTAGAGGTATGGGAATGGCGTTATGGTTTGATGACTGGGTTTTACACGTGTGCAATGTCATGTACACAAAGGATGACAGTATGCCTCTCGTCACAGCAAATGGTTGATGGCCAGGCTTTACGCTGCAAATTGTCCTGGCCGTAGGGGACTAGATCAATCTCCGCGGACAAAGGATAGAGGATAGAGGATGGTCGTGTTCATGCATGGGTGAATCTTGTACATAGAACATTTGATTTCAAGGCTAGTTGTGACATGGCAACCAGGCTGTAGATGGGATGGCGTTTCTTGCGATGGAAAACTAGACAGCGGCGGTCCTGCTGGTGAACAGAAATGCAATTCTTCTACGTCCTCTGCACAGCTAAGCTTTGTTGTGATCGTCACTATTTACTCGAATTAGCCGAGAAGGCTGCGCTAACAAGCGACGAAAGGGGTCGCAGGCGGCAGGAGGATCATATAGTAAGCTCTGGGATCACCTTCGTCGGTTTTGCAACACGCTCAAAGAAATTTTCATTAAACAATGCTCATTATTTTGTCATGCCATGGTTCTTTCGAAAGGCCTCATCCTAGATGCTCACGCGCAGTGTCGCAGCTCCAGCCGCCTGCCTTGCCAGCTTCCTCTTATCCCCCTGCCGCTTCGCCCTCTTCCTCGCTCGAAAAGATTTCAGGAAGATCTCCTCTTCATAACTGCAGTCCACGGTCATGCCCATACACTCCCTCCAGATCCCGGGCTGCGAATGATAGCACAGACTTGCTCTCGCGCCAGTTTCAAACGGCCACCACCTCCAAACCAGTTTTGTGTTCCAGGAAGGTGCTGCTTCCAAGAAATGCTTTTGGTTTTGTTGCCGTCAGAGTCTCCCAAAGAACTTCTAACCTGCGCGATAGAGACCGCTATAACGCTTCTGTACCTGCCGCTCCATCCGGAATCCAGAAGCATGTGTCGATACGAATGACGTCGTACAAGACCACGATCGTGACTTCGAAGGCGAATTCTATGATGATTAAAATATGTTTGCTTTCGAGCCTTCCTAGATTCTCTGCTGGCTGGCCATCGCGTATGGAGCTAGCCTGGTAAATTCTCCAGCCAAGACTGATACAGTTGAGAATGATAGATGGCAATTTTGCCCCTGAATCTCCCAGCTGCAAAGTGCTTTGTCGGCGCGCTTCGTGGGAGAATAATGCCAGAAACAATGGATAGGATTGAAATGACGGAAAGGAACAGTTTGTAGCAGAGACCGAGGAGGAGGAGGAGGAAATCTCTGGTAGTCACTTGAGCAGTTGCATCAGTGAGTAGATAACAGCGACGGCGACATATTTGCTGTAGACTATGATGAAAGGAATGGAGACCATGACGAAGAGAGAAGCATAATAACATGTGCAAAATGATCTGAGTACTCTTGAACCACAAATCAGCACACTGACTAGAGAGATGTCTGCACTTTCCACTGGTCTAGTCTCTTCAAAAAAGTACCAACGTTAAAACAACAGCAGTAAACTGCAAATACCTCGTGTGAAAAGCCATAAGACGAACATGGAGAGGACAATTATTTTTTTCGTCTCGTGTGAGGCACCCAATATGTACAGGCTGAAGTGACATTTCTTGTTTAGGCTCACGATTGGACTTCTACTAGCTGGTTCGTCTGGAGTTTAGATGTGGACCATTGCGCTGTAAAGCTGCGAGTGTACCTCCGTACAGGTGTTTCGTTTGTTGCGAACGTACATTGAGGTGGGGCTGTGAATCATGCAGTTCGAAACACATTAATTGGGCGGCATCCCCGGCACGCATTATGTATATCAATAAGGAATAAAGCTAACGGTACTGCTTGACGATCGTGCTGGACTCGAAGTTGCGATTGACGATTTCTTGTTATGTTGCAGATTGCTAATATTGGCGAAGGAGAGAATTGATGCCAGAGCCGGGAAGCCGTTCAAGGATTCCGAGACCCCTGAGCTGACCGCCAAATCCACTAAAAGTCCGCTCGCAAGGCTGCACTGTTTGCCCCAGTCAAACATCAACAAAGCACCATGTCCGCCATTCCCTCGAGAACGCGATCGCTGCGCAAACCCCCAGAGTCCGGGTCCAGATATGACCGCTCATATACTTCAGATGCGCCCGAAATCTCTACAGCGCGGCCAGAGCGTACCAGTCAATCTCCAAGTCGCTTGCCAGTGAAACCGCCGACGCGCAGTGCTAGAAGTATATCAACAACGTCGCGCCCACCAAGTGCCACTGGGAGCATTTCGAGCAATGCCTCTATGCGACCTCCTCCGCCACGGGCAAATATAAGTAAACCTACTTCGACAGGTGGACTGCAACGATCGGCCTCGAATCGCCGCGCAAACCCCCCCGCAGCGCCAGAACCAGAACCGGTGAAGAAAGACCGGTCAAGACCTCCAGTTGTTACGTCTCGCCACCTTCGCAATGCCTCTGCAAATTCCTTTTCCACGAGTACTGCAAGCTCGATGGGTAATGGAGGAAACGTCTCCAGCCATACCCGCACGAAGTCCTCTTCGACTCTCCTAAATTCCACCACCATTCTACCACCTTCTAAACGAAATTCAGTCGAAATTCCCAAACTGCAGCCCCCAACTGCAGACACTCAATTGAGAAAACAAGCTTTCTCTACATACCAACAACACTTCTCTCCTGCCAAAAACCTTGCGCCCAAGCCCCATCCAGCAGCCTTCCTTGCCCCTCCTTCTCCCAGCAAACTACCTTCGAATATAGCCATATCGGCAGAAACTGCAAAGCTGCAGAATGAGCTACTCCAACTACATCTGCTGCACAGAGACGCAGCTCAAGTAGAGAAAGAATGGAAAGCTAGCGCGAAAAGGAAACTAGGAGATCGATTCCATTCCATTGTTGACAAGAATCACGAATTGATACAATTGGAGGTTGAGGAGACAGGCAAGATCAATGCATTGGCGCTGAAGAAATGGCAGGATATGGGAACGCCGGGCTGGGGTTTGGATGAGAAAATTCAGGTTCTTGATGAAGTTGTTACCGGAGTGTGGAATCTGGGAGAGTCTGGTGGGAAGTACTCAAGGATTGTGAAGAGATTCGAGCGGTGGCTTAGACGATGTCAGGATATTCAAGAGATGAGGGCTAATGATGAGGGACTCGATGGCGACGAAGTTGTGTTCCTGGAGGAGTTGGACAGGGGATGGAAGGATGATTGTTTAGGGTTGGGCAGGAAGTTGGAGACATGGAGGGACCAGTTGAGGGAACTGGGCACGCTAGATGATAATGGCTCGAGTTTGAGCATTGTGGTCAATGGGACTCGAGATTTAGTGAGAGGTATGTTGGCTGAATTAGGTGTCATGGCGCAGATCGAGCGAGATGCTATGAAGATGGAGGTTGAGTGGATTAAGAGTATGAATGATGATGTTTTGGACGACGATACGCATACCCTAGTAGGAGCGATTTGGAGGTCTCGGTAGACTTCTATCTGATGAATGAACGTTCAATCCATAATAGCTCGTCCAATTTCGAAAATGACTGTCTTACAAAGTGAGTATTTCGTTATGATTTGCTTGGCAAATGAAATTCATGAACGACGAAGCAAGCAAACCCAGTGTTGATTTCTCGCTTCGGGCCGTCAACTTCAAGCTACAGGCTGTCACTTATGGACCTGGCGCCTGAGTATCGTCACATGCGGCAAGTCAACCCTGGCAGCAGCCGAACGGTCACTCGACTGCTTTCCATTCTACCTACATTCCTCCAAGTGGAGAAGCTTCTCCAAAATGCCTTGCTTTGCCCAAATTCCTTATATTCCTAATCATCCTCGAATCTCTGTTTGATGATTGTCTTCCAGTTTCCAGTCGCAAACTGCATGGTGATGAACTGCCTAAAATCTACATCCTGGCCTGGGACCTCCTCGATGTCGAATCTGGAGAGGAAGTTCGCAGCCACCATCCGCATCTCAGCCCAAGCGAAACTGCTTGCTGTTAATTCAATGTGTCTATGGGGATGATGTACATTGAAGTGGAGTATGACTTATTTGATGCCAATGCAGGAGTGTTTCCCACCAGAGAATGGATAGTAAGCTGCCATGCTGTGTCGCTTAGTACTAGCAAAGTAAACAGGACTTGAAGGGGCTCACTCCGGCTCTGGGGCGCCATCCCTCTCATCTCCTTCAAGCCATCGCTCTGGCCAAAATCTCAACGGCTGTGGCCAGAATTCTCCATTTCTCTGGAGCTCTCTGTAGCTTGCACTCACGACCGTATGCGGTGGCAGGTCGTACCCCATCAAACTCACCCACTCTTTACCTGTTCTACGACCCATCTCACTGGCTATAGGATGGAGCCGCAAGTTCTCCTTAATACAGGCATTCAGGTACCGATAATTGGGATTATTTCTGATCTCTCTACTATTGATAATCGGATCATGGATATTGCGAACTGGAAGACTGGCCAATAGTTTCTCCTTGACCTCCAGGTTGCGAGCAAGTTCGAGAAACAGACAAGCGATAGTTCCAGACGTGGTCTCAGACCCAGCAAGCAGAATCTCAGACATCTGGTCCACAATCTGGCGTGTGGACATCTTAGTCTCATTGCTAGGATTCTTGCCTTCGTCAATTAGATGCTGCAACAGATCCGGTCTCTTCTTCTCGACATCGAGGATCTGTTTCCGTCGCTGGACAAGTTTGTCGATGGCGATAATCATCTGAGTAGGCCAATCCACCTCGACAGTGATGCCGAAGGAACGGAAGAAACGCTTGAAGTAGACGTTCTGGTAACGTTTGGCGAGGCCGTCGAAGATGGCTCTGGGAATGGACTTCCAGATCTTTTCTTCGACGCCGATGACTGCTTCTTTCTGAGGATTGGTTTGGCCGAAGCCTTTACCGAAGGAGCATTCACCCATACTACAGTTGTGTCATTATCTTGTCCGATGGCTCGGGAGGGAGGTGCTTACATGTCGAGAGCAACGTTATGCAAGTCCTCCATGAAATCGCTCTCGATAGCTGGACGCTTCACAGTTCCTACTTTGGCTTGGTCTAAGCCGGCCTGGTATTTCTGCAGGAGATCTCGCACGCATTGCTCAAATAGTACTTCGAGTTTGTCGATATATGCCACAGTGAAGGCTGGAGAGAGGAACTTCTTAAGTCTGCGATGGGGCTCTGGTCGACTAGCATGGCATACCAATTAGTATGAATAGTCCTTTTTGAATGAGGGTGTGTAGAAACACTCACATCTCGCCAAACAAACCTGGGTTGTATCGATCACGCGAGATCTCGGAGTACATGGCGACTTTCGGCAAGTCAACAGAGACGAGGATCTTCTTCATGCTTTCTTTATCGGAGATCCATATTTGGCGTGGACCGAGGCGGACTATAGGACCATAATTCTTATGAGAGGACTCTGCTAATTTCCAGACTTTGCCTGTGGCAACTGTTGTTCAGATCAGCCATGAGATCCACTGTTTTAAGGCCTGAAAGAGAACTGACAGCCATATCTTAGATGCATGGTAGTCCATGATGCGTACCATCTTTGCAGGTTTAGCACAATTCATGAAAAAGCTAGAAGCAATACTAACGGCCCGGGGATCTTGGAAAGTGGAGAGCGAGAAGCTATGATCACGTTCCTCGCCTTCTGAACCACAAGTAGAAACAACAGCACGACTACTGCCGACGAGTACACTAGCCAGGACATGGTCAACACTCTGATGTGGAGTAAAACTGAAGATGGTGAAGTGGAGTATGGTCGAGAGAGATATGAGAAATGAAAACTGGATGGGACCATGGGACGACCTATGTATTTAGTATCCGGGAGGTCAACACATCTGGTGCACGTTCGTATCTAGGCAAAGATTCAAGGCAATTCACTGTAGATCCAGACAGAAGGGGTTTTATTACTGACCCACAGCCGGCGATTCATGACATTTGTAACTCGAGACTGATCACCTGTCACCAAGACCCCATAGTGGCTGAAAAGGGACTGTTTTGCAAACTCTCTTCGACTTCTTGTCACGACATTGACTCTCGGCTGACGAAAACATGGGCGATGGAGGCGAGATAGCTAGATGCGAGAATCTCGGTTTTTAGCTACGATCCTTTCACAAAAGGATTCAAATCCCTGAGGAAGATGAAGTTGTGAATCTCCAAGTAATACTAACGACTGAAAATAATATCCCTGCAAACTCTTTTTGACATCTTGTCACAACATTGAGTATCATGTCTCCACAAGAAGGCAATGCATGGTCCACCACATGTCGGCACGGAGCAAGTGCTACTTTCGGGTGTATACAGCCATCGCTCCTGTTGACTCAAGCCCAAGTTTTAAGGTTCTTCTTGCTGTTGTCGTTAGACGTCTGAAGACCTTCGGATTGTGAGATTCGAGTTGTATAATAAGAATCAGAGCAACTTCTCGACACGCTCTCGCATCGATTCTCGATAGTCTTCTCGAAGTCTCATGCACATTCTATTCTAGGCTGAGCATGATATCCTGTACCATGAGCAGGCGCTGGCTGCTGAATTTGACTTGGGATAATCGTCTTCGACCAAGGTCAGAATGAATGTTCTTAAGGCTCAAAAGATTGCCCAATCGGCGAAACGATGCAAAACAGGAGCGTAGCAATTCCTTGCTAGCACCTAAAACAGTCTTAAATGGCAAGAAGCATAAAACGAGATAGCGTCTCGGGGGATGATTGATTTTGTTTTTAAGTTTGACGAGGTAGACAGGTACTGCCTAGCCCAACCTCCGAGCAATTTTGTTTCTCTGCCAGCTGTGCGCCATGATCCCGTCGGTAACTCTCTCGCTACTTGAAAAGAAGAGCATATTCTGCTAAGCTTGTGTCATAATGCAAAAGAGAGCTATATTACTGGCCAGGTCGAAGGTAATTTGTTATTAAAGTTTGAAGAAAGTTCGCTGATCGAGATCAAAGAAGATAGACCGAGACTTTCCGTCTTATCATTTCATCTCGAGTCAGTATATAACCATATCGGCAAAAATACACTTTTAGACGAGATCCTTACCCTGCATCGAATAAAAGAAGAGAGCCCGCCGAGTGGCTGTGCTTATCAATTAATGGAACATCCTCATGAGTCGAGAAAATGTGAGAGAACCATGTAAGAGCTTGGTTAGGATTTGCGAGATAGTATTTCAAATCTCGAAGAACTCCAACAAACTCTTCGTACGAGATGAGAGGAGAGTAGATCCACAATACTCAAATCAGCAACGAACTGGCAAACATGAGCGATATTGGTGGTGAAACGTCGTTCAAATCTGAGATGCCTCAGGAATTAAACGATCTGTTGGCCTTTGTACGAACAAATTCGCCATATTACCATAGACTCTGGAGCGGCGTTCCATCTGACGGATCTGCATCTCTTGACAAGTATCCAGTAGTTGACCATGCCTCATACTGGGCTGCAAATACTTGCATGAACAGCGAAGTACTTACAGGTCCGCATGTAAGTGGAATAGTCCTTAAGACAGGCGGTAAGAAATATCATATTGAAATGCAAAACAACAAATCTGATCTGCAAAAAGGAACAACAAGTCATCCGAAAGTGACATTCTACACGAAAGACGAGCTACGCATGGCAAGTCAACAACTGGGCCTGGGCATACTTGCGGCAGGCATTCGTTCTCATGACCGCGTTGCCAATCTATTCTATGCTGGAGAGATGTACGGGAGCTTTCTCTTGCATGTATTGTCCATCATGGACCTTGCGATTCCTTTGGTGCACCTTCCAATTGGTGGATCTTGTACCTCAGAAACTACCGTTCAGTATATGCGGGAGTCTTCAGCAACCGTCATTTTTTCCACCGTCACAACACTCGTCAAGCTCGCCGAATATCTCCTTGAACGGCAAGAGGAAATGTCTGGAATTCGCGTGTTGATGTTCTCGGGAGAGGCATTCTACGAAGACCAACGCAGTCGAGTTTCTCAAGCTTTCCCGGGAGCCAAGATCAGATCACTGATATATGGAAGTATCGATGCTGGTGCCCTCGGATATTCGACGTCGGAGAATGACAGTCGACTACATGCAGTGTCTTCACCGTATGTGATGCTGGAAATTGCTCCGGATGGTTTGACGACGACTAAAGCCAATGGAGTCCCTGGATCAGTTCTGGTCACAAATCTCGGACGTCGCCTCCAGCCTGTTATCCGATATCGATCTGGAGATCTCGCTGAATGGGTTGACTATGAGAACGGTGTTTTCAGAGTGCTTGGTCGGGACGTAATTGGGGTCCGCATCGGCCCAGTCTCGATCGACACCAAGCATCTCCGACAGATTGTCGCTTCCTCTCTGGGAACATCTGGAGATCTAGGTGCTTTCCAAGCCGTCATATCGAGAGTCAACATGAGGGATGTGCTGACTTTGAGAGTTGGATATCGACCGGTGGATGAGGAAGCAACGAGAGTGGCTATTTCGACAGCTTTGAATGATGCTCGACCGATGTTTCTGGATCATGTCGAAAGAGGACTCATCGGCCAGCTGCAAGTTGAATTCCTAGCAGTTGAAAACTTCAAGATCAGTTCCACCACGGGAAAGCTTGCCGAGTTGGTAGATGAGCGTCCCACTATATGAGATGGACTTAAAAGGTAATGTCAGGTCTGGGGGAATGAGCTGTATGTAAGGTATTGCGTTCCCATGTGTTTGCCATGGTTGTACTCCAGGCCCCGAATTGTGGACGGATCTTTCGGAGTTCTGACTTTCAGAGCATACCAAACAAAGCCTTGGCGGCGCTGTCTGAACTTACTTCTGCAAGTGTGAAGTGCATGCACTCTGAAGCAGAATATCTCAACGCATCCAGAGAAGGAAGGGTTTCTAACCGTTTCTGCCGTATTGCTTGACTCGTATTCGATCTTTTCAATGCTGCCCGGGATATCGTGACCTTCTTCCTTCCTTCCTATTATTCCCTACTCGCAAACATTTATCTCTTTCCCCTTCTCTCTTCCCTCGCTTGCCCAGCCTGGCCGAGTCAGCAAAGCATGCCTCTCTCCCCCTCCCCCCCCCCTCCTCTGCAGGACTCTCAGGGTCCAAAGTTAGAATAGAAAAACCCTGAATGATTGCGTGCTTCTGATAGCTCATAGTTGACACCATCCTCGATTTGACATGTAGCCAGATTTGATAGAGCCCAACCTGCATCGATGCGTAGATGTGGTACTAATTCTCCAGATCGAGGTCGGTCTAGATTCCAAATAGCCGCACCGGCACTTTGAAAGACTGCGACCTACTTTTGATAAGCCATTTCCCCACGTATTGAATATTGAATAGCCTGTCTTATTTTGGTCAGTCAGTCAGAAGGGAGGAGGAAGCATGGAGATGGATGGATGGAAGGATGGATTGGCAGTAATTTTTTCTTTTTTTCTTTGCTTTCTTTTTTGCTTCAGCTTAAGAAGTCTGAACAGGATTTATTTGTTTGCCTGCTTGCTCGCTTTAGGGGCAGTGGTGGTACAGGACAGTACATCTCGTGGGGAACCTGTTGATTGGTTACAGACCAGGTATCTTTCCTTTTTTCTGCTGGCTTTTCTTTGTTAGACATCCTCCATTCATTTCAAGACTTCAGGCTGTTGTGGAAGCTTTCTCTTCCACTTACCGCATATCTCAGCTCACTCAATCACTCACTCACTCGCTCATTCATTACCGTACCTGTCACCCGAGACAGACCCTGAAAACCCTTAAACCCTTAAAACAGGATCGTCGATCTAATGCGAAGATAAACAACCCAACGAGGGAGGGGTACTTGCAGCAAAATGGCTGCTTTTGATTCGATAGGAGCAGAATCTCCGGACTTTGGGTCTGTGGTGGGGTGAAGCAAAGAAGCGACGCAAGCCCAGCAGGCCAGAACCAGACGACGCCAGACCAACCGAGAGGGTCAAGGTCGGCGGTGCAGTGCGGCGGTCCCAAATTTAAATATTTCTTCCTTCCCTGACCACTTTTCTCCTAACCTTCCTTTGCTCTCCTTTCCTTCCCAGTCATGTCATCATCTCGTCGAGGACGGGTACCATGGACAACGACCAGGAGGAAGAAACCGCCTACTTACTGCAAAAGCGTCGAGACATAACCAAAGCCCTCCTGAACCTGCCCTACGATCTCATCGCCTACATCGAGCGGGCGGAAGTGCATACAGAGCTAGGCTACCCCGATCTAGCAGCCGGCGATAGTTACAGGGCACTGCTTCTCTGCGACGAGTGCGCCAACGAAGGATTCGAATTCCACGATGAGGCTCTGGAGGCCCTTCGGTCCCGCTCGACTGATGGAACGCCAATAGTGCTGCGGGAGCCAGGGACCAGCAACGTCGATCTTCCCGGCGGGGTAGAGAGCATGAGCCTTGACACAGATGCAGACGCGGATAAGAAGACCCGGGAGCTCGCACGCATAGCCTCGATACGGTGTTACCGCAGCCTCGCCGTCAGTCTTTTGCTGTGCGGGTGCTTGAAAAGTGCGTACGACTTCTGCACGAGAGGTCTAACAGCTGCACCCGGGGATGTGGAACTTCTGCAGGCCAAGGAATACATAGAGAATATGGCGAAGCGGAGATTGAAAGTCGACGAAGTGGATATCAATGAGTTGCCTGACCACGGGCTGGTACGGCGTGAAATATATCCATGGAACGACCATGAACCGAACCGATTTGCGCAGGAAACTCTGGACTTTCTAAACGGTCAGCTGGCAGAGACAGCGCCAAATGTTGAGGTCAGGGTCACCGAACTGCCGCTTCTACTGGAATCCGCTGGGACCAGTGTCGATGGCTCCGGAACTCTGCCTACAAACAAGCAACTCGGTCTGTTCGCTAAGGTCGACATTCAGCCAGGTGATCCTATTCTCAACGAATTCTCCCTTCTAGCAGCCAACAACCGCCTCAAAGAATCGCTATGTGATGCTTGCAGTTTGGAACTACCCCCGCTCACCCCAGACAGCAAAGTAGTGGGCTGCCCAGAATGTGACGATATCATGTTTTGCGACGAGTATTGCTTAAGTCGAGCACAAGAAGAATACCACCCCGCTGTGTGCGACAAGGATATCGACACAATAGCTAAAGATCCCGACCCAAGGGAGAAACCGTTCGCTCTGTATCTCTTACTCCTAGCCCGCGCTTTGGCCATGGCCGAAACTCAACAAGTCCATCCATTGGAATTGAAAGAGGTAAAATACATATGGGGCGATTTCCTCCCTAGTGCAGCCAATGCCGTCTCTCTTTCACCCAATGCTCCACCTCCTCCCATCTGGACTCTTCCATTTTCCTTTGAATACAATATTGCTGGTCCACTGCATGTGCTAGAGAAAATGGACATTGATATCTTCTCAACGCTGGCCACTTATGATCTCTGGATACTCAATACTCTTTACAGCAAGTTCCGTGGCACAGCTTCAGCTCGAGTAAACAAGAGAACCGGCCACCCCGAAGTGGCCGCTGTTCATCCTCTATGGTGCTTGGCGAACCACGACTGCAACCCCAATGTTCAGTGGGAATGGGAAGGACGCATGAGACTTTGGTGCAGGGAGAAGAGGGTCGGGGGGCTGCCTGGTGGAATCAAAGCAGGAGAAGAGGTCTTGAATCACTATTGTGATATCGACTTGAAAGTCCAGGATAGGAGGGAGTGGGCGTCAGGCAGTCTGGGCGGCTGGTGCATGTGCGAGAGGTGTCAGACGGAAGCTGCTGAAGAGGCCAAGGCAACTGCAACAAATGGGGTTGGAGGGGAACACTTGACTAATGGGCAGAGTTGATGTCGGTAGATGGTTGGATAGAAAGAGAGTTTAGACCAGATCAATAGATGATCATTGCCTCCTGGCCAGCATTTTGCATGGCTCAATATTTCAGGACCTGTCTGTGTACTCGACTACAAACAAGTTCTCACACCTCTATAGGCGCCTTGATCGCTTCTGTGGTACATATCTACCGATGCAATTCGGGAACTGTTAACAACAACGGAGGCCAGGCCAAGTTTACTCATTCAGGTCAACATCCGCATCTAAGACTCACGATACCACGTCCCTTTGTCGATCACACAACAGTGGTTGGATTTTGAGCCAACTTGAAGCTATGGCCTCCATCAAGGAGCTGCGCGAGAAAGCCATTACAGACACTGAGAATGCATTCAGCAGCAGCGCGTGCGAGTCTTTTGCTCCCGCTGAAGTTCTGATCCAACACTGCCAGCTACCACTGCACCGCCTTGCTCCCCATCAAAATAAACATATTTCATCGGCGAGCACTTCAGTACAAAAGTGATGAAAAAATAACACGCAATACCCGCTCACCATCCACACTGAGGAACAGATAAACCCACAATGCCACGAAATTGGGAGAGAGAAAAAGATATGTCCGTTGACGAAAACTGACGAATCAACATTAACAACCGCGCATATCTTTTCAAAGTTCGCAAAGTCCCGAAAGGACAGAACCTACCCAATCTTGAGAACCTATCATATTTTCGCAACCTGGTCCGCAGGCAGCGCAGCAAGCAAGCTAGCCACTCGATTGACGAAATTTTCTTGATACTTAATGGAGGTTGAAATTTGGCATTTTGGGTTGGCTTACCGAGACAAGATAGTTACACAGCTCAGATCTCCAGAGGTGAATTCCATGTGTGAATTCCCTTTTCCGGAACAGGTCACTGCCTGCAAATATGAACCTATCGTTATGCAGCTTGTAAAATCAACACATATGTACTAGGAGAATTAGCTTGCGATATCTTTTGCCGGACTTTCACTCACCATTGTTTGCCTTATTGTGGCTTGGCTTGTCTCCTGTCCAGAAACACAAAATCTCACAACCTCACTTCTTCAACTCGACCGTGCTTCAATCACGACTACATCGGATTTCTCCTTCCATAGTCTCCACAACACTTCAACAACAACCTAGTGACCGCCGTCACTGTCACATTTCAACAGCCATATCGCCTTGATCTTCTCAAATTTTCGATGGCGACGCTGAGGACGTCGATCTACCTCGCGACAAAACTCCTAAGAATTCATCATCAAAGAATCAACTGGATCTGACCTCTGCAATCGCTCTGTGGAAGACAAACCCCCAGCTGTATGTCCAGCAGGAGCGACAGAAACCAATGATCCGAACCGAACACGCAAAGATGATGGCAGCAGCCGCGACTGGACTAGGAGCAACCTCCTCCATACCCAGGTTCCCACAATTTCGAAGACTACCTTTGGAACTTCGTCTTATAATTTGGGAGGACAGTGCCAGAGTACCTCGAGTCGTGGAGCTCAACTCCTGCCAGAAGCGTTCCAAGCTATCTTCTAGAACCTCAGTCCCAGCTATGCTGCACGTCAACAAAGAGGCTCGACAAGTCGGATCGAAGTATTACGAGAAGATTTCGCCGGTGAGTCCGATCTTATGGCTGAATCTACCTTTGGGGCGGCAGATCAGAAGCTAATGTGTCTACAGTATACCTTGGATAGAAACATCTGTTTCACCTTTATTCGTTGGGAAGTTGATATCGTTCTGTTTCACGAGGTTTAAAACTCTTGAGATTTCCTTGTCACAACCAGCCAGCCCAGCCAATCCAGCATTCCGATGCGTAAACCTGGCAGTTCGAGTAGAAGACATTCCGGTTTTGAGGTCCAGTCCAGTTGGTCCCGAAACTCAGCTGTCGAGGCTTGAGGAGCTCGTCCTTATTCATAACAAGAAAAATGATGATAGAGCTTCTTCGAACCTCATCCTCTCCGATAGTCCCGAATTCATAGACGATCAAAAAACAGTCAATGATTTCATTGCCCAGATGACGCAGCACACACTTCCCAGATCTATTATCGTCAAATGGGTGACAAGAAAGGGCGGTCCTGCAGATGCAAAGAGCATGAAGAACAGGAAGCCAATGGAGGAACAATATAAGTCCGATTTGCTGTTTGCAGCCCAGTAGGTCATTATCTACGGGCCTTGAGAATTTACGAACGATTGTGAAGGCTTCAGGAAGAACTCGACCGTCGAGGTTAAGTAATGCAGTCAGTCGTGTGATGGGGAGGAATGAAGGATTTGACAACTTAATGACGGGCCAGATGTTGTTCTTTTGGTAGTGTCTTTTCCGCCCGCAATTACTTTGCTTCGAGAGTGCTTCACACAAAAGTCAACCGGGATCTTGAATTCATGCTCGGGCTGGCTCCGAGAACGGATTTTCGTACAATAGGATGTCATTCATACGGGGCGGTTGCATCCATTATATCGCCCAGAGGTATAAGAGCAGAACCTAAAAGCTGTCTCGGGGTTGCTCTTCCTATGGACATAGCAATCAAGAAAACAGTTGACCAGGGCGTGGATGCAGACGAGGCTGATGCAACAAACCTTTAGCTCGTACGTAATGAAAGCATTGACATCTGTTGACAACATCAACAGGAGACTTACGACTGGCTTAAACGTCTAGTCATCCGTAAGGATGATATGAAAACCTACGATCCTCCACTCCCCTGTTAAAGTTCAAGATCCAACATCAGATCGCCAAGCCGTGAGATTCGAACCGAATCCCGAACAAAAAGATCCCCGCTATCCTCCATTCCCCTCCATAGGCCCTCCATGAATCCTTCAGCCATTCGAGAAGGTCACGACTTTCAACCCCTCTTGAAGCCCAATGCCAAGAACCGCCTGACGCCCATTTTTCCATATCTCACGCCACTCTTGCCTGCGGCGAGGACGAAAGACGACAAGGGCCCTTGCATCGCGGCCCGTTTGGTGCTTAACTTTCCAAACCTGTTGGAAAGAAGGTACGGAAGTACAAAGAACTTGATATTGACACCACCTGGTTTGATAAGAGGAGTCCGAGTGCTGAAAAAGAACCTCTCGATTCGGAGAGAACCTATCACAGACACTCGTTGCGACGTAATATGCTGACTGTGGTCGATAAACTTGACTACTAGCTTGGTACAATAAATGGTGGTTCATGTGATGACACTGACGAAACATGACTACCGTTGAGAGTGGGATGCAGGTGATGAGCCGTGATTTCAGATCCTCTAAGAAGTGAAGCTCCCCTTTGGTAGACCGCTCACCGTATCGAAGCTCGCGTGTGATCCACGCAACTCGACAAGGGGTCGACACTCTCAAGGAGTTAAATCCTAGATGCCACCGTCCCCTCTCCGCCCTCGATCGTTCTCAGTCAATTTTGCGATGCCTTTGAGCAGCTCCCAAAATGCTCCCATGCTCGTGTTGTAACAGAAATTCTATCGATCTATGCATGAATATGCTCATTCAGTATTGATAACAATATATCGCATGGCAGAGTCTGCAATTCCATTTTAATTACATGGATATATGCCTCCCAAATCGCAGAACGCCTCCAAATGACGGTACGTACCAAGGGTTTTGTGTACAAGTGTGATGGACTCTTCGGTCTTTTTGTCGTAACCCTCGAAATTCGAGTTTTCACTATCTTAGGTTATGGTTTCTGTCAGCTACCAGAAAGCGTTCTATCAGCCCTTTCTAAAATCGACTTTCCTGCCAGGCCGAGAGCTTCTATCATTTCTTCCATATTACGGCTATCTTCTCGAACGGCTCGCAATGCGCCTTCAACTTCAGCACACCGACTACGAAGTCTTCGAATCTCCTCCTCGAGTGCCTGGTTTGATTCGTGCCGAACAATTTCCGAGTGTGAGGTGGGTCGGCTATCACTCGTCGGCTCTAACTTGAGCTCGGTGTGGCTATCAACATCGGAAGTGTGAGTGGCGACATTGACAAGTTGCCCTGAGCCACTAGGGGGACCATCCATGCGGCTGCTACCACCGCTCAATGCCTCTATCTTCTGCTCCATTTCCAACTTCAATTTGTTCCATCCTTTTCGCTCCTCTCCAGCTACTTCCTCCAGTCGAGAAGCTCTCTTGACAATCTCCACATACTGAGCTCCCTCCTGAACTGCCGCCTGCCTGAATTCATCCCGACTGCGTGCTAACTCCTCCACATCTCGTTCTAGTTCGACCACCTGGGATTGGAGCCTCAATTTCTCCTCCGTCAAGCTTATAATCTCGGTGTCGGATACAGAATGCTTCTTCTCGAGCGCACTGGCCCGCGTTTGGGAGCGTGAGAAGGCCGCAAGGAGCTTGTTGTGCTCGCCTTGAAGGGATGATAAAGCAATCTTCTGAACAGAGACCTCATGCTGTAATGCTGCTGTGTGAGCTTGAAGGGCATCCGGTGAGTGCGACGATCCGATCGGTGGGAGGTAGCTACTCAGAGACGAATGATGGAGGCCAGACGGTGGGAGATGGCTGGAAGGTTGAGACGAGGACCCATAAGAGCTGGCTGAAGGTGATGGAAAGTTCATTGATGTCGGTGAAGGAAGGGAACGTCCAGGAGGCGAAGGAAGCTGCCGATTAGGAACTGGTGGTGGAGGAGGCGGATTCATATGGACTCTTTGGTTTTGTCCACCATGCAGGTTCGACTGGAGTTGATGATGCTCTTGAGAGTTCCTCATCGACAAGAACTCTTCAGTCCCCGGTAGAGTTGTCGCAATAGATCGTCGCCGAATGTGAAGTTTGGCATCCGTATTGGCGTCGTCCGGGTCATCCCTAGATCTTTTCAAGTCTCCGGAATCGGCATTCATTCTTCTTTTCATGATGTGCTCGAGATCATCTTGAGCACTGATTCCACCTTCCGTGAAGTTTCTTACAATACCTAGCGAAGACTCCTGTGGTACATGCTGCAAGAGCTGTTCGGCAAGGTCATTGACGTGATGAATTCTGTCCAGAAGCCAGTTCAGCGTATGTTTCAGACCGGCTTCTTCTATTGGGGGCAGCTCGGCTTTCGAGCTAATCTCAATTCTGGCTCCCTCCTGATTACATTTCGGTCAGCAGAGGCAATAAGGCGAGGTTGTGGGAGGTGCATCGGATCCGTTTACTTACACGAATTGCACCCCGAGCCTGGGGCATAAATCGAGTTAGAACTAAGATCGTGTTATTCAGCAAGCCTGCAGAAAGTTTGAGAACTTCAGCCGAATCATTATTCCCGTCGCCCAGACTTCCCTGCATAATCAGCCCTTTGCAGCTGGAGCAGGCCTTGGTTAATGATGCATTTTCTGAAGCTCCTGGTGCTCCCAGCTCTGCGGTTCCCCGCCCTTGGTCTTGCTCGAGGCGGGAGCTAGGCACTTCCTGTGAGCTTCGAGTCGGAGTATAGTTTGAATCTATATCTCAAAGTTAGAGTTCTGTCACAACAAAACAAGAGCGTCTGTGAACCTTACGGGAGTCAATGGGCCGAAAGAAATCGCGTCTTAAATCCAGATCTTCCCGAGAAATTGAACTGTAATCACGTCCCTCGTATCGAATTCTCTTTGCCTCCCCACCTCTCGTTTCTGGGCCATGATGATTCCCCCAGATATCTTCGGGTTCGGTGAATCGGGGCGGTAGCGATGGTCGGCGGTAAGAAGCGTCAATTGGAGGAAGTCTGGTTCCTTTCCAGGCATTGACCTGCTCTTGCAACACATAGTCCTCCTCCCAAGGGCGCTTGATGCTCGGCCGACGTGACTGGGAATCCTCCCCCTCTCGAGCATCCATTACCACTCGCCACTCTGCCAGAACCTATACGTGGTGGGGGCGAATTTGAAAGTCCATCCATTCGGCCGTGTTCCCTGCAAAATTCGGTTTGGGCAAGGAGGGGGATTTCGGAGAAGGCGCACGCAGGTTTGCGGAATTGTGTCTTCACTTCGAAATTGGTGAGATGTCTAGAGATGGAAAGAGGAAGGCTAGGAAATTCGATAAAGGGTCTGCTTACATACTTGCAGCGAGTCCTATTCAGGCACAGGATTCGCGGTACATGATCTATCTACATGCCCAAGGGCCAAGGGGAAGGAGGAATGATTCGCACCGACTAGATCCCATGAAGTGATGTACACCAACAGCACCATGCACTTTTGCCCTTCTGGGAGGTGGACTGGTCCGAAAAACATGGCTTCAGGGGTAGAACACCTTGTATGTCGCAGGGGTAGCTTCTGGAGCAGTTGGCTGACGTACTGCAAGATGGGAAGGCGCCATGTGTAGTGCAGTGCAACGCAGTGTAGTGGTGATGGATGAATGGCCGAATTAAACGTTAATGTTGACCATTCGCGGTGGAAGCCCGTCGGGAACGGGAATGAATGTATGCCATGCCGAGCTCCAATTGAAGTTTGTTCCTCGCCTTGGCATGTCAGTTGCACCCTTGCCCAGCCCAACCGCTTCAAGAAATGTTGAAGCTAGACATTTAAGTAAGCTGATGACAAAGAAATATAAAAGTGGACGACATCATCTTGGAGCTTCGGACTCTGTAAAGACAGGCCACTTTGCCTGCCATGAGCGCCAGAGCGCTGGGTGTGGTTGTACAGCAGATCAGGCGACTCTTGAAGGAAGACTTCCGCTAGCCAACCCAGGGGGCTTCCATGTCTAGACCTTTCTTTGCTTCTGTGATTCTTCCTTGAGAGTTCCATCTTCCATGGCATGGGTGGTTGCATCCGCGCGGGCTGGGGTTTGACTAGGGGCATAGTATGTCATCCCGACCACCACGAGCGCTTGTCGATTACATGACCACATCCACTTCGAAGCCGGGGTCCTGCTCAAGCAACCGGCAGATATTCATTGTACATATGGACCAATCATGGCATGGCATGACTAAAGTATGCTTAGTCAAATATGTCGGATGCAAAAGTACCAACACTACTCAATCTCGAGATATGCTAATCATGCAGGAATAGGCTCTATTTCACGTTTTCATGGTCTGTAAATGGGGATTGGCATAACTCAAATCCATTCTTTTTGATCTACCGCGGTAGCCCACTTCGTGATATCTTTGCGAATAACCTTGTTGGAAGACTCCATCCGTTCCTTTGGTGGACACGATCATAATGATGACTACTCGTTCCGACTAAAATAACCCCAAAGCGCCTTCGCAGTACTATACATGGCCCAAAACTTGAAATCAGGAAAGCCTTCTCCGCTTTGGTGGAGGTGAAGGGCTTCGCCGCCTTCTGAGAGGAGACGCACTTCTTCGGCGCCGAGGGGTTGAGCTCATTCTTCTCCTAGGAGCAGGCGATGGACTTCGATCCCTAGGTAACGAATCCTTTCGTCTCCTGGGAGCAGGCGACGGGCTTCGACCTCTAGGTGACGGACTCCTTCGTCTCCTTGGTGGCGGGGACGGACTTCGATCTGGTGTCCAGGATCTTGGGCGACTTCGACGTGGTGGTGATCGTGATGGGGAAATGGATCTTGAGCGAGACAAGGAGCGGGATCGAGACCGTGATCGTGATGATGAGCTTGAGAAAGAGCGGGAACGAGAGCTCGAATAGTCGCGTTGTCGCTTGGCGACTTTGCTTACCTCTGCCTTTCGTGGAGGAGAGCGGCTTAGGGATCGACTTCGCGATCGTGAATATGACGAGCCCGTGTACGATGAGTAGCTTGACTCCGAGTCCGAGGAATCAGCGGGTGGTGGTGCTGGCAAAGCTGGTTTAGGTATGTTGGCCAAATACTCTCGCATCTCCTCGGTGACTGGACCCATCTTGATTGAAGTGAAGTAATTGATGGAGAACCTCGTGTTCCGGGGATTATCGCGTGGGAAGATTCCATCGAAATATGGACGAAGAGCATTGTCCTTTAACCGAGTTTGCAATTTTGGCATGCCCATTTCTTCAGCCAGATCTTCGAAAAGAATCTTGATGAAAATACGACTGCTTGAAGTAGTCTCTTCCTCGTTCAAATGGATGACTGAAAAGACGTGCCACCCAAATGCATCAGAACTGAGCAAATGGCCGAAAAATCTAGCAATGTTCCGCAGGCGATTCGTCTCGTATCTATGAATCGTATCATAGTATTTAGCAAAGGACTGCTCGAACAGATCCGTCCAGAGTCTGTTTATCTTCGCAAATCGTTCGCCAATCAGGCCGTAAAACTTGGAGTAAGTCTTCTCCTGAGAGCAACATTCAATAATCATGGATGGTAGCTCGTGCTCAAAACCCGCAGGAAGCGAAACCTTCATCAGTTTGTGGCAGCACTCCTCTGGGTCAATACTTGACATGATCGTCAGGTAAATGGTTTTCCGTAATGCTACCAGATCAGCATTGCTCTGATCCTTGATCTCAAGTGCCTTTTCTGCTTGCTTATCTTCGTCATCTTCGCTGTCATCGCTGTCGTCCTCGTCCCCATCCTCATCACTGCCCTCTCCAAGGATTTCGGCCTTCGTTCGGCGATATATCTCTTCATTCTCTTCCCAGTTAGGATCAAATTTGAAAACGTTGAGACCATCCTGTACATCTATTTCGTCGTCCAGGGAAATCCTGTGTGTGATCTGATCATCCTCTTCAACCAGGTCCAACTCCTCCTTGATAGATGGATTGTCCTTGTACTTGTCCTTCCGGACTTGGAAAAGAACCTCTATCATGTACTGGACCCTCTTGTCAATATCTTCCTCATTCAGGATTCCCCGAAATCTGTCGAAAACCACAATGGATACCGCCATGTTCATTTCTTCCAGATGGTGTCCGACTTCTCTCGTCAGGCCAACTGCGATCTCGACGCTGTCGTCTGTAGGTTTGTTGAGGAGCAGTAGCAACATTTGCACTGCTACCATTTCGTGCGCTACTTGCTGATTGCATAGGTGCGCAATGAATGTGGTTGCAGAGAGACAGACTGCTTTGTCGTTCCGTTTGAAGCCTTTCTTGAATTGCACAATCAGGCGCTTGAGGAGAAGCTCACCAACATTGGGAAGCTTTGTGTTGACGATGGCGACCATAGCTGCGTAAATCGGAGTGAACGGTAAACTTGCAGCTTGCGCTTTCATGATGCTTCTGCAGAAGAGACCCCGACCTCTGATCAGGTTTTCGCCAAACAGTTCTGGGACTATGTATTTGATGTTCGAAACGTTGACTTTGTTGATCAATCCGTTTATAGACTTCTTGAGAGCTTCCCATGCCATGCGCTGGTACTCCTTGCTTGTCTTGTCGGTGATTTGTGACTGGAGTGCTCGTAGTCGCGCTGGTGGAATATACGTTCCCCCTGATCGCATAGTCAAGAGTTTCTCATACTCTGCTTTCGCCGCCGCCTGCTTCTCAGCATCTGTTCTTCCCCGTGCGACCTCCATATTTGCGATCGTTCGGAACTGCGGTGCAGTCCTGTGGTGGCGGGTTGAGTCGCAATAAGGCTGCAGACTCGGTTCTGGATGAGGCAGGAAGCAGGCAGTCAAAAAACATCAGAGACGCCAAGGATTAAAGATGCACACGTGACAACTCTTGATAGGAAACCCTCTATAGAAGATGCGCGGCCTGGACTCAATCTTGGTTGGGTGTGATTGTGGAAAGTCCTGTATTTGACATTCAGAGATTCTAATTGTTCTTATTTGAATTCAACCAAATAAGGCTCACAAAGTTGGCTCCAGAACGCGTTCAGCAGCCTGCTGCAAGCCCAGCTCAAACTGCAGGGGCATTTTAGCGTCCTAGAACTTTATGGGGGCAGAAATACATCTCGTCCAGCGATCATTTCACGACGACAGCGAGTTTACTTCACACCTGGTTCATCACACTCTTTAAATTCAGTCTGCAACAATGGTCAGTTTACCTATCCTATACTACCAATGTCTAAACTAACAATCTGGCAGCTGGACACCCTGGTTGGACTCGCGATGCTTGTCGCTGCTTCAGTTGTATTTCTCTACTACTCCATTTGGACACTTCTCATGGTGAGGACTGCAAACTTTCGCCGCAAATTTTATTTGCTAACCTTCTTGTCAATAGCCCTTCGTTGACTACGATCACCCCCTCCAAAACTTGTTCCCTCCAAGAGTTTGGGCAATCCGCATTCCAGTCATCCTCATTCTCCTGGGCTCAGCGGTCGTCGGTTCGTTCTTGAGTGTGGTTATGATTCGCAGCAACAGGAAGAGGGCAGCAAAGGCTAAGGCTGCCGGAAAGAAGAAGGCGTGAACAAGTTTCTGGAGAGTGCTTGGGGGAAAGTGAGCCGCCGAGCAAGTGGGTGCATCTGGAATGAGCAGACCACTTGTGTCCTCGGGCGTTACGATACTACAAGAACTGGAGCCTCGGGCTTGGGACAGTGTCAACAGAGATGCGTGTAATACTACAGACTGTAGATCGCGGCCATTCGTCGAACTATAAGTTATACCCTGATTCACAGCAACTGTTATTTTTCCTGCTGCCATCGTGAGATCTCACCCGCTCTGTTTGTAGTTCACTTGGAGCATTCTGTTGACATGCCCCTATCTAACAAAGCAGCGAGGCGAAGCCTAATGATGGTATGTTTAAAGGAGTATGCACACAAAGCCGCGGCTTTCTTCTAACATGCAACCACACAACATGATTTGGCTAGGCAGTATGTGACACTCCGTACGACTTCACTGTACCTGAAGTTGCTACATAATGCAGATAATCAGAATCCCGGCCCTGGGTTGACGCTGCTGCACCTTTGGCCAATCACAAGCACTTTGCTCCTGCGGCCCATTGCGTCCGGCTCCAGCCCCTCTATCCTTGGAGGAGCTGGCCTTCGGCCTGACAAAGAAGACTACCCACTTCCATCTCAAGCAACTCTCAATATAACAAACATCCCCCCGACTCGAGCCATAGACCATCCTACGCGCTGCATCTCCTCTCGCGCTCCTCCTGCACTCTCCTGACCCCAGGAAAGCAAGCGGGACAGCGGGAGTTTGATCACTCGAAAGCTACCTTCTGACCCCGCGTCATTGCTCCCCGACTCTCCTCTAAGGTCTGCCCGAGTAATATTTCCAAGTATTGGAACGTCTACAGAACATACAAACCTTCGCAGTGAATCCGGAAGCCTTTTGAATGCCCCCTTCATCCGACCAAGATAACAATATCTCATTGAACGGTAGCTCTCAACCCTCGAAGCCAGGTCAGAAGGCAACATCGACTGGAGTACAGATTCCAACGAAGAACGGCAGAAAGAATGGGACGGCGAAGGATAGTGGTGGAGGGGTCCTCGCGGCGGTGACGAAAAATGCTTCAAAGACGACGTGAGTATTGATTTGCTGTAATTGTGCTAAGACGTTATTAATCGCCATGTCTACCAGGAACGCGAAGCCATCACCAGCTCAAGCGCACCGCGTCCAGTCACCAGATATGAGGCCTACTGGGTCTCCATCTAACGGAAACCCCGTCACGTCTCCTCTACTCGATGCTTTGTCTTCGGCTGCTCTAGATCGCACCCCTTCTCAGAATACAAATGAATGGGCACGGAATGTTCCCGCCTTTTCGAGCTCTCCAAGCAACTTGATCAATCTAGGAGAATCTCCGCCAACTTTCTCCTACGAGGATAGACTGGCGAATTTTGGATGGACTACACGAGAGCAAAGGGGAATCCCGAGCGGCCATGTTTCTTCAGCATCTCCACCTTCCTTCAGCAGACGGAGACCACTAAGTTATCACCTCGACAACAATTTCCCTCAAGGCCTGGAAGATCATCGTTCGCAAGTATCATCATACGCCGCACGACGGAGCTCGATGTATTCTCAGCATCCTCGATATGCTCAGCACCCACCACTTCCGCACCAGGCTCAAGCCCACTTCTACGGGGCGCCAGATACCCATTTGTTGCTTTCTCCGCACGCCCCAGGCCTCGTCCCCGGAGAAAATGGGTTCTACAGTGGCTTTGATAGCCTTCCAACTCAACAGAACATGTCCAAGACAGCAGACGACGTGGTTGTCAACGGATTTGAAGGCGGGCTAAGCATCTGTTCTGTTACGAAGCGAGGCATCAGTAAATTGTCCGGTAAGCTTACTCCGAGTAGAGCTTGGCTTATCCGAGTTTCCCAAAAAAAATTAAAAAAAATTCAAGTTCTTGAGGTTATGAACTAATACTCTGTGGCAGGATTGGAGGGACTTCGGGGTGGGGTGTATAATGCGAAGGTCCTCCCGTGGATAGCGCCAGGGTCGCTGAGCGCACCCCTCATTGCTCTGGTCATTCATGGGCCAGTCTTACCGTCGGACGCCTCTTCCAGTGGCGATGATCATACACCATCATCTGAAGGCAAGTCAGGTGCTCAAAGCGAAAGCCTCCGAGGTTCACCGAGGATGCAGGGGCTTCCAGTTGAAGAAATTGAGTCGATCGAGTACTACCAAACTACTGTGGAAGTGTACTCACTGGGCATGAAAACACACGTGGCGACCCTTCTGTCACTGCCAAAGACACCGGTCACATTGCCCACGACCAGCCTGAATTTCAGAGCGCCCCTTCCTGTGGGATCATTGACCATCCATGCTGATTGCGGCCATGTGGTTGTAGCATCCGGAACGACAGGCGAAACCTGGATCTTCCGCCAAGGGGATAAAGGGAGTGGAACAGACACTTTCAAGTGCATTGGCAAGGTTTGGACCACAGTGCAACACGGCATTACTGTTGATTCAGGAGCCTCGAATCCGTTCCCTGATGATTGGCACACAGCCGATCAACCTTCATTTCGGAGGCAATATAAAGCTTCGACCCTATCCGTGAACGGCCGTTGGCTTGCTTATTGCCCGTCAGCCCCAACCTCCCAGATTTCTTTGCGAGCCATGGTACACGGATTCAACTCCACAGCTAAAATTCCAGGAGTGACGTCTCATGCGCCCCCGAATCTACCTAATGTGAACTGTTCGGTCGAGACACCAGGCGGGGAGAGTGTTATGAAACAGATCGTGCAGATCGGCACCCAGAAGTTCATCGAGGCTGGAAACTACTTGACACAGCAGGGCTTGACTGCATGGAACAACTATAGAAACAAGTCTGCGCAGAATCAGCCAGCAGCCGGAGCGTTGCCCTATCAGAATCATGCAACTGCAGCTCCACAGTTTCCGCCAACTCATGGGCTTCAACCCCCCGCTCCACTTTTGACCAAAGATCCTGGCCTCATCTCTATTCTTGATCTAGAAATTTTAGCTCAACATGCCTCTTCCACAGGCTCATCGCCTCATCCCTTGGCAACTTTTCGGGTGCCCCAAGGATGTAGCTTCTTGTCGTTTGCACCCAATGGGTTAGCTCTCTTTACGGCCAGCAACAAAGGCGATGTCCAGTTTGTTTGGGACCTGATGCGAATCCAGTACGCAAAATCATCCTTCCTCAAAGGTGGACTGCAAGGAACGGGCATTCCAGGTCCCCATGTGAGACAAATCGCTCAATTCTCGCGGATGACCATTGCGAGGATCGTCGACGTTGTTTGGACTTCACCTCATGGCGAACGTGCTGCGATGGTCACTGAACCAGGCACAGTGCATGTACTTGATCTCCCAGCCAGTGCTTTCGCCTGGCCGCCACCCAGGCGCAGACCGTCATCACAGCGAACAGCTGAAAATAGAAGCGAGACTACTGGACCAGCTCTCACTGCTACAGGAGTAGCTACTAGTGCGGTCAACTCTATCTGGACTGCTGCACGACCTTTGATCAGCCGTCGCCGTCGTAGTAGCGTTGGACTATCTGCTAGAACAGTCACTGCCCAGGCTGGTCATGGGACACAAGCATTAGCTGCTGGTATCAGCAGATCGGTTGGAGCCGCAACGGGAAAGATGAATGAAATGCGCAAGTCTGCCAACACCAAACTCCATCTTCCCCCAAGCCAAAATATCCCAACGACGGGATGTGTGTTGTTGCTCAATGGCAAGCGAAACGACTCCGTAATTGTTCTTGGGGGTGGACTTGTTCGATTTTACACGATCAAAAATCGCAGAGCAGATCGTCCTGCGGACAAACAGAAAGCGTCAAGGGGTGCTAAGTATGTCGAATTTCGGCTGCCTTCGCTGCCAGATATCAAAGCGCCCGAAATGACGCGAGACTTCAACCAGATTGCGGATCTAGAACTTACTGAGAGGGACATTGAAGAATCTCGCTGGAAAGCGAGATTGTCACCACCACCTGTAGCAAAAGCCCATGGAACCGAGTCCTCGATTCCTCAAGCAGAGATCGAGTCGAACTCTCCATACCAACCGTTCCACACTGATAGACGGGTGGGCTTACACATTTACTCTGAAGAAGAATCTCCATTACCTCCTTCGCCATCTGTGTCTGTTCTCATCTCCGCGCCTCGAGCAGTTGTTGAGGTCAAGATGGGTCACCCGAGCCAATCCCGATCGCCTTGGGCATTTGGGGGCCCCATGAACGCGACGAAACTCGATGTTAGCCCACCGCATAATCCAGACGATGACTTCGACTTCTCAGCTGATCACCGAGCTCTTCTATCATCCGCTATTGAACGTGTCATGAAAGTCACAGACAGTACCGAAGACATGGAGCAGATTGTGATTACCACCAGAAGACGAAAGGGTGCCTCTCGTGCTGGACCGGATAATACCGGCGACAGCAATGAAGAGGGGTTTTTCGAAGATGATTGCGAGGTGCTTGACTTTGCGAGCCAGAGAGTTTGATTTCTGCCTTTACAGTTGGAGGGGTCGATTGATTAGTTCGCTCATTGCACTTCCCTTCTTTGCCCGGCGTTGAGTTATAGAAGGACGGCGATTTGCTGCATTCGGCTGGTGTTTATCTCTACTCTGTTCATATGGGATCGCCATGACCACTTCAACGGGTCAGCATTTCGATGTTTACAGTGAACATTTGGACATTTGAACATGGCTTGTGTGTGGTATCTGCTGGTGTTCAGGTGAATAAGACTGGGTTGGGAGCAGGATGGATGGATGGCATTGAACTGCAAATAGTACGAGATACCAACGCAATAAGACTTGCTTTTTTTTTGGAACATGGTTTGCAATGCTTGGATGTTCATCTTCTTTCTCCTTTCTCTTAACCACTCTTCCAATCCCTGAGCTCTCTCTTCACCCTCTCAAACTCACTCATCTTCTGCTCCGCCGTCTCCTCTCTCGCAATCCTTTCCCTCGCATATCTTCCAGGCAACGGGCCTCTCGCCAAAGCCTCCTCAATATCAATGTCCTCCTGCGGCTTAGGGTAAGTCCGTTGCAAGACGTCAATTTTGTGTCCAGTCTTAGGACAAAATTGTGGTATGTGGCAGTTGTATTTCGGGTGCGGTTTGAAATCTTGTGGAGTGGATGGGCTGATTGTGGATGATGAGGGTGAGGAGGATGAGGATGCAGATGAGGGCGTCGCAAAGCTGGACGTTGAGCTGGAGCTGGTGAGGAGATGTAGTCTTTGCTGTGGTGTTGGAGGTCGGGTTGGTGCTGCTGATGTTGCTGGCTGGGTGCTATTGGATGTGGATGTGTGTGTGACGTCTTCTATTGTGTTGGGAGACTGGAGCTTGTTTCCCGCTCTATCGGGGTTCTGAGTAAAGGAAGACATGCTTAGTATTGAGTATGGTATGTTCTGAATGTGTAGATGTATTTCGAAATTTTAGAAGAAGCTGAAATATAAAAGTGCGGTTGGTATTAACATAATCTTGGAGGACCAGTGTCTGAGGATTTGGGCTGAATAGTTGCAAGCTAAACTAGAGTATGGTAAGACGTAATGTTACTTTCTAGAGCATATTCCTGATTATTTCGACCGTGTATGAGGCTAGAACTTCTGTTAAATCACTGCATATGTCATATCGGCCATTCTATGTGGTAGTGCCTCTTAAGCTCCCGTTCGCTACCAATGTAGAGTTAGCGAGACTTCGAAGCAACAGATGCACAATGGGGCATACAAGAAATCTGCCAAGCTTCAGAAGGCTCAAAAACCGTCCCAATAGAGTCGTAGGTGGTGGATTGTGTTCAACGTAGAGACGTAGTTGTGTAGAACACCTGCTGCACATTGAGCCTCAACGGAGCGAATTCATGAGAATGAAAACAGCTACAGCAGCTCATGAACGCACGAGTTGGCCGTCATTTCCGCCACGTTTGCTTGCCATCATTGGAGGTATAATTCGTCAGCAAAATTAGGATCGCTCGCAATATGTACAATCTACTTCTTTGTCGTGCCGTTCTTCTTGGCCCCCTTCTTCTCCAGTTTTTTCTCAACCGCCCTCGCCTTCTCATCCGCCCTATCCTCGATAATTTCGACGGCTCTTTGATCGCTAAAATCTCCCGGGAGATCGGTATAAAGACTGGGGACGAATTTCGACACGCGATTCTGGTATTCTTTATACTCGGGATATTTCGAGGCCGTGATGAGCTCGGTGAACCAGGTCGAGGCTTGAAAGAGAATCAAGTACGACATAGCACCAATGAAAGTCCAGTTATACAAAACATCGGAAGTCCAGCAGCCCCATTGATACAAGACTACCCAAATAGCTTGCTCTGCGGCAAAATTTGGGTGTCGGCTCCAGGACCAGACTCCCGTGACCACGAATCCACGATCAAGATCTTCTTGATAGTATGAACGAGGGACCTTGGCTGTCTTCAAATATTCTTTCTTGGCATGTTGATAATCTGACCACGGTTAGCGAGATTGGAGCGCACGTGTATAAGGATTTGTGGCACGAACTCCATTGTTGCTGGTCGGCGAAGAATTCCAAGAGGACCAAGGCCATCATCAATCTTACAAACACCATATCGGCTGTTGTAAGGTCTCCCCCAATTCTACCTGCTAGCAGCATAACGTATGTGGGAGTCGTGATAAGAAAGAGTAGAATGCTTTGTGCGAGAGAAATGAACAGGACGTTGAATATGAAGAATAGCCCGGGATGAATCTTCTGTCGGAGGACCTCCCTATTGAGTGGTTAGCTGACAACCTGTGCGGGCGTAAAAGCTGCCTCATACCATCGATAGTCTTCTGATCCAATGCTGTATCCTCCTTTTCTCCAATAGTTGAATGTCAACCGCAACTAATCAGAAAAGTGGTCAGTAACGGGTAACGGAGCTCGTGGTAGTCCTTACACTCCACACAACACTGAAGGCGATCATATTATCCAGTCTCTTGGTATCCAACCCAGACAAGTGGGCGTATAGTGTATAATGTGCATTATAGACGGTCGGAAGTATGCTCCATAGTCTGTCCACTTGGGAGTAATTCTTGTTGATCTCGGAGACGATCAGAAAGAGGGGAGCGAGGAACAGCGAGAAGGCGCACGCAGTTATTAATGGATTCGTGGCAAGATAAAGGTTCTTCAGCCCTGTCGGATTGTCGTATGTCTGAAGGATCTGCTGTGGAAGGTCGTAAAGCTGTGGCAGGTATGGATACACCGTCTTCTCTAGAGATGAGCAGTCTATGATGCTCTTGATCACGGGTAAAGCCATAGTGAAAGGTGTTTCCTGGGTTTCTGGAACGCTATGGTGCCTCTTCCTACGCTGACTCGTTTCGAATGTCGTCTGCAGATTTCGGTCAATGAAGGTGTGCTTGTACTTGTTGATGCTCTTCAGACGAAATCAATGACGAGTGGGACCCTGCGCTAAGACAAGCCTGCAATGTACATTACAGTCCAGTCCTGTGCAGGGATTGCAGGACTAATTGCTTGGCATTATCGCTTCCCTTCGATGTCAACTTCGCGGGGCAAATCAAAGTTGTTCTGCATGGAAGAAGTTTCAAACGGCACATCTACGCGTCTATCAGTCCCAAAACAAAGATTCATTGTCCACGCAGATCTTGTCGACGCGTCGAGTAGTTCATACATGCTACGGGATGTCATTCTTCTTGCCTTGATAAGGCACCAGGCCAAAGAGCCTCAAAACACGGTAGGAGTGAGCGAACCCACGTGACCGTGAAACCATGCCTGGAAAGATTCTCTGTGTTGCGGAGAAGAACTCCATCTCCAAGGCTGTGGCAGAGCATCTTTCTGGGGGCCGCTTCACTACTGTAAGTTATACTTCTCTATCGACTGTCGACTATATTCCTAGCTTATATGTATAGGGGCACACCAGGAACCAATACATCAAGAACTACACTTTCACGTTCGATTTTGGCCAACTATGGGGCAATTGTGAAGTGGTTATGACTGCTGTGTCTGGCCATTTGACTCAAGCTAGATTCGACGATGAGTATGAGCAGAATTGGGACCATCCCCCACCAGAAAGCCTGTTCACTGCTCCCGTGCGGGTCAAGGTTGATGATGTAGGTCTCATCCACCTGACAGCTCAGTCAACAGTTGCTGATGCGTGAACAGGAAAAGCAAATGATCGCCGACAATATCAAGCAGCAAGCCAGGGGAGCCAAGGCCCTCTTTATATGGACGGATTGCGACCTAGAAGGAGAGCACATTGGAGGCGAAGTACGAACCGAAGCACTAAAAGGTAATCGACAGCTTGAGGTCAAGAGAGCAAGATTCAGTAACATAGAGAGAGCGTAAGTCACCACATGGTCAGCAGAGATTACTCTACTAACCGATCAGTCATGTCCTCCAAGCTGCTCGGAACCCTATCAACCTAGATGATCGTCAAGTCACTGCAGTCGCCACGCGGATTGAGCTTGATCTGAGAATTGGTTACATCTTCACACGATACCTCACCAACAGTCTTCGCCCACTTGGGGGTCCCATGGGTCTTAACGAGGCTGGTAATAAAAGAGTGATAAGCTATGGTTAACTTCAAGTCGGAGCCCAGTCTGTTTGTCCCTACTAACAGCGATAGGATCATGTCAATTTCCCACCCTTGGTTTCGTTGTCGATCGTTACTTCAGAGTCAAAAACTTCGTTCCTGAGACTTTCTGGAGCATCAAAGTCACTCATAGGCGAGACAACATTGACGTCGTTTTCAGCTGGAAACGAAATCGACTCTTCGATCGTGCAGTGGTTGTCATTCTTTTTGAGAGATGTATCGCAGCGAGGATAGCAAAGGTCACCAAAGTACAAGAGAAGCCGACGAGCAAATGGAAGCCTCTACCATTGACCACGGTTGAGTTTCAGAAGATGGCGAGTCGATTCTTACGAATGAATAGTTCAGTAGCTATGTCTGTAGCCGAAGGACTCTACAACAAAGGATTTATCAGCTACCCCAGAACCGAGACCGACCGCTTCGACAAGGGGATAAATCTACGCGCACTGGTTGAGAAACAGATTCAAGATCAGAGATGGGGTGGGTATGCACAAAGTCTGATGAATGGGGGCTTCAGTGCGCCGCGGCAAGGAAGAAACGATGATAAAGCTCATCCTCCCATTCACCCAGTGTCTTGGGTTGCACCTGCTCAATTGAGCGCCGAGGAAGGACGAGTCTATGAATTTATCACTCGTCGATTCCTTGCGTGTTGCTCCGAAGACGCAAAAGGTCAAGCTAGTGATGTTGAAATCGAATATGGAGAAGAGACGTTTGGTGCCCGTGGTGTCGTTGTTCTAGAGAGGAACTATCTCGATGTCTACCCCTACGAGAACTGGAATAACAGTGTCACTCTACCAAAGTTTACGCTTGGTGAAAGGTTCGAGCCAACAGAGGCGATGATGACAGAAGGGCATACAACGGCTCCTGGATACTTAACAGAACCAGATCTACTTGCGTTGATGGATGCGAATGGCATCGGCACAGATGCAACAATGGCCGAACATATTAAAATGATTCAAACGAGGAATTATGCATTCACCAGACCTAGAGGTGGTGGTGGTGGGAACAATGATCAACATGCAGCAGCTCGCGGTGGCCAAACAGGTAGGGGAGCAAGAGGTGGCAGAGGAGGACGAGGTAGAGGCGGCGCTGCTGCCGCGGCTGGTGCACGAGGCGGAGTGGAAGAGTTCATACCTTCAACACTCGGCGTCGCTCTTGTGGATGGTTACGACAGAATGGGCTTGGAGACAAGTCTAAGCAAACCATTCCTTCGCAAAGAAATGGAGTTGCGAACGAAGGATATATGCGAAGGCAGGAAAACTCGAGAAGAAGTTTTGCGGGAGAGTTTGAGGCAGTATAGACAAGTGTTCGAGCAATCAAGGGAGAGGTTGGATGTGTTGAAGGCAGTAAGTTCAGTGTATCGTGGGGCTTGTCAACTCTACTGTACACGCCCACTTCCGAATCTCACGTCACTGATATTTATTGCAGTCGTGCAGAAGATACGTACTCAATGGTGGAGTAGTTCCTTGATACCATTTGCATTACATGGTCATGACGGTCATGCCCGGGAGGGTTCCACTTGAACACTTCGTGTCCGGACTTTATGATTACCTGGCAGCGTTGACCCAAATCCGGTTTGACGAAGTACAATAGGTTCGCCAGTACGACTGATCTGTTGAAAATCACGGGTAAGCGTTGGTCAGTTCTAGCTATGATTTCAATGATTTCTTTCGTTTCATACGGTATGATCCATCCTCGGGCACCAGAAGCTCTCCGATGATCGGCAAGGCTGGTCATATGCGCAACATATTTCGCCCATTTTCTGCTTCTGTGGCTTGACATGCCGTCGTTGGAACACGATGATATTCGAGTGGCTCATGTACTCTTATCTTGGTGGGTCGGGAGAGTTCGGAATTCATCCCACCTTGCTGGACTGGACGAGACTGGACAAGACAGTGTGTACCTCCGTATGATGCGCGAATTTAGGGTTTTTACGTTGCTTCACGAAGAAGGCGAATTGCGGAGGGCAGACGTCAGCCATTTTCTAGCGGCCTGGCTGCAGGCTTGCTCTAGCCTGTAGCCTGTAGCTTGTCGTGGCAGCATTCAACAACGTGGGGTAGGTGCAGTTGACAATTCGGCCCCCGGTAGCGACCAGTGGGTGGGCGGGCAGGTGGATGAATGGGAAAAATTCAACGAAAGGTTTCCTTGGCTATGGCTGACCCCTCTTTTTGGCTGAGTGTGTCTGCTGATCTCCGTACTCGTAGGTCGGAACAATAACAACAACGTGGAGCGTCTGGTTTGCGAGCAAGCGACCGATGTTTGGTTGAAGTACTAAGTTGATTATGTTGTGTTGTCTAGCAGCAGCAGGCTGTCAGGCCCAGATTACCACGCACATCTCCCGCCAGGGCGGGCTGCTGAGAAGTAAGCGGGCACTCCACTTCTAGGCCCGCGGCCGTCCGTGGTCCACTGTGGCCGCTGAGCAGAGAACCAATTCCTCCCTTGCGTCCAGGTATCCGAAGCGCGATATGAGCCAGCAATTGAATCATGTTGCATCCGTTGAACATTTATTTCCTTTCCTTTTCTTTGTTTTGTTTTGCTTTGCTTCGCTCTGTAGTGTGTGTTCTCATTCCACGTAGGTACGAATTGTTTGGCAAGGTCATACTGTCTTCCTTTTTTTGGTTGGATTTGAGCGCTCGTTATCATTTGCTGGAGCAGCACAGAACAGAGCCAGGGCATGCGAGACATGCGGTAATTTGGGTTCTGGTTTTTGGGGTGCTGCGAATCTTCGATGATCGAGAAGGACGCCGTTCGCCCCACGCCCCTGCCCTGCCCTACCCTGTCCATCCTACACCTGCCTGCCTGCCTGCACTGCGTGCTGCACCGCACCCATCTCAAGCCGACTCGACTCGACTCGAATTACTCGTTGGAACGATCCCGACAACAACCAATACAACAATCACATTCAGACACTCGCATTACCCGTCGCTTCCAGCACACCTTATAGTCTTGCCTTCCCTTCCATCCCTTCCTAACGGGATCTTCTTGCTCAGCAGAGATTCTGTCTCTTCTGCTTCGATCGTCAACATCCACGGTACATTCTCGTCCACGTCAGCCTCGTCCAGACGTCGCATCGCTTCGCTCGCGCCCCCGAACTTCGCAACAGCTTCATTGTCTTGCCCGATAAGATTCAAAGTCGAACCATCTTCTCCTTCACGAGTTGATAGATAGTTGCTTCAAGCTTCTTTGTCGCGTCTCAAGCAAAATCGCCACGTTTCTTTCGCAAAGTCGAGAGTGAGTCAGACGACGCCCAGCTCACTCAACGCGTTTTTCTTTAAGAATAGCTACTGATATTGTGTCGCGCACCTACAGAGAAACGTCCAAATCGACTTCTATCACTATGGCTAGCATGACATCTTCTGCTCGCGATATCCCGAAGGCTCTCGGTCGAGACAGCTTAATTGCTGTAGAGGCCAGGAGCGTTCCAGCGATCAAAAACCACCCCCTTCCGACTCCCCCGAACTCCATTTCCCCCTCTCTGCCTCCCCATGGTGTCAAGCCATATGGGACGCGCTCGACCACTTTGCAGGTCCCGGAACATGTTGATTCCGATATCGATTTGCAGGATGGTCAGGGAAGCGAGCAGGACAATATCGCTGGGCGTGGTCGTGCTCTAGGATCGCCCGGATTCGACGCGGCAGGTAATATCACGCCATCCTTGTTGGCCAAACATCACCTCCCGGAGATTCTCCTGAATCACGGTCCGCTGGCGATTCGACATATCATGGGATTTCTCACGACTGCTGTTCCCGGATTCTCTGGGATACCACCAGCGAAGGCCAGGAGACTCGTTGTCGGTGCTTTGGAAGGGCGCGGCAGTGGTGGTGACGGAGGTGGAATGAAAGGCAACGTCAAGTTTGAGAAAGTCGGATGGGGACGTTGGGACGCAAGGTTGAAGGGACACCCTGCTAGAAGTAGCGGAGGACACCAACAATCGCCTCCCCCTAGTGGACCATCTTCCTATTCCAGCGGCATGCCAATAGCCAAAAATGGCGGATGGGCAGCGGACAGAAGTCGGCTAAACGCACCGGATTCCAGCTGGGCTGGTGACTCAGCCGTCTTCTCCCATGACGATGAAATGGACGTCATGATGCTCGAAACTGAAGCAGACAAGATGTCCCTCGATGGTGATGAGTCATGCTCCTCCTCTGAAGCACCACCTGAGGACGATATTATGGGCGACTCCGATGATATGACTGACGAAGAGGATTGGGCAGCTGTCGGAGCTGCGGCATTGCGTGCAGCTTCTTATTCGGCCTCCGGCCCTGGGCGGAACTTCCTTTCTTCTCGCATTTATGGAGGATCCAGCGGTGGCCCCTCACTTTCAACAATGGCAAAGTCAGTGCCAGTACGATCTTTTCAACCTGCTCCTAATAATATCGATTTTGCTGCTTTTGGCATGACTTCCGACCCCCAGGAGCGAGAAGCCGTTGAAGCGCTTCTACGACTCGGTTCTGTATAAACATTTTGTGGCGTTACGGGGATGGGTGCATAGGGGGGGAATGGCTTATGAGCGTTACGATCTGCCGGCGAGCATCGATCGATTGGTTTTGAGCACGCTTTTATCATGAACTGAAGGGATACTACTGGGTTGGTCATTGTTCTCATCGAATTGGTGGTTCAACTGGCATGGCGTTTGATTTCGGCTGTGGATTTGATGACGACCTCGAGCCTGTGCTTCAACCTCGTGCGCTCGGTCTCTCCACTCTTCAGCAACAGTAACTATTTTTTGCACATACTTCTTTTCAGCTTCGGATACCAACCACTCCACTCATCCGGTGTCGGCAACGTTCACGAAACGATGCTATGATTGGCGGGTTCCGGAATGGCATCGAGTTTGGAGGACAAGGACCGTCTCTACTGCATGGACTGGACTTCTTTTATGATTCGCAGCTTTATTGCATATACTATGTATCTTTAATTCTCATGGTGTTGTGGATGTGCAACGGGCTTCTCGGAAGTCTTGCAAGATGGATTGTGGAAGGTATCAGAGGACATCTGTTATGGATGCTACAGACAGACGTGGATACTTGTGGGAGGATGAATGGGTGGAAGCATGCAAATTTTTGGCTTTTTTTAGGTGGTTTCAACGAAACCACGCAGATTCGTTTTGAGAGCTTAACTGCTGCTTGAAACTTATAATGCAAGGTTCAGTTTGATTCTCCCCAACTACGTGGCTTCTCTATAATTCTATGGTGATAAGATGTGACATGACAGCGACCAAACCCAGTCTCGGAGTCGCGAAAACGACAGATTCGCCTGATGGCCAGCACATACAGTACAGCCGTTTCACACCCCTGTCGCAATCGAAATGCTAGTTGATTTTATTCTTTCTGGGATTCTGGAATCTTGACGAAACAATATCGCAAGTCTATCCTTGCAGAATTCCACAGGCGGATCATCCCTCCCTCCCGTCTTCCGCGGCTCCGCTACAGCGGACACTGGTGGATCGGACTACTGGGCTCGGATGTCCACTCTGGCGGCCCCTCTGTACAGCCTTCCGGTTTGGTGTAGCCGAGATGAAGCAATAGGGGATGAAAAGGGGGACTTTTCTTCGCTTCAGAAGAAGTGCTTGTGTTATTTTTGATTGTAGGTCTTTGTTGTTGACTGGGGTTGAGGATGATTTGCCGTTTGCGGGTGAGTAAGATGAGCTGAGCTAAAATGTGAAATGGTATTGTTTGTTCGCGTGCTTGAAACATTACTCGTAGGCTTCTTGTTGGCTGCTTGGTGAACAACACGTCAGTCCTGAGCTATAACTACAGACGTTCTCTTTTGGTCCTCTGACTGCAAGTGTTATAAACTGCCAGGAACGAAAAGTAAGCAGCTGGACCAAGTGGTAGGTGGATTTTGCTCGAATATCAACACTTCATCATGGTAGCGATATAGCCATTCTTGAACCATAAGCTTCAGGGCTACTCTATACATGAGGAGTAAACCTAGCGCTCCGCCTGGGTACCTGAGAACCAAGACCAACTTGGTATGTACAATCAGGTGAAATTGAAGAGCGTCACGTGAAAATTCAACTCCTTTAATTAAATTTACGATAATTAAATAAGTACACGTTTTAGAGTTTAACTATTTAAATAATATTAATATAAATTAATGAATTAAAACCTTCATATAAGTCACTTACTAATAAAGGCTATTAATAGCTTTCTTATATTTAATAAATAATTCTCTTAAAAGACTACTATTTTAAGGAATATTTACGGCTTAGTAATCTTTATAATAACAATTTCTAAGTGAGTAAAAGTTATTAAACGTTATTCTTAAGTTAGGATTTAAGTTTTGTAAAATCCTATTAATAAATTAATATATTATAAAAGATTAAATCTATTGACTTTTGATAAAAATTACTTAAAATCAAGCAAATATTAAATTTAGATATATTTTAAAGATTTATAATTCACTAGGCTTCTATTAGTTTAATATAATATTTAGTGAACTTATAAAACTTTATTCTACTAATATTTTGTACTATTACGATTTTTTATAAATTTATATATTATACGATAATCTTTACTTAATATATTAAGTTTTTTTATTAAATATCTTAATTATAAAAGTATTATAAAATATTATAATTTATAATAATTTATTACAAATATAAAGGCTAATTTATAATAAACTTATAAGAGTTAACTTTTACAAAACTTTATTATATAATTATTATTCGTCGTGAAGTTGTATTTTTTTGAAGTTCTCGCTTAAATATGGCACGTGTCGCTCTTCAATTTCACCTGATTGTACATGACAGGTAATAACAAATGCCCCGTGAATAATATGTGGCATTCCTAGAATCCTACGGTGGTGTGGTGCTGATACTCAGGTGAGTAGGTCACCTACCTTCCGTGATTGTTTGGTTCGTGTTGGTCCACAGGCCCATACAGGACATGTCTCAGCTAGAATAGGGGGTAGGACCACTTGCGGAGGCGATTCGGTGGCGTTTCGGAGGCAGTATATAGTCTGGCATCTCCCGCCCCCTCTTAGAAAAACACAGATTTTCCACACCATCAAGCTTGATATGCATATACATGATATTTACGTTTGATTCTTGGCTTATATTCGGTATTGAACCGACAGTTCGGCTAAGAACGATACCCTCACTTATAAAACAGTCGGGCTTGTTCCTATTTTGGAAATAATTGGATGTCTCCTTCACGACACAACACAATAGATTATGGCACCGCACAAAAAGAACAAAACCTCCGTCAAGAAAAGTCACACGCCCTCAAAGGCCATGGCGGCAACCTCTGCCCTCCTCCCCAAATCCTCCAAATTCACCTCTGAGCTCGTTGGAGCTTTCGACCTATTCCATGCCAACCGGACTCTCTGGCTCCAAATCGAAGCTGATAAGAAGAGAGCTCGAGATGCAGATAGAGCCGCACTGTTAGAGGTCGAGAGGGGCCCGAGGAGACCAGGCTTTACAATTTTCCGAAAGCTGCCCTCTGAGTTGAAATTGTGATATGAAGTTTCGCCGCGATACAGTCTAGGGTCGTTGAAATCATCGCTATCGATGCAGGCTACCCCTGGGGACGACGGATGTTTCCCTATGCGTCTAATACGCTCGTTCCCGCCATGCTGCATGTCTGCTTCGAGGCTAGAAAGGTTGGGATGAAGTTCTATAAGCAAATCAACCACGTGAGTACCCACTCATTTTTAAGACTTTGTTATTCTCCTTGTTGGGTGTGCTATGGATATACTGATATAATGAAGTATGCTAGTGAGAATGATGACACCACCAGCATCGGCAGAACCTTCGTCAACTTCAACGTCGACATCATCTTGCTTGAAACCGCAGACACCGTCAAGCGCTTCGACAACTCAACTCCCAAGTGGGGCGTAGCTCTGCAAGGCAAGAACATCATCACGGAGAACTGCAAGCTTCTCGCCGTGGTCTGTAAGGAAGCGCGAACTCTGCCAGAGCGATTGAAGAGCCCTGTAAGAATGAATTTCGACAAGCTGCGGACCCTGTACGTCGTCGATAAGTACACGCAGCACATGGGAGACTCCAAGACTGGTAACTTATCCATCGTGGATATGCCCGAGGGCTCTCGTGAGCAGGGGTTTACTCATTTCCAACTTGAGGTGCAGGAGTTGAGGAAGGACTTCGTCTACGTCAAGATGAAGAATCCACTGCTTATGAAAGCTGTTGAAGCTGTCAGAGATAATCATAAGTCCGAAAGTCCCAATCCTACACGCATACCTGATGATCTTTCAACACTCTCGTGTCTCGTTGAAAAGAAGTCGGAAGAATGAGAGCAGTGCTGATATCTTGCAGGTTGATGGACGAGACGTATCGCAAGGAGCGAGAGAGGAGAGAGAATGAGGCTCACGAAAAGGAAAAGGGGGTTCTGGGGAGACCAGAGCCTGGGATCATGGAGGCACTTTTCGATGAGCTCGGTGCTGAAATTGGGGTTGAGGCCATGGATAAGATGATCCTTGATTTGGAAGACTTTGAAATTGATGGTGGAGACGGTGCTGAGGACGCTGATGATCCGGACGAGCGGTATGCTGCAGAGTGAGTTTCATCCCGTTCATATGTCTTGGGGATTAGCGCTGATTACCGAGCAGGCTGCAAGCCTGTCTAGATAGGGGACAGGATATTGATGATATGTGAGCTTGGGATGAGGATGAGGTAGTTAGTTGGTTGTGACGTGGAGTACCCTCTGAATTATTGTGCTCCTGCCAAGGATTAAGCGAATAAACTTGAGTCGTAAACAAATCAATGATGGGTTATCTGCTTGGAACAAGTCATCATGTATTAATCGTAGACAATATAGACCTGTCTCGGACTGTTATGGGTGGACATGGTCACTTTGAACATTTGAGAAAATGCGTGAAAAGGGGCATAACCGCGAAAGATTGGAGGCGGCCAAAATGAGGGAGCATTTTGACAGATCATAAGGTACCGAGAGGTGTCTTTGTTGGAGATATTGAGTCAGACCTCATCTCCTTGCAGGCTCCTTCGGACTTCCATTTTCTCTAAACTCCACAGCAATGCCCCAGGACTTCCTTCCCGAACATAGCAATGCACCACAAATCTCGGGAGACTTTGGAGAAAGGCCACACAGCAATGCCCCGAGACAGCCCATAGATAGCCGACTGATAAATCAACCATCTTCAAAAGAACTCGCGGCCAGCAGTCAGGCGTAGCATCATCTGATGATCCCTCATTTCCTGCTTCTAAACATCTCACCGTTCCGAATACCTAGCCTCCTGCCAATCACTTAGACGAGCCACGAGTTCCTCCGTGCTGCCATGACAGTTCAGTCCCTATTTGCGTGCGCTTTGTCTCATATTCTCTTTAGTACGATATGAATAGCTCCACCGGCCTCGCTTTTCGGGCTCTGCAAGCAACTTACCGACCGTAGCTGCATATTCCAACATGGCTTGTTGGTACTGCCTCATATCCTCTCAAAAAAGTGCTTTATCTGCGGCGTCGAGTCTTGCCACTAAATCTTTCTTCAGGCCTTTGTCGCTCAGTCCTAGATCGTTCGCGGCACTTTTGAGTTCCTATTGTCAGGCTTAGCATCATAGTTCCTTTTCGAGGTTCAACTTCAAGCATCAGGATCGTTTGGGACATATGCCGCCAGCAGATTTGAGAGACGAATGACATGCAAGATTCGATGGTTCTTCGAGGATGTAAATTCGGAGACAAACTTACTGGTAGCCTGTAAGACCTGAAATCAACTCGTTTGGGGAGCTCCGGCTTCGATACCAACAATGCTTCGTCAGGGTATAAAACACCTCGACCAGTGTCCTCTGGAATGCTCAGGAGTCTGTCGGGCTCTCTAACAAACCGCATGACATTGAGTTCCTTGAATCCAGGTATCTTTTTTCGGATCGCGGAGAGCCGGCCCTCATTCGTGTAATCATCTGTCTTGGATTGTTCGTGTGGTTCGGGGTTGTCATCGGTGCAAGTTTGATATTTCCGCCGAGCTGGCTCAATCCACCAAAATCTCCAGGGAACAAGAAAATAAGTTCTTCTAGATTTTTGAAATGTCGGAGGTAATGGATGGCATGGTTTTGGCGGTCTTTATGCGGGATAGGCTCAAAAGTAACGAGACGACTACAGTGCTTGATCACTTCACAGCTTTCGAAGCCAGGACAATAAAGAAATTGTCCCAACAAGAAGCGAGTATCCCAGTCCTTGCTTGGTCTGAAGCCGATATAGTCGACGTCCCAGTTGACATAGGAACCAGACATGATACCGTTGAAGATGATTCTTTCATATCTCTTGAGGCCTATCCAACGAGACTCGCCGCAGGCGTGTAAGATTGCGGGGGTGAGCGTCTTGGACGCGAATCTGTTGATGCGACCTACACCTTTGTACTCGGCGCGAACCATTTCGATTTCGACGACGCGAACTTGGCGGGCTGCGAAGTGCCATATCATGCAGCGTAGTTCTAGAGGCAGACGCTGGAATTTGTGGAAGGTCGCGGTAGGTGCGGTCGCTGCTGATTGAGTGGAAGCCATGATGCTCTTTGGCGGTTGCTCGTTGTGGAGGTGAAACGCTCTTGCAGTCGAGGCAGAGCGTGCTTTTATGAAGAGTCGTCGATTTAGGTCCACGTCATTTCGAGTTAATGAGATAAGTACAAACAAAGATCCTGCCCGTGATCTACTCGGAAAGTCGCAGAACGGAGTTTCGACAAAAGATAGCTAGCTCCTTGTCAGGCAGCATAAGTTAAAATACATCTGAGAAGTCTATTCATTCTCATAAAGACTCATCAAACGTGATGATTATTTACCGCACTTCGGGGTAGTCCCAGAGGAAGCGACTCTCGCAGCTAGCAAAAGCTTGTGTCTCTGGCAACATCACGAAAGTCGAGATTGAACAGCAGTTTCAAAGTGTGTCCTTGAGAACAATCTTCCATTTGAGGTAGATCAGCCGCTGTCACAAAGAATGCTTTCATAAAGATGTTGCCGATCCCGGTGCTTGTTGGTGAGGCCAGATTCTCGAGAATAACACGGCAAGGTGCAAGAGTTGTTGGTTCTGAGAAATGAGATCTCTGAATTAAGACCGTCTTTCCCCTGCATGTTCGGCTGCCTGTTCGATGCTTATCTGCGACTGCCCCACCAGATGCATCCTTCAGCTCGTACAGTATGATTTGCATAAGAGGATAATATGGCAGCGGGTTTATTCCGAAAGGAGAACGGGATGTTGCTGAATTGGCAGGTGGTGTGCCAGTAAACAGTCGCATGGGGAATAATTAGGCGATAGCGTCGTACTGGCAATCTCAGGGGAACTTTGTTACCCGAGTACGGGCGGCAATCTTCTTTCTAGCCAGGCCTGGACGCAGTGAGTACTTTACATGATGAACTTTTCTCAAACCCTCTCTTGTCGGAATCTTTCGGTCTTTGCTCTATCTTCGTGGAGAATGGAGAATTGGGACTTGGGTGGAGGTTATTTGCTGCATTTTCAGGCTCGCTGGCACTCGTGAGTACAAATCAGCTTGCAAGCACTGTTTTGCGTGCATTTGGTCTGTGAATAGACTAGGTTCGGCCTTTTTGACGGCGATCTGGGGATTCAAATTTGGTTGGGTCTCTCGCAATTCTTCCGTTTCGATCGAACTTGGGGACGCTTCGACGCAGTGCCACTCGCTATGCGAATTCTCAAGCTATGTGTTGCCGTATTTTGGGTAGCCATCAGTAAGTTGACGACAAAATCAACCAGTATCAAGTATTGACCATAACTTTGTAGCAACCAGTGCTCTCCACCACGAGCATAAAACGGAGCTAATTGTTGAGCGGACTGAGGACCCGAGCCAGGACAATGAGGCTCACCAAAAAGTCAGACGAGGACTTTCAAATAACATTACATTGAGAATCCTCACTCTGGGCGCTTCCATTGCCTACGGTTATCCCTCAACCAGCGGCAATGGCTTTCGAAACAGCGTCAGAAACAAGCTGGTATGGGATGGAAATCCTGTAAACATGGTGGGTACTGTCAAGGCAGGAAGCATGTACGTCTCTTTTCCGCCACAAATGGGTTGTCTATCAGCCCATGCCCTTAACACAGAAATATCTTCGAAAGCGGCACTAACTTTGAGACCAAATAGGGCTGACAACGACATGGAAGCATGGGGTGGCTACTTGATATCTGAAGTCGCAGCTAAAGCAGAGAACTCTATCAAATTCCAGCCAAATCTCATTCTGCTGCACGTCGGCACCAACGATATGATACATGGTGTCGATGTGGCGAATGCTCATAATCGTCTTGCAACACTCATCGATCGTCTGTTCGCCACGATACCTGGAGTCACGATTCTTGCTTCGACTTTACTTCCTACAACTGTGGAACCGGCCAGAGGTAAAGTATATAATGCGAACTTACCAGCAATGGTCAAAACTCGCCAAGCTTCTGGGAAGAAGATCCTTTTAGTGGATATGTCAAGCTCATTCTTTAGCATGGCTGACATCACTGCCGATGGTATTCACCCTACAGATGCCGGCTACGAGAAGATGGCTGCCGTTTGGTATCAGGGAATCAGTGCTGCAGCTTCCCGCAAGTGGCTCCTAGCTCCAACTCGTACAAGTTTCTCGGACGTCGTCGTAGCTGGTAACACATGCGATAAAACGGCTGGCAACGAGGCCGGCCCCTACCAGATTGACGCCGGCTCGGGGAGGAACGATGGAGATTATATCCATTCAGCGGTGGCAGGAGGCGGATATCTAGGAGTTGGGAATCCTGCTCCCTCGGGTGTGAATTGTAGGTATCGCGCGGAGCCCATCATTTCCTTCTTGTGGCCATCAGATCATGTCCGAACCCTTTCCTGGAACATACCCGACTTGTCAATCGCTAACTCTCCCATTCGATAGGGGCGGATATCAATGGAGATGGACTCGATGACTATGTCTACGTGTCTACGAATCTGAACGGAGGATTAGGCGTTGCTTTGAACACAGGAAATGGGGTCATGGGCCCCTATTTACGAGTCACGACATCTCCTGGATCTTGCCTACGAAGCGGAGTTCGATTTGCAGATATGACAGGAGACGGTCGATCAGATCTTTGTTGCCTAGCAGCAAATGGTGACTTGAATTGCTGGAAGAATACCATCGGCTCAGATGCACGATCGCCCAATTGGGTCTCTATGGGCTTCCTCATTAGGGATAAAGGCTTCCCTCAAGACTATGTTCGACTAGCTGACATCGACGGCGATGGAAGAGCAGACTACGTCGGCATTTCGCAAGACGGGAGAATCTCAGGTTGGCGAAATGCTGCAGTGGACAACTCACCGCCAACCGCCTGGACGCCTTTCAGGGGAATCGCATCTGGCCTGAGTTCAACATACTCACCGTCGCGCTGGAGGTTCGCAGATCTGAATGGTGATCACAAGGACGACTTGCTTTATGTTAACGAAAATGGTCGAGTCGAAACATTTATTAACACGCGAGGACTCAATGCTGGACTTGGCCCAGTGTGGAAATTTATGGGTGTAACACATTCTGGAGCAAGCAGTCCTGTGAACGTCACTTTCGGCAAAATAATGGGCACTGGGAGGGCAGACTACGCAACGATCAGCGATAATCCAAGTACTGGAAATGTCTATGCTAAGATCAACAAGAATATGGGCAAAGGAGGGACAGCTGTCCGAGGAGACGGGACTCGCTATTGTGATATGACGGGATCTGGGTCCGACGATTATATCTGGATATCCTTGATGGGCGAAATAACTGTTTATGGGAACAACCATAGATGGGGTACTTGGACGCAGTACGGTGTCGTTTACAACGTCAACCGATCACGGAGAGAGGTTTATTTTGCAGACTTCGATGGAAACAAGAGATGTGATATCCTTCTCGTCGACAAAGCCACAGGAGCTACGACAGTGCTGCGCAATGATTTCGCTAATGGCAAGTTTGCGTTCACCAACATTGGAGTCGTCACTGGATCGGCAACATGCAAAGAAGGCTATGGATATGATTTGCACGACCTCGGCGTTCGATGGAACGATATTGATGGGGATGGGAGAGCGGACTTTCTCTGTATGCAGTCAAACGGCCAGCTCTATGGGTATTTGAACAAAGGCATCAATAATATGGTCAACCAAGGCCAAATCAAACACACGGAAGGAAAAGAGCGAAAGAGCTTGCGACTTGCCGACATCAATGGTGATGGTCGAGATGATCTTGTCTACGTCGACTTGGTAGATTCCACAATGCAGGCATGGAGTAACGACGGAGCTACAGGACAATTTGGAGATGATGCAGCGGGAACCAGCGCCTTTCGTTGGGTGTTGAAAGGACAAGTCTCCCCAGCTGCCACAACAAGAGGTTCTTGTGTCGAATTTACAAATATCAATGGAACCGGTAGAGCGGACTCGATACTTATCTACCCTGATACGAATCAGCAATTCGTAAGGCTCAATACCTGCCCGGGTCTCACGCCTGTAGAGCCTCATCTGCCTACACCACCGGCGATGACCTATCCTTGAATGTCTAAGGTTAAGGTAGACGTGGATCGGAGAGTTAGGACACTGAATACAGCACTGCCAAATGTCAAGCGGTTGGGTCAGCTTCGTTGTCAAGACTGTAGCAGAAACGTAAAAAAGATAGATGTTTATCCAAATCCTTGTGTTCCCATAGATCCAAACATTTGCTGCACCCTATACTTCATCACATGTTCAAGAAGCCCGAACCCCATTGGTAAGGCGAATTTCAGAAGTTTTGCTTTTCTCGAATTTGTCATAACCTTGGATCCGCAATACTTGCAGAAATCAAAATGTCCATGAAGTTAGCTGACATGGCTACTTAACTTCTAGTAATTTCAGTATCCTTCCTTCCATTCAATCGAGCTTGCACCCGAGTCCGGTCCTAGCCAAGTAGCAGATTTCAAGTTGGTTCGATCTGATAATCTACTCCACAGCGATGAGCGAATCTGAATTATCCCCCGTATCTTCACTCTCATCCTTCATCCAACCTATAGTCTCGCCATCACTCCAGACAATTGTCCATAAAGAGGTCCGTCTATGAGTGGAGCAATTGCCTTGGAGTTTGGTGCCCAGCTCGTCATGTACAGATGGAATTCGAATGGGTCCCTTTAGCTAGCTTCGAGTCTTTGTATATAGATGTGACCACTTAGCTCCAATGAGAATGATTTTGCCAAGAAAGAGTCACTTGGACATCGACTTATGGACAGCCTTGCTCACAGCGAATTTTGGCCGGCCCTCTCTCAAGCCCTGGTAAGTTTCAAGTCGAATTATGCATAGGTCCATCCTGAAGTCAGACAGAACAGGCTCTAATGATCCATCGATGGACTTCTGAGAACCCTTCACCGTCTTGACAACCACAACATCCATGAGCCTCTTCATGCTATCCAAGGTGCCATGTAGCGAATGCTCTCTGTTCGAGTCTTCCATGCCCAGAAGAAACTCGCAATCAAAAGCAGCAAGCACCAAGTTTTGCTGCAATAACACTGAAGTTTTGATATCTCGAATGACTTTCCGATTCTGCATCACCCAAGGATCTGATTTGCCGGAAGGTACCAAGTGTCTACAGCCTGGTCCAAAGAAGAGGGTATCTCTTTCGAAATCAATGAGGATGACTTGAGAGCAGTTTCCAAATTGAATCTGCTCGTAGAACTGAATCGTATTATGTCGAGATTCTTGACACGCGTGGAGGATAGCTGGTGTTATGGATTTTGATGTCACGGATCGGGCTTGAGACATCCAGGTCAACTCAATGACGCGAGGCGGTGGTAAGGCAAGGCTCCAGACTCTCAAGCGCAACTCCGGAGGCAGTTGGCGAAAGACATGAAATGAAGGAGATATAGAGTCCATGGGGTGCGTGTTGTGAATGAATGGACGTTTGATGCAAAATTGAGGATGATGAAGGTTGATGGTTGTGTGTGTTCAGGCGTGACAGCAGCACTTTGTGTCATTTGAGCAAGCCACAAGCGTAATGCAAGGCTGATCGCAAGGCTTTCTGATTTTGTTAGCAAAGCAATACAAGCAATTTGGCAACGAGGAGTGAAGACCCGTAGAAGCTACACGAAAACTTGGGAAATAGAGCAGTCTTGAATGGTTCTACCATTTCAATTACATTATTTCCAGACGCTAGAAGCTTTCTTCTACATTCGGACTTCAGCATCCTACAGAGCAGCTCTTTTGCCATTAGAGATTTCATGCATTTGTCACAAAAGATCTAGAGAGGACTTCAGAGAGGCCATGTCGAGAATTTAAGCCCTGTTGCTTTACAGCAATAACTGTGTATTTGACTCTCGTCTCCACCGTGGCCTGCTACTGGATCCTTGCGGCAAGAGAAACACCATACCACAAGGTCGCAATGAAGCCAGTGAGGTTCAGCAATGAGGACATTCCATGCATGCTACCAAATGCCTTGTTCAACTTCTGCATCTCTTCACTGTGTGGTGCGGGGTCGTAGTATTTCTTTCCGTCTCGAGTTTCTGCATTTCATAGTTTAGCAATCTCTCCGACTTGCCAACAAGTGATATAGGGACCCGACCTTGATGTTTCCTCTCCCTCATTATCTTCGTTGTAGCGGGGCCAACTAATGCCATATTTGCCAGACTCGTTACGAAGATCGTTGCGATCGGGATCAACACGCTCCATCTGTTGACATCTGCGAATACGCCATAGAGACCCGACGATGTTCCCAGGCCCAACTTCGAAGCAGGATATGTAAGAGCTACAACCACGGGAAGTGTCGTTTGGATGCCGAAGTAAACGGGGAATAGCTTCTGTTGGAGTTGCGAGAATTGTGGCCGCGCGAGAGCTTTGTAGCTTACAATACCGCCTACGAACGTCTGCGAGCATGTGTTAGCTAATGAAATGTACATCGGGTAGCGAAACAATTGCCTACCTGGAAGAATTGGGTTCCAAGCAAGGTGCCATATCTTGTACATCAAACTGTCAGTTCTGAAGTATAGATGTAGCTCAAGAATTACAGGACTTACGAGATAATATGGTACGGAGCCGCAGTTTTGAAGATTGATACATCTGACATGATAGGCAGATTATTGGTAGATGTTTCTTTTCGTGGCTGAAAATTTAGGTTGGAGCAATGCTGTGTTTATATTGAGATAGTCTTAAGCACTGATGACGCCGACGACAAATTGCCGAGGCAGGTGCAAGCCTGTGCGGAAGACAGACCATGCTGGAAAATGCTCTATCCACCTTTTTGTGTGGCATTGTGAGGTTCAAAAGTATGGAGAAAAAACCTGTGTCACAGTACAATAGAGCAATAATTCAGGATATCCAATGTCGCATAGCCGATTCAACACAAAGGTCTGGCAGAAATCAAATGCCATGGATGCTTTCATCGGCCCTCTGGGCACCTGACTTGGCGACGCGTCTGCCTGAACCTGAACCTCTGGAACGCGTCTCGACCAAGCTGATCGTTGGAATCAATATCGATTCAGCGTGATAACCATATCAACAACATGGCGAACAAGGAGGCAATTATCTACATTGTGGATCTTGGAGCCACCACTGGTGACTGTCACAGTAAGTGTTGATCTCGTACCCATTCAGACAATACATTCGTTTTCTCTTGCACGCATCCAACTCTGGTTGTCAACCATGCCTACAGCCAAGTAGTTCTAGAACTAACTTTTTCCAGATGGCAGAACGATCAGTGATCTTGACTATGGAATGGAATATGTCTGGGACAAGATTGCCACGATTATGTCTACAAACAGGCTCGGGCTCAGCGTTGGCGTCATTGGCTTCAGAACGGATGAAACCGACAATCCTCTTGAAGGCGATGGGGAGTACGAGAATATATGCGTCCTGAAGCCCTTAGGCACCATGGATATTCCAAGCCTCGAAGACCTTCGATCAAAGATACATAGCAGTTCTACCGAGATGGGAGACGCTGTTTCTGCGATCGTTCTTGCCATCGACCTCATCGAAAAGTTTACTACACTCAAGAGCGGAAAGCCTGCGAAGTCTGCTCGCAAGATCGTCCTGGTTACAGACGGGCTGGGTGGGATTGACGATGACAACATTGAGGTACACCAAACCCGTCCTCCTTTGCCAAAATCAGCCTCTCCGCGGTCTCTCATTTGAATGGTCCTCTTCTAACCTAGGGAGAACCGTGCAAAGTGAAATTTGGCCCTTCCATCTGACATACGGCTAATTCTTCACAGTCTATCGCCGAGAAACTAAATGAGGTCGGGATTGAACTTGTCGTACTGGGTATCGATTTTGATGATCTCGAATACGGTTTCAAAGAAGAAGATAAAGCATCCTTGAAGAAGCACAACGAGGCAATATTGGCGAAACTTGTTAATCTCTGCAATAATGGAATGTTTGCAACGATGGCGGAAGCCCTGGCTTCTCTGGCGAACCCGACAGTCAAGTCTACAAGACCTTTCAAAGTTTACGAAGGACGCCTCGGTAAGCATACTCCGCCATTCCCGGACTTTCCAGATTTAGATCATTTTTTTGACCACTGGCTTACCCTCCTGCACATTTCTAATTCAATTTCGTCATCTTAGCTAACGCCTTTCTCAGGCCTTGGTGACTTTGAGAAATATCCTGAGAGTGCGTTGTACATTGATGTGCAACGGTACTTCAAAACGAAACAGGCAAAAGCTCCATCCGCCAGTAGCTATATTCCCAAGGCTGCCGCGAATGGAGAAGCAAGTGCGCAGTCTTCTCACACTGTTGAGGATACCGAGATGACAGATGCCCCTGAGCTTTCAGCTGTCAAGACCACCCGGACATACCATGTCAACAGTGCCGCTGGTGTTGATGGAACCATGAACGTTGACCGAGGAGAACTAGCTAAGGGATATTATTATGGAAGTACCGCCGTACCATTCGGAGAAGATGAAGCAGACGTTACCAGGTTCAATAGCCCTCCAGGATTCTCTATCATCGGCTTCGTACCAAAAGATAAGGTAGGTTCAGGTTACCATGTATGTACAATGACCTAACACAACTTAGTACGAGAGGTATCTCAACATGGGTGAAAGCTGTATCACCATTGCTCAGACAGTCAACGATAAGGCGCGAATGGCTATGTCCTCTCTTGTGCATGCACTACACGAGCTCGATTCATATGCCGTAGCTCGAATCGTCGCAAAGGAGGGCAAATCCCCTCAACTCCTTCTTCTGGCTCCGTCGATTGAGCCCGAACTAGAATGCCTTATTGATGTTCCGCTGCCCTTTGCTGAGGATATTCGAGTATACCGGTTCCCTCCACTGGACAAGGTAATAGGCTCGTCGGGTGCCATTATCACCAAGCATAGGTATCTCCCTTCGGACGAGTTGGTCACAGCTATGAGCCACTACGTAGACAGTGAGTACTTCTCCACAAATCCTGCTCACAGATTTTTGCCTTTGCAGCGGTTGGGGGTATCGTGGGAAGTAACATTGCTGACGCCCGTCCATAGGCATGGATCTCGGTACTTTCGGAAAGGATGATGAAGGAAATCCTACTGAGTTCATGACCATTGAAGAGACATTCTCTCCGACTGTTCATCGTGTAAACCAAGCAATTCGGCAGCGAGCCATCCATCCCGATGGGGAAGTCGGCGAACCAGCTCCTGTTTTGACCAGATGGTAAGTGATCCTGTACATCTTTCCGTCTAATTGGAATTCTTGAACTAATTAGTCCGCTTCAGGTCAAAACCACCAGCCGAACTCATCGCGAACGCGGAACCTCAACTAGAAGCCCTTTTGAAGGTTTCTGGCGTGACGAAAGGTACTTATGACCCTTTATCCGATCCTTCATCAGACTGCTAATGCTCGGCGAGTAGTACCAGAAAAGGCGAAGGGGAAACGAACACGAGACGTCATTACGCCCATGTCCGGTCTGGATGTCAATGAGCTTCTCAATACTCGCAGAAAGAAGAACGACATTTCACATGAAAACGCAATCCCTGAATTCAAACAGATGATGCAAGTGACCGAAAAGGACGAAGATATCTTTAAAGCAGTAAGTCAGATGGGAAAGGCGGTGCGACAATCCCTCAAAAGCACCACTGGCAACGGCAACCATGCAACTATTTTCTCACAAATCAAAGCCGTGAGAGACGAGATGATCGACATAGACATGCCAGAAATTTACAATGACTTCATTAAGGACCTGAAGACACGCATATTCCAGAAGGATGAGTTCGGAGATCAGAGGAATTTTTGGGCAGATTTCAAATTCCAAAAGCTTGGTCTAATTCGTGGGTCCGAAGGTGCTGGTGTAACTGAGGAGGAGGCTGCTGAATTCTTGAGGTTTGGATGAGCAATTTACTGGTCGGTAAGCATGTATGGGTTATGTACAGATAGCTAGGGGGGTATTGGCGTGGGGGATCGATTGTCAATAAAAGTCAATTCTTGTCTTGTGTATTCCTCATTAGATTGTTTAGGTCTCAATGATCATGTCTGGAATGTCTGGAATCGGATACGAGGTAAGGCTTCTCAGGCTAGTTTAGATGTTGTGGCTTGCCCTTTAACACGACCAGAATTACTTGCGAGGTTTACAAAGCCACCATTCTAGCAGCTCATACCAAGAGAATGTTACCGGGGCATTCCGCAGTGACAGAAATGACTTGTCGCCGCTGGATCCTAGGCAGACTTTGCCGATGAATCTGGACCAGCAGAGGGTCTGTTTGTTTATCCATCGGCTGGTGTGGTTCGCTAGAAATTTTCTCCAGGCGAGAGGTCCCAACCACAGCAACTTCCCTCGTAGAAATCGCCAGTATTAGAATCCGATATTCACCCAAAGGTGACAACGTGAACCTCCTTAAAGTGCTTCAGGTATTCATCAAACAAGCATGCTGGATAATCCCTGTGCCATTCCAATATTCTAACTTGGGTGCAGGACTTTAATCTCGCTGTTTCAGGCATCATCTTCTTTCCCACACAACCTTTCTGCTACCAAGCCTGGCAGCCTTCTGCCCTTCTGCCCTCCTGCCCTCCTGCCCTCCATCTCTTGTGGGTAAGGCAGACTCCTTTACCAATTACCTTACCTTGTTTCCAAAGAACCGGAGGATATTTACCTACTCTACAGGTATTCACGCCTTTTTCTTGTCGTCGGCACCACCTGGCTTCTAATTCTGCCAGGGTGCTGGTGGCATCCTCGGTTCGTTGCAGCAATAGCAAACAGCACCGTTCCTTCCTCAAACATGGAAAAGTTCAAGAAGTTACACGCCCTGGACAATGTTGCCAGTCAGCCTGGTGACCTTTGTAACCTCCAGTCAACAATGCCCTCATCATCTAAGCAGCCCACGCGTGTGCAGCCGCAACAGAACGACCATAACCCTACCGATTCCGGCTCGGATTCAGACGAATATCTAACCAGTGGACGCGCCATAACCAAGAATCAGGATGCCGTCTATACAAAGATTGGTGCGTTCTTGCCGGTTCATTGTCTTACAATACTTTCAAGGCACTGAATTTCAGACGTTAACATGATTAACAGGTGTCGGAGTAGACACACCAAGCCATGAGATCGCAACATATCAACTACAGCAAGGACAGCTAGCGAACGAAGGTGAAAGCTTCATCCCATGGGCAGCTGTGAAGAAGTATCCATATACATATGTCGGTAACAACAATCGACCACGGGTTGTTGAAGGGTTTTTCGATCGGGGGAAAATCTCAAATCAGCCCTGGGACTTGTAAGTGGCTCAGCTTCCATTTTCCTCAATATGAATGTCACAAACTGGGTTTATGACTTTGAGACTAAGACCCCAGCCTATCTCGAATTGCAAGATTCACCTGTTTCAGAAGTCCACTTCTTTCAAAATCTATTCCCTTTACATATTGCAAGATTGTCTGCGAACTGATGGTTTCACGAAGAGACCTGTCTTCTCCTTTCATCACTTCATTCGATTACCACATAAATCCAAACCCATTTCATTCAGCATCATACTGATATCATACAGCTTCTATATCTACCGTGGCGCTTCAGACTTGAATCTTCAACCGATTCTTCTGGTACCTACACGACAAGTCGAATCATTTCTCCAGAGAATAAACCAAGCCCTCGGTACAGCTCTCACTCTGCCTACAAGTGGAGCAAACGGGTCGTTCCAAGTGACCTTTATCAACGACGGTAATCCTCAGCCGCGCTACTTAGGATACTCTATCAACAGCGAGATGGCCGACAGTCTGAGAAATAACGTTCCACCTCACTACTTCAAGTTGGACAATGAGCCCGGTGCTGTGGGCACACCTTCCGATCGGTCTCTGGCTGCTTTCCGCACAAAAATCGCTCTGATGACTCAAGCTCAGAAAGGAAAGAAACAAGCCAGTAGAGAGAAGCAGAAGAAGGAGCGAATTGAGAAGCAGCAGTCGTGGCACCACTCGATTAAGAGAGTTCAAAGATATCTTGGACTCCGCGAATCCACCTCAAGTAAGTCTCGTCGCCTCGAACTTACATTCTTGATATCATGCACCCTCTGAAGGACGATCACCGACCTTTTGTAACTCATTTCATCCCCATTGAGTCTTTATGACCGCTGCAGACAAAGACTGACCTCATTGCTTAGCCCGCATCGCAACCATCAAGGCTGAGTTAGGCGAAACGGATCATGGATGGGCCCGATATGAAGATTCTGTCAAAGAGGTTCTGGCTAAACTGCCTCCTTCAGCTGTTTTTCAGGCTGATGAACCGGCCCCATATCTTCAAGAGCATTCTGTGGTCTTCGTCTGTATCGATGTTGAGGCTTACGAACGGAGCTCCCGAATTATCACTGAGATTGGTGTTGCCACTCTGGATACCAATGATCTCAAATCATTGCCCCCTGGTGAAGGAGGAGCTGAATGGATGAAGGAGATTCGTGCCCGTCACTTTAGAATCAATGAACACAAACACTACAATAACACCGAATTTGTGGCTGGGTGTGCCGATAGATTCGAATTCGGGTAAGCTTTACCATCTTAAGTAAAAACTTAGATCTGCAAATTGAAAAACTAAGACAAGGTAGTGACAGCGAGTTCATCAATCTCAAAGATGCCCCTCATATCATATCTACCTGCTTCAAAGCACCATTCTCGGGTCCTATCGATATTTCTACCCAAGACAATGAACAACCCAAGCGCAACATCATTCTAGTTGGTCATGACGTTGGGGCTGATATACAATATCTACAATCCATTGGCTATGATGTTCTGAACCTTTCCAATTTACTGGAGCAGGCAGACACTGCAATCATGTGGAGATACCTGCAGCGGGAGACGAATCCACGAAACCTGGGTAGTATTCTCGCTGACTTGGGTATTATCGGCTGGAACCTGCACAATGCAGGTAATGACGCCGTGTATACCCTTCAAGCCATGATTGGGATTGCCATCAAGCATATCGAGGAGAAACAGAAGAAGCGAAATATCAAAGATCTGGAGAAGAAGATCCGAATCTCAGAGTAAGCAATACTCGCATCTCCTTGAGGACATGCAATAATGTAAAGTCAGATCTGTTAAGGAAGCTGTGGAATTCGCGTTCGAAAGAGAAGAGGGCTGGAGTTCAGGAGGCGAGAACAGTGATGGAGGTGCCCCAGTTCCTATCGTCCAGCAACCCTCGCCTCAAGTCAAAAAAGCCATGAAGTCTCAAACTTGGCAACGAAATAACCCTGCTACATCTACGGCGAGAGAGTCCCGTGGGCCATGGAAACCAGTGACTTCTTCTCAATCCAGTACTTCGTGGGGCACCAGCAACAGTCAATGGGGTACAAGTCAGTCTGGTATTTCGACCGGCTGGAGATCCAGTAATAGCCAGTGGGGTACAGCATCGTCCCAGCTCAATGCTGCCACGGAAGCTTTCTCTTCGATGCTGAGCAGGTTAGTGATATGCCCTTTCTCAACGCCTTTGGGAGACTGGTGGCATATACTCCAAGATTGCTTCTCGGCTTCTCCCTTCCCACGGATTATACAATATGTCAATAAATTCATCAGACGCTATTGTGTATCTTACAGGATATTAACCTACATCCAATTAGTGACCACAGTCGCAAGGATAGAACTGGTCCATGGCGATCAGCATCCGGATCTGGACCTGTCGTACGCACAGCTCCAGTCACAGATAGCTCGAAGACTGCGAAACTCGATAGTTTGATGAAGAAGACTAGCATCTCCAAAGACCCTAGTGGACCAGCAGCCATGACCGACGGAGCCTACGACTCAACTCGCTGGTCCAACCCCAAACCGAGCTCTCGACCTACACCGGAGTGGACAGTCGTTGCTGATAGTGCCGAGAAGTGATGTCCCGGAAGTGCTTCACCACTTCTGAATTTGGGACAGATGACCTGGATGGTCATGAGACAGGACGGACTGTTTCGCCATAAGCAATGCTCCAATGGTTTTCGACACTTGATATATTGGTTCGTGGAGGAAGATAGAGGAATTTACAAAAACGGCGCATCGCATGATATTCATAACAGATCTATAGTCCGCAAAGTGGATTTTGCCTGATTCAATAGACAAGCGTTGATTTCACCAAAGAACCAGGCTTGAAACTGACTGACCAAAATCAATTCTTTCAGAGAAGAGATCCGCTGTTCATGGCATGTATTAGCCCTCCAAATCAAATGCCGCTGAACGCCAACGCTGATGCTTCAAACCCCCAATATCGTACATTATTACAATGGTATACATCTCTTCCGTAAGCCTCGAGCGAACATTAACCGTTCCTCTCCAAGAATTCCTTCGCTTCGTTGACTTTTGTGGCTAGGTATGGACTTCCGCCTCGGTCGGGATGGTTCAACATCATGAGCGTTCGGTGATTCTTCCGTATCCGTTCCTTGGTAAGTTGGCGCTCGCTGAATATCATTGTCAGTTCCTGTACTCCTCTGCTCTTGGACATCCAAAGTGGCGTACCTGAGCTGGAGGATGAGAGATGCCTCCCTCTTGTTCATCTTAGGCTCGAACCCGCCTTTGTAAAACGCCTTCCCCAGCGCACCAACTGCCTCTCCTCGCGATCGCCGTAAGGCCACAAGTCCTGCCCTGCCCTACTAATTGTCAGTATTGCTGTCTTCATCCCGGGAGGACATTCCGTACCAGAAACGCGGCCACTGCAACACCAGCGCCCATCGCCAGAATGGAAGCCATTGTTTCCTATCAAAGAAGATATGTACAATTCTGCAAAGTTGTCCTTTTGTTTCGCAGGTCTGCAGAGTCTTTGAACGTTGATTCGGACGGTTGGCGACGTCTTTCTTGACTTCGTGCAGTAGTTGTCGGCTAGCCTTTCAGTCAGAAGCCGACGACAATTTTGAAGCGCTTGGACCAGATACTTAGCGCAATGCAGCTTAGCGCAATCTTTTATCGGTTTAAGCGACCATGAAATTTTGTAGTTCGAGAAAGTTATATTTTGTGTAGGACGCCCATTGACAAGGTCTATTCGAGCATAACAACGTCGCCACAATGAGGATCGAGACCTGTTATTTCTGCTCGCAGCCGTGCTATCCTTCGGTACGTGGTAAACCCCTGGTATCTCTTGACTTGGTGCTTGGGCTGGTTGCGACAGGAGTGTGGGCAAGTCGATCTTGCACAGCATATCGTGAAGCTCGAGAAGGGGCTTGCAGAGGAGTGGAAGTGCAGTGCTAACTGTCCCTACAGAAGGGTATCACATTTGTCCGCAACGATGCCAGACTTTTCAGATTCTGCCGGTCAAAATGCCATAAGAACGTACGACCAACCCCCAGGCCCTCCTCCCAGACACTCTACTGACACCCGATATTACAGTTCAAAATGAAGCGTAACCCCCGCAAGCTGAAGTGGACCAAGGCTTTCCGCAAGTCCGCCGGCAAAGAAATGGTCGTCGACAGCACCCTCACCTTCGCCGCACGCCGCAACGTCCCTGTCCGCTACAACCGCGACCTGGTGGCCAAGACGCTTAACGCCATGGAAAGAGTATCCGAGATTCGCCAACGCCGTGAGAGGGTCTTCTACAAGAAGCGCATGGCTGGCAACAAGGAGCGTGAGAAGGAGGCGAACCGCAAACTGGTCGCGGAGAATGAGCACTTGCTACCGAAAATGCGGGCTAGTGAGAGGGCGAAGGCGGCTGAGATGGGCGAGGAGGTTGAGGAGATGCCGTTGGAGAGAGAGAAGAGCAAGGTATTTGGAAAGATGAAGGAGAGGAGGAAGGTGCTGGTACAAGATGTGGATGAGGACGAGGACGGCATGGATATGGATTGAGAGGACGATCTTGTGTGTATTTCGGGCTGATAGTGGGGTCTGGCGTTATTGGGCTTTACAAAAAGGCGTTGTTGGCTGGATTGCATGGTTGCGTATACACGGATTTTTTCAAAGATTCGAAGAGTCCGAGGGTGGGATATAGTCGAGATGGCAGATACTCTGAAGCTGTTGGTGTCTAGAGATGGAGGACGAAAGTTCAGGGAAAATCGAACATGATCTGACTTGCTAACGGCACCTCTCACATCGAATTTGGGGTTTGAAACATGAGCCAAGCCAAGAGCTTTCCATTTACTCGAGAACAAGACATCATCATCCCATATATGGAGGGTAGCCCATCTCAGTCATAGTCCGCATATTTACAGTTTATCACTTCCCAACCACATCTCCCGATTCCTCTACTTCGCATTCTGCATAGCAGCAGTGTCCTATGTCAAAAAGTCAACTCCCCGTCCCAGACGTCGTCACAGCCTTCGAAAACTCAAGCGAGCAAAAATCCAGACTCACCAAATACACCTGGTAGAAACTCATCTTCCACTGCCCATCAACCTTTGCCATCTTAGCCCTGGCAGCCCATTCAACCTATTTTCCATCAGCTGCATTCCGAGTCCTAATTTTCCTTCCAGAGCCCTCTAGAAGGTCTAATGCTCTCACCCACTGACGGTAAGGGCAGAATAGAAAAGAGGAAAGATTATAGCTCACCTCAGCCTTCCTCCCATCCTTCAAAACATACTTAACCGTACCGTAGAGCATGAGCTCATTGGCATTCGATCCGAATGGAAAGATCTTGACTGCTGTATGTAGACGCGAAGCGACAGTTGCCCACATGCCTTTGCGGATGGCTAGGATTTCTAATTCATGGAAGTTTGATATCAGCTTAGTTCTTTCTCACTCAGTGCCGCTGCACCTCTATACACTCAAGTCATAACTCATGCCAAATTCAGAGACAAATAGAAGTAGATAATGCGAATGTAGGTTACTCTGAAATCGGAATAAGATCCAGAACAACTGAATCTGCGAACACAACAACTTTCTCTTTCCATGAGGAAGCGCACAGTTTCAAAAACAAGGACAAGAACACCAAGAAAAAGAAAAATCATCTCACCATCCCTTCCCTTCGCCCTCTTACTAGCCATCACAAAGTCCGCATCGGCAGTTAATGAATCCGCATACTTGTCGTGCGCATCGGGCGTATCGCTCGTCTTGTAGAACTCCTCAAAGAAGGCGCGGATACCGTCGTCTAACTCGATCCCCTCTGGGACTGCGGATTTGTAAGAATGAGACATTTCTTTTCAAGTTACTATTTGAAGACTGTGAAAGGAAGTGACCCCGTAAGTTGCAATAGGTTTACGAAGGTATTTTCGCATACTCGTAGATGCTGTAGCGACTTAGAAGAAGAGCGGATGGAGGGGTAGTTGTAGTGGATGGCGGGGTCCTTGCCGAGCTCTCATCCGATATCATGGCCGAAGAGCCCCCTATTCAATACACCGCACTGCATGGGATATTTACATTGTCCGAAAAAGTTGCAGGACGGTAGCTTTGTATTGAAAATTATCATGCAACTCTGAAGACGCCATTGGGGTATCTTTCCAAACAATACTTGTCGGCAATTCTCTCTGCTCTACTTGAAATGCTAATAAGTCCAGGTGTCAAGACCTAGAACTCCCACCTATCATCAAAGTCGAGTGACCAGTCTTGAAGAACTTATCTGTCTTTGTTTTCTTATCCCACCAGATCTCAGCCTCTCTGCTCTGGAAATACTTCTTGAAGTACTCAATGCGGTGCTCCGCAATGAACTCGTCATGTTGTGTATCCGTTTGCCAATCCGCCGCAGGCTTTTCTTGGATGGCTGTTTTGAAACGATCAACATAGCCAACCCTGAAGTCATCGATGTCGTACTTGGGGTCATGCCTGAGAGCACTCAAAACATCTGAGGCCTGCCTAAGGCTCTGAGTCGGCTCATTACTGGAACGTTCTTGCTTGTGATTCTTCTTCCTCTCTGGAAGTTTTCTCGATCCGAATGTCTCCGCAGGGATAGGGTTCCTCTTGGGCCCGTGGATGGCTTTTGGTGTTGTATATTGGGTACAGTTGATCAAAGTGCACATCAACGCCGAGCTGTTTTCGACACTGGCTTTGAGGAAGCATGAAGATTGATCGCTGTTGAATTTCCCAATTAGCATCATTTCTCGAGGGCAAATCCAAGGACCATAAAGAAATGGAGACATTTGGAAATGAGAAGATGTGCATGTCACTCAACATGACTGCACGAGGTCGAGAATATATTGTCGTACTTACAATTCTTCTCGGGAAGCAGCATCGTAACTCCACTCCTCAACCATCACATGGAGCTTTGCTTCGAAGATCTACATATTTATGTTAGCTGATATTTGACTCCTTGTAGATCAACTGTCCGTATTGTGCCCCTCCTGGTTTGATTGTCTAGGAACCTTCGGACACATTGCCATTTGAATGCTTCGACACCTACACCTTGTGATAATGTATCCAATAATGATCCAGCTTCTTGAAGCCGTATCTTCCGATTATTTTGATACCTTATAAGTCCTGTTGACTCGGAAGCAGTACGTGTATCATCGCCAGCGCCAGACAATCAAACCAGGGGGCAAACCATATGTCCTGACAGTGAGTGGAGAAATTGGGAATTGGAAACCATACCGGGTCCTCTTTAGTAGGAGGCTCCAATCCTAGCACATAAACCCAGTTGTTGACTTTGGACGAGTCTGTGGTTGTCTCAATGAGGCGGCTAGGCCATAGCACGCATGTAGGCTTTTCGACGGGCTTGGGTTGCTTTAGAATGTCCGAAATACCTTTTAATAGTGTAAGCAGGGGACTGATGTGCGTAATTGATACAGCAAGTCCCTTTTTACAAAGAAGAATGCATTTTACAGGGATTGTGGTACCGCACTTACTCTTGCAAAGCTTATGAAGCTGGCTCTCGACCATGGCCAAAAATACTCCACGTTGAATAGAACTAGACCCACTGTACTCAACGTCAACTTTTACGAAACCTAGATTTTAGATCAGTCAGCATTAACCAGGTTGGATATGTCCCCTAATGTGCCCAGCCACTTTTGGGGCTTTCAGACCGAAAAGCCAAGAAACAAAGGGATCCGTAAACACTTACGAGGAAAGTCCATCTTCACATCCATAGTCAAAGCTCTCACTTTCATCAATACCGATTGTGACAGAGGTATCACAGCTAGTGATGTACACTCAATCTGAAGATCGCGGCCAAGAGGATACTGTGCAAGGTCGGTTCGGGTATGGAGATCTACTATGTCGTGTAAACATTCCGCGATTACGCTTTGCAGGGTGATGAAGACTTTTTTGGTCAGCAAAGATGTAACGGCACTATCCAAGAGATCCAGAATGTATTGAGCATGCCAAAAGATTTTGTCATGACGACGGAGCCGAAGGTTGTAGAATGTACCACGCTCAATTGCATGTGCCCGCAGAAAGTAAAAGGCTCTCCTTGTGGATTCTAGACCCAAGTTACGAATCAGACCGCAGGACAAATTCCGTAGTATCAGGCTTGATGATATCTCTTTGTAGACGGCATCTGTCCCAGAGCGGTCTTTGAGAACTGCTGGGTCTGTCTTTGCGATCTCTAGATATCTGTTCCTTATTAGCATATTGCTAGACACTGTCTGAAAGTGGTACAACCTTCTGGCAACTTCTTCACTTTGAAGATATATCAACTGAAATACATAGCCACCAAAGCGAAATTCGAAATTGCTGTCGTGTGCCATGTATACCTCCATTTGTGCGGCCTGATTATCATTGTTGACCTCGTCGACCTTTTGCCAGAAGATGTCTGCAAATGTGCTTGGAGATACCGTTCCAAATGCGTAGCAAGGCATGTATTCGTCTGTCCCGACGAGAAAGGTTCTGTAGACCAGTCTGACCACAGGAAGTACGGCTGCTCGAGATGCGGCAGGAGTGCTAGCTTGCTTGCTGACGCCAGTTTTTGGTTGGCTTGGAACAGAATCGACCCCTTGCTCCAACAGATCCTTTAGCACATCGAATTGCTTCTCAAGCCCTTCCAGCCATTGATCGGATGGTGTGTTGTAGTTTTCTTCTAGAAAAGTCTGTAGCTCAGCAGCTTCTGCAGCTTTGAGTCCCTCCGCCATAGATCGGAAGTTGCGATTGTACCAAGAGGAAGACTGAGAATTGTATGAGATATCGTCTGTAGTGACGATTGAGAGCGCAGAGAATGTGAATAATTGTTTGAGCGATCAAGCAGTGCTTTCTATACGTGACATATGAAATTGTCCAAACTGCTAGGAAAAAGCTCTTACATATAGGAAGAGATGTCCGGGTATTGAGTCACTCGCCGTTGCTTCGAGAGAAGGAGTTTTCATCGTCCTCATCATGGAGTGAGCTCAGCCTCCTCATATGACTCAAGGCGGATTTTGACAGCAAGATGAAACAATGCAATGTCCTCAATGAAGTTCAGGCATTGAGACTGTTAAAACGATTGCATCATCATCTATCAAATAATTCTTCACTTGAGAACTCACTTGAGGTCAATTGCGGAGCGAATATCGTGGTCCAAACGAGGGATCTTGGGGAATGCTGAAAAGTTGAGCACCACGGCCCAAGCCAAGACAGGGCAGGCTTTCAGTCGATTCCTGGCGCTGTGCTGCGCTGCGCTTCAGAACTCTCATATTAGCGCCAGCCCTACAATACCCTGCCTTCAAATACCCCGAGCTACAACAAGCCGTGCTACAAATAGGTCAAGACTGTAGAGCTTTCTTGCGAGAACCAGTGTCCTATCTTTCTTCGTGATATTTTGCTCGCATCAATTGGGGAGGAGGAAAGTGCACTTCCTTCATTTTCTTTGTCTTCTTCCTCAGACCCGAACCTATGTAACCCAAGTGAGAGCAGAAAAGTAGATGAATGGGGACCCATCCTATGAGATTCGATTTTGTGCTTCGAATTCTGGAATTGCTCTCTGCCATCGACTGGACAGCAAGTGCTTGTCCAAATTGGCCTCTGTCATCTTGCTTTCCCCAATAATCCAAGGTGAGGTGGATAAACCTGTTTCAACGTTTCCCTTCTGGCATCTCACTACTGTTGGTGCTTCGTCCGTTTACCCAAGATGCCCAGGCCATCCTCCCAAGCATTCCCCGTTATTGGCATTGGCAGCGTCAAACGGGACATCCTGGCGCTGGAGGGACGAGACTCAAGAAATTCCACTGTCCGGCGGAATAAAATTGGCACAAGCCAAGGGCTGGGCACCTCTGGTCGTCGTAATGGCGCATGGTGTTTCCGGGTGGGATTGGAGTGGAGTGTCTTGTCGTTCCCATTTATCGTGTTTTAGGGGGCTGGTGTTTAAACCTGATGTGATCACACGCAAAGAGGGAGGGTAGAACGGCTTCTTTGTCTGTACAATTTGTTGATAATTGATGATAATTAGCAGTCTTGGGATGAGCAGATTATGGCGCAGCAGAGGAAGGATGTCAACTGCTGGGATTTGATAGCAGCCGAGTCCTCAATTACTTCAGAGTTCTTCTCTTACTCCTTCACAGGAGTGGGGAACATGGGAGGCATCCTTTACCTGAAGGTAACTGAGTCCCACAGAGAACAAGACCCAACGGAAACCTCTCAGCGGACTCTTGACAGTACTGTAGTATTCATATCGAGGATTTGGACATGTTTCTAGTCGTCTGTATTTACTTCCCATGTTCCAAAAGTTGCGGTTATCTAGAATAAGAGACAGCGATCCTTGGTTGTTTCCCCAACGGTCCCCTCCGCGCCCATCCACGAGACTCTCTCCACTCAACCCCCTTGCCAGACATCCCGACATCCATTCATCCATCCCTCTCTTGACTTCTCCTCGCTCTCCTCTCTTCCCCAAACGTGCAAGGAGTGAGAATCGCCCCAGCTGGCTTCAGCCAAGTAACTCCGTTGCTTGGAAGACGGAGGAACCCAAGAAAATGCGCTCTCGGGCTAAGAGTTCCGCAATCATAATGTAATTGGCAGCCGAGAGACCAAGACTGGGCAGTGCTTTCTTGGCAATACTTGGCATGACACCGGTCTGTTAGATGCACGCCCGGGGCTGTGATGGCAAGCATGCCATCTGACCGCATGAGGGTGTCGAGATCTGCCGCAGCCAACCGAAACGATGTTTGTCAGCCCGATTTGATAGCCACAGAGTCGCGACTTCCCTATTGTGGCACTAGAGTATCGCCAAGGCTCTAAGACTTTTAGCTTGGCTTGGCAAAGCAACGAAAAAAGGCGATTCCGCCGCTCAGAATCTACAAGTATTCGAGTGTCTCGCACTTTCCCCTGACAGATTTCTTCGAGTCGAAAAGTGTTTTCCCTCCCTCCATTTTGAGATACCCTCACCTTTCTTTGTCTTCCTTTCTTTGACAGCGACCGACCAAACGAGTTTGAGCAAGCAAAAGTGAAGCTCAAGTATCAACAAAACACACCAGTCCACTAGTACAGTACTCGCGCGGACCATTCTTTCGAGTCACGCCTCGCCTGATTGGCTACCGTATATCTCTTGTCACTTACATAACCCAACCCAACCCAACCCAACCGCACCGCACCGCACCATGTCTGCTGCCCCCGCCCAAGAACCGCAGCCAGAAGCTGCCGCAGCTGCTGCTGCTCCTGCCGCTGAGGCTCCTCGCCCAGCTATCGCCGCCGACGACAACTTGTCCTGTCAGTGGGACAAGTGCTCCGAGCGATGTCCTTCGGCTGAGGCTCTCTTTGTGAGTTTTCTACTAAGCATTTATTCAATGCTCTTCCAGAGCGGTTTTTTCCGTTTCCCAACACGCCACTAACACCTTCTTTCAGGAACACATCTGTGAGAAGCACGTGGGTCGTAAGAGCACAAACAACCTCAACCTCACATGTGGTTGGAATCAGTGCCGCACCACTACCGTGAAGCGGGACCATATCACCTCTCACATCCGAGTCCATGTCCCACTCAAGCCTCACAAATGTGATTTCTGTGGCAAGGCTTTCAAGCGTCCCCAGGATTTAAAGAAGCACGTCAAGGTATGTACCCGAGCACTCGATCGCAAAAATTCAATATCACCCGCTAATCACCTGATAGACTCACGCCGACGACTCCGTTCTCCTTCGCTCCCCTGAACAGCATGGTCATGCAGGTCAAAGCTCTGGATACAGGCAGGGTGGTAAAGGTATGTAGAGCAACATCAATGGTTGTTCCCCCAACATACCCACATCTGACGTAGGAAGTAGTGATTGCTGACCTGCAAAACCTTGCAGCTACCGCCGGAGGCTACTATGATCATCATGGTGCCCAGATGCATCCCGGCCCTGCCACTTACGGCCACCACCCCGCCCATAATGGCTATTACGCTCCTCAACAGCCAACTTCTTACGGTCCAGTCTACTATCCCGTCAGCCATGGAGGTGACATCGGCCAGCATGCAGCCTACGACAACCGAAAGCGAAATTACGACGCCTTGAACGAATTCTTCGGTGATGCCAAGCGCCGTCAAATCGACCCTACTTCCTATGCCCAAGTTGGCCAGCGCCTGATGGCACTCGCCGGACTCCCAATCCACGGTGGCGGCATCTCAGACTACATGCATGCTCCATCTATGGTTCCTGTCGATGGCCACCATGGAGGTCACGGTGGTCCAATGCCACAACACCAATACGCCCTGCCATTGCCCAACTTGAGAACCAAGAACGATTTGATGAACATCGATCAATTCTTGGAGCAGATGCAGTCAACCGTCTACGAGAACTCCAACGCTGCAGCTGCAGCCGGAATCCAACAACCAGGTGCTCACTACACACACTCTGGTGTCAATTTCCGTCAAAGCCACTCTCCCCCTCAATCTGCTCTGCACGGTCTTGGCCACATGGGTTCTCATGTGTCTTCGTCTCATGTCACTGCGCCTATGATGGCTACACACTCATCTCAATCAGCCTCATCTGGCACTCCGGCATTGACTCCACCATCAAGCTCCGTCTCCTATACTTCCGGTCACTCTCCCGTCTCATCTCACGGAATGTCTCCAACCTCAAGACACAGCTCAACCTCAGCAGCCTACCCGAGCCTACCAGCTGTTTCTATTGGATATTCGCCTCACTCCACAACTGCTCCTACCTCCACACTCGGACCAAACTTCGATAGCGATCCTCGCCGTCGTTACTCTGGTGGTATGCTTCAACGCAGTGCTGTGCCTAAGTCCGAGATGATGGATACCTCAGACAATGACTCAACCCCATCACCAAAGCAGTCTACACCAACCATCCGTACCTCTGTTGTCTCCAGCAACATCGACCCTGCTCTCTCCGGTGTTACTTCCCCAAGCGTCCAGTCTGAGAGCGGTGAATCTGCCAAGGACCGCGCCGAGGAAGCCTGGATCGAGAACATCCGTGTTGTCGAGGCCCTCCGCAAGCTTATCCAAGACAAGCTTGAGCGTCGCGAGTATGTTGATGAAGAAGATGTCTCGATGAGCGGTACCGAGGGTGCTGAGGCCAAGCAAGAGGAGAAGAGCTCCGAGAGCCTGTACCCAGTTCTCCGTGCCGATGACGAGTAGTTTTGAGGATGATGCTGATGCTGATGATGGATGATGATACCTTGACTTGTGTCTATACGATGGAATGGTTCATGGCGTTACGGACTTGGCTTGGTTGGCGCTTTCTGTGATTTGATCAATACCACCCCTACGGAACAATAGGCCTTCGCTTTGGCTTTTGAATTGTATGCATGCGAGTCGTCGTCTACTTGTATGGGTTTCGAGATATGCTCTTGGCTGTAGCTAGCTCGCTGCCTTATCTTTATGTCTGTACATGACTTCTTTACAAAAACAAAAATCGGATAACGTTGCTTCTTCTAAACTCTTCTCCATATGCAAATGAATCGTGACGATGAACACGAATGCATCAAGCCTTCCTAAGTATCTGTCACCGTATAAACAATTGAGCTGCGATCGAAACTTGGACATTTCCCAATTGCCGATTCTCGAAGTTTATCACTTCGTACTCAACATCCATGTTTTCCCATCACATTAGTCAGGACCAAGATTGAGTAATCGCATCGACGACCGTAATGTGACAAGACTAATTATTGACTGTGGGCTCGGGCTTCGGCTCGGACTTGTGAATACTTATATAGAAAGGTGGAGAAAAGGGGGGCGAGAGTTGTCAAATACTCGGTTGACATGGAAAAAGTTGGAGAGGTCGGTAGGTCGATGGGGTCATATTCTACATGAAAAGAGAACAGCAATGCAAAGTAGTATTACATTAATATAGCTCATTGCTAAACCTCCGCTTGAACCTCAATTCATCTCTCCATGAGCTGCACCTTCAACTAATCCTATACATCTTGTCTGGCCCAGCCAGCGCGGTACTCCATGTGAAGTTCAACAAAATAAGCGAAAATAAATAGAACACACCGTCCTCGTTAAGAGGCTCCAATGAATATGTCTTGCTAGCCTCCTCCTCGAATAATCATACCATACATGATAGTCTATACAACACATAGTCTATACAGCTCCAGCGTCCTAACGCCATGCATTCTCGAAGCCAGAGTGCAAAAGTAAAAGCAAATACCCTGACGCCTGCCTGCCAGTCCAAGTGCTTGAATTAATATCCCTGCAAAGCAATAAACCGCCCGCCCTACCCTCCCATACCATAATACCATTCCCCATCAATCTGCTTGGTTGCGTTGTGCGTGATAATGCATTACTTCTTCTTTCCACGTGCTGTGACTTCGCCCTTCTCACCAATTCCGAGAGTGACTCTACATTCGGGGCAGTACCACTTCGTAGTCCGGGGTGGGATGTCCGTCAAAGCCACACATTCGAGATGGAACCATTCCTTCTCGCACTATCTAGTCGTTAGCCTAGTATCTCTCAACTCAAATGTACGATAACTTACATCGTTGTTCTCACATCCAATCATGGTACCAAAGCTAACCCGATTACAGAGGCAATATCGAGGCTCCTTCGGATCAATGACATTGCCCTCATCATCAACCTCGTCAAGTATCTCTTGAACGGCACTGCCTTCTCGTCCATCCTTCTTCTCCCTCTTGGTGCTAGCTTTCTTGCGAGTAGCTGCTTTCCTCTTGCCCACGCTAACAGAGGCCGAGCCTTCGGAACCTGTAGTGACAACCCCTGGTGCTGGACGTTTGGCACGTTTGCTGGCTTGACGAGGTTCAGGGGGAGCTGGTGTATTGCGAGCTGTACTGGCACGACGAGGTCGATCAATGGCCGATGAACCCGTCAATGGAGCTGGCTCGACACTGGGTGCTTTACTTCGAGAAGACGTGGGTCGCTTCAGAGGAAGAGTCTCAGGAATATTAGCAGGGGCAGTCGCTACACCGGCTACCGAACTCCTTCGGGGTCTAGTATTGGTAGCCGTCTCAGTTATCTTCTTGGCCTCCTTCTTGATGACCTTCTTTGGTTCTCTTCCGGGAGGTAAGATAGGCGTCGAAGATTTCTTGGGCGAAGGGACAGGAATTGGTAGGGACATAGGATCTGTAGAGACTTCGAGCGGCGTCGGGAGAGGGGCAGCTTCGGATGTAACTGATGCAGCCGATTCGGGTGGCAAGATTGGTGATTGTTTTGTAGCAATAGGCTGAGGAGCAGGAACAGGCGTTTCTGTCTTATTCCTCTTTAGTAGTGGCCTCGCTGGCTTCGCCTCCGCCTCCACAGGCTTCTCGTTTTCTGTCTCTCCCTCTGGTGGACTCTCCCTCTTGCGCTTTCGAGCAGGGGTCTTGCTCTTGCTGGGTGTCTTTGCGCTCGACTTCTTGTCGTCGTTTTGAGGTGCTTTGAACAGCCCTTTCATAGCCTCGGCAGCTTGCGCCATCTTACGAGCAGAGTGCTCTGCCTCTTCAGCGGCTAGTTTCGCCAGCTCTTTTGCCTGATTCTCCTTCTTCAGCTTCTTAGCCTCATTCAGCTTCATGCCGCGATTGCTGAGTTGAGGGTCAGATGAGCGCAATGCTTCGACACTGATAGCTCCTTCCGCGTGAACCGTTTCTCCTCTCAATTGAGGTGGTTCGGGTTTATCGTAGGGTATTCCAGCAGCTTCAGCTTCAGCCCTTGCTGCCCTGTATGCCTCAATTCCTCGACCCAAAACTTTCAGTTCCCGAGCGATCATGGTATCACTCGGGCTCCATATCGCATTCTTCTTCATCCTCTTCCTGAGGATAGCTAGCTCCCAATCATTCAACTGCAACCATGGGAGGGCTTCATCCCCCTTCACTGCATCTGCGGGAGGCGGGCGAAGCATTGCTAGAGCATTACTGGTAGAAATACCAGCAACTGCACTGTGAACATTGGTACCCATGACTCCTGGTGGTCGAGGCTGGCGAGGAGGCTTCTGAGCCTTTTCTTTCTTCGCTGCTGGTTTAGGAATCTTCAACTTAATCTTGCCAGTACCCAAATTCAGTGACGCTCCAGGTGTAGCTCGTGGTGTAATAGGTTCAGTCTCGTCAGAGTCACTGCCATCCGATTCTGATCCATATGATTCATAGTCCAGCTCATACGGCGCAAGAACCTCTCCCGGAACGGTGATACGCGGGGCACGATGTTTGCGGACACGAGCTGGGGCCTGTTGTTCACTCCCTACACGTAGCATAATCTTAGGAGGGCGTGACACTACTGGAGATTTCGCCTTTTGCGGTACAGGACTGGGCTCTCTCGAAGGTGGGTAGTTCTCAGCCATCGCCTGAAGCTTTGCCAGTATATTCTTCGCGCGATTGTAGTGACGATCGACATTCTCAGCCATGCGACTTGCCTCAGCATGTGCGAGCGTGCGGGCAGTTACAGCCTGCTCGAGATTCTGCGATATCTCCTCGCGGAGCTTTACGGGATCTGGCTTCTTGTCAGGCGCGATATTAGGAATATCTCCATACTTCTTGGTGAGGTCATTCACTGTGCTGGAGGCATCGGTATAGGTCTCGTCGAGATTTCGTATGAGGGTAAGCGAGCGGATCATATCGGCAGGAAGGTACTCTGTGAAGTCGAGGAAGTCGGTGACAGTCGCCTGCGCATCAGGATCGGTGGGCAGATCGAGTGCCTCCATACTGGCATTCAGATTCGACATCGACTGAATAGCCTCTGCGATCTTGCCTTTGTTGCGCCGCGAGCTTGGGCTGCCATTTTCGAGCGCGACGTCCATAGCTGTGGGTGGAGCCATGTGCGAGGAGGACTCCTCGTTGGACTGGTTCTGATCGGCAGCTCGAGTAAGGTCGGGTTGGGACTGAGGGATCTTGATTCTACAGCTCCAAATGCCCGAACCGTCGAGCCATCTAAAGAGCACCGATGGTCAGCAATTGCAGAAGATCACAGTGCGAATTGTGGAGGGCGTGTAAATCTAGTGCTGCCAAATCCTTGCTGCCTTAGCGGCCGTGGAGGAGCCTCACGCTTTCCCCGTCCCCGTCCGTCTCTCCAAAGCACGTGCAGGCCAGGGGAAGACAGTTTGGTGAGGGAGTTGAAATACCTTCGTGACGCATCGGAGGCCATTTTGCGTCCATAAAAGTATGCAGAGGTAGTGTTGACAAACACGAGAATGGTGATGTTGTTGTTGTGGTTGCAAGCCTAAGATATTTGGTCCTCTGTCAATCTTAAAGAGTGTCGCGCTTGTTGTTTGGGTCACAAGATCCCCGCCGTCAGAAGGAGCAGGCGAAGGCGCGTCTCCTCGTTCCTGCCAACCCAACTCACCCGCACCATCAACCTCCCTCGCTCGCTTAGCGTGTCTTGTTCTGAGTAAATTTAGACAGGCTCTGCTTCAGCGAAGGTGAAGTGTTTCATTCTCTTTTATCAGCAACTTCTTGACTCATCTATTTCGACGTGATCATTATCAGTACATTCATTCACCCATGCTTCCCATCTGACATCCATCCTCTATCCATGGTATTGACCCCTCAGCATGAACTCCGCCACTTAACCAAACAGGAAGCCCAAGATGCACGCATCCACTAGCCTCCTGGAGAACATCCCAAAATCAGTAATAACAAAAACAAGGTCGCGTACTCCACATTAACACATTATCCGTCCCCGTCCCATCTTGATCTTACCCGCATCCATGCTCGCTCTCGCTTATCCCGTCTATTGTGTTCAGCTCCGTCCCCGTGGCGATTACCGGGTTGAAAGTCGTACTGCCGACTTGCAAAGGGGGCCAATCACGCTCGATGCACAGACTGCCTACACATCTCCAACAACACCAAGAGTTGTTCCAGTGATCAGAGCAGCAGCTACCCAAACACCAGAGTAAACAACAGCTCCGGCAGCCTCGACGCCATCAATTGTGACGAATGTCTGCACGAAAGTGTTGACTCCAGTGACCAGCATCAGGGTGGCTGTTCGCTTGATGACGACCTTCTTGCGGCTGCTGTATCCCCAGACATTGTACCAGAAGGTCTCGCTGAATGTAGCTGTCTCTGGGTTGAAAGCAGCATTCTTTGCATCTGCAGTACTTGGCGCAGCCGTCACCGTAGGCGTAAATATGAATGACTTTGCTGCAAGACCAAGTAAGAATGTGGTTGGAAACTAGATGATTGAAAGTTAGCAAATGCAGCATGAGAGAAGTTTCGAAAAGATGATAAGTATGTCATTAGAGAAGATTGTAACAAGTATGGAAATTGTGGGCTCGCCCAATACCTACGATGGCTATTGGTGAGGAAACATGAGCTGCTGCAATCGAATGGATGCCTTCGAAGTACGTGACCAGATAGACAGGTAAGAAAGTGCTGTACGATATGAAGAGAGTAACAGCATATATCGCTCCACCCAAAAGGGTAGTATACGCCTGGATACTGTTGGACGTGATTATATCCTTATTCCGGACAGAAACCGAATTATTCGACGTAGAAGCCGAGTGTGCCAGAGAAAGAGGTCGGAGCAGTCGGAATGGGATATATGTAGTCAGGGAATCGATGACGAGAGACGATATGACAGAGGCAGGGCTAATGTCATAGAAGCTTCCGAGTAAATAAAGCTATAGCAACGTTAGCAGGTGTTTCCCAGGCACACGCAGCATAACATACCGGAGGACCATGCGAAAGCAGACTCAGAGATGCCAGATCATAACCGTCATAGTTTCCAAACCATCCAAGACCAAGTTCAAAGCTATAGAATCGCGTCAGTACACGCGCTTTGCTTGAACGGTTTGCTTGTAACTCACGTCCTCCAGCCTACCAACACGCTGACCTGCCACCACTGATCCAAGGTTCTTGAGACTTTCGCCAAATCGCCCGATGTATATTCCGCCGCGAAGGAGTAAAGCAGTGCCGAAAGCGTCAAGCTCAAGGTAACGACGAGGGGAAATCGTAGGATAGCGGGGATCTTTGAAGACCGAATGACTGCGTCGCCTTGTACAAACACTGAGGTCGCCTTGCTGCTAGCTCTGGCTCTTGAGGTAGACATTCTGAGGTGTACTATTTTGAAAAGCGCGTCGAGCGTGAAAAGAGGTGCTGCAGCGCCGGTGCGCAGTTGTTGATTCGAGGGTGTTATCGATTGGCGAGCTTGGAAGCTTCACGATGTTTACGGCTAGTGACGTCGTTCTGACAATAGAGGGGCGGTCGACCCTAGCAATGGAAAATATCTGGAAAAGTTTGTTTCTCCAGATTTCTTTGTGTCTCAAATATTTGCAGTTCTTTTCCAATCAGCATCTACTATCTAAAACTCCGCGTCTCCTGAACAGTAATCTGCAAGGAATCGATTCTAGACGGCTAATATCTTATCAGCTTCCTCTTTGCACACGTTCTTGCAGATCGCGATGTCAATCAGTGGGGTTTTGGTGTCAAGTTGATACATCGATCAAAATCACATCGACTCATAAACGCGTTCATACATGATATATGTCGACTATATGATATGTCCAATTCCTCCGAAATAAAAATAACCCTACAAATGCTACGGCGTTTTCTCGACGCTCAAGAACGAACACTCAACTTTAACCTCGTGGACTACTGCCAATCCACCGGTGCTGAATGTCGACCGCGGAGACATGCTCGCCGAAGGTATACATCAAAAATACCACAAAGGAAATGCTATCATTATGGACCAACAGTCAGGCGGCCCATTCGGGCATGTTGAGAACATGTTTCACTCCTCCATGCGACCAAAGACGCCTTCTTCGTCCTCATCACTGCGACCTCTGGAACGTCGATCATATTCTTCGTCATCAGCGACACTGTCCTCACTCTCTTCCATCTTGATATCGCCATCATGGATTTGGTGGCGAGTGTAGCTCTCCGTATGACGGGGCTGTTGGCTTGGAGTCAAAGTGCTGCCTGAGAAATTCTGGTTCAAATATCTGGCAGGAATATGGGGCACCGGGGGAGCGTCCTCGGGCAGTGTGACTGGAATGCTCCTTGGAGTCCCAGTGCTGCCGAAGCTGCAAGAAAGAAGTTCGACGGCCGCCGCCAAACCATCATCTTCTTGGTTACGACTGATGCCGGATGATGGTGGGCGCCTTTCCTGACTCGGCTGACGATAGTGGCCAAATCCAGATGTACTGGGAACGCTCCCGACACTGAGATGATTGGCAGAAGGCGCAGACTGGTACGACCTTGAGAAACTGTGCCCACTGCTATATCTCTTGTGCCGGCCGGTGTACGAGCCAGTGTTATAGGCATTAAACATGTCTGCTTGTGGTGGAGGAGTGGTATCAGCAGAGCTCGTTCCATCCCGCTGTTCAGAGGAACCAGATGCAGCGGGAGAAGCAGAATCCTGGTCGCTTTGGAAGTCCTTAGCAGAATCTGGAGGCGTAGTGCCATCCTGGTTCATGGCTACGAGGACCGAGGCAGCTTCCAGAAGCTGAACCTGTTGATGCTTAGAAATGAGCAACTTCGAAGTCAAAGACCATTCTGGAGTGTGCTCCCATCTGCAGTCAAAAGTTAACACTATTCTTTCCAAAATCCACGAATGCTGATCTCGATGGCTCTCAATTCATCTGACAGACAACATTCGCGGAGCCAGGTCCTGTTGGAGCACGCAGGAAAGGAAGATGGGCACGAACAAATGCTTGGACAAGCAGCTGCTGTGCTTGTATCCCTTTCCACACTTCTCGCACTTGAGGTCATTGGCCTTCTTGCCATCCTTTGTGAGGTGTTGCCCTTCACTTGCTCGGCGCATACGAGCCTGTTTGGAGTCTTTCCCCTCATCATCATCCATCTCATCAAGTTGATCGTCTTCAATTGCGCTTTCATTTCGATCCATCTTGCCATTTGCACTCAAGCGGAATCTGTGCCCGGGCAAGCTCGCAGGTGGTGATGGCAGGCTTCCAAGCGCGGCGGATCTAGCAGATCCGTTCTTCGACATTGTGTTTCTACGACCCGAGATGGGCATGCCAACTGTTGTATCTCCAGCTTCTTGAACAGCTGCTACCATTGCGGCGACATTGCTGGCGGCGTTCGATGACACGCTCTTCCGACGTGTAACTCTGTTATTCGTAATGAGGGACCCGGACGACACCGAGTGCGAATGGTTTCGAGCATGGGATTTGGGGAGGGAACCGGAGTGTGTAGACATGGACAGACGATGTTGACTGAGAGGTCTGGAGGAATGCTGCTGGATTTCCTATGAGAGCCCAAGATCAGCATTGTTCTATTAATATAATCCGGATTGGCGTGCGGGACCGGACTACCTTTGAAGAAGCCATGATTGGGAAAGAAATGGTGTCAAGACGGCCCTCAATCCTCGAAGCTCTGGAAAGCTGCGTATGAGGGCCGAGGAATTATTCAGGCACAAGATTGTTGGATACTTTCGCGGTTTAATCGTCGAAGCTCAAGCTACCTGCATAAACTCGCGAGACAGCTGCTTGGGTGATCCTGGGTATATTCGTAAGGGACGGACTGTATGGGAATCGCAGATAGCGAGAAATGGTCTCTATGTGCCGTGCTGTTTGGAAAGTTGCGAATTGGAAGCGAGGAAGTGCGACAATTGATTGAAAGATTTCTGTTTCGCCAGCTACTGGAATGAAGCGGACTGGTTGATTTGGCTGAGACGCGCGCAGCAGGCGGGGTCGCAGAGGATGCCTTGCGCCGGGGGAACGACCAATGCAAGACAGGCAGAATTGAGAAGCAGTGAAGCGCTCAACTACCGGCGTGGGTACGCGGTGTTGTCAATAAAGTGCAGTGCAGTGCAGTGTAGTACAAATCAATGGGTGAAAGGAGGGCTGTAAATACTATGGTGTTGTGGTGTTTTGAAAGTGTGAGAAAATAATTCTAGAATTGTGTTGATGGGGAGCCGGCCAAAGGCAAAGCGGCTGGGCTGGTCTGGGGCAGGGCAAAAGCGTAGGAGACCGACCGTTCCTTGGATAGCCTGGCTGGGTATGGTCGGCAGGTAAGGAAAGGTAAGGAGGGGAGGTGATTCGGTCTGAATGGTGTGCTGTGCTGTACTGAAGTGCTCAATAATGGGCTGGGATGGGAAACTTATCGGTGCGTATCGGCGGACTGACTGCTGGGGAACCTGAAGTTCTGCGGTGCACCACTTTTTTGGGGCGACTAGTGGAGTAGGGAGCGCCAGCCGTGCCCCCTGGTGGAGTCTGGCCTTTTCAGTCCTGTCCTGTCCTGTCCTGTCTTGGTCCCTCGGGGTGTTGGACGGAATAGGGTGGGAGGTGGAGGCGGACGTGGATGTGGAGATAGAAGGGTATGGATGGAGGGAAAGATTCACAAATATTTTGGAGTATATTGGTACAGTATGTGCCTTCTGTATTTTTTGCTTTCCAACCTACAGCAACAACGAGAAGAGTGGGAAAAGGAAAGGATACCGGGCCTTGCTTGCCTGGGAGGGAGGGAAGGAATGTCACGCAGGTCAGCAGCCATGGTAATTTTGGGTCATTCGCCTCCTCTTCCTCTCCCTCTGCCTGCCTCTACACTCTACACCCTTCAAAGAAGTACGAGTTAGCCACCAATGCCATACTCAATTGGGGGCATCTTTATTAGAATAACATTTGTATCTCCAGCACAGAACAAGGAACGCCATGCCCCACAATGCACACCACCGAACCTACCTTCGTAAATCATGGCTGGCCATTAGAATAGCGATCTTGACTAACCGCATAAAGACCTCCTCGTGATTGTCTAGGCCGTTACCTTCGAGCAGCCAATAATCTGTGTCACACTCTCTGTCAGGCACTACTCGAGTAAACTGCAATGCGCTGCAAGCTGGGCTGCTCTGATTGCTCTGTTCAATAATTAATTGTCAGGGGGTCGATTGGCATCCTAGTCGAGGAAGGCTGGAAGGCACCGTGGCGAGAACGAGAGCAACTCCCTGCCGCCTGACCTGACCGAGGAAGGATGTGGGAATAAATGTCTCCTCATATAGCGGCGAGACCGTAAGCTGAACATGATGAGATACGGCGATTTGCGGATATGATGAGGCGAGGGAAGGGCATCAAGAAGCGCGACTTGCCGCCAGAGGAACCAGATGTCCACATCGTGGTGGACCTCAATCACGCCTCTTGTGGATCGCGTAGAGTGGCACACAGGGACAGCTTGATAACGGGCTCAAGATGCCGCCATTCTTCACTTATCGCTACAACCACCAGGCTCTTCTTCAAGACACATCACCTCTCACTCGCTGCTTTGGGATCCCCGCTGCTTGATGGTGCAAGACCCAATTATTCCGGGTCTCCAGGTGGCATACATCGCCCGCCGCAAGGTACGAGGAGACTTTCATTCGATCTTGTCCTATCAAGCCCCCTCTGTCATGCCCTGTTCCTGAGCTCGTCAACGCCCATCCGGACGACAGCGGCACTCTCTGAGCGTACTCTAGTTCTAGGCGTTCTATTCAGAAGTCCCCTGAAGGATCATCGCTGCTTATTTTCCTGATCAGCACTGCTACCAGAGAAGCTCATAAGCATTCGATTCGCTCATGACGGCCAAGACCAAAATTGAAGGACACAACTCCTGCTCTGGATCCCACCAAAGAGCTGCGTCGCGGGTACGGTGATCGATGCCCTTCTGAGTGCTTCTCACAGCGGCTGCAGCATGAAGAGGGGGGCTTGTCCTTGCGTTTGATTGGAGACTACCCCAAACCACCTGCTCAATGTGGGGTTTCATGCCCAGGCTTTTCGCGGCAAGACATTCCCAAAGAATGGAGTGAAGATATCGATGTGGAAGGAAAGTGTGATGTGATTTGACATCTCCATCAACTGCAGCTGTTGTATTTCTACTTTCAGTACTATCTGGACTTTGTAAGTCATGAACAGCCTGGACTTCCAGTCGATGTTGCAATCGGTGCTCGAATGCAGCCATCGCCTACGCAAAAGCTGTTTGAATACCGACGCGACTGGCATGCAAGCAATTACCCAATTCCAAGCTGGACTTTATCCATTCCCGGAAAGGTTCTAGGCTGCCTCAAATATTGGCTTGACTTTACGAGAGCATTTATTGATTGACAGAATATCCGAGCTGCGCAAAGTGCGCCTCTGATGCTATCCAGCTTCTCTTCATATGGCTCAGCAGTACGGAAGGAGAAGCAGAGGAGTTGAGGTTCGATGCTGCCGATCACGGGAGTCTCTGTTCAACAGGATGCCCGTGCTGGCTGGGGAGCACTAATTGGAGATCACACACGTCGCACATTTGTTCTAGGCCCTACGATGTCTATCAATCTCTCGAACCGGAGCGATTCTTCCAATTGAGTAACTGGGGTGCCTTTTTTTTTAAACTTTTTCTGTAACGCGCACCAGGTTCTCCAAAAGAGTTGTGTGAAGATTGTTTCCCGAAACACACTTTTTGAACAGGCATGTTTCTTGGACCAGGGGGTCGGACGAGGGGTACTGGTTGCAGCGTGACCTGCATGCCAAGAGGATGTCAGACGCCCGAGACACTATGATTTACAGCTAGAGTAAATCCCTCGCTCGGAGTGCCGCTTTACATACCTCCGTTCACCCACTGAACCACCGTGCGAACATTCGCCTGGCCGAACACTGCAAATATCAAAACCAGGTCGCCAGCAAGCATTCGGAGATATTGTGACCAAAAAACAGAGGACAGAGGACATGACGATTGACTTTGGGATCTGACCTACAGGGGAGCACTTGGACAGGCTGTACGAATGTTTTCTAGATAGGTCGGACAAGCAAGTCCAGGAGACTGGCTCGGAAAAGCAGATACCCCTCCTTAGAGCAGTGCGCCAATGCACCGAACCCTCGGTACCAAAGAGTGAGTGGAACTTCCACGTAAAACATGTCATCCAGCAGCCGAAGATATCACAAGATCCGGTGTCCGAAAGTCAACGTAATCGCTTTCCCTGAAGGAATCAGCTGCCTGTGGCTGTGTAACTACACTGTCAGCTGCAACAGTACAAGCGCGTATCTTCGTCAAGAGGCCGGGGAAAAAATTATGTGCGATATCGCGAAGCGCGTGGCTTGATCAGAAGGATGCCCGTCTCCATAATTGAAGGCTTTCTCCACGATGACGTTAGGCAAATCGCCTGAAGAAAGCTAATCTGGATCGTATCGGTACAGTAGGTACGGGACCGGGAGAGCCGGAAAGTTTCTCAATTCGTGGAAGAGGGGCCTTTAATGGGCCCAATTGGACCTGCTTGGGACGACTTGAATGCTTCAAGAAGATGGAGTAGAATCCTCGCTGGAGAAAAGGGACGGAAGTACATCGCTTCATTATGTCAACACTTCTGAATACTGGACTCTTTCTGGCACAATTCGACTCTGGATCTGTCTATGTATGGGCCTCCAGCTCGTCGTATACGAAAGGAGAATAGGGCATAACCTACAGCTTGAAGAATATCTCCACTATGATGGCAAGCTGTCGAACGATATCTTAAATCTCCCTTGTGGACTGACGCGGCCTCACTACGGTGGCAGAAGCACGCAAATAGCTAGACAGCATGATGTGATGTCTGCCTGCTTTAGCTGACCACTCACTGTATTTGCAAAGAGGAGCAGCTGTAGTAGTCTCACTTTCACGTCATACATGCTCAAGTCGCCCACTGTTCAGACCAAAAAAAAGTGGCATCCGAAGGGAACCCCGCCAGGACCAGGAGTGGAGGGGTCCTCGATAACAAGGTGCAATCCGGAAAGCCTGCCAGCCTGCCAACAACAAGTGGAGTAACTTTTTTCTGGAAACCTCATCGATACGTCGAGGGAAAGAAAAAAATCAATTCTTTCCCGCAGAGCAGACCACCTGCAGAATTTTACCAGCCAAGAATCAATAGCGAATGAGGCAACTGATGCATGCAAAAAGCAAGGTGGGGCGTTTTTATCTTATCAGACTGTGGAGCAACCTCGTGCTAGGAAAATGCACTTCCGGGGTCGGGAAGCTTTCTTTATAACCACGCAGCCTTGTTTCTGTTTGAGAAAGTGTATCTTGATCTATAGCACAACCATCAATCTCTACGTATATTTGTACATATCATCAGAGATCTATCAATTCACTTCAAGCAGCAAAGTAATTGCACTATCTGAAAAGAAATAGCAACCATGAGCGAGGTCTACAAGAAGGTCGGGAGAGGAGGAGCTGGAAACTACTACAGCAAGCAAGATATCGCAGATGCTACAAAGAATGCAAGTTGTCCCTTCTCTAGATCTCAGAAATCTATCTTCTTCATAATTCACATTACATTGTTTCTGTTCAATTTTACTTTTCTATGTCAGTATTTGACACAAAACTATCACTAACATAACCGCCTCCAGACCAGCGATATCGAATCCCAAACCTCCTCTCACACCTCCCTCCCAAACAACACCGCCCACTCCCCCGCTCCCGAATACCAGCACACCGGCCGCGGTGGCGCCGGAAACTGGGTGCAACCCTCCGAACTCAAATCGCACGGCCTCACCCAACAATCCGAAGACATGCACAGCACAGAGACAACAAGACCAGCCGAAGCTCCTGCTCAGCGCGTAATGGGCTCGTCGAAACCGACGTATCGTGGTGGGAGGGGCGGAGCGGGGAACTATTTTGATGATGGGGCGGAGGCGAGGAGACTTGAGGAGGAGAAGGCGGAGGAGGAGAGGAGGCGGAGGGAAGTACAGGGACGGGTGGAGGAGGATGTTGAGAGGGGGTTGAAGAGGCCGGAACGGGCTTATGGTCGGAACTAGGTGGGCGGAGTGAGCAGGTGTAGATATGAATCAAAAGGGGCGGAGATGTTGCGAATCGTGTTGTATATATTCCTGTCACTGGCTGCATTTTCGCATTGTACAATAGGTTGTATTGTCGGGAAAAGGTGTTGGCTTTAATCTAGGTATGCTTGAGATATTGTATATATGGCATTCAGAGGTATGGAGAAAAAGAGACAGGGGGTTCTGATACTTCTCATTTATCAATTGATCTGTCTGGTATGTTGGCATCAAGCAGCACAAGTAGGGATGGACAAGTCGACGCGGTCATAGCCAGAGCGTAAACGAAATCTGCAGCCGTTAATCGACGATAAAAGTGCAAACCCTAGTTATGATTTGTTAAATCCTAGGTTGTGTCTCTACTTACTTACTCAACTCAGTCACCAGGCAATTGTATTACTGTCTCATTCGAGGCTTCAAGATCGTTGCTCCAATCTACTCAAACAAAGATCAAACTGGAACTTGGTACGTTTACTCAGAATGCTGCAGGATGATATTCCTCTATTCTCATATCCTGATGATCGATTATATACAGTCTATGCGCACGCTCTATAAGACAAAGAAAGAAAATCGCCGCCCCAACTCCCGCCATGCATCGCTATCAACAGAATCTCAAAACAACAGAAAGCTCTAAAAACTGTACCGTGTACCGACCTCGAAATCCTCCAAAATCTATCTATCTTACAACTTCCTCGACTCGCCCCTCTCCAGATCCACATCCTGCTCCATATCCTTCTCAGCACTCCTCTCGACATCTACATCCTCCCCAGTCTTCTTCTCCTCTCTCAAATTATCAGCCGGCTCTTCACCCTCCTCTTCCTCAATCTCCCTCTCCTGTTCCTGCACCCTATTCCCCTGTCCACCTTTCATCTGTTCCAAAAACGCTGCAGCTTCGGCAGCAAATTTACACTTCATCCGAATGCCCTTGCCGTACTTGTAGAACAAGAAGGGGAAGGGAACGCAGCCGAGAGCAAGGAACGCTGGAATTGTAGACGCCCAATGGATGCCGAGGTTTTGGTACATATCTGTGTTGTTTTAAGGTTCATCGTCAGCTTATGTTGAACTTACTACTAGCCTGGATTGTGACTTTGGACAGGGTTGAAATGAGATAAGCGAGAAAGTATGGAGGAAGCGAGGACATACAAGTTGTGAATAATGGAAAAGCTGCACCAAACAGCGACCGCAACACCGAATTGGCAGCTAAGACAGAAGCCGCATATATGACGTAGGAATCAATGAGGTAGTTCATGATACTCAAGAACACGAGCACCATGCCGAATCCGAAAGGCGCTGTCCCGATGATAGAGACGCTCCAGTGGATACTGGGATAGTTGGTCCAGGCAAACCAGAAAAGTCCTATCGGGAGCGCGATACTTCCGATGAGCGCAGGGGGGAGTCGTGCCTCAGGCGGTGCGTTGCCGTTGTACTTTGCTTCGACTTTCACGTAGCGCTTGTTGTCGAAGATGGAATAGGAAACAGCGCCAATCATGCCGACAGCCACACCAATGAAACTCAAACCACCTATCCCAGGACTCCAGCCACGCTGTTGCTGGTACACGATTGGGAAGGCGCCGAACATCATGTAGAGCGTGCCGTAGATGATGGCCATGTATATACTGAGCAGTAGGACGATCGGTTCGCGGAAGAGCAGGATCCATGGTCGCGAGAGCGCCGTCTTGAATTCTTGGCTGATGGTTTTGGTGCCGTGGTTGATTTCCGTCGCGGATTTGTAGACTTTGCCAGTTATCTTTGAGAGCTTTGCTGCGCGGCGGCGGAGGATAACAGGAGTGTAGGTTTCTGGGATCGTGAGTGCGCCGATGATCCACAATGCACCAGTGAAGATGGCCATGAGGCCTTCTACCCATCGCCATCCTTCTGTCTCGCCGAGGAATCCACCAACGATTGGTCCTAGGTACAGTTAATATTCGTTATTATCAATGAAAATAACTTGGTCACTTACCGATGACAGGGCCAAGGAAGGGTGCAGCAGCAAAGATACTCATCGCCAATCCTCGCTCTGAAGCAGGAAACATATCCGCAATGACACCACCAGCATTCGTTAAAGGAGAAGACCCGAAAGCGCCAGCAAAAAACCGCAAAATAATTAGCGTCTGGATGTTTTTTGCGCCAGCTGCGCCGGCGTTGAAAGCCGTGAGCATAGCATAGGTGCCGAAGAAGAGAACTTGTCGACCGTATAACTCGGAAAGGGGAGCCCAGAGAAGGGGACCGATAGCGAAACCAAGGACGAAGAGAGAAATTCCGAGTGTGGCTACTTCAGTGCTGACATGGAACGTTGCGAGGATCTCTTCGATGCCACCGCTGTATGCTGAGGACACAAATGCGACAGCCAATGTTGCCTGCACATCGTAAAGTCAATACAGAACATCGCATACCCGACGGTAGCCAATCCAATTCGTAATTGCCCAAAGTCAAGGTTAGAGAGAAAACATACAAAGGCCACAAGTAGAGTTATCATCCACTTCTTCCACCGAGGGAAGAGCATAGGGTTCCGCCTATCATTCTCGATATATTCCACCACATAAGGATCCTCCTCCGTTCCCGAACCCTTGTAAGGCCAACTCAATACCTCTGGAGTAACGTGAGTCTGATCAAACACAAGTTCCCAATGCGCTGCCTTTTTCTGCGACGGTTTCTTCTGAGCTTCGATGTCCGCTTCTGGAGATGCCTCGGTTGCCGTTTGCGATGACGCAGAGGAAGAAGGTGGATGCGCCGCCATGTCCAAAGCCAAGCACTTGCTGATAAGAAAAAGAGAAAGTAAAAGGAATATTGTAAGGAAGAGATACCCAGAAAGTATGTCCAGGGGGAAAAGGGTCTTATTAATATATCAAAAGGGATGAAGAAGTTTCCAGCAGAAATTTCTGGCCGCGACGACTCAGGATAGCGAACATTCATAACTTGCATCATGGAAGAAAAGACTCCCGGTTATGATCACCAAAGTCCCTGCCCGCCTATCCACAGTTCCATTTCCTGCAATAACTATCACGAAGCCCCACTGACTTGTGCAGGGCATAAATATGCATAACGGTGCATAATATGTACAAGCCTGGTATAATTCAGGCACAAAGGGTGCCGATCAAGGCGACTGGACTGTAGAAGGAGTTATAGAGCCTCAAGTGAACCTTGCCGTGCCGTCGTCCCGAGCTGGCGTCGAGCTTGATTTCTAAGAAAACATACCGTTAACTCAAAAACGCCGACCCCGACTCTTGATTTCGTCCAATCACCTCCGGAAATTTCATTGCACGCCGCTGACGCATACCATCCATGGAAGCCAGAGAAATGCGCCATGGTATCTCCGTGGCCGCTTTTGGTCATGCACAATTCTTTGGCCCTGTGGAGGGTCGTGTGGAGTTAAGCTTTAAGACCGCTCATCACCTTTGTTGTTTACTTCTTGCACAATTCTTGTCGGCAACAATCTTTGGTTTTGTACTGATCAACGCTCAGGAAAGAACACGTCTGGTGCAAAGTCAAGCACACAGAGAGGAAATACAGGCATCTCTGAAAATAGCAAGGGCAATTGTCTTCAACTGGCAAAAGCCGCGACCACTTGAAGTAGATTGTGTGTCAAAAAAACGGGCTGCTAACTATGATGTGAAAGAAAACTTGCAACTTCCGTCAGAGCCATCTTGAGCCTTAGCTCTTTTGATTTGTTTGAAACTCAAAAAGAAATATGAGAACTATCAATAGGAAAAACAAAGAATTGCGAAAAAGAAATAGCCACTGTGCAAAGATAGTCCCGAGCCTCGGCTCTCCCGGTCAGAAAACATGCTCAGTTCTCAAGAGGAATAGTGATCATTGACCTGGGAGATGAAAGAAAACCACCTGCACCGTGATATCGTCTCGTATACTTCTGCAGAATGGGGTGCCATATGCGAGTCGCCCAGCAATCATCTCATGATGGTTTCCACCCAGAGCATTCCGGACAAGGTGCACTGCGGCATTCCCGTCTTGAACAGTGGTCCTTTTCTCGTCAAAGTCTTCTTTCCACTCATACTTGGTGAAGTCGTATGGTTCGTACTTCGGCTCTACAATATTGTTCTTGGAACTCGCAGAGTTTTCCAGCCACTTTGCAACGAGGTCAACAGCTTGCTGGCTTGACAAATTATCCCATAATCCATCTGTCGCCATGATCAAAAACGAAGGCTTGCTTGGCTCAATTTTCGTAGTCGTAACAATCGGCTCCGCAGTCAGGTATGGCGGTGTCAAAATTTTGTACTTTGGCACCAAGATCGAGGGGCCGTCAAATTTCTTCTTCAAATCCTTCTGTAAGTCGACCGGCCATTTCCATCGACTGTCTCCAAATGCTCTCGAGACCATGATACCCAGCACCCGTCCACCGCTGATGATCTCTTCTTCGCCCGGGTGCTCCTTCTTGAGCCGAGCAATCTCTTCTTGGTTATCTCCGGTCTGGTCGACCGACAGAGGTATGGCTTCCCACTGCCCCTCAGCATTCTTCTGCCCCAGAACTGCTCTTGAGTCACCAGTACAAGCTACATGCAGTTTATATGATGCTGGATCATAGATCGACAATAGAGCGCATGAGCCTGCGAATGCCGGTGCCAAAGTCGTCAACTTATCTTGAAGAGGCAAGGTTCCTTGAGAGGCTTCTGCGGCTGTCTTCAGAATGGAATCGTCAAGGTTGACAAATGCCCTCTTAATGGCATCACCCACCGTGTCATCAGACACCTGGTCTGATGGAGACTTGATCTGAGTCAGTCCGTGCCGAACAAAAGGGACCAATTCCCTCTCGAGGAGATCTGCCGTCTGCCATCCTGCATGACCATCCAACACTCCCCATGCCATCCACTTCTTCCCATCCTTCCATGGTGAGGGAAAGGTTCCGTGAATGTGCCTATCTTCGCGCGGAGAATTGGAAGCCACTTGCGTACCGTCATATCTGTTGACGCCACCATCTTTCAGTCGATACGAATATTCTTCTTGAGAGATCATTCGAGTCACTTCATCTTTTGAAGGTCCTCGACTGGTCTCCAGTTGTCCTGCTCCAGGACTCGCTAGATTCAAATGTGGTGGTGTTTCGTCGCGGTCAGTGGTAAACCACCAAATGCCTGGTGCCCCAACTGAAACGGCACCAGCAATGTATTTTGCCGCTCTGGTGGCATTCAAGCCCGAATTCGCTGCCTTCGTGGAGTAGGATGTTCTTGGGCGTGGGTGCAAGATGGTCACATGACATCTAGGGGTGTTAGCCTTGCGAAGCAGCGACCTTGCTAACATGGTCGATCAAGTGAGGACAAGCAATAGAGTAACGACTCAGGTTTGTTTGACTCAATGAATGCCTTCGGCGGACTTTGAGAGCGCGGGTGTAAGTATGTGAAGGCAAGATGAAGTGGGGTGGAGTTGTTTCGGAAATGAGCCTCGTAGATGCTGACACCTTGAAAAGTGGCTGGACAAATACAAATGCCACAGCTGGTGGCACAGTAGGCGGGAAGTGGAAGAGGCTTCAGCTCTGACTTTACCAGCTTACCAGGGCACTTCAAGAAATGGCAAAGATTATCAGATGCACATTGCCAGAGCACAATTCATGGGTGGTCCGTGACTAATTTAAGGCCAAGAATAATAGACGAGCTCGCTTCTACGGAGGTAGGCTCCAACCTCACTTCAAAACAACAGCATGAGCTGTGATTTTGCCGCTGATGCCAGAGAGACATTTAATGGCGCCGGCACGATACAAAAGGGAAGGCAGGAGCTTTGTGAAGGAGTGCCGCGGAAAAGGTAGTGAGATTGCAGAATCCCAATCACTGATCGCGGGGAAAGTAGTCAGCAAGGAAAGCGATTTGATCTCTGAAAGCAAACCTTTACTTATGAGAAGTGATCTCAAAACATTTATTTTGCTTCTCCTATACTAATTTGCCTTTTTTCTCTTTTTGTCTGGCTTGACAAGCTGTGTGCGCTTCTTCAAGGCACTATGACTGTGCTTGTTTACGGGAGCTTTTGCTGGTCTTGAGGGCTTTTCTGCTAGTGGAACGGGTGTCATACTGGCCTCTGTGGTTGAAACAGTCTCTGGAGTAATATTCTCTTCCTCAAAACCACCCCATTCATCATCATCCTTAGAAATCTGAGCATCTGTTTCTTCGTCGTACCCTACCATCTCTAAATCCTCGGATCCTTTTGGGACAGGGTATCCCATGACGTCTCGAACAAGATGACCGCGCTCGTCCCGAAGAAACTGAGCTTCCATCTCAGCAGTCGGGTTCGAATCTCTGACGAATCCCGCCAGAAAGAACCCCATTGTGCCATGCTCGTCATCCTTGTTTGCTCTAATGCAGCTCTCTGCTAGCTCCTCATTGCCGTCACAGGCTTCTGGAGATCCTCGAACAGGCCAGTCCTTCATACCTCTAATCTGCTCTTCCCGCTTCAGAATACGCCAGCCACCTTGCTTCGCTATTGGATGCTCCAAGGCTTTTTGAACGACATTCTCATTTTCCTCGGCGTGGATCGAACATGTTGAGTATGTGATCTTCTTCGCTGCTGGAAATTTGAATGCGTGAAGGAGAAGCTCTAGTTGAAACTTTGAGAGTGCTTCTAAGCGATGTTTCAATTCATCTTCGGAATTGACAGCCGTGACTTCTCCATCATCATCTACCATAACATCCATCGAGGCGTTATGGTCCTCACGCTTTCGCTTCCTTGTTTCGGTCGCTGGCTCTGGCGCCTTTGCAACCGAAGGCTTCGCAGTCTTCTTTGGAGGTCTTGATCCATATTTTGGCGCTGCTTGTTTGAGGACAGGCAGGTTTAATTCTGGCATATCGTCTCGGCCAATAATTCCGCTTCCTGAGCAGCTGGGATCGAGTAGAAGAGCTCCGACCGTCTTAAAAGCGGTGGACTTTGGGTCTGACTTCAAGAAATCATGCCCAGGGTGGAGCTTGGTAAATTTGTTTGAACCTGCCAGGTTGACCATTTTCTCCAGCGTCTCGGCTCTTCCTTTATTCTTTTCAAAAGCGTGTATTGTCTGTGAGCATTCGTCAGGTTCCGAGCTGTGTTCCATGACAATTGCAGCGAGATGTGTAGTCTTATTGCCTGGAGCAGAGCAGGTATCGATAATGTTACCATCCTGAGGTAGAGGGTCAAGCATGTACGCCGGGAAGCAAGAGGCCTTATCCTGGAAGATAATCTCTCCCGCCTTGTAGGCATCACTCTTCGAGAGATCCACACTTGGTGAGATTGCAACCAGATTTGGGATATTTCCATCAATGAACAGCCGTTTGAGTCCTCGCGTTCGAACAGCCGCGATTGATGTAGCACGCTCCAGTCCAGCAAAAGTCGTCTCCAATTGGTCCTCCAGTGATGTCTTCAGGGTGTTGATCCGAACCCAGCGTGGATATGGAGCATCCGACGTATCTGAACCATCTTCCAATCCTTCCTCGATGAATGCCTTGAAGGCCTCAGCGGAGCTGACTTTCCTTCTAACTCGAGCTTTCACAAACTCTGCCTGAAGTCTGCCCTTGTGCCGCTCAACACTAGTCCTCAGTCCGTGGGTCGCAGGGAGCGCAATGCCTCGTTTTGCTAACAAAAGGTCGTGGACAAGAAGAATTGAGAGGATTGGTGTCAACTACAGAGTCCCAGGTCAGTAAAGATACACGGTTGTTGTCGCGAAGACTTGCCTTGTGCTCAAGACGGAGTATTTCCGCGTTCTCAACAACTTCCTTCAAAACCGAGCTCCATTTGCATGTTTCAATTGCGAGCGCATATATCTGCGCAGGCTGTGACTTCAGATCCTTCTTGCTGAATATCCTCGACTTCAAGCTTCCACCTGCGTTAGTAGGAGCTGTCAGAAGGTCAGCGGCCTCATAATATAGAGACATAGCACCACCCAGGACCCAATCAGTGCAAATGAAAAGTCCAGATATTTCAAATTACTGTCACTTTCTTTCCGGCACCGCTTCTATTTTGTCGCAGGCGCAAAGGATGTGTTGAAGGTCGTTTGCGGCGTGGATGTTTTCCTAGACTTTTATTGACAGGGAAAATTCAGGTCCACTGGAGAAGGTTTGCCGAGACGCGCTAGTGTCCGTCATATCTGGGGTAAATGTCCTGAGTCTGGTTCGTCACTTTTTCTTGCCCATGTTCAATTGAAAATGTCTTTCTGGTACTGAACCGAAAACTTGCGACATCGCGCTGTCAAGATGTCAGGAATTCAATCTAATCAAAGCTACACCTTGTGTCCAGGGATAGCCTCCCTGACACAAGCCCACCAATTACCCAGAGCCTTATCTGCATGGTTCTCAAGCAGACCATTTTGCACTCGCTCTAAAATCTTATGCATATCGCTGAGTAATACGACTTCTATATGCCGCTGAGTAGCAGCTTCAAGTTGTATATATATCCTTGGAGTTGGAGGAGAGCTCGCGTCGCTGCATCTTGCTCGACCAACCCTACGGAACCATCAACATGTCTTCAACTACCACAGATTCGCCTGAAACTATCTACGGAGCTTGCAACTGTGGCAAGATCATTATTTCACTCCCTCGCACGTCGCTACCTAGCAGTAGTACACTGTGTCATTGCTCAAACTGTCGCGCGTCAAGTGGCTCATTGTGAGGACTTATATATACCACATACTTAACGACTTACTGATGGCCCTCAGATTCGCAGTGAACATGCTTACTTCAACTGCAGATATCAAAATTGAAGGGTCTCCTAAGATTCATGTCGACATTGCAGCATCTGGCAACACTGTAAATCGACACTTCTGCGGCGACTGTGGATCGTACGTTGGTTGATTCCTGTGAGTGTCCGCGCGCGCTAACAGCAAGCAGTGCCATTATGTCTGTGGTGGCCATACGGCCTGAGAAAAGCATTCTCAAGGGCGGGTTATTTGTCAAATCTGGCGTCGGTATTCCAGCTCCAGGCAGAGAGCAGTTCTGGAGACGTTCAGAGCGGTGGGAATATGGGCACCCTGGGCTTATGCCAATTGATTGATAACATAGATCATATATCAGAGGAAACTGCAGATACATGTTCTTGTACGAAGCTGTAACTTTCAACCACATGCCGTATGCTCTGTGTTTGGATCAGTTTCTCGCTGGAAGTCCAAGTCCAAGAAATTGCTCCTTCAAAAATCCTACGACCGCATCGCCTCCCTTCAACGCATTGAGACCTGGAGGTATAGCAACGGTTTTAAGACCCGGAATTAACGTTTGTGCGAGTTTCTGGACTTCAATTTGCTGTATTACACTCCACTGGCTTGAGCAAATCTGAAAATTGACTTTTAGTCAAGTTAATTGAGATCTGCTGAGCATGGCACATACTAGGGCTTGTGGCACAACAACTAGAGATTCCAACATCGCCTTGACTCCAAAGATAGCTGCGGGAAGCTTGTAAGCATCAAATACGCTTCAGTAAATTGCTGCTTACTGTCCGTGTTGGCAACGTGTACCAAGTTGTATTCCAGTCTCAGCTCCTGAATGTTGTTTCAGCAATCCGCAAGTTCTTCAAGTGACCTTTACCTACATCGACGAGGATAGCAACTAGCTCTTTGGCTCTTTGTGGAGTGTTGTTCACAGAAACTATGTAGATTGGTTGGACGTAACTGGCCATTTTGGAGTTGGGAGATTCGATATCAATAACATGTACAGATGGTATGGAACATTTACTAATAAATACTTCTCAGAAAGACATTCAAACGCCACTCAGGACATCAATTGCTCTCCATGCATCTCAGGCTTGCTATCGCCGCCCATGACCGCAAGGGCTCGTCTCAAGAGTGTTGGCCTGTGAATAGTCTGTCCATATAGATCCGACTACGGATTTCGTCGGGCTTAATGCAAGTCTCTCTCATGTAAGTATGCTACAAGTCTCCAGCAGATGCAAGGACATCCGAAGCGCACTAACGCCGATGCAGATGAGATTTTAGCGAGACATAGATGCTTTGCGTACAATTTTGAGCTTCAATCACACCTCATGGATAGGATGGGTTACTGACCAGTTATGTCATGGTCAGGTTTCAATCAAATGGTGTCTATCGGTTGCCGGGATATCAAAGTGACATTATACAATATGACATGATTTGTATTGGCCACATCAACCCATAAGCTGTCTAATGTCCTCTGGAGGCCAGCGGACTTGTGCAAAGCTCAAGCATCGCTTTATACTTTGCAAAAACTTTCTCGTAACCTCGTCTCCCATGACATGTCCCTTGTCACTCTCATGCAGCTTCTCTCGGGCACTACGCTCGTGAATACCAACCATGGTGACTCCGATGGGCCATGCCGCTTTGCCGATACTGAGTCTCAAGTATCCATCATTTGCATCCACATAACGACGTTCTTGAGCTGCCTTGACGATCTCGACGATTGGCTCAAGGACACCTTCATCGACGTCGCCTTTCTCGAACTTGCGGAATAACTGCTCAGAATTAGCTTAGCTTAGGTAGAGAGGGAAGATTATACGTACTGGCGTCATGTTCTCCTTGCTCTGCACCATAGCATTATAGGCTGCCTTGCTTGCAAATGTGTCTCTCTTCTCTTGCTCCAGAGCTGTTTCCCACTCCTTCAGAATCATGGTGAAATATGAAGCCAGCTGTCTGAATAGGAACTTTCTCTCGGCCTCTCCTTTCGGCACAGTATCGACCTTCATATCCTTCTCCTCCACCAGCTCCAAAGATGTCGGTATAGGTCCAGTGGTCATGACAATACCCAATTTCCTAAACCTCCGAAGCCTCTGCTTGTGACTTTCTCCAAACAGTGTAATAGGCTGGCCCATCTCCCTCAACTTCTCAACCAGCTCCTCATCCTTAATATCGTCTGCATCGACCTCCTCGCTGGTTTCCTTGATCAACTCCGGCAAACCTAGTCTCTTCCTCCTAGCCCTCTCCTCGTCAGCCTCCTGTTCTTCCCTCCTCCGCCTAGATTCTTCTGCGAGTTTCCGCCGCTTCTCCTCCCGTGCCTGCTTTGCCTCCGCTTCTTCTTCTTCCCGTTTGCGCTTCTGCTTCAGTTTGGCTTCCTTCTCTGCTTCCAGCGCTCGTTGTTCAGCAAGGTATTTCTGGCGGCGTTCTTCCTCCACCTCGGCGCGCTTCATGTACTTCTTGGATGGCTCGGATTCTGAGGAGGACTTTGGCTTAGAACCAGAGATCGCCTGGTTCATGAGAGCAGCGAAATCCATGGTTTCCGTGTTTGTCGAGGAGGTAGCTGTGGCAAGGTAGTCTGAGGATGCTGTAGAATTGTGTAGCTTCTTAGAATTGGTTGCGCCGAAAGACTGCTTGACGTATCCGGCCCTCAAAACAACGAAGGGTACATTTGAGCGCAGACTATCTTCATTTTTTGTTCATAACCTTGAATCACTACCTCGGAGCACAGTTTTGTAGTTCATTGATGAAGATGAAGTTGAAATGACGTGAAAGGCATATGATACATAGTTTTCTTGGCGAGGTTGTGACCTCGAACTTCGAAAAGATCGGACACCACTTGCGCCAGAGCTTCAAAAACAACCACAACAACCCGGAATGCTCAGATAAACGTGCGATCGCCATCTCCACACATAGCGCACTGCCATGGCTTCTCCTGTAGCAAAAACTGACCGCCAAACTACAACACCGTTCCATTTGAAGCTCTTCTATAGAAATGGTTCCTTTAACAGGTAAGTTCAGCCTTGTCCTCGAAATTCTATCTAGTTGACATCTTGGTTCAAGGCTCGATGAATTCTCTCTAAACTCGGAACTTCCTCCTCACGTCCAGATCTACACATGGCCATCATGTACCCTCCGCGAACTCTCTCACCTCCTCACATCTGCACTCCCTTCTCTGCTGCCAGATCCAGCAATTGGCACGCGTCTCTCATACCGGCTTATCTTTCCCGACACGCGCACTTCCGGCCAAGTATCAGGGCCAGGACGATACATGACAAAAGATTTGGGCAGTGTGATCATTGGAGAAGGCGGCCCAGGAATTCTACCTGATGAGGAAGAAGCAGCTATTGTGAGGGGTGGGCAAATGGCGGGGCGACTTGGAGGTGAACCAGAGAAGACATTACAAGATGCGAGATTTGTGATTGGGGACTATGTTTGTTGTGCCATTACCCCACCTCCAGAGAACGGTGGTGCTGCTCCTCCACCGTCAGGTCCTTCGCGGAGTGGCTACGGTCCTGGTAGAGGGGAATATGGAGGGCGAGGTGGAGGTATGGGCCCAAGAGAGAATGGATTTGGCGGTGGCTTTAGGGGCAGAGGTGGTCCTAGAGGGGGTGGAGGTTTCGGCCAAGGCTTTGTTCCCAATGGAGAATGGCGGAGAGGAGAGCAGGTGCCTGATGGTCCTGGAGGGGGAAGAGGTCGGGGATTTGGTGGGGGTTTTGGAGGTAGTAGAGGAGGCAGATGGTGAGCAAAAGGAACAAATGATACCACTGTAAAGACTGGGTGGATCTCTTAATCAAGATTCTCGGGCTTTGGGGCGTACGGCGTTGCACATCAAGATAATAAGAAGTACTGAAAGATATATGGACCGTTTGCACCGTCGCTTTGTACGCCGAACCCGCTGTAAGTATTCTCACGCTTAAATTGAGCTTTCCGGGTAGGAGCACAGTTCCCAAACGAAAGGCATGCTTCCACAAACTTGCTGGCACTTTGATCCATTCCCTTCCTATCATATGTACGTCCCAGAACCCCGCCATGACTTGCTAGAACTCCACGATGGTATCTCCCCTCCGCTTGCCCCTCATATCCCATTTGCCCTACCATAATCAGTATCGGACGCTCCTCTTTCCTTCCAGTGTAACTTACATCTGTCGTATAAGCCAAGTATCCGATCAACGCTGGGAATGCAACTACGTAGGCAAATGTGATTCTTGCGGTTCGTCCAGTCCATCTGAAGTATTTGTGTCGGTTGATCCACATGCCTGCCTTGCATTAGCATCTATGCCCTTGCCTGTGCCAGACTTTGGGAAGGGGAGCTGGTAGCTGTGGTGGGTGGAATTGTGCATACTGTTGTACTTGACCAACGCCGGGTCGAGCGCGATCGCTATGAAACATTGTCAGCTTGTAAATCCCAATTGATTCACGAAGGAGCTTACGGTGATTGTGGTGGCCCGCCATGATGAGTGTTGTTGACGCCGCCGTCGATTGAATTGATGGCTTGAGTTCTGAAGCTTCAAGAACGAGGTTCGTTCACAGAGACGCCCGCCAAGGCCGGATGGAATAACACTCCTCCGGAGAAACAGTCGGCAGAGGAAACGCGGGATGCCAAGCACGGGATAGTCCATCCCGCTTGAATCGGTGGAATGAGACAGCCTCGGCGATTGAAACTCGTCATGGCGGAGAAAATCATATCTCCTTGCCCTGATACGCTTTTCCTTTCTTGCAAGTCTGCCTTTTTCTATAAATCAAGTCTCTCCTCTCATGTGAATTGTGCTTTGTATATATTGAACACACCTGTCGCTTGTACATACACACACAGACATCATGGCATCAACTACAGCAACTTCTACGGAAAAGCCGAGAGTCATTTTGTACTGGCTTGAACAGTCTCGTTCACAGCGTATTCTTTGGCTCTTGGAGGAGATGAAGGTTGAGTACGAACTGAAGATATTTCACCGTCACCCAAAAACTCATCGTATGTTAATTAATTTTCCTTAACCTTTCATAGTCCTCAAATCTCGTGAAGACATACTTCAATGCTTGATGTGTTTCAAGCCGTCTAAGTCCTCATCCTCTGATGTTGTTTTGATCCGCGCTGACTTTCATAAAAGTGGCGCCTCCCGAACTGAAGCAAATCCACGCTCTTGGGAAGTCACCAGTCATCTCTGTTCTTTCTCCTGGTGCAACCGAGCCCGTAATCATTGCGGAGAGTGGCTTCATTACAGAGTACTTGCTCGATCACTTCTCTGAAGGTACCAATTTATTGCCGAAGAGGTACAAGGATGGCCAGGAAGGAAAGGTTGGGGGAGAAACCGAGGAGTGGATGAGATTCAAGTTCTACATGCATTATGCAGAAGGCAGTCTCATGACTTTCATGTTGCTTGCTCTCGTATCTGGAGGTAAGTTCTCTCTTCATTCTCATTTGCCCATAATCACATGTGACATTCCGAAAAACGGTACATAGACTAACCTCATCTCACTAGAAATCAAGAACTCACCAGTCCCTTTCTTTATCAAGCCGATCACCGGTGCTGTTTCCGGCAAGATCAACACTAACTTCCTGGACCCAAACTTTAAGACGCACTTCAGCTTCCTCGAATCGCAACTTGCTTCGTCGCCCGATGGGGGCAAGTATCTATGCGGTCCGAACTTGACTGGTGCCGATATCCTTCTCAGCTTCCCCCTGCTTGCCGGAAGAAGTCGAACTGGCTTGACGAAGGAGAAGTATCCCAAGCTATACGACTACATTGACATGATTGAAGCGGAATCAGGTTACAAGAAGTCGGTGGCAAAGATTGTGGAGATTGAAGGAAAATTTGAGACTACGGTTTAGTCCTCACAAGGCACGCATAACATGTTTGATCACCTAGTCCCTGTATAATGTTATATTCAATCTGTTGGGTCGACAACATTACTATATGTTCTTGTATTTGCTCATTTGTTGACGCACCTCGGTAAAGAACAGCCACATATTGACGTGCATACCCGCTATTCATGTAGCTGACAACACCACCTTTCTACAAATCGCCTGCAGCACGATAAGATAGAAAGGTAGATATGAGTTAAGATCCCCCCTTTTTGCATGGCGAATATTGTTTCTATCATTCTATCTTATCGTGCTGCAGGCGATTTGTAGAAATAAAACTCAAATGTTGCCCCAAATCATTAGGCATAAACGAGCAACTTCGTGGACATCTCCTTTTGGAATGATACAGAGACACTCTGTTTACGTCAAGCCTCAAGGCCCACCATCCAGCGAGCCATCCTTCCAATATTCTCAGGAAAGGAATACAGCAGAGAGCTTCATGGCGCTTCGATCCGTCCAGAGAAAGAATCAACGCTGGAGAATTATCACCCCAAACCTGGACATTGATATTCTTTGGCGGATCCTTCAAGACCAGAAAGCAGGGTTCAAGGCACAACGCTTCTGGCATCCTTTCGGTGAACTGTGGGACGAAATTGCTGAGTTGCGGCAAAATAGAGGTGTCGGGAGTTTCATTCTGAAAGCACATGTTCTCAGCGCTGACCTTAGTGCTCAGATCGGGCTTTCGTGCCCCTTGTTTTGAGACCCAAACCAGATTTGATCCCTTGTTTGGGCTACCTTCGATTGGGACCATTAGATATAATACATTCTAACGCTACTCTATACTATGCCTCAAACGCCACTTCATGCATTTTTCAACACCTTGTCGCAATGCAATCGTTCATTCATGACTTCATCCCAGCATCTTCTCCCGCTGTTTCGCCCAACTTCAAGCTAAGCACAAAGCCTATATAACGACCGGTTCAGTTGCGCCACTCAGCCCGTTCCCCTTTCCGATACCCTTGGCCCTTCCTTTCAGGACCGCTTCGATTGCTCGTCCTACTGCGTTCAAGTCTCCCAACAAGGTGACATGGCCACGATCGCTGGATATCCGCCCTCCATAAGCTGCTTTATATCCCTCCGGTAACATGGCCTCCTTGGCCAGACACACTCCATCGCCACTTGCAAATGCCAAGTTATCATACACATCTGCACAAGGAATAGAATCTCGACCATCGACCTTGGCTCCAGCACACGTCGGAATAGCTTTGCCATAGATCAGTGCCAGGGGCGGATATGCATTTGCGGCGGAATGCTTTGGATTGAAATGCAGTTCCTTCTTGAATTGTTTTGTTTCCCGAAGGGTGCGTTCCAGATAAGCGATTGCTTTATCCCGTGGGATAGTGACTGCTGTTGAGACGGATGAGTTCGTATTTTGGCCTTTGTTGACTGGATTGGATTTTCTACCCATTCCGACCAGTTGTGGTGCCAAAGTCCGGTCAGTGCCACCCTCCATCCCTCGAACGGCAGCTGCTGCGCGTGTGGTCTTAGTTGGGGGCGACGGTGAACGTCGAACGTCGTTCGGTTTAACGTCACTACGTGTCGTCTTGGTAGGAGGCGACGGCGTACGTCGAACATCCTCCGATTCAATGTCACTATCTGGACTGGGGACTTTTGGGGTCGATGACCCTGAGGTGGACTTCTTATTGGGCATAGGAAGGTTTAGCAAGCTTCCGGGCATGTTTAGCAGGCCTCCAAATGCACCACCTGAAGCTGGATTCTTTGGTGGTAATGGTGGGTCAGTACAAGGCGACCACCGATATTTGATCCAGTCGTCAATGTTGAAGAAATCGACTGGGTACTTTTCTTTGGTTTTAATGTCGATGAAGCATCCTCCATCTTCAGGAAGCAATACAAAACTTGTCCGTAGTGTGAAATTGACTTGGGCGGTAAGAACTCGCGAACTCAATAGGACCGCATCTCCGTTCCTGAGAGGTCCCAGGATGTTTACACAAGCTTGTGGCACGCCCGCATAGATGACACCGGAGAATAGCTCTGGCCGTTTGTTGACGACATGACGAGTGATGAGACCTCCCAGGCTGAAGGGAATTGGGAGTTAGCAATTGCCACGACTGGAATATTCTGGGAAGAGGACAAGACAAGTGGTTAGGAAATATTGAGACATCTAAAAGATGAAATAAAGGGTTTCCCCAATGCCTACCTATGAGCGATGACAAGAGCACCACGTTCAACGCCCGGAGGTGCAATCTCGCCCAAATTATTCGACGGCAGTGTCTCAAGGAACTCTTGTAATTGTCGGCTCAAAAGGTGAGGACTTAGACGCCAGTCGTAGCCATAATCCCATACTCGTAACTTTCCACTACGGGCATTCTCACTTTCTGCCAAGCGCTTGAAAAGGCGCTTACTGATATCGACAGGTCCGATGTTTTGTAGCATGCCGGAAGGATAAATTGACTCCTGCATGCGCTCTTCATCTTCAGGTTCGAGTCCAACCTCCAAATCCACTTTTCGAATATTTAGCCCAACCTTCACTGGTACCCAAACCTGCCGATGGGTTTTGGTCGAGCGAAGGATAGAGCCTCGATATCCGCCCATTATCACGACATCTCCTGTCAAACTCTCCATAGCCCTGTCCAGGTAAGTTGAATTTGGATCCGTGTTGGTCCGAGCCGTTTCAAAAGTAGTTTCTGGTCTTGACTCCGCGGCACCGATCAGTCCAGGGCCAATAGCAGGAGATGCTGTAGATGACTTCTTCTTCGCACCAGCGCCCGGAAGAATGTCTGGCATATAATTAGTCTCCGATTTCCATTTGGCAGGAGCATTCGCTGCATTCAAAAAGTTCATGTTGAAACCAAAACTGGAAACACGAGGCATACTGGGCATACTTGGCATGCTAGGCATACTCGGCAATTGAGGCATTCTGAAGCTGGATCGATCTTGTAAAGAATCTCTGATGGCTTTGACGCGGGAATTGACTTGCTCTCTGTGGTTTTCGAAGCGAGTATCGTCGCCAAGAGATGATGCTCGGGACAGGGAATGGTAAAGCAGGGAATCGTCCGATGTTGATCTACGGATAGCCACTGGCCGTTGTTGTCCAACTGGCGGTTTTTGTCTCGTGGCTTGAGAACGAGCAGCAACAATTGGTTCGAATGTTCTTGCTTTGGGAGACGAAATAGGGGACCCAGGGCCTGAAGAACTTGTTGACCGAACGGTAGTCGAGCGGGACGGCTCTCTCGGAAAACTCAAAGAGCCCCCAGACCTAGGCTTCGTACTGCCGCTTGAAGAGGATCCAAACATGTTTCCAACTTGAGCCATTGACGGGAGTCCCTTTGGCAGTAACTTCCTCAATGCCTCCGCGCCTCCTGACAGAGACCTTGTCCTCGAACCATTCCCACTGAAGACACCAGCTAGGGACGATTGATGAGTAGCATCTTTGGGCTGGATAGTGAAAGGCTTCGGTCCTGGATGCCATGGAGTCGGAAGTGGGGGCTCTGTAAATTTTGGTGAAGGCAGATTCCCTAGGGATAGTCCCTCCATTGGCTTAGATATTTCAGACGCTTCTCGTCCAGCGGAAACAGGTGTTTCCAAAACTTCATGCAACTTTGGCGTTGAAACTTCTTCTGAAAAGTCTTCATTTGCAGGAGGAGTCTCGACATCACTATCAAAATAACCTCCTCCCTCCGTCTCCTCCATCGCAGCAGCTTTTTCAATTGCTGGTGTCCTAGCGGATTTGAGGCGGGTGGCGGCCCTGCTCATTGATAATTCAATGAGTGATTGGGCATCCTCGTTTGACATGGGTGAGACCGCCATGGTTTCTGTATCTTCTTCGTTCGAGCAGTCATCCGAGAATTCATAGAGGTGTGGTGAAGCAGAAGAAGAAGAAGGCATGACTGGAAGCTCAGGCCCAGTTGTACTGCTGACATCTCCCAAAGTGACGGGACCGCCATTTCCGGAATCCGACATCACGTCCTGAGCCAGATAGCGGGGACGAGTGGAAGTCTGGGTACGCCGTATCGTATCCACGCCTTACGAGATACGACGTTGGCAGAGGCAGAGGGTGAGAGGGATCCAAGTTCGACGACAGCCGGATGCGCGGGAATGATGTGGACCGATAAGGTTCTCAGCTGAAAATTTCAGGCTTTGGATGGATGAATGAATTACTTACTTCAATGTGCCTGCCGTGCTTGACGCAGTACTCGAAAAGCATCAATTTTTAAATTGTCAAACTACACAGGTTGTCAGGCACAGCCTGCCTTTCCACGTATGTTTCTGAATGTTTTGGCAGCGCAGGCGAATTTACGATTAAGTACGTACGAACGAGTACGGCAAGCGTCTTGACGTCAACCGTCGTCAGAATGTCCCTGCCCACATCGTCTTCGCAGCTCCGTATAATAAGCCATTGACTATTCAAAGCGACATGTTGCCACACGATCCTGTTGCATAGCAAGGCTGTGGCAGAAAAGGCAGAAGGAAAGTCAACACGAGGCGGCTTAAATCAAACCTCAAGACTTCGCAAGGCTGACTGACATTGGCGATGCTGAAACAAACCCCTCGCTCGGTGAGTGCAGTGCCTTGCATCGCGCCAGTTCAGTTAAGCACCAATCACGCACTTTCCATATGTATGTACCGAGATATTTGGTTGTTGAGTTCCAGTTTGTCGCGAGTTGCGACGACATTGGCCTCAATGTTTTCTGAATTGTTTGCAGAATTGTGTGCCTGAGATTGCATTCATTGCTTATGAAAATTGAACAGATTAGCGACCGAGGAGATGTCGTGGTTGCATGTTGACCAAGGGTTCTACCAATTGAACACTTTTCCGTCTGGGTTCTGGCTCCTCCTCTATTTATTATTCATACTACATCGTCGCAATTTCGTCACTTTAAACTAGCTCTGCATCCTGTAACTCGAAACAATTGAACACTCAATTTGCAATGGACAGACAGCTCACCGAGCTGGATTCCGCATCAGTCTGCCATTCAGGATCCGGCTTCCTAAAACACGTTGCCCACCGCTGCATTCCAGACCTTCCAGAATAAATCACTCGAACCGCCGCGTCCTGTTCCATATTGGAAAGTCATTTCCGACTTCCCTGTATAAATATTACTGTACAAGTTATCCATGCTGCACTGCCTCCACATCTAGTTTAGCCTGTTTCGAAAGTTCAGATGCAGAGATTAGATGGCAGGCCACCCATGGAGATCTGCAAACAACGCAATTTCAATCGTTGAATATTCAACCGAACGATGGGGAGATTAATCAATTCTGTTTCTGCTCGGGAAGGAACCGAGCCCATGAAACGAATTTGCACCTGAGTTTTGAAACTACAAGTCACGAGTCATGGTTATCACTTTGCTGTCAGTGCGACGAGATTGGATGTTCAGAAAATTGAATTTCGGACCGATTCATGCTAAAGCTACCTCAGGTGGAAGGATCGAACCCTCTCTCCCATTCATCGGACAAAATCTCGATAGATGCTTGACTCCAACCCAAGATGCTAGAAGTATGTACTGCCAAAAACCAGTTACGGCCCAGAATTAAGAAATTACATAGTATGTAATTCAGAGACCACAAGTCGTGCTCCAAATCTAAGGTGTATAAACGCGCGAATCCCATTTTCGTTAAGCCATAGCCTGGAGCTCGAAGACCGGTTGAGTCAGGCTTCAAATGCAACAGATGACTTATGCGAAGATGAAAGCAGCGAGACCAGCAAAGGCAACCATGACGATTGAGCCTTGGACGTTGGAAGCAGCTCCAGTGAAAGCAGTTGGGGTAGCAGTGGCAGCTGGGTAGGTAACGTTGTGTGGGTATGAGATGACACCTGAAATTTCATGTCAGTTACAGATCTTGGAATGTTATACTGGAATTTGGTCCAACGTACCGGTAGCAGATGGGGCTGGGGTGTAGGTAACAGCTGGTGCCGTTGGGGGTAACGGTAACAGTGGAGTACAGAACAGTTGGCACGCAGGTGGAGATGGTGATGGTGCTCAAGACTGGGCTGGATGAAGCAGGGTACGATGGGACACCAATAGCGCTCGAGGTCGAGTAGACTGGGACGGAGACGGAGGCGGAAGCAGTCTCAGCTGGGTAGGTTGGAACAGCTGGGCTAGAGACGTTGGCGTAGGTGGTTGGGTAGACAGCTGGGGCAGAAGAGCTGGTGACGACTGGGTAAGAGGTGAGGGAGGTGACCGTCGACTTTGCGGGGCAGTCTGTGACAGTTGCGGCGCTGTGATAATAGTAAGTATTCGAACCCCTCAAAGCCTTGAAGTACGCTCGCTCCAAAGAATGTAGCTTACCAGGAAGTGATGGTGACCTCCTCAGTCAAGTAGACGATGCTACCGGCGGAGGCAGCGGTGGCCATGAAGGCAGCGGCGGCGATGGAGAAACGCATTTTGATTTTGTTTGGTGGGTTGGGGGGATTTTGGGAGGAGTTTGCGTGAGGAGCTGAAGAGCGGTGTTATTGAGCTGGTTCTGTAAAAGAATGGACGACCGAAGTCAAAAGGTATCAAGAAGATGATGTGAGTTGAAGATTGGCTGTTGGGCTGAAGAGAAGAGAAGCAGACTTGGAGGGAGAGAAAGCTATATAAGAGTGTTTGGGGAGATTAAGCCCCTCTGGTCTTGCAAGGAAGAGCTTGCCTGTCACTTAATTTAGCCACCTATGCTGACCCCCCATGGTGATGAGATGGGATGGGATGAAGATCGAAATGAGAGTCCAACCGACCGTGGGTCGCACGGCGGCAATCCTGCAGCCCACGGAGCAAACAACTGAGGAGAGAGTCAAGAAAGGGGGGGTGATGACAAGTAAGCGAGATAGCTAGTCAGGGCCATTTCAGCCACACCCTGCGAAGAACAGGGCAGAAGCCGAACCCTGGAGATTGTGGCCGCCGAGATTGGGCACTTTGCTGATATGACAGGGTAGCAGAAGAGCTTGTTCAGGGATTATCGGCCGTTATCTCGACGTTCTAATGCAGGAACCACAGAGCAAATTCCCCTAGCTGACCACTCACAGCGCTGTCGCGTCAAGAAATCCTCCACCAGAGCCAGCGATCAGAATGCCTCAGAAACACCCGGCGGCGACCGGGGCTGGCAATGGGCATGGGCATAGGCATGGGGGACCATGGGTATGGTCAAGAGAAACAAACAATGGAAAGGAAACAAAAGTGGGTGGGGCGATAGGTGTTGATGGCGGAGAAACCAGACCGTTGACCCGTTGGTTGTGCTGCTGTACCACATCCCATCTCATCTCATGTCCCCAACCCTTCTTACAGCTTGTGTACAACTCCATCCAGCCTGTGAGTAGCCCGTTCACGTCACACAATGAAGGGCAACCTTCGAGAAACCTCAGATATCCTTCAACATGGAGTTGACACTGATTGCGAGCACGTACCAATGCGTCCGATTTCAAGGGCCCCCTTATCTCAGGGCACGCGCGGTCTGAGGGGCCAGCCGTGGAGACGGTGAAGATGTGGTTCGCAGATTGTCCAAAGTTCCAGGCCACAAGAGGAAAGACGCAAGAGATCTGCTGGAGCCCGTGGGGACGTCAAATCTCGGCAAGGCAAGAACTGGGCCGCACTCTCTATTTGTATCTCTTCAGAAATTGCACTATGATGCAGTTGCGGCTTCTAGTTCTTGTAGATGAAACTTATGGCCGATTCATTACTATATTCGGGCTACCCACCTTCCACTGATCTCCCGAAGCTCAGGGGAAGTGCATCGACATCCGTGAAATGCAACTGGTGCAGCCACAACGTTCGTTTTAACCAATATTGTTTCGTTAAATCCAAGGCGTCTGGACCGTCAAGCAAAATTATGCTCACGCGCAGATGTCCCTTTCGAGACGAATACTGGCTGTATGAACTGGCCGTAAATCTGGCGTCAAATGTCCAGACCAGTGGACAATAACACGGACAAGATTGCCAAAAACGACATCATTGTGGCGATTGGAATTTCGCGGAGTGGATTTGTATGAAGTGACTGGAGAGATTTGCAATCCTCGGAGGTACGTTGTGGGGCCACTGGGATTTGCCGTGCAATTTGTTGTTGTTGGTCTTGAGCATCTTCACTTTTACTGGACTTTGACCTTGAAGCATTTGAAACGACCGTACCAATTTTCTTGCTGATCTCTCCTCTGCGATCATCTCTACATCTTCAAATTGCAGCGTCATACTCATTTGAGAAAGTTACTTTCTTTGCGGAAATAATTGACTTGTTCTGTGCGTCAGCCGAACAGGTTCCTCAGTCCATTCGTTTGAGGATGGGAATCTACAAACTTCAGGTGGTCCTAAACCTGCCAAAATTGCGTTTGCTCTATATTCTCTTCCAATTTCACAGGTAGCGTGATGGAAAACGAAGGAAGCCTGCTGCTCAAGTTCGGCATGTTCTGAAATATCTCCAGATCTGAACCTTCAATTCAATTGGTGCTCCATCGATCACTTATGCACGAGATTCTTCTTCCACAAGACTGACTGCCCATCTTCTCGAGCGGTTTCTGCTCCAGGCGATATACATTTCGTGCTTTTAGCATCCGAATTTCTAGCAGCTCGCCCGGAATGCATCCTCACGTCTCGGGCGAGGAATTCATATCTTCGCTTGGTGTAGAGATCCATAAACACGAGGTCCTATTTGTTACAACATTCTTGGGCCAGAAGTTGAATGACAGGAATCAAATAACTGGTCCTGGCAACTCTCACCTACTACTCTTCTAACCACCTCGTTGAGACACCGCTACTGCTCACATCGCTCCATCCCCACCTCCATGGCAGCGATCCAGACTGTCCTCTGGGCACGATCAAGACTCACAAGCCTCGCACGCTGTATGCCTTCCCTGCAGTGTAGAGTAAAAGACGCGCTGATGTCGAAAGCCCAATTGGTTTCCAGGACCACATATTTTCAGTCGAAGGTCGCCATCTGATGAAGTGAAGAGCGTCCACGGAATGCTGTGGGAGGAGGTGTGGAAGTGGACGAAGTGAAAGCAATAATGACTAGTGACCTTGCTACGTAGAGGAGTCGTTGATCGGGTCCAAGGAAAGTTAGATCAAGGCCTGGTTATCCCAGAAAATACGGAGTCAGAAATGACGGCACCCATGGAACTTCAATTTTTGGCATCACCTTCAAGGGTTCAACAGGTTGATCTAGCTACGGAGGACTTGCGGAGCGCTCAAATGACTATTCCATCATGAGAGCATTGACTAGTATAGTATAGTTACAATTGACCATCAAATCCTGCTCCGGCATTGAATTGGCCTTTGAGAGAGCTTATATCCGTTGCCATCTTGACATTCGTAGTCTGTATGCATGCCAGGAGATCTACCAGTTGCAGCAATGCTAACAAGCATGGAACAAGGGTTCCCATTTCCACGGTATTGCAATTGAATATGTGTTACTCGGCGAGGTTTTTTATGAGGGCCGGCCTGACTAAGCAAATGTATGGCAGCCCGGCCCTCATAAAAAACCTCGCCGAGTATGGCTGTGCTATTTCTCTCTTGCGTGATGTCATTGCGATATCTTGCACGATTGGTTGGGCTGCAGTGTCCTGGTAGGTGATCAAGGGCCGGGTATGTTAGCTTCCGTGCCGAAATTCTTTCTCGGCTGACTGAGAGTGGATGAAGATGCCGGAAGAGCGACAAAGTTCAATAAGAACTTCAAGAAGTATCATTTTCCTCCTGAATGCGGTATCATATCACCAGCCAGCGCTTTGTGATCTGCTTCGCCAATTCAAAATTGCCAGCTGTCGTATACATCAGCTGGAGATTGTAAGCGGTATCAACGACAATATCCTCACGCATCGACCGTGGCGTTCCATGGGAAACTTCTTCCAGCACCTTCTGGTAGTATGGAAGAGCTAAGTGTGGAAGGCCAAGCATGTGATAAGCTCTAGCCATATTATAATGAGCTTCTTGCCGCTCTTCGAGGTGCTCGGAGTTCTTGCGGGACTCATAATACGCAAGCATGAATGTTGTGCCCTGTAGAACGCTGTACTGTCTGTTTTCGGTTTGTCGCTTCAGGCAGTCCGAGATGTAAGCGAGGCCAATCATCAGATTAATGACTGGGTTTAGGGGATCAAGTGCATAGCAGCGGAAGAAGTAATCTGTGACCCTGGTTAGTTATCTCCAATGCTGGGAGTGGCGATCAATCTTACTGAGGGCCAGCGAGTAGCTACTACTCGAGTAAAGAATATAGCCGTACATCATAAGCAAATTGATGTCCATGTCCGTATTGATAATGGAACGACCATTTTCATCTACGGCAAAGTAGGAACCTTTCTCTGTAATTTTCTTCTTGCCCTCTTCGTCAACAAGAGAGTAGTCCATCGCTTTGATCTGTCGAAGTATGTACTTTTGCATCGGGCCACCGGTGTACCACGACAGAGGTGAATGAACTACTCTTGCAAGGGCAGAGGTCAATCGATAAGAATCTGTCGTAAATTGAAAAGTCTTGGTAAAGTATTTAGCAGCGTCCAGAGCGGTACGTTCGTCGTTGGCAAGAATGCTACACACTTTCATGGGGTTAGTTTGTCTTCCAAATGGGCAAACATTGAACTTACTGCACATGCACAGGTGTATCACGAATGTGTCGTCCTTTGAATGGGACCATACAATCGAATCAGCTGCTGCTTGACACGTCGCATATGCCTTCTTCAAATCGCCTTGTCGTGCATGGAACATTGCTAATTCCATGAAGAAGTCTAGCCATGTGGCGAATGGGATGCCGCGATACTTGTCGGGAACTTCGAATTGAGATTCGTTGCTACCTTCAAGCTCCGCAGTAACATCTGTCAATGCAAGTCAGCATTAATTAGACCAAGCCGCGATTAGTGTACTATGCCTTTATCATTAGAGAGACGCTCTGCTATGGCACTCAGGTCATCCGTCAACGATGCATAGCCCTCCACAAAATTTGCTTTGCTGTACCCTGTAAACCTAACATACTTTTCCCAAGGATAAAAGGCTTTGAACCGCTTGAAGTCGTTTATGAGTTCTTCTGTCGCCTTCATCCATTCAGTCGTTGCTTCTTGATAGCCTGCTCTCATGAGATCCCTGTTCTTGTTCGCGGTATTGAATTCTTCCTGTAAGCGTTGCGCTTTCACTATTGCATAACCGTACCCCCATCTATCCTTGACGCTAGACTCTTCAGATTTTTTGCGCCCTTTGTTCTTTCTCACGACTGCAGGCTGGAGGAAAGACTCCGCTCCTTGCTCCTCTAAGGCCCGGATCGTTTCGCTGGTTGGGAGCTGTGGGTTTTGGCGCCGAAATCCTTCAGGGAGAAGTGCGGTGTTCCTGTTAAGCAATACGATTTCGTTGATCATATTGAATGCACTTTGCTTATCTCCCAGAGCATCGTAGATTCTTGCCAGTGCTGATCGAGATTCCACATCGTCCGCGTCAAGTGCTGCACCTAGATAGTACTCTTCGGCCTCGCTGAGAGCTTGTAACTCATGTGCGCATTTCCCCATGCTGTTCAGCATCTTTGTGTCGACCAACTCAGGGACTTGTCTTAGAGGTTTGTAGAACATTAAGGCTTCTTCGTAATATTTAGCTTCAAACAAGGCATCCGCCACTTCACGAAACAGCTGTGGATATTCAATAACCTGTTGCTGCCCACGTTCGTCGAGCGGATCGAGATGGGAAAAGTGCAACTGTGATGTGTCAGAATAAGGCAAATCTTGTCTGATAGTCACTTACCATTGCCTCTTCGAAGTGACCGAGATTCAAACGATTGATCCCAAGTCTCACTCGGAGTTCGACGATCAGACTAGCACCATAAGTTGACAAGGGATAGTTGACCGGATTGAACCCCGGGATATGCTCTCTCCTGGAGTCATCAACATCCCACTCGCAGTCGTTATCAACTACATCATCCCAAAAAGTCTCATCTTCTCGACCCAACAACCAGCGAGAGATCGATTTAATTTCCTTGATCGCCTCCTCCCACTGATCATCATACTCGAGGAGTGAGACATATAATACCGTATCTTCCCATGAGAATTGAGCTCCTGTCTCGTCAGGAACTGACCGGAGGTGAGCAATGGTCTTCTGGTACTGGGCAATGCCGTCAGTGGTAATGCCGTATTCAAAGCAAGCATCTGCTAGCTCTCTGAGAACTTCTCTGTCATGGGGCCTGAGCTTGAGCGCTTTGTTGAAGTCTGACACTGCCATCTGATATTTACCCCGAATGAAATTTAGTCTGGCTTTCTTGATACGAGGTTCATAGGAGTTTGGGATCTGCCTAAGAGCAAATGACAAGCATTGGCTGGCAGTGGGATAGAATGATTCCTTGGCCTTTCCGGTTCGTTCCAGGCAATAATTCGCCGCAGTCATCCATGCTTCCAGATGTTTTGGTCGAAGATGCGCGGCATAGAACAATGCATTGGCAGCTTTGGCCAATTTCCCCTCATCGTCCCAGATTGTGGCCAGCAAAATCCATGCTTGGTAGGTCTCAGCGTTGATACGGATGACATCCGACGCAACTTCTACGGCGCGGTCGAAATCTCCTGCCATCCAATGGTTGTTGGCCTCTCCCATTCTCTTGGCAACATCCGGTGCCATTGGAGCTGCTTTTCGTGGACCTCTTTTAGTACCTGTCCCAGGACCTCTAGGGCCCAACCAACGTCTTTTCTTTCGAGGTGGCTGGCTGTCTTCGCCTTCATCCATGACTAACATCCCTTCATCGTTATCATCTTCACTTCCGTCCTCATCCTCGTCATTCTCGTCCTCCTCGTCGAGATCACGCATACCGAGCAAGCTCTGACGTGCCGATGGAGGGACTTTCCTTCTGATCACAGGCTTCTTGGATCGCAGGAGGTTCCTCTCGAAGTTCATCAAGGCCGTAGGACGAACCATGATATCTGGTCGCTCGACATCTCCATCCTCATCGTCGGAATTCACGTCGCTACAAAGTGCTCAGTAGCTGCTCATTTGCGGGTTCGAGGCTGCTAAACGTACCCAGTTCCTCCTGCAAAGATAGTATCTTCTGGCTCTGGATCCCCCTCTGGAGTCCCCTCTCTATGGTCTTCATTTCCTCCTTCGTGGCCCGGAAATTGATTTGCTTGAGCCTCAACTCCTGCTCGGCCTTGTTCCGCTGTATCCTCCGCTGCAGCATTCCCATTGGGACCCTTATAGATTGGGTCGTATCGGAGATGGAAATCGGATGAAGCTGTCGGATTCTTCAACCATGATGACTGGATAGCGAAGTAGTCAGGCTGCCATGTCTTGCCTTGCGCATTTTGTTGGCTCATCTTTGCGCTCAGTCGCTAGTATCGGCCACCGCGGTCGACTGTCGCAGTGATCGTGTTTTGCATAGGGTGGAGGCCTCATGAGTGAGGTACATCCAAAGGCTCTCTGCGTGGTACAGACACCTCAAGCAGTTGGTGAACATCAGCTTCATATGGCAAGGAGGTGAAGTTGTGTTGCTCTTGGATCGAACGTCGTCTGAAATTGACGAGGCGAAATTGGAGCCTCGCCCGACGAGGCTTAGGTAGGGGTCAACTTTCGCGGAATATGATTGGACTGGACCCAAACCTGGTCGCATCTCCCCTGGAAAAGCACGTACGAAACGTAAAACATGAAGAGAGTTGCATGTTCTTAAGTGAACTTCCCTATTGAGAAAGTATAGACAGCATGACCTAAAAAGGCATCTCGCAATTGAAGTCACTAGTCAAGTGCAAAGAGAAGAATGTTCATGATTTGACATAAATTTGTAATACTCCACGAAAACCTAATGATTACCCGTTTCCAATGTCGTTGCTCAAGCCGCGAAGAGCATATTGGACCATGCAAATCATTCTAGTATGCCATGAACCATGTTACAGGGGCGTATGTATATGTAGGCATACCCAGCGCCATATCCTGTCGATGTTGCACATCCTCCATTTCACTGCAAAACCGAAAACCCAACGACTTTCCCAATGCCTCGAGATGATCCAGATAGACAGGCCAGATCAAGCAAGTTTTCCCTCTGCCTTGGCTTCTGCAGATTTTGTTAGCTTCGCAATGGTGCATAGTTTATACTAAATGTTCTTACCCTTGACTTGCTCGAACACCTTCAGCATCTTTCTCCGGGCACCCAGTGCATTCACGCCTCTCTCCTCCAAAGCCTTCTCATCTAATTCAACCAGCTCAGTCCAGTTCATGTCCTTCAGATTGTCCGTGTATTTGTGAAGTCTCAAACTTCTCAGCCAGCTGGGAATGTCTTGAAGCAGGCTGGGGTCAGTCGGGTCCTCCGGAGGCTTCGAGCTACCACGTCTACCGCGTGGAGATCTGCCTCTGTTCATATCACTGTGATCGGAAACGTAACCCTCATGTCCACCACCCAGACCGAAAGAGCCAACATTAAGAGACCCCATGCCGTTATTCATGAGTGGCGAAGAGCCGTCATAAGCCGCAAGGAAACCATTATTTTGAGGAGAAGCAAAACCCATCTGACCGAACCCACCACCTTGCATCGCCAAACCTGGGGAGCTAGGTCGAGATCGGCGACCGAAAGCGGCGTTTTGTTGAGCTTGAAGTGCGATGATCTGTTCCCTAGACAGAACTTGACCATGTTCGTTGATCATAACAACATTGGCACCTGGCATGTTGCTTTGAAGACCTGGAGAAAGCGGACCCTGTCCACCATCATTGGACCTAGCACGGCGATACTTGCGAACGTCATCCAAAGCGAATCGATTGTTAACTGTTGAGAGAGCAGCCAGCTTCATAGCAGTAGCATTTGCTACCATATCAGCCTGTGATGAACCACCTTGGTTGAAATTTGGGACCATTGGAGTGTTGACCATCGAAGCCCAGTTACCATTTCCGGCGTTGTAAGGCGAAAGAAGTGGCATATCTTGACCTTGATTGTCTGGTGCGGAAATCGTGGTATTTTGTAGATTCGTGTTACCCGTAATCTTTCCCCCAGAAGGAGAACGGAGGGCAGCAGCTGGAGCTGGTTGCATGAATTGGCCCATAGGTGGTTGTCCGGACGAAGACTTAGGTCTGGAAGCCTGGTCGTTGCTGCGAGAGCCCCATGGTGAAGGTGGAACTCCATTATTGTCACCATCAGCCGGCGCAGAGATTGTAGGAGCTGTGAGCGATGACCGAGGGTCATAGGCAGCACTGTTCCGGTTCGAGGATGGCGGAGCACCGGTTTGCTGGGTGAACTTTGCCTTTTCGGTAGCAATAGCAGCGGCAGCATCGGGGAACATAGCGTTGATCGTAGATGGGTCAAGTCCAGAATGTCTCTTCGCAGCTGGAGTTGGGGGAGGTCGAGTCAGAGAGTTTCTTGGACCATCAACGCTGAGCTTGCCCATAGCATCGCTGAGCCGATTCGACATAGGATCTATTGATGTTATGAGCTACAACTCAACTCGAAAGGGGTCGGTACTAACCTTTGTCAAAGTTTGCAGGGGACAGAACTCCAGACATTGGGTGGTTCTTTCCCATTTGCTGGAGAACCTGGATGAAGAAGCGGATCTGGACTTGAGTTGTCTGTTGAAGAAGAGCATAAAGAGCAGCAGTACGCTCAGCTTCGCTAAGAACTCGGAACCACTGCTCGATGGCGCTCAACTCATCCTTGAAATCTTGATCAAGAGTAGCAGCGGCCATCTCCTCTAACGTGGTCTCATACTGATCGATGTCCGCAATCCATTGCTGAGCTATCTTGTCTGACGCATCATTCTCTCCTCCTTGTCCCTGACCTTGTTGAGTTCCGTAGAAGTCTGAGGATGGTCGGATTGGTCTTGAGGAAGGGGCAGCAGAGAAGGCGGCCATGTCTGCAGATGCACGAAGATGGTGGTTGTTAGAACCTATGGCACCGGTGCGTGGAGGTCGAAGGGAGGAGCTATTCGACTCGACAGGAGTACTGTTTCTATTGCCCACGGCAGACATATTGAGCATGATAGCGCTGAAGCTGTGGAAGCTGGAGAAGCTGATGCTGTGTTGAAAGGTGAATTCTGAGAAAGGCGTCTCGGGATTTTCTGAAACGAAGCTTCAGATCTAACGCGGTGTTGAGTGTCAGTGCACTGACGAGGATTCAACAGCACTTGGGGCAGGTTGCGGCTTGTGGATGCAGCGTTTCGTAACGAGGATATCAAGGACCCCGATCAATGCATCCAAGAATAGGGACTGCAAGAGCAAATGAATGGCGTATGGGGGTTGCAGATTCAATTCGAGATCGCGGGAAATAAAGCAGCCTGCTGCAGGTGTCTGGTGGGGAAGATGTCAGTCAGCTTCAGGAGGTCAAATCAACTTTGATGAAGAGTAAAGTGGGTTCAGAGTCAGGCTCCGCCGGAAAAGGCTGTGGACAAGTTGCCTCGACCTGATGCACGGCCAAAAACCGGACGGTCAAAAAAGTGAGCGCGAAGGAGCCGACTTACAGCAGAACGAAAAGAAGGAATGCGTCCAGCGATGGAACTCGATCTGATGTTGCGTGCGAGGTCTGGAGATTGCAAAAGAACGGGTTGTCTTTCGGTAGGCTAGAGAGGTCGGTGGTACTGGAAGCCGTCCTTGTACTAAAGTGAAACTGAAGGGCGACCGGATTTGAGGCTTAGTTTCTTTGTTCAGCCCCAAGTATTTTACACAAAACAATCACCACCAGCGCTATTGGTGAATCGTAAAATCATGGAACAACTGTGCTCAATAGGCTCAGGCGAGTCTCGCCCTTGGTCTCGCTTTTGTGAGCGTTTGTTCGGAACTTCCGTCAAGAAGGTCGCCTTACAGAGTTACGAGCATTCTAGTACAATGGACACTAACTCGGGAAGTAAGATCAGGAGCAGAATTCAAGGACATGTCAAGTGCAGTCATCAAAATACATCAGCTTCTCGAAGAATAAAATATGGTTCATTCCGAACTAGGGGGAAAGCTGTCGGTTCGTTTCGCTCAAATTATGTGCTATCATCGTATGGCTCCGACCTGATAAACTCAACGGAGCATCTAAAACCCAGTACATCAAATCATGAGTTTCTACGAATCTCAATTCTCTCCAATCCGTGCCGAGAATACTTCGCTTTCACCTGGTGAAGTGTGCCGAAAGGACCCTTGATGTTCTTTGGGATATATGGCGTGCTTCATTTTCAGCCCAGCGTAGAACCATCCAGATTGATGAAAACTTTCCCAGGCATTGGTCCCCAGCATTCGTCTTGACCACAAGATTCATCCCTCCCTCAGATATTCCTCTCACTAGAACTGTTTCTGTCAGTAGATCGGATGCAACAAATGCCTGCCACTCGGCCATAGCCAAAATCCGTCGCAATTCTTAAAGCGCCACAAAAGAAATATATGTAACCCGATCTTCATGCACCATTACCTCATAGAGTATGGAGGAAGAGGTGTTTGGTAATGAAGGGGTCTGGAAGATGATCTTGCCACGAAGATAATAACCTTCAGCTGAGGAACATTGAAAGAGTTCTTAAAGCTGTACACACGAATGGCTGCCCGTTCCTGTCCACTCGTCACTCACGCTTCACCAGGGTATGAGTATGGGAACGTAAAATAAGAGGCGACTGTCGGAGAATTTCGTTGGATTGGCACGATATTGCTCATGTTGATTCGTGAGTCTCATCTACCGCCCTGAGCACCGTGTTGCCCATATCGAATTGCCCCAAAGTACAATGCGACCTTGCCAATGCGATTCCACAGCCAAATCCCGTAAAGAAAGAACCTTCGTTATGAAATTCATGCCGTCTCCCGCTTGCCCTCCTTCAACTCCTTCTGTAGATTCCGTAAGTATGGGTTCGATACTGCGCGCGCAGATCTGTGGACGTACCAAGGCCTTCATTGTTCCGTGCAGAGCATGTCTGTGGTTTCTTCGGAACTTTGGATCGGTACCCTTCAAGGATGGATATCTCGAGGTCTTTGGCTTCTTGATACCGTTGCGGTGGGCCTTCTTGGACTGCAGCGAGAGTTAGAACCTCAAAATGGTCTCGAAACCGGAGGAAATGTATCGTATCGTACTTGATTATGCTGCGATGAGTTCTTAGACTCTATTCAAATAGTCAGTAAAGATCCCAATCGAGTGAAGTGAATTCCTGAATCGAAATCGTCGACTTTCGGAACACGTCCTTTGGACCTGCTAGAAGTTTTGGTGGAATGGCGCCCGGCAACTCGCGAAGGAAAGAGTTGAAGTAGTGGGATGACTTACTCGCCATTGTGCCGGTTCTCAAGGAGTTGACTTGAGGTTTGGTTTCGATGTCGTGAAGTTGAAGGTCAGACGCTGAATTGGCTGATTTGCAGGAGTGTGCGGATGCCGTGCTTAGCGAGATAAGTGGACCAGAAAAGTTCCGCTCGTTCACGTGTATACTATCACGTGTAACCAATTCTCTTCCAGAATCTGGTTCCATTTATTGGTTTATTATACCGTTTACGAATGTGTCCTTTATTTGGTACCTTTCTTGTCTCTTTCAATGTCACCGGCTTCACTTGGACATTGCGAGCTGAACCAATGTCCTATTTGTATTTGCTTGCTTACCCCTCTCCCAGCATACCCACCCAACTTGAAATCACTTATAGTTTCTTTCTTAGAAACCCTCATCTGCTGGCTCTACATGAAATGAACTTACTTCGGACATTTCAAATAGTTGTCCTTGAAAGTCACTAATACAGTTTGGGACATTTCACTCGAGATTATCTAGATGAATCAAGGAGCTTTCACTTCATGCTCAATCACAGCCCTATCTTATCCAAGATTTTTTTAATTGTCTAGTGTATATAAAGTCTATCAGTAAGTCCATTGTGCAATAAAGGGATATTTGTATACTAGTGACTCATCTAAATCCTGAAAAAGCGCAATCGAGTTCGAAAGATCTTTCGACTTTGTTACTGACAAGTATCTAAACATTATCATAACTGTATACAAGATAGTGATAGTATCTTAAGAATATCTTGTACTATTATAGTAAGCATTAGTTACTATTATATACAGATGCCTTCAGGTAATTGAAGAAATGAAAGGCAATACTTAGTTCTCATTCTGTACGTGATGTTGACATCGGATGCCAGGCGAACCTCTCTACATAAGAGGGTTAGTTAAGCAAGGGCTCTGGTGCTCTAGTCCTCTTCTGAATATAAGTAAGACCTTAAGAGAAATATAATATCATATCAAGATTAAGTAGGCCAACGAATATGCAATGTCCAGACAGCTCATTTGCTCAAGAACTCGACGTATGGGAGGATTTGAATGTCACGATACGAATTCGAACAATAGAGACATTCCGACTCATTTGTCTCTGGATCATCAATTATTTGAAAATCTACCGATCCCGACTAGCAGTCTTTGCGGTGCTTCTCATGCTGCATCTGTTGACTACTCCACTAAAAGTAGAAGGAAAATGCTATTTAAAACCGCCGAAAATTCAACACCGAAGTTACAGAGTCATTCTCTATACGTTCACAATAGAGCGGAAATACCACTGCAGTTAAGCGAGTGATTGATAATCAAATTACCAGAGCGATTCTCTGCACTGGAAAAGGAAAGGAGAAAAGCCATGGGCTGTAACGAAGCATCAACAATTCCATTACTGGGGCCATTGTCTACACTGGCAGGCTGAAAAGGTTGGACAAATTTTCCAATCGGAAGTGCCGTGTGGTGGTGACCGGTGCTACTTAGTTTCAATGTACTCACTGAATCAAAGTTCAATCTGGCACCTTGGGCACCCGACGATCTTTCATAGGGACTGACTAATTTTATGTCCGCGGGTGGACGACCATTTGAATTGTTTGTGCAGACAGGAGGTGCCAATCGAAGGCAGTATTTGCAGAGCTTTGCCAAAAGTACATTGGAGGAGTAATACCTTGGGGGCTTCTTGCGAAGATCAGCAGTGCCAGATTGCACTGCCTGTACATGCTAATTGCTCTTAGAAATGACTTTCAAGCAGTATTTCTAGCTAGAAAGTAGGCATGGCAACCTTTGAATTTATCGGCATTCAACACGTCAACACAAATTTAAAAGACTATACTCAGCATCCCCGAGACACATCCTTGTGCACCGATATACTATCTATATGTTGGATTCAAGAGGCTATAGATGGAAAGAAAGTCATGAACAAAGATACGTGACTCATTTCCATATTACAGACAATCCAGACTTGAGTATCAGTCATGGAAAGCGTATGTACTTATTCTCCTCTCCGCATATATCTACAAAACTCCATGCCAGCTCTACCGACCAAGAAGCAGGGCTATCCAAACCGGACCAAGAACCAACCAAAAGCCATAAAGAAACCCACTCTACACGTCTAGCGTCTACTTTGTTACCAAGGGCATTGTTTCCTTTGCCTTGGTTGCTGCCATATCTGCAACTTTCTTGAGCTTGTCATCCCGGATCTTGCGCATGTAGCGGAATAGAATTATGAACATGAGTTCCATACTGATACCAGTCAGTGGTTTTCTACCTTGGATTGGCGCTGCCTGCTTACCGTTCCTTGGTCATCATGAGAAGACCTTGAACCAAGAGACCTTTTGTAATCTGAGGAGCAATTCCCTTGAAAAGTCCCAAGGGACCCTCATTCTGAATGATGAACTGCATAACTTCAATGAAGCTTTTGAATGGCTTTCCTTGCCTGGACTTCGGTGGCTTTGATTGGAGTCCAACCTTAGCAACAATAAGAGGTTGTGTTGCAATGGTTGCTAGAGATTTGGACATGGCTCCCAGCACTAGATAAACAATTAGCCATATTCCCCACAGAATTAATGGACCGCGTACAGAATGCCTCCGCCGGTCTCAAATTCAGCTTTCCAGGAAACATAATCTCTCTCAACCTCTGGTATGCGCCATATGTGATAGCGGGGTTGACAACTAGTACCAAACTAGCCTTCAACCCTCTCCAAAGTCCACTCCATCCGTCCTCACTATTTATGACATCCTTCGCCGTATCAATCATTCCCTTCCTCTCACCCTTCTTCTGCGTCTGTTGACGGGTGGTCACCACTGCCACTGGGATCGTAAACACCTGTGCAACTGCACCTGCAACTGCACCGAGAGACAGCTCGACTAGTGTGCTTGGGGGCATCGGTAGTTTCTGTTGTGCGAGGTACAATGTCCGGACGACTGAATACCAGTAGAAATATGCGAAATTTGTAGAAGCAACACCGATGAGAGCACCGTTCATCCCATTGTAAAGACCCATGACCCCATCATCTGCTACAATCTTCGAAATCGCATCCCAGGTCGAAGTGTAGTGAACGTCATCGCTGGCGGTCACAGCATCGGTAGGATTTCGTTTCTCTTGAACCTGGAGACGGGTCTTGACACTGTATTGAGAAACGATATTAGCTATTGCGCTTTCATGTTACAGAGTCACAGAACGAGAGAACGGGGTTGGATATCTCTCTGCTCAGAGGACGCGAGACTCACATGTCTAACGGATACACCATAGCATTGGCAATGACGGCACCTGTGGCACCAGCAACTGCCAGACCCCATGGGGGAATGACTGCCTCCTTCGACTGTCCGGCCATTGTGCTATGCGGGAGGAAGAAATCCTCAAGGCTGGGAGGGTCAAGTTTCCTGGATGTCGGAGAGCTCAAGCCGTGAGATAGCCTGGGAGGTGAGGGGTGTTTTGTTTGTCTAGGTTCGCGGTATCATGAGGATTTGAGGATACAGAAGCACAAGATAAAGGAAGAGTCAAAATCTATGTTCAGGGAAATCATGTATCAAGAAGAAAGGAAGTTGAGGAAGAAGAAAACCATAATGGTAAAAGCCGGAAGCATCACGGTTGGATGCCGAAGGATATTGTGAACCTCGGCAGTGACCCCGGGATTCATGGCGCGCAGAGCACTGACGAAATTTGTTTGCACTGTGGGGCTGGAGCCTCCCCGGAGAAATATTTATCAATTTTGTGACGGATATTAGATGTCCGATATCGTGTCGCGGGGTGAAGAAGCGGAATGTCCTTATACCATCAATACGTGGAAATTCAGTGTTTATTGTTTTTTTTTTTCTTTTGGGGGCTCTTCGTGATATCGTGCTGTACTGTACCTCTGTACTCTCCGTAGCCGAAGAAGCCTAGCGATCCGAGTCATGTTCTTCCCCAGATGTTGAGCAACACTTGTGACTTGTGTGTGCATCCGCGATCTAGATTCCGCGTGAGGAGCCACAACGACAAGGCGTCAATGTTTCATCCTTGAAGCCCACAGCCTTACAGAAGATTGGATAACTTCAACTTTCATGTCATGAAATGGGATTTTTTGTTTTTATAGCCAGCATATCTTGACCTGATGGGGATGTTAAGATAATAACGAATCATAACGCGCCTTTCACGATGGAGGCTAGAGCTCAGGTACACACTTCCGCACTTCACCACAATGCATCAAATTTCTTACCAATCCCAGGCAGCTGAGTCCACCATAGACTCGTCAGTTACCAAGGACGATGCCTTGAAAGCGGCTATAGCTGCTGCTGAGTTGTACATGAAAGCCACTGGTCTTGCAAGCAATGATCGAGCTAAAGCGAGACTCCGAGGAAAGTGTAAGGAATTGCTTTCCCGAGCCGAGCAGATCAAGAAAGCAGATGCATGGACCCCCGTGAAGAAGGATACCACTCTGAGAGCTCCGGTCTCACAAAGAGCTCTCACAAGACGAGAAGAGCTTATCTTGCTTGAGGGTTCGAAGCTTCATGGCTTCATATTCCCCCGATGGTCAACTGATCCTGAAGATGCAGTTTTCGAAGAAGACTGCGATGGCTTGCCCTACTATACGTAGGTAATCTCCCTCGTCTCAGTATCTCGTCATTAACAAACTCAGTGAGCCAGGGGATCTGAAATTATCCGAATGCCAGATAGACAATTTTGGAGGATGGAAAAGACCAGATGAGCTCTTTCCAAAGAGTGAAAAGTTGATGAGTGCAACGACCGAGATTGATCTCGTACAAGACATCACTACAGATTGCTCCGTGGTGGCCAGTCTCTGTGCAGGGACAGCCAGAGCTGTCAAAGGTCATGGAAAGGTAGCGTTTCACCACTGCCATGGATTCTCCATACACTAACCCCTCCGAAAGCTGCTCGCGTCAATCATATATCCACATGACAAATCCAGCATGAGTCCTCGAATCTCCAAAAATGGAAAATACATATTTCGACTTCATTTCAATGGTTGTTATAGAAAAGTAGTCATCGATGACCGCTTGCCTGCTTCTAATACTACAAGAAGTCTCCATGTAATCGACCGAAACAATCCTGAACTACTCTGGCCTGCTCTGATAGAAAAGGCTTACTTGAAAGTACGAGGAGGATATGACTTTCCAGGTTCAAATTCAGGGACAGATCTTTGGGTCTTGACTGGATGGATTCCAGAACAAGTCTTCCTTCAAAGGTCAGTGTCGTCCCACCTCTCTTGAATCTCTCTTACCCAGTCAACCCAGTGACGATCTTCAGCCCGAACAACTCTGGGGCCGAATACATAAATCCTTCAATTACGGAGATATCATGATCACTCTCGGGACCGGCAAATTGTCTCGTAAAGAAGAAAAGGCACTCGGTCTAGCTGGTGAACATGACTATGCAATCCTCGATATGAAGGAAATTGGTTCTCAACGCTTGATGCTTGTCAAGAATCCCTGGTGTGATGGGATGGTCTGGAAAGGTTCCCATTTCAACCCAACAGATGTCTCTGACAAAACCTGGACGTCAGAGTTAAAAGACGCTCTCCCCTCCGAAGACTCTCCCATATCTCCAGGTACATTTTGGATGTCGTTCGATGATGTGTCTCAGCACTTCGAGTCCCTCTATTTGAACTGGAATCCAGGACTGTTTAAACATCGTCAGGATCACCACTTCACATGGACCATTCCCACGATTCAAATCCCAGGAAGCTTCATCCACAACCCTCAGTATGCTGTAAGCGCCAGTAGCTCAACACCTGTCTGGATCCTCCTTTCTCGCCATTTCGCTACTGGAGAAGAGGACATAGCTCGCAATAACAGCCATTCCTCTCACACTCTGTCCTCTCCTTCTGGATCCTCGGCACTAGGCTTCATCAGTCTCTACATTTTCTCGGCTTCAGGTCGGCGAGTCTACCTCAGCGACGATGCCCTCCATCGCGGGGCTTTCGTCGACTCTCCCCAAACCCTCGCAACCCTCGATGTCTCGCCCTCGACACCATACACAGTAGTCGTAGCACAACATGGCCTCCCCCTCCCCAAATACTCCTTCACGCTCTCCTTTTTTTCCCGCTCACCCCTCACAATCGCTACAGCGCCCGACTCGCTCCCTCACTGCACAACCCATACCGGATCCTGGACAGCCCGCACCGCAGGCGGTAACGCATCAGCATCAACGTATCCCCTCAACCCACAATTCAGCATCCTCCTTCCCTCAGCCTCACCCGTTACACTCATCCTCGAGACAGACCAAGAAGAGCTCGCCGTACACGTCAAGCTCGTCTGGGCGAACGGCAACCGTGTCACCGCTGTAACGAGCAAAGACATAGTCGGCGGATCAGGAGACTACCGTCGCGGTTGCGCACTGGCATCCCTCCCTTCCGTAGCAGCCGGGAAATACACCATCGTTTGCTCGACATTCGAAGCCGGTCAAACAGGCAACTTCACGCTGCGGGTCGGCACGCAAGTTCCCAGCACTGTTCTCCCCATCGCAGCGGAGACTGCTGGACGACTTTCGCTTCGTCTCCCGGCTCTCGTGTTCCAGGATGGAGTTGATAGGATGCTCGCTCCTATCACGCCTTCTCGTCTTACCAGGTTGAGGATCATTGCGCGCTGTCCTACTCCTACTACGACGACGAATTCGCGATTCTCACCATCACGCTCGCGACCACTTATCAAGATTTCTATCGAGCTCGGGCAGGGTCCGAATAAGCGCATCATGGATGTAAGCAGCAACGGGGAGTTCAGCGATAGTCCTATGGGAATCCGGACTGCGGATTTGGATTTAAGGCCAGGCATGGAGATGCAGGGTGGACTATGGGTTGTCGTTGAGCGGCTTGGTGGGAGGGGAGGTGTGGACGAAGTCGAGGTGGAGGTTTTGAGTGATGGGCCTGTGGGTGTTGGCCTTTGGGGAACTGGGGATGGTTGATGATTGATGATTGCTGGCCGGGCTTGAGCGGCGTGGATCTTGGAGACTGATCAAGGCGGCTCCGTGGCTTCGATTTAAAGTGCATTGACATGGCATGCTGAATCTTGTCTATTAAATAACCTTCAATCTGAGATCTCAGTAGCTTCCCTATACACGCAAGATTTATGGCCCCTAGGCACGTCTCCTGGAACACTTCACCGTGGGTTTTCACTCCCTGGAGTACGGAATCAATTCCAACCAAACGTGCCTGAGCCCACTGTACCGTATGCTTGAACTATGGTTAGAGCTTTAGCTTGAACTTGTAATGCTACTCATTCAACTTCCTTCAATACCATGTACCAACCCGACAGCAACAGCCTCCTTAACAGCAGACATTCTTTCTACACCACCGCACCCAACATGTCCCGTCTCCACGCCTCGAGTCCTCCTTCCCTCCCTCCAAACATTCACTAAATCGTACCGCCTCCCATCTTTGCCATCACAAGCCCCCACTCAATCTATCTATTTGAGCTTAGGTAAATCCCCCCTCCCGAGGCATCTCTCCTCTCTAGACCACCAATCGACCTCGTTTCAATACAATGAAGCCTTGTCTCTTCCGGTAGTCATATAGCCTACCTCGTAACCCGTGTGCCTCCCCACCCACAGAAAATGAGGACTTGGTAACACGTCGCTTCGGCCAAGATTTTTCGCTTCCGGGCCATCGTTCGAGTTAAGCGCTCTCGTTGTTAAGTTCGTTGACAGAAGACAAAATTTATAGAGTCGCGCCGTCAAAGACGACGTATAGGCCAAGGAAGCGGACATCAGGACGATTTAATGTTCCCTTTTCACACTTGAAGCTATCATCTCAGTTCAACTCATCCCTCTTCATCTCAATTCTCAATTCTCATTTCATTCCAAATCGTGCAAGGTTGGTAAGTAAATGGGGTAAAGTATGGACAAGAAATCCAGTTCCAAATCTCAGCAAACTACATAAACACCCAATGTCCGTTCCGCGAACGACAGTGGTTTCTTTGTCTGGCTCGTAGCTCAACACACACACAAGCCTATCCTCCTCAATTTGGCATCGTAGCTCATCAGCACAGCTCAGAATTCGTGAAGAAAAGTCTCAAAGAAAAATCCTTGAAGGAGAAAGATTCCTCCATGCACACCTGATCCGGCATGTAAACACCCTTGCTATTGATAGCATCACATCTCTGGTATAATTTGAACCTCGGGGGAATCCACCTATAAGCTCCAAGCGCCATAAAACTCCAGTTTCGGGGTCGAAAAGGCAATCGAAAGTCGTTGCACATTCCCCAAGACACCTTGCCTGCCTGCCCTTCACTCTTAACGCCAATTGCCAAATCGAACATGCCCCAGATATGAGTTTCCGATCCGGACTGTGACAACAAATACCAGGCTGTCACATTTTGATGCTGTTCCAATTCCTCCCATCTGCTTTCTTTGGTTGATGCACTTCCACCACATTTCGACGTTCAAACACCGATATCAATGCTACTCGGTTCGACGGTTCGACGATTGTCTGCTGAATCCAAGTAACACACGGATGGTCATGACGTGCCGCCTCGGCGTCGACGGCCTCTGCTAGGACCTTCTGGTCGCTGTGATAGTACGTCACGGAGCTGAGCGTCGTCTTTGTCCTTGTCCACATGATGTACTCTAACATGTCTATTCAGAGTTAGACTGGAATGCCCCACTAGGGGCGTGAATGACTTACCTTTGAAGATTGTCAGGTCGGGGATATTTGTGTTCCCTATCAGGACAGAAAGGGCAAACGTATCCGGGAGAATCATGGACCAGGCCGTGTCTGATCATTTCGTTCTTCCGCTTAAACCCCTTTCCACCCTCACTTCTCGGACATCCCTTCACACTGCAATAGTGGGGTCGATTTTGAGAATGAACGTTTGCGTGAGAATTCAGAAGGTACTTGACCTTGTTAGACACGAGATATTTCAGAGGTTATGTCTATGCTTACCTGAGTCTGAAATGGTGGGGCAGTACAGCCTTGGTAATTGCACTGATAACCTCCGACCTGAGGGTTTGTGATCCCCTCGATACTCATACGATTCATACCTGACAGGCCAGGAGTTGAGCCTGACTGATCTGATGCGGGAGTTTCTGTGTTACTTCCGCTATGGTCATTTGGACTTTGATATTGAGAAGGCTCGCCACTGCTCTGAGACGGTCTCCGATTGGCATATGCAGAGTAGTAGCGACCAGGCGAAGGCAGTTGATTTCGTTGGAATAAATCGTTGGGCGATTTTGGTGGGGATCCATGACTTGTTACAGGGGGAAATCTGTGTTGTGGTGGTCTTCCAGGTGGTGATTGAGAGAAAGTACTCTCTCCATTTGGAACTGGCTCTGGGAGGTGATTTATATCTCCTAGCTGGTCAGTGATCGACGGCAACGTAATTTGGCTCGGCCCATTTCCATTTGTCAAGCTCGTCTGAGGAGAATGGTGTAGTATTGGTGGTAGTTCTCCGGCTGCGACGGGTGAAGGTACCACCGTATCATGCCTCCTGTCCGGCGATAGGTGTGAGGTTGATGACGGCCTAGCCATGTACAATTTTGTAATTGAAGACGCCGAAGTTGCCTTGACACCATCCATAGGTTCCGACTCTGTCTGAGGCGGCTCGATCTTCAGTTTTGGACTCTCGGGTTGATCGACCTTTTGCGCCTCTTCGGGACTATGTCGCGCAGTCTCTCTCAATGCGTCTGCAGCCAATATCTGCATTGCAGCCAGTTTATCGGAACTGATGGCAGTGTTCTGCATGACAGGCCCTTCCTTTTCTTCTTCTTCTTCCACCACGACCATGGTATCGTCCTTTTCCCCCACGTTCGCGACCACGACCTCTGTACCCCCCTTCATCGGCAATTCGTCTTCCTCAATTTCTGACGCCAGCGGTTTTTCTCCAGCGTCGCGCGCAATGTCAACATGTTTTCCGTCCGCCATGAATGCTATCAACACAGCATCGCCCTGACTTGGACGAGGCTTGGATCGCGCAGGGGGCTTGCGACAACCTTCCTCCTCTGGCTCAGGAGTAGAATCCGCACTGAGTGGTGGGAGAGGGACAGCGGGCGGCGGACTCGGAGATGGCATGTAGTTTATTTTCATGGGTTTGAGTTGCGGAGAGTCTCGCGGGCCAACATCGTCTGGGTCGTAGAATTCGTGTTGAGTTGAAGGTCGTATGGATTCGACAGAATTCATACTTGGGGTCAAACGGCCATCGGAAGCACCCCAGAAGAGGATTGCGGCGGTGGTTGTGAACCGAGGCGGATAAGTTCAGAGCATAATCAGCCAGCGGGGACCATGCAACTGCGGGAAGGGGGAGAGGAGGGCGACGGGTGTCTGCTGAGAAGAGAATGTCGGGACGCAAGGCAGGGTAGCAGAAGAGTAGGGAAGAGGGCGATGGCAGAAGTTGGGTTGTTAGGGCAGACAGAACGGGCAAGGATTCTTTCTGACTTGACTTGATGCTGGCCTCGTCCGTGAGTGAAATTTGGGGGGAGAAAGGCGGGGGAGCACTAGAGAGATCCAGAACAGAAACAGGGCCGTGAGGCTGGAGTGATTGGCGTAGGGTAGCGGATGGCTAAGACGCGGAGGATGTTAGACTGGGACTGGGCCTGGGACTGGGACAGGTTTGCTGGGTTTGTGCTGGTGTCGGTGTCGGTATCGCTACGGCTGGTATGGTATGGTACGGTGAGCGAAATGATGGCGGGGCGCGATACTGTGCGGCGAAAGTCAGTCGACAGCCGAAAGTCTGATCAGGGTGCCTTGGGCGTAGTCTTGGGCTTGGGCTTGGGCTTGGGTCTGGCTGCGGTGGGGTGGGGATGAAGTTTAGAATTTTTTGGAGTGAAGGTTTGGCAAAGTTGTTAGTGAAATGAGAAGAGAGAAGAATAAACAGAGATGGGACGGGATAGGCTGGCTTGTTTGGACGGATGGCGTGGAAAGAAGAAAAAGCGCAAGGCGAGGTAAAATGATGCAGGCGGCGACGACGGCAATGTATGGCGACGCAGCGCTGCGCTATCTATCCTGCACAGCCAGCAAAGGAAGGCACAGACAGATGGATGGACAGGACTAGCACAAGACAGGCACAGGCAAAGGCAGAAGAGGCGAGAGAGGGAGGGAGAGAGGGAGAGTGGGAAAGGTAGAGAGAGAGAGAGAGAGAGAGAGAGAGGGACTTCCACAGGCCAATAGCAAGCTCGCGTACGACTCGGGGTTTGACTCTCCATGGCAGGGCAGGGCAGGGTAGGGCAGGGCAGGACAAGGCAGGTTCTATCTGTCAAATGAGCGTGGGGAAGCTCTAGCATGCCTGCCCTTCCCCTTCTGTGCTGCTGCACTGCACTGCACTGCACTGCACTTCTCACAGCCTCATCGCGATGCAGGGATTCAGTCAGGGTCGTCGTGGTCGTGTCAAGTCAAGCCAAGTCAAGTCAAGTTAGGTTAAGGCAGTTGCGCCAGGCGGCCGATGTCCAATCAAATTCAGCCAGTCTGTCCGCCTGTCAAATTACAAGAGTATGGCTGGCTCTCCTCTCCCCTCCCCTCCCCTCCCCTCAAGCAAAAGTGCCGCACTGCTGGTCTCGCGGCGACTGCATCCACACCACCTGAAGCTTTTCTCCCCCTCCTCTTTACGGCCGCTGCTTTCCCTTGCTCTGCTTTGCTCGGCTATCATAATCCTATCTATGATTAATTTACCAGACTTCTTGCCCACAAACAATCAAACCGTCGTACTATTCCTATTTACTCGTCCTTTGAGCCCTTTCATCATCCCTTCAGATAGTAGTTCATGCCCCGAAGACCCCAGCCCCGTCAACCTTCTTCCAGCACAAGATTTAAGATGAATCCGAGGTTGCAGTGGTGCAGCGGCGCCAACTTGTCGGCCAACCCAACCATACCACCTCCATCTTGGCCGTGACCACTCACTTCAGCCTCTCATACTCAGCATACCCGTTTGTGTTCCCACAGCTAGCTGACTTCATGTCAGATTGCAAAGCGGCGGCTGCCAGAGAAAATGACGACTGTGCGGTCATGGCGGTCAGCTATTGACAATATCAAATTACTTTCGTAGTAAGGGACTTGTTCAGTGCTGCCATCTGCTTTCCCATCTCATACTAGTCAGTTCCTATTCGGAATACCCTCACTGGCGACGCTATATACCATGTCATGGGAACGACCTACTGACACCCACTCGATTGAAGGCGGAACTGTAAGGCAGCCTGCGTTCCTAACTGGGTGGACCCTTTTCACTCACCGTCACTTCTCCTTCAAGAACCATCCATCTATCGGAGTGAGGTCAAGAATTCAGTCTGCATATCCTCCCGCCCGCTGCATGTCTACAATACATCGCGGCCGTCGTTCAGTGTAAGAGTAGGATCAGCCCCACGCCACAAGACGCTCCCTATCCGAGGGCTTGAGAAGCAGTAAGCAGCCTCTTCATGCTGATTATCTCTTGCTATCACTTTCTTTCTGCAAGGACTCGCTCTCATCGCCGCGCGCTCTCTCCTCTTACCAGCAACCCTCTCGCCCTGCCTGCCTGCCTCTTCACCTGCTCCTCCTGGCCTGGCCTGCAAGTCAAATCTGCAAGAAGACGGATTGAGCAGCCTCCAGCCGTGGCCGACGTTCAGTGAGGTCGTTGCGCCGCAATCAATGATTGGTGCTCGATATCAACCGTCACGCTAAGGCTGTCGAGCCGCATGCGTGCAACTGGCTCGCCTAATGAACTTCGTACGCCTCTCCCAAGACCAAGACTTGCAGGGCCACAACTGGCATTTTGGAGCCATCGGGTGACCAGAAACTCTATCGCCAAATGGAGTCCATTTGCCGCATTTGACAGACAATATCTCTACGCTAGTTGCGAGTACCGTTCCGCCATTGGAATGCATCGGAGAAGAAGCATGTCCAAAGGATTCTGACATGGGTGGTGCACTGGTAGGAAGCCCGAACGAACGAACGAACGAAAGGGCATCTCAACACACCTCCATTGCCGGAAACATCTGACTAAGATGAATAATGGCATGAAAAGAACGAACGTTTTGCTCGCCTTTTCTGGCTATTTTGGCACCGAAGACCTCCCGATCAGACCTTTTCAGGATTCAGTGTCGTCACGTGATATGCCACTAGCGTCCTCTCAGCCAATGGCGCTTCAGGGCTTGGGAAAGGTCCAAGTCTCATTCGAATGTCTCAATACAATCTTGAGACTTCCTTTTTGGCTTGCTGCGGTAGAAGCCACGAATTCTGAAACGCGAAGCGTCATCATTTTTGCTTTTTTCGCTCGTCATCGATTTATTTTCGTGCTGCTTGGGGTTCTGGTCATGATTTCCTCTCTTACTTACCGATTGCGGATGAATACAACCTTTACTCCCAGAAGCTGCACTTTCAGTGTCAAATCATGGCTTGACTGTCGGTCAACAAAACTGCCTCACCTTTTAGCCCCTCTTTGCTCTCGCTTATTTTACCCTCGAAGTCCGGCCAGCCAATAACTAGGTGTGGCGGAATGACAGCTCTTCATGCATATGTTGGCATTGCGGCAAATATGGGGGCTCAATGAAGCTATTGATATTTTCTGGAGCGATCTCTGCATATCTCTTGTTCTAAGTGTCTTGGGACGACGAGGGCTGCAGGTCGACGGGTCAACCCGTTCAGAACTACATGAACGCAGTCCCCAATCCCGTTCTCCCAAAGTCACTTCACAGCGACTACGAGTTGCCTGTCGTAAGCTACTATAATCACCAGTCGTGAGAAAGTGGCACTAGACAATCTGTGTCCCACATACATTAGTCTAGTTCGAAATCATCATGGAAGCTGCATGCTTCTCCCACTCTTGACATCCCCAGGACGTCAGTGAGCGCCAGGCTTAGGTAGTCGTGTTCCAACTGAGACCCTTCGTCTTTGATTCATATACCGCCTCACGCTGTTCTCCAAGGTTATTTGAAGGCGATAGTTGCACAGAAGTCGACAGCGTCACGCTCTGGTGATTGAATACAAAATTTCTGCATTTATTCTACGAGCCCAAGGGGAGAACATAAGGTACAGAGGAACACCGGGCCAAGCAGAACACTGCATAAGAATCGCAGAGTTCGGCTATGCTTCGAGCTCCTTAGTCAAATCAGACTCGATTCTTCCTTGTGTCGTCTATAGCTAATACTAGTAAAAGATTGTGACACCGCTGTAAGTTGATATTCGAGTGGCAGTTTTATATGGCCTTTCATTCTCTGCAACTTAATAGACGGGGTGTTTTGTATCCCGCCGCACACCCCGCGGGAAATTCTCATTCACTTGTATCCAATTTACAGGGAGGGTAGTAAGTCTAGCTTGATTTGCACCGAGCCTGTCCTTCTAACAGGCAAACCAGAATTTAAGACGAGCTTATAATACCAGCGAGATCTCAACCATCTTCGCCCCTTCTTACTTGAACTCCTCTCATCAGCAACACACTTGCTGCCGAATTTTAAAGCACTCATTCCTGGTTAGTCCTAGACGTACCATTCGTTGTATTCGTGCTTCTTGCTCTGTCTGTGGTTCTCTCAATCAACTGACCTTGGTCCTGGAATATATCAAGAACCAGTTTGAACCGTCGCTGTCACATGTGTGATGAATGTCAGTCAGTTTGTGCCTTCTCGCAACCTCGGTTACCGGACAACACGACGACGATCGCGAATGCGCGCAGCAAGCCGGCGCTCTCATTCTGTGTAATCGGCTGAATGATAAGCCAGCCAGAATGCCATTCCCGGATCCTGCTACATTGCTACGCCCCTCTCACCGCCAGAAATGAAATTGATATAGTAACCAGGGAACTTTTTCCGCTATGCTCTCCCATTAGCTCCCAACAGAAACGGTACTTCTAATCCGTAAGCGGACCGCTGTGTTTGAAAAGTTGGTGGGTTAAGGATCTTTCAACTTTTTACTCGCGTGTCAGTGGTTCATGAGTTTCTCCTGGAGTTCCTGGTGATGTGCGATACGTGGCGCGCGGCATACTACGACGCTTGTTTGATGGTCGATCAAAGAGTAACCTCGTCATTCAACTATGGCTAGTGTTTTTTGAGTAGATAAGTACTCTTCCTGCTTCAATTCTGAATCTGTAAAGATACAAGTACGACCTTGACCAAGCTCGAAATGTGGGTGTTCCTCTGGCTTCTTATTTATTTTTATTCTCGCTCCTTGCCTTCAAACGGCAGGGCATATTCTTTCGATCTCGGATCTTTCATCTGGGAAGCCAAGCACTGAAGCTCCTAAACCACAGAACCTTTTCTCTGCGCAGTTCGGAGTTCCTTGCAGCTAACTGACGGTCTACTGTTAATCTCATGTAGTTTTCACTCTTGCATCTGCATCTCTTCTGTTGCTCAGTCTGCGAAAGTTTTAGGTAAAGTGATGGGTTTGCCCTCGACAACCATGAATTGAGAGTTGGTAAGGTCTAGACAATAACGAAACAAATTCGCACAATCCAAGTCCCTTTAAACTATGTTGTGCATGAGTATTCCTAGCTATATTTGTGTTCAAATTCTGCCGTTAGCTTCTAAAGTAGACTCTTCTTCCACTATCCCTCCGAATCAGTCTTCCAATCTTTTGTTCTCCTCCACACCTTACCATTGCCCGTTCCCTCTCCCTCCCTCATCCAATGACAGTCAAATGTATCGCGGGTCACTCTACACTAATCAGGCAGATCCCATACTCTACTTTTCATCGAGCTACACAGTGCCAAATCAGTGTTCGAAATACCGTTTTGTTGACCCCGCCATGCCCCGCGCCTCGCTTACAAGGTAAATAAAACACATAGTTTGCAGAGCTGGAGATCACAACAATCGTATTCACATCCCCGCATTGGAAATGATATCTGTGAGAATGAAAAGGATATTGTGAAGTTCTTCTCCTTGCAATTTATCTGTTGTACATCCCAACACACCGGCCCGCTGACAGCTTGAATTTCGGAACCAAATAAATCTGACTTCATGAGTAAGGGTTGTTGGGAGTCCTGTTCATGTTTAACAATAGTGATGCGGTCGGTAAGATTGGACGGAATTCATACACTTCTAGCTAGTGTGTAGAAAGATAGGTATGGCGAATTACTGATCGAAAGTGCAAAATTTCCTGTAGACCGTCTTGACATTTCCTAGGAAGTGACAATTACCTTAGACATGATAGCAAGCGAGCGTGATGAGCTTGAGGTTCTCCGAAGAGCGCAAACGCAGAATCTTGTTAAGACGGATATCTGACAAGCATGATTTACAGCTACCCTCTCCCTTTGCACACAAACATGGGAGGGCACTGCAGGAAAATAATCTTTTTCACCGCACATGCCAATCTCTTTAAGTCATGGAGAACCAATTCCAAGAGCCAGCAGACCTGAATGGTATTATATACGAGGTAACTTTTGGCCTCTTGAAGGAGGAGCCGAAGGCCAGCTTTGAACAACGCGGAAATATCTGCGTGTAAACAAGCTTGTAGCGGTACCCAACTAGCACCAGTCCCGGTTGATGTTGAGTCTCAATAATAAGAGATGATATATCGATTTCAACCTAGTGAGGATCTTACTGTAGACTCCCTTGCTCTTCTCACCAAAAATAACAACGGAGTACAACTCGGGAAGTCAACGATCTCAAGTGCCAATGTATGTGCTTTCCGAGTGATATACCTTTGGAATGTTGATAATCAATGAAGACTTTCAACAGTCAATTGTATTAGTAGATGGGGAGATGTCCTTACAGCGTCGCGCACTTTGATAGATGTGGCAGTCATCTTATTAGAACTTTCGTGCAGGCTCACTATCTCCTAGAACCGACTGGTATCATTCCTCACGATAAAGCTCCCGAGTACCACCACAGCACGACTGGTAATGAGAAAGCATTCGTTCTTCAGGTTTCTCGGCAATCATTTGAACAGTGGCTGTGAGCCCATCCAGCCAGCCAGGCGGTGATGGGTATGTAATAGTCTGAAAGAACCGATGTCCCATGAGCTCCGGCCGTATCTTCTCCGCCCATTCAACAGTTCGACTCAGCGTTGAGTGGTATGCATCTGTCTGTTCTGGACCTTGAGACCGGAAGTCGGAGAACTCATCCAGATCGTGCCCCGAGAGAATCGTAAACATTTCCATGAAGACACAGCCCATGGAGAAGACGTCCGCTGCTCGACCATGCTTCTCTTGGAACCAGACTTCCGGGGCACAGTATTTGGGCGTCCGACGTATAGCCGTATCAGTCTGGCTGTGGTCCAGAGCTGGAAAGCTTCTCGATATCCCGAAGTCTGCGAGATATACTTGGTAACCGTAGAGGTAAGAATGGTGCTTCTTGACGAGAATATTGCCAGGTTTGATGTCTAGATGCTTGGTAGAGCAAGAGTGTATATATCCTAAGGCGCTTCCGAGACACTTGAAAAACTTCCAGAGAGCCTGCACACAATTTGTCGAGTCCGGGTGTATTTGGTCGAGATGGTAGTCAAGCCCTAATTCTTTCGCTTTGCTAAATGCTCTGGCGTTCTGCGCCATTGCATCGGATACCTGATCATAGAAGGACTTCAGATCGAAATCGGCTACCGGATAGAGTAAAACAGAGAACTTTTTGCCTTGCATGTAACTGCCCACAAGCTGGATGATGTGAGCATGCCGGAGCTTTTGCAAGTGCTCGACCTCACTCAATGCTTCATCGATCGTCAACCGCCTGTCACAAGTCATAGTCTTTCTTGCCAGTAGTATACGTCTGCACTTCACCTTGTCTACAGTGGCAGTGAGACTCATACCAAGTAGACCCAAAACTTGAAAGGGCAATGCTTCTCCACGAGCAAATTCAACGTGCTGTCCGCCACCACTCTTTCCAGACCAATTTAGCTCTTGATCAAGCGGAAGAATAAGGCCTTTTGATCGTGCAGCGATCATGTACTCGGAAGTCTGATGACTCGTAGCATGCTCCGTGTTGTAGCTCATAGATGGCGAGAGCCGCGGTGATGGAGGGACTTGGGCTGCACCGTAATGCTGCGGATAAGGTCTGGACAGCGCCGAGCTGTACTGATGATTGAAGATGTTGGTCACCAAGGGAGATGACTTGGCGCTGTAAAACATCGGCGAAGCCGTAGTAGAAGCCTGCGACCAAGGAGAGGATTGTGCACTGTAGTAAAAGGGTGACCCATGATTGAAACTGGGGGATCCTCGGGCTAGAGAATCCGGAACACGGCCAACATCTGGCGGAAGCATAGGCTGCGTTGGCAGTGGCCATGGTTGAGAACGAAGAGGAACTGGATGATACTGGGAATCAGGTTCTGTCGGAAAGACTTCGTCTATTGTCGCGAGTTCTGTAGGAGCCAACTGTGCTGGCACAGGAAGGCCCGGCGCTGGAGATACGAGGAGTTGTCGTGAAGCCATATTCGCGTCTCCGAAATCATTGACTTCATCGACCGTTGAAAGAAGAGCGTATGCCTCTTTTTGCGTTCCTTTCTTGTGGATACTTTGGGCTTCCACACTATCTGGCAATATGTCCAAGTCCATGGCGATCTACTATGTTTAGTCGCGGTGAAGTAATCATCGTTATGTTATCAAGTAGATTTACTGACCGAATCTTAGGGCACAAATAAAGAATCTATGGCAATTGTCTGCTTGCAGTGGAAATGAATCGAATACCCAGCTAACGGTTAGGCAAGGCTGAGACTTGATACCACTATTTTATCATTTGCTGTTGGTTGGCACTCGCAAAAGGTAGAAGAGCCTAGGTGACAGGGCATGTAGGCAAGCGAAAGTCGAATTTCGAGAGTATTGAGGCCCATTTGATGCTTCAGAGAAGCAGCTTGTTGAAGAGAGTTTTGAGAAGTAGAGGAATTGGGCGGGGTGGGCTTGACGCCGATGGCACAGCCCAGGCAGGCTGCACAGCTTCAAGAACCAATTGCACCCACACGGGCACTCTTCTGATGACCTCGGGTGGCTGTGAATGGGTACATGCTAAGCTGAACTTCTCACCGACTTGACATGACAATAAAATGAAACAGAAAATTGAGATGAGCTCAAGGGACGACTGATATATATTTAAACGAACCCCCCAAGAAATCAAACGCCACCCTATGCCCCTGATCGAAATTCACGCCTGAAGCCATGCTCCAATTGCAAAGTCACACATGGCTACTGATGCTCAATCGGCTCCTCAGGTAGTAGCTCCTCATAGTCCCTGACCACACATCGCTGAAGTGGTGGACGGACAAGTCCATTGAAAAGGAAAGTTCCGTAGACCAACAGAGCAAAGCCGAGGACCTGTAACCACTTAAATGATTCCCATCCCAAGAAGAGGGACACGATCCAGATGAACAGAGTTCTACAAGTATCGATGGTCGAGCGAGCAGTAGCGCTGACGGTCCTAGTAACCGAGAGACCAAAGAAGTTGAATCCACTGGTACGAGTTAGCATCTGAAAGTACGATATCTTGGGCGGCTTCTTACCCAATGCTGATCATAATCAGGATACTTGATGTCCTGATATCGGGATACTGAGAGACTTGTCTCCAGCCCTCAACGAGATCAAAATATCCATATTTCCCCTTCGCCGTCCTCCCAACAGCCAAATGCAGGACCAGCATTCCAAGGACCGTGACCGAAAAGCCAAACAGACCTTCCCAGCCAACAACTTTCAATGGCTCTAAAGCGTACTTCTCCAAGATATACTCCTCTAGTACGAACTGGGAAGCAGTGAATATCTGTGCACCAGCAATCAAGAAGACACCGATGATAGCCTGTAGAGCCTCCGGTGTTCTTGCTTTGGTGTTGATAGCAACCATAGCCTCTCTAACCATCAGCATAGCATCCTTCGCAGCTTTGTCGTCCTTATATAGCGCTCCAGCCAGCCCAACGATGGCAACACCAATGACAACCGTGAAGAGCGCAAACCATTGGAAGAGATGCAATCTCCTTCTCAAGAAAACCACACTGAACAGTCCCACGAACAGCACCAATGCTCCTCTCGTCATCTGGTAGATCGACGGCACCACGAACAGCAGTCCAACATTCATAAGTGTCGTCCCACAGATATCACAGATAGCTGGTAGACTGAGCAGAATGACCCTCCAACCCTTCAACGGGAGACGATCTTCCTTGATGGACATCGCTTTCAAAGCGGGGTTTATGGGTGTAGTAGAGTGCACGCTCGCGGCATCATTATCAGCTCCATGATCATGTGTGTTGACTGGAGCATAGCCATTCTGTTCTGCGGTTGTGTCCTTCGTGATATATCGGCGGTAAAGGGAGAATGCACCGACGAAGAGCCAGGAGCCCATCTCGCCGATGAACATCTGCATCGTTTGGATGACTGGTTGTTCGAAGTGCTTGCGCTTCTTTGGGTCGGGATTGTCGCAGTTACGTACACAGATGTTATCCTATAAGCCTATTAGAACCGTCCTTATCTATTTCTATCAAGATAGGTCTGCTTGCCTGGTACTTGGTGAGCAGCGTGTTGCAGACGCCAGTCAGCAACATCAAGGCGACCAGCAGTGGGATGAGGAATTTGAACGCCATGGTGGCGATTGCTCGTGCTCGGCACTGAGTATGGAGTAATGCGCTGTCCGGAAGAGATACAGATCGAGGCAGCACGGCGAACGTGCTGTGATAAAGTGTCTCTTTATCACGATGTCGAGGTCGAGGTGGTCATGGTCCCTTTGTTCCGAAGGTCATCAATGCCAAGACGAGATTGCCGAGTCATGTCAGCCTCCCAAGGAACACCCCATGCTACAAATAGCACGAGCCCGTGATAGGGAGTTGTGAATGCAGGCACTAAAATATGGGGGAGCGGGGTGGTGTGGTATCCAGTGGCGGCGACATTGACATCAAATGACTTCTGGTCATTACTGCTTTATCGCGTGCTAATAAATCGCGGGAAGCTCAATACACATGTGCTGAGAGCGAACGATGATTCAAGGTGAGCAGATCACATCAGAGTCTCAAAAGATTTCTTTGAGGTTATTGTTTCAGTGCTATCACCTTGCTAAAAGGCCAATCCAAGCCGCGCCATTCCTTCATATATACTTTGACGCAACGCTCAACAAATCCAAATATACAGCAGAGGTAACTCAAAGAAAAGCCCCGATGTCTTCTCACTACTTCACAATCTGGGAAGTACCCTCGCCTAACGAACTCTCAACCTGAGCAACCTGAGAGTCCTTTTGCTTTCTCTTGAAGAGTCCACCTTTTTCTCCCTTGACCTTCTTCTCCTTCGGCTTTTCAGCCTTGATGTTGTTGTAATGAGTGATTCCCATTTCTCTGTCACGTCTCAGGCGCTCTCGGTCTGCCTCAGAAACAGGAACACCTTCGATGGCCTTGACATGCTTTCCCTCAATGAAGCTCATGATTCCACCACAAGCAGCCACAATACAGGCAAGTGCAACGAAGGTACCGGTACTCCAAGATGGACGATCATATCTGTTCAAACCCCACATGAAACCAGATAGAACAGCTTGGAGGAATGTATTCCAGACCATGGACCAGATGACGAAGTCCAACTTCCACAATGCAGTAGGCGGTGCTCGGATACCAGTAAGAGGAACGTCTGGGATCTTGGACACAGGGAACGGAATGCTGCTCTCTGGTGTATTGGGAAGCTCGGTATCAATTTGTGCTGGGCCGAGGGTGATTGGAAGTTCTTGCGAACCGGCAAGTCTGAACCATCCTCGGTTGATACCAGCCAATCTGCGGAGACCAAGTTCTTTCTTCTGGATGCGGTATTGCATAAGGTAGTAGAGATCACGGAATCTCCAAGGGATCGTTCCAAAACCAGTAACGCAGAAAAGAGCATTCAGGATCTGGGAGTCGATTTCAATCCAGATACGTCGAGGAGAGTTGATATCGTTGCACGTCGGTTTACACATAGCTGGCGAGGCATTGCAAAGAAGCAAGAACAGCATTCCTCCCCATGCTACAATGTTTAAACCGTATATGACCACAAGAAACCCGATTGGTGTGATGAAGAAGCCCCATGCAGCCTTCAGGAAGATCGCCGTAGATTCGGTCCATTTGTGCTTTGGAGGGAATTCGTAGCCATTGTCGAATGGCGTTGTTCTGTATTGAACGGCCTCTTTCGAAGGAACAGGCTTCGTGATACTGGTATCATTGCTTCCCCGTTGTTCCAATTTTTTGTCCTCCACCCGTTTCTCTGTCCCATCTGACATCGAAGTGCTCTGGATTGCAGCGGTGGTCTGGTGCTCTGACTCGTCTGCTGCCTCTGGTACAGTCTGCGGGATCACGTCTTGACCTGATACTTCTCGAGGACTATCGATGTTGTTCGAACTCCTCCTTCGAGGCAAACTCTGTCCAGTCTGCGAACTCCCTCGTCTTGTGAGACTTTCGCGTCTCTGCTTCTCAACGATCTGCCCTTCTCCTGACCAGCCTTCACTACCGTAGCTTCCTCTCCTGATTTCAGACAGCGTTGGAATGGACGAAGCAATTTGTCCGCTCGCGATCATAAACCCAGTAGGGGGACTCGATTCTTGGAATGTCTTTGAAGCGCTTCGTATTCGACCTTGTAGTGTTGACGTTGAGGATTCCCCACGGCTGCGAGTCTCTTCGATTCCTGCGCTTGGCCGACGGGGAGTAGTAGTTGTTGTTGTTGGAGAAGGAGGGTTGCTCAGATTAGGAAAAGGTTCTGGAGCAGCATCAGTCTGCACTGGTGCAGGATTCGTGGGAGAAGTCATATTGTTGAGGAAGATGCTTGGTTTCGGTCTGGGCAAGGTTCGCTGGCCGAGCTCAGTTGATGGGGGCGAATGCGTCGTCGACTACCCAATTGGGATTATTTAAGATTAAATGCCAAGTTGGTTAAATTCAAAGCATAGCTTCGGTACGTCAGAACTCAGGAATGTCGTGATAAAGGAATGAGCATGACGATGGTGCGGGATGCAGAATAGAAATTATGATTATCCGTCTTGAGGCGTGGCAGATGCGGGCGGCGCAATGTATTTAACTCTCTTGCTTCTGGGCTGGCCTTTACCAGAGTCGGCGCACTACTAGCTAATGAGTGGACCAGGGTCTTGCACTAAACTTTAGACGGCGTGCTGGGCTGGGGAACCGGCAGACCTTCTCCGCTTTCACATGGACTTTGAATGATCACTGAAGTTGACTCGAAGCCGGAGAGATTCTTCCAGATTTTGATAATCAAATTTGGACGATTGTATATCTTTGTGTGCCCTTGAGATTCTTGACAAAATCAATTGCTTCTTGCTGTTAAATCGTGGTTTCATCAAACTCCCATTTAAACTTTGTTAGTGTTTACTTTTCTCGCGCCGAAATTTCGCGAGTACGACTTCCAAAAAATATACGACGAGTTGCGAATCCGAGATCTGGATGACTGCAACAACACACAACAATACATCAGCTCAACAAGCCACCAAATAAAATGGCTCCTTCAGCAACAGCAGACCTACCACCCGCATCCGCTCTCGGCGAAATCCTCCAAGCCTCCAAGTCAAACCTCTCGTCCTCACCTCACCCCGCTTACCTCCACAACCTAGCCACCCAAGTCGTTCACGACCTTCAATACCAGCACGACTGGACCGCCATATCCATACACACGCACTCACCGCTCACAAATGAACCTCTACCGCGCCCTCTTATCTCAGGATTGCCCCCGAAGAGAGCATACACGCACCCAGACGAACAAGTTGAGATCCTAAAGGCGGAACACAAATCTGGGCAGCGCATTGAGCAGCGGCCAGAGAGGGAGTGGGTGTTGCCTACGCAATTACAGGAGAAGATGAGCTTGAAGAAGTTTGCGTCTGTGTTTGATGCGCTGAGCACGGTGCCGCCTGGTGGTGAGGGGAAGGAGGGAGAGGATGGCGCAGAGGGAGGGAAGAATGTGGGATGGCAGTGGCAGGGAAGGAATAGACAGAAAAGGATTCTGCTGGCTACGCTGCATGATGATAGCACGGTTGTCTACTATATCATGCATGATGGAGTTGTCAAGCCGAGACAGAATTGAGGGAGGAAGGCTCAGACAACATACGGGAATGTGATGGTCAAGAAAACTTTCTCCCATATCAAGGAACACGACGCTCGCAGAAGCCCGGAGGTGGCGGCATTGATTCTCACATATGAGATGATACTGGTCAGTGGCATTCTCTATCAAGATAGACTCGAAGCTGATCATATTAGAGTCAAATCCTTTTGAGCATGTTCAAGCTCCATGGGAACTAGAGCAGGCGAAGCGGACTCCTAGTCCTTGACCCCAATCCACGGCATGAGCAGCGGCAAAGTGCACAAGCTCGCCAGAGAAGGCAAAAGATAGAAGCTACGGCAGACGGACTACATATTCATCAGAGCTCACTGGAATACCACCTCCGTGGTCATAAACATGAAAAGCCAGTCCAAACATGCACTCCTCTCTTCAGAAAGCTCAATCCCTTCTCTCCCATTTGATTCTTGTGGCAAGATACTGTTAATACTTATGTATTGTCCCCGTGCTCATGAAGGTTTTCAATCTAAGCAGGCTTGTTGTCCATTTTGATATCGGGATTGAGATTCATTTGCACATTGGATTTCAACGTTGGTCTTACCACATGGCAATTTTCAAAGCAAGTAGAGATTACAGAGCAGTTAAGAATTCCTAATATTGTAGAGTTTTCAGAGATTGTAATATTCCTATAGCTTTGAATTTCCTGAGGACGTTCAAAGCAAATCCGCACAACCAGAGTATCCAAGCCATCCAGGATATGAGGACATTCAAAGCATTCAAGATACTCAAAAAATATGCTTTGAATATTCTTCTAAAAGGGCTATAGTCCTTTACACACTTTAAAGAATCTTAATAACACTACCTTGATGTCAAGACAAGTATCATTTGACAAGAATAGTTTTGCAGGGATCCTCAGAAACCTTGAGCGGAATCACGAAAATCGTGGGGTCGAGGATTTACCCCGCCATTCGATTGTTGCACCTTGAGCAAACTTGGAGCGAACTTGGAAGATCCAGCAAGGATTTTGGAGTAGTCAAGCCAAGAATGTTGAAATACTGTTCTAAGACCTTTCAAATAGGAAAATCTCTCGCATCGTCGTCGGACTTGAGGATGTCGATATTCTCTGTCACATGGCAGAGAATGTGATGCTTGAGAATGGACTTCGGTGACCCTTCTCACATCATTATTCATACATCACGAAGCCTCTTTCCTGAGGAGACAGCGAAGGTTTCATTTATCATGGCTTTGAAGTGGTTTGATTCCATTGGGAAGCATAGCACTGTCACTGTGTATAGTGCCCAAAAGTCCTATTCATGCTTGCCATCACCCATCCAACGAAACCCCTTCAAGTAGGAAGAAAGCAGCAGATCCCATATCCTGGCGACCCATCCCAGACCAACCCAAGCAGAAAAAGCAGGCGAGATTAGAGGAAAACATCCAGAGAAACACCTTGATCACCTGCTCGCCCGTCCCAGTTGCATACTCATAGGTCCAGAGACCAGAGTGCTGTGATGCCATGTAGAAACGCCCGCCGCCCACTTGAATGCAAAACTCCAAGCCCTTCCAAATTCTCTGCTCTCAACTTCGCCCACCATATCCCACTTCAAAAGGAACAAAAGTAAGTGATCCGGAGAAAAGCAGAGGAAATGAAGCTCCACCTTAAGTTACGTTGCAGAGCAATTCAGCCTCCAGAATGAACTTGCCCTCCTTGTACTTCTCACTAGCCTCATACGCCTTGTCATACTTCCAGCCAACCGTCTCGCTGCACTGTCTGCAGGTAATGTCCCGTACGATGTGGCGGCCGGTGGTCATGTTGCGCTCGGAGGCATCGCCAGCTACGACGTTGACGACGTTGTTGAAGAGGTAGGCTTTGCCGTGTTGGCCGCGGAAGTTCTGACGAGGGGAGTTAATTGCTGTTGGTTCGAAAGAAAACTGAACTGAAGGGGAGAGAATGAACAGGTTAAGTGAAGGTTGGGGCTTCGAGAGTAATCGCTTCGAGAGTAATGTAGTAAAGGGGAACGTACTCGGCTGATGATATCCTCATGGTTCGAAAGATGTGCCTTGCAATTCTTGCAGCCGTAGATCTTGTGGCTGTTCAGGTAGACATTGTATGAAAGACCCATACTGTCCTGCTTCCTTGCTGTGCTGTGGATTCGCACTTTGGCGTCCTGTCTTGTCTTCTCGAATCTCTCTTATCCAATCTTCCTGATTCCTCACGTCTCTCGAATTTTGAATGATAGGGTTGGAGGAGATGGGTTACCAGATCCCTTTGACTTAAGATCTATGTAGGTACTAGATAGCAGGCTGCAGGTTCTAGGTTGCAGATCAAAGAAGTGTCGTCACTGAGTGAATTTAGTAGAGCCCGTTGAACTTGAGGGGAGGTGAGATGATGTCTCGAAGTGAGGTGAAGCTAGGCAGCGACGAGAAGCTCGTTTGCCTGTCGTTTTTTCGGCGTCTGGTAAGCACTTCCTAGGGAGAAAGAGGGAGGTGGAGGGGTCGAAGAGTAAGCAGGCGAGCATGGGCTATACGGAGTATTCTAGGTCGTTGGCTGAGGTCAGGCATGGAGTGTGGAGTGTTGGCCAGAGGTCATGCGCGATAACCGGGAACGAGGTGGATTGCAGCCGATAAGGGAGGGGCAGCACTTAGCGTCAGAGGAGCCTTTGTGAAACGTCCTTGACATTAGAACAAATTGAAAGTATAGAGTTCACAAAGACATACAGTATGTGTTAGAACCTTATTCTTTCTCCTTTCAAACGTGACAAAAGATTCGAGATATTTTTTACACCAAGTGGAATAGGTAAAGAATTGTTCAACCAGTGGTCAAGCTTCCCTAACCAACAGCTTCAAGAGATGGAAAATGGTCAATCTGTAACTTTGACTTTGAAGGTCGCTGTCCGTAGACAGTCTACTCAAGGACAAGATCACGATATCACATGGCAGCACAGGCACACAGGCCCGAAACTTAACTCAAGCGGATACAGACTGTGATGGCATGTATGATCTGATCAATAGCTGCGCAGCAAGCCGTGTCATTTCGTCCGTTCATATCAGATCTAAGCTGTCCATCCCCTCCAATCCCTCGGCTGTCCTTAGCCTACCACTCTACCGAATACCCTATCATGTACAAAGAAAGTCTGTCTTGTGTTGTTTCGTATTTTTCTCTACGATCTCCGCGAGGTGAAAAGGGGGCGATCTCAGGAGCTGTGAAGCAACCGACATACCAAAGATTCCAAAAGATCTATCCCAAATATCTGTGCCACCTATCGCCTCTCAAGTCACCGGATTGTTTGATGGCGTTAGAGTTCTCTACCAAGAAAATGCCTCCTCCACGAAATCGATATTGCTAACGTGTTGACGGGCTCTAACTGCACTTCTCACATCATCACTCAATGCACCAGAACCACAGACAGAGACACCCATGGCGCCAACTTGATTCTCGATCTCGAGATCCATCAGAGTCTCGATATTGGGTCGGCCGGGGAACATCTGGACCGTTGCGGAAGGACTGTGAATTTCCTTGGTCGAACGAGGTCGGGAGATGAAGAGCATGATGCGGAGGACGTCGCGGCGTTTGTCCATGGCGAGGATGGAGGTCATCCACGGTCGTATCCACTCGAGATGCTCGGGAGATTGAATAATCCAGACGAGAACGATCTTGCGAGCAGCGACGGACCCGTTGGCATACCCAGCTACTAGATTACGGACATGAGGTACTTGATGGGTAATTCCGACGCCTCCTGCAAATAGCATTACTGTTCCGTACGAAGTCATCTATTGTAATTAGTAATTGTTGATTATGAGAGGCTGGTGTGACTTACCAAGTGCTTTCCTCCGTACGGCCCCTCGGTGAAACACTTAGTGTAGAACTTGCCATCAGGAGATCCTTCGGCCTTCTGGAACAGCTTCTTGGTGAAGCCAGTTCTCTGACGAATAACGTACGACATGGAAGTCTTCTTCATAGCCAGGATGTCCTGTCGGTTCATTGCCAGCTTCTCACCCTCCAGGTTCTCAGCCTCTTCCGACCACGCAACCGAAAACGGATGTGAGGTGAACAGCCCAACAGATGGCATGTATAGGTAGGCGTGTTGGCCGGCCTTGAAGGTCCATGGTCGGGGCATGTCGACGGTAACACGGACGGCATTACCTGGGAGGGCTTCGACAAGTGCCTTGGATCCAGTTCCATTTCTCCATACCAACTTAACAAGTCGCATGCCACGCTCAGCTGCCCAGATACCAATAACTCCGTAAAGCAGGGTGAGTTGTGGAACCTCTGCCAGCTTGAGATGATACCATAGTCCGACAATGCTAAGGATGGCGAGGGCGATGTGGATATACTTGAAGGTTTCGTAGAATGCGTGTCGAAAGATAGAGCTGGCTTGGATGGAAATTGCAACGAAGGCGACAGTAGCCTAGAAAATTAGATTCGAATAACCTAAGCTTGAAAAGTAACTTACAATGAAACCATAGGTGATGAAAGGAGTTCCAGTGATGGCAGCCTGGATGGCAGCCCAGCCACCCCTCGAATATGCAGACATAGCCCATGCTACGACATGAGCAACTGCCTCGAGAACCACGATACGACCGAACCACCTGTGAAGCAAGTTGAAAGTATCGAAAGAGATGTTGAGCCAGTTGATAAGAATGTTGTTTCTTCCAGCCATGATGAATAGAGGGATCTAAGGCAAATGAGTAAGTAATGCTCTTCACGTGATGACAACTAACTGACCATGTTGACAACAGAGAGAATACCAGTACGGTTCCTCACTTGCTTGAGGGTATCGGCATAAGCTAGATCCCAGTTGATGCTGACAACACAGAACGCGATGTTTGTACCGAAGTATCCAACTAGAAAAGCGAGCTGAAGACGAGTTGGCAGTGTTCCCATGTTGACGGCCGACGACAGTTGAAATTCCCTGTTGTGTCTCTTGCTGAACACTGGTGCGTAGAGAAGATGCTTTTTGAAGCTGGCGAACTTCTCGGAAGGAGCAACGAAGTAGGATTGCGTGTCGTTGTTGAGTGAGGTCAATTGGCGAACATATTTGACCAGTTCTGTGCTCATCCTCCACATGATCATGGCCACTACCAGAGAACCGCAAATGATGAAAAGGTAGTTGTAGAAATCCTGGTTGAGCACATTTGCTTTGGCTGCCTCCTTCTTTGCTGCTACAGCCGCAGCACCAGTTGCGGCTGGTGGTGCTGCTCCAGAAACCATCCTAGCCAGCGCCATCACGGCCACAAGCCGGACTGATGAAGACATGATGTCGTTTCCCTTCGATCGTGAGTTGCAAAGAATGTTTAAGAGAACCCTTTTTCAAGTCGGGATCTCTAGTGATGTTGAATACGAGTATTGGCGAGGAATTCCAAGATCCAAAAGCGGGTACTGTCGAAGATCTCAATATGATCTAGGATTGAAGATCGAGGGATATTCCAGCCTCAGGTTCGAGTGAATGAACGTCGTGATAAAATTCTGATCAATGTCCAGCAGTAAACAGAATAGCTGATGAATGAGATCGTGAAGCTGAAGGGGGTGGTCGGTTTAAGGAATGTGGAACCCAATCGAGGGGTATATGTCGTTCGAGCGAAGCGGTCGTCTAGACTCCGAGGGATGTTTGAATTGAAAGGCAAAACACTCAATGCGGAGCTGTCGTCGAAGAGACTCAGAGTGCCGCCGTTCAAGGCTGAGGTCGGGAAAAGATGATCGCGCAAGCACGAGAGGAAGGGAAGAAGAATTGCCCCAAATTGAAGCAAAACTAGAATCTAAGGAAAACAAAAGGGTGTTGAGGGAGAGTGGAAGAAGGAAGGGGTGTTAAGTGGTTGGTGGAAGGGGACCGGCATGAGAGAACTCGTTAAGCTGAGATCTGCCCCGGACAGGGAGAGAAGGGGGGGCATTGGTGTCTTATCAGAAGGTTGCAAAAGCCCTGCAAGCCACCACTACTGTACTTTCAACACCCGGGTGGGAGGAAACAGATTTGATTTGAACCGACCCTTGACTTGCTTGCAGGAGGAGAGCAGGGCAGCAGTGGAGGTGGAAGTGGAACGGGTTGGAGAAAAGAGACCCACCGCGCGGCGTCGAGTTTCCCTTTTCTTCAGATCATCTCTTCTTGATGTCTCGAGAGCAAGCAGATGAGGTGGCCTGGAGTTTGAGTCGTTGCAAGAAGAACGGCACTTGAAGGGCTGCGAGTGCTGTACTGTACACATCCATCCATAAGCCTGCGATGGTCCTGTCTGCCTCCTCCGGACAATATCTCTTGCAAATTTTCAGGGATACGACTGTTGTTGTCCTTGGGTGTTTAGAGTACAAGTACAAGCCACAGGGCGGGCGGGCATCGTCAAAATCTCCCTCCCTCCCTCCCTCCCTCCCAATCGACAGGCTCCCGGCGCAGGTACGGAAGGTACAGTGCACACTATCCCCTGCTTTCCGCGGCTGTGGGGTCGAGATGAGATGCCCAGCCAGCTAGAGGTGGCTAAAGGGACGGCTGGGCACGCCAGAGTGCGCTGGGGCCGTTTCAAAAAGTGATATCCCGACGCAGTTCAGGGACTTACCCCTGACCGTAACGAAAATTGGTCCCGCCAGCTATGTCGGCGCAAGCAACGTCAGCGAATCACGGCTGCATTGTTGCTGCTTCTCCTTGCGCCGACAGCAGATCAGAGCAGAAGAGGAGAGAGAGCCACAGCAAGGGGGACGTCATCCTACACCCTTGATTGGGCTATCGGGTAAACATTTACAAGTACATTACGTCCTTCAGTACTATTGGGACATGTATTCGTGGGCATAGGTCTTGTGTTTGGGTCTATCTCTCCTTCCAGGTCTAGTACAGTAGATTGAATTTATCTTGCGATCTACCTCGTCTTGCTGTACCTTTATCATGAACAGAGGATGAAATTCTGGTTGATGTTTGTTACGACCGGTCAGACAATCCATGAACAGCCTCTCCTCTTGACAACACCCAAAAACTCTCTCATTAATCCTTCCAATCTCTCATGATATCTAAAGATGTTTCCACTCCAGGGTTTCAGATCCTTGACGATCTCCTAACCGGGGAGAGCCTGCGGCTCTCCGTCCACCCTGCATCCCCAATTTTATCAGGTGGATGCCGTACCCTCCTCTACTTACCGACCTCCACCCAACCTGGCGGTGTCAACTCTCAGCCTTCTGAATCATCGATGGTCACGGTCTTCTCATGCCACGAGGAGCATCAAACACACATGTACGCAAGCATGCAGGCAAGCACATCATCACCAACAAATCGCTTCGCACACGGTCTCCCATACATCGGATCAGTCTCTCAAGAATCTGCAACTCCTGCCGAGCCTCCACCCCTACCAAAAAATCGACCATACCTTGAAGTATGTGCTGTATCATCTACAAAACATCGAAAACAGTGTATCTCCGTACCGCCAATCTACCAAATATTAATACTGTAAATATATCACAATCAAGCTTTACAAGTATTCACCCGCCCACTTTCATCACGGTACCCCCTCCCCACGAAACAGCCACTCTCGGTCACAGATTTTAAAATAAACATCAATCTATTTGAATCCACGAGCACCAAGAGAACCCCCTCGCCCAACCCAGTCTCTCATGATTCAAGCGAGCGCCAATCCCTTCCTCTTCTCAACTCTCTCCTCCGCAGCCCAATCTCGCGAAACCTGCCAGACAATTTATCTGTGGTGAGGCCCCATGGAATGAATCTCCGGTGCTCGTGTTTACTAAACAATCATCAATTTCTCACAATCACACTTGGATGATTCGAGAGCAGGAATCTTTCGCTTCGGCAGCTCCAAAACAACGAGCAAAAGAACAAGAGAATCGACAAGAAAAGACAAGGATAGACTCGCTTGAGGCTCTCACTCTTCATAAACATTGTTTCATTCCGTAAAGAAATGTCGAATGTGAGGAAACAACAGTAATTGCTACCAAATTTCTCGCAGTTTCGGGACTGGTGTGTTTCCTCCGTGTGGAAATTTCAGAAGGTCTGTAGATCGTGGAGACGCCCGTTCGACTGCATGGCAAGGCACATTCAAAAATAAACATCACAAGGTCAACACAACGAACAGATACGTTCGATTGACTTGTACCGAATTTCATTAGTCGCATTAAATACCAACAAAGCATGTTTTGCTATTAGGAAATTATGTATCAGAGTACGGTCGTTTCATTTGTCAACTGGGCAGCTTCTGCCGAGATACCAAGGCACGTCACCGTCTCGAACTCAGCCTTCACAATCACAGGTCTCCGAAGTAACAGAAACATGGGATGACTTTGGCATAATTGCATTCGTCATGCAGGGAATTGTGCACGACTTGGTCTATGCGCCTAGCGGTTCAAAATGCCATGAATAAGGACTGCAGTCATGGTGATACAGGCGTTGTCACAGGAGCTCGCGCCGAAATGGCAGACCTGCCCACCCAATTCGAGAGGAGGCAACAAAAGTCGCTTCTCGACGCCCTTTGAATCTTTTAGTCGGATGGTCAGAGAACTTTGTTTCGCTATTTGAAGGCTGCTGACGCTGGCTTGCGATCGCATCTTTCACTTGGCCCAACCAGTTGGACTTGATTGCGATCTTATGAATCAGGAGATAATATGTACACGTAGATCGCACTCCACCATCAAAATCAAACATTTCGCGACCGCATTCCCATGCATTGGATGTTCCGGTGGTGACGAGATGTCGGAGACGTACTTAGATACACAGCTCATCTTCGCTGTCGCTGAGAGGAGCGCTTTTCATGGCCCTGGATTTGGCTGGGATCGATGGCTTTACTTGATGTAGACGGCGAGAGTTGGAATTTCCCGTGCTTGTGACATCCCTCAAAGGTTGTTCGCTGTGAGATGAGCTCGAGAGAATGCTCAGCTCATCATCGCTGTCTTCGAATAACTGCCACGCCTGACTCGAGCGAAGTGCCCTCCTCCCTAGTCTTGGTGCTCGGTCAATAAACTCGCGATATCCTGTAGATCCGCTACCCTCATTCGATCCTGCTGATGGCGTAGGAGAGACGAACGAGTCTTCGAAAACCTGCCAATCCTGACTGTTGCGAAGCAAGCTTTTGTTTAGCCTTGGTACTCTGTCAACCAACAGCCGCTCAGGTGAGCCCATGCTTCCCACAGATGTCGTTGAACCGTAGGAGATAATCGAATCATCTGGGAATGGAACATCCATCTTGCTGGAATCATCGCCATCTTCAGAGTCTGTCTTTTCTAGAGACACATTTGAGTCAAACTCATCGTCGCTGTGAGTCGAAACTAACTCTTCCCTGTGGGCAGATTCCTCATCTGCAGAGGCAATGTCAACAACGTCGCCCCCCAAACCGCAAGGAGACTCGTTCAAAGCGTAAACTCGTACTGAATCATCAAAATTAGGACTGCTGAATGGTGAAGAAGTATTATGCACAACTGCAGCTGCCTTGCTCTCGAGTCTTCGCAATTTTGGTGGCGGCCGATATGGAGTATCACATTCGGAATCACCAATGGAAGCTTTAGAAGCAACGACCTTCATCTTAGCAAGAGCAGCAGGTGTTGCAGTCACCCACTCTCCAATTCCTTCCTCCCAGCGGAATCCACTCATATCCTCATCACAATCTCCAATGGTCGTTTCATGCAGGCTGATTTCAACGTCGAGTCTTCTCGCAGAATATCGTTCGTCCACGGTGGCAGCATAGTCGATATGCTGGCGGTCCGGGACTCTCTGGGCAAAGGCAAAGGCGCTGTCGACGATCAATCCCTGGACAATACTACCTTCAGCTTTCTCAGAGGCAGCAGCATCCATAAGGAGGTGCATCTGTTCGAGATGCGCGAGACCTGGCCGGGAAGACGTCCTTGCACAGCATCTGGCGACTTGGCAGATGAAATTCACAGCTTGAACGTAGGATTGAGAGGCTTCCGAGCCACCCTTGTGTCGCAGCCGCGCCAGAAGTAAATCCATCAACGAAGATTCTGGACCTTCCTGCTTGACAATGTTGCCGTGGATGATGAAATTTGACAACAACAATAAGATCTGCATATCAGAGGTACCGCTTTGAACCAAACAACCTCCCAAAATGGCGATGATGTGCTCATATTCGGTGGACTGGTGGGTGGTCTCGAGGTCGTCCTTTGGTCGGGCCTCCTTGCTCAACATCACAATCGACGAGAGAGTAGTAAGTAGACTGGAGAACGTATTCTTGACAGCTTCAGTTACTGCGTTGCTTACACCAGTCGAAGGACTTGTCTCAGCAGAAGACAGTAGACAGAGCGCATTGTCCAGAAAAGCTACGGCATCATCATCGATTAGGCCAGGAGACAAGCGTTGCATGACTTGAGTCCAGATCGGTCCAAATTCTTTGGTTGCAAGCCATTCAACCGGCAGCAATCCACTTGACATGATGCTTGACACTTCTCTGAACTGGAAGGAGGCACGGCTAGTGAAGTCGGTGAAGCTTGACAGCATTATCAACGGTCGGCTTGGTGTGTCATATAGTGTCCTCGGACTCGAATATTGCCTCGACGATAGAAGAGCTGAAAGAATGGATTGTGCTTCTTCAATGGCCAATGTATTAATGCACAGAGCAATCAAGACACCGCAGAAGCCATCGTCGAATAAGCCCAAGTAGACAGCATCACGGATGACCTGAATCCCATGTGATCGGACAATCGCCTTCAAACGTTTCCAACCATGTCTGGATGGTCCAAATGACTCCAATTCGTCATATATTTCGATTGATATATCTCTTTGGTCAAGTGCTGTTTTGCTCCCAGTTGCCTCCATGTGTGCCTCTAACAGTCCTTCTTGTTCGGTAATGTAGCGCGGAACTGCACGAAGCGCCATTGACAACAATGACCTGGCCCCTTTTGATTTCGTCTTTTCCTCTGATCCATCTTTGGTTGTAGCACGAAGCAATGCCTCGAGCCCGTTATAGATGCCCTCATAAGTTGTATACCGTGCTGCAGGGATCTTCTGTCGCAGATCTCGTAAAGTTTCGGATGGCTGATATTGGCTTCCTTCGTCGTTGGCCGCATACCGTGTTCTAGGACGCTTGGTACCTCGGAGGGCCTCGACATGTGGTCCGTCAAGAGTCGAACACGGTGCTGGCGGCGACGGAATTTTATCGCCCCTAGCTCGAGCAAGTATAGGTGTTGGTATGGTGACCTCTCCTGGAAGGATTGAGCTCCTCCCTTTCTTCAGTGCCGCACCTCGAATGCCTTGTTTGAATGCTTCTGAGCTACTGCTACTTCTTCCACCTCTGCCGGAATATGTTTGCCTGATCCTTTTCTTTGTTTTGGTCCATTCTGCATCGACAGCTCTCCGGTCCTGGGTTGCCACTACTCGTCCAGTACCGATGCTTTCTTTGCCTGTGGACTGGAAGCGCAAGATATCCTTTTTGAGGATGGCTACTCTTGAGGTCAAGGCTCGAAGGAGTCGATGGCATCGTGCAGCTGTCCATTCTTGCTCCTGATCAGCATTGAGTAGCCTGGTATTGATCGTGGAGTCTCGTCGCCTAACTGGTGTAAATGTGTGTAAATTGCTGTTCGAAAGGGGTACTGCTAGGTCCATACTGGACTTCCTTCCAGAATGTAAACAAAGCGATGCTCTGACTCGGACAGGGACGACTTACTTTACTGATTATTTAACAAGGGATGGCAATGTCCAACAAGCACAATCTATAAGCATTTGAGAAAGAGCAATGCAAGCTGTAAATTCGGATTGTAAGGAGCAAAGTGATAAGTGGCCAAGTCTGATGAGATTCATTTGTTGAAGTTTAGTCCCGTTGGGCCGGGTCATGCTGTAAATAATAAACAAACCGCAGGTATTGGCTTTGTGCCGATTGGTCGTTCCGCAAGGCTGTTTTGCCGGGCTCCGAAGCGTCCCGTGCATCTCGAATTTTTTTGATCCCTACGGAAATGCGTCTCTCCTGAAAAGTATCTTCTCTTTCCAATAACCATTCTATCGATTTCTTGTACCAACACTAATTGTCTCTCCTTTGCCTGCATACATCTGGGTTTTCTTTTGGCACTGCTGTACTGACTGTACTTTATCCTTGAGCTCTTCATCAACATGGCAAATGACAATGACGCAAAGACAGTTGCCTCTGGTAAGTCAATTGATGAAGTCGACACCATGAGGGAAAGTTTCAATTGATCTTGAGCCTCGCCCACATTGTACACTTACATTGGACTAACTTGTCTCGCCATTAGAAACTCCAGCCGGGTCTGCAGACAGCTCTAACACGACAACGGACCTCGAACATGCGACAACCAATGGAGAGGCTGAAGGAGAGGAACAAGTCGAAAGTACGGACCCAGATCATACCTTAGAATAGAATCTTGGTGGGATATAAGGAGACTGTGCTGAAATGCTCTTAGCTATCTTTCAACTGACTGTCAACCTCCCTCATGATCCCAAAAAGATCCAGATCATGGTATGGCATTCTGTTAGAAGCTCGCGTACAGTACTTACAAGGTCAGGTCTCATCGCAAGAGGCGATTCATGATGTACGCCAATCGGTCATTGAGACACCAGGGACTTTCCAATACTCGTGTTTCCATCTCGAGCACAAGGGACAACGAATCAACGACTTCATTCAGCTGTCCGAAGTCGATGGCCTGACGTCCGATTCCGAATTGACTCTAGTCGAGGATCCATACACAGAGAAGGAGGCCAGATTACATGTTGTTAGAGTAAGAGAGCTCATTGGTGCAGCCGGGGATCGAACGGACACATTACATGGCGTGTTGTCGGGTCTTTCGCTTCACGACTCTGTCACGGCCAGCGAGAACTCAGCAGATGCTGCACCTGCCCACCCAATGACGGGATACGATTTTGACGCTCCTGGTGTACTTTCGAACCTCTTGCCACAAGCCCAAGAGACAGCTCCCAAGACCATCAAGTCAATATCCGTGTCTCCTTGGAACCCTCCTCCATATCACTTGAGACAGAAGGGTCACTTGCTGTACCTTCAGGTAACAACCAATGAGGGAGAGCAGTACCAGATCACATCTCACATCTCTGGATTTTTCGTGAATAAGTCTTCGAATGCCAAGTTCGACCCCTTTCCGCGAGGTGCCCCAAAAGCCCACGCGGCACACTCACTGCTAAACTTACTCTCGGAAATTTCTCCAGCATTCGATACGTCATTCAAGAAGCTCCAAGAATACAACAACATGAAGGAACCGCTTGGGACCTTTCAGATAACAAATGCGACTCCTGCGAGCCCCTGGATAGTACCAAACTCAATGTCTCCTCTCCTTACGCATCAGCCAGATATCACTCGGACACAAGAGAGCTACTTGATTTCGGGAATCGAGAATACGGAAACCTTAAGAGATTGGAATGAGGAATTTCAATCCACAAGAGAATTGCCGAAGGAGACTGTTCAGGATCGTGTCTTCCGGGAAAGATTGACCTCAAAGCTCTTTGCTGATTATAATGAGGCTGCTGCTAGAGGCGCTATCCTTGTTGCTCGAGGGGAAGTTGCCCCTCTGAACCCCACCGAGGGAAGAGACGCTCAAATATTTGTGTACAACAATGTATTCTTCTCCTTTGGTGCAGATGGAGTGGGCACATTTGCGTCTGAAGGCGGAGACGAAGCTGCCAGAGTTGCCACAGGCAAGGACGTTATGGGTGTTCGAATGGTCAATCAACTGGATATTGAAGGACTCTTCACTCCCGGCACAGTCGTCATCGACTACATGGGCAAGCGCTTGGTGGGCCAGAGCATCGTTCCTGGCATTTTCAAGCAACGAGATCCTGGAGAGAACCAGATCGATTATGGCGCGGTCGACGGAAAAGAAGTCGTGGCTTCTGACGAACGATTCGTGCCTGTTTTTGAAAAGCTTTCAAAGGCCTTGAAGGTCAAAAAACATGCGGTCTGGGACAAGGCTGGTAAGAAGCACGTTCTTGAGGGCAGCGTGGAAACCAAGGGCTTGCTTGGCACAGATGGCCGGAAGTATGTTCTTGATCTATACAGAATCACACCTCTGGATATTTCTTGGATGGAGGAATTTGGAACTGCTATCGGCAGTCCTGAGCAAGTCAATGGAGCAAGCAAGAATGCGTACCCTCATAGGATGACTGTCTTGAGACCCGAGCTTGTTGAGGCTTACTCAAAATCGAAATTGCGGGAATGGGTCAATGGAGAATTGGAGAAGCGACGTGCTGCTCAACCTGAAAAGTCAGACGCTAAGACAACCAAAATCGAGAGTGGTGAGGATGCTTCGAAGCATGCACCGGAGGAAGAGAAAACTGTTGCAACAACAGAAGAGACTCCCGACTTTGATAAGGAGCGCATTGATATCTCCAACTTCAGCTTCTCTCTAAATCCTGACGCGTTCAGCGGCCAGGTGGCAGAGACTGAATCCGATAAAGAAGAGTTAGCCAAGGATGAGCAAGATGTCAGACTTGCATGCGAGTTTCTCCGCGCAATTGTGCTTCCAGAGTTGATAAGCGATCTGAAGGAGGGCGATGTCGGCTTTCCAATGGATGGTCAGTCATTGAGCCGACTTTTGCACAAGAGAGGTATCAACATAAGATACTTGGGTAAGCTTGCTGGGCTCGCCGAGGGCAAGAGACTTGAATGTCTGCGAGCGCTTACTTTGCAAGAGATGATCTCGAGAGCTTTCAAGCACGTAGCCAGCAAATATCTTCGATACCTGCCTACGCCTTTGACTGCTTCTTGCATCGCTCATCTGCTCAACTGTTTGCTTGGGACCGGTCTAAACTCAAAGCCAAAGGCAGACATTGACGAAAGCATGGTTGCACTCTACCAAGAAATCACATTAGACTTCCAAAAGGTGTCTCCCGAGAGCTTGCGACAGGAAATCGAAGGCGAGATTCTCAGACGTTATCAATACGCCATCGGAGATTCTTGGATTGCCAATATCAAGCCAGTCCAGCTCCTGCGAGAAATATCGTTGAAGCTTGGGTTGCAGCTTCAGTTGAAAGATTACCATTTCACTCCTCGACCAACAACCAACGGCGCTGTCGAATCTGCTGCAAATGGGTACGGCAAAGACAATGCTCCAAGTGGCGAGAAGACTAGCAAGAAGAAGAAGAAGACCCGTGATGGGTCCCCTGCTTCTGTTGCCTCGGTAAAATTATCAACACCTCATACCTTTGTGCCAGACGATATTGTCAATATCGTGCCGGTGATCAAGGAAGCATCGCCTCGAAGCTCGCTCGCAGAGGAAGCCCTTGAGGCTGGTCGGATATCAATCATGCAGAACCAGAAGAAACTCGGTCAAGACTTACTGCTCGAATCTCTTTCTTTACATGAGCAAATCTATGGCATCATTCATCCTGAAGTCGCTCGGGTTTACAACACCTTGTCGATGCTGTATTACCAATTGGAAGAGAAGGAGGCTGCTGTGGAGCTTGCTCGCAAAGCTGTCATAGTTTCCGAGAGGACACTCGGTATTGACAACGCAGAGACTCTCTTAAGCTATCTCAACTTGGGACTTTTCGGTCACGCCAATGGCGATACCAAGCAAGCTTTGATTTACATCAAGCACGCACTGGAACTCTGGAAAGTCATCTATGGTCCTAATCATCCCGATTCCATCACCACAATCAACAATGCAGCTGTCATGCTTCAACATCTAAAGGAGTATCACGAGTCTCGTCTGTGGTTTGAGGCCTCGCTGGCAGTCTGCGAGTCCGTCTTTGGTAAGGACTCTATCAACGCTGCAACCCTCCTTTTCCAGCTTGCTCAAGCTCTTGCTCTCGACCAAGACCCCAAGGCTGCCGTGAACCGTATGCGTCAATCATATAACATCTTCCTTACTGCCCTCGGCCCCACCGATAAGAACACTAAGGAGGCCGAGAGCTGGCTGGAGCAGCTAACTCAAAATGCCGTCTCTATCGCCAAACACGAGAAAGACGTTGAGGCCCGCCGTCTCCGTGCAGGGATTCAAGTCTCACCGCGTGTAACCCTTGGTCGAACTCGACCTCAACCTCAGGTCGGCCAGACTGCCGAAGCTACTTCTGGTCGCGATCCTCACAAAGGACTCGACTCTCGTAGCATTGACGAGCTGCTCAAATTCATCGAAGGCGACTCGAAGACCAGCACAGCAAAGAAGCGCCCTGGCCGCAATACCAATCCCAAGCGACGCGGCGGTTCCAGTGCTCCTGTATCATAGAAAAACAAATGCATGAAATAGGTTGGGGGGCGGGGAAGAAAATCCAAGGGCAGGTAGGCAGGAAGCATTTGGGCGGCGCATGAGCTCTTTTCAGGAGCTTTGTTAGATGGTTTGTATTGTACTCAATACTGTTTGGCGGTTGTACTTTATATGTACGTTTGTGTGTACACCACACGAGAATTTTGGTATCCACTCTCACGACTGATGAGCAAGAGCTTGTGTTCCTGTAGTATAGGTGCCATGTTGGATAATTAGCATAGCTGTAATTAAATAGACATCTCCCTCCTCATGTCAATGCCCTGCTGATAGGACAGCAACATTGCCTGAATCATGCGTAAGCGAAAGGACTTGTGGAAACGCGGCTTGCAATCGTCCTAGCTTACTGTGTCTTGCTTACTATAGCACATCGGAGTAGATTAAGCTCTCATAAAGCTGTCCGTGTTATATATTTGGCCTTTGTTAGGATAGTCCCGAGATTGAGGAATGGCATCATCAAGTTTTATCGTAGATGTAACTGTAACCCATCATTTGAGTTTTTGGGGATTATGCTAAGCAAATTTTAGCAGCACATGAGATATTTGAGTCTTTTTCCCTTTGGAGAGATTCCCCCTTTAGTGCTGCAATTCGTAGTCGTTGTGAAAAGGTCACAGCCCTCGGCCCATGGAAGAAAACAATGCTACACTAGCCTAGAAAAGTACATTGAAAACAAGTCACCAAAGCTACTAGATTTAGACCGCAATTTGTGGACACCATTTGACGACATATCCCCGCCAAAACTGCCTCAACTCCACGCTAAGTCCACGAACTCCCGAAATTTGGAAAACACACCGAGGGCAAAAGCCGAATGTCAATATTGTTGCCCCGTCATCACGTGGTCCAAGCGATGGCTTGGCAAGATGGGCCTGCTGCAAGGCAGGGCAGGGCAGGCATCAGCAAATGCAGAAGACCAGAATCATGCAGGATCCAGGAATGGAAATGTGTATGAGCGCTGAGGACTTTTGTGGAATGGCCTGCGGCTTACAAATGTATGTTATAAAAGCATTTATTCTCCGTAAAGGCCTATGACGATGACTGTTGTTCTTGCGAAGTGAACCAATGAAAATCACGCTAAGGGGCTAGCCGGACTGGAAACCCTCGTCTCGCCGCTTGAGATCAAAATCAATCAATACTCACTCACCACAGAATTTGTCGGAGCCGCCTTGCATCGCGCCATTCCCAGGAGAGCGCTACCTCGATACGACAATCCTCAAGCCTTCCTACGCCTGCGACTCCTGCGAAAAGCTCTACACATTTGCGAGTCCCCCACCCAGGTCCCGTTCTCTCTATGATAAAGCTTGTCATAGGACGATAGCGAGACGCGAAGCAAACACCTCGTCGCGGCAATCGTGAACTACCAAGCCGCAAATAAAGACCTCAGCACCGACCACGATCACAATCACAGCTTTCACCGCAGCATTCATCGGGCCATTGGTTGCTACTGTCTGCAGCGTACTCATAAATAACCTCGAGCTCGCTCGCGCTGTCCATCGAGGTTCGTCCACCCAAAGAATGAACACCTTGTCGCAACCTGTTCTCCCACGTCCATTCTGCCTTCCCACAAGACACTGACGTGCCGTACTAATTCCAGATCCTCATCCAGCTCCTCTATCTGCACAGAAGGCCCCACCGACACGATGCCTGTCTCTACGAAGCGCTCGGCGCGCGCCCGCAAGGAAGTCAACAAAGATGTCGAGGTTCCCGACTCCTCCCCCTCCCGCCCCGCAAAGCGAAGAAAGAAGGACAAGGTGAGTCGAGATACCCGCGCATACTCAATACCAATTCTGATGGTATTAAAGGTCGAAGAAACAGTTGAGGAGCCTGCTCCAGAACCCAAGCAGGAGGAACCAGAGCCACTTCCTACCAACCGCGCCGACATTCCCATGGATGACGACAAGTTAATTGAGACTGTTATCCCCTTCCTCGCCATGCCTCCTCGATTCGTTCAGGTTGCGAAGGATCATTCCAATGACAAGTTCAAGGAAGCCCCGAATCAATCTGTTACAGCTTATGCCAAGCTGGCTGGTAAGGACTGGTCTTTCTATGTCACTGTAGTGAAAGTTACCATCGGCCGACCACCAGAGGGAGACCCAGCAGCACCATCGGGTGAAGGTGCTGGCCAATCGGCAACAGCTCCTCCCAAGGAGAACACTATACACATAGATCTTGGTCCGAATAAGGTTGTCTCCCGTTCCCATTCCGAGATATACTACGACAGCGAGACTGAGAGTTGGATTTTACTTGTTCAAGGCCGCAACGGTGTCAAGATTGACAATGCAAATCTTCGTAGAGGAGACCGACACATCTTGGTTAATGGAGAAGTCATTGAGATTGGTGGCGTCGAGATGATGTGGGTTATGCCTACACCTAATGGAACACTACAGGTCCACGATAGGTATCTACAGAGAGCCGGTCTGATCCAGGTGGTGGATGATGACAAGACGCAAGATGGATCCAACGGTTCATCCACCTCCGGACACCTCCAGATGCCCTCGAATGGCCAAATGCCAATAGCCCCCGCACCTCCTAATTACCGACGCCCAGGAACTCCCATCAGTGCGAGAAGTAAGGCTTCCTACTCATTAGGGAAGTCTCCCGGATATCCTGGCGGGACTATGCTCATGAATTCTGAAGATATTGACTACAGTCTCGATGCCAATGGCCATTTGAAACCCTCATACAGTTACGCTCAATTGATCAGCCAGGCTATTCTGCAAGCCGAAAGCGAAAAGCTCACGCTCGCTGGTATCTACAACTACATCACGGATAAGTATGCATATTATCGCCAGCAGCTTCCTAGTGGATGGCAGGTGAGTTCGAGACGTCAAATATCAATGTTTATTGGCTTGCTGATTTTTCCGTAGAATTCTATTCGCCACAATCTATCTCTGAACAAGGCCTTCGCTAAGGTAGCTCGCGAAACCGATGAGCCTGGCAAGGGTATGAAGTGGCATATAGTACCTGAGATGCGCGACGATATGGCGAGAAGCTGTTTCCGAGGCGGTCGAGGAGGACACCGAGGCTCACCTGGCACTGGTTCACCAGCTGCTTTTGTTGCTCGAATCCCCAAGGATTCAACTCAAAAGTTGAAGCCCTCTCCTGCCTCGCCTGGCTTAAGCTCGTTCAAGTCAAACGATCCCCAACAAACACCCGACCGAGGAGGACAACTATCACGATCGATGGAGGATGTTCCTGGCGATGGAAGTCCGCTCCCACGCCACAAGAGACAGCAGGGGAATTCGTTTGGTCTTTCTGATGATACTCCTGGATCTCCACCTACTCTTCCGTCTTCTATGGTGCATGAAGAAAGCTCGTTCGTAACCCCCGCTCCTCATCGTGTTCATCCCCGTCTTGCTCCTCCAAGCACAGCTCAACGACCGAGTCAACATATGCCAACCAGTTCTCCAGCTCCCTTTTGGAAATACGCGGACATCGGCAACACGCCAATGAAGGGACCGTCGTTTGATTTGAGTCCTGTTAAAGGCTCGGCTGGCGGTCCTGCGCTCCCTCCAAGCAGCAGCCCTGCGCCAGTCCCCCGATCATCTGCCGCAAGCCCTACCCGAAACGCTTTACCTGTAAAGCAGGAAGAACACGAGGAAATCGAGGAGGAGGATCAAGGCTTTGATCTTACTAGGTATGTTACTCGAAATTTTTCATGACAAGTATTGGCTAATGATTATCACAGAGGTTTCCAAAGTATTGGTTCTTATCATGCTCCTGCTGCTACTGGTGTGACCGCTGCTGGAGCCGGCCAACAATGATTTACCCTGTACCGCGTGATTTTGTGTCTCTGTTATGTGTGCGTGCGTGCTTTTTATTACAAAAATTGGCATTGGTTTGTCTCCTAGAAACTTCCTGCGGTAGATGGGCCTGGGAAGTCTTCATTACAGTCTCTATTTCTCTGCCACGATACTGCATAGCGAAGGTGGTCATCTGACGGTTGTTTCTTACGGCCACAGTTTGTAACAAAATTTGCATGGAGTAATGGAACTCGTTGTCTTCTGGGGTGGTTGGTACGGTTGGTTTGGTCTGCTGTGCTTTATGTTTGTAGGTGTAGCAATCGATCGATACGCTTACTCACTTTCTGTGCATGGTCAAGAATAAGATACCGCACGGCATGGTTTGGGATTTCCTATATTTTCTGCCGCTTTTGCATTCGACACTTGCTACGGTTCACTTTGTGATCTGCCCTTCTACTCTTCCAAATGTGGCCAATACTGACCCAGTATTGGCACAACATTCCCAGAACAGCTGTTATACCTAACTAGCTGATGCTGTGTCTGCCAACACAACCGACTCTTGGACTTCCTTTGTCCCAAGTAACAACGTCATATGAAAATTGACCATTTCACAGGACGGAAAGTCGGTCTGTTGGTGCCAGGCGCTCGGTTCACTTGTTACGGAATAGACTCCAACCCCCACGTCTTCGCTTTTGGCGTCATGGTCCTTGAAGCGCCCTTCCCTTCTCTGGCTTTGTAAGTCACATCACTCCTGCATGGTGTCACGGGCCGGAGCAATGGATCTAACAAGTCAATTGAGTCTCTCGGCCGAGCCAGTGTTTGTATCGATGCTTGTCCCAGGGCCACCAATCAAATAAGCGGGTTTTTCCTTGGTTTGGAGCGAATGAGATCGATACTTTTATGGATATTCTTTGGTGGGCTTCTATATATTTTCGGACTTAACAGAGTTCACGAAACGCCTTGAAGTCGTGAACTGGCGAGTGTTAATCAAATCCCTAGCCGCCAAAGATGTAGAAGGCTCGGCTCGCCGCAGTTTGTCATGTTGCGATTTCCAGACTGCAAGTCCGCGTCCACATTCAGGCAGAAGGCGGTTTGCGCACTTGAAAAAAATACCATAAATGGCCTGAGGCACGCAGCCGGTGTAAGTCCATACTCCTCTTCCTTCTGCACGCCCTATGCGTCTTGATTGAATTGTTGAATGCCGTGTGTTGTAGTTGATAATTTGCCGAGATGGTTGCCGAGAAAGTCTTCGACTCTACCCCAGATTCAGTGGTCAACCTTGACGTGAGAACGACACAGTGCCGAGGCGAGCATATGCAGATCAAGAAATGTTTAGATTAGGGTCGATAAATGTAATACCCAAGAGGCTCCGTCGTAGCAAATTCGAATGGCGTGTTTATCATGTCACTGGAGACGAAGTAGCCTCGACATTGCTACACAACTCGGCACTCGTTACCCGTAGCCGTATCCAGGCTGTACATGTCCAAATGAGATCAGTTATTCATATAACAGAGAAGCAATCGAAATGTTGTGCACCCATATACATGTCGCACAAAGTTAAACTTCATCCGTCCTGTCGAAACAAAAAAAATAGCGATGTAGGGGTCGATGCAGCTGGGTGAGACAGGTGTAGAGAATTCGACATATCAGGTCACTAATGGAATGGCCCTTGCGTCAGAAAGGTCCAGCTTCACATAACGGCCACTTCAATGTCACAGCGTAGGTCCGCGAAGTCCCTGCTCGAGAAAGCATGTACGATTCGCACAGCAATCCAATGACAGTCAGGAGACCCCTCTCCCAATGAACTGCGGAACTTTGTCATTCCGCCACCGGAATCCCAGTTTCGCTTCCCGGAAGTATGGATGAATTGTTTTCGAAGGAGCAGATCTTTTGGGGCTACGTAGAACAAGGGTTGATAGCCTATTCTGAGCAGAATTCTGTATGGTTTAACATTCTGTAAGACTTCGGTAACAGACAAATTATCGCACCGCGGCTTCCCATAGACATTTCGGCTGGAAGTTGGGAGAGATCGGGATGCCGAAAGCTGAAATTCGGCATCAATGGCAGTCGGTTCTCGGCTTCAAGGCGGTCCAGAAGAAACCCTACAGGCACTAATGGCCAGAGATTTGACGCCGCCCAGGGATGCGAACACTGAAAATTCGAAGGGGTCAGGGGGGAAAACTTTGAATAACTGCTTGTGCTCGCTGATTGCTGGAATAAGACGAAACTTCCTGCACACTACTGCCGCTGGAAGTTTTTTGCTCACGGGAAGAATATTGTCATGTCCCGGCCCAGGTGTGTTCCTTTTCTTGTCGGCTTAGCTCGAGGTAAGAGGTCTGAACCAAGCAAAGCAAGGTACCAACCACAGTCAAGCCTTCCAGCTTTTTCATGGCCATCACCCCATGCAGGTGCCGGCTTGTGCGCGTGATGATACCTTGATACATCAGAGCAGAGACACTACTGTACTGTGAGCATCGTGGTGTGATCAGAGAAGATGGGATGAGAATTTGAAAAGCCAACAAGTACAAGTATTGTTTGGCCACCTGGACGCGAGTAATGAAATGGTTATATCATAGCATTTCCCTTCAGTCGATCTCTGAGGGCTTCGGAGAGACTTGGTACTTGTACTGCCGTGCCCACGGCCAGCAGCTATTCAGCCAGCACAAGCTTACCCCTCACTGGTGCACACCCTCGGTAGTCGACTGTCCAGGGTCTTGCCGTCAAAACAAAGAAATCCTTGGATACCAGAAACACATGGGGCTGGATGCGACGAACCGCCGCATAATGGGATGATCAGAGTGGCCAGTCCGCAATTGACTTTGCTTCCCATGCCTCCGTCTTTTGCAACCATCCAAGAATGGAACGTTTAGCAGCGCGTCGACGGCAGTAAGGGAGCAGAGGAGAATGACTTTTCGGCCAGCTGCCTCATATGTAGGGAGTACAGTACAGAACAGTTAATGTCGCATGGCCCTGGCGGCCCTTGTACTGGCTGCATCGATCTGCTGCCGCTGCATGGGATCCCAACATCGGATTGGCCAAGCAAGCCCTAAAGAAGCGGCGAATCTGATCAAATCGATTCCCGAGAGAACCGTTGAAGATGACGGGCAGGCGAGCGAGCGAGCGAGCGGGAGGAATACGACATGGCCGACCGCATCGACTAGGGAATCTGATGTGATTCTTTCTATCTATCGGCCTAGGATCTAGATCACAATGCTCCCGTCCACTCTGTCTTTGAACGCTCTCCCATCAGTCATGTGTTCGAATCGGCACCGAGAGCTAACATCGGTAAGTGGGGTCCGAATTGTAGAAATTTACGTCAACAGCTATGTGTGCGCTCTGTATCCGGGTAATAGAAGCACACATCGGCCTCAAGCTCGAAGCATGCACCAGGCGGTCTGGAGGAGAAGTAGACGATTATCCAAGGTTGGCGCCCAAGGTTCGACAAAGCCGAGCACACCGTCGGTGCTGTGGCCACTTGATTCAGGATAGCATGAGGCATGCGATGCAATGTGATGTGATGCATTTCGGGACGGCAGCACATGTGGCCGCCCAGCATGTCTTCATTTCTTCATCTCATTTCCTGGACGCCGGCCAGGACATACATAGTACGTACTGTAGGAGGGAAGGACAAGGGAGAAAGAGTAGGCAGGGCAGGGTAGGGATCTGTGAGGTGTAACGGCGCTCGGTTGCGTACCTACAGATCTCACCAGGATCTGGATAACGGGCATGGCTTTGGCAGGCGTTTGCCCTTCGCTTCGCTTCCCGTGCCGAGGGGAGGGAGCAAGGGGTCTGGATGGCACAAGCAAAGATCTAGCGGGAAGACTGGCCTTTCGACTGGTGGTGCAGCGGCGGTGGAAGAGAGATGCATCGTGGGGGAGGGAGGACTGGGCTGGGCAGACGACTCTCACGATCTCGACGTCCATGTCCTTGTCCTGGTCCTTGCCGGACGGCCAAGAGCATGTAAGTGATGAGTGACTGGTGAGTGAGTGAGAACTGAGAGAGTGTGAGTGTGAGCGAGTCGTATTATCCCGAATGGATGCCGAGGATGGTAAGGACTTCATTCCATCAGAGTCATTTCAACTTCGGCCAGACTACACCAAAACCTAGACTCGAACTAGTACTTAGTCCTAGACAGTATGGTCCCCGTCCCCCACTTCGATTTCCACTTCCAAAGCTCCACGTCTCTCTCAGAACTTCCGAGCCATATGGGATAGCAACGAGATGCACACAAGTGACAGGATATTCGCCGGACTACCAGTAGTACTCCGGAACTTGACCTGTCCCAGTCCAATCCCACTCTAGGAACCTTATCATGCTCCAGTCCTGGATCTAACCGCTGCGATTTCCATTAGCAGAGGCCCACCTGCTGCCGATACTCGCTCTGCTACTACCCGTCTTGTCTTCTCTTTATATTAAGGTGCGCTCTTCACATAAAGTCCCACGCATTCTCCCCATCTGTGTCAAGAGACGAAAGGAATCTACAAGACTCCCCGTCTCTCCCTTTGAGTTTGGATACATCCGTGCATCCATGATCACCTTTGTCTGTGAAGGCTATCTACTTTACTTGATTCTCCTCTTCGATTGAGTTTCTTCGAAATCATTGTGCTTGAGAGCTCCTCCTCCTTACGCATCTATTTTTGTCACTTACCTCCGTAGCTTGAAGCACACATTCACCATGGCTCCTTCCGCTGTCACTGAACTTGCTCATCATGAGACCTCACCTACAATCTCTCTGAAAAGTAGTCGAGTCAGAGATCACCCCACAATGTCAAGCGATTCTCCCTCTTCAGACGCTCGGAAGAAAACCGAGTTTCTACTTGATAGAAACCTACACAAGACCTTCCCGGTCGTCAAGAGCGCCAAAGGCAACTATCTTCACCTTACTGATGGACGGGCCATCTTCGATGCCACTTCTGGAGCGGCAGTATCCTGCTTAGGACATGGCAACCAAAGAGTCGTTGAAGCCATCACCGCCCAACTGACTACTGGTACCCCTTACCTCGCGTCAACCTTTTGGGGCTCTGAAGTTGTGGAGAAGCTGTGCAAGGAGTTGATCGATGGAACTGAAGGAAAGATGGCTCGGGTCTACTTGACTGGTTCAGGTAAGCTCCATGACACTGTGATTACTTGTACTGTGCTGACGCACTACTAGGCTCCGAGGCAATGGAAGCAACTATTAAACTTGCTCGTCAATACTTCTTCGAGAACGACAAGCAAACCTCTCGTGTGAACTTCATTGCCCGTGAGCATTCTTACCATGGCAATACTATCGGTGCTCTGGGCATATCTGGCCATGTGGCCAGGAGAGTGCCGTACACACCCTTCCTGATGGACAATGTGCATCATGTGTCTCCCTGTAATGCGTACCGGCAACGCCAAGATGGAGAATCTGACGCTGAGTTTGTGGCTAGAAAGGCGGCTGAGTTGGAGGCGAAGTTCCACGAGCTGGGTCCGGAGACAGTTATCGGTTTCATCGCAGAGCCAGTTGTGGGGGCGGCCTTAGGCTGCGTTCCATCCGTCCCAGGCTACTTGAAAGCCATGAGAGACGTTTGCCATAAGCATGGAGCACTCTTCATTCTCGATGAGGTCATGAGTGGTATGGGTCGTTGTGGTACTTTGCATGCTTGGCAGGATGAGGATGTTGTTCCTGACCTTCAAACAATTGGGAAAGGACTGGGTGCCGGGTACCAGCCCATTGCAGCAGTCTTGATTTCCCACAAAGTTGTCAACGCATTGGTAAATGGCAGTGGTCAGTTCGTCCACGGACAGACATATCAAGGAATGCCCATTCAAGCGGCCGCGGCTCTGGAGGTCCAAAGGATCAAACGCGAGGAGAACTTGACTGAGAATGTTCGGATTCAAGGCGCCTACCTTGAAAAACGTCTTAAGGCGCTTTTGGGCACGCACTCGAACGTTGGCGATATCCGAGGACGAGGTCTCTTTTGGGGTATCGAATTCGTCCAGGACAAGGTGACCAAGAAACCATTTCCCTTAAAGATGGGGATTGCTCAGAAGGTTCATGATACTGCGATCTCGGCTCCTTTCAACATGACCATGTATCCGGGCACAGGCACTTTTGATGGGGTCTCAGGCGATCATGTCATACTGGCGCCGCCTTACAACATCACACAGGCCGATGCTGAATATATTGCTCAGGTCACATCAGATGTCGTCCATCGAGTTTTCCAATAGATCAGCGATCCATGGGATCGTCTGACGTGTCTTTAACGGCCTTCCTTTCATACACTTGCTCAAATCTTCTTCTTTACGCTGGAATTATCTGCATTTTCATTCCAATCAGCAGTCGATGATCATCTTTAGCTGTATTCAAGACTGGAGCTGCGACGGGTAGATTAGACATATCGTGCAAACCTTGATGTTTTTTTCATCGTATGTGTACAGCGATGTGACATTGGTTGCATTCGCTTGCTGGCTCGTGATTTCCATTTTTGCCACACGATTGCTGATTGTTCAAGATGTGTAGTGATTTGGCCATGTGGTGGTATTTTGTTTACTTTGGCAGGTCAGCCCTCGGAGCGCACCTTCCCGCCCCCACTGCACTCCTGCTCCCTCCGGAATACCACCTTAGTCCCTACGTACGCACATCAAATGTGTCGTCCCCGAATTCAATCAGCAATCATGTCGGTGGGTCAACCTTTTCTCGATCCTCTTGACGCCAGCAACATCCCACTTTGTTGACCAAGAGGACAAGAAGACTCTGGCGAAGCAAGCTACGGTCACTGGCAGTACCAGTAATTCTGAACCGAGCATGAACCTCCTGAGCCACCAGGCAGTCCAAGTGCCAACCCGAAACCGGCATCATCGTGTATGCATATTCTCTCCGCTGGAGAGATGCTCATAGTTTGGCTTTAGACCACACAATGCTCCAACTTCGCGATGTGCTCCGCCTGGGGAGAGGTCGAGCGTTTTGTGAATGCTATACTCGCCGGTGTTGGTAGATCATACAGAATCATTCCCCTTTCCATCTCTCATGGAATTGCATATCGCAGTATGGTGGAACAAAGTGCTAATGCCACTATAGCCCGAGGACATCATCAGAAGATCCTCATCTGAGCGGTGCTGGGCTATGCTCCAAAGGCAAGACGCTCAAAATTCGCCTCGGGAATCCAAGTACTTCTGAGAAGACCCGTCTCAAGACTGTCGTCTACTCGAAGTCCCACGCGCCACTTGAACAGGAGCAGGAGATGCGGTCAGCTGCTGCTGCTGCTCGTCCAAACAGGATTTAAGCCAAGCTTATTCCTGCCGGCAGTAAGTGTATAACTAGTTTTATTTTGATGACAATATGGGATTTTGGACAATGTTTCATCACTGATGATCTCATAAACAAGCGAAGCGCGTCAAGTCTACATCTGAAGCTACCAGCTATCATGCTCAAAATCCATCAAGGATGAGGACAACAACGATCTTCATTGTCTCCATCCACAATTGCATTATTCAAATCCGTTCCGTGGCTTACGCTGACATTTCAGCTCGAAAGCATATTCCCAGATCAGATCGCCCAAACCGCAAATATAATTGAAAGTTCCCAGAACTCAAGAACAAAGGAAAAATCAAGGCGTGGAAGCAGAATTTGGTCGAAGCCAAAGCTTTGACGTATCTCAAAACAGCATCCGAGGACTGAGACAAAACCTCGTCTTCAGGCAGCCTGACCATCAAAATGAACGATCCGGAGGATGAAGATAGCATCAATGCACTTTCCTACGAGACTTCTGATATCGAAGGATACGAGAGTGATGGATACGAGATAGACGAGGAGAGGTACATTGCGGACCAAGAGATGATCGACACTGAACCCGAAGGCTCGATGTGTTTCCGAAGCTGACAACCGCCACATTTTAGTCCATGGCAACTCGGAAGATTCTCAGTATCCTGACACTAGCAAGATATACAACGAATCTACTCCTCTCCGTTCCGATAGGGCGACTACAACAAGCCGCCAGATTGCCAACAGTATCAAATACTGATTGAACGATATGACTGAAGCAATTGTCCGTAATAACGATGTCGTCCTGATGAGAGCCCTTGCAAGTCTCAAGAGCGGCGTCACCCTTGACAGCCCCAACCCAGAAGAAGTTGCATGTCCGGGAGATGGTTAAGTGGTATGAATGTCCTCATAATTCCTAGCCACCGACAGATAGCCAGCGATTTTGGACCTGAACTTCTGGATTTGTTAACGGGGTATGATACACCAAGCTCAAAGGTCCTAGACATCATCAGTCATAGTGTATTCGTGAGATGAGACAGTTCATGACGATTGGATCTTGACACCTATGTACGTGGATATACTTGTCACGACAATGATACCAGCGTCCTGATGTTACTTTGAAGAGATTTCGAAGACTTCCCGCCCTGTATCGGCATTTCTGACATCGACAAAACTACTCCCCTTGCTTTTTATTATATGTTTATTCATTAAATAATATAAGACTGACTTACAAGCCGATTGAGTTCTCAAAATGGTGCGATACTTCTCTGACAAGTTAGCTCTCAAGGCTACATTCCAGTTGATGTATGCCTGAAACACAGCATCTTCCACCCACTTATGTCGATAATGCTCTGAATGCGATGCTTATCCGAAGTTTGTTTCAAGCAGTACTCACGGCTTTTGCCGCCTCTTAAAAGTTGGGCACATCATCCGCAGCCTTGGGAACAGCGACCCACTTGATCTTGCCATACCCATTCACAGCAAAGCTACCGCTTGTCTGCCATCTTGTACCACTTTCGGTGGGCCTGTTCCAAATCCCCTCTCTCTTCCCTAGCGTATACACTGCGTATAAAGACCACGGATTGAGTACATGCCACGTACTGGACACACCCAAGCCCCATTTGCCGTACAGCTCTCGTTTCTCGTCCACGATAACCCGCACATTGCCTTTGCCGCCTATGGAGCTGACCCAATTCTTGGTCGCAGCGTCGGATGAGTGAGACACTGCTACATAGTTCGTCCCGGTATCTTTCGAGGAGAGGTCACGGAGTTTGAGGAATGCCTTTTCGGCAACTGATGTGTGATTAGCTAGGTTCCATGTCAGAAGAGGATCGGGGATGTACAAGGGCAGCCACAGTGTCGAAGAAATGTAATTATAGTTGGCTTTCCATCCGAACTTGGCCACGAGAGCTGTGATGTTGCAGGTGCTATGCTCCCGACTTCTGGGACGGGAGATGTGCTGACGGAGTTGGGAAACGCCCAGCTGCTGAGTTCTTGTTGGAAAGTCATAACGATAGCTACACAAACAAATTTGAGAAATCAGAAGGAAGTCTTGACATAGGGAATGAGGGAAAGAAATGGGGAAATGAAAGGAGAGTCGAGCATAGATAGCGCAGAGACCTAAACTCCTTGGAATTAGTGACGGAATGAATGAGTGCGGGGTTCGATTTAGAGCGTAGAATTCTATCTCGAAATGTACTCGAAAACTGACAACATGAATACCCGGGTCGATCTTGAGCATTGTCTAGATAGCAATTCTGAATTGGTCTCAGTCCCACTGTTGGCTTTGTCGTTGATGCTGCGGCATACTTTCCATGTCTTAGTGAGGAATCCGGACCTGATAATAAAAATCAGGACTCCACACGTGACCTTTTCAAACCTCATCTTCCGGCATGACTGCGGACTCCTTGAACCACGCTTTCCCACACAGTTTAAGACTTTCATTCACGCCGCGACCTTCGACAAAGAGTAATCTGGTAGAAGAAAAATTTCCAAGTGACAACAGCCTGCCCTTCATGAACAGGACGTAGCCCTTTGTGCCAAAACTGACTCCTAGTCGACTCACCCCCGGATATTGACATCGAGTCTAAGCTGGTGCTCAGAATAGCCCCAATCATGCACGAAATCATAACCCTTCAACTCGGGCAGAAGAGCAACTACCTTGCCACGAATTTCTGGAACACTCAGGTGAGAAATATCCTCACCTGCTTATACTAGGACTGACACGTTTCAGGAATCGTACTTTACCTACTCCAAAGATGATGAATCTTTGGTCGATCATGATATCCATTTCCGGCCTGGCTTAGGAGCTGATGGTAGCGAGACTTTCACTCCAAGGACGCTCATTTATGACCTCAAGGGAGGTTTCGGATCCTTGCGAAAGATCAATGCTCTGTACGAGATAGAGGAACCAGCTGTTCCGCAAGGACTGTGGTAGTATTACTCCAAAGCTGGACTTTCATGCTCTGACTTTGATCAGGAGTGGCCCAACGATTATCCAGCGACAGCCTGCAATCGAACTGAGTGCTTACCAGCAGAGTCTCGACCAAGGCTTGGAGCCGCCGCCATTGACCACCGAGTCCGTGAGGTATTGGTCCGATTTTAACCGTGTGTACTTTCATCCAAAGTCAATCGTACAACTCAATGAGTATGAATTGGGTTCGGCGCTTATGCCTTTCGAAAACTGGAGTGTTGGAGAAGATCTCTTCAACTCTCTCGACAAAGAACACGACATTTTAGATCGTGATTTGAGGTCCTTTGCTGAAGAGGCAGATCACATGCAAGGCATCCAAATAATAGCTGGTGTTGATGATGCATGGGGAGGATTTGCAGCGAGGTACATGGATCGAATTAGAGACGAATATGGTAAAACTACCGTTTATTTCTGGGGATTGGAAGACAGTTCCAAGTCTGTCCCGAGGGTATGATTCAACCAGCCGTGGAGGGTCGCATTGTGTACCGCCACTGACGTGTCATAGGAGAAACGATTTACCCAGTTGTCGAATACATCTAGGTCAATTTCGGAAATTGCACCTCATGCATCGCTTTTCGTTCCCATGACAATCCCGCAAACGATGCTACCTAGTTATGTCATGATTGATTTGAAGTCTCGATGGCATGTTGGCGGTCTACTTTCCACGGCATACGAGACCATGACTCTTCCTTCAAGACTACGACTAGGAAATGGCAGTCGGGTATCTCTAGACGAGCTCGTCAGCGTTTTGAATGTTAATGGCAACCAAAACATCGCGAAGGTCCGGATGAGTGTTTATCAAAAGGATACACCAAATGGACACCATAGGTCAGCAAGACTAGAGGGACGAGCACAGAGTAGAGATACAAGAATGCCATCTCAGGAGAGAAGGAGTGAGGAGGAATCTTTCTCTCAAGAAGACCAAGGGTTAGAGACTTTTGATATGGACTTCTTCCCTGAAGAAGTGGGCGAACGAAGCCGAGGCCGAAGTACCGTCAAGGAGCCTCATGTGTTTGGTCAAGCCGAGATATTTCGGGCTGAGGACGAGAAGGAGAAGCAGGTTGAGGAGACTGACGAGGAAGCTGGTCATGAAAGAGCGCGGCGCCGAGCGGCTGGTCTTCCCATCATCCAAAAGTTAGTGAGGCCACTGCCCCTTTTCCGCGTCCATTTCTCCTACGGAAAGTATTCCGAATCGTATCCCCGCGCGAAATCCAACATCTTTCCGACTTCCCTGGGTTTGATTCTCATTACTTACCAATGAAAACTGCAGGACCAGAGTATCCTTGTCGTATCCCCTGCTTGACAGCTTTCCCCACATCTTTGCTCAGAGTAGCACGACATCTTCGTTAAGAGTTAGCACATCTCTATCAACTGATACGACAGTAGCTTTGAGAATCAAGTACCTCCAGCACATCGTCAGCAGAGCAGTGAGTTTTGATGAGCGAGAGGCACTCAGCAATTCACTGGGTGATCTAGCAGAAGCTTATGAGGAAGGCTGGGACAGTGGCACAGAAGACGACGATGATTGATGGGACTGAATGAGGCTGAAGGTGCGGTGTACAGGAAGTGCAAGCTGACAAGCTTCTGTTGGTTAAAACTCAGTCATTCCGCGCCCGGTCACGAATTTGCACTCTACCCATGGTGCAGACAGGTGTGGTACAACCTGTGCACCCGGCCGAAGAGTATGGCATATTCTATATCACGTAATGCCCTTCTGGACAAATAATTCTTCTTCGCAAGAATGAAATGTGATCCTCCCAGGCCTTGAACCAACAAATACCAACTCGTCTGTCCGTATCAGGCTCGAGCTGCAGCACAGAGTCTTGCCACCGCCGCACATTACTTTTAAGGGTCGAGCCGCTAAAAAAAATTCGATCCTCCAGCATCGCGCTCATGCAGTATGGTCTGGGCTGCATGGTTGGTGAGTTTTCTCTGCTGGAACTACGGAATTCGAGGTCAAGGCATCTCTTTGTTGCCTGGAGGCATACAAATCTTCGAAAAGAGGCACGAGGCGAATATGGGAACGTTAGATCCTCGATCAGATCAAGCCCGTCACCCAAATTAGGCGATCTTCTGGATTACCATATGACGCAGGTGCTTTGATGTTCATTCAAACTGCTCGCTGCTCCTGGCCTCTTACCCCGCTCTGATAAGTCAAAAAACTGGTAAGCGAATATCAAACCCTTGAGCTTAAGGTGCAGAGGAACAGGGTCGAAGTGGCGCAAATAGCTGGCTGGGGTGCGTTCTATTTTCGTGCCACAAACACCAAACATGCTTCTTTGTCCGACTAGGATGGTCGTGCGGCCAACTGCTCTGTGCAAGAATTGTTGGAAGAAGGGCCATAGCGGCGAAGACATCCCGAACCACGGAACAAAAGCTCAAGGAAAGTTAACCTTCTGTTCAACATAGATCCCAATCTGACGTCAGTGCTCTTCAGAACTAATCCTACACACCATACGGAGGTATGCTTACTTCTACATGCAGTTTATTCTTGCCATGCATTTCTCCAGGCTCAGTGAAGACCAACATGGCCCACCTTTTAGACTTAAGTGAGCCAGCCGGCTTTGCTGAGGGGGATCGCTTTTAGCGAGAGGTTCCGTATGGGCCAGGCAATGCTATCGCGGGCTAGATTCTCGTATTTCCCCACCAACAGGCCGATAAGTATTGACAGGCTGAACATGGACGCTGAAAATCCCATGTCGGCACCACACAGCTCCAATAATCGCACTTGGAATCAAAGGAAGCTCCAGAAAAGTGAGATGTCTCATAACTATCTCGAGCCAGCTGTCAGACAGTCCTTCTGTTCTGTGCTGTCGCGAAACCGTCTCCCAATGTGCAGGACAAAGGATGTGAAGTCCCTGAGCCAACCTCATCCGTCACTACGGGAAGCCGCCACTGCCTGCATCTATCATGCGTGGGTGTCAATTCTGCACGACCACGACCCTTGCTTTCACGAGCTACTGTACAAAAGGTACTTTGTCCTGTCGGTACCAAGCTCGATCCCTGCCAATGATGTCGACAGTACTGGCGGCACGGCGATGGGACAGGGGAGGGGCTGTTCCTGAGGACCCATTCATTGCCTGACAGCCAACACAGAGTGGCTGGTGGGAGGGAGGGTCTTGGCGAGGACGCATGCACCAGCCAACTTTTTGTTGTTGATATCCCAGCGGCAGCAACACAGTGTGACACGAAACTTCGTTCAGTGCAGCGAAGTCGCAGAGAAGGCTGGAGACTTTGCAGTCTACGGAAGTCCGAATCATGAGGGAGGGAGGAAAGAGGGAGGAAAAACTACCAAGCGGTGCTTCTCTCGAGTACCTGTTCTAGCGGCCGTTTTCTCTTTCCCTGGTCTGCTCAAGTGTGGTGGTCCCAAGCTGTCTTCCATGTGGAAGAGCTGCTCCCTCCATGAATAACCTCTTGGCTACAGCTCCTTAGTCAAGAGACTTCCTGAATGAAGCTTAAATCGCCTGAAAACTTGGTTCCTAGCCGGGCTCCTAGCTGTGCTCCTTCGTTGTTCAAGAAATCGTCAGATTTTCGAACAAGACAACACAAGAGGCGGGAGGGCAGAGCTGACTCCCTTGCCGATTATCTGCAAGCCTGCATGAGGTTTCGCTTTGGCAAGCAGGGAAGTTTGTTTGTTGCCGCATCCATCCAACCTATTGGGCACGGCAGGGAGCTGGTGCGAGCCCCCCTGTGACGAGCTCCCAAGCGAAAAGCCAATCGATATCAGATATGTGCTTGGGCCGCAGCGACGGAGCTCATGCAGCCATTGCCAGGCCAGACAACCAGCCATCGTGTACTGCTTCCTGGTCTATCCTTTTCTATCCTCACAACCGCGACCCGGCCAGCAAAAAGCATGCTGCAATGATCGTACAATCGGCTGCATCTCCCAGGTCGGTCCAGGTGTCGCCACTTTCATTGGTGACACTCAAAACTGATGGGCCGGGGGCTGGCCAATGAGGTCGACAACCTTCCCCCATCATGTGAGGATTCCGATGTAGCAATATGCGATTCCCCCAGCCCAGTTTTAGCCCTGTTTGGGGAAGCACCACCATCGTGCTCTTCCTTATTATTCTTAAGAGACAAGGTCTCTCGCCTGGTTCTCTTCCTTCTGCTCCTTCACGCAAACCAGCCTTCTTTAAAACAGACTGTCCCAGCCTGCAGCAATAGGTAACTCCTTCGCTACGGTTACTTAACACCTTCGCTATTCTGCTTGAGATACCTCATTCGTTCTCATCCAAACATCACTTGCCATCTTAACAGTCTTTCTCCAATCCATCAATATGAGATCGTTTTCAATCTTCTCTCTCGCGGCTTTGGCCACCTCAGTCGCTGCCACCTGGCCCAAAGAGTATACCACAACAACGGAAGTATACGTAACTTACACTTCTCTATGTCCTGTTACGACAACGACGTAAGCATCTCCGCCTACTCTACACTCAAGACCAGAGCTGATGATTGTATAGAACAGAAGGTGGTAAGGTCTACACAAAAACGTACACCACGACTTCGACTGTGATTGATCGTAAGTGGATTTCGACCCCTACTGAAGCCTTGAAGCTGATTCAGTACCTCAGATGTCCCAACCACCATTGTTGAGACTGTGGAGCTTCCCGACAGCACGGCATATACTGGCATTGGAGTTACCTCGACAATCACAAGTCTGTGCCCTGTGACGGAGACCAAGACTGTCGGGGGAGATGTCGTTACCGCTACTTGGACCTCCACTTCGCTAATCTACACGGTTGTGCCAACCAAAGTGGATGTTTAGTGAGTACTTCTGATCTCGGCTATTTTTCTCCACTAACGGCTTTCCAGTACCACACTTGCACCTACCACCAAGTATATCGAGACCTTCGTCTACCAAACTTCGACATCCCTCTGCCCAGTCACTGAGACCAAGACAATATCTGGAAAGCCAGTGGAAGTCATCTACACATCAACCAGCTTAATTGTTGAGAAAATGTGAATATTCCTCTAAATGTACACTTGACCAGGAACTGACAAAACAATTCAGCCCAACCACGATCTACGAGACGACTACTCTATTAACTACCTGCTACGCCACTGTAAGTCGCGACCAAGTTTCATGAAACGAGTGGTACTGATATTTCTGACAGGAGGATGTGTACACCACACTTTCCAAATTCGAAACATATTACGTTACCGTCAGCGCAGGGTCTACAATTTCAGTATACGTCACAGAGACCAACACAGTTCTGTTGACATCGTCCTATACAATCACCAAGACACTGGAGCCACCTACTGCAAGTTTACTGCTCAGAAAACACTTCATCTAATCAAAAGCTAACATTTGTGCAGACCAAGGCTACAGTATTCGTCCCAATAACTCTTGGAACATCTGTTGGCGTCACTGAAGTCATTACGATACCATCAGAAGTCACCGCCACTCTTCCAGGATCGTCTGTTTTCACAACGATTCCCGTTGTCACCCAAAGCACTGTTACAGCTCCTCCAGTCACAGTCACTCCAACGCCAACTCCTTCTCCAACATCTTCGGCACCTCTGGAAGTTTCTAGCAACGCAGCACCCACCAACGGGCCATTCGCTTTCGCGGTTGCCGGTGCCATAGCAATGATTGCCCTTGCATAAACTTTTTCTTCTGGATGAAATATGCCGCATCAGATGATATTTGACTTTGGGGTTGACCCGCACACATACGAATTACGACCTTATGGGCATTACACTCCTTTTTAGCGACGCATTGATATAAATTTCGGATTGGTAAACGGCGAAAATGAACGGACTAATGAGATATTTATGGAAAATTGGGAAACCATGAATGGGACGGATGGTGCAGGGTTTTTAATGGGCAATATACTTTGAATGATCCCGCGGGATCACGTAATTTCCATGTACATATTAGGTTCTAGAGTAGTCCTTGTCGCTCTACATATGAGTTCGTGCAGCCCAGACGCCTCAATTCATAGAATTGCCACAGACGCAGCATTGTTCAATGGGATATATCTTTGATGAAACTGGCTTCATCGGATCTGGTCGCTTCAGACCATGTCCATGGCGCAAAGACGTCCAGAACGCAGCCATCGTGAGAAACTCGTCATCGCAGAATCCGCTTGATTACGGATACTCTCCAATATCAGACCTAAGATGAAAAATCTTGGTGAGCTGCTTTGCATTTGCTTAACTGACTTGGTCTTCCGAAGCCTGAATATCTTCGAACCGCGTTGATGCTTCACTGATGATGTGATCTCGAGTCTTCACTACCGCGAACACTCCCCAAAACCTTAATGCTCAACGATAAATCTATAAGCTTTTGGAAACCTACAGTACATTGACGCTTTGAATGACGCTCGTATATACGATACATGATCCTCTGCCGCACCATTACTCCCAGCATCATCGCGTTCCAATCCAAAGAAGAGCTAGGACATTGGGTCATTCGAGCTGCTGCTTGTGTCTCCGGGGGTAAAGTGTCGGTCACTGGTATCCTCATCGTCAAGGACCATTACGATAGGCTGCCCAATACCATACAACCTTGTAAAAGCCGTCAAATCATTGCGTCCGATGCGTGGAGGATCAAGGAACAAGGCGATACAAATTTCGCCCTTATATTCAAGTTTCCCACTTGCGGGTTTGCATGCTGGCGCATGGTAACAAATGTAAATGGGATCATCGACCAGTACGTCGCGATAAAGGTGCCTACCACGATCTCGGCGGAGGTGCTTCACCTGAATATGTGATAGGTTTTGACATCCCACGGTCCCGCACCTCGGGGGACCTGTTCCAAAGCTTGAGTGAAAAAGCTTGTCGATTACCGATACATCGCCGAGATTCGATATACAAAGCAGTAGAAAGGAGCGTAAGCTCATCTTATAGTTAGTCGAGCCCTGTTGATGGGAGCCGCATTCCCAGTTGAGTTTGACGTAGGTGTCTGGAGCTATTAAACAATGGTCATTGTGCTCTTGGAATGAGTCTTGCATCGAAATGGCTGTATGGCGCAGCAAAGTATGGACTACCGGGTCCTTTATGACGCCTCCGAGACAACTAAGCTCTGATTTGATAGATGGATTTGCTTCTACGCCGAATGCCCATGGATATGCCTCTGCTCAGCTTTGCATGTGTGCCTCGACTGCGCTATTCTCGATATTGAAAGGCCATGACGTATTGGCTATGCCTCGATTCATTCCGAGGTAGAGGTTTGAGGATCGCAATGATTGATCTTGATCATGGGCACGAGATTCTTCCTGTTCATCTGTTGAATACCGATAGAGTGCTTGTACCGGGGCTGCGAGGTTTAACCATTAATAACTCCCAACTCCTTCAATTGGCGGGTCTTTTCGCATTGGTTTTGGTTACAGGAGTTGGTGTGATATTGCTTATCGTATCCTAAGAAGCATTAGTAATGTATAGCAAGGTAAGTATTGCTCATGAACTCACAGTATTTGATAATGACATTAAAGAGTTTGTTCAACATTGAATTATTGTGTCGCGATCGTTGCCCATATTCATGCCAAGCTGTTGAATGTTGGTGACTCGGATTTGCGTATAGTCCAATTGGAAGAGTGCAGCAATGACCTCCCACAAAACCAACTTGTCTTGGTTATCGCGGAGTTGCACGGGCATTGCTCTAGAGACCTCCGCGATTTGTTCGGCGATAGATGTAGTAATCGACGAAGTTTTGGTAAAAGGAGTTGCTTTTAAGAGCGAGTTGTCCAATAGTTCATGTCCTCAGGCTAAGAGTTTATTAGATACGAAGGTCACAACTAATGATAGAAGAGTACTTGCAACCAGTATCAATTGATGTGGAGAGTTGGAAACCCATTGTGCTACATGTACGATCGACTCGCTGTGATTCTCGGCAAGGCAGACGATGAAGCCAACGATCTGGACGCAGAATTATTTCGACTTACAAGCCAAGCAGCCCAGCTGGAAAAATTTGCAAGCAAACTGGGAGACGATGCGAATAACTCGAAAATGAAAGCCCGTTGTCCCTCGACGCCAGAATCGAGTGAGCTGAGCGAGTTGGCTTCATCGGAATTTGAGGATTTCTAGGACCTCGTGCGAACCCTCAGATGTCTCAAACAGGTATTGTAGCTTGAGAGGTATACCTCGGTGAGAAATAGCACAAAAATTATGTACTTACTCCCAAAGCCCCTACATTGATCTAACGTGTGGGCTGTGAAGTGTCAATCAAATGACTTGATCAAAACCACAAGTTGTGAATGGCGGAGTGTGGTATGCGATGACCCTGGCTTCACCGACTATCAACAACTAAGAAAGTTCTTGAATGGTGCTTAACATGTTGACGGGTTTACCGCTTCCCCATTCTGACCTCCCGGTAAATGCCTGCAGCAATTCCAATGACAAGCAAAATCCCGTTGAAAACAGCCATCATATAGAATGGCGCCCCAACTGACAGGCTGTCGAAAAGATACCCCCCAAGCTTTGTTAGGAGGAGAATGGCTGCTCCGCCTGATAGCGAATATACACCCGCGATGGAGCCCTTGAGATGGCTCCTAGATTCTGATTGCTTGGTTGACGACACTGGATGGGAGAGTTAGCATTTGGCACGGCTTGGGACATTCAGAACCGGTGATTATGAGTTCCCTGCACCTACAGGATGCAACAAGAGGTGTTGACTCAACACCATCGGTCGGTACCTGAACGCCACCGCTGTGAGCACCGTGTAGTTGCCCAGAAAGATTGTATCCTCCTTCATTTCCAAGGACGCCCCGCCCGAGCAATCCGAGACTGCATACAATAGCCCCAATCTGGCTGATTCCGATCAGAGAAACGATCAAGAACACCACTGGACTTCCTCCTCTACTCTTGACATCCGAAGGTTCAGGACTGTCCAAATTGGCAAAGGCCGTATACCCCACGATGCCGAAGACGCTTGCCGCTAATAGAGGTACATTGAACCGGCGGTACCTGTCAGATAGGTACCCGAACAATGGGGCACAAAGCAGTGCAACGAGTTGTGATACGCCCGTCAATTCCGCCGCCAGTATATACGCTGCCCTACATTCCTTCTTGAGCTCTGGGGACGGGTCCTTAGGAGACCCCTGGCAGAATCCATTTCGGATGAAGTATGCGTTCACATATAGTGGTATAAAGAGTGAGATACCCACCGAGGATGCTCTTGCGACAAATCCTCCAAGATAACCGAGGCCAATCTGGGCATCTTTAAATCCTAATACTGTAGAATCCGACAACAACCTCCAGTAAGGTAGGAAAAGGGCCTTTGAAGTCCTTTGGTTCTCGTCCGATATGAGCGATTCATAATCCGAGGGGGAAGGATTGCCTAGCAACAAACGCCACCCCTTCCCTTCTTCCCCTCTCAGTCCACGAAGCCCGAAGTAGCAACAGCCTGCCACGACAAGCGATATGCTTCCCACGACGTAAAAACTGTCTGCAACGGCCTGGCCTTGTGTAATTCCTTCCATGTGAGAGAATTGAGCAGGCAGGGGGAGGAATATAGACAATGCCACCAAAGCTCCACACCCTGTGAATACGCCCACAAGACCAGCCAGTCTTGGGGGACTCGAGGATATCTTCTCCGTAGAACTCATGGAACGCCCGTTGATGGCCGAGGACCTGTTGCTGTATGTCGCGGGAGTTATGGTAGCTTCGGAATCGACAGAAGCAGAAATGCTGCGCCGGATAGCGGATCGCTGTATAGGATGGGCGTCGTGGTTTTGGTTTGTGTCGTGGGTATCTTGATTACCTCCCGTCATAGAAGGTAGAATCGCAGTGACCATGGTGGCCCTGACCCGGTCATTAGCTACAAGCATCCAGTGAAGTTATGGATTATTTACGTAGCAGCTCCTCCTACACTGAATAGTACCCTTGCGAGCAGAAGCTGGGGGTATACATTCCGGGCTTGCACAAATATGAAGAGAGCCAGCCCAACAATCGTATAACCTGCCACGCACACCAGACGCACTCCCAACCTGTCACTGACGATTCCCCAGATTGGACACCAGACTAGTCTACGATGATTGAAAGTTAGCAATTACTCATGTACTTGTGTCCCTGGAGCATATTTGAGTCGAAATACTCCTGAGACCCGCTATCGGGACAATATGGCAGTGGCCGAGAAACTTACGCCACCAGCTCATCCACGAATCCAAGTGTCCCAACTAGGTCCCCTACTCCATCTTTGACTCCTATGAGGTCGGTAATGACGAATGAGACACTGCTGTTCAGGAAAACGAGGAAGGATATCGAGAAGAGGCACACTGCGAACAAGTAGGAACACGCATGCGTGACCGTCGTGGAAGAAGCAAAGGGTAGGTATTTAGAGATGTTGAACATATTGGGCTTGGTATGAATGGTTGCTGCCCTCTTGCAGACTCAATGGAAGCTCTGTGTCATGTTTGGCGCGTTCTATTCAATAGAAGCCGCTTCGCTGACGTGCATATTAACTCGGGATCCCGGGGCCCCACTATTTAGCTGATAGAGCTTGGCCATTGTTGATCTCGGACTAACTAGATGACAATGTCAACAAGTGCTCGGCGCAACAAGTTGAGGTTGGCACTGTGCTAAACACGGCATGGTAAGGCTTTCGGAACTGTTTGGTAATCAAAAGTTCCTACAATTGGACTTTCTTTTGGACATCGAACAAAGAACTTTGTTTTGAAGTTCAGCAAAGAGAGGCTTAGAAGGCTCGGGCAGAGATGAGTTTTGTTCTCCAAAGCCCCTTCGAACCTACCAACTAATTCCAGCCATTCGTACAGCTCAAATCTGCTTTTACACCAGCAGAGCTTGCAATTGCATCGTTGGGCGGCTTGGACCCCTTGCCTTTCCTTCCTCCAGTGTTCGTAATCCAGATAGTTTCTCTAGACTCTGCGTTCATATCCATGTGTTCTCTTCCTATATGCATTCCTTCCCCAAATCTCGATTAGATGGTCTGGATTCTATCTGCAAGCAAGCCCAAATCATCGCTCGCCAAGAAGAACACGTCGAATTGCATTGAGGCCGTACACCATGGTCAATTGTCTGAAAGCTACTCGTTGCATGCTCTATAGCTCTTGGTCTCTTTGTGAAGGTTCTTTGGGGCAGGCTATAAACAATCATGACAAAGTAACATTCAGACGGCCGGGGACGTGTGAATCTCGTCTCCTTATAACCTCTGAAAGTGCCTATTCTTCACATCTTCAAGTTACATGAACATTTCAACAACTCAGATTTTTACATCGAGGAATGTAAAGGAGGAGTGCGGAGACCTTCATCCTAATCTCAAACCTCGTACTGTTGTAACGAGCATATCATAATTGTCGCTTTTGCCATGGCAGCCAGACAGACCTGTACTTCCGCACCCATCTGAGCGTTCCCAGCTGGTCAAAGCACCATCTCGACTATACCCAGCAGAAGGAAATGTTCATCACTGAACAATACACGCAAGTTTTGGAGGCCTTGGAGGAACAGTAGATGAGAATAGGTAAACGGTTTTTAAATACAGGGGAGGGGAGCTCCGAGGGCATAGCATTTGGTGGTCTATTGGATAGCATCAGGAAGGCTTTGTGGGAGAATGAAGCTGAATTGGCTGAGATGAGAAGGGACTTGTAGCAGAGTATTGGGAAGAGAATGCAGCACTTGACGGTTGAGTAATGATTAAGAAATGAGAGATTGAGACTGGTAGCAATGTTTACAATTCGTGTGAAATATCTAGTGGCCCATACAAGGTTAATTTTCAGTCGCCAGGAGACAAGCTCGCTCGTACAGATTCATGTTGAACAGAGAACGAGAAAGGAGAGTCCGCTGGTGTTGGAGTGACATTTTCTACCCGGGCATTTCATGTATATCAGGCAGTAAACCTTACACCCGTCGACCTTCATTGATGTGAATGCAACCAAAGAAGTACAGTACTGCCATCTCGAGTGGGCGTCCACTCTTTGGTTTTGTTAGAACTACACGTGACCAGTGACGTAAGGCACTGTGAGGCGCGTTTGGAGAAGGTAAGGGACAGACAGACAGGATGATGGACATGGATGGGATTCGTGTCAAAAAGGCAACAAAGTTAACATCGAGGAAATTCACAGAACTATTATCGAGGCATTGCATCTCTCGGCCTTCAACATGTCAGGCATCCCAATCTATACCTCAAGTCCTATCAAAGCATCGAAGGTCACTGGTACCTCACCACAGACTGCCAATCCGGGACTTCAGCACACACCTCTTGGTCTTGCTCCAAACCCATCTTCTGCCACCACTACGGCTTCGGCATCGTCCTATCCTCCAGCTCAACCGGGAACGGCAGCATTTCCTGCTCCAACTTCTGCAGCGCGACAGCGCTATGCACCCATTCAGCCAACTCCCACAACCAAGACTAACTCAGAACCTCCAGCGCCTCAGCCTGGAGCTGTGCCTACAACTTTGAATAGACGTGCTATCCCGCCTCCTGCGAAAGTGGGCGATAACTATCACACAAAGCAGACAGGAGCTCCTGAGTCATCCAGCACTTACTCAGACCCGCCTCAAATGTCGTATGCACCTCCAACAACAACATACGGTTCGCAGACCCCAAGTTCATCAACAAGCACAACGAACACTCCGTCGGTGCCTTACCCTGTTGCCGTTCCCTCCGCTGAAAGAGGTCCAAGACGAAGCTTGGAGCATCCTCCCGGCTATCACCAGGATGTGTACGCATCAGAGCTCACCAGCGATCAGAGACGGGCCCAAGAAATGGAACAGTCAACAAACTTCTCTGGTCTAGGCTCTCAGGATACAGGGAGCGCAGGTGGATTTGACTCTGAGGGCGTCTGGAGTACAGCTAAGAAATGGGCACAGACTGCTGGAGAGAAAATATCTGTAGCTGAAGCAGAAGTTTGGAAGAAAATCAACAAGGAGTGAACTCTCCATTGTGGAATAATCCTCAAGAGTCGCATTCCGCTTGAGAGTCTGATTCCACTTAAGATTCGGGACTTAGATGAGACCCAATTTTCATGATAGTGGAGTCCCGACTTTGGTCTAGACGATTGCTACCCATTTGCGAGTGCTACGCTCTGTTTCGCGAACCCCTTTTCATGGCGTTGAGAACTATCCCGACCACAAAATTATATCTTTGGAAGGACATCTGATTCATGCAAGTATTCAAGAGTACTTACAAAGGACCGCCAGGTAACGAAGGGCTGGTCTCCTCACTGCTCTTCGAAAATATATTTTAGGAAATTCAGGGGAGTCGTTTTTGTAAAGAGAGTTGGTTTCTTGTCTCTTTTCGGTATTCTGCATGAATCACGGCGCGGGCTGGGCTGAAGATATCGCGTCATCGACCAAACATGATTCAAGATAAGATAGACTCTCAAGGGCCTGTCCCTGAGTGCTTGGCCTTCGGTCAGGTCGGCATGGCACAGCGAGCTGGACGCGTGGAACATTGTTTATCAGAAAACAGCCGAAATGGTCGTGATTGGCACCATGATCCTCATAAGAGCAATGATATTGACAGAGATCATCAACTTCAGGCAGGACTCAACCAACCCAATCGAGAAACATATTCATGCAAACTTCTTCCCTTGCGCACCCTTCCTTGCCATTCTGGCGACATGGACAAGCCCGGACGCACACCGAGCATCCCCCGCACGATCACAACGAGTGGAACCGGCAGAAGGTCTAACGTCCTGCCGACACTTTGGATGATCCAAAAGAAGAATCTCTAGTTGAGTGCTAATCTCATCTCATTTCGAGCATTATGGGGCAGGGACCGCGCGCCGAATACCACAAGACTAGCGGTCCGAACTCTTGTTGTGTTCTGTCACTCCATCCAAGTCTAAATCGGACGATGTGCGGCAAGTGCCCTCTCCTCTCTCGTGAGTTATGGTGGATCCTCCTGGGACCGATGGCGCAGTCTGTCTTGTCTTTCTGTCAGAGCATTTCAAATATTTTGCCATGTCGGTTTGATCTCATGACTTCGCGACAACAGTATCAGATCTTGGCCGAGCAACACGCAGCTGTGACGTCGAGTTTGGAAACTCTGCAGAGTTGCTGATTTTGTTCGCCACAAGCGAGACGAGGCTGTCCGGGCTCTGGTGATAGGGGGGGCCAACAATCCCAGTCGCCTCGTTTCAAAATTGATCCTCAAACTCGCTTAACTAGCCCCTGAACCCAACTCCACAAATAACAACCAACCTCACCACATCTTCAGCGCAGCTGTAAGACAACATGAAACCCCTTCAGAGAAGAGCTCGAAGCTGCATCTTGCCCTTGTGTTGAGTTCCCCTTTGCAGGACAGCGTGCGAAACTTTTAGCTGTTGATGAACACTGTTCGCTTTGCTTTCCGGAACGTCCACAATGGACTTGTTGAACTCCTCCCCGCCAACGTCCTTAGCAGGGCTGATATGGCGCGGACAACAAAGTCGTAGGTTCCAGGGACACCCCAGACAGTATGGAAGATCCTCAAACGGGCCAGATCTTGCAACCAAACATAATCCTTGCGGGCGATGTTGGTGGCCAGACAGCTGGCGAAAGACACACGCGGCTGTCCTATTGGCTAGCTTTTATTTCAAGTTGCTGAGTAAAGATCAGTCAGTCCCACACGAATTGCTTGTAACAAACCCCCTCGTTAAGCTTGTCTGCCAAGTCGCCAACCCAAAGTGGAAGACCGGCGGTTTGGTGTGCCTTCTTCTGTACCTGCCAGGGGTCGGTAAGATGCATTCACAATCGCCCTCAGCATGCCATTCTAAGCCTGGCGTACCCCAGATAAGGTTGGAGAATCGTGTCGTGGCGTCGCCTTGAGACGAGACAAGCCACCCCCTTCCAGATGCTCCTGCTGGCTGGATGAACACATCGCAGGTTCTGTTCCATGCAATGCCTGTATGTTGCGAATTCTGGGAGTCAGTCCGAGTATAGGCATCCCTGGTAAGGTTGCCTCGGGTTTCGATGCCGCACACACACTCGCTCCCTCACATCTGAACTTACTCCGTCCGCTTTGCAGTTGTGCTCCCTGCTCGCTCCACCCCAGCAGCCCTGTAAGCCAAGATGTCTCTGCCAAGCATGCTTCTTGACCTCACCACACAAGTTTGCAAGTTTGGCTTGTATCAGAACACTCGCAGGGGTTGAGGGAGACATCCCGATCCCGGGCTGGCCAGTTAACAGAACCCCGTCTCCGCAGGCTTTCCTGACCTTTGAATATTTTTCTTCTCTTATACTCCAGGGTCACTGCACTGCCCCTCTTCCACCTTTTCGCGTTCTCCCAATCGCTGCTCTTTACTTTCTATTCGACAGTCACTCCTTTGCGGCCAATTTTTAATTTCGCTTTTCTTTGCTCTATATACTGGGAGCTGGCTCTCATCTACTTCAAGCCAGGCTGCGCCGATCATCAACCGAGTCTCTTTCTATACTTCTGCATAGTCAACTCAACCACACTCATTTCCGCCACCGCCGCACCTACCAATTCAGTAATTCATATCCACACATCCTCAGCGCGAGGCATCGTTGTCCAATTTCGTTTCAAAAAGAGCGCCGAAAGAAACTCTACGCATTCCTTACCCTACGGGCCCTACGGGAGCAGCAGTATAACATTTTGAGTTGCACATCCTCCGATCATATTACGTCTGGTATGTTACATGAATGCCAGTCAACATTTTCCCCGAGACCCCCCGTCTGGTGGGTCAGTCGTCGAATACTTTCTTCATAACCCTTCATAAGTCTATCGCGGCTGACGACAACACATCCAGGCCTAAGTTATCGGCCCTGAATCCTAATCGATAGAAGTGGAAGATCTCCGTCATGGACTCCAACCAGGCGCAACTGTGAGCCCTTCCCATTTCGACCCCTCACGAGAAGCATTACTTACACCCATCATTAGCCGCCAGCAGATACAAACACCCTCATTCCAGTTCAATCCGAACAATAAGTTCAGAAGGGATCACCCCCCTCGGTCCTTCCCCGCGGTTACTATGAATCCAAATGAGATGTCGATGAAGACTGAGGCTGTTGGGCTTGGAATGTGGTCGACACCAACGCCACAGCACGTAACACGGCCTCGACCAGCAACGATACATGAGACCGGATTCTCGTATTGCATGCCAGAAGAGTATACATCATTGCCGGCCTGGGACTCCTCTACCATGCCTATGCAACCAATCAATGATGCACTTCCACAGACATACGCAGTACAACAGGACTTCTACCCCACGACGTCCAATGGCGAAAGTAAGTATGAGGATCAGAGGGCAGGGCCTTATGAGAATCCATATCTGACCCGGGTCTCAGATGGCTGGCATACTAAGCCTTGTGATGATGGACTTGATCTCCAAGGGCTCGATACAGATATGAATATGGGACAAGCTTACACTTCGGATGAGACTGCGCCGATTCTTGATTTAAGATACCCTGGACCTGGAATGGACAGTGACCGTCTGAGTCTCGAGCAGTCCTACAACTCTCGCCGCATGTCTGGCTCCTCCTTCACAATGTCAACCACTGGAGCACTATCGGAAATGCCTTCGTACGAAGACTTCTCTACGACTTTGTCAGAAGCACCATCTTTCACTTCAGATTACCCACCGCCATCCAACAGAAACTCCTTAATGTCGTCCACTCAACTTTCGCCTGTCGCATCACCGAGAATGACTCCTCAAAACCGCTCTGAGCTTGTTCGCACTCAGAGCCGGGGACGCGCTTCTCCTTCACCAAGACCAAGCATGCGATCAGCCCCTTACACCATGGACAGTACCCGCAGCAAGAGATGGTCAACCGGATCTTATGCTCCATTGCCGAATAGGCGCCCTTCTCCTTTTGTGTATCATCAAAGTCATGAGGTTTTCACACCGCATCCACCTAGAATGTCGTCCCGGCATTCCTCGCCAACTCTACCAAACACACAGCTTCCCCTGAACCTGAGCAATCTACAACAAACGCAACAGCAGCACCCTTTCATGTTAACAAACAATACCGGCTTCCACCGAAACAGCATGCTCCTTCCATCTCATAACTACCACGAGCCCCATCAGTTCGAGACACCACCACCGCTACTGTCCCACGGACTGTTCCGCATGTTGCAAAGCAATGCCGATCCACATTCATTACACTCTCACTACACCGACTTAAGTGATCCTCCCGATCTCTATGCCTCCCTGCACGAAGAGCAGGTACCACCTCCACCTGAGGACATGAACCCAAGCGATCCTGATCTCGTCCCACACGAGCAAGAACTTCGGTTCGATGGTGATCTCTACACACCTCGTTGGGTGCGAGGTCACGGGAATAAGCGAGAGGGGTGGTGTGGTATTTGCAAACCAGGACGATGGCTCGTGTTGAAGAACAGTGCATTCTGGTACGATAAGAGTTTCACACATGGCATCAGTGCTGCAACAGGAAGCCCATTTCAAGAGCCTCAAGAAACTCGGCGAATGGATGGGAACCCAGATGTGTGGGAGGGTCTGTGCGGAAGCTGTAACGAGTGGGTTGCGCTGGTGAGCAGCAAGAAGAAAGGCACCACTTGGTTCCGACACGCCTACAAGGTGAATCCCGATGAAACATTCCAATCATCTTGGAATTCGACTTTTGCTGACAATCCCGCAGTGCCATACACACCCAAAAATCAAGGATGCGCCGAAACGCCGACGAGAGAGCAGCCACACTCGAGCGCTGGGTGCGTCCACCATGGCAAAGCCAAAGAACGAGACCCCCATGACACCGCAAATGACTCCCAGAACCGATTCGTCAATCAACAATACACCCGCAACAGGCATGCTACCGCAGCACCAACGAAAAACAATCAGCCCTCTGGACGGCCTGTCCACGATGATATAGCACCAATCAACTTTTCTTTTGTCAGCAAACTGATCAGCGTCGGAACCGTAGACCAACGGCATGGTATTGAGGCAGATGGAAGGGAAAACGGGTGCACTTCATGAGCGGACGAGTTACTTGGGGCCAGAAAGAGAAGGAAGCGAACAAATTGGCTATCTGCTCGGAAGACGATGTGAGAGGGTCAGAGTGAGAGGAAACAGGCTGTTAGCCGCGAGGCAACCTACGCCATAGTGGCAATATACCAGTCCGGCAAGACCAAACTAAAGGGGTAGGTATAATTTGTGTGTATACATTCATTTGCGCGTTTGAGATTATCACGCAGGCGAGTCCAATACTTTTTTGATGATTTTACGACTTGTGTTTGCAGAGCATGGAGGCACCCGGGGAACGGAGGCAAGCATTGGGGCGCGCAAGAGAAGGGATGATCCGAAAAGCATCTTTATCTACCTTTTAATCAGTCTTTTCACGCGGTATATATGTATGTGGTTTTGTATAGACATGGCAGAGTAGTTTCCTGTCATGGAATGCGGGAAGATCTCTCGATGGTGAGATTAGTAGATAGTATCTTTAATGACCACCAGAATGACGAAAAGCTGAAACCCTCTATCGGAATTCGACAGCTGCATTCACTTTACATAGCGCGGTCGTTTATGAAATCTCTTCCCGATTACTCGACAAGATCACTTGTGCGGTTTCCTCAAGTGGATTGACCCGGACGGATAGACTCCTTTCCAGACGCTGATCGGTGATCTCCTGCCCCGGATGATCACGCATCTCTAGATGACCCATCATCGACCGTGGTGCACGAAGAAGCTGAAGAAAGGGAGCCCGATATGCCGGCCTCCGAATGCTCTTGACACACGTCTCGGACTCGTTTGGATGGTCAGGGGGAGGGGCTTGCTATGGTCTAGAAATATGGATCTCGACCTCGGCGGATACTGAGACCATGCTGAAACACTGTGGGAACCTGGTTGGCTTCTAGAAGGATAGAAGGGAAAGCTTGCAAGCGTGCGAACGTGTTGTGAAGCAAGACAGGGAGCCTTCGGATCTGTGGCGATTTGCTGTAGGGTTGCTAAAGAGGGGCTGGGAACGTGAGGTGTGAGGTGTGCTTGTCTGATGTTGTTGCAATGGAGGGCTTGGCGAAGTTGTGTAAAGGCTTGTGCGGCAAAACTTTGAAGTAGATCAAGCTCATTAAGACCGACGAAGTACAGGGCGATTGGATTCCATCTGACGTAAAGTGCAGACTCTCTTCAGCAAAAAACAACATCTGCCGAGTCGTATCTGAAAACCAATCGCACTGATCACTACCAATGAATACCGATTTCGAACCCAAGAATCCTCTACTGGTAGAAAAAGGACGTGGGCCTTTCACGAACAGACTTCTCGGGATTCTAGGTTTCCCGGCGGGTAATAAGAAACTATATAGATTTCGATTGGAAGCTGTGGGGTGCAGGTGGCTCGCTTGGACATATGTTTAAACGGTTTAAACTCATGTCAGATCAACGATTTGAGGAGAAACTGAATCAAGCATCCTCTTCTCGTTTGAGATTCTCTTGACCAAGATGTGCTATGACACGGATAAAGTCCAGATACCCGTTGATTCTTGAAGACGGAATCGGGAGTTAGTCCTTGAGGTTTTAGTTTTCGTCTCTACATGATGCACCTAAGCAAGTATCGGGGATATGAGGCGAGGGAAACCAGAACAGCTTGGCCGAACGCTATGGAATTGGGCGATTTCAAGCGGTTAAAGGTCCAGAGAGAGTATTTTTGTCTGAATCGTGAACAGGTAAGAGAAAAAGAAGATCCAGGGGCCAGCACCCCATCAAACATTTCACGATATTTCGAGTTTGGTAAGCATATCCCCCTAATGTAGACTGGCTCATCCGAGAATGCTTGCTGTTACTTCACTACTGCAAAGGTATTTGATATGCTCGAACCAGAAACTTCGTCAAGGGGTAACAATAGCAAAGTGTTGGGTCGATCTTGGCAAACCACAAACAACACGTAATACACGGCTTTCAACACGGGAAGAGTGTCAAGAGGGCCAAGAACCAGCCGGGTCTCTCTCGGTCAAGGTGGTCCTTTGGTCACGATAATATCGACAAGGTCAAATTTCTAAGTGGTCTGCAAAGACAGATTACTAGACATATTCACAGCCGCTCTGTTCTTGAGTTTCGAAAGCCACACTCTGGCTACACCATCTGGAAATCGGGAATTGGTAAACGAGGCAATTCCGGATCGAAAATGATTACGACGCAGCAGCCCGAGGGGTAAAAGTAACAGCATACTCCTGGTACCAATGAAAGAGTCTAGGCTGTTTATCGGTCCACCGACTATGATGGCTGATATCTTCTCACATGCTTGTCACGATCGATAAGGTAAGCGGCGGTATCTGTAAAAGCAACATATTGCAAAGGGAATATCCTGGGAAAGGAGGGAAAGAGTACCGCACTCCGTCACATTCGGCTTCCAGGTGGCTGGGATGGAGACGTTCTCTGGAGAACATCACACCACCATATCATATACCGGCATAACGGCGCCGCTCAGGAAGGATCGACGGCATCCCAAAGGAAAGGACGAGTAAGTATTGACATCGATCAACCATACATATGAAGCCGACTTCGGTTATGTCATGTGAAATTTGAGCACGTGGCTTACCTATGTTGACTGATTGCGACTGGCTTCAAGCCTAAGACTCACAGCCCGCTTGTTGGGATAACCGTGAACGTCACCAGAATCCATTCGACAGCTGTCAAGTTAGCCGGATGCAAGTTTGATTAAAGACTCGGTTCGAAATCAGATAGTCCATCCCCCTATTTGGGCGGTGGCGAAGCCGGTATTTGGTGAGCTGATAATGGAGAATGACTGGCTGAAAGAGTGTAATCAACGAAGTCTTCGACCGCCAACCCGATAGTCGACAGGTAAGCGAGGTACCTGGAAATTGGTGCATGAATCTGGGCTGAAAGCTTCGTGCGATTTCAATGTCCGTTTGCCTCTTCCAGGAACGAGGCCTGCAGCTTAGAGGGCCGCCATTCGTCGAAAGAAAGCATGCATGGTGCTGGTGGTGCATCCCACCATTGACCATTTCACGCCTTAAACTGGGAGCAGTGTTGTATCAACCGTCTTCTTCTTGTAAAGTTCAGGGGTCGCCCTTGGATGCTAGTAGCAATGTACATTGCTTCGTTTACTGACTGCCAGTCAACGACAGTTCTCTCGGATCTCCTGTGACGCATCCCTCACTCGGGGAGGAAACGCGAAAATGGGATGATTCGACGCCATCCCCCCTCTGACTGCAGATGTCTTCCATGTACTTTGGCAGAGAGACGTGGTGGTATTATTATGTAACATTTGAGCTCGTGCCTTCGTAGCGGTGAAAGGTGATGATGGTAAGTCGCTATCTGGTAGCACGAAAGGACATACTATTGTTCCAGACGACTTTGCAAGCAAGGCGATATCACTTGCTGGGAGTCTTCCATGTTCTTGTTCTTGACAAGTGAAGGAAGGAGCAGGAGGAGGGAGGGGAAGAAGAACGAGGGGAAACGAGCTCGGTTACCAGAGTGAGCACTGCACTGCACCGATGATTGGACATCAGTGGATGCTCGTCATCAAAAGAAACGCTTGGTACAGCTACGTATCAGCTTACGGCGATACCTTTGGGGGCTTGGACCGCTGTGGGGCTCGATATTCGAGGGCCTGGGAGGAGGAGTCTGGTCTGGTCTGGTCTGGGACAATTGAATTGAGAATGAGAACGAAGTCCCGTCAAGCATTGTCAAACTAAGTACACGCAGGAAACTATATTCGATTGTTCTTGCTACATGCAGGTCCAGGTCCAGGCCCAGTCAAATCTGTAAGCTATGAAAAAACGGTACCGGGTAGCTTCCAATTGCAAGCCTCGTGTTGCGATGCCTGCTTGCTGCGTTGTCCCTGCAGCTGTCAGAATTGCCTCTCGCTGACCTCCACAGAGTAGCAATTGGAATGCAGGGCAGCAGAAAACCACCTGTTTAACTAACGATATGACATACTGCAAACGCAGGTACCATCTCTCACATGGAGGACGGACGCTGATCCAGAGACAGAGACAGGAACAGAGAGACACAGACGTCTCCAAGCAGCGAAGATCGCTCGGGCCGGCAGAAACATGCTGAACAGCCGAATGCAGGCAATACAATACGATCGAGCCAAAGGAGAAATGCCATGTCATTTCATATCATTTCATGGCCGAGGCACCTTACTACTCCTTACAGTACATTACACCTGCACGTTTTAGTCTTTTTTATTTTATCTCACATATTTTACATACACATGCTGTCTGTCCTCCATTCGTCTGCGAACCAACACACAAGTAATAAACTCTGGCTGTGCTCCATCCGATATATCGTAGATAAGACTCAGGATACAGTCCGTCCTCTTCACATGTTCAAGTGAAGCTGCCAGCCCATCATATCCGCACCTTCTAGCCTGTCTGACACAATCGATGAAGGGAAGGCCCCGCTCTCCAGGGCCGTACATACTCGGCCACGGCTCTGGAGCATTTTTTCCCCCCCCGCTGTGCCTGGCCTGGCCTGGCTGGTCTGGCCATTCAGCTTGCTTCTTCCTCTCCTTCCTGCTTCCTTCTTCCTGGTCCCTGTGCCTCATGTCCTATTGTATGCATTACCTCAAGATCACCTCAGCCTGCTGGACCAATATTGTTGCCGGAACTTGCTGGACCTTGCTGCCCCCAACAATTGCCTTTTCTCACTCTGATTTCGCTATCATAACGCCAACGCTCTACAGTCCTGCCTACTGTACCGTTCTAAGTCCACTCACCCACTACCTACCTTCCTACCTATCCTTCTAGCCGCTATCAGCAGCTTGACCTTGAACTAAATAATCTGATCGCACTTCATCTTGCCCCCCTCACTTCATTTGATATCTGCCGTCCTTTCTTGCTTGCCTGCTTACCTTGCCGCTACATCAACCAGTATTATTATCATTATAACGACCGGGGGCTCGCATTTGGATGTCCAACTCGGCGTTCTAACCCCAAGTCAGCTTCCTCCCTCGCTGCCCTGTTTCCCGCCCAAAACCACGCCGTCTGTCCACTACGAATCCCGACCAAACTCAACCACGAAATGAAATGAGCATTCCTCGATAAACCCCACTGAGCTTGGGTACTTCACCGTACCTCCAGAACAGTAGAGTTCGGTTTTGCTCCGGATTTACTCTGCAGTGGCTCTCCTCTTTCATCGACTGCTTTCGGGACCCGCTACGACCTCAATCCTGGTACTTTTCTGCGTTACTCCTCATATCATACCAAAAATTGTTGCAAAACCCACTGTATTGTGATCGTGTGCCTCAACATCAACACTCCTCGAATCTCCTTGAATACCAATACCTGCGATCTGCGGACTAGCTATTTGCAAAAATTGTCCGTGATCAGCTTGTCCAGCATCCTGGTCCGCCCCCAGTCTGTGCCTGCTGCTGAATACTCTCCAGCCTCTGCTTACGCTTTGGTTCGACGTCAACTGTGGAATTGCATCGTAGTACTGTCGGTAAGGTTCAAACGATTGTGCTTTTACTGCACGCAAGAGACTAACTCGTGAATTCAAAGAGCCAGAACCCCACCTCAATCACATCCCTCGCTCCAGCCATGCTCTGAATGTCTTCAAGTCCTTCGAACCTAATTTCCGCTCTCGCATCCCTCACCACTCTACTCAGGACCAAAACTAGAACCCAAAGGACGCAAATCATCTTTGTGAGGGACATACAAAAAGGCAGGCCATATACTGGGTGAACTAGAGGGAGGGTGTTGTTTGAGCAGTCGAGGATCGCCTACCTCTAAGTTGCGGCCTCCAACATCAAACCAACAAAGCAGGAAGCATTCCTGCCTTGTGTCTCGAGCGCAAGCTAGCTAGTCATCTTTGCTATGAGTTGGGATCAACAGGCATACAGGCATGCCATCATTTCCTGGAGCTCATCCGTTTGCTAATAGTCTACAGCTTTGGGAATCCAAACGCTCAACCACCTACACCCACACAAACGCCAACGTCTGGCCAATTCCCAAGTCCAATTGCTTTTCAGACTCCGAGGAATAGTTCGAGCTTTGAGAATAGGGGTGGATGGACTCCAACGTTTGCGGAGGAATATTCTGTGAGCCAATTTTTTGGACCTGTCATATGAGTTTAGATGCACCTACCATCTTGAAAGAAACTCTGCATATCATCCTTGCAAAGCATTTTGCCATCTTTTTGGAGACTTCTCTACACTGTTACTACTTTCTATTGGGGGGGTGGTTGGTTTAGTGTAGTGGAAAACAAAATGGGACATCTCAAGCTGACTCTATCCAGGTCTTCAACGCAACTCCCGGCAGGTTAACAAGTGCGCAACAACACTTCGTCGAGACTTCTACCCCGAGGCCTTCGACTGCTTCCACCCAGAACCGACCTCTTTCTGAAGGAGATTTTGCTGCCGAACTCGCAACTCATGTTCACCATCTGTCGCCAAATCCCAGTCTCACATTGCCCCCAGTCGACCCTTCGAGTCAGCTCCCGTCATCACCAGGCCCATACTCTGCTACGCAAAGCCATTTCGATGACAACACCAATAGCCAGGTGACACCAAGCAAGCCTAGGAAACGTTTGGAGGAAGCCTTCAGCGGGCAGACTGCAACTCCTCCAGCAACAAAATCCAAAGGATCGAGGAAATTAGCCCCGAAGTTGGCCACGGATACAATGCAGAATGAGTCGCAAGATAGCCACTATGGCGCCTCGCAAACCCCGACCCACCCGCAAAACCTAATGTCTTTTCCATCAAGCTCATCGGAGTTCTTCTACCCCATGTCGGCCCCGGCAACGGCTCCAGTGTTTACCAACACAAAGCCATTCTGGGATCCAGATGCCAACATGGGCGGCATGGACCTCGACTTTACCGATGACCCTTCAATGTTCAGCATGGGTTCGCACAGAATGAGCAATTCTTACGACTGGGGAAGAAGCAATCAGATGTTCCAAGAGACGGTGAATGTGCCGACCCCGAGTCCAAATATCGCAACCCAAGGTGAACAGAGCACAATCAAGCGACAACGCCCGCTAGCCCCAAAAGTTCCTGCGTCAACCACAGAACTCCTACCGTCTACGATGGCCCCTTTTGAATTCAACAACGTTCCGGCTTCAGAAGACCCTTTTTCACCGTCAGCTCTTGGAGGTGTAGATCCAGGTCTGCTATTCAGTCGCAACAACCCGGTCCCCATGCCTTCCGAATTCCAAGACGTTACTTTACCTCCCACGCGCCCCGTTACAAGCCATGTGGAGCTGAAGCCGTATCAACACCAGTTACGAGAATCAATGCGCGATCAAGAGGAGCTGCGAGAGCGACGCACCTCGAGAGAGGGCAGTAGATCGCGCCGATTCGAACGAGGAACAGCAAGCTCACCTGTCAAAGGATCCGCGCGGCCAGGTTTGCAACGGAGTATAAGTGATGGCCGCGGGAGGCGATCCCAAGGTATGATCACTCTTGCCGCTATCTCCCAAAAATTTAAGCTAAATTAGTTTCAAGACCGAATGTTGTCTCGTTCCAGCACAGGCAGAATTTCGCCTGTAAAGCACCAACGCCCAAGTAACCTCATGTCTATACCTGAGACGGAACGGCCCCGAACTCGAACCGAAGTGAAGTTTACTATCGACGCCAATGGCAGAGCTAGGACGGAGACCGTACTTGTAGAGGAAACTTCTCGGACAAGCCATGGAGGTCCATCGGCGCGCAGCGAAGGGTGGGAGTCTTCCCAGTATGACGAGTCTTCTTCGGACGATGAACCAATCCTCGTTCCAAGCCGAAATACATCCTTTTCTCTTCCCCAACAAAAGCCACCAAAAATGGGGAATTTTGACACCTCCATTCGCACTCATGCTATACAGCGACGCAGCTCTGGTGGGTACAGTCAATCCGAGTCTTCGAGCCAGAGATCATTCCGGCGTAATAGCCTGGGAAGCGAGGCGGAGACTGTCGTGGACGAGGATGACGGTTCTGGCGATGCAGCACAAGCGTTACGCAAAGTCATGGAATCTCGCAAGAAGGGTCAAATTAAGGCAAGGAATCCACAGCACCATCGCTATTCCGATTCCACCCCCCGACGCAACTCACAGTACGGCAATTACAGCTCATCCACCAACATGTCACCAACGACTATCACCGATCCTGATGGAGGAGCTACACCATCGAGTACGAAAAGCGGCATGACTCGTTGCGTATGCGGAAATTCCGACAGCGAAGGCTTAATGATACTATGGTATGTAAAGAGTTCTACAGTCACTTATCTTTGGACCCTAGCTTACCTTTGTAGCGAATCTTGCGATAATTGGCTCCATGCAGATTGTGTAGGCATTGACCATCGAAGTCTCCCTCCGGTCTATGTGTGTGCTTTCTGTGCTCAGACTCCAAATCTTCGTGGCGGTCGAATTCGTGAGCCAGCTAAAGGGGCCACTCGGATGGGCTTGTCTCCCTTGGCACACAAGTCTTTCAAGTCGTTTCGGTGAAGCAGATCTACTACCTAACTGGACGAGCGTTACATAGGAAGAGTCAGGAACCAGCTTTATGAAAGCAGAAGCCGACCTCTTACTACCAGCGCCATCATACTTGGCGGACAGCAAAAAGCCTCCGTTCTTCCCTCGCTTACAGTTCGTCGGAATTGCTTGAGGGTAGGGGTAATTTTGGACGGAGCACAAGAGAATTTTAAACAGCACAAGACACGTTTCCTTTTGTCCTGATACCCTTCTTGTGTACAAATAATGGATGGGTTGCATAGTGCTTCATCGTCAAGCAGATGCAGGCGAATTAAGAAGAAGTAAAGTCTAGTACACCACAGTACAGTACAGTACAGTATGTGGGCATAACCTGCATAGCGAAATGTAATAACGTCACTATGCTTTTTGATCTTTCCCACCTGCCTATGTGTGAGGAGACTACGACTACCTACCTACCTACCTTACTTGTCTTTGTTGTGTTTTGTTGTGTTGGGCAGTACGCATGAATTGGCAGTCACTCTAACAGCGATGCGAGTTGCCCTGGATGCGTGCGCCTTTGTTGACAATCATAGCATGGCCAGCCATAACAGAAGGGGGGGGGCTTGGCTATTCTCAATAATACTTCAAACCAAGCTTCCTGCGTATTTTCAAGAATCTACCCCGCGGCGGCGACTAGCGGCCACTTCGAGAACCCGTTCCGATAATCGGCGGTGCGGGGCAGAGCAGAGGGCAGAGAGCTTCTTTCTTTCTATCCAGCAGAAAAGAAAGTTTATGAATTCTCCATTCCGCTCTTCATTTCAATTATTATTCTCATTCCTACCACAACTCAACATGACAACTCACAACATTGTCGTCTTCGGAGGGGACCACTGCGGTCCTGAGGTGAGCTCAACCAATCGAGTCGGAGGGTGGAAAGGAAGAATGGCATGCTAATGCTAATGAACTAAACAGGTCGTTGCGGAAGCAGTCAAGGTATGCGTGCATGCTTGCCTGCCTCCCTGTATTCGTCTCCCTAAATGCAGGACAGTTAGGGCTCACCATCTTCCGTCTCTAGATCCTAAAAGTTATCGAAGCTGAGCGCCCAAGTGCCGGGAAGTTTAACTTCCAAGAACATCTTCTGGGAGGTGTAGGTAGCTCTCATTCATCCCCCACTCCAAGCTCACAAGAACTCTTCTGACACAGTGTTCAGTGCTCAATTGATGCTACCGGCGAGCCCCTCACCGCTCAAGCTCTCGAGGCTGCTAAGGCCGCAGATGCAGTTCTCCTAGGTGCAATTGGAGGTCCGAAATGGGGCACAGGAAAGGTGCGTCCTGAACAGGGTATTCTCGCACTCCGCAAGCAGATGGGCACATATGGCAACCTTCGACCATGCAACTTCGCCTCGGAATCCCTCGTCGACATTTCTCCTCTCAAGGCCGAGGTCTGCCAAGGTACGAACTTCAACATTATCCGCGAGCTCACTGGGGGTATTTACTTTGGTGAACGCAAGGAGGATGATGGAGACGGAACAGCCTGGGATACGGAGCCATACTCTCGCCCCGAGATTGAGCGAATTACCAGACTCGCAGCCCATTTGGCACTTCAAGAGAACCCTCCCTTGCCAGTTTGGAGTCTGGACAAGGCGAATGTACTGGCCACAAGTCGGTTGTGGAGGAAGGTTGTGACGGAGGTTATGGCCAAAGAGTTCCCACAGTTGAAGATTGGACATCACCTCATTGACAGTGCGGCAATGTTGATGGTGAAGAACCCAAGAGCGCTCAATGGTGTCGTGGTGACCAGCAATCTTTTCGGGGACATCATCAGTGACGAAGCAAGTGTTATTCCGGGTAGCATTGGGCTTTTGCCTTCGGCCAGTCTGAGTGGTGTACCAGATGGCAAGAGTCGTTGCAATGGTATTTATGAGCCAATCCACGGTATATACTTCTTGATCCCCAAAATTGTACTTGACATTAATATTGTTCAGGTTCTGCACCCGATATCTCTGGACAGGGCATCGTCAACCCAGTAGGAACTATCCTCTCTGTCGCGATGATGCTAAAGTACTCTCTCCGTCTTCCTGCCGAAGCCAAGGCGGTTGAAGATGCCGTCCGAATTGTAATCGAAAAGGGCATCAGAACCAAGGATATCGGAGGCTCAAATAGCACAGTCGAGGTTGGAGATGCGGTTGCTGAGACACTTGCGAGCGTTCTTAAAGAACTTAAGTAAAGAGAACATAAAAGCAAAAATTTAAAGCCTTAATCTGATCACAAAAATTCTGAGTACCTGAATACCAATGCGCCGAGATCCGGGTCTGAAATAATGGCAGATCAATCTGGTAGGTGAAAGTACTGGTAACTCGTCACGCTAAAACCTAAGTCTTCCAACTAAATATCAAGCTTATTTTAAGCGTCTAGTTCATCAGGTACCAGGGCACCGAGTCCATTCGTGTCATTGCCAGCAATTCCTAGGTTTCTTGAACACGTTTTGCTGGAAGGGTCCGGTGCATCACGGCCATATCCTGACATCACACCTCCCACAGACACAAATAATATATTTTAGGAGCCCCAGACTTCTCATATTTTTTAACGACGCCGAATCACTCTTTCCATTCTCAATGCACTCAAGACAACTTTCATTATCACTTCAAAGATGACGGCTTCTACCACTCCACAACGTATCCACCCCAGAGAATACAATATCGCATACGATGGTAATCCAAAGCCCTCCACGCACCCTCAAACCGATTGCTGGGATTTCGCGTATCCGGGTGGCATTACTCCTTCTGTCCAGCAGAGGACTTCATGTCAGGCAAAGACGCATGTATTTTTAGAAGCCGAAATGGATTCGCCAGTACTTGGATCAGCTGGTACTGGAGATGTGGAAGAGAAAACACTAGAGAAAGATGCCCTAGACAATCACGAAGAAGTCGGATTATCAGAATCAGTTACTCATAGGAAGTGTATCCCTGGTGACGCGCATCAGAAATGTGACTGTCAGAGACCTGGTGACAAGGGAGGTGAAATCAGAAATGGAAATAAAGCTTTGAAGCAGGAAGACTCGACTGGCGTCCCAGAAAAAGGTATGCAGCAAGGTGGCATGAGGGCTTGGATCATGAGCTTCTTCTTTTCGCAGTCATAATCATGTCTTAGCCAGGCGATCGAGCAATGGAAACATATAGCAAGCACACTTCATCAGATGGTATCTTCGTGTTGTTGTCACCTGATTCGAGCTTGGTAGAGAAGGTGCAACTGAACAATGCGTCAAAAACAGGCCGAAGTCCACGTCGACATATTATCTTTTTCTTCTCGGGTCTCGAAAAGTAGCCATTTGCACCCAAGAAATGCCAATTGCGAAAGTACAGATTCAGAGCCCAGAATTTCTAGTTCTCTAATGACCAGCTCGACTCGAATCGAAAACAGTGTAAGCGATGGCAAGTATATGTATGCCTCGTCTGGGTGGTACAAGTCCCTTGCGAAATACGGAGTACCGCAGTATGTGGCCACCGCGAAATTGATCTGTTCATAAGCAATGCTTAGATACTCTGACAATATCATCTAGCATGCAATACGAAAGAGGTTTCTATAGGACCTATCATTTATTTGAGTGGTGATATGTGCATACGAGCCGCTAAGCCTTGCCGCCAACAAAAACCTTCATCGCTCTTTGAGCTGTGTTCGTAACCTCGAGTATCGATGAATCCAAAAATAAAAAGGTAGAAGATGTATAGATATGGATAAAGTAAAAGTAATGTCTCTTGTAGCTGGTTCTGTACAAATGATATCAATTTAAAGACGCGGAATAATCGTTCTGCTTGACAAAATCGCACGGTATGAACGGCATCGCAGAACTTATACACCATACGCTGCCCCGTTGCCGGTTTTATCGCAGAGTGTTGTAGGTTCCTAAATAATCTATACCCCAAGTCGTAGCATTCTCTATTACGCTTCAAGGGAATAGAAAAGCATCTTTGCGCACTCTCTCGGGAAGTGTTTTGCAGACATCACTGCCACCCCTTTTCATTTCAACGCAGCAGCACTAACTCCCTCTCAGAAAGTCAACGGCTTGTTTTTTCTGCTCTGGAAGCATCGGAATAAACAGGGAAACGTTCAATATAGTAGATGGAGGCATCAAGGTTCAAACCGTAGGTGCCGTCCGCAACAAACAATAACAAAGCTTATGAGCACCAGGAACAGACACTCAAAAAAATTGCCGAAGTGTTGCACGCCGCTGGTTATCTTCTAAAAGGAGTCGTAAAGTTGACAGTGTAATTGAAGAGCGGACAGGATTTTTGTCGATATGAATGAGGTATATGTTCGCCGCTTTGGGGCGATGAAAACAGTATGTCCCGTCTTCCCAGCTCCAGCTTTGTATTTGAAACTGTCAAGAAGTACTACCAAGTTATGGCATTAGTAGACTGGTGAACATCTTGCCAATAGGCGATTCATCATAGGCAAGGACTGGTGTAGCTGTGCTGGATTTACCATGTGATGCTGTGGTGGAAATGGATTGATTGTATTGCGCTTGCCTAATATTCGTTCCTTAGCTGGAGATAGTTTCTAAAATCATATATGCGCTCCTTGTCGGTTTATCTCCCGAATGTATCCTGACGCCTGCCCATTATGCCCAGCTTTCCAGCCTATACACCATCCATGCCCAGAACGCCTAAGATGATGTGTCCCAGCCCTTATTGACTTTCGCCCTCTCCCTTCTCCCTTCCAACAACCTCCTCCTTTCCACCAGTAGCCAGCACAACCTTCACAACATCATCCCTGATCTCCGGCATCGTGACACCCATCTCATTAGCCAAGACATCGCGGAAGCTAGAAAATGCATCCATCTTGCCCTTCATCAACTGATTACCCTTGCGCGCCAGCTCCACAAACTCGCGGGTATAGATATCGGGATTGCGGCCATTATCGACGTATTGGATGAGTTCGGGAGGTATGGAGGGGAGGGTTGTGGCGTGCGAGGCGGTGTTGTGGATTTTGAGGAGCTGGCCGTCAAGTTGTTTGCTGGTGGAGCGAACAGTCAGCCCTGGCCCAGCTTCTAGATACCTCTTCTGGGGCAATCATTCTGACGAAGGAGAGAAGTTGAGATAGTGACTTACAAGGCAGCTTCGAGGACTTGGTTCGAAGGGCGACTTGTGAGGTCATAGGCGTTTGTCTGGACCATAATCTGGTACAGGTCTTGGATTGCCTCCTTGACCTGCTCTGCGCATTCTTGTTAATTTGATTCAAGGCGGGATTGTTCGATAGTCTCACTCTCCACAACATCATGATCGGAGACAGGTGCCATGATTCTTAGGCGCAGGCGTGGGCGCGGTTGCTTCGCATTCTGTGGTGATGTTGAGTTTCCATCTTGGCTTGAGGTCCGCATCTTTGTATGGTGACCAATCACGGTGGTGGCGGTGGGTTCTCAGGGTCTGTCTCACGTGTGAGTACTTGAGTTTGTTGAACTTGAAAGAGTGGATTCTAGTTTTCGAAGGCCGTTTTCATAGAATACGGGACTTATAATTCACTGCACAGGGTTACAGTCAATCATTGTCAAAGATGGTCACGCCTAATAATTATCTGTAGTGAATGCACGAGGTGTGTCCTTCAGACCTACGGAGGTATACAAGCCTCTGATCTCGGCTAATCGATTCCAGCAAAACAACAACTATCAATCGCTCAGGCAACATCGGAACTCGTGAACCCTCGGGCAAGTAACACTTTATGACTGCATTGCTTGGTGCCCCGGTCTTTGCTGCATGTTTGCTGGTATTGGCGAGCGGTAACTGTAGCGAGAACTACCAAGTCGGCAGCTATAAACCAAGGACATTAGCTTCAGTTCTCAAATCATTTTAATACCATCTCTATGCTTCAAACATTCGGACAGGATTATTCGATGTCAATACCAGATACACGCACGGTTCTATGCACAGTCTCATTTCTACCATCACCGAGCCTTGTTACTCCTCACAAAACAAATTCCTCAACTCCTGATTCAGATGCTCTCTCCGAGAATCAAGTCCGAACTCCTCATCGAGCAGCTTCAAGCTTTTCCCTTTGCCCTTGGCATCAATATCCTCTTTCTTTGAACCTTCCTCATTGTCCTTGAGCACGGCCTTGTGCCTCTTGATTTTCTTTAAGATCGGCTCTGCGTCGCCTGCGACATATTTCTCATATTTTGCGTCTGAATTTCTCTTCGGCTGGTATCTCTCCAGGTACTCGGAGGACTGGGATGGGGATGAGAACTGTATCCTTGTTTCTGGAGTATCCAGGACTTCCCCCGAGGAAGAGACCATTTGAGAGGAGCCAAACGGTCCTGGGTGGGATCCTAAGGCACGGCAAGACTCGCTCGTCAAATCAACTACAGCAGCGCAGGGCCTGTGGGAGAAACATGAATTTGTCTCATTCCGAGTTATGGATAGACGAGATAGGGATGGGTAAGAGCTCCTTGGATATGGCGATTGTGGTCGGCATGGATGAGAGCAGGAGCATCCTTCATCTGTTGACGTATTTAGATCGACAGTCTGAGAGCGTGACCTGAAAGGAACCTCTTCTATGGTGTCTCCCTTAGGCACGGGGTCAAATACAACAGTCAGACGTTTATGAATCAGTGGAACCTCAACCATGGAGGGGTTTGTTCCCTGCTGCCTGCCATTTCCTGTTCGAGTCACTACCCGGCCAGCAACTGGTGTATCGGCGTCGAGATCGTCCGAACCATCGCTGGTGTACGACTCTCTTATCTGCTTCATTTCGTGTGACTGTCGTGTGGTTTCTCCGACAGTCTCTGCCCTCCGTTTGCGTTCTCTGTGGACGTTGCTTGGGAGCAGATTCATCCACCCGGGCAGTGGTTTAGTCTTGCTCGGTCTCAATGTAGACCCGCCGATGGGATTCAAAACGGATACGTAAACAACAAAATGTGTTATTTCTTGGTCTGGGGACATCTGTATAGATAACAGATGGCACATCTCGGTGTCGCTGTGGGAACTGCAGTCATCTATACAGCCATCGTCCGAAATGCCCATGTCAGCGGCGTTTTCCAACAACGGTGACCTATCCTCTCCAGTCAAAGGTTCACCCTTCTAGATATCCGTTAGCTCCCTGCCAAATATTTTGCCTCCTTACTCACATGGCACTTCTCTCGGCAGAGCGAGCTTCTCAAGCTATCCTCAGTTCGAGTTGCCCTTCTGTTTTGCCAGGGGGTCTTTGCCTCAGCCATCAGGTCCAATCTGTTGCGGCTCATTCCACCATCGAACCTCGTCACACTCTCGAGGCCCCTCTCCAGTACACGATCCGAACTCTCCCCCGCAGTTTCTACTTTACAAACATTACATAACGGGATCTCCTCCAATTCGACCCCGATGCATCTCGAACTTTTCTGCGTATCTAACTCATCCCCACTGCCATCCCACTTGCCCCACTCTCCTTTCTTGTCGACGCCTCTCGTCTCACAGTCGCTACATACTCTACCCGCATTTGTGGCCGGAACTTCCAATCTTGTGGCACAAACTAAGCAGCCAAAACATCCGCGATGCCAGAAACACCAACCCAAGCTTACCACCTCATCACCCCTCACGATACACTCACCACATACCCAGCATATACTCAAATCCAAGACAGCTCGCCAGCAGGGCGTACAGACGATGCGTGCCGATGAGCCTAATAATTTGGGTTGTGATCCGCGTGCCTGGCAATGCCAGCATATCGTACAGATGAAAGCAGGATGGGAATCAAGTGCGCCATCTTGGTCGGTTTGGAGCGAGGATACAGTGGTCCGATTTGTACTATTTGACATTGTGCGGGTCCCGTTACAGAGAGGAAATGGAGCATTGGGGCTCGCAGGACGTCGGAAAATCGATTATAGGAGCAAAACTATTATAAGGATTGGATGAACTAATTATGTTTGTGGAATTCGAAAGGAGCGTGATGTAAAAGCGAATGTAATGCCCAAAAGCTGTAAATTGCAAACCCAGCCTGGGCTGAGCTTCAACGTCGTCTAAACATGTGATAAGGTCGGAACGATGTGCTGTGACGAGGATCTGTTGGGATTGTCAGGCTGTCATCCGTCATCACAGAACAAGCAGCAGGAAGGAGCGAATGTAGTATCAGAATGCATTGATTCATCTCTCATCACTTCCAAAGTCGTGAAGGAAGGAGCAGTCACCGTGAGTTCTCAAACATTAATAGAAATAAGCAGGCCGTCAATCAGACAGGAAAAGAAAGTGTTCGTATGCCCATGATGGTATTATGCAATGCAGAAGAAAGGGAGATAGTGACATCAAACCATCATAGCCATTCATGACCCAAGCATTTTTTGCCCGATATGCAACGCCGCAGGAAAATTCGATACTGTACAGCAGCCAACAATAGCGCGCCAAACATCAGTGCGAAGCAAGAGAGGCCGTATCCTGCCACGCAAGACCGCTGAATTATCTTCATCTATAGTGTAGTACTTACTTGCGCATTTTTGGTCGAGCAAGCATATTGAGACGACTGAGACTCAAAACACCCTTCTTCTTGACGGGACTTGGAGTCTTGGGATTAGGAGTTGTCTGGAGCTTAGGTGCAAAGAGCATGTGGCCTTCAACAGCAGTCTTGGTCTTCTTGGGGGACCGCTCGATCTCCTCTTCAGTTTCATCATCAGATTCGACCCGGCGACGCTTCTTGTTGGCCATGCCGTGAGGAACAGAAGGAAGTGGCGCAGAATTCTCCTTGTTACTACTGGGGAACGAACCTGGCATAGCATTGGGAAGTACACTGGGGCGGACCTGTCTAACGCTGGCCTGGCCGGGTGAAGATCCGAAGCCCTTGGGAGATGATCCAAAACTGATGGTATGGTCGCTGCGGAACGTAAACGTGCCAGGTATTGATGGTGGGGGCGCTTGACGGGCTGGCTCGGGGAGTGGACGAACGCCGGCGAGAGATGGATACTCGACTACCTTAGAGGACTCTCCAAGCTTGGGTGGATCGGCAATTGAAGGATATTCGATATCCATCGCATCTGGCTTGGCTCTGCTCACCGACTTAGCCTCGTGTCTTGGGTCAAAGCCGATCCTTGAAATTGAACGGGGTATGCCGGATTTCATTGGTGAGGGAGAGTGCTGTATCGTAGCAGAGTTCTTGTTGACAGTATCCGGAGTGAAGTTAACGCGCTTGGCGGTCTTGCCAGCATCAGCACCAGGAGTGGCGGGAATTGAAGGAAGTGCCTTCTCAAGGTTAGGCCGACTGGGACTTCTCGCCAATGAAGGGATCGATGAAGGCTTTGTGACGGGCTTTTTGGCACTGAAGCTTGGGTGTCGGAGGATGGACTTGACACGATCAAACTTGCCGGGACTGTGTATCGAGCTCTCGGTTTCGGATCTTGCAATGCTGCCCAAGTTGTGATGGGTTGCGGACTTGGTCAAACGAGGCGTGCCTACCATGGACAAATTCGGTTTGGATGGCGATTTGGAGAGACTTGGGATTTGCGTCTTTTTCGCACTCGCAGCCCGAGATAAAGAAGCTTGGGTTGGTGTTGTCACAGCCATAAGCATGCTTGACTGGGAGCGTGCAATCGTCGGGGTAGATGGCACAGCTTTATTATCACTTCGGGAGACTGGCCGAGCAGACGAAGTATCTTCCGAGACATGCTTTCGAGCTCGCTTGGCAGGCGCTGTGTTCTCCAATCGCCCGCTGTGGCTTGTAGCCTCGGCGACTCGGTCATTCTTCTTGACGATTTCCTCCCGGTCGTCCAATTGAGCCTTCGATTGTGTTCTCTTGAGACTGTTCGTAACTGGTGTGAAGCGTCCTGGCTGGGCTCGGAAAGCAGAAGGGTGTCCCGCGATCGAGTCCATCTTCTTGAATTCTGCCATATGAACGTCACTGAACCTACCAGCCTTTCCTTTCGGTTGTGCGATCTTTCGTCCCGCGATTCCTCCTCCAAAGTCGCTCTCCTTGCGCTTTTCCTCTTCTCGCTCGGCGGCCAACTTAGCCTTAATCCGAAGAGCCTCTTCACGTAACTCATCCATCATCCGCTGGGCTTCAGGACCAAGTTGGGGACCGGGACGAGCAAATCTAAAGTCGAAGGTGGGAGAGGATATGCCGGCCTTCGAGGGGGTTTGTTGAGTGAGGCCCGAGGGTTGGTTGTCCTTGTTTGTTGTGTTGATATCAGTGAAACCAAGTCGCAGCCCAGAATCAGGTTCCTGGGTTGTGCTGTGGTGAGCCTTGCTTGGATGCATTTCTGCTAGAGGGGGCTGAATACGACCGGCAGTAGCTGGAGTACGAGGTGCAAGCGGGGAAGATAGAACGGTATCGAGGATCGATTGAGGACCTGAGGTTGGTGTTTCGTCACGCTCGGCAAGAGATTCGAGGCGATTGGACACATTATTCGGTGCCTGCAGAGGTTGGGAGTCAGTAATAATGTATTGAAATGGTCGGGTGAGCGCAAACACGGTACTGTACCTTTGGCGTCCGGAGCCTGGACGAGCGTCGTCGCGGAGCAGACATATTGAGAATTGGCGATTGACGATTAAGCCCTCCAGAGCTAGGTCGATTTATCAAAGCAATTTCAATTGCAACTGAAAGCAATGCAAAGCAGGGTCGTGTTGTGTTGTGTTGTATTGTGGTATCTGCAAAAGAGTGGATGTCGTTGTTCGATGAGCTTAGATACCGTGCGTTGTTGACTTGCGGGAGTTTGTAAACAATTCTTGGCATTCGTCACGCTAATGATTTTAGCGCCTCTCTCACAAGGCTGGAGGCGAGGCTTCCAGATTCTCTCCCCTCCAATTGATTGATTGCCTCATCTCCCTGCCAAAAGACATTGATTGTCGCATTCTGATGCCCTTGCAAGACATTGGATGATGTACATACAGTAGGGAATCAATTGGACCTTCCTTCTCTGTTGATGTCATCCATCCAAAAGAATGGGAGAATACAATTCGTTGTATTGATACCTAGATATGTGCAGCGATTTCGCGGCTGCCAATTATTGTAGCCCACAGCTTCGCCTTCGATGTTTACCTTTTCACAGGTGAATGAATGCACAGGACTTGGGACTCAAGTAAAATGTTCAACCCACTTACATCTGTGTTGTGTCTCATGGTGGTCACCTTCGAATGACATCTCTCGGTCCCCTAGAGTCAGTCGCATGCCGCTTCAGACCAGCGGCCTTGAGCTGGGGGAAATCAGATAGATAGATAGGTCACGGGGCCGTCTCTCGTCAGTCATCTTGAGTCGAGGCGGCGGTCAATGGTTACTGAGAGTCAGAAACATGTTCTCCTCGCGCATTGTCCGAGGGCGTTCGATAAATATATGCACGTTCGTCTGGGTTTACCCCACTTGGCGAAGGTATTCTTGCATTGATGGACCGGTGATTACTGCTTGGGTAGGGGAGTGGAAGGTAGGATATGAGTTGTTGGTGAGTTGTGATTTTATAGTAGTACCTTGATCTTAATGAATTCGAATAATGGACGAGGAATTGATTGATATGATCGACTTCTTCAATACAACTAACTGTACAAGTACAACCAGCCAGCTGGCGAGCCCAGCCTTATGGAGATGAAACGGGGCTGGCTGTACTTCCTCGAAAGGGACTAAGGTATTCCCAGTCCCGAGGAGATACCGTTTTTTGCACGGTCCCGAGATCTGCTGTCCGCTCCTTGGCCCTCTCCATCAAGCTGCCAATTGGCTGCGCCTTTCCCAGCGTGCGGGGTCGTCTCACTCACAGAAAAGTCTTTCTCCGGCGCGCGCGCGCTCTTTGGGTCCAGCGACAGGGTACAGTAGGGCAGCTGGTCTCGGCTCTCGAGGACGCATCATGCCGCATACAGTATTTTCTTCCTGCACCTGCCTGGCAGTCAATCTGGCACCCTTTGAGAGCATCCGAGGCCTGCGGGCTAGCTTCTTCTTTTCCCAGCAAAACAAATGCCTGCCTGCCTGCCTGCCACAACAGCCTCGAAGCTGCGATGTCCTGCCCAATAGTTGCAACTTATGCTGAGAGAACTTTTAATTACTTTTATTGCGATACGGGCCAGGTGACTCGGAACTGGCCGAGGAAGCTGCCTGTTGTTAGTCTACTAGATTACTGCGGTACTACTAGTATCCATCCATCAGTGAATCTCTCTCAGTGCATGCATGGATCGCTGACCAGGTTGTGCACCTGGCTCTTCGCGGTGGGTGGGGAGACTTTTGAGATTTTTGCACTTTGACTTGTCTGGGTAGGCTGGGCTGGCCTGAGCGAGCGAGCTTGAGTTGTGCTAAACAGTGCTCATTTCTTCCATAAAAAGTATAGGCAGTGCAGTTGACAGCCCCGGCAAGTGCAGTGGCTCTTGAGGTTGAACTAGATACAATGAACATATGTGATAGCCACCTACTACAGTAAGCAAACACAGCAGTTGACTTGAGTGAGAACATAAGAGAAGCGAAGCGAAGCGAAGCAAGGAAAACTCTTCACCCCAAGCGAGCGAGCGAGCGAAACAGATGTTGCATTGTCGATGGAGATGTGGTGGTACGTTTTAACAGAACAGACCCCTGCCTGTACATACGGACAGTCCAGTACTTCCTTGCTTGTAGCTGGTCGCCCCGCCCATGGAAGCCGTGGAAGCCATTAAATTTTGCAAGATTTTGTGGAGGAGCCAATAGCCATGCTTTTGTTTCCACTTGTCTGCCTTTGCCTGCCTTCTTAGACCTAATGTCTGTCCCCTTTAGGTCTAAGAAGATTCAAATTTGATCACACTTTTCCCAACTCTGCTTTGTATCCAAAGCACCAGGCTATTAGCAGCCTAGCAGCTACATCAAGAAGGTAAGTAAATAAGTAAATAAGTAAGTGAGTAAGTAAGTAAGTAAGTAAGGGAAGAGAGGGGTTGTGTGTGCAAGAGTGTAGGAGTTACTGCACCGATGCCGATGAACTTCGACTAGCCTCCTTCTATTTCTCCTCCCCTTCATCCAGCCTTTTCCCTTGGAAGCAACTCCGTTAGGGAGTCCCCATGGTACTTGGTACTTCTACTTGAGGAAACCACCACCAGACCAGCAGCGGCAGCAGCCTAGCCCAGCATAGTCTAGCCTAGCCCGTCCATTCCTAGTCAGTCAGTCCCTCACTCGGCTCCGCTCCCCTCCCCTCCCACCAGAGGCCGGTCGCCCCAGCCGTGTCCCCCCTTCCGCCTTCGCAGCAGACTCTGCAAAATTCAAATACCACACTCCCCTTCAAATCTTTTACGTATCCAATTCCTGATTCCATTACTCTACACTCATTAACTCACGCAATCAATTCTCCTTCCTCTATCTGTCTATCTTCAGCCTTCTCTCTCGACCGTCGTCTTTAGTTCGACGAACCCAGGAACCAAGCTCTCGGGTCCTAGTCCCTCAGTCAGACACACAGACAAGCTAGATCTGATACGATATCGGACGCACTCGCAGCCACACCACAAACCGCTTCTTGTTTACGTTTCTGGAGGCTCTTATCAGTTGTGACAGTGCTTGTTCAATCCAGGAACGCACCGCCGTGCAGTGGGGTTGTCTTAGTGGGGTAGAGCAAAGCTAGGAAGTCATTTTATTACCATTGTAGGACATGGCCGACAATATGTCCATTGACAAGAAGGAGTCTACTCGGGAGGGTTCCGAAGACTCCATGGACCTCAACTCCCCAACTCCAGAGGCTGAAACTGGAGCCCCCCAAGAAAACGCTGCTCAACAGAAGAGGAAGGGTGGCCGAAAGCCTGTGTGTTGCTGTCATTTCCACCCCGCATTTCTAGAGTACTGAGAACTTACAGATTTATGCCACTTCTGAGGAACGCAAACAGCGTAACCGTCAAGCACAAGCGGCGTTCAGAGAGCGCCGGACGGAGTACATCAAGCAACTCGAAGAGACTATCCGAGTACATGAGACCAATTTGCACAACTTGCAGACCGCCCACCGAAGTGCCGCTGATGAGTGTCTTATGTTGAGGTACAAGAACTCTTTACTGGAAAGGATCCTGCTAGAGAAAGGTACGAGCCTTCAGCTAGTTGACTTTACTCTCACATCTAAACATGCTTTAGGTATCGATGTCCAGGCCGAATTACGGGCAAAGACCGGAAGTCCTCATCTTGGACCAACCCATATGCCAAACATGGCCCAAGCTCCTACTGTCCAGAGAGCAATCATGAATCGGCATCATCAAGCAAGACGATCCAACTCCAGCATTGCTCCTAAGCTAGAGCCGGGAGCGCCTCTACAGTCTCCACAGTCTCGGCCAACACCGTCTTCTCATGCCTCCTCTCCAACCTCTCACTCCCCTGGATTTCATCCTCAAGGCGTCATGACCCCTCCTGCTTCCGACTCGCAGATGCAATTTCAACAGCAGCAACAGCAACGACTCCAGAACGCCAAGCCTCAACCACCTCACGCAATTCCAGGACCGTCCGGATTACTTGGACTTCCCGGAGGAATGGGAGCCCCCATGGGAACAAAAGGACAGGGAGTCGGTGGCTCAGGTAGTACGGGAGGTGCTCCCATTGGTGCTGCGTACTATCCTCCATCCGCCGATTACCAGAGTCACATTGAGCATATTAAGCAACTCGGCAAGCTGACCCCTCCCCTTCTCAATTTCTTTAATAGAGCTATGTTCGTCCTAGATTGATTCCGTGAGTACAGAACAGGAGTACGATGCGCAAGCCGATATGATCGATGACCAAGATCCCACAGAATCTGGCCCCGGCCCCTACCCTGAACCAATTCCGAGAACACAGCAGCAGATAACGAACCAATTCCAGCAGATGGGTAACCAAGGATCGAACCAGGGCATGCAGACTGGCGACCATCCCCAAGGATACACCTCCATGACACAGCAACTTATGGACCCTTACGACCCAATGCTCGACATGGATCCGTTTGGACTTTCGGCATCCATGTAAGTATCACGATAAAGGAAACACTCCATTGCACCTGATATAGTTCTGCTGCTGGTCTCAAAGCATGGGGACTTAGGCAGCGTTCTGCGCAGCACTTCATCCGAGTCTATCGACTTGACCAAATTTACTGACTCTTTATTCTAGGCAATTCCCTTCATCCTTTTCCTTTGATACGAGCTCGATGAGATGAGCGAATGATACCCAGGGGCCATGGCCATGGCTTGGGAAACTGCGGCGTTACTTGTGGCATTGCATTCTGGTGGTGTTTTTGGCCTATATGGGCAGCATTGATGGCGTTAGTAATTTGAGCCCTGAGCATATCCGATGAAAGTCAGACACTAGGTGTGTCTCTATCTATGGCATAGCAGTAAGCTTTTATTTCCAGAGGCTATCCGATTCATATGCATTCTTGGTGTATGTCTGGACTGATGTAGCCCCCCCCCCAACTTACGTTCACCGAGTCGAATTGTGACTCTGTGAGGAAGGCAGAATTTGAGAGCCATGACCAGTACTATTGCAATTGTGGGACACAGGGGTTAGTCAAGTGAGCCGCAACGGACTTTTCATACACGAATCATATTGTGGAAGCGCTGTGTCTTCGAGATCAAAAGCACTTCTCGGCTTGTTTGTCTTCTCTAGCTAACCCGCGCTGCCCAGATTGCCTTATAGCAAAGACCTCAGCTTCTCAGCATGGCCTACGTACCTCCGTAGGGAGGCAGGAACGATATTATCTTTCATAGACAATGCACCTTACCTACCAATGAACAATCGTAAACCTATGTATTTTCGCGCTCTACTTTGCTGCCGTTCAGGGCAATTTTCACAAATAATTCATGCACCCCACAATGGAAGTGGCTTTGCGCACTTGTGATTTGTGGTCCTTTCGTAACGTTGGGCGGCCACTTCGGATTGCAGTCTTTCGTTTTGCAGGCCACCTGCTCTTTCGAAATAATTGTACCTGTGACCATACCGCTGGAAGGGTCTATGTAACTTCAGACAGCTCTCCTTACAGTAGAAACTCGTGTTTTCAAATTCACAAAAAGTAGCCCTGATGATAACCGAAATTCATGAAAGCCCTAAACACAGAGCGCGCTAAGCTCGATTGGGTCCTTAGTCCCAATGGCCGAAGGACAATTTTAGTTTCAACCTCAGATTGTCAACAGGACAAACCTCTCCTCCCCAATCAACCCACTCATCCACAACTTCTCGAGAGACGGCTTCCTAGTACATAGGAATCTGTCCGTCTCGATCTTCCAGCAAATTCTCTCCGAATTGTCCCCTCGATAGCAAGGCCTTCTTCGGAGGCGCTCGATTCGGCGGACAACATGTCGGCAGTTGCATCAAAAGTAAGCATCCATTCCCATTCCCATTGTCATACAGCATCCAAAGCATCAAGAGATACTGCGCGAGTATCTCGCAGCGACTTCACTATGGTCATTGAAACATTCCGGCTGACCTCTTGGAATCTAGAACCTCTACGAGCTTCTCGGTATGCCGAAACCCGTTCCAGTCAACGCCGTACCTGGGGACCACGCGACTGATGAAAAGTGACAAATAGGCAATAACCACGATGAAGACTCCGACAAGGAACCTGAGCCACCAGTGAAGGTCATTGACAAGACGCCTGCAAGAACCACCAAGCGCAATGCTCCAGCTGAGGCCCCAGCTTCCAAAGCTCCAGCAGCAACCGAGGGTCGTGGTGGTCGTCGTGGAGGCTTCAACGGCAACGAAGGAGGTCAGTTGATACAATGCATACCAAATTTCAAGTCCAATTACTCACATTGAGCTGCATGAATGGCCACCTGTACTAACGACATTATCTAGCTTTCCGTGACCGCAATGCTGGCAGCGCCCACAACCGAACAAAGCCGACTGAGGACGGACGACAAGATCGACCAGCTCGTGCTCAGGGAACTTACGATGGACGTGGAGGAGCTCGTCGCGGGGCCCGTGGTGGAAACATGGATCGTCACAGCAGAACCGTAGGAGGGTAAGATATCTACTTCTCTAGCCTTGTGAGGACATCTTCTAATATCATTCGTAGCGAGTCTGAGAAGCAAGCCAGCCACGGCTGGGGAGCCAACGAAGGCGGAGCTGAGCTTGCTGACGAACAAGCTGGTGAAGCTATTGCCAATGCCGAAGCCAAGGAGGCTCTTGGTGGTGATGTTGCTCCAACGGATAGCGCTGCTGCTGAAGCAGAGGCTGAGCCAGAGGACAACCACAAGAGCTACGAAGATTACTTGGCTGATCTTGCTGAGAAGAAGCTCGCACTCGGTGCTGGTATCCCTGAGGCCCGCAAGCCAAACGAAGGCAGCAAGCAGGACAAGAAGTGGGCAAATGCCAAGGCTATTGCTAAGGACGATGAGGAGGACTTCGTTGCCGCCGCTGCTGGGAAGGCTAAGCGTGAGCGAGAACGCAAGCAGAAGCAGACCATCGACATCGATCAGCGCTTTGTTGAGGCCGCCCCTGAACAACGCGGAGGACGAGGTGGATTGCGTGGTGGACGACCATCCCGTGGTGGACGAGGCGAATTCCGAGGAGGACGTGGTGGACGTGGTGATGGCCCTTCGCGAGGAGGTCGTGGCGGTGGTGGACCTCCTCAACAGCGTGGAGGCTCATCTATCAACACCAGTGACAAGACTGCCTTCCCAAGCCTGGGAGCTTAAAGTCTCTGGCCAAGAGCCAAAAAGTCTCCAAATGATCTTCTGAGTAGTGCGAATCCTTTACGATGAGTCCCTACATACGAATGATCGCGAGCAAAATCTGTGTGCACGGGGTGGTAGTAAAATGGGTAGTCGATTCTTCGAAAATGGACAACTAAGTGGAAATGGTGATTGAATGTTATTACCAGTCCCGTCGGTTCTCTCTTGCGCGTGTGTTCTTTCATTTCTCAGTCAATAAAAATTCTCAAAAGCATGTGGATGGACTCTTTTTGCAGCGGAAATGTCTCGGTTTCTAGATTGTGCACAATTTTGTGAGGGGCGTGCATAATCCAGCTCGGTGTAGGGGAAGATCTCATGTTTCTTCTTCTTCTCGATTGGGTTATATCCTTCTCTCGCATGGGCTATGGCTTGTAACGGTAGAGTCTTTGCAAAGGGCACTTCTTTCGAATTAGCTGCTGCGTAATCAAAAGTCAAATGCACGCATTGTTCTTTCAAGTCGACTGGAGAGGCGGATCTATCTCTGTAGGAGAGACTTGAGGTAAGTGCGGTATTAGTTAGCTGGCTCAACTACATTTTGAGACTTACCCGACATTTGCCATATTCCTGGATCCTTCCGCGTGCGTTTATTTAATCAGAGCATATTTGTGTGCCCGCTTCCATCACACCGTACCTACGATGCTTCAATGCTGCTCCACTTTGTTGGTGCCCAGCAACGAAGGAGCGCTCCGAAGGGCTTCTGTCGAAATTCGCAATCCCTGGAAGTTGTGATCCTTGCTGCTCCCGTGCAGTTCTCGGTCTTCGAATGACAGCATCTACACCCTTGGTCTGGAAAGAGTGACTCTCCGGCAGGTGGAATAGAAGCATTCTGACCTCTGACAAAACTTCACAGAGAAGCAGAATCTCCAGGGCGAAACTTTTGCGGGTGGAGGACGGCAGCGCTTCATAACGGTCTGATTTTCTCCGGAATTCCTTTCAGTCAACCAATATATATTTTTTGCGTGGGAATATGGAGCGATTTACTTAGTTTACAATTGGATCTCTGGAGGAGCTCCTCTAGCGGTTACGGCACACGAAGTGAAACCGATGATTCGAATCTCGATTTAACTGGAGCTCACAGTCGATGCAGCAGGATATGGGCAAGTCTTTCGTCAACGGAAATTCTCGGAGAAGTTTCATTTGCAGAGATACACCAGCCGGAGAGTCCAAGCGGGCAAATTTGAGCTGGCATCGGAAAATACTCTGCGGCTGTGTGAAGTCTTGCAGGTGCACTCGTGGTTGGGTACCCTTAGGTGAGAGAATTGTCCTTTAAATTGCGCATTACCAGTCTCTATTGAGACGCCAATGATAGCTGCTAAGCTAGCTTCCATATTGCGAGTAAGTTTAAATGGCAAGGACAACCCAATTGTAATTCAATTCCCTGTTCCTATTATATCGTTTGTTGGTTCTTTACTGATGATCTCATTTCCCATGCGTTAGGCTGCCAGTTTCTGGCGCATCATGAGCATGAGATGTCTTGAACGGCACTTTCAATCAATTTATTGGTACTAGCTATCACTAGCCAGCCGAAGAAGAATTGCTTGTTCAACATCGAGCAGTGTACAATCAAATTTGTCAATGTTGTTCAGTACACCTCACGTTGATGAGGATCGCTTCTTCGAAGCGAGCTTGCCACCAACTAAGCCAATTCGAGACTACTTATTTGCTTGACAATTGCGTTTGCGGATCATTATCCTGGCCTTTGCCATCGATGCATCCCAGTGGAAACTTATCTTACACCTTTGCATGGTTGCGTTATTCTACACTTGAATATAAAATAAGTCTAAAGGGTTTCCCAATGTGCTGTACCTTGGATGCGTTGCAATCTGTCATTCCCTTTCGATAATTCCCTTCCCTGTTCCACGACTCTTATATGTACAATCAAGTGATATTGAAGATCGATACGTGACGATTTACCCTACCTCTATCACTTAAGTATAATTGCATCAATTATCAATGTAGAATCAGTTTAAATAGCTCAATTAATAGCCAATTAGTACTTTGTTACTTCTTTATTATTCTTCAAGTATACTTCTTATTTCTTGTGATGGATAGTTCGCGTAGTCACGTATATGTTGCAGATCACGTGACTTAGGAGTTATAGGAGGTGACTAAATATAATATTATAATAGGACTAGTAGCTACGCCGTCTATACTTAAGCTTAAAGCTTTTTTTAAAATCTCTTTTCTTTTTATTTTTTTTATTTTATATTATAGTTATTAATAAACTTTTATTAAACTATTATATTAAAAAAGATTACTTTTACTTATAAAAGTCTTAATATCTTTAGCTAATTTCTTAAGTACTTATTAAGTGTAATTAAGTTATACTTTTAGCTCTCTTTCCTTTTTCTTTCTTTCTTATAGTATACTTATTTTTTTAAGTATTTTTTAAGTATAATTAAGTTATATATTATAAAGTACTACTTTTCTTTTATTATACTAAAACTTCTTTTAAATAAGTAATATTAATTTTTTTAGGAAATCTAATAGAACTTATTATAGTTCTTTTAGAGTCTTTTTCTTTACTTATCTATTAGTATTTCCTCTTTTTTTAATAGTTAACTAATCTTACTCTTCTTATATTAATAAACTCCTTATTATTATTTAGCCCTTCCTTTATATTCTCTCTTATTATTAAACTAAAGAGTATAAATAGAATAATCTTATATTACTTAGTTTATACTTTAATACTATATCTCTAATAAATAATAATTTTAAGAATAAGGATACTAAGTAAACCTTAGCTATATAACTAAAGTAAACTTAAAAGGATTTCTAAAAGTTATTAAAGAAATTAAGTAAGTAATAAGATAAGTAAAATAAGACTATATAATAAGTCTTTACTCTTTTAAAGTAATTAAATACTTAAAATTCTTATAATAATAATAGAGATTTAAGTAGTAATAACTCTTCTAATAGAAATCTTAGTCTTTCTTATCTTACTAATTAAGCTTACTATTTAAATTATAGAAAATATTTTTAAAAACTATATATTAATAAATTCTTTAGCGATTCTAAGAGCTTAGAGTAATATACTATAGAGGGAAAGACCTTAATCTCTATATAATAAGAGAATAGTAAATATATAGTATATAAAATATAAGGTTTATAAAATAATAAATAGACAGAATTAAAAGATATTATATATTTAAAGAATATAAATTATTAAGTAAGGAAAGAAGTGTAAAGTTAATTAAAAGGAAAAGAGCTATTATTATTATTTCTAATCTCTTGGAGAGATCTTAGCTTAAGTATAATACTAAGTATATAGGTCAGGTAATAAAAGTATACTAAGACTAATCCCTACTATATACGTCCCTCCCTTTAAAAACTCGTCCTCGAGTATTATAATAAAGGAATATAGTAGAGCTAAGCTATTTCTAAAAGTATTAAATCTCTAAAGGTAAAAGTAGAGGTCTATAGTATAGAAGTAATATTAAAATTATATAAGGCTTGAACTATTATTAGTCTTAGTAAAATCATAAATAAAGATTTGCTTAGCTTATCTCTATAAGATTATTCCCTATTATAATACCTTTATCTTCTCCTTTAACCTTTATAACTATAATACCTCTACTATCTTCTTTCTTCTCTTTACTTAATAAGCTTTATAACTCTTTTAAAGTTATATAAGAGGCTTCTTTATTCTTCCTTATTACTATACATGTTCCTTTAGCGATAAAAACTAAATTACAGCTGCTTTTCTCCTCTAAGAGCTTACTTCTAAGAGTAAATAACCTTTAAGAAAGTTATAAGAGTAGTACTACTCTTTCTTTAACTAAGGTAAGTATAAAGCTTAATTACTTTTCTATTCTAACCTCTTTTCTTCTAATTTCATAATCTTAAGATTAAGTTTAAGATTAAAACTAATAATTTCTAATACTTAACTTAAGTTAAGTAACTCTAAGCTCTTTAACCTCCATTAACTATACCTCTCTCTCTTTATATAGCTCTTATATACTAAAACCTTATACTAGAGCTTTATGTAACGTATAGTCGGGCTGGTGTTGCTCGAAGGTGCGAAGGTTGGTGAGTAGGTAGGTAGGAATATTATCACTGATTAAGGCGGGTAACTATTGCAAGTTACTAAGTATATATAATGATACTGTATTTGAATTAAGTATAAGGCTTTTATTTACTATTGGAAAAGCTATAAAGTTATATAGAATCCTTATATTAGTAAATTAATTAAATTACTTAAATTATTACCTAAACTTAAGAAATTTAAATAATTCATTCTATAATCTTCCTATTACATGACTTATAGCTTTTCTATACTAAGTCAGGCTCTAAGTAAGCTTAACCTTACCGAGCCTTAAGGCTATATTATATATTGCAGCTAATAGTTATAATACTATCTCTCTTCTGCCTTAGTGCGTCCTTATACTTTAGATATACAGTAAGAAATATCGAGCCTTAATAATAACTATCCTTCCTATTCATTATGCCCCCTAGCTGCTATAAGTACCTAAAAGAGAACTAATATAACCTTTTTTCCTATATTCTTTATTATAACTTTAAAATACCTTCTTATTCTTATTATGAAAAGGATTCCTAAAGAATCTGTATTATTTCTTTTAACTTTAATTAATACGCTAAGTGTATTTACGCTAGTGAAAATATAAAGTGTAATATTTAGGGCCCTTTAAAGAGTAATTAGCGTAAACTAAAGTAGACTAAGGCTGAACTCTCCCTTACTTAAGAGAAGACTTAACGTGATTAGTAAAAGCTAATTAAGAAGCTAGCTATGTAGTAGGCTAAAATTTCTTAAATAAATAAATAAAGGAAATTGTTTTATATAAAAGTAGTTAAGATACTGCGTTAGGATCTCTATTCTTTAAATAAGTTGGAGGTAGTAAAGAAGAGGGAGTGCCGGGCGACGGAGTAGGTAAAGGCCTCTGCTTTACTAGTGGTTACTGCGGAGCCCCTGAATCCCGTACTGGCTAAGTAATTGGCTAATTTTGATTCCTTAAATCCTATGTAATTAGCTTTGGGTTTAAGCGGTACCGATTTTTAGGGATTACCTGGGTTTTTAATTAGAATTATTGGATTAGATCCGGGTAATTCAAGTTTTACGTGGATTCCTAAAAGCTTTCCTTATACCTGTACCCTTTTTATTTTATTAAATATTCTTACTAATCCTTAGTAGTAGTTTAGGTATTAAGTAGCTTTTTTACTTTATATACATTGGAATTATTTTTTAATTAGAGTTTGTTATCTATTATTAGTAGTATTAATCCTTTAATAAGTTTTAGTAGGGATATATAAAAAACCGAGTAGAGCTTAGAGTTCTTTAATAGCTATAATTTAAAATTAATAAGTCTTATTTTTTTTAGGATTTTAAATAGTTTTAGTTTTTTAAAGTTTAATTTTGTACTTAAGTATTTTATTTTAATATATTTATATAGTAAGTATACTTTATTCCCTTTTTTTAGTAAAAATCTTATACTTTACTTTTAATTATTATACTTTACTATTCTTAGATTAGAGAAATTAATATCTTTAAATAACTATTACTATAGTTGTTTAAACTTATCTATAAGAATAAGTGCTTACTAAGCGTTATTCTTATTCTTCCTTAGCTAGTAGTAGGTTTTAGGTTCGAAGCTGTAGTTCGTAAAAAAGAGTGAAACTAAGGTAGTCTTGCTTTTAGCACTATTAAGAGTAAATTAGGTAAGTAGTAGTAATTTTACTCAGTTATTTTATTCCTAATTAATATAACTGCGTAAGTATTACTCCAAGGACTAATTTAGTTATTTTATTTATTTATTTATTTATAGGTGAAATATAATAAATAGTTTATAATTTAGTCCTATTTAGTTCATTAGTAATATCTAAAACTTTAAGGTAAAGAATTTATCCTTATTAAATATTACTTTCTTTAGTAATCTATATTAATTTACTATAATCTTAAGAAATATATATACTAATTCTTATATATTACTTCCTTCTTTATAAAATATAAAATACTTATACTTAATAAATCGATTTATAATAACTTATATAGTGTTATATATAACCTTTGTTATTAATTCTCTAAATAGTAATAATTTAATAATAAAGTTAAATGTAATTAATTCCTATACTCTTTCTAGTATTAGGGGCGATTAGAGTAGTTCGTAGGGTGCATGTCTGTCTGACTTGCTTTTATTATATAAGTCGTATTTCCTAATGATTATTTTAATATACTTTCTTATTCCTAGGAAGTAGTAGTCCCTAGCTATCCTTTCAAAGGTCCTTGTGATTTCCTAATATTTATAGGCTAGCAGCGAGTATTATTCTATTACGAATTATTATTTCAATTTAGCTAGGATATATATAAGTCCTTTAAATTATAGAATACTATTATTATTCGTGAAGAAGTCCTTTATTTATAATATTAGTACTTATAAAGTATATTCGTTGCCTAGATATACCTTTCTGATTTATTACGCGAGTATCTTATCTTCTATTATTATAAGGATTATAAGAAGCTTATAATTGTATTTCAATTTACTAGTTCTTACCTTGAGTATTACCCTAGGTCTTTCTATTAGCTTACCTAAGTAATTCTATTATTTACTAAGGGCATTAGCCCTAGTGTTTTCCGATCCTTTTTAATATATAATATTAAGCTTTAGGGTAAATAGTTCTTTTAATTACTTAACTTATTATTAATTCAGTATCTTAGTTATAATAAAGAATATAAGATTCTTATAATCTATCTATACTTAAATAATATATTTTGCTTTTTTTAAGTAATAGCGCTACTATTTATACACGACTACTATAGCTAATAGTTCTTTATTGTGTATATTGTAATTGAGTTTAGTAAGTAAGAATATTCGTGAGTGGTACGTAATAGGTTGTAATTGCTTGTTATACTTCTGACTTAAATAGGCCCTAAGGGTAAAGTCCAAAGTATCGGTTTTTATAATAATTTCAAGCTCTAGATTGTAAGTAACTAAAATCAGAGTTTCTATAAAGTACTCTTTTAGAAATAGAAAAGCCTATTTAGCTTCTATTATTTATTTAAATTCTTAATCCTTTTTAATTAAATCTGTAAGTGACTTAGCGACTAGGGAATAGTTATATATAAATCTCCTATAAAAGTTTATAAACCTTAAAAAAGACTATACTTATATAACTATTATTAGAACAGGCTATAATAATATAGCCTTAATTTTAGTTAGGTTTATATAGATTCCGTGTCTTCTAATAATAAATCCTAAGAAGTAGGTTTTCTTCTAATGAAATTCACACTTCTCTAGTTTAAAAAAGAGTTTAGCAGTTTTAAGCTTAGCTAATACTTTCTTTATATACTAAATATACTTAATTTTATTTTTAAAGTAAATAAGTATATTATTTAAGTAAGTAATTACGAAGATATTAAAGTATTTATATAATTAGTTATTGATCATTTATTAATAGGATATAGGTGCATTTATAAGCCTAAATAGTATAACCTAGTATTTATATAAGCTGTAGTATATTCTGAACACTGTCTTCTATTCCTTATTCTTTTTCATTTGTATAAGGTTATACGCGCCCCTTATATTCAAAGTAATAAATATTATAGCTTCTTACAATTGATTATATAGCTCGTTAATTAAGGATAGTAAGTACCTATCTTTAATAGTAATGCTATTAAGTATGCGATAATTAATATATAAGTGAAGCTTTCTATTCTTTTTTAGAATAAATAGTATTAAACTAGTAGCTAATAAAGTAAATAATTATATAAAACCTTTTACTAGGTTCTTATTAATATATTCCTTTAAGTACTATAATTCTATTACGAATTATTAGTATATTAATCTAAAGCTAAGTATCTTTCCTAATTTCAAGAATATCTTATAATTCTATAGTTAGTACTTTAAAAGGGCCTTATTCTTAGGTCCTTTAAGGAATAGTAACTCGTATTCCTTATACGTTACTAGTATTTACTTTAACGCGGAGGCCTGGGCGGAGTCTTTAGTAGTTAAAAGAGTGATATACAGTTTTTTTTACTTTAGGGTATTAGTTCCCTAATTAAGTATTCTATAGTTACTTTCGTACTAATAATAGTCTAAAGTAATTCATTCCTTTTACTAGTCTATAATAGGATTATAAAGTAATAGTTATAGTATACTGAGTATTAGCTTATAAGTTCCTAAGTTAGTAATATCGAATTCAATGCCTTTAATATATTCTTATAATATTTTTATAATTAACTAATTGATTTAAAGGATTACTTATTTATTTAATAATCTAATAGTATTTCTATTTAGTATAAATAAATAATATAGGTATTTCTTTCTGACTAATCGGAACCCGTGATTTAAGGTTATTTATTGATTTATAAAATTGCTTATTACTTTAGAGTCTACTATAGCTCTAAGTATTTATCTATTGATATAAATAATTAAAAAGAGTTACTATCCTCTTTTTATTATATATAGTTCCTTATTATATAAGGTCTTAGGCTCTTTGTAAATACTTATTAATAGCTTATTATTAATAAGGTTTCTTAGTTTTTTGAAGATTTAAGTATTATTAGTAATTCTTTTGTGAAGAAAGGTGATTTATTATTAAAGAATATAAGTACCTTATAATATAATTAGTAATCCCTATTAATCTTATTAGAGTAGTGAATCGTGTATATATAATTCTAATAAAATAACTATGTAAGTTCCGCGTATTAGGAGTGATTAATCTTTATTACGTCTTTAGTTCCTTAAAGCTTATGTATCTTCCCTTTATATCCGTTTTATTCTTTCCTATAAATCTTAAGCTCCGCTCTAAGCTCGGGTATATATTTCACATTTTACGTAAATACCTTCTAGTATTATTAGCTCTAGTGAATTACGGTATTATTCTTATCGTATCCTGCCTTATATCTGCTAATTATAGTGTAAATTCGTATTATATACTTTGTATATATATTTTTCTTAGTCTTTTAGTATTATATAGCCTCGCCTACCTTCTGCGTAGTAGGGTATTAATCTATGACTTCCTTATAGTTGCGGTTATAAAGGGCTCGTACTTCCTGGACTGCAGTCTAAACTAGCTTTCTTTTACTAGCTATATTATAGATAAGGTATTCTTTTAGTAATATTTTCAAAGTATTAGATAGGAAGACATTACTTAACAACTTATTCCTACTATTATTCTTATCTTTTCCCTTATCAAGATTAAGGTTTTATATTACCTTAGCTAGTGCTTCTGTTATATCTTCTTACGCTTAGGTAGTATTGAGTATTATTAGCCTATTATAACCTCCTTTACCTTATATAGTAGTATTTAGCTATTTTCCTAGCGAGTATTTTTAAAACTATTTCCCTCTGCTCTTACAATTCTGTGTCATATAACCGGGTTTTCTACAATTGAAATATATTTAATCTTATAGGTATTTATTTCACTACTATAGCAATAGTTCTTTTCTGTAAGTAGCGTCTAGTTTTATAAAGTCTTTATAATCCTATCTACATAAGTAATTATTTCCCTTAAGCTTACTTTTCCCTATTCTACAGTAATTTAAGTCGTATTTCTCTTTCTTTTTCATACTACGCTTATATTAATTATTATTGATTTTATAAGTAACTTTAATAAGCTACTCCAGGTTATTAATAGTACTACTATATTAAAGGAATTCGTCTTTAATAAAGTCCTTAAGCCCTTTTTAATAGGCGTAGCTAAGTGCTTTATTATCCTACTCTATATAAGTGGAATAGCGTTGAAAGTCCTAAGTATATATAGTAGCTAATTCCTTTTACCTAAGGAATTCAATAGCCCTTTCCGCTTTTCTTCTTTTATCTATAACTTTAAAATTTACCTTAATTTCTATAGCAAAGTCTTCCTAAGTACTGAAAATCTTGATAATAGTGTCCTTAGCTTTTCACTTGTTTATAATACTGTTTTTATTACTCTAGGAAAAGTAATCTTCTAAGAACCCTTTAATTTAGTTCATAGCTTTTCCTTTAAGTAAGGTTACGACCTATAGGACTTACTTAGTCTTAGATCAGAATTATGCCCTATTGAACTTAATATATAACTAAAGTTATAAAAGAAACCTATAGAAATAGTTTCTTTCGCTATTAAAAGGCTTAATACTTTTATACTTAAAGTTCTTATCGATTTCTTTAATAAGGGCTTATAGTTTAGCTAAGGCAGTGATTAATAGTACAGGTATTACTATAGCAGTGCCTTAAGTGCTTCTAAAGACAGAAGATATTCTTGATCTAATATATGCGCTGGTACCTATTAATACGGTGCTTAAAGTGTAATGTATAATTAGGCTAGTATTACTTGAAGGTGCGAAGGTTGGTAGGTAGGTAAATAGAAACGCTATTACTAATTAAGGCGAGTAACTGTTATAAATTACTAAGTATATATAATAATACTGTATTTAAGTTAAGTATAAGGCTTTTATTTACTATTAGAAAAGCTATAAAGTTATATAAAACCCTTATATTAATAAATCAATTAAATTACTTAAATTATTACTTAAACTTAAGAAGTTCAAATGATTTATCCTGTGATCTTTTTATTACGTGACTTATAGCTTCTCTATACTAAGTCAAGCTCTAAGTGAGCCTAACCTTGCCGAGCCTCAGGGCTATGTCATATGTTGCAGCTAATAGTTGTAACACTTTAACTTATAAGCTAAAACATAGATCTTTAAGTTAAAGATACTATTTTCCCTAATTAAGCTAAGTTAATCTCTTTACCTTTATTTCCCTTCTACTAATTACCTTATATATAGACTAGATCTCTATATTAACTTATATTAATTTTCTATAAAAGTCTTTACTTCTTTAATAAACTTAGTAATATTAAAGCTTCTCTAGGTAAAGTTTCCTTCCTCTATAATATATCTTTAGCTCTACTATCACTTTTCTAAGTTTAAACCTTAATTACTTTACCTTATAATAGTCTCTTATTCCGCTATTACGAATATCTCTTAAGAAAGGGACTCTCTAAGCTACTTAGTAAGTCTTTGTTATCTCTTCTTCCTTTAATATATTAATTCTAGTAATATTTTTATAAGTTCTACTACACGATCTTTAATCTAAAGCACTTAAGTATATAACTACTAACTGTAACGTATAGTCGAGCTAGTATTACTTAAGAGTGCGAAGGGTTAATAGATTAGTAAGTAAGAACGCTATTACTTAGTTAAGACTAATAATTATTTATAAGTTATTAAGTATATATAAAGATATTATATTTAAGTTAAGTATAAGACTTTTATCTATAGTAGGAAATACTATTTACTTATATAGAATCCTTATTATATTTAGGATCTCTTAGATTCCTTAAGGTCCTAGATCCTTAAATCTTTAAATTCTTTTTATAAGTAAGAAATCTAAGGATTTAGAGATTTATTATATAATTTTAATTATAGAAATTTATAGTTAAATTATTATACTCTAAAATACTATTATAAATTATAATTAAGTAACTTAAGTATTTTAGAAGCTTTTAGTTTTAAGGAGCTACGCTCCTAAGAGTCGCTTAGTTCCTAGAAGTACGCTTACTTATAGGATCTCTCTTCTTAGAGCCCTACGGCCTCTTAGAAGTATTTATAATATTATTCCCCTTCTAGCCTAGTGTAGTCCCTACGCTTAAGTATAACTAAGAAATATTAATAATTATTAATAATTATCTTCCTTAAATATTATAACTAGTATAATAAAGAAATTAATTATTACTTAGATAAAGAAAAAATAATATTTATAGCTTATACTTTATATTAAAGCTATTACTTACTGCGCTAAACTGTATTCCTTTTATTATAGCCTCTTATATACTTACTTCCTAGAGTTATTAGTATTGAAAAAGTATTCTAAGTGTATTTACTTAAAGTATAGCGATTATAATTCCTTAAAATATATAATTGAATTCTCTTTTCCTAATTAGCTTATATACTATTTTAAGCTAAGAAAGATTATATCTATCCCTTATCCTCTTACGCCTCCTCCTAAGCTTATTATAACTAATCTTAATTCCTAGTTTCTAGTCTTTAAACCGGATACCTTTCTAGTATTCTTCTAACTAGATCCTTTAGTAAATAATCTATTAATTAACTTAAATCCTTCTAATCCTTTATAGTTATCTTTAGGTTTAGGTAATATTAATTCTTAGGGCTTACTTAAGTTTTTAATTAGAACTATTAAAGTAGATCTAGGTAGTTTAAGTTTTATATAAGCTCTTAAGTGTTTTTCTTATACTTATACTTTTTCTATTTTACTAGGTATTCTTATTAATCCTTAGTTATAGTCTAGGTATTAAGTAGCTTTTCTATCTTATATATATTAAGATTATTTTCTAGTTAGAGTTTCTTATTTATTATTAGGAGTATTAGTTCTTTAATAGGTTCTAGTAAAGATATATAAAAAACTAAGTATATTTTAGAACTTTTAAGTAGTTTTAGTTAATAATTAATAAGTCCTTTTTATTTTAGGACTTTAAATAGCCTAAGTTTCTTAAAGTCTAGTTTTATACTTAATTATTTTATTTTAATATATTTATAAAGTAAGTATACTTTATTCCTTCTCTTAAGCGGAGGTCTTATACTTCACTTCTAATTACTATATTTCATAATCCTTAGAGTTAAGAATTCAATATCCTTTATAAGTTACTATTATAGTTCTCTTAATTTATTTACTAGTACTCTTAATTACTTAATATTAACGTTATCCTTCCTAAGTTACTTATAAGCTTCTAGTTCATAGCTATAGTTAGTAAAGAAGGGTAATACTAAGGTAGTCTTATTTTTCGTGCTATTAAAGGTAAACTAAGTAAGTAAGAGGAGCTTTACCTAATTACTCTATTTCTTATTAACGTAACTATATAAGTACTACTCTAGTATCTAGTTAAGTCTTTCTATTTAGCTATCTATCTATAAGTAAAAAGTAATTAATATCTTATAATTTAGTCCTATCTAGTTTATTAGTAATATCTAGAACTTAGACGTGAATAGCTTATCTCTATTAGATATAATTTCTTTTAGTAGCCTATATTAGCTTACTACGATTTTAAGGAATATATACGCTAATTCTTATACGTTACTTTCTTCCTTATATAGGATAAAATACTTATATTTAGTAAGTCGGTCTATTATAACCTATATCGCGTTAAACGCGGCCTTCGTTATTAGTTCCTTAGATAAGGGTAGCTTAATAATAAAGTTAAACACTACTAACTCCTATACTCTTTCTAGTATTAGGAGCGATTAGAGTAACTTATAGGGTATATATCTATTTAACTTACTTCTATTATATAAGTTGTATTTTCTAATAATTATTTGTCGAACGCGCTCTGTTAGAAGTTACATCTGGTCTAGTATATACTTAGTAAGTATACCATATATATATAATATACTCTTAGGCCCTCCCTTAAGGAGGTAACGCTTTTTTAAATATATCTTTTTATACTATACTTTTACCTTAATTAGGAGATCTTGTCTCTTTAACCTAGCCTACTCGTATTATTACACGATAGTTAAGAACTATATTCTATCTTATTATTTACTTAGTATAAATATAGTTTTATAGCTTTAATTAAGTTATTAAAAGAAGACTCTCTTAATTATCTTTTTTAATTTATGATCTTTTTACTACTATATTCCTTGTAAATAATTCCGATTTTAGAAAAGTACTTAGCTCTAATACTATCTACTTAAAGCTAGAGGATTTCCTTACCTAGCTTAAGTATTTAACTCTTAGTACTAATATTCTTAGATTATAATTATTTATTAATTTAAATACTTCAGATGCTTTATCGCTATCTTAAATTATTAATAAAACGCCTTGAACTATAAAGTAAATCGCTAAGGATTAGAATACTCGCTTACTTTAATTTTATAATATAGATTACGCTAAATACTTAAAGAATCTTAAAATATAAGTAAAGAGATCCTTATTAACTTTAGATAGCTCTTAGAGTAATACTCCTAAAACTAAGACGTAATCTTAGATATAAATAGTAAGAAGACTATCTTTACTAGATTATATACTTAGAGCTCTATATAAACCTAAGATTATTAAAAGCTCTAATTATAAATCTATAGCTAAATTAAAATCTAAGCTTTAAAAAATAAATATTTTTATCTAGTAATTCTAGATAATATAGTACTAAAAGCTCTATAAATAGATCGAGAAAACTATAGTAAGGTAATACTTTAAGATTATAAATATAAAGATTATTTTAAGTAGAGATTTTAATATCTAAGCTTTATTATAAGTATTAAAATATATTCTTAACTAAACTAAGATAATAATCCAATTAATAATAAGGAGTAAGTACTAAGCTTCCCTTAAAGCAGCTAATAAAGCTAGAACTAATCCTAAAATATAGATCATATTTCACTAAGAGCTTATTTATAAGGGTATCTTATACTATATTCTAAAAGTTAATAAAGCTCTTGATATTATTAATTTTCTAATCGCTATAAATAACTTCGATTATGTATAGTCTTATAAATACTTCCTTAGCTTTAAAGAGGCTGATAATCTTAGAAGCTTATAGCTATATACTCTTATATAGCTTATAAGACTCTTTTATACTAAGGAAGTAGATATTTAATATCGTAAGCTTATAAACGGAAAGGGAAAGGGATATAGATATTTTACTATTTTTAGCGAAAGGAGTAGTAACGCTAGTATTAATACTACGACAGCTCTAGAGCCTAGGGGTACTAGTAGAAATAATATAGTAAGAAATAAGTGTCTATATTTAAAGGATTACATGTATAGTTAGGCTCTAAAGAACTACGTAAAGCTCCAGCTTATAATCTATAGTAAAACCTTTTCTTATATAGGAAAGAGAAAGTCCTTTATATTAAATATAGCTACTAAAGAAATCCGTAATCGCTTTATTACTAGTAAATAAAGAATACTAAGATTAAATTTTAGTAAGGGAATTAATAAAGTATTATTACTAAGTATAGAAAGCGCTCTTAAGAGATAGGAATCTAATAAAGCTTAGGGAAAATTAAAAGGAGTATTCCCTAGAAACCTAATAAATAAAGGTAAGATATCTTCTAGTAATTTTATTATAATACTTCTAAGCTTAAATAAAGCTTTCTAGCTCGGAATCTACTTTACTTAGGGATTATATAAATATTACTTCTTATCTGTAAGTATACTACTTAATAACTATAAAGTTACGAACCTTATTAATAATATATTCTTATTAAAGCCTAGTATATTTATTAAGGTAAGTCTATAAGATACTATTAAGTATAGAAGCTTTTAGTTACTAATTATTAAATATAAAACATGTATTTTAAAAGATATTCTTTAAGGCTTAGATAAAAAAACTTTTAATCTTACGCTTACTAAGATAGCTATTATTAAAGGTTTTCATATAAATATTATCTCGGAAGCTCGCTTATAAAATATTAGATTATAGTACTGCGGAATAGACTATACACTGCGCTAGTATAACAATACTTAGCTTATAAGTAATTACTTAGTTATTCGAAAACTTATTCACGAGTTTAATCTTATATTCTTTAAATATAATAAGTGTTTAAACTATTTATTAAACTTAAGTAAGATCCTATATAGTAAAGTAGGTATTATTATATTTTCTAGTACTAGCTACTAAAAGCTACGCACTTTTTATTTATTACATGATTATAGTATAACTCGCTTAGGTACAGAAAGGTTATAGTATCTACAAACTAAGTACTTAAGTCTAAATACTTTTTAAAAGTTAGTAAGAGCTTCTAGGGATATAAGATTCTCTAATATCATTAGATATTTAAAGTATAAGTAATACGCGTTAGCGTATACCTTATAAGTTATATCTCGCTATCTAAATAAGCAACGATTAGTAAGGCTATTTTAGAGAATTAGTTAGGATTTATTTAATTTCCTAGTTTACCTTAGAAACTACTTCTAGCTTCTTATACTTAAATACAAGTATAGCGGATTACTTATTAGCTATATATTCCAGTTAAAAATATATAATAAGGTATTTAAATATATTAAGAGCTTTAAATATTAAGTGCGGACTTAGTTTAGACTTTTAATTTACAAATTTAAGCACAATTAAGAAAAGGTAATTATTATTATCTAGGGATTTATAAGATATAAGATATAAGTAAATAAGCTCGGTATCGAGCTCGAGATCTCGCTAATTATAATCTATAAATCAAATAGTATAGTAGAATAAGCTAGCTAAAAGGTAATTATAAGGGGTATTAAAATACAACTATCTGTAAATCTTCTTAAGGAACTTAGACTTAAATATGCACTAGCAGGTATTTATTTATATAATAGATACCTAAATCGTATATAAAATTAGAGATTATTACTTAAAATAAATAATTAGTAGTTCTATAACTATTTTTAATAATATAATCTTGTGATTATTATAAGACTAATAGTAGATTTCAAACCTAATTAGAATAAGATCTATATCTTTAGATATAAAGTATACTTATTAATAGTAAAATAAGTACTTAAATAAGAAAAGAAAGTATTTAAAGTTAAATCCTATATATATATTAGGTATCTTATAGGTTTCCGCACTTTTAATATCTATAAGATCTAAGTACTATAACTTAATTAAATTATTATTACGTAAAATATTTACTTTAATAAAGAGAGCTTTTATATCTTTAAAGAAGAGAAGGTAAAGATCTCTATAAAAAAAGCTTAATCTCTTATAGAGCTTCTATAAGATAAAGAAGTAATAGGATATATCTCTAGCCTTATAGAGGGTATTTCGAAGGATATACTAAATAAGTATATAATTGCTTTAAATAAAGGGATTCCACTTAATCTAAGGAAAGAGTAAATATAGGAAGCTTAACCTAAAATTATCACTAATAAGAATTAGAACTTAAGAGTGAAAGATTATACTAGAAATTCGAGTACTATAATTAGACTTCTAATTCTAAGAGCTATACCTAAACTAGAAAGTATACTTAGCTAAAGTAGTAAGTAATTATTATAAAGCATATTAAATCCAGAACTTATATTAAGTATAGCATAAGATTTAGTAAGAGCGGACTAAAGGGAATATAAGTAAGTCCTAGATTTAATAATAAATACATAATAAGACTAAGCGTAAAGTCTACCTCGTTCTTTAATAATTAAGATTCAAATTCTAATTAGGCCTCCTTTAATAGTAACTACAGGACTAGGATCAGTACTAGTACTATTAAGAGCTCTAAGTAAGTATCGAGATATTAAAATAATAAACGTACTTAGAGTAATAAGAGTAATAACACGCTTATAAATATTAAACTTAATAAGTAATCTACTAAGTGAACCACCTAACTCAAATACTAAAGCTAAAAGCGCTAGAAGTAAGTAAGTAAGTAAAAGAGGGTATAAAAGAGGTAAATATAATAGAGTATTTATAATACTTATTACTTTACTTTAGAAAACGCAAAAGAATTAATTAGATATTAGTAATAACTTAAAGCTTAGAAGTAATCCCTTTAAGAAAGTATATAAAAGTCTAGTAAATAAAATAGATTAACTACTCACTATATTTATACCTAATTAGTATATAATAGTAAAAAAGTAGGAGAAACTACAGAGATCTACTTAGATAGTATATATAGTTATTATAGTAGCTATTTAAGGAAGTTATTTAATATTAAGTAAGAAGATCCTACTTCCTAAAATTAAGGTTTAAAATCTACTACTAAAACTTAAAAAATAAAGTAATCTTAAGAATCACTTAATAAAGTAATAGTTTATAAAGAATACGTATTTAAAAATAAGTAATATAGAAAAATAGGGATACTAAATATTAGAAGTATTTAACTTAAAACTTATAAGCTTACTAGTTCCTCTAATATAAGTTTTTAAGTATAAAGTAAATAAGAATAAATATATTAGTAAATATTAATTATATATTATTATATATAGTAATCTCTAAAGTAAAAGTATAATTATCTTAACTTATATAAATACTCTTTCCTTAAAGTTATTCTATATTACTATAGTACTTATAGTAAAGTTTAATCTAGAGATTAAGTATTTTAATATAATTAATATATTTATTAATATACTTAAAGATATAAATAGTGAAACTATATATTACTATTTTCCCTTTAGATTTTAAAAGCCTAGGTTTATACTATAAGTAGATTAAGCGCTCTATAGAATAAGAGACTCTCTATACTTATAGTATAAGTATATAAGTAAAACCTTAATAAACTTAAGACTCTCTTTATACTTAGAGGAGTCTTATATATTCACAGATATAAAGTATAAAATACTAGTCCTCTTTTATATAAACGATATTTAAGTACTCTATTATCGAGATAATTAAAAGCTTAAAGAAAAGATTATTAAATAACTAAAGAAAGTATATAATATACATAATCTTAAAGATATTTAGTAATTCTTAGGTATTAAGGTAATCCGCGATAAAAAGCTTAAGACTATTTCCCTTATTTATAATTAATATATTAAAAAGATTATATTTAAGTTTAAGTTAATAGATAAAAAGTACCTAAGTATACTACTTCTATTTATTAATCTTCAAAAGAATTAAGAATAAGTTACTAAGAAGTAGATTAAGGTGTACTAGGAGCGTATAAGCTTAGTATTATATACTACGATTATTATAAGACTAAACATAGTATTCACTACTATAGTACTCTTAAGATTTATAATAAATTTAAGCACTAAGCACTTTACTACTATATATTAGCTAGTCTATTACTTATATAAAACACGCTTTTTAAGTATTATATATAATAAAAAGTATAGAAGATCCTTAGTATATATATTTAATATATCTTTTACTAATAATACTAAATTAAGATAATTATCCTAAGGGTATATAATTATAATATTTAGTAGTCTAGTGATTTAAAAAGCAGGACTATAAGCTATAATAATAACTTTAACTACTATAGCTGAAACTCTATTATTAGAATATATAAGTAAAGAAGTTATAGCTCTATAAAGATTTTTTTAAGATTTAGTATTAGATATTAATAAAATTTAGAAGATCTTCTGTAATAATTAATAAATAATTAAACTCATTATAAGTAAAAATAAGAGAATCTTAATAAAGCTTTATTATATAAATATTCAAAATATATAATTAAAGTAAGAGTATACTTAAGAATTATTTAAGATTATATATATTTTAATAGCTAATATACTTACTAATAAACTTATAAAAAATCTGTCTTACTAAAAATTCAAGTACTTTAGAACTCTTTTAAACTTTAAGGATTATAGATCTAAAATAGAAGAGCTTTAATTATACTTATTTAAAAGTTATATTTAAAAAAGGAGTATATAAACTTTTTATTTATACTTTAAATAAAAAGGATTATTCTAGTAAATACCTTAAAGATCTAGGGAAACCTAGTAAAGCTTAACTAAAATCTAGTAAAGCCTAGTAAAAATTCCCTAAATTAATATAAAGATCTAGTATAAAGCTTAATAAAATCCTATAAACTAGCGTAAAGATCTAGGTAAATCCTTTGAAAATCCTATAAACTATCTTATAATCTCACTGAATCCTACTTACTAGCTTATTATTAATCTTATAATATTTATAAAAGCTTATATAAATTCCTTACACTTTAATTTACTTAATTTACTTTTATTATCCTTATTATTATCTCAGTGTTTTAGTAGCTTCTTTACTACCTATATAAGCTCTTCTATAAATATATTATTATTATTACTCTTATTTAAAAGCTTTAAATTATTTAATATAATACGAAGTGCTATGCGATATTTCTTAATTTCCTACTTAAGAATTAGTAGTATAATTATAGAAATAGAATAAAGAACTTATAGAAAAAGATATATTTTAATTAAGTATATTAATTAAATAATAAGCTAAAGATAAAATATAAGGTAAAGTAAAAGAGTAAGTATAGCTAAAAGCGCAATTATAATAATAATCACTAGTAGTAATAATATTAGTATAATAGTAACTATAATCTCCCTTCCTAAATATAATAGATTATACATACTTTAAGTATAAATTAGTAAACTTCTTTTCTACTTATATTATTAGTATATATTAAAATAAGTAATTATATTAAGTATAAAAAGAATAAGTATGAACTTACCTTATTATCTTTTAACTAAAGATTTTATATACTTAGCAGTAATCTTAAGAATTAATTTAGTAAGCTTAAAGAGAATAGGATTAGTATTATAAGAAGTTTCTAATATAGTAGTAGTATACTTCTTTCTAGCTTTACGCTTAAGTATAAGAAATAGATCTTCTTAGATCTAAAGATAATTAAACATATACTTAGAAAGTAATAGTAAAGGGCGCGTATAAGTAGGAAGGGTAATAGTATTACTATTATTAAAGCTAGAAAAATTAGTAAAATTACTATTATTATCTTAAATAAAAGGATTATTATTATTATTATTAAAGTACTTATTCTTATTAGACTACTTGTTTTAGCTAGAAGACTTATTCTAAGTAAAAGACTTATTCTAACTAAATAATATTACACTAGAACACTTAGGACTAGTAGAAATCTAATTAACTGATTTAATATCAGATCTACTAATAGATTATATATTAAAGGTATTATTATAAGAAGATAAAGATCTAGTAATAAGCTTAAGCTCGCTCTTATCTTTATTATTATCCTAAGTATATATTAGTATATAAGCTTTAAATAATTATAACTAAAGATAAATATAAGTATTTAAAAAAGAAATGAACTTATTTAGACTACTTCACGAGCTTAACTTATATTACTTAAATTAGTAACTTACTCTCTTATATAATACGTAAGTTTAGTAATTCTATAATTATAGTTAATAAGAGATTATGAAGGAGTTTTAGGAAGTATCTTAGAGTAGTTTAGGACTATAGTAATCTTTCTATATAAATTTAAAGAAAAAAAATAAGAGGAAAGGTATAAGATATAAAGGACTATATAATATATTAAAAGCTTAAAGGTTTAAAAGTATAGAAAAATCTAGGATTAATATACCCTAAGAAGGTATATAATTACCTAGGGAATACGTAATTACCTATTAATATATAGCTAATTAGAGTATACTATTATACGCTATTTACTAATTTACTTCTAACCTTTAGCGTACCTTCCTAAAAGATTACTAATTCACTTCGCCTTTACTAATTAATACTTATCCTAATTCAGCTACTTATATTTAGTAATCGCAAAGCCTTACTTAAATTCAACGATAATTACTTATCTATATACTTCTTAATTCATATATAATTATAAACTAGATTACTTTATATAATCTTTAGAATTAAATCCTTTATTATTCTTTTATTTATATTCTCTAATTAGATTATTCTATATATATATTCGCGATATAAAGACATGTTATATACTAAACTTATATAATCTTTATTTACTTATTTAATTATAATATATTTATTTATACTTTCCTTTATAACTTAGGTATATATATTACAAATATATATTTGTAATTATTATACTTATTTAAGGGATATATATATATATAAGGTACTCACTACTTTAAACTTAATCTTTATTTATGTAAATCTAATAGTAAGACTCTTAGACTCGAGCTCACTATAGGAGTATATTAAACGCGCTCTATTAGAAGTTACATCTAGTCTAGTATATACTTAATAAGTATACTATATATATATAATATACTCTTAGGCCCTCCCTTAAGGAGGTAATGCTCTTTTAAATATATCTTTTTATATCATATTTTTACCTTAATCAGGAGATCTCGTCTCTTTAACCCAGCCTACTCGCACCACTACACGACAAATATTAAGTCCTTAGATTACTCGCGCTAATTTTACAATAGTATCCTCTTATACTTACGTTATATTAAGTATTATAAGTCTATTATACTCTCCTTTACCTTAGATAGTAGTATTTAGTTATTTTCTTAGTAAGTATTCTTAAGTCCTTTTCCCTCTACTTTTATAGTTCTAGGCTATATAGTCGGATTTTTTATAATTAAAATAAGTTTAATTCTGCAAGTGTTTATTTCGCTCTTATAGTAATAGCTCTTTTTTATAAGTAGCGTCTAGTTCTATAAGGTCTCTGTAGTTTATTTTACGTGAATAGTTATTTTTTCCCTTAATCCTTCCTTCCCTTATTCTATAGTAATTTAGATTATACTTCTCTTTCTTCTTTATACTATACTTGTACTAATTATTATTGATTTTATAAGTAGCTTTAATAAGTTACTCTAAGTTATTAATAATACTACTATACTAGAGGAGCTTATCCTTAATAAAATCCTTATCTCTTTATTCTATATAAGTAGAGTAGTATTAGAAGTCCTAAGTATATATAATAGCTAATCTCTTCTATCTAAGGAATTTAATAGCTTTTTTTACCTCTCTTCTTTTATTTATAATTCTAAAATTTACTTTAATTTTTATAATAAATCCTTCTTAAGTACTAAAGATCTTAATAATAGTATCTTCCGCTTTTTATTTATTAATAATCCTATCTTTATTACTCTAAGAGAGATAGTTCTTTAAGAACCCCTTAATCTAATTTATAGCTTTTCCTTTAAGGAGTATTATAGCTTATAAGACTTACTTAATCTTAGACTAGAATCGCTCTCTATTAAACTTAATATATAATTGAAATTATAAAAGGAACTTATGAAGATAGTTTCTTTTACTATTAAAAGGTTTAATACTTTTATATTTAAGGTTCTTATTAATTTCCCTTATAAGCGCCTTATTACTAGTAGTAGTAATCGATAGTGCGGGTATCGCTGTAGCGGCGCCTCAAACGCTCTCTAAGACAGAAGATATTCTTAATCTAACGTATACGCTAGTACCTATTAGTATTAGTACTTAAAGTATAACGTATAATCGAGCTAGTGTTACTTAAGAGTGCGAAGAGTTAGTGAGTTAATAAGTAAGGATATTATTACTTAATTAAGACTAATAATTATTTATAAGTTACTAAGTATATATAAAAATACTATATTTAAGTTAAGTATAAGACTTTTATTTATAATAGGAAATACTATCTACTTATATAGAACTTTTACTATATTTAGGATTCCTTAGATCTTTTAAGGTCTTAAATCCTTAGATTCTTAAATCCCTTTTATAAATAAGGGATCTAAAAATCTAAGGATTTATTATATAATCTTAATTATAAAAACTTATAGTTAAATCACTATACCCTAAAATACTATTATAAATTATAATTAAGTAACTTAAGTATTCTAGAAGCTTCCGGCTTTAGGGAGCTACGCTCCTAAGAGCTACCTAGTTCCTAAAAGTGCGCCTACTCGCAGGATCTCTTCTCTCAGGGCTCCGCAGCCTTTTAGAAGTATTCGTAATACTAACCTTACCTTATATAGCTAAGTTCTCTCTCTTAATTCCTTTACTCTTTACTCCCTTACTAAGTTAATTTTATTACTAACCTCCTAGTACTCTACTACTATTAAGTTCGTTCTACTTTCTTATTACTCTATCGAGTTTAAGGGAGCTAGTTCTTATCTCTAGTATTAAGAAGAGGTCTTAGATAAAACATAACTTTCTATATAGCTCTATATATACTCTCTACCTCTTAGGTTTAGAATATATACTATCTCTAGCTAAGGCCTATACTAATCCTCTCTTATAGAATAGTTTATATAAGATATAAGGTCGTTTAGGCCTTAAGCAAGTAGTTAAGTGTATTAACCCTTACGCTCTAGTATCTATAGCTCTGAATAAGTCCAGATCAGACTTTCTTCTTGTCTTTTAATTATTTTTAAGCTTAGTAACTATAACTAATAGCAATTAGGACACATCTAACTTAGCGACTCCCCTCCTATACCTAGTAATAATCTCTTACCTCGCTATTACAGATATACGCTTTAAGTATATATATACCTATAGAGTTAGAGATCTAGGTAGCTAGTAAGAAGGCTAATATATTAGAGAAGGTAAGGACTATTAGATTCTTATTAAGGTAATAGGAGTTTTTAAGGCTATCTTTACTATTAAGTATTTTCTCTTAATTCTAAGGCTTTCTTACTAAGATATAAGACCTATTAAGTTACTAAAGGAGTTTACTAATATCTTAGAGAGTAAAAATTATTATAAAAACTTAAGAGTAATAAGAATCGCTCTTATTTCTGAATACTATTAAGACTCCTTCTTAATTAATATTTAATTATAGTAATTCCTATTTAATATAGAAGCTATCTACTATAAAGAGTATTCGCTAAAAGTAGGCCTAACTTTCCTATTTTTAGAGTATAAGTATAATATACTAAAGAGTAATAGCTATTATAAGTTCATTTACTTTTTAATCTAGTAATAATCTTAAGTATATCTAATAGTTCCTAGAAAATATATAAGTTTATTACTAACTCTATTATCTTAAGAACTAGTTAGTTAGAGCTTTTAACTTAAGTTACTTACTTTAGTAAAAGTACTTTAAGTATATTATATAAGCTCGCGAATTCTAACTCTATTATATTATATCTGCATTTCTTATATTAATACTCTTACTAGTACTTAAGCTATAGTAAATCTTATAAGCTATATTCTTTCTATCTACTTCTCTTTAAAAGAGTAAAGATAATATAAATAAAGGCTTAGACTTAGTAAGCGTAACTAAGATTAAACTAATCTAGAGATAGACTAATACTCTTTCCTTTAGTAAAGTTACTTTATTAAAAGTTATTAGCTAATAGTATATTTAAGCCTTTAATATATAAGAAACTCTAATTCTTAGGTAATTCTAAGGTACAGAGATATTAGCTTTGTAAGAATAAGCTAGAGAGCTTCTACTTTTAATAAGACCTTAATTAGTAAGTACTCTATCTTCTTAGAAGCTATAGTAATAACTTAATTAGTAGGAAACCACTAAAATAGTAAATAGTATAAGTAATTCTGGATTTAAAGCAATTAAAATCTCTCTAATTCTATATATACTTTATAAAAGAAAAAAGTTCTATAAAGCTAGTAGAACCGGAGTTTTTATTACTTTCTACTAATAGATTTCCTTCTTTAAGTTATTCCTAATAATAAATCAAAGATCTTTATTACTAAGTAAAGCTTCTCTATTATTAGTACTATTAGTATTAGTAATATTTACTTTAAGGAATATCTTTTACTTATAGTCTTAAAGAAATCCTTTATTTTTACTAGCTATTCTCCTAGAAGCTTTTATCCGACGGGCTGCTACCAGGATTACACCTGCCCCGGGGCGGAATAATAGTTATTCCAAAGAAACACTAAAAGCCTAGGGCATTATTAATATGTAAATAACCCCTTATTTCCTACTTAAAATCGTTATTTTTATTATTACTATAATACTAGAGGATATAATCGCTAATCCTATAGATTAAGGTACTTATAGACTAAATATACTACTCTTAAAAAGTTATAGGGACTACTTTTACTTTATATAATTACAGGATTACTCCTTTAAGATCCGGATACTAAAAGGAGTAGATATAGATAATCTGCTTTCCCTTTTTACTATATATTATACCCTAGAAATCATAGATTAAATAGTCTAAAAGATGAATAAGTATATCCGGAATACTTAAGACTATTCTAATCTATATACACGACTACTCCTTTAGTACTCTACGTATACTAGTAAGCTCTATATCTACTTTATAATACGAATTTATATAATATATAATATTTAGTATAAGATATCTAATTATTAGTTAGATAAGAATTATATAGCTTATTATAATATAATTAAGTATATAATAAGGAATAAGTTCTAAGAGCTTTATATATATATAATATTAGTAGGGGATAAGGCTTCCGGGCTATACTAATAAGTAGAGTTTATAATACTTAATACTAGATATTATTTTTACTAACTTTTACTAAATAGAAAAGCTCTCTTAGTATATTTAGAACATGAATCTATCTATCTATATTCTAAAATAAAATATTACTATAGATAAGTATATTATCTAGTATAAAAGGTATATAAAAAAGACTATTACAGTACTAAATAAGCTAACGCTTACTAGCTTTAAAGTATAGGTAATTACGTATATAATCTTTATTCTCTACTAGAATTAGTATATTTTAGGGACTAGAAATAAGCTTATAGATATCCCTACGCTTATAGTACTTAGAGGGACGAAGAAAGTCGAAAATAAAGGTAATAAGATATAAGCTATATACCTTAAGTTACTCCAGAGGCTACTACTACCTCTTACTAGCTATAGTTACTATATCTTTCTTAATAACCTCTTTATTTTAGCTAAATTCGTTACTTACATATATATACTTAGATTTAGTATTATAGGAATATATAGAACTAACTCTAGAATTATCTAAGAACTCCTTAACTTAAAAAAATCAGATAAGAATAATATTATTCTGTAGGAAACGCTTTATTCTTTCTCTATAAAAGACTATAAAATACTATAAATTAAGTAAAAGGATTAAGCTTTTATACTTTTCATAATATTAGTCTTATCCCTAGAGAAGACTATAAAACAGTATAAGAAGCGCTTAAAAAAGACTAGCTTAAAGGTAAAGATATTAAGAGTAGTATTTATAGAAAGTAAAGCTATTAAGAAGTTACTTATATCTATTATAATCAACTTATATAACTATAAGATAGGAGCTATTAATAAGGGTAATTAGCTAATCGCTTAAAAACTTAGTTTACGTAAGGTACACTATGGAGGCTATTAAGCTCTTAAGCACTAGTTACTTCAGCTTATCCTTATGAACTATTATTTACTTATAAAGCATGTAGAAGTAAAGGAACTACGTAATTTAACCTTCTATAACTAATAAGAATTCCGCTAAATATTAGTAAGTAGCCTAATTCGTAAGGTAGAAGAGAGCTCTTAATATAGCTCTAAGAAGAGAGTCTCTATAGTGAGCTAAAAGGCTGATTCTAGGCCTCTATATACTTATTAACGCATTAAGATAGTAAAGAGAGGGTAGTGCGTTATATATAAAGAAGGGAGGTTCTTAGACTAGTTATAAAAAAGAGTTATATTAGGAGAAATTATAGTAAACCGGGCTCGCCCTTCTAAGGGTAATCTTAGCTAGTTTAGCTATAAAGAGTGCGCTATATACCTATATAAAATAAGGCTCTATTTTACAGAATTTTATAGATATTAAGTAATATCTGTACCTTTCCTTAGAAATGCGACTCCCTTATTAGTCAGAATTAGCCGAGGCGTCCTGGCGCACGGACCAGTGTAATTCTGGCAGCAGCCCGTCGGATAAATAAGAGATTTAGTAAATTATCTTAGAAAAGCGGTGCTTAAATAAAGAGTACTTTATATTAATCTTTATATATAAAGGACAGACCTTTTACTATTTACTTCTAAAGTATACGCTTAAAGCTATTATAGTTAGTTATTAGGATATATAAATCAGGCCTATCTTACCTTTCTATTTAACGAATAGCTTATTATTAACTCTGTAAAAGGTACTAGTAATAATAGAGAGCTCTATAGTTCATATTATACACTTAAGGGAATTATTAGCGCTAACATAAGTAATGTTTAGCTTTATATTAAATAATTACTTTATAAAGCCAGATTATACTCTAATATTTCAGAAGCATTTAAGCTCTACTTCTTACTAGCTTTTCATATCTTAGTAGTTTATACGCTCTTTAAGTACTTATAAGTAATACTACAATGAATTAAAGCTACCCTAAATAGTACTAGTAAAAATAAGTATTAATAGTACTAGTATGAAGGAGTAGAGTAGTGCCGTTAAGTGCACAGTAAATAGGGGAATAACTTGCGCGTAGACTAATCAGGTAATAGAAGTAAGAGGAAGAAGATAATAATTACTAGTCTAGTAGCGCTAACTTATCTATCTATAGCCGGAATAAAAAAATAAAAACTCTTATAGTAAGTCTTTAACTCTACTATATACGTTCTCTTCTAGTTTAATAATTATTCCTTAACTATAATAATCCTATATATAGTATAAAGAAGTTAAGAAAAGAAAAGTTAATCTTATATCTTAAGCCCTAGATTACTGAACTATACGCTTCTTATTCTATTTCTATATACTTCCTCTATAAATAGTAAACTCTCCTTTAGTACTTCTTAAAGCACTTCCTTACTTAGCTTATTTATATCCGCTTTTACTTTAGGTATAAGTAGTTCTAATATATCTGCCCTCTCCTTAAGAAAGTAATAGGATTTTTCTTTAAACGCCTCCTTCTTAATTCTATATACTATCTTAAATACCTCTAATCTTACCTTTAGTACCTTCCTTCTCTAATCCTTAATATACTTATATATTACTTTCTAATTGCTCCTAAGTATAATATTCTTTTATATTACTACTATTAGTAAACTCTATCTGTAATAAGTAACTTAAGTATTGGATAAGGCCCTTAAGTTAGATACCTTTACTATAATAATAAACCTAAAGAAAATTACATTATACTAGTTAAGTAACTTAGATAGTATAGCTTATAAAGTAGTAAAATCTCTATAGGTGTTAACTAAATCTTACTATAAACTACCTTTTATTACTTTAAGAGACTCCTTATTATCCTATATAGCGATAAATCAGAGTAAAAGTATTCGTTAGATAATTATAGTAAGATTAAAGAACTTATACAAGATCTTAGGCAAGGTAATATATATATTCCCCCTACTATATAGTATTCTAACCTAATCTACCCCTAGTACTTCAGTATCTTCTTATATAAAAATCTAGTCTATAATCTAGTATATATAGTAATTAGTATCTTATTTCCTAGTCTTAACTCGCTCTTACTATTTACTTAACTTATATTATATTCTCTTATAGATAAAGGTACAGTTAGCCTTATCCTTCTAATCTAGTGAAATACTTTCTTAAATTATCATAGTCTTATAATTAGTTACTAGAGCTTACGGAATATTAATATTAATATAATAAAAGTAAGTACTATCTTCCGGAATAGTGTACTTAGTGTAGTAAGGGTAGCTGACTAGCCTCTATACTTTATTAGAGTAAAGGGCGGTATAAAGTATATAATATATAGGGTCCTGATATATAAACTACTAGGTAACTAAAAAGAATATATTATATAACTATCTAATATTTTTCTTACTATTAATTTCCTAAAGATAGTACTAGTATATATTAGTTTTCTCTAAGATCTTATTACTTAGTAGTAAGTTAAATTACTATTTAAAAAGACTGTAAATAATTTACTTATTCTACTCTTATTATAATAATATTAATAAGTCCTAGGAGTTCAGGATTAGTTTTTAATTAAACTTAAAGATAAGTATCTTTTCCTACTACTAGAACTTATATAGCTTAAGTCTATTTAAAGACTTAAGTAATTAATTAGTTAGCTAAAACTAATTGCATATCTCTAGATTTATCTTTAGCTTCCTTATTTCTAATCTTCGGTTATATACTTCTTATAAGCGCTTAATAGTAAGCTCCTTTAGTAATCTTTTTATATAAAGTTTTATATAGCTAGCTATTAAGCGTAGGTATTAGTAATATACTTATTAATATCTTAGTATCCGCTTTAAGAACTATATATTTACTATAAGGGGTAGTATTTTCTTTCCCTTAATAACTAATCTCTAATTATTTAAGATATCCTTAGAGTATTCGCACTTCTATTTACTATTCTCAGTATTACTCGCCTCTTCTCTCTTATAACCTTCTATCTCTTTTCCTACTTTCTTTATCTTTTCCTTATTAATTTTAGCTCTCTTACTTAAAGTAATACTAAACTCTTCTATAGCTACTACTCTTACTAGTTAATCAGACCTTCGAAGTAAATTAGTAGTAGTAGTAGTAGTCTCGCCGCTAATTTTCCCTGCTAAGCGAGCTAAATACTTTAACTTACCTTCCTCTTATAATAAAGTTACTTCACTGACTTTAGTACTTATACTTAATAAGCTTAGTAACCTTATAAATTATCCTTCCTTTATAAAGCTACTTACTTTAGGGTATATCCTTATCCTTTTTTATATACTTTCCGATATCACTTTTAAGGGAGTATTATTAATCTTCCCTTATACTACTTTTACTAGGTTCCCTGTAATAACCTTTCTTATATTTAATATACTTTATTTACTTAGTCTTATAATTCTCTTCTATACTTTAATATTTACTTGTACTCTAGCCTTTCTTAAGGATATCTTTCCTAAAGCTTTACTATAGTTTACTATAAATTTAGCTAATTTAGTTATTAGCTAATCTTATATAGCTTAATTAGATTAATTCCTTACAGTCTTAGCGTATACTTTCTAGAGGCAATTCCTTTTCTTAGTGTTCGCGGTAATAATAAAGTAAACTTTAGTTTAATTAGACTTAAACTCTACCTTACTTATATACACTTTAAAGACTCCTAATCTTTCCACGTAATTATAGACTTATTTAATTAAAATCGCTAATTCTATTATAGTACTTTATTATTTATTTAAGTACTTAAGATTAAGTAGTATATTAATTTTCTACTAGTATATTCCTTAGATATAAGATTATATCCTTAATACTAGTAAAGTTCAGTAGTATAATTACTACTAGTGTATTTACTTTAATTATACTTATATCTTTATTTATATTTATTAGTAAGATTTCTACTTATATATATACTTTAAAAAGTTTATTATTAAAAAAAAAGTTAATTCTTTAAAAGGAAATTATATAAGCTATTAAATTATTAAAGGAGGCTGATCTTACTTAAGAATTATTTATTTTATTTCCTATTATAAGTAAATAAATTAACGGAATTAAAGTAAACTTCCTCTTTTTTTATACCTCTTAGTTTATAACCTCCTATTAATTCACTTTTCTTTTTACCTTTCTTTTACTATCCCTCTTAAATTCACCTTTTTCCTTAGCGCCTTTCTTAATATAAAAGGCTATCTTCACTCTTATTTTCTTCTAATTTTCTTTTAACTTTTATAATAATTTTTCTCTTATACTAAATTATTTTTTACTAGATCTTTTACTCTATACTCCTTACTTACTTTTAGTACCTACTCTCTATTATAGCGCTAGTCTAACTACTAAAGCTTATTACTATAGCTTATATTAAACACTACTCTTTCTTCGACCCTAACTTAGGAATAATATATATTTAAGATATTATATTTAACCTCTATAATAACTATACTATTTATCTATCTAACTACGTCTTTAGTACTCTAGTTATAGTTATTAATAAGAGTATCTTAACTAAGATAAAAGTCGCGAATAAAATATATATTAACTTCCTCCTTTATCTTTAGATTTATAAGAAATATATCTTTATTAATTACTCCTTTCTTAATCTTAATAGCCTTTACTTTAAATTTAGTAATAAAGACTTAATTAGTAATACTAAAACTAAGTATAACTCCTTTATCTTAAACTTTACTACTTTTAAGGATTATAATAACTATAAGGAGTAGTTCTCTAGATTACTCTTTATAAGTAGCGATCTTATAACTATTACTAATAAGAACTCCCTTTAACGCTATACTAAGTCTTATACTACCTCTACTACTACTCTAGTAATCCCTAGCCCTTTAATTACTCCTATTAAGGCTACTACTCCTTCTAAGACTCTTAAGAAGAGTAGATCTAAGACTACTTCTATACTTAAGCTATCTATTATTATATTTAAGAGTGAACTTAAAGCTACTCTTAAGTATAAGGGCTAAGCCTTTAGTAAAGATAAGGGTAAGAGAAAAGTAAAGTCTAATAAATATATCCTAAATACTAATAATAATAGATTCCCTTATAATACTTTAGATAACTATAATAGCTCCCTAATTAATAGTCTTATATCCTTCCTTAATAAAGATAATAGATCTAATAGTAAATATAATAAGCTAATATATAAAAAAAAAAAGGTACTACTACTTAACTTTATAAGAAAACCTCTACTACTAATCTATGTTTTACTCCTAAGGTAAAGGATCTTACTACTAAGATTCCCGCTAAGACTCCTAAGTCTAAAACAAAGACTAATTCTCTTACTCCTTTATATACTACTTAAGCTAAAACTAAAATTTAAGATAAAAACCTCACCTAAGCCCTTACTAACTCTACTACTAAAGCCTTAAACTTCCTAATCGCTAGTTCAGCTACTAACGTTACTAACTAAAAGTTACTTCCTTTAGAGGTCCAGAAGCTTATTACTACTTATAGCTGGAAGTATATCTATAATAATTTAATGTAGTACTTAGTTCTAAGAGACTCTAATAGTTTTCCTAAGTAATACTCTTTATATTAAACCCTTTAATATATTTACTATATTAAGGAAACTTGTTTTTATATTAAATCTAGCGATAATAATAGTACTATAAAGGGATCTCTTTACTTTTACTTAAAGTATATAAAGGAGATTCTTTAAGAGGTTCAGGATTTTCGCGTAAAGGCTATTAAGGCTATTTTTATAAGACGTACTACTAGAAAATCTAATAATAATATTAGCGCTATAGATACTAAGTACCTAATTACTAGTGAAAAAGGTCCCTTAGCTTACCTCTCCTATAGTTTTAAGACTCCTATTACTTAAAGCTATAAAATAGTAGCTTTTACGAATAATAATAGTTAGTTTAATAAGTACTTTAATAGTAATTAGTATTCTTATATTTACTTTTTAGTATAAGATATAATATTTAATATAATCTTAACTCTTAGTCCTAGATAGTTAGTAGGACTTAGTGTAGAGTATATATAATTAGTATAATTAAGCTAAATAAAATGAAATATATATAAATAAAACTTAAATAACTCTTATAATGAAATAATTAATTACTTCTTATAACTTCCTTTATACTTATAACCTAATTATTAAGCTTTTCTCTTCTCTTACTTTTAATTTACTTAGCTCTTTAGGTTTCTATTTCACTTACTAGGTAAGTGAAATACCCCTAGTACCCTTATTACTTAACTTAATCCTTTTATAGAACTATAACTACGAATCTCTTATTATCTAGTATTACTATTCTTTTTCTTTCTTTTTCTAAATTAACTATCTCTTATAAGAGTCTTTCTTAGGTAATTAGAGCTAAAGCTAGAAGTTCTTCTTTTTCCCTTTTTTTATTTAAGCTTAGTTCATTTCCGGGCTCGATTTCCTTAATAAGCTCCGCGCTTTTTAAGAGTATACTTTCGCTTAATTCTAGCTCAGAATTAATAAGCTCCTAAATAGAGTCTTTTTTTTAGAATACCTTTAGCTAGTTTCCTAAAAATATACTTTATAGCTAAGTCTCGAATAATTTAGTAAGAAGGAATATCCCTTTTTCTAGAAGTACTTTATTTACCTTATATAATCCAAGCTATTTATAGCTAAGTTTAATTTTAGATAATATATTTACTTCTTACTTTATATTATATAGTAGTACGATATTACTTATAATAATTTTAAAGGAATAAATTCTCTTACTTATATTAAACTTATTTTTTTATATAACTTATACCTTTTTTTATCTAGTAGTAGCTTTCTTAAGATCCTTATTCTAAATTTAAATTTATTAGGCTTATAGTATTAGTAAGTTTAATTCTAATTTAATATTCTTTTAGTTTATAATTCTCTAAGTTAGGATAGTAAGCTCTATTAGTAGAATAGCCTCCGATTTATACTATATCCAGAAGGGCGTCCTATTAGTTATAGTCTTAATAGTATAGTAATTAGCTAGTAGGACTATATATAGATTTCTTACTTAGTTACTTAATCCCCTTTTTATTATCTTAGCGAATCTATTAATTATAAGTTTATAGCTTCTCTTAACTATATTATTAGTAGGCGTATAGTAAGCTAAGACTATAATTCTCTTAATCTTATACTTTTTAGTAAAGCGCTTAATTTACTTCTTATTCTTAGGCCCCCTATCTATAATAAGCTTTCTGAAAATCCTATATTTATAAATAATATTCTCTTAAATGAAATTTACTACTACTATAAAGATTATATTAGTTAAGGCCCTAGTCTTAACTTATCTTAAAAGATTATTCCTAACTATAACTAAGTATTACTTCCTATATCTTATAAGTAAGTAAACGATATTTATTCTAACCTTAGCTTATAAAGCGCTTATTTAAGTAAGGTAAAGAGTCTTTTCTAATCTTATAGAATTTCTAAATTAGTAGGCTTTATATATAGCTATGTATTCCTTTATATTTAAGTAAAGAGTATCTTAAAAATATTTTTTAGTAACTTACTAGTAAGTACTTTCTTTTTCTTTATAACTTAATTCCTCGTGTAGTAATTAAAGGATAGTTTACTTCTTATTCTAATTATCTAAGACTTATTGGATTAAGAGCTTCTTATTAGTCCTATAGTAAAGTACCCTTAAGCGTATTATATAATTTAATGCTTATTACTTAAATGTTCTGAAATTAATTAGGTTTACTTTATTAAGTCTCTTTAGTATTAATAAAAACTCTATAATTAATTTAGAATCTAGATTCTAGTATTCTTTTAGTTATAAAGATACTTTATTTAACTAGTACTTTATTTAAATCCGGCTAAACTAAGTATTAATAAAGTTATTAATATCTTTCTCCCGCGCTTTAGTATCTAACTCCTCTTAACTTATAAGGTATTTTAAAAGCTTATCTATTATAGTATACTTAGTCTTAAGTATATAACACACTTTAAAATCGAATAACCTTATTTAAGTAATTTATTTAGTAATTAAAACTCCAGGGAGATCTAAAGTACCTTAGTTTAATTAAGCTATTAAGACTATAATATCTGTTTTTAGAATAAAATACTATTTAATTAGGGCTCCTTAGACTTTTTTTAAGGCTTTTAGGATTTTATAATACTCCCTTTTAGTAGTATTGTAATTCCTTTTTACTACTAATTATACTCCACTATTATACTTAATAAGATATCTCTTTTTCTCTTAATCTAGTTATATAAGGATTATACTCTACTCTTAAAAGCTTATATCTATAGCTAGTACTACTTCCTTAGTACCCTTAGAAATATCTAATTATACTAAAGCTAAGGTAATTATTAACGCTAGCTTTAGTTTATTTATTACTTAAACTTCCCGGTTACGGAAATCGAACTCTACTTCTTTCTTTAGTAGGAGATAAAGTAGCTTTACTTTTTAAGTATAGTTCTTAATCTAAATCCGGTAGTACTTATAAACTCTTAAAAAAGCCTGTACTTTAATTAAATTCTTATACTCTCTTTAATCTAGAATCTTAATTACTTTCTTATTATTTAGGGATCTTCCCTCTATAGTATATATAAATCTTACTAGCCTTAGTCTTATAACTTTAAACTAAGACTTTAGTTTAATTATAGCTTTTACTTTTTCTATATTTAAGAATACTAAATCTAAATTAATAAAATATTTAAGTATAAATTTTTATATTCCTAGTACTAATTCCTTATTATTATAAATAAAATATAGTCTTAGTATAAGTATATTATTAATAAAGATTCGTACTTACGCTAGTTTATAATCCTTTAGAATTATCTTCCTTACTTAATAGAATTAAGCTACTAAGTTAGTTACTCCCTAAATAAGCGTAGTATATCAAAGAAGCCTAAGAGGAGTTTAGAAGGCTATTAAGTCTTAGCTATTAAGGTATAGAGTTACTTAATTATAACTAAAAAAGAAGTCGATTAGGGAAGTAATTATATAGCTAGTAAAGTCTTTAAATATCTCCTTTATATTAAGAGGTAGATTCATATCCCTTACTATTACTATATTATACTTTATAGCTATATTAATTATATAGTAAGCTTCACTCTTTTTTTTAATTAAAAACTATTAATTTCTATAAGGCCTATACTTATATTTTAACGTCTTAGCTTTTAATCTCTTATTAAGTATATCTTTTATATACTTACGTAAATATTTTAGAACCAAGAATCCTAGTAATTACTACGCCTAGTGAAATACTATACGAATCTCCTATAAAAAGTAAATATCCTTATAGATCCTTCTATATTCTAAGAAGTTAAAAGTAATTACAGCCTCGCGCTAGTATAATATCTTAATTAAGAGCTCTTTTTTCTAAGACTATAACTCTTTCCTAAAAATTATCTTTTCTAGCTTTTCTAGTATTAATCTCTATCCTCTAAGTAGCTTTAAGAACTTAAGAGTAATCTACTTATTAAACTCGTGTAGTAGCTTAAGAGGACCCTACTGTTTTTCCTATATTAGTCTTATCTACTTCTAATATAGCTTTCCTTTAGGCTTTAATTTATTAGAAATACCCTCTTAAATAAAGATAACTTTATTTACTTTCCTTTTATATACTTCTTAAATACTAATAGTAAGAAAAAGCCGCTTCACCTAAATTAAAGAAATTAAATCTATTTTCCTAGATATAATTACACTATCCCCTTCACTAAACACTAACGCTAAGAAAACCCTAGCTCTTACTATTTAAATCCGATTAAACACTATAGCTATCTAGTTTCCTCCTTTAGTAAAGGATTTACTAGAAATACTTACTAATACGCCCCTAGCTACTCTTTTCTTAAAAAGATTTCTGACTTAAACCTTACCTTAATTAAATTAGCTACTTTAACTATAACCTGCTTTATTTACTTATCGTTAATTATAATAGTGAATTAGCTACTTCTACTATAGGAGAATAATATTAAGCTACTAATAATAAAGAGCTACTTAAGGATTATATTATTCTTAGCCTTTTCTAATATAAAGAAATTCCTAGTAATTATAATACTCCCTATTTCTATAATTATATTCTTATATAGTCCCCTGAACTTTTTACGCTTTCTTAAATATTTAATTATCCTTAAGTTAAGGTTAAAGTATACTAGTAATCCTGTACTTATAGCTATAGATAATAGGATAATATTAAGCTTTAATCTATAATTAATTAGAGCTATTATAACTATTAAGCTTATTTAAACCTTAATCTTAGGGCTTTGAACTACTAGTAGTATAAGATCCTTTAAGCTATTTATTATCCTAACTAACTCTACACTAATATCCTTAGCTACTCTATTTACCTTTATTTTAAGTTCTCCGGCTTACTCTCTAATTATAACTATATTTTTAAATAATAGCTTTTATAGTACATCTAAATATACTAGTAGCTCTTTCCTAATTATCCCTTTTAATTCGTTATTTAAGAGCTTATCTAATAAGTCTATTAGATACGCCTTCTTCTTAAATAAGTCTATAAACTTCTTAATTTTCTTACTTACTTAAAGTCCGACCTTCCTTAGCTTTTCTATTTACTTCTTATTAATTTCTATCTTCTTTATTACCTTCCCTTACTATACCTTATCTCTAAAAGCCTCCTTTACTTAATCCCGGACCTTTTAACTTCCTAAGTAAGGTACTTTAGGGATTACTAAATCCTTTTCCTTCTCTATACGCTCTTTTAGAATCTTTCTTAGGTTTACTTACTTATTATTTCCCTTCGCTTTTAATTTCTTGCTTTTTACACTTACTACTCTTACTATACCTTAATCTGCTTTTCTTTTCTCTTTATCTGATTTATTCTATAGGACTACTTCTATTATTATCCTATTAATGTTTTCTATAATTATAGCTAGTTAGTATACTACTCCTTATCTAACTAGTTTACTTAAGGCTCCTTGCTTTGAAGCTTTCCACTATTACTATATAATTTCTCTTTTAGGGACTCCTTACTTTACTCGCACGGAATTACTCCTATCTTCTCTCTTTTCCTAATGTATTCTTCCTTGAACTTTATGTACTAATCCCTTCTTTATATCTAATATAAAGTTAGAGTACTCTCTTTAGTAGTAGCTATTTTCTATATAATAGAAGTAGTATATAGAGCGATTATTATACATTTCTATAGTCCTAACTGTAATTAGTGCTATATTATATTACTATTCTATGTATATAGCTTAGAATAGCTTTAATAGATTGATCTAATTTAAAGGCCTAGTCGGGTACGCCTTAATATAGTTTCCCTTGCTAGGTAAACTAAATCCTGAGTACGCCTTTAGATTAATTCTAGAAAGCGTAGCTTTTATAGTAAGTATAAGTGTATTAAGAGCTTAAGTTATTTTTCTAATAGCTTTAGTAGAGATTAAACTTAGTATAATTACTAGAGCTATTAAGTAATCTTTACCTTTTTATAAAATAATTATTTAATTTAAAGTATTTACTAATTTACTTAAGTTCTCCTTTTTTTTATAGCTATTAAAGAACTCTTAAATTATCTTATTTATAGTATAGATATTAGTAATTATTTTTGTAAATTTATTAAATATAATAGTATTTAGCTTATTAGTATTAACTTTATTTTTTTAAATTACCTTTCTATAAATATCTTCCGGGAGATTATTTAAGAATTAGATACTTTTAGTATAGCCCTTAAGTTACCCTTTATTTATAAGAGTAACTAAGATTACTATATACTATTAAATAAACTTTTAAATATCTTTCTCGCTTATTCGCAGTTTCGATTTTAAAGCCTCTAAGAAGGATCGGGAATTTATTTATTAAAAGGTATCTTAATCCTTATACTTTTCTTAAAGTTCTTTAACTAAATACTTCTAATTTAGATAAGCTTAAGTAATTAGTATTTTAATATATTACTTAATAGATAACTTATAGTACTGCGGAAATTACTTTACCTTATTTTTTATTTTTAATTATATATCTTTGCACTAATCTAAATACTACTTAAAAAATTCAGTAATATTAACTCTATTAAAGTATAAAGTCCCTGGAATTCTAAGTATAAGTATTAGAACTATATACTTTAGATCAGCTATCTTTATAATAATAATAGTAAAATCGATTTACCCCCTTTACTAAGTAAGAGGATACTATTCCATTTCTTCACTACTTTCTGTATTTAGTATTAATTAAAAGCTTTTTAAAAGATCTTTTTCTAGGAATAAATTAGCTTTAGTAAGATCTAAAAATAACTCGAGTCTTTAATAGTAGTAGCTACTTATTAAGTGTAGTAAGGCGCGATTTATTAGTATTAGTAGTAGAAGCGTTAAGAGTATTAAAGTAATATAAGCGCCCCTTATAATCTTTAATTCTAATACTTTAATACTTACCTTATTTATTACTATACTTACCTATAATTCCTTTTTCTTTAACTCTTTTTCCTTATACTCTTTCTTAACTTATCTCCTCTTTATATTTATTTACTCTTTAGTAAGTGATTAGGCTTACTTAGTCCTATTACTTTACCACGTTTCCTTAGTAATTATAGTTTTCTTTTTTACTTAATTTCTCTTATCTTAGCTATATCTTAATACCTTACTAAGGTATAATTTATCTACTATTAACCTTAGCTTTATATTATAAGTTCCTTAAAGCTCTATAAAGCCCCTTTTTCCTAAATTACTCTACTATATTTTAATATTCTTAAGGCACTTTACTAATCGTTAATGAAATTCAATCTCTTACTTCCTACCTAAGTTAACCTACACTCGGTTTTACGCTTATATTACTTTCTTATTCCTTATATAAGTTACTAATATAAAGGAGTAGAGTAGTGCTGTTAAGTATATAGTAAATAAGGGAATAACTCGCGCGTAGACTAATTAGGTAATGGAAGTAAAAGGAAGAAGATAATAATTACTAGTTTAGTAGCGCTAACCTATTTATTTACAGCTGGAACGGAAAAACAAAAACCCTTGTAGTAGGCCTTCGACCCCACTACACTAGGAGTTATTTCCCTATTTTAAAAAGTTAGTATCGTTACTATTAGAGGTACTATTCTGAGATTAACTATATTAAGACTATCTTATATTAGTCTTATTAGCTTTATAAGATCTCTAGGATTCTAATAATAATTCTATTATTTCATCTGACTTAAATAGTAAGTATATTAAAAGTATTTATACTAGAATTACTATTATTATTACTAAAGTATTATTAGTAGGAGTTTTCCAGGCCTAATTTAGTATTAATCTCTCTCTTTTAGTTATTAAGATAAGTGATAGATTTAGTATCTTTAGTGCTATAAATAAACTTCTTTTATATATGAAATAGTTTTAGTATACTTCTAGTAAAGATTAATTAGAGCTAGAAGCTATTAGGTCTTAGCTCTTTAAATCTATAATAACCCTTTTTAGTATTAGCTTATATTATCTTATATAGCCTTAACTACCGGAAATCTAAAGCTTTTTATATTAACTTATTAATTTCTCTTACTAAATTATATTAAAGAACTATATCTTTAACTTAAAATAATCTTTATTAAATATTATACTTATTATTAAAAGTATCTCGATTCTCTTATTTATAGTAGCTTTTATATAGTATTACTTCGTTAATATTTTCTTATTATATCTGAAACTAAATTGCCCTAAATTATAATAACTTTAATTAATTAGTAACTTCTTTTATAAATAAGGTTTTCTAAGTAAAGTATTAAATTTCTATAAGGAGAATAAGTTCTTTACTATAAACTATATAAAAGGGTATAAAGCTTATAAGTCCGTGTACTATTATTTAATCTATAAATAATACTACTAGGAAGTTCTTAATCCACTGATTTCCTATCTTAGAGAGAGTATTTTTAATTAGTTCGTAATCTTGTTTAGCTATATTATTCGCTCTTAAGTTATAAGCTAATACTTATATATACTATATCTCTATTCTATTTAAGAACTAAATTACTTCTCTTATATTCTCTTTACTTTTATTAACTACTAATCTTTAGAATAAGCTATAGTAGTAAATAATATCTTTTTAAATAAAAGTAATTATAGCTACTGCTATCTTATATATAAGAACCTATACCTTAACCTAATTACTTATATTATCCTTAGTAATAATTAAATATTACTTTCCTTATTATTTAATTATATAAGGAATATTTAAGGCCTACTTCTTTATTAAGTCGTTAGAAGCTATAAAAAAAAGAGATTCTTTTTACTATTTTAGTAATCTTAATTAGTATTCCGGGTAAGTTTAAATGAAATTCATAGTATCTTTATAATACTCCTTCTAAAAGTAGTATATAAAAATACAGTAATAAGTGCTTTCCCTTCCTTTATAACTAGAGTTATTATAATAACTTCGAAGAATCCGTGCTTTATCTTAATTAGTATTAACTATAAGCCTAATAAAGACTTCTTTTATTAGTAGTTTCTAGATTTTCCAGCTATATACTCTAAAATTTAGAGCTTTTTTTTTAAAGATATAAAAGGTCTTTTAATCTATTTCTTTTAGAGTTTTAAGTATTATTAAATATAAGGCGATTTATATAAAGTAGTTAGAGTACTTAGAAGAAGAAACTAGAAACTTGTATTTAGTATTTAATTTTATATTAAAAGCGTTACTAAAGCTTTCTATAAGCTCTTTACCTTTTCTAAGCTATTATACTTATACTCTTATATCTTAAAAGATAGTGTTTTATCTTATTAATTCCGGGTCTATTTTAACCACCTCCTCTACTTAATTAAGCTCTATAAGGCAAATCTTATAAGCTCTAAGCTCTAAAAGAATTTAATCTTTATTATTATTAAAAGTATTATTATTATAATTCGTATTATTTAAGTATCTAGGCCTCTTAGAAAGAGTATTTGTAATAATATATATAGAATCTTTAATATATTAAACTTCGAAATTAAAGAGCCTTATCTAAGTAAGTTATCTTATAAGTATAGCTCTGGAGTAATTATTAATAGCGCTATTAAGTTATATTACTAGAGTATTAGCGTTTATCTTTAGAATAAAATACACTCCTATAAGCTAAATCTTTAGCTTCTTTAGAATATAAAGCACTTCTTTATACTTTCTCTTTATAGTATCGTAATTACATTTAGCTTTATTCTAGTATCTACTCTTGTACTATATAAGGCGTACTTATCTACTATTAAGATCTCTCTAGCCTAGGTAACCTCCTTATCTAAATCTACTAAAATTAATAGCTATTACGATTTCTCTAGTACCTTCGCTATAGTTAATCCTATAAAGTATAAGAAATATATAAAGAGTATTTTAAAGTATTTTTATAGCTTTATTTATAAGTCTATCTAGTTTAAATAGAAAAGGGACCCCTTTTCTTAAAAAGTTATAAAGGGGTTTAGTAATAAATCAGAAATCTTTAATCTAAATTCGAAAATATATAATAAGCCTAAGAAATCCCTTAATATTAGAGAGGTATTTTAGCTCTTTCTAATTCTGTATTTTAATAAGGTATACTGCTAATAATTCTTTACCCCCTAAATTACAAGTGTAATCTATAATATCTAGCCTATTAAGGCAGAACTATAATTTAATTTTAATAATTACTCTAGCTCTTTCAAGTCTTTCTAGAGTTTTATTAAGGTTAGTGATATACTCTATTATAAATTAGTAAATTCCTAGAAAAGTAGTGGCTTAATTATAGTCTATATAGGGGCCTTTAATACTTATATTATTAAGAAATAGTATAGTAATAGTTAATATAATATCTTTTAAGATTCTTAATATTATTCGTATAAATTAAGTAACTAAGTTAGTATACCCTTGAGGTAAGATAGTATTTCTGATTAGCTCTATATATAGCACGTAAAATACTATTATATCTTAGTTTAATTAGTAAAGTATTTACTAATTATAACCGGAATAGAAGTTCATAAGGCTAGCTATTTAGTAGCCTATAAATTCCTTAAAGAACTTATCTATTAATAGAGGTAAGTTTATATCTCTTTAAGTTATTACGTTTAGTATAATTACTAAGTTAATAAGCCTGTATTTTCCGGGCTCCTTTTTCTTAATAAGAAACTAAGTGTTTTAGTAAAGTCCCTTAGAGAGTTTAAGTACTCCTTTATTTAATTACTCTTATACTATTTTTATAATTTTAGGTACTAATACTTTAAGTAGCGAAAAATTAGGAGCTTACTACACTTTATAAGATATTATCTTAATAATTACTAATAAAGAAATATCTTTATAAAACTATCTGTACTTAAGTTACTTAAATACTATAGCTTTCTCTTAGTTTAGTATTATTTTATTAAAGAAAGCTCTCTCCTTAAGCTATAGTATATTACTAATATTAAGCTTTACTAACTTTTCTAAAGTAAGTCTTAAACCTTAAGATAAGTTTAAGAATTAAAGTAATAAAAGATACTAAAATCTTCTATATTAATCTTACTAAGTATCTCTTACTTAGAATCTCTTATACTAGTTATTTTTCCTATTAGGGGCTTTTCCTATTTAGTCTGCTTTATTAATTAATTATACTTTTTTTACCTTTAATTTATATATTATATTAATTTAAATAGTATATAATTACTAAGGCCTCTTATAGTAAAAGTATTTTACGTTAAGCTTATTATAACTTATAGTGAACTAGAATATTAATTCAGGGTTAATAACTAAGGAAGAGTCTAATAAAGCTTTCTTAATAATAGTCCCTAAGGCGAAATTTTAAAGGGTTAATTCTAGAATATAAAACTCTCTCTTAATAAATTTAATAATTATTATAAGTTCTATCTCGGAAATTAAAGGTATTATAGTAATTAGTTTAAAGGAGTTAAGACTGAAATTAAAAATCTAAGTATTATTTCCCCCTTTATTAAGCTTACTCTTAAGTATAGGGATTATTATAAATATAAAGTATTCTATTACTTTAATTACTATACTTTATTTATAGTTAATTATTTATTTCCTAAAAATTTATCTTAGGAATTATAATTATTATCTTTATTTTAATAGACTATTCTAATTATTTACTATTTCTTTAGTACTTTAGTATCTTTAGCTTCCTTTATAGTATTATTTATTTTAATAGTAGTAATAAGATAAGAGTAAGAATTCTATAAATTAGTAAGGATATTCCTACTATTATAGTTAGAGAGGTAATAAAAAGTTAGCTTAGTCTTTTAAAAGAATAGAAATCCTAGAATAATTTTAATTCTAGAAGTATTTATAATATAAAACCTTATATAAATAATATAATTTTTGATTATTACAGAAATATTATTAGTAAATCTAAGAAATTAAGACCTAGTACTAGTAATTATTTTTAAAACTATATTATAACTATTAGTAATAGCTAGCTTAAGCTTTACTACCGCCTTTAGTATTATATAATTAACTTTAGTTCTAGTATTTAGAGTAGCTTAAATATTACTAATTATTATTCTTTTAGGTATTATTACTACTAGCTTTAGGGAGTAATATAATTATATTTTATTAAGATTAGTTTTAATAGAGTTAACACTAAATACCTTACTAATAAATACACTTACTAAAGAATTAATATTACTATATATATAATAGTATTACTAGTATTATAAGAAAGATCGCTCTAAGCCTATAAAAAGGGTAAGTAGAGGGATTCTAAGTAAAGGAATCAAGCTGATTAGTAAGAAGAGTGCTAAATATAAGACTAGCGCCTCTACTAATTAAGTAGTTTAAGCCTACTAACTTTGCTAATAGCTTCTAAGTTTTAGTATAAAGTTATACTGCCTTAATTTAACTTCCCTATATTTATAGAACTATTTCTAAGGTAGCGTATAGCGATATATACCTATATTTAGGGTAAATGAATTATAAGGGAATTTTTCTAAGAATATAGTATTATTATCTAAGTTATTACTCTATAGCTTAGTATTTTCTTCTTTATATTTATTAATAATAATAGGTAAGAGCTAAAGTATTAGTCTTTACTAAAGAATATTATTTAACTTCATTAAAACTTCTAGTAATTAAACTCTTACTTCTTTTACTTATAGAGCTTCTTTTCTATATTATTATATTATTTAATTAATAGCCCTAGTAGAGGCTTTAACTATTTTAAGTAGGTCGATTAGTATTATTAACTCTCCTAAGATAAGATTTTCAGGGATCTCTATCTAGTTTAGTAACTTATCTAGTACTCTCTTATACTTATAATTATTTTAAAATAAGGTATTATATATATAAGGATTTCTTAAGTTTAGTCCCTAAATACTTAGTCTTAGTGCTATTAAAGGAAGAACTAGAGTAGGTACTAATTCCTTTTTAGCCTTATAAATTAATAATAGTAGTACTAAAGTCTTAAGGGTAATTAAAGGCTTAATAAAGCTAGCCTTTTTTATATTTTATTTAAGGATTTCTATAGGTATTTTATAAGTTTCCTTTAAGTTATTAATATTTACTATACTTAAAAGGTAAGTATTCCCTTAAGCCTTAGTAAACTAAATACCTTTAGTTATATCTTTAGGGAACTTTACTCTTCTATAGAAGGCGTATACTTTAATTCTATCTTAAAGTTTAGCTCTTATATTATATAATTACTTTTAAGAAGTAGTAGAATAAGCTTTAGCCTCTACTAGCTATACTTAGAATTTATTAGTCTTTATATTGTTATAGCTAACTGCTGAAACAGGTGATATAGCCCTGAGGCTCGGCCGCGGCTACCTAAGTAGGCTGGACAACGCATAGAGAAGCTATAGATCACGTAATATTAGATCGCATAAGATCGCTATAATCTAGTGCGAACGGTTATCCTAGATCGCTATAATCTAGAACAATCCTCTAGTGCGGGAGTTCTATATAACTAGATAATATTTCCTATAATAAATAAAAGCCTCGTGCTTAACTTAAATACAGTATCGTTATATATACTTAGTAACTTGCAACAATTATCGACTTAATCAGTAATAGCGTTCCTATCTATTAATCCACTAATCCTTCGCACTCTTAAGTAACACTAGCTCGATTGTATATTACACTTTAAGCACCGCACCAACGGGTACCGGCGCACACGTCAGATTAAGAATATCTCCACCCTTAGTTACAGGAAGTACTATAAGTACCCTACCATCGTTCTTAGGAACTAAGGGGACTAACCCAGCGAAACTAACAGCGCTTATTAGAGAAATCGATAAGAACCTTAAGTATAAGAGCATCGAACCCTTCAATAGCGAAAGAAACTACCTCTACGGGTTTCTCTTATAACTTCGGCTCTATATTAAGTTTAATAGAGAACGGTTTAGGTCCGAGATAGAACAGGTCCTATAGGCTGTGACTCTTCTTAAAGGAAAGGCTATGAATTAGATTAAGGGGTTTTTAGAAGACTACCTCTTATAAAGTAATAAGGATAGCGTTATTAATAAACGAAAAGCTGAAGATACTACTATTAAAATCTTTAGCACCTAGGAAGGATTCGTTATAGAAATCAAGGCGAACTTCGGGGTAATAGATAAGAGGAGGGAGGTAAAAAGAGCTATAGAATCCCTTAGATAGAAGGGGTTAGCTACTGCGTATACTCGGGACTTCTAATACTATTCTACCTATATAAAATAGAGTAATAAGGCACTTAACTACGCTTACTAAAAGGGGCTCAAGGACTTCATTAAGAATAAGCTTCTCTAATATAGCAGCATTATTAATAACCTTAAGTAACTTATAAAGGCTGCGTGCAAAATCGATAACAATTAGTATAAGCGTAGTATAGAAAAAAAAGGGAAGTATAACCTGAATTATCAACGAATAGGAGAAGGCGGATATAGGGGAAATAATAACTCGCGTAGATAGAGCTATAGGGACCCTATAGAACTCGACGCTACTTACAGAAAAGAATTATCGCTACAGTAGTAAAGTAAATACCTGTAAGATCGGACTTATTTTAACTACAGAAAACTAAGTTATATAGCCCGGAACTATAAGAGCGAAGGGAAACAACTCTAAGAATATCCGCTAGGAAAATAACTAAACGCTACTATCTAAGGCTAAGGGAGCTATAACAGACTAATAATACTGCATATTATATAGGTATAGGAAGACGCGGCAGAAGAATTAGTCTAAGTAACTTAAGCGCTCCGGCTTAATAAGGGTAAGGTAAAAGAGAAGAGCAAGAGCGAGGACTTAGATAAGGTATCCCTATTCGAAGTATCGGAAATATCACTAGAAGACCGCCTTATTTGCGATATAGCTAGCAAAGCAAAACTAGTCTGGGAAGCTAGTATAGAGGTAGACGCTCTCTATAACCGAGACTACAAAGTAGTCGAAGAATAGTACCCCGTACAGTAAGAAGTGGAAAAAGTTATCCAGTATTAGAAGACTAAAAAAGACATGTATACGGAGTATATAATACAAATCCACACTATTATTCGTGGATATAAGAAAGGTCGCGCCGAAACTAACGCTGCGGTCCACTAAAGCTAATAATATATTAAGGTATTCACGCAAAATATGGAATTTATGCCCTAGCTATAAGCTAAGCTCGCGATCTGCAGGAAAGAGTAAAACGGATATAAAGGAGAGATATATAAGCTTTAGAAAGCTAGAGACGTAACAGAGATTAATCACCCTTAGCACGCAGAACTTATATAATCGTTCTATTGGAATTACATATACACTGTTTACTACTCTAATAAGATTAATAGGAACTATTAGCTACAACGTAAGGGACTGATTTTCTTTAACAACGAAGAGCTGCCTCTCTCTATCAGGGAACTACTAACAGCACCCGAGCCTTTAAAAAACTAGGAGACCTCGTCGACAATAAGCTACTAACGAGTATTTGTAAAGAGCCTAGAACCTTATACGATAGAGAATTATATATAACAGAAAGAGGATAGTAACTCTTCTTAACTATCTATATTAACGGATAAACGCTTAGAGCTATAGTAGACTCTAAAGTAATAAGTAATTTCATAGATTAATAGATAGTCCTAGACTATAGGTTTAAGCTAGTCAGGAAGCGACGCCTATATTACTTATTCGCATTAGATAGGGACGCTATTGGATTATTAAATAGATAAGTAATTCTTTAGACTACTTAACTGACCATAAAAATATTACAAGGATACACTAAAGATATTAAGTTCGATATCACTAATTTAGGGATTTACAAGCTAGTACTCAGTATGTCATAGTTATTGCTATATAACCCTACTATAAACTAGTGGAAAGAGCGAATTACTTTAGATTATTATTAGTGCGGAAGCGACCGTATAGTACTCAACTAGGGTACGGATACCCTGAAGTAGGAAGAGCTATGTACCACTCTCCTGACTACTAAGGACCCTACCCAGGCCTCCGCGCTAAAGCAAATACCAATAGCGTATAAGGAATACGAGTTGCTATTCCTCGAAGGACTTAAGAACAAGGCCCTTCTAGAGCACTAACTATAGGATCACAAGATACCCCTGGAACTAGGAAAGACGCTTAGCTTCGGACTAATATACTAATAATCCGTAGTAGAGCTATAACACCTGAAAGAGTATATTAATAAGAACTTAGCTAAAGGATTCATACGACTATTTACCTCATCCACCGCTAGCCCAATACTATTTATCCCTAAGAAAGATAGGAAACTCCGCCTATGCATCGACTACCGTATACTTAATAGTATCACTATTAAGGACCGGTATTTACTACCCTTAATCAACGAGCTACATGATTAATTGTAAGGAGTAACTATATTCATGACCTTAAATATAAAAGGCGCTTATAATCTTATCCGGATAAAGAAAGGTAAAGAATAGAAAACAGCGTTCAGAACACGCTATAGCTTATATAAGTACTAAGTTATGCTATTCGGGCTTACGAATGTACCCGCGTCCTACTAACAGATGATCAATAACTAGTTATACGAATACCTTAACATTTTCGTAGTCGCTTACTTAGATAATATACTTATCTACTCTAAGAATAAGACTGAGTATATTTAACACGTAAGGAAGGTACTAGCAAAACTATGAACTGCTAAACTCCTCCTTAAACTAGAGAAGTGTGAATTTCATTAAGAAAAAACCTACTTCTTAGGATTTATTATAGGAAAACACAGAATCCGCATAGACCTAGCTAAGGTCGAGGCTATCCTAGCGTGACCTAAACTAATAATAGTTACGCAGGTATAGTCTTTCCTAGGGTTTACTAACTTCTACAGAAGGTTTATATATAACTACTCTGCAATAGCTAAGCTACTCACGGATCTCACTAAAAAGGACTAGGACTTTCAGTGGATAGTAGGGGCGCAAGTCGCTTTCGAGCTACTTAAAAAACGCTTTACTAGCGCCCCGGTCCTAGCTACTTATGATCTAACGTTAGAAATAGTTATAGAAACTAATGCATCAGACTTCGCTCTTAGGACTTACCTGAGCTAGAAACATAACAGAAGACTATAGCTTATCGCGTATTACTCGCGGATATTTTCGCCCGCGGAACTTAACTACGATGTACACAATAAGGAACTACTAGCTATAGTAACCGCCTATAAGTAATAGCATCACTACTTAAAGAGAGCAAAATATATAATCTAGATGTAAATAGATCATAAGAACCTTATATCCTTTACTATAACTAAGATACTAAATAAACGATAAGTTAAGTAATTAAAAGAGCTATCCACGCTAAAACTTAACATCACGTATCGGAAAGGATTAGAAAACGTAAGGGCTAACGCTCTTAGTAGATAATAAGACTACTCGAGTAAACTAACAGAGAGACCCTAAGCGATACTTAAGGTAGGAGCCGATGGTCTAGAATACAACTACGAGCTCTTTATAACCCTTATAATAATAGAAGATAAAATACTCGCGTAATAAATCAGGAAAGTATATCTAGACGACGAATACGCTGCGCGAGTAATAATATTATAAATAAAAGACTTTTTCACAGATAATAATAGTATCCTACGATTTAAGGGTCTCGTCTATATCCTAGCTAAATTAAGGCAACAGTTCGTAGTAGAATAATACTTGCTACCGGCCTACGGATACTAGGGAATCGCGAGGACCTTCAAAAGGATAGCTAGGGATTATTACTTCCTAGAAATGAGGAAGTATATTGAAACAGTTATTAGGGAATACGACCTATACGCTAAAAGTAAGTTAAGTAGATACGTACCTTATGAATTACTTTAGTTACCTTTAACATTAGAAAAAGCATGGGAATCCATAGCGTTCAACTTCATTATTAAGCTACTACTATTAAAGGAATTAATAACGAAGATAGTATTCGACGCTATATAGGTTATAATAGACCAACTCACTAAATATAAGTACTTCGTCCTATATAAAGAAGGAAGTAATACGTAGGAACTAGCGTATACGTTCCTTAAAGTCGTGGTAAGCTAACACAAGCTACTAAAGGAAATCATATCTAACTAAGATAAACTATTCATCTCTAAGTTCTGGATATTACTAATGAACCAGATAGAGCTGAATTACAAGATATCAACGGCTTTTTACCTATAAATAGATAGATAAATGGAAAGACTTAACTAGTCATTAGAACAATACTTATGTAACTATATCAATCGGGAATAGAGTAATTAAGTAGAACTCCTCCCACTTACCTAGTTTACCCTTAATAATGCAAAAAACAAGACTACCTTAGTATCGCCCTTCTTCGCTAATTATAGCTACGAACCTAAAGCCTACAGATAACCTAGAAAGGACAGTATCAATGCACAATAGTTAGTAGTACTCGCAGATAAACTTAAGGAACTATAGTAATAATTATTTAAGGACATTGAGTTCTTAGGTATAAGAACTGCGAAATATAGTAACTAAAAGCGAAGTATAGGACCTCTGCTAAAGAGGGGGGATAAAGTATATCTATTATGTAAATATATTAAAATAAAATAGCTAAGTATAAAACTGGACTATAAGAAACTTAGCCTATTTAAGATCTTAGAAGAAGTGGGACTTGTAAATTTCAAACTACGGCTACCCTAGGAATCTAAGCTATACTTAGTTTTCCATATATCATTACTAGAGCTTACTAAAGGGGTAATACCGCTAGTAATAAATAAGGAACTCTAGCCTGAAAATAACCTAGATATATACAAAGTAGAAAAACTACTCAATACTAGGACTACTACTAAGGGTCAGTAAGAGTACCTTATTAAATGGAAAGGGTACAGAAGCAAAGAAAACTTATAGGAACCTATATAAAACCTGAACTGTCCGGACCTAGTCCAACGGTTCTAGTCAAAAACCTAGGCGGCCCTAAGGAAGAAGAACTAGAACTCGAAGGCCCTACGGGGCCCGGGGAAGCTATCTCACTTTAGAAGAATTCGGGGAGGCTAGATAGCGCCTCCGGATCCAAAATAAAACTATCTAGGAAGGTAGAGGCCTCTTCTAAGTTCGCGGCGGACTGCTCTAACCTCGTAATTTCTACCTGCTCCTCCGCCTCCTTTACATCTAGCTCCTCTAGAGTTAAGACACCTAACTCGATTATCCTTTATTCGCGCTTATCTAGCGCCTCCTCCATCTTCGAAAGGCGCATGAGTTTCGCCATCGTCTCCTTCCGCTTATCGCGTAGCTTCTTACACTGACGATCTATTGATACCTAGTCACTTATTATGGGCAGTTTTTATTGGAAATCACAGTTCGACCGGCTATAACGAATACACTCGGAACACCGAGAGATAAAACCACTTGCTGCGATGCAACGACGCTTCGAGCGCAGGTAAAAGCTGCACAGTACTATTTCTTCAGTAAAAATAGACCTCTTAATTTTTAGGGCAAGAGCGATACGTTATAAGTGTTTAATAGATCTATTAGAAGACATATTTAGGAAGGAAAGAGGGATTTCATTACGATATTTATAAGCTTTAAGCTAAAGTATGGGGATATACTAGCTAGAAGGGGGATAGTATTACAGCTGACTACTAGAACAGGTAATATAGCCCTAAGGCTCGGCCACGGCTACCTAAGTGGGCTAGATAACGCATAGAGAAGCTATAGGTCACGTGATATTAGATCATATAGGATCGCTATGATTTAGTGCGAACGGTTGTCTTAGATTACTATGATCTAGAACGATCCTCTAGTGCGGGGGTTCTATATAACTAAATAGTATTTCCTATAATAAATAGAAGCCTCGTGCTTAACTTAAATACAGTATTATTATATATACTTAGTAACTTGTAACGGTTATTGACTTGATTAGTGACAGTGTCCCTACCTACTAACCTACTAACCCTTCGCACTCTTGAGCAACACTAGCTCGACTATACGTTACATATATCTCTTTTAATCTATATATAGAAGCCTTAGATCCTAGCTAGGGTATCTTAATTATAAAATAATTATATAAGAATATCTAAGGTATTAATAGGTCTAAGGTTAAGTTTAATCTTTAAACTCTTTACTAAATTATCGTAGGTTAGCTCTTATACTAGTATAGCTTATACTTATAAGTTAAGAAAATCCTTTTCTCCTTAAGTTCTTCTTACTAGATTAAGACTATATATAATATTAAGTACTTTCTTTAGTACCTCCTATCTTTGAAATATATTACTATTAGGAAATATAATAAAGTACTTTAGCTTTCCTTTTTCTTATAAATTAATATAAATATAATTATTATTATTTACTTTATAGATTATTTCTAAGCTAATAAATTTCTTATAATTATAGTATTAATTTATATATTAGTGAAAAGCTTAGTATCTTATCCTTAGAAGCTATTTATTATAGCACTACTTATACCCCTTATTATTATTACTATAGTAATTATTACTATAGTTATAATAGCCGGATTTACTAGTGTACTAGCTCTCTTTATACTAAATTAGTACTTCCTCTTAAGCTTATTTAATGTATTAAATTAGGTTAATCTTAAATATTAATTAAGTATCTAAGATTTACTTAGCTATTCTCTATAAGATTTAAAGGTCCCTTAGTCCTTTAGTAATTATATTTAGATTATAATTTAATACTTAAGTAGTACTATTTTTAATCTTTTAAATAATTGGAATTAAATCCTTACTAACTAGAGTAGTAACTTAATTAGAGATATTAGCTCTTACTAGCTTAGAACTATTCTAAAAAGCTTACTAAATTTAAGTAATAAGTATATTATTATAATAAGTAGTAAAATCAGCTTAAAATCTCGCGATATCTCTAGCTTAAATAATTAGCGCTACTAATTTAGTGAAATAATTAATATTAGAGTAAATTACAGGTTTACTTCTAATACTTTACTCTTAGACTAGAGTATTAATATCCTTAGTAAGAGAAATCCTAGTTTCTACTACTTTAAATACTTTAGAAAATAGTATTAAGTTATTTATATTAAATTATTTCTTTTCCTATTGAATTAAAACTTCTATAGCTTTCTTCTAAAAGTATACTAGAAGTATAAATAAGAATTAAAGAACTATTTACTTATCTATAAAATTCTCTTTATTTTTATAATTATTAGTAATTTCTTTAAAGGCCTTATAAAATTAGTGAATTACTACTAAACTAAGATTAGAATTAGTCTCTTAAAGAATCTAAAAGTCTTAAATTAGGGTATTTAGATAATTAATAGTATAAAATTAATAAAGTAAATTAAGACTCTAGTATTCCTTCTAAATTATAGCGCTAAATTCATAAAAAGTACTAGAGGCGTAGCTTAGGAATTTCTTTAAATTCTACGCTATAAAAGGCTTAGTATACTTAATAACTTACTACTTTATTTCTTTCTTTAAGATAATCCTTTAGCTCTAAAATAAGTAAATAAAGTTCTTAAGAAATTAAGTCGCCTCTCTCCTATTAAAATATAGTGCTCTAATACTTCGAGCTAGTAGTATAAGTTATTAAATATTTGTCTATTACTTAGTATTTTATAAGGGCTTAAGAAGGGTCTTAGTTCCTCCTAAGTATTTAGAAGTACTCGGAATAGAGCTAGTTTTACTCCTATCTTCTATAATATTAAGAATTAATAAGCTTATATTAGAGGTTATACCTACTTATAGAATATCTACTAAATTACCCGTAGAAGTTATTAGCTTAGGATTACTAGAGCCTATTACTTTCTTCTTCTTAGGGCCTATATTTCCAGTATTATTAGCTAGTATAGTATTAATTTTATATTAAGCGATAATATAAAAAGTTTTATATTTAATAAAGTTTTTAGTTATACTTTTAAAAAGTAAGGAAATATATATATATTACAAATAGAAAAGATAATAAAAAAAATAACTATAAAAAATCCATTAATAGAGTTTCTCCTTAAATAACTTTCTTACCCTTACTTCTAAAATAAGTAAAGATTTAGTATATAAATAACAGAAGAAATATAGTTTATAAATAAGTACTAAAATAAAAGACTAAACTAACTATAAAATAATATTTATAATAATAGAATACTAAGATAGAAAGCTTTACTTTAATATATAAGGCCCTAAAGGCTCTAAACTAAAAACAGTAAATATAAAGATAAACGCTCTAACACTTAAGTATTTCAGGCTTAAAACCCCCTATATAATTTCGTCCTTCCTAATACTTATAAGCTTTTAAGCTCTAATAAGGAGCTAATTAATTTCCGTCTAAGCTAATAGTTTCCTTATATAAAGTAAGTCTTAAGTCCTGAAAGAGGTGCTAAATAAAATAAGTAATAGTAATAAAGCTCCTATAAGAAAAGATTATATTTTCCTAGTACTTTAAAATCCCCTCCTACTTTAGAAAATAACTTAATTATCCTAGTATAATCTCTTAATATTATAGCTTTTATTATCGCATTTATTATTATATTAAAGCCTATAAGAGAGCTAATTAAATAATTCTTATAGTTATATAATTAATATCCTTAAACCTTAAGAATTCTGAATTAGTATAAGGGGATACTTTATTATATATACTTAAATACCTTATATACTAAATATATTCCCTGCGTAAGTTACTAAAAATATATATAAAGGGGAAGACCTTAATCTCTATATAATAAGAGAATAGTAAATATATAGTATATAAAATATAAGGTTTATAAAATAATAAATAGACAGAATTAAAAGATATTATATATCTAAAGAGTATAAATTATTAAGTAAAAAAAAGAAGTATAAAGCCTATTAGAAGGAAAAGAGCTATTATTATTATTTCTAATCTCTTAGGGAGATCTTAGCTTAAGTATAATACTAAGTGCACAGGTCAGGTGATAAAAGTGTACTAAGGCCGATCCCTACCACAATACTTAATTTATATTAATATTAAGTAAGCTAGATATTAATTCTAATTATTACCTTAACGAAAAGTCTTATATTACTATAATATATAACTATACTAAAGGAGATACCTAAAGCTACCTACTACTATACTTTAAATAAAGAATAATAGAACTATTTATTAATACTAAAGAAATAATTAATTACTTAAGTAGTATTTATAGTAATACTTTTAAGTAATAAAATACCAAAATAGTCTTAAATAAACTATAGATATTTCTAATAGAATTATTTATAAAATACTACTCTTACTTTCTTAAATTAATTTAAGATACTTATATTCCCTTTAATAGATACCTTATAACTTGCTTTTATAACTCTCTTTACTTATCCTTATAAGATTAAGTTATATATAAGTTTACTTCTAATAAAAGTTTCTAAGATTTTATTTTTACTATAGATTTTCTAGATAAGGAAGTTTATTATACTTAAAAATAGTATTATTAAAATACTTTTCTAATTTATATAATACTTTTATTTACTTAAAACCTTCTAACTTTATTCTTATAGAGAAATATACTTACTTTTCTTCTAGTAAATAATACTACTTTAGCTCTTATAGTTTCTATATCCCTTTAATTACTTCTTATAGCCCTTAGCGCTTAAAAGCTTATTACTTACTAGAATTATAAGAAAGTAAGATATATAGCTAAAGATTACTTTAAGCTTTATAATTCTACTAACTTAAGTATTTTAGAAATTAAAGTATTAGAATAGTTCTTAAGTAAAGACTTCTTTAAAGCTAATAAAGACTAAGAGAAACTAAGAGATATTACTAATTTAGAAAACTAAGGACTTTAAGAAAAGACTCTTTTTTAAAGTAGATAATTAATCTTTAAGAGATTAATATATATTAATTAATAAGTAGTAAAAGTTTTATTATTCCTTATATACTATTTTATAATAATATTAGAATTACTCTTCTTATATTATTTAACTCTAGAGTAAGTAGATTCACTTTTATTAATACTAAACTTACTAAAGATCTTACTAAAAAGTTTAGTATTACTTTTATTTTATTTCTTAATCTTATATAAGTAAAAAGTTATAATAGCTAAGCTAATAATATTATATTATATATTATTCTTTTAAATATACTAATTAATTAGTAAGTTCAGAAATAAATCTCTTTTATACTATTAGACCTTAAAAACTATAAAATTATCTTAAGATAAACTTAAATAGCTTACTTTAATATATAGCTTAATATTAAGGACTAAAGCCTAGTATAGCCTTATAATAAAGATATCTCTATAGTACCTCTAAAACTCTTATATATTACTCGTAATACTATATAGCCTCTAAATCCTTATAATATCCGAGTCGCTAACTAGTAAAACGTTTTTCAATAATAAGTAGTAATAGATAAGAAAGACACTACTTAATAAACTTAAGATATTACTATAACTAGTACTAGTATTACTAACGAATAGCTAATAGAGCTATAAATTATAGAGCTACCCTCTCGCGAGCCTTAATATATATCTCTATTAATTATTATATATTACTTTACTCGCTAAGTAATATAAAAAGAATACTATAATACTAAATAACTTTATAATTAATATTATTAGAAAAACCAAGTTATTTCTTCTAAGTACTTTACTTATACCTAAGTAATAGTAATTATTAGCTTACTCTAGTAGATAAGAAGAGAACTTTATAATCTTATACCTAATAAACTCCGCTTAATTACTCTTATATAAGGAATTCTTATATATTAATATCTAATCCTAAAATAAAGGACTTTATTAAAGATAGATATTACTAAGATTAATATAATAGCTTTCTATTATACTCTTTATTAAAAAGAATTAGAGTTATTTATAATTACGCTAAGCGAGATAAATAAAGTTATTAACTAAATAGCTTAAAAAGCTAAGCTATAAGTATTTCTTATTAAAGAGAAATCTTATAAAAATATCTTATAGAAGAAACTTCCTTCCTAGTATTAGAAGTATATTACTATATTCTTAAAGACTACTATTAATACTCTTTTTAACTTAGTATTAAAACTAGACTATAAGATTAAGTTAAAAGCTAAAATTAATTATAATTATAAGCTACTATATTAATAGAGTAAAGTAAAACTCTAAGTAATAAAGAAATACTTTAAGAAGAACTTTAATAAGAGTTTTATTATCTTTAATTATACTTCTTTTACTTATTTTACTTTATTTATTAAAAAACTAAATAGTAGCTTACGCTTTTATATTAACTACTAAAAACTAAATAAGATTATATAAAAAGATTAATACTTATTACTTTTAATTAATAAAATCTTTATATATCTTAAATAAGCTAAGATCTTTACTAAGATTAATATCTAAAGTATCTTCTACTATATATAAATAAACTTAACTTTTAAAGAGTATACTATATTTTAGACTTACTATAGAAGTTATAAGTATAAGGTTATACCCTTTAGACTTACTAATAGCTTTATAATATTCTAATAGTATATAAATAATATTCTCTTTAACTACTTTAATATATTCTATATTATATACTTAGATAATATTATTATATATTCTAATAACTTCCTATAATATAAGGAATATATTAAGAAAGTCTTATATTACTTATAATAGTACTATCTTTTAGTAGATATCTAAAAAAGTAAGTTCTATATTAAAAAGATTAAATTCCTTAGCTTTTTTATTACTATAGAAGAGATTAAGATTAACTTAGTAATTATAAAGTATATATAAAATTAGATCTTATCTATTATAATCTAAGGGATTTAGTATTTTTTTAGTTTCTGTAATTTCTATTATAAGTTTATCTTAAACTATAGTAAGATAGCTAAACTTCTAGTAAAGCTAATAAAGATATTAATCCTTTTTAAGATAACTCTTACTTAACTTATAGCTTTCTAAGACTTAAAGAAAGCTATATTAAATTTAGAATATTTAAAATACTATAATATATTACTAGAAACTTAGATTAAGACTAATACTTTAAATAAAGTAATTATAAGTATACTCTTATAGAAGTGTAGAAATAACTAATACTTAGTCTTATTCTTATTTAAAATAATAAACTCTACTAAGCTAAACTATAATATTTATAATAAGGAAATACTAGTAATTATATAATTACTAATTTACTAGTATATAGAACTAGTATCCTAATCTAGTTACTAGCGCTTTTAGGTCTTTTTAGATTATAAGGCTTTAAAATACTTTATAACTACTAAGAAGCTTATAAGAAAATAAGTAAAGTAATTTAAAATTCTAGTAGACTTCTACTTTATAGTAATATATTACTTAAGTAATTAGAATACTATTACTAATATACTATTATACTATAAATAAGATATTAAAAGTTAGATTAAGATAAAAGATAAACTTTATACTTATATATTAATTTATTTAAACTAAATTAATTCTTATATCCTTTATAAATTAAATCGATTACTTAATATCTATACTTTAGCTCTTATAGAGTTTAATATAAATAAGAAGATAAACCTTATTATAGAACTAATTTATATTAATTAGACTTATAAGGCTTTAATAGTTTAATACTAAGAATTATAAGAACTTAACTCCTAGTATATACTTTAGAATAATAGACTACTTTTATATAAGAGCTATCTCTAAGTACCTAATATTAACTATCTTTATATATAACTAATTTAGTATATATATAATTAGCTCTTTATAGCTTACCCTAGGAAATTAAAGATCTTTAAGCTCCGTAGAACTAAGTACTATTAGCTTAAGATACTTAAAGATATTACTAGATTTATCTCTAATTACTTAGCTTATAATTATACTAATTATTAATAAGATAAGATACTTAGTTACTTATACTTTCTACTAATCTTAAACTAACTTTAGTAATATCTTATAATAGACTTTAAGAGTATATTAAAAGATAGGTTTAAGTATAACTTAATATTAATTATAATAGATTAATTCTCTAAGAAAGCTATATTAATCCTATATTATTCTATATATACTTCCTATAACTTAGCTTAACTATTTATTATAAATTACTAGAGGTTTAATAGTCTACTTAAGATAATTATATTAAATAAAGGACTCTAGTTTATTTCTTTCTTCTAGTATAAGTTCTATTAGATCCTTAGTATTAAGATTAAACTCTTTATAGCTTATTATACTTAGACTAATAGCTAGACTAAGATTATAAATTAATACTTAAACTAGAGACATTGCTTTTTTATAAATTACTATTAAAATAACTAGTTTAAGCTTTTACTAATAATAAATTACACTTACTTAATACTACTTTATAAGTCCTTAAGTATATCTTCTTATTAACTTAAGTATAAATATAAGCTATATATAAGTTAAGACTAAGATAAGCTATAATCTAAGTTAGAATTTATAATTATAAAAAAGATAAATATTACTAAAGCTTAGACTTTTATAAAATAATATAAGGTAGTATAAGAGAAAGTTAAGTAATTCTTAAAAGACTAATAGAAAAAGAAATAATAAGATATAAATAAATCTTATTAGAAAATTAATTAAAAAATAAGAGACTAAATCTAAGTAATTACTAAGAACTAGAAAATCTACTAACTAAAAAAGAAGATAAATAACTAATAAGCTAGCTTATATTAAGTCCTATAAAAAGAAGATTACTTCTATTAATTAGACTTACTTAAATTTATTAAGATTTATTTAGTATTCTTTATTAATAAGCTATAGTACTATAATAATAATCTCTTACTAAACTAAATCTAAATAGATTAAGAAAAGATAATTACTATTAATATAAAATAAGAATAAAAAGTCTAGAATATCTTAGATATTTACTTTAAATAAGATAATATATTATATTACTAAGTATATTAAAAAAGACTTAACTTAGACTCTAAGTTCTACTCTATTATAGACTTTTATACTTATTTATATAAGCTTAGAGATTTCTATTAAAAAAAACCTTATACTCTTAGACTTACTAAAGCTCTTAGAGTACTAGATTATAATATAGGAATTAAAGAATAATAATACTTATAAGGGACTAAAATATAATATAATAATATTACTAAAGACTTAGAAATAATTCTTTTATAGCTTAAAAATAAGCCTTCTTTAAAAAAAGAAATAATATAATAAATAGTCCGTGTAATTATATATATATTATAAATTATAAAACTTAAGAATTACAGAAGATAACTAAATATAATATTATAATAAAACTAATAGCCGCGCCTTCTATACTTAAACTCGAGATTTCTTTTAAAACCTCTTTTCTCCTTATCTTTTCTACTTTATATTATAGCTATTAATAAACTTCCGTTGAGTCGTTATAATAGCTTCTCTTCCCGACTTATTTTCAAAGCTATTTATTAGAACTAAAGTGTATTAGTTTAAAAAGGAATTAATTGTGGATTACAAGTAATCAGTTTTAGTATGAATTATAAAAGGATTATTACCTTTCTTATAAAAGATCTAAATTCAATATTTTTACATTAGAATAAGCTTCTTTTGTTTTATCTTTAGTTCATAAGCTATTCTTAAAATTTTCAAGTAGTATTATTAAAAAATCATTGAATTATTAAGATATATATGTGTAAGAAGAGGCAAGGTTACATTCGGTAAGGCAGGCGAAAAGTGGCGCTCTTCAATGTCACCTGATTGTGCTTTTCTTGCTACTTTGATTAAAACATGCATTCATTGATTGATTGAATGGTTAGTAGAGAAAAATCATTATCGGGCCGAGCGTAGCAAAACAAATAGGGTTACATCGGCACTAACAATCAGCCAGTTGATCGCGACGCCCAGTGCTTTGAACGCGAGATTATGACACGAACAAAGGTTGTGTGTGCACAGAACTTGAGAAAAGCCTCAAGTATTCTCGCGGTGATAACTTCATGACGAATTGTTATCTTTTCTGCTTTTACTTCATCCTGAGAATACCTGCTTTCTTCTTGGAGACTTCCACTTACCCCTATTTGTGGACCAGGAGTGGCATTGCTCATGCCATTCAATGGCACGTGTTTTCGAAATGACGCCTCGATGATTATTATACACCTATGCGCAGGATACGTAACATTTTCCCTTTTTTTCTTGGGTCGAGGGCTCTTGATCCTACCTGAATTTGCTGGGGGTTTACCAGAAGGGCAGAGAGTCAGTTGGAAGATTTGAAGAGCTATATTCTTCATGTTGGCTCGAACCAAGGAAGTCATCCTTTCAACCTAGCAGAACAGTCTTGATTCCTCTTCGGCGGACCCGGGCATTCAAGTTAACTAATGGCTTCATGCATATAAGACACACAAAACCCAGAGACGACGTTCATGGAACGTCACTACCACCAGGTCGTCTGGTTTCTATACCATAGAAGCCATTGGCTAGACTGTACCGGTGGGGTCTTTCTTCTGGTATAGTTAGAAAGGTCAAGTCGAGAGGAAACGTCTAAAGGCAAGCTGGAGATCGGGTCCCCAGAGGCGTTGTCTGAGGACTGGGAGTAATGACTGTCAGATGGCGCTAAGACATAGCATCAATCAATTTGTCCACTTTAGGAAGCAAGCGTATCCGATTTCAAATAGCGTTTTCGCTGAGGTTTCGCAGGGGTCGCCCTCCTGCGGTCTCTTCGTTCCTTTATGAGCCTCATTTCCATCATCCTTTCATGCCGATCTACCGACACTGCTGGTCCTTACGATATTCAGGAACACATATCAACTTGACATGTCTTGAAGGTGTTGCACTCTTCTTGCCAATCTGTCTCTCAGGCTCTCCATCGTGGTCTCCGCTCCTCCCTGGCCAAACTCTGCATTCGCTCCTCGTCGCCGGTTGTGAGAAATTCGAGTCAAAACGACAATAAAAAGGCACATCTCGATGAATACCTCCATCCATTCCATTCGATTCCTCGCGTCCACCTCCGTTATCCCATTCCTTATCTAGCAATCTGGGCGACGCAACCGACAAACGCATACACCACCAAATTTAGGAATCGGAAGGTGCCTGTAAAGAAGCTGTGAAATGCATTGTGTTCCATGTAGGGGGCGGGGGGTTAGTGCTAGCGAGGATCGCGACCTTTACAAGCTTTCCAAAGCGCACTTCGAAGAGGTTGCAAAGCTGTACGCGAAGACTCTTCCCTTTTGAACACTCAGACCACTAACACTCTGTCCCGGGGCTTCGGGTTCTTCTACTTTTGTAACTCTACTCGTCGGTTCAAAGGAGAGACAAGTCAGTTGCCACAAGGCTCTGCTCGGATGCTTCATCCGGATATTTAACGGCATGCTGTATAAAAAAGCCGCCGGGTCACACCAGAGCGAGATCAATCTCCAGAAGCCAAATACGAAGACGTCTCTGTCTTCAAGAGGTGGGCTAGGACGGGTAATATACATACCTGTCACGAAACCATTCGATTTCCATTCCTTATCAAAGATGATATCAAGAGCCCAGCATTTAGTTTCCCGGATATTCGATTAGTATGGGATCTAGGGGACAAATTGACCCTTGGGAATTTACCATCGATGCCATGCGACTACTCGTGAAGGAGTATTCCAAGCACAACCGGAGTCCAGCAGCTGCTGGGTATGTGTTTACCCATGCTCCTGAACAATTTAGGCTCTGGGCTTTCAGAAGATATTTAATTCACCGCAATTGGCTGTCTGAAAAGTTCCTACAGCCGTAGAATATTCAAAGTGGATGAGTGGCTGGACCCGCTAGACCATGGATGACCTCTTATCCGTCAATCTGCTACAGCCAGCTTCAACAATCGCCTCGGCCAGGGACAGTATGATGATGACGACCATTGGCCCTGGTTCATTCCAAACGGAGACCTCGACTTCAAGCCGAGGATGACGAGCCACCAGCAAGGTGGTTGGCTAATAAGAAAACACCCGAACTCAGTCGGTACAATTTCGATAGCTTTTCCATCTATACACAGTGCTTCGGCCCCATGCGTCGCGTAAGTTGTCCTCCCGTGTGTTGAGTCTTCGGCTTCAATTCGTGAAGTGTGCTGACACTATCTGGGGACTATTTTTGTGTTCTCCTCACTAATGTCAAACCCGCACGACGACGACTGAGTATCGAGAGCCGAGATAATTCGCGGTGCATTCTTTGGCGGGTTATGTTCACGAAGCCTGACTGAGAGAACTTCGACATAAAAGATGTGCTACGCGGCTTACATCATAAAAAGGCAGCTCTGGAGAATACTTAGCAGGGGGAAGATCGAACGGAGTACACCATCACTGGGTCATAACTGCAATACCAAGATCATGCAGTCCCCGTGCAGCTGGTATAGAATATAGAAGGAGTGACTCAGAGCTGAAGGAAGCCCGCAGTCATTTCCTCCACCTACATGAGAAACTGTCCCTGCCAATGAAGCGGACGGTATAACTGGGAACGCCATTTCGATACATTGGGAAACCCATACGTCTTGGACCTGAGTACCATGAGATTCTCTCTGTCCTGGGCATTGTATCTCTGTCAACCAATGCCTCGCAACGACCATGCCCATTCGGGGTCCAACAGTCTCCTAGATGACGGAGACAACTCCCTACCTAACGAGTGCAGAGAGATGCAGATACCCTTCACGGAAAAAGCAATCGGTACTTCAAGTATTTTTTTGCGGTGCCAAGCGTGCGAAATATCAACATGTAGGGGGAGCTCGAAGACAAGCGAGCGGCTTAAGAGACTCGCAGAATGTTGATTACTAGGGAAGAAACCCAGAGAAGAAACAGATAAGGATGGCTGATGGTGGCCATCGAAAACCAATTAATGTATGTGATGGTATATGATAAATTGACATCGATGCCTAATCTCGGCGACTGCAATGTTAGCTCTGAGGTCACTTCAATCTCAACAAAGATGTCCCGACACACCATGAGTAAGTCGGCGTAATTGTTGATCAGGGATAGAGTAAAAATCATGAAAATATTATATTCCAATGCTGGTTGCTTTATCTCACCTCTCACTCAAACATTGTTCTCATGTTTGGACGGTGTTACCGGAAATGCTGCGAAGTGTTGCTTCACACTCCTTGACTCGCCTCCGAGCGAGCATGCTTTCAATACATGGAGTCGTTGACAGCACGGCACCAGTCGGAGTAATTCTTGGATTGTAACAACCAATAGTGATCCCATGGTCTGGAAGCACTATCAGCGGGGTACATGAGAGATCTGCGCCACGCTGGTGTAAAATAGCCAGTGAAGTTATGTAGATTCTGTTAAGAAGGCCCAATTGGTAAGGGCTGGTTGTGGTGGCATCTGCGTAGCAGCGGAATATGTGCAATATTATGGAAATGGTCAATTTGATTACGAAAATGACCTTTCATTGGGTTGACATAGATTCGACAATATTCTTTCCTGTACGGAGTTTTTGGACCTTGAATGGAGGCGGTTCCGAGAAGCAAGAAACCGGACGTGAAGTGCCATATTTTGTGACTGCTTCACGAAACAAAATGGTTGTGATCCTCAAAGTACAACGGAACTTACGCTAGTTAAGTCACACCTTTGAAGAGACTGTATGAGCGTCAGAGGATTTGGTGTAAACGCGTATCGTGTCCTTTCTACACAGGCCTGCCATTCATTCCATTTTTTACCAGAAAGGTCATCCTATCAAAGCACCTTGCCCGAGAAGAGTTGGACGTAAACGATACATATCAGCATCAAATGGCTTGTGACTACCCGGGCAGGGAAGGAAGTCTAACGAAATACCAGAGTAGTATAAGCATCATGTCAAAGATCCTGTACACTGGAACTGGCAGAGAAACATGAATAAATCCACCTGAAAATGCATGCTGGAAATATGATGCTCAGCCATGAAAGCTGTGACTTGAGCATGTATAGGTGCAAGTATTGCACAACAAAATCCAAACCACGAATTGTACATCCCTAGCAGGTAAAAACTCCGTGCTGGTTACTACATTTATCCCATAAGCTTGTCACGATCCATGACTATCAGACATACCCAGTGATCTTGAGAAGCTCGACATGCCCTATCAGATCTGAAAACATTCACGAATCGCGGAACGAGTACGACAGCTCTGGGCGAGAGATCATCCATTACTGGCTAATTTCAAAGGCTCGAGACTGCTGAACATGCGGTCGAATGATTCGCTGCAAGATTCCCGTCTGTGATGACCCTTTCATGGATGCATAACCTGCACAGTGGAGGGGAAGAGTTGTCTTGGTCGATGTGATTGAGCAGGTCTCACTTCCATGGGCGATCCCTAAGGAAACGTTCGAGCCGCCTGGTGCTGCAGGTCTCGGATGATGCGTAACTGGTCTCTTTCAGAGCCTTTGTCGAGAGGAAGACATGCACGGCAAGTGGCGTAAATGGCCCAGAGCGCAAATTGGATCCTGACGATGAAGCAATCGAGACAGAACCGAGCAAGGAGGAGGATAACCACATCAATGCTTGCGGTTCCAATAGAGAGCAGACTCATACCTATCCATATTCAGCACAGTAGTCTGAAGCTGCAGCCTCGATAGGCTATGCCTTCTCTGCACGTGCGAACAAGAAAAATTGAACCAGCTTTAGCAGCACACCCGTACAAGTTCACTGCCCGCCCGGGAGCCATTGTTTCTAACATCCGTATTTCTCGTCGTCGGAGATATCACTATGCCGGCTTTCAGCTTAGTGAGGAGAGGTCTTTCAGCTGGAGAAGGTCACTCGAGGCTCGGATGATAACAATCCCCAGTCTGGAGTGAAACAATAAGGCTGGTTAGTCTCGTAATCTAGCCTATCAGATGGCTTTCGATGTAATTTTCGGGGAGTGACCGAGTCTACATTCGTCCATCAACACAGCGATATTGCGAATAACACAGCAGTGACTGAGAGGATAGAGACGCGGGTTGATGGGGATTCGAGAAGGTGGCTTTGCAGGGGTCCGACGCATCCGACCCAGCAAACAGAAGTGCAAAATGCATGTCCACCAGCTGAAGCTCCAGGCCGTTATGATCCCTCGCCTAGACCATCCTCCCTGCATGATATGAGAATACCGACTTGCCTATCATGAACATGAACTCTTTGGCTTGGTCTCGAGGACGGCGGGCAGACTTCGGGATATCATCAGACGGAGAATCCCTTTACCCAGCACCTCGACGGATTCTGACGAATGAGATCATTTCATCCTTCCTGCAGCAGCATGTAGAGCATGCCTTCCTGGCGGCTTCCTGGCGGCTGCCAATTAATGACTGTGGAACGACGAGTCCACGGAGCACCAGTACTCACTCCTTTTGAGTCGAGCCGAGCCAAGGGACCCAGTACGCAATGATCGTTGCGTCCAATAATCAAACATTCCTCATTCCATTCGGGGTGTTCGTTGGTTCAAGCGCCGCCTGAACGACAGGGTAGGGCAGAGCAGGGCAGGGTAGCCTAACTAAATTAAAAAGTCTGAGCTCATTTGGCGGCCGTTTCGTGAGATTCGCGAGATTTTGGGACGGACCATCCGTCGATCTAATCCCGAGTGGGCCGTGTGTGTCCTTGCTCCTTCGAGCGATGGGCCCGGAGGGAAGACTTTACATAATAATCCGGATCGACACCTTGTGGTACTTTTGTAGCTTTTGTAACTTTTGAGAAATAATCTGCGATGAGCGAGGATTAGGATACAGAAGAGTATGCTCGTCTACTACCGAGCACAGATTTGTGTGGAATATCTGGGAAGTCAGCAGCCATTCGCGTATCTGGCAGAGTTGCAGTTGCAACATCTAACCCTCCTGGATGGTGTTTTGCACTGCCCGGAAGGCTGAGAGGAAAGGAGAGCATGACGCCAGGTTGGTAACCAGTGTCTCTCCCCACTCTCAGAGGCCCAGATCTTTCTCTCTGCATTGTTTACCTCCGTAGTTCAGCATTGACTTGATCAAAAAGATTGGGTTGTTTAAGGACAGGGACCCCATAGCAAGGCTCAAAAGGCGAGGTCTATTCTCGGACACCAGGGTTTCCCTCTACTTGCCTGGGCTTGGAGTACCCAAGTAATAAATTTACCTCGTAGCGTGTTTTTATTTGTTTGGTAGGGTTCCGACTGCATTGTTGTAACGCAAATCCCAGCGAGCGGATGAGCCCGTGTTTTACGCTGGGGAGCGCAAGCCACCGAGTGGTTTACCCTGGTGGGCGTCGTCAATTATCACCACTTGTGGTCAAGCCACGAGAAGGAGAAACGACAGGGAGATAAATTGGTAGTCCAGGGCAGTGGTGCGGTCTGCGGGTTCAGAGTTAATGTTGACCCATGGCCATGAGCATCAAGTAGCATGGGTGTGCCATCGAAGCGAGCCATTGGCTTTTGTGCCACCCGCGTTGTCAGTCACTTGCTAGCCAGCTGTCGGACCAGACATCAACAGACTGAAAGGGGCAGTGAAGAGAAGAGGCCTGAAGAACAAACTTTGGAGATGAGACTTGACAACTTCGATCTGGCAAGTCAGACATGCGAGGCAATCGAGAGGCTCAAGTCCAGTATCATCCCCACGCCTGAGCCCAGTCAAGGACAAGAGCCACGAGGGGGTATGTTGGGAATCTGGCCAAGCTCTGGTCATCCTTCAGAGGGAATTGCTCGAACAACTGCAGGAGCAGATGCTTCACAGCCATACCTTACTGCACGGAGTTGACAGCCAGCCTGTTGACAAAGCAGTTGCCGAATCCAGGACAGGTGTGCGAGATTCTCAGGTTCCGCTCGTTAAAGAGGTGCCGCGCTGACGTTGAAGGTAATATTGCCCATTTCATGAGTGGAATTCTCCGTGAAGCTTAAAACTACATCACACCACGTCCAACAGATCTTTTACGATTTCGAGCATAGCCATTCTCGTCTCAACTAATGTCTATCTCAAAGCAACCTGGAGGCATTCAGTGTGTCAACGATGCTTGGTTGGCCGTCCATTCCCAGCTACGATGGAAATTAGAAGGTATCTCCCTCGTTCACAGTCCATTTCGATCCTAATTCCTAACGTCACGACCAGATTTGAAGATCCCGGGCTACCTTGATACACTGAGACTGACAGCACACTCTGGGACAGCACAGTGCAGCGTTACATCGCATTCGACTTTCAATGCAGTATGCACTTGCAGTGTCTCACCGTGTTCTCCACTGAGCTCTTGTAGTGAGAAACAAAACCAACGCTCAGCTCGTCCACCCCCGCAGACTCGGTTCCCATGTCGCTGGATCCACAGGGTATTCAGGCCATGCAGAGCACCAAGCGCTGGCACACCGATGCTGTGTTCCTCCCCTTGAAGAAATAGATCATATGCTGCCACTTATTGAGTACCACTTACCCGACCAACCCATTTCAGCACCGATACCATGTCGACGAGCAGGCTTTACAGACGACACCTTTTGGAGAGCTCAATATCTATGAATAGAAAAGTATATTTTACCTAACAGACTTTCAATTCACTTGTGCTTGATCCGATGTTTTTGTAGAAGGAAATTGAAATACCGCAAATGACGACGCTGAGATGCCATATTTTGTCCTGGTTGATGCTTGAGCGAGAAAAGAAACTTCGATCTGTCCCGACTCTTGGGTTGATCGATAATGTTTAAGATACGATTCAAGATCCACAAAAAGCAAGTCCTCTCCCTCAGACGGAATTCCATGGATGCACTGAGACACTGACAGGCTAATGAACGTTAGGCCAGTGCCGTGAAGTCGGAAGACAAGACATGGAGACGGTAGGTTGCGTCGAAAACTACTAGGCATGGAACATGCTTCGAGAACCAATTCCAAATACTTGCCAAGCTCTCCTGTTTCTTCGGCAAGGCGAAGTACAGAATTTTATGGCGGAAGTGGACCTCATTCTGAAAAGTGCAGCACTTGCAGTCGACCTGGTGTTCACGATATGTTCTGATACTGTGATGGTATATCGGCTCATCCAAGTCCTCAGAATTGGTAGTGCAGCATCGGGTATGTTAAATACACTCTCGCCGATCTTGACTGTGCTTCACTCTAGGAGTCTCTTGGAAATGAGGTAACGTGGGACCACAGAAATCTATTGTCTTTCTGTGCAACAACGTTTCTTAACCACAATCCTGGGACGACTAGAGATTCCCCAAATTCCCCCCCGGGCCGCAAGCTGCATTCTCCGTGAAACTTGGTACATGGCATTCTTAATTGATGGTTTGAATCCGAGCGGGTGGACCCAGCTGCACGGTTGGGATTGCTGACCTTGCTTGCTTCTTTGGAATGTTTAGGAGAGCCGCTCTTGCAATGGTACCTAGGTAGGCAATCCCGAATCGGAAATCGATCAAGAATTTTTATTTTATATCAGCTTAAAGCCCGAGATACGATCGCGGGCGGCATCGGACCCTGTACCAAGGAAAACAGGGGGTCTGGAACAGAACCCGTTGCTTTTTCCCAGAATAGTCCGGAAATATTCCACAGCCACAAATGTGTGAACCAATATTTTTCCCTTTCCTCTAAAAGCGAAATGCATACCTTTCACCTCTGCGACGTTCATCAACACGACAAGCTCATCTGTAGTCGTGCATGGTAATTTGAAACAATCAGACTTGTGGGAGCTGAGTTGAGACGATGTTGCACATTCCGATGACTTTGGAAAAAATGAAGCAAGGTCCCTTCGAGGAGGAGAATTTCGAGAGTCAGGTGTACCCACTGCCAATGTTACTCCTCTTCACCCTAGCTAGACCCCACTGAGATCCATATTGATTTTCAGTCGGATTGTCGATGATCCGCAGAGTGGAACGGAGATCATATGAGAGGTGGATATGCACAGGGAATAGAAGAAGAGCAAGGGTCGAGGCAGTAAGTTTCATGTCCGAATAGTCGATCTAGGAAAACCAAAATTAAGTGGTCATGGCAAACATGGTTTCCATAATGATCATGATTTTATTGTCAAATTTCATTTTTGCTGGTTGCTTGCCAGATTGTCTCCTCAGCGACGCCCCGCCGTTTCTTGATAATGCAGGGGCAATATTAATGCTGGCAATCCAGCCCAGCTCCAGCTATTCAACACGACTCACGAGTCATGATCAGAGACGGGAAGAGAAGGCCGGAATCAAGAGGGTGCGGAGGTGTCACAAGCGGAACAAGAAGCACCAGAACAAGAAGGGTGCGGGCGGGTGCTCCAAGAAAACCGCTGCAGATCAAATTCCACTGGGTCAAATCAGTGGCGCTGGCGGCTTGCATTAGTCGCTTGAAGTCGCCGACCTCAACCCAGCGGGATGGGATAGTATGGAATAATGGAGAAATGGGCCATTGCTCAACCACTTAGGCACGGCGTCGTCACGTCGGTAAGCGAGTTGCCGTCTGCACAACATCGAGCATTATCATTCGGCTGCTGGCCAAATCAAGAACAAGAGCAGTTCATCCGCCGTGCTGCAGTCTTCCCTGCCCTGCCCTGCCCTGCCCTAGCCGAAATGAATCAATAACAGTCATCTCGATTCAGCTGCCAGCCATGACATGAAATGAGCATCGCGGCACTCATACTTCTACGGTAGATGGAAAGATAGAAGCTGGTACGAGGCAGAGCAATTTACTTACGGAGGTACCTTCCACTGAGTTGGCTGACACAACGGAGCCAAAAAAACAAAAACAAAAAACGAATGCTTCGTGACCTAGGGGTGGACACCTGGACACCCGAAGCTCAGTCATTTACTACTCTCATGCAAGTGAGATGTAGTCGTAATCTCAAGAAGCTCACTAAAATCAAAAGAACATTTGTCTCCAGTGATCGCACCCGGTCGGTCTGTGCTTTTAAACGCCATTTCTCAGACTGTAAGTTATGGAAACAGCCTCCTCCGCACCCGCAGCCGCAGACTATCCATTTATAAAAAGGTTTGGTGTCGATTCTAGTCCGGTGCTACACAGTAGTGCTTCTGATCATGACACAGCGTAGGCATGACACTGGACGTGGACGATGAAAAGGCCACTTAGTGTGATGCACTACTGCAGTTTGGCGTGCGTAACATTGTTCGATGCCTGTCCTGACCTTGAAAAGTCGGGACGCTGGCAGTTGAATCTCGAGACGTGGCGCACCGTTTGTCGCGCTTTGGTAGAAAGAGGCTTCAACCGAGTTTCCCAGGCCAGGGCGGGAAGTTCACGCCAGCGCAGAGCAGCACTGTAAATGGTTTACCAGGTGGTCCCTGGACAGGCAGGTAGTCTGAGCCAACGTCCATGCCGTGCCTGATTCAAAAAACGGTCGGGGCCGTCATCCTAGCATACTACTAACCTCGATCTGATCTCAACGGCAGGAAATCCAAAAGTTCTCTAGTTCATCCTCAAGCAAGAGTGGTTGATGTTCGACTACGAGTACTCTGTATGATCTTTTCTACTGGACTTGGTAACTTCAACTGGATATCATGGCTCATCCCGAGGTACTCTCCAAAGGTGTGGTGTGAGATTGACAGTGCAGATCTGTTTGTCTCGTTACCGGATGCCGCGCTGATCTACTGCAGTCGATTCAGATCAGGGCCGATCGGAACAGGGGGATGTCCAATGTCATGCGGGGGATCTGTTGTAACTCTTGGCTTATTTTGTATCTGTGTGCTGCGGTCTGGCGCACATGGCACCAGTCGCAAGATCCTTAGCAATATGGGACTTCATAGCAGGAGCATTGAATCTCAATTATAGCAGATCAGGACAGAGCAGATGAACTGAGGTTTTGCATTATTTGGTAACGTTTGCTTCTTTTGAGAGGTCCTGGTCCGGCCCCTTCGCAATCCATTAGAGCCCCCAGGTGGAGGGGAAAATGCACTTCTGTTTTTAGAGTAGGAAAGTAAAGCAAACGTCCAGAATTGGCAGAATTCTGCGACAACCCTCAATTGACAGGGTATGCATGTCCCTGTCGTATCTTTCCCAGAGACCGGGACAACAAACGCTCGACATGGTCTGGGGCCTGGCTAGTAGGACGAGGATACGTCGTCCGGATGAGACAGGGTGAGCTGAATTCAAAATAGAAGTGAAGGAGAACGAAGTTATTCCCTGGAAAGTTATTTCAGGTATGGAATCTTCACAACAGTTTGATTTAGCTTATCCGGCACACAGTTCACGCCCATACCCAAAATCATGTCTGTACATGCAGCAAAGGTGCAGCATTCGCAGGGCCCAATGGTGATTAACCGGGTGTGGTGTATGAAAGTTTGGTGCCACGTAGAATTCATAGACTTTGTCTTCGACAAGGACAGGAAGTGTAATCAAGGTATGAACGATGTGTGGCGGAACAGGGGGGACATGATGGGATTTTCAGACAGGCGATCTGCTCAATGATCTCGTCCCGCATCGCACCACTGGCAGGGATCCGGACGAGGCACATGGAAGGGAAAGAAGGAACTGTAGATTCAAGGAGCCTAGCAAAAGAGCGAGGCTTGCTATCATAAATAAGTAGTAGATTGACAGGGGCTCTGACAGCATTTCGCATTCTTCCTTGATCCAGTCCAGTTGAAATACAGGTTGGTCTTCGAATGGGAAGACTAGATTAGTCTAGATCGATCGTCCCAAGATTGTGGCGCTGGTTCGGGTTGAGGTTAGATTTCCCGAGCTAAACTTTGACTTGTGCCCCCTCAAAGCAGCATCTAACAAAATCCACCCTGCCTCAATGAGTATTGAATTGGTGGGACCATTGTTACTTCATTATCCCATCTCACAACTCATCTCGTCTCGTCTCGGGTTTGTTTCTCTGCACTTCCCAGCCGGGTTCTACTTTTTCCTGTGTATGAAGTCTTCTCTGTGCTCTTGAAAATTGAGATGCCCTACCTGGTCCATGCAAATCAATTGCACTGCTATGTCATATCATTCCCTGCACGATGGTATTCCGCGTGGCATGCCTTTGTACGATATGGAGCATCCTCAGCTCGGCTCATACTGCTTGCATCTGTCCAGCCTGTTGGGCTTGACGTTCCCTTTCTTTTCCTCCTCAACTCTCGTCTCGGCTGTCCTCTTTGCTGGCTGGTCTCATTGTTACTAGCGGAAGCTGTGTCACGAGGGATGATCCGATCCAGTCTGCTGGGAACGAATTGTCTTGTATTTATTCTAGCATTCCAGTCATCTTGCGGGCGAGGTCTGTATTGTCTCATCTTTCATCGCCGATGAAGTATGACGACGACGAAGACAGTGGATGATGCTAAAAGTGAGGAGCACCCAGCATTCCTCCAATGTATGTACGCCGCCCGTACTAGCTAGTGTCTGGGTGCCCCCGAGAGAGACAATGGGCCGGCTTGTTTCAGCCCCGACTCAGATCTTCAACGGTTTGTGGGAACGGGCCTTGTGCTTCTTCCGTCTGTTGACGCCCATTCGGGAAGCTTTGGCCTCCACCACGGGCACAAGAATGGAAAATCTACCACAACTGCTCGACACCCCTGCGCGGCGACAGAATAGCAGTACTGCACGCACGACTGGAGCAGTCAAGTGCGAGGTGAGGTGAGATGAGGTGCGGTGCAGCGCAGTTCCGATCATGGTCAGCCAGCCATAGTTTGTTGTTTTCCCCAATGCAGTGAGTGGTTTTACCTGGCAGCCAGTACCTGACCTGGAGAGCGAGCGGTTGGTTCCTTTGACACCGGAGCGAGACTGAGTGTAAGTAATGTATGCCTACCTACCTATTTCGTCGTATGGGATTATTCCTGAATGTATAACCAGCCTACGTCCGATGGGGAAAATACACAAGTAGTGCGCAAGGTGCGGTGCGGTGCGGTGCGGTGCGGTGCGGTGCGATGCGATGCGATACGATGTGGTGGTGGATGGTGGTGGAGAGTGGTGCTGTGTTGGTGATGGGCTGGGCTGGGCTGGGCTGGGTTGGGTTGGGTTGGCTAGGCTTTTGTCCCAGCTGAAAGGACTAGAGAGGAGAGGAGAGGAGAGGAGAGGAGCCACTGGTTCGTTGTATTGCTACCTCCCCTGCGCTCCCCTCCACTCCATAGGCTGGCTGGATGTCTGTACTGTACCTTGGTATGTACAAGTTGGTAGGCGGATCAGCGATCGATGCAGTGAGTGAGTGAGTGAGTGAGTGTAAGTGCATATGGAGCCTGTCTTGTCCTGTCCTGTCCTGTCCCGTCTTGCTTGTCCTCCTGCCTGCCTGTCTTTGTCTTCTCCTGTCTTTGTCCTGTGCCCGCCTACCTACCCGCCCGCACCCCGGCTTGGGTCCGTCCCTACCATCCCTGCCACCTACTGTACTGTACTGTACTGTATTGTATCTCTATTATCCCTGCCATCCTTACCATCCCATCCCATCCCATCCCATACCATCCCCTCTCTCGTTCCCTGTTCAACTTTAACTTCAAAGGGCAGGGCATGGCAGGGCAGGGCACGGCCGGGCCCCTTCCTCTCTACCTTACCTTACCTTACCTTACCTTACTTTTTTAGGGAGGGACCTTACTCCGTACTTTACTGTACCATACCTTGACCGGGTCAAGCCACCAAGCCAAGAACAGAACCGTTCGGCCGCTCGCTCTCTCTCTCTCTCTATCTTTCTTTCTTGTCACTACTCTTTCCGTGCCTATGTCGTCGTGCGGTGGTAGTTGTGCGTGCGTGCGTGCGTGCGTGCGTGCGTGCTTCTTCAGTCACGCTTTGGGATGTCCAAGCCATGTGCGAACGAGTGCTTCACAGTAGGTAGGGAGGCAGACATTATCTCTTCATTATTGTCTCTTGTCTGTTGTCTGTTGTCTGCTGGCCAGTATGAGGCGAGTACGCACCGCGATCGCTGTAAAGTCTCACTATGCCTCCCCTCTCCCCCTCCCCTCCTCTCCTAATCGCTACAGTATCTTGTCCCAGCGTGCTCCGCTGTCTCCCTTTCTCCTCTTCCGACTTCATACATCAGGTCTGAGAGGAAATGATAGAAGTAAGCGCTCACTCAGATCAGGACCTTGTGTGTCCTTCCTCAAGGACCAGGAATATGCTGGGGACTGTACCTACTTATTATTCCTCTCTTTTCCTTTCTTTTCTTCTGTTCTCCCCTCCTCCCCTCCTCATCGTCACGTCTCTCTACCCCTGCCACAGATTGATCTGCGGCCACTACTGCTTCCACTCACTCCCCTGTCCGAGGCTAGCTCCCGACCCCCTGGTCGCCCAGGTTGTGTCGAAAATCAACTATTCCCACTATCCCGATATGATACCAAGGTCCCAGCAATCAGGACGCCTCATGTATCCCCAGTACTGATCCCGGACACCCTGGTTCATGCCTGCTCTTTGCGTTTGCTTGTTGAACCCCCACTACCTCATCAATAATTGCAACTGGCTACCACAGCCTGGATCCAACATACAAGCGTCCGATCCTCACACTTTTATACACTTACCACTTCCTAACCTGCTTCACTCCTTCGACTGTCCACTCAAGCACTTCATCCTCCCCAACCTGGCATTATCAAGCTTCTCCAACCAAGAAGGCCCAAACGTGGAACCTCTACACTTATCAAGAACCATTACCCAAGTCGTCTACTCATCGGAAACGATTCTCACCACCATCTTGAGTACGGCAGAATACTCGAATTTGGATTCACCTGCAGCAGAAGCATCACTTCAAACTTCGGCAGCGAAATTCTAACCACTATTCTGGACTATTCCAGGTTCGACAACTGCCTTCCAGCGAGATCTCCCCCGCATCTGCCGCCATAACTAGGTCATCCATCAGACCACACGAGCTACTGCCAGTACAGACGCCAGAGGTTTCTAGCACCAGATCAAGTGGACGCCTCTATCAAGTGTTGACCTTCTCAACTATCCAGTGGCTGAAGGCTAGCCTCGCACCCTTCCGAAGTCTCCTACTACTCCCCATTGACCTGGCGCTTGGGTAGCCAAGCGGTTCAGCACCTCTCGATCTTATTCGAAATTGCCATACCGACCTCAGGCTACAGATCTTGACTACTGTCTTAGTTACATTAGCTAATTCGGATAATTCTCATCGCGCCGGAGATCTGAAATCGGGGCTATATCTCACCGCTCATCTCCCAACGGCTGTTAGTTCTCGCTGGTCATTCAAAATCGACTGCTGGACTTAAGAAGCACTCCGAGTTTTACTCTTCTTCGGTCACGGTGTCAATACCAATATTCAGTCATGTCTTCATCACACCGACGAGGACCTTGGTCCCAAGGAGAGGACGCCTACCTCGTCCAACTGGTCCACACTCAAGGAGCATTGAACTGGGTACGCATTTCCCAGCTCATCGGGTCGAGATCACCCAAACAGTGCCGGGAACGATATCACCAGAACCTTAAAGCAACCCTCAACCACGAGCCAATCAGCCCAGAAGAGGGGTTACAGATCGAGCGTATGGTTGGCGAGATGGGAAAACGCTGGGCAGAGATTGCTCGGAGGCTGCATGGTCGGAGCGACAATGCAGTAAAGAATTGGTGGAATGGAAGCATGAATCGACGAAAGCGTCTAGATATTCGACGGAGAACATCAACACAGCACCCCAACAATTCGGATGGGAGATCGCACCCACTGTCGTTCGCCAGGCCAGCTTCGAGCTACCCCTTATCCATCACATCGACCAACTTTCCGTCGAGGATAGTCATGGACGGCCCACTGCCGTCCCCTGCAGTCTCGGAAGCTTCGAGGGCAGAGTCAGTAGAGGGCGGCGCGCCTTCGCTCATCTCAGATGCCAGCTCTTCTTTCTCGGTATCGCCTCGCCTCGCGCAGTCACCGACACTAGATTTGCCCCCTCTGAATTCCTTCTCTCGAGATCGCAGACGTCCTAGTTTGCCATCCATTCCATTTCGATCCAACAATGCCTTCCTCTCGGAAGGTGATAGCCAAGGCTACACTTTCACGCCTCGCTTCCAGAGTGACTTGAAAGCGCAGACCCCTCGCGCACACCCGTCCTCTGTTCAACAGCCTGAGCACTACTACCAGATGTCATCACATTCGCCGCGACTTTATCACCCAGAATCTCGACCACAGCTTCTCACAGCGCCACCAACGCCTGTTCAGCTCCCACCTCTCCAGTTCAGCGCTCGATACGAGATTTTAGAACAATCAACCGAGCGGGACGCGAGGATGCATCTTTCTTCGCTGCTAGGATAATGTCCGAAGGCTCAGCTTAGAATGTGGGACTTCGAATGGGAGGTTCTTGTCTTTCATCACCACGAATCGGAATTTTCTTTATGGCGTCTCGATAATTTACCCCTACGGATGGTGGACAGAATAGTATACACCTACGGATGGGGATCTTGAGCAACGTCTTCCTTTTGTAACCACGAACTAGGACGTGTGTCCCTTAATTATGATGTATATTCTTTAGCCGGATACCCACTCAACATATCTAGTCAGAACAGATTCTGTATAAATAAATTGAGCAAACTCAGATTCTCCAAATTTGTTCTGGAAGGCTCTGGCACGGTGTATTATCACCGTTGAGTGCTTGTCTTCCCAATCTTGAAATAGATCTTGCAATCAGGGCTCCTGTGTGATGTCAATATCGTCTGGTGTGAGTCATTACGCACAAGTCGTTGGTCTGCGTTTAAAAGACGCTATTCACTAGGACCACCATATCGCTGCAAAGTGAAAGCAGAATTCGTTGGCAGCAAGATATCGTACAACATATCATGGAAATAGCATTCGAAGACATCACCGAGACGATCTATAGTGATTGCCACACAACCTGGCAACGCATTACACGGTAGGAGATGTTCCTCACTCAAGGCTAGCGGTCCTCTTCGATTGCTAGATAGCCAGTCAGACATTGTCTCCCAGCCCGACAGTCAGCCGAAATTCGGAATCTGAATCAAGCATTGGCGCTGGCGCTACCAGGTACGGATCGCCTTCTGTAGAGGCTGGGAAGAATGAAACGGCGTGCAAAGCGCCTGCTACATCACCACTAAGCCACGATCTAGATCATCCGACCATATCTACAGGGAGGACCATAGAGTGCAAATCGCGCGAACGATGCTAAAAAGCAAATAGAACCAGAAATAAGCAAAGTATGAGTCGGAGCTGGTCGATGCAAAAAGAAGAAAAGCAAGCCCAGCCTACTGATTGTATCGCGGTATAGCCTTGGAGTAATAAGGCATGAGGTTTCATTTCATCCTTTCGCCCAATGAAACGAAGCGAACATCCCCTGAGTCGGAACCTCGAAACCGCGCGACAGCGAGTTTGGTTCCTTTTGATATTGAGGCGCTACTACACTGGATATCTGAGCTGAGTGCTATGTTGGGATGTATCTGCAATGCCAAGCACCGTACAACCTACCCATCATGCAAATTCCGGCAAGAACCCCCATGCTCGTAGACTGGTAGTACGAGGACTCAAAAAAAGGTAAACAATCATTCACATGTGGGTGCACAGCCGAGCGAATCATTGACCGATCTGCAAAGCCCCTATTTTAGCCGAAGTCGCTTGCTGTCTTATCGTCTCCTGTCTCTAGGGCCAAATGTCGTTTCAGTACAACCTCATGATACAGACACACACCAAACAATTGTTTACATTAGTAATGTCTCGTTGACTTGTAAGGATACCTTGGGCTTGCCACTCAAGGAGCGGATTGAGGTAGGAGGATAGTAATTTCATTGCGTTATAGCCTGCGAAAAATGCCAGGGGTATATACTGTGCTTGAATGACGAGCCAATGACTCCATTTCCTTTCCCATACTCATATTCAAGTTCCTTGTAACTCCATCGCTGCAGCGCTAGCAGCGAATCTGCACCCATGTCCATATTCAAGCCCACTTCCCAAATGTCTACGCTATTGGAAATCCACAAAAACATTATAAATATATATCACCACCCTCATTTGCCACCCAGCGACGCCACGCCTCAACATAAGCACATTCGAGGTCTGATACCCATCTCTTTGTGTCAAAGAGTGCACATGTCCACCTGCTGTCATACAGAAGCTTACGGAGCTCCGCAAGTCTTCCCAAGCCATCTCCGTAACCAGAGGAACGCATTTCATAAGAAAGGCCACTGGCAAGCTTTATCGCAAACTCTTCGTACTGGGCGTCATCGTCAGCAATGAGGTCATCCGCTGCTTTACGGCCCTCTTCGCCCTTGGGAAGAGCCCCTTTGAGAATCGAAGCAGCCATCCGTGAGCACATCTTGTACCTGTAACGGGGTAGGGTCAGCAACGGGGTGCTTGACCATAACACATCCGCTGCTGTCGTGTGAGCATTGCATTCTGGCGTGTCCAAAAACAAATCACAAACACGAGCTCTAGAGATGTGTTGATGTTTCGGAGCTACGTCGGTGAACCATATTCGGGACGCGACATTTTCTCCGGCCCATTCTTGGGCTGTTCGTTTTAGATTGCTCTCCCCTAGATCAGGGAAACGAAGTAACCACAAGATTGCTTTTGGAACTTTGTCTAATATCCTCAACCATGTACGAAATGTCGTAGGCTCAATCTATCAGCTATCAGCATCTCAGGTACTCAATGATTGCAAAGGGTGGGCGTACCTTGTACAGTTGATTGAAATTACCGAGAATGATGGCGTCATCGGAAAGACTAGGGAACAACTCCTTCCGCATCTTCCATCTTCTTGACTGTTCTTCGTCCCATGAAAGTCGCTTTTCCTGGGGTTCTGATTGAGCATGGTCACAGCAAAAGAATGTATCTCGGCAGAAAATGATGTTCTCTGAGTAGACCCAGTCTTCTTCCTCATGAGACTGCTGATCCAGGAGTTGATCCTCCAGATCAATATTCCTCCGCCAGGGCCGCAGAGTGTCCGGGGGAATTGCTGTTTTGTCTGCCAGAATGTAATCACACCACTCAGCCCCAAGCGTTCCCGCAAAGCCCATAAATGACATCTGAATTGGTGCCGGGCGAGCCGCAAACACCTCATTCCTTGCCCCCCTGGTGTATCCATTGAGGTTAACGAGTATGTGAATTTCGTCCTGGACAATTTGTTGCACTAAACGATCCGCTGGCCATGCACTAGCATCTCGAAAGACAGGTGCCTCCCGCTCTATCTGCTGGCGGTGGATGGAATTATCACTCGCAGTCGTGGCATAGCAAAACGCTTTAGCCCTTGCGGGATTATGCAGCCCGAAGACAGATTGCATACTGACAAATTAGTCACGAGTTATGGTAATTGGAATAGTTAAAGATCACTTACAGGTGAGCTAAAGGGTGGTTATTGAAATCGGATGATACATATCCAATGTTGAGGTATGGTGCCGGTGGTGGCGGCGGAGAGAAAACAGACCCTTGCATCCATGGCGCTTTGAGAGTGGAGCAAGATATCCTCAACGCATTTCGCTGAGAAATCATTCGAATGTCCTTCGCAGATAAAGGACAAGTGAATGTATGGAAAGGTAGTACAGTTGGTGCTGTTGGGACTGTCAAACTAACTGGTACGCGGGGCCTCGGATAATGCGATGGAGACATCTGTCGATTCAGCACATGTCTATCGTGATACCATCGATGCATGGCACGTTTGATGGCACGCTCAATGATTCGAACAATTCGCGCGCCTTCCCAACGTTGTCCTGCCCATGAGCTTAGTGTAAGCTGCATGCTTTCTCTTTTCTCTGCTGGCCACCGCTCCCCAGAGTCGGCGGCCTCTAGTTGCCGAAGGAAGGGATGAAGCGCTTGTCCCACGAGAGTTCCACGGCCCCAAACAGAACCGTCCTTGAGCTGCTTGGTAACTATGTCAACAACACGTTTCATCCATCCACGGCCTTCCATGCTCGTTCTTGCGTCGGTTATCATGCCGGTTTCGTCAACGTGCCATCTATCCTGTCTGCCGCCGTCTAATATCACTCCTCCACGTCCAGCCCAGTCACACACAGAGTTGAGGGCGTTTGCAAGACCGCAGACAGCTTCTGCAAAGTCTGGACTTGAAGCGACGGCGCGTCTGTAGTATTGGATGGCATCGCTCGTGCGACCCTGGTCCTTGACAGCGTTTGCTAAGTTTGCTAAAGCAATGTCAAAGGTGCTGTCACAAGCTACTGCCTTTTCATACATCGTGATAGCAGCTGCAAGTTGACCGATGTCCTTCAGAAGACTGCCGAGGTTTGTATATATGTGGGCATGCCGCGAGTCGAGGTTGAGCCCGTAGTTGTAATATGCAAGTGCCAGCGCAACTCCACTACCGGGCACTACACCTGGTATTGTGGGCTGGTTGGAGGAGTCTCTTGACTGGAGGGGGCGGTGTGATGGAGGCTGTTGAACGCTGGCGAGGAGAATGCCCACATTATTGGCAGTCGAAGGACTAGGTTGAAGCGAGAGAGAAAGGTAGTATAACGCTAGAATGTCCCCTACTCCTATTGGCATCCTCGATATTTTCTGGCGAGAGCTGCTATTGGACATGGCATCCTGGAAGATCTTGGCTAGTGACAGGAGCGAATTACTTGTGGTTGAAATGGCGGCTCGTCGAGCAAGACCTTCAGGTACGTGTCGAAGTCCTGGAAGCTCGCCGTTCCTGGCAAAAACAAGTCGTGCTGTTTGGAGAGCTTTATCCGGAGGCAGTAAAAGTGGTGACTGGCTAGCTTTTTGCGACGGAGATTTGAAATCAGTTCGCAATGGGTGGATCCCATCCAGCGACAGAACATTCACAATCCTTCTGATAAGATCCTGAATACCATGGTAGCTTCGCCCTGTACTGATGAGAACTGCTTCCTCAAACGCCTTTGAGGCTCCGTTGATGTCTCCAAGAGCATACAGCATATTGCCTTTTGCATGAATTAGTGCAAGAATTCGGCCGCTTTCTGAACCTGGGACAGAGAAACCACTTGACCCAAAGCCGGTTTGCGTTGGAACATCATCGCTCTCTCGAGGGGAGGAAAATATCTTGTCACCATCATTGTCATAATCCAGGGCGATGAGTTCTGTCGCTGTCCCAGTAGATTCACACGACTCACGATCGGCGTTGCTTGAGGTCTCGCTGAAATAATCCGATGCTTCTTCGGGCCTCGGGATCCGTAGAGAACGTTCCACAAACTCGATGATATTGACAGCTTCGGTCCCTCTGTGGTCGCCACAAAGCAAACCGATGAGATGCTCAACAGCTTCAAAATAGCTCGGCCGAAGCTTGACTGACTGCAGCCAATACTGCTCCGCTTCTTCGCGTCTGTTCAAGCAGAGTAATGTGGCCGCGAGATTTGATATTGCTTCAACGTGCCTGACCAAAATTGTCAGTCCAGGGGAGAACGGCTTTCCTATGTGCACTTACTTTGGATCTAGAGCGATGATCTTGGAGTACCACTCAAGTGCTTTATGGTACTCTTCCAGGCCATATGCAAGACATCCTCCTAGTAACATACCATCAATCCAGCACCAGCCGCTCTCGTCACATAGGGTGGTGAGCATGTCCAGAGCCTCTTTTGCCTTGGTCAGTGGTGAGATGGGAAATTGAGAAGATGTTTGAAATGGAGACATGTAATGGGGTATATCTTGGTCCAAAGATCTGGTGTGGCGTGGCTCATTCATGTTTGACGTCCCTTGCCAGCCTGTAAAGCTCGCAATAGATGATGCTCGGGAGAGTCCCGGCATTGCGCCAGCGTGACCTTGAGGTGGTATCATTTTGTTGTCATTTGATTCTAGTTCCGGCCAGTGGGTTGAACCGAATTGAGATGCAGGTTGATGGGGTGGCTTTGGATATATGCTATTCTTCGAGTAAGTCCGAAATCCATGGCTTTGTCTTGACTTTCTGCCTTCTTTCCTGGTCTGATGAAGATATGCTAGAAGATCGACATAGATACTATGGGCCCATGAGAGGGTCTTCTCTTTGAATCTAGTGTTATTGGACGTGCTGGGTGATTGCGCAGCTGGAGTCCTACAATTATCGGACACTCCAAATAGGGTGGTATTGCCATGGAACACCGTTGATGGTGTATGCGGGACCTTTGGAATTGCCATACCACTAGTTTGGAGAGAGAAGCTTGCATACCCCGGACGAGTTGCCAAACTCCGGTCTTCGCCGAAAGATAGATGCCGAAATGGTGGTAAGAGCTCTGCCGGGGCAGTATATTGCTGTATAAATCTATAGTTCAGGGACGGGGACGGCGACGGTCCTAGGTGGCTGTTGCCCCCTGGTTCCCTAACAGCAGCAGGACGATAAGGTACAAACCGCCCATCGGGCCAGTACGGACCATAAAGACCACCATCATCAGACGCGGTTGGTCCGGGAGATGGCTGGTACGCTGGTTGAAGGACGGTCGGGACCTGCATGGCGTTATTTGGGTAAAAGCTGGACGCTTGTTGATGTCGAATGTGATCCCACACATTCTGCGATGAGTCTACTAGAAAGGGCGATTGAGGCCAAGGCGTACTTCCCTTGCTATCGTGAAAGCTTTGTTCGTGACCGTTGAATCGTTGCATCTGTCCTGCTTGCTGAGAAGCTCTTCCCAAACTCTCAGCTCTCCCTCTCGTCCTTGAGTTGTCCAATGCCGCAGTCGACGAACTGCTTGAGACTGGGAGCACAACATGTTTCAAAGCAGGCACCTTGCTGGACCATTGCACAGGGGTTCCATCATAGCCAGCAGCCAGAGTCCCGTTTGGGGTCTTCCTTCGCAGCATGTGCTCGGTAGGATCATTGTACTGACCACCAAAGCCATGACTGGGAGGCTGTCCCTGTGCAAGGCTAGAGCGTCGGACCTCATTATTCTCGACCGGGTACGCGCGGTATGGAGGGGCCAGTGATGATACATCATTTCTGGAACTTCGAAATGGAAGTGGCGCGTAAGAATCCGGTCCTCTTGGTTGGGGGAGAGGGTCGAATGGAGGGGTAGCAAAGCCTTGATTTCCAAACTGCTGCGATAGATGTCGAGGGTGGTGGGCAACTTGGGGAATCATGTTCTTTGGATTGCTTTCAGATCTGGTTTTTTTCTTGTGCTGCTCTACCACATTGACAAGACAATATTTTCGAGTCGAGTCTTCAAATCTAGGGAGTGCCGATGCCTGCACGGAGGGGAATGCTTCCTCTGCTGATCATCTCGAGCTCATAGACCACCACGGCCCAAATCGGGCGTTCTCGATATACTTCCCACCGCTTGTACGAGCGCGGCAGGGCTGTCGTGAGAATTCAGAGATGTCTTCGGAGTGCGGCCCTTGAGGTTGTCGTCTGGACGTGGGGGAAGAACACGGCTGGGCTGGGCTGGGCAGGGCAGGGCAGGGCGGGCTGGCAGCCTGTTTACAATGCGGTGCAATAAGGCACTCGACGGCGCAGGGAGGCCTGGAATGAGGCTCGACTGTCGAAGGAAGAGAGGAGCGTGAATGTATCGATAGCTGTCATGTCAGAGAATATGTGGTCGTAGCCAAAAGGAGCTGCAAGGTGGTTGATAAGTAAATGGTGGTGAGTGAGAACCGGGCGGCGTGCAGGCGCAGGTAAAATTGCAGGGATCGACGCCTTCTACTGTTTGGAGCATGCGTGGGCAAGGAGCGAGCGAATGATGTCTCGTCAGCCGTCAGACAGTCAGCAAAGCCCGTATCATCCTTCCGTTGTCTGCAATCGATGCAGTCATTCGCAGGCCGGAATGCAGTTGATGAAATAATAGGGAGGCAAGTCACCATTCTACAAATAATCACTGCATTGACGACAAAGGCGGCACAGTGCCGTGTGGCTCGCGAACATGTACAATGCATACCTAGGTACACATTGGGGATGCAGGAAGCCTTTAAGTCGCATGATGTCTCTGCAACGGCTCGTAATTGGCACATCCAAGCGCTGATGGCGGCCCGGCGATCTAGCTGGAGTCTCACTCAGTTTCGTTCGAAGATTTGTTTTACTGGTTGATTGCTCGTTCATTTTAATCATAATTTGATGATTGATTTGTTCACCAAATGGACCACCACATCAGCACCCAAAGTATAAGATGAGATATTGCGGTGAGCAATCGGAGAATCGCTGATCTTCTTGCTCTATCAGTTGGTCGGTACCATATTGAACCGTCCTGGGCGGAAGGGGCTAAGGGCCAGAGTGTTTGGCAAGTGTTCACTGATATTATCGTCACGAGAGATCCTGGCGCCAGTTGTTTTTTTTTTTTTTTTTTGATTCAATGCCATTGCTTGCACAGCCTATTGTGAAGTATTGGGCCCAGAATACACGCAAAGAAAGCCGCTGACCATTTACTCGTCCGGAACTGCGTAGCATGAGCAATGCGTTCGAAGATAACGTTTTGGGGGAGGGGGGGTTCCTACTCTCAATCTCTCCACTCTCGATATCATCACTGACATCCTTAGGACTTCTTCCGTCAACCTGGCAGCCTACACTGAATGCAGTACCCAGAATCTCCTTCACTCCGCCCTTCAGCTCCTTCGACAAGGACTTGAATCTCATCGTCCGGGCGATATCAATGACCTCATCAAGAGTGATGGATTTGCTGTGTTTTATGTTTTTCTCCTTCTTCCGATCGCGAGGGGGCTCCTTCAAGGCCTTGATAACGAGGGACGAGGCAGAGGGGACGACGGAAACAGCGGCTTGACGATTTTGGATGGTGAGCTTGACGGTGACACGGAGTCCTTTCTGTAATGCCATATCATCAGGACAAATTGCTCTGAGAGATATTCCCTAAAAGTATGCATACCCAATCGCCCGTAGCTTTTGCGATATCTTCTCCGACCTTCTTTGGCGACAGACCGAGGGGACCAATCTTGGGAGCGAGTGCAGACGATGCACCGACTTCACCTCCAGTGGCTCTCAGGTGGCTGGATTTAGATAGTCAGTACGCAATTCTTCTTTGCTCTGCACTATGAGCCTCGTTGCAAGTGCTCCAGTTACTCTGGCGATTCTTGTTGAGGGGTTTTTGGCAAATGCATTGCTGAAAACTTACATCACCTTGATCTCGTTGGGGTCGACCTTTGGAGCTGCGCAGTCAAATTAGCTGTAGGTCCCAATTCATTTTAGACAAAGTGTTCCCTACGCATTTTGGAGATTGATGTTGTTGATCGTAAAGAGCTGGTCGAATGTCGAAAGTTGGGATTTTCCAAGTTGCCTTGTGGGCGTCGCTCCTTCGCTTAATATACGCTAAAATAGCGCAAGGCTGACGTTGACATAGAACTTGAGAACACCAGACCTACCACCAAGCAATCGCAAAGAAAAGGCCATGACATAGAAAACTTTGGCTACGAAAGTCATTAATAATAAGTAAGCGTATCTTGGATATACTATGTCTACTCTGGACAGATTACTTTTTCTGTTGCATCGTTCTCAGAAGCAGATAAGCTTTCAGCTTCGGGTCTAAAAGTTCGCGGATTTCTGCATCAACCGCAGTGTAAGAGCAAGGAACGCAGAAAAATGGGGGGGGGGGGGGGGGGGGGGGGGGGGGTTCAAGATGCAAGACGGGCCTTTCTCAACATGGCTTAATAGCTACAGAACATTCATTAGTTATCTCCGGAAGTTTCACAGTCAGTTTCGGTACGGTTACTTGAGCGCCACTTCCCGAAGTCCAGCTGCCACGTGTGAATGAAAATGGAGTTAGTGTCATGGCTTGCAAAGATGAAACGTGGAGGTATCTTGGTATGCTCGGAATTCGAATTTCTTACAAGCATCTCTATGTGTGAAAAGACCGAGGCTCGTACCGGTATGAACTCAGAATTCGGCATGCCGATGTCACAATTATGTACTCAACACTGCTGCCAATGCCTATTGGCCACATTTGGCTACTTCAGAATTGCTGGTATTATTCTCGCAATAAGTATCGACTGGCCTTATTTGGGTGCAGTCGGCCAAGTCAGCGCTGAATCTGTCGTCACCAAGTCGAATCTCTACCCTGACCAACCTATGGTCTCAACCGAGGCAGGCTCTGTCGATAGTCCTTGTCGCTTCAGTTTGTGCCGCTAACCGCAAGTCTAAAGCCGTCAGTGGTTGCAGGAGGATGAAAAGTTCTGTGCACTTACTTCATCAGGTGGTCCATGAACGTTTGCAAGGACACGTCATCTGTGAAAATCGTTTGCGCGGTCTGAGCTCCCACTCCACCATAAGCACCTGTTGTGTGTGTAGTTGACGGGTTGAGCTTCGAGAGCAAGAAACGAGCTTGCGATCCTCCAGCATCACACACAATGAAACGCGGCAGAGGAAAACGGTCAGTGATGAGATCCTATACCATGTTAGCGGATCGATGCACCCGTTTGTTGTGGTACGTACCCTGGCGTCTTCTTTTGGCTGTTCTAAAAGTGCTGCAAAGTTCTCATAACCTTCTTGGTCCTGGTATCCAGCTTTCCTCCACTCCGCAGCCGTTTCGCCATGAAATATCAAGATGTGGAAGAAGGTGTCCAGCAGGAGAATGTGTGTTGGCTGGATGGATGTAGAGTCAAGAAGAACTGGTTGACTTCCTTCTTGGTCGAACGTGTAGGAGTCCAGGGTAGGCTGAATCATGATCAGGGAATTGCTGACATCTTCATGGTTGAGCACATGTCTGTAGAATGCGGTTTCATCTGGAGAATTATTGAAAACCTGGAGAAACTGGCTCCTCCGCAGGTGGAACATGAACTGAGGATAAAGAGTGAAATTCTTCTCCAGGCGGAATGATGACGGATCATCTTTCCGATAGTCTGCAAACCGAGAACAGAGGCGAATAAGCATGCGATCGACCCACCGAAGCACATCCGGGCCATCGTCAACTTCCGCTTTGAAGACTGCAATCCTCGACATGAGCACCGCGGCAGCCTCCTGGTCAAATGACTGCGCAATGGCGGGGTCTCCGGCTGGTCCACTCAGATTACGGGAAACTGTAGTAACCCGAAGATGAAATTGGCCAGAAGAATGCTGGTAATATGTGAGAAACTGCATCATGCCCTTTTGCGGGGTTTGCTGGTGTTGTGCTGGGCCGCCCTGACTAGCAATCTCGAAGTAAATGCCGTAGCTTGCGTTGGGATCAATGCCACACATTTTCCAAGAACAAGTGTTTCCAATTCCACACTCGGTCTCGCCTACAGATGTCGATTTCTTGTTCATCGATACTGCATGTCCTATTAGGCCAGTCACTTTCAGCTCTTTCGTGGTGAGCACCTCCAGGGACGCATTAAAGCCCATTAGAAGGTTATCATCGGCATCCTTCTCGAAGACGCGAACGAACGATTGTTTGAACATGGAGGACGTGAAGCTGTCAGTCAAGACCATGTGACCTCCAGTTGAGTTCGAGAGCCCCTTCATCTCCAACAGTCCCACCTGATCTAAACAACCAGCAAAGATATCGATGATATGACCATTGTGTGCCGTTCTCTTGGCAAGGTTGTCGTAGAACTAATTTGTCAACTGTGATCTTTGGTAACATAGAGGTTTACAAGTACAGATGGAGCTTACCTTCAAAGCCTTCTTGTAGTATTTGATGTTGTCCCGGTCGATGTCGTGATGTGATCGGATAGGCTCCCTGAGTTCAGGACCCACGACCAATCCTGGTCCTTCGGTCGCGGGTCCACCAGCAAAGAGCATGATTCGACCCCCAGCGTTTTGAAATGACGATTCGAGAAGTCCAACAGCAACGCTCAGGGCAACTCCAGTACATCTAAGATTCCGGCGGTCGTTTGCGACTGGCCAAGGGTCCTTCTGCAGTTGTTCTAAAGCTTTTGTGAGCTGAAATTCACACTGCTGCACTGGCAAGAGAAATCTGGCAGCAGGTCCCATAGGTGGCATTGGGCGACCCGGTTGCTGCTGCTGCATCCCCGGTCGAAGACCAGGAGATGTCAAGCCAAGCATCTCTTGAACTTGCTTTGCGGAGTAGTCCTTGCTACCACGGAAAACATATGACTTGGGGCACTCAGTATAGCCTATTTCGTGAACTTGGGCCTGAGTCTCTGTTAGCAGAAAATCTACCTTGTCACACACAATGGTTGCTTACCATGGTACCGAATGTCACCAATCCAACTAAAGCATTCTCCGGAAGGAGACTCAGGCTCATGACTAGAGAGTCCTTCAATGCAGATAGGCTATCCTCTTCTTGGCATGTGTCCACCACATAGAGAAATATGGGCGGACTTGGCGCTGGCCGAGACAGTCTGTACTCGATTGTGGTGTTATTCGGGTGGAGCTCGGGGGGGATAGCATTGGCTGTGATGTCCTTGTAATGAGGCGGAAGTGGATTTCGAGACAAACAGAAAGGGCAGATCCAGAGTCGGGCGCGAACGTCTACCTGGCTGCTTATCGTCAGAACACAAGCAGGTAGTCATTGTCAGAATGAAGCCTACCAGTATGGATTCAGGACAGATCGGCAGGGCTGCTTGCAGATGACGGGTTCGAATTGCAGTAATGGAGAATCGGGCTTCTCTTTGAGTGGCGTGTAGAGTGCACCGATGGGAACTACAAGCCGTGAGGCTTCCTGTCACTGTTCAGCGTACTCCGAAGCTTGGGTAGTCGCCAGGCATACCATTCGAGAGCTTGGGAAGACGTTCCAGCTGAGTCGAAGACCATCGCGGTCCTCAATTTCTGACCATTGCTCTTTCAACGCCTCGATATCCATGGTGAGCGAGGCTCAGTCGCCAGAATCCGCGCTGGCTTGCTTGCTTAATGCTTAGGCGAAGGGTGGTTCTGGACCTGAGGGGGGATTGAGGAGCTGGAATACAAATGTTCCGGAGAGACGTGGGCTCGTATGTGGATGGGTTCGTGGCAAGCCGAGCTATACTATCGTGGGAAGGGACGTTGATATTGAGGTTGAGTCGCTCGCTCTCGGGGGTAACAGATCGCTCTACTGGGAAGGCCACATTGAATGGATTCTAGTCTGATTAACTTCGGGGCTTTCCTTAGCTCTGCGTCCTCAGGCCACATTACCCTAATTGGTCTAGCGTCATTAGGCCAGGATAAAAATTCGCGAATCTTTGGAGCTGCACTTCTCCCCTTCTCATCACCGCCAGTCTCAAAAATTACTTATAGACAGCTTCTGTTGCTACTTACAACGATGCTGTTTTCGCGCTGTGCGAAGATGGACCACCCGTTGCTGGGCGCCTGGATTTGAGATGTTATTTCAACCTTTTTGAAAATCTGGGAATCAGCTGAGGTTATACATAAGAAACGAAACAAGCGTGGATCGGACGTAACGTTCAGAATAGGATTACCATGGCGAGGGTGTCTACCGGATGGGAAGTGCTCGGCTGGTTTGGTTATGGCTTGCGAGCTTGGGAGGCATGAAGTGCTAGCAGCGGCTTGTAGAGGCAGCCTTACCTTGCGCTTCCTACTTCAGATATTAAGGACTGAAGTGTGAGCTTTTGACCACATCGATTAACCTTGTACACTGGGTAATGTTGGTTTGATTGGACGTTTCGCTCAATCAAGCATTCACTGTGTGTTCTTGCGCGGTCTTCCGCGGTCTTCAATGCAATATTGTTCAAATTTCCCTTCCAATCTCTCTTAGTCATATGTCTTGCTTCCTTGTAATTTGTACGCAGCACCTTCGCTTCTATCTGTGGGAGTCTCTATTTGTCGTGGTGGCCTCGTCTCTGATATTTATGAATCGAGGCTCTCGTTGTGCCTTTAAGTACTCAACGACACAGCTTTCCCTTGAAGTAACTCGATTTATGCGGGACCTTCTGGTAGAATCTCGTCGAATGATTATATGGCAAGTTACTTGACTAGAATTTAATCTAGAATTTAATCAACAACCTTTGCTCCATCCCGGCGTCTAATGCTCTACGAGTACCTGTACCCCAGCGCCGTTAAACGCACATCCGAGTGTCCTGGATTGGGGAGAGGGAGTTTGAAGTTGCTCAAATTACCATTCGCACGCTTCTTCGGAGCTTTTTGCTTCTATTGATATCATATTTTCGTTCTCGGGGATCGCACTAGCGGTTGCATGTATATACCTATCGTGGTGCACCGTGCCTTGCTTTGCGATCTTGCCTTTTGTCTTTTTCAATTCTACCGGCATTACTCGCGACCATTGTTTGTCACTAAGCATGAAAAGGGGCATTTTTGCTGTGCTCTTGCGACTTGCACGTTCCCATCCAAGGCGATGTGTATGTGTTTGTGTTCCTCTCTTGGTGGACGGAGTCGAAGTATCGTCTCAAGTCATAACGATGGATCCTATCTTCATTATGAAAAAATTAGTATTCTCTGCTTCACTGCCATGTGCTGTGCTCCTATCATAGGATTTTCACTTTTTGTTCAGACGACTTTACATATCGGGTGAATTCCAAAACACTGCGTAGATGCGCGTAGGGTAGTCCCTGTGCAAACGCTGCTGGACACCTACTCAAGCCAGACGCTACGCCATAACAATACAAGACACCGAAATCTCTAGACGAAGGACACGCAGACATTGTGCACGAGTTCAACAGAACCAGAACCCAAAGTCTTGAAGTTTCTCATAAGATTCAACTCTTGCTTTAACGGGGTAATTGCAGTACAGCTAGGGCGAATATGCGAGACTTCAGAGTAAGCCTCAAGACGCTGTCCTCAACTAGCGTAAGATATCACCACTCTGCCAGACCTGCAGGAGCGTCAATACTTTTTTAAAAGCCCAATTTAGCACATATACCCCAGAAATTCACTGGGCTTCTGCTGCCTGTTTCAGATCAACCTACGATTTGATTTCTGTCAGAGGCTCCCTTCCCCCTGTGGATCTTTGCCAGCAGCAAGAAACGCCGTGTTTTCACATCCCAGGCCATTACTCCAGCGCCAAATTTCAAGCATCCACTGAAATACTCGTGATTACCTCTGTCTGGCTGACAATGACTTCTCGGCCCTCCGTCAACGATCGTTCAAGGCTTAGCATAATCCCGATCCTATCGACTATCAATATTGACAGCTTCGGCTGCGGCTAGTCCAGCAGGCCGTTGTCGGCCTTCGTCCGTCAGCTTCCCAACGGTGGCCGCATTCTTTTGAGTCCAAACACTTTTCGTTCGATGGAACGTGTATCGCACAAGTCACTAACCAGAATCAAATTCATTGGCACGCCTGTCTACTCAACTAAAAAACTAGATATCTAGTCGATTAATGAACCCCGTAGGTGCGATACGCGAGTACAAATAGGCGGTAGACGAGTGCACGCGTATTATTAAATTTTAGTTCTATTAAATTCTGACGAGTACGTATAAACAGATTAAATATTAGCTTAGAGGTAAATAGAGGGCTGAATTCTTGACTTTTACTAGACTTTTCTTCTAGCTCTTTAACTAGTTTTAAAAAGTACTATTAGTATAATTAGTTATAATCTACGCTAAAGGTTTTTATTATATATAAGAATCGTTGTAGACTAGTATAGTAGTGTAGAGAAGCCGAGGATCAAGAGTAGTTCTTATTTTATATATATAATCTCTTACGCTAATATTATAGCTTTTTATACTATATCTCTTATATATATCTCTCTTCTCTAGACTTCTTAAAAGACTAAAGTTTAATTCTTTCTTAAATATAAACTTTAACTAAGAACTCTTAAAGCTTTATTTATTATAATACTTTATTTTATAAATTAAACTCTTTGCTTTAAAAGAAATAATATAAAGATTAAAAGAAATAGTATTTTATTTAAATAATTATATTTAATAATACGAAACCCTTAAATAACACGTAATTTAGTAGTACTATTTATAGCGCTTTATATAAAATAGTAAACTTTATTAATTACTTCTAGAGAAATATACTTAAAAGCAAGATAATTTTAAAATCTTAAATTAAGAATAATAGAAAATCTTTTTATATCTAAATTTAAATTATTTATATTTATAAAGAGATAAGAAAAGGCTAAGTTCGTTTTAAAAGCGAATTTAATATATTTAATTATATAATAAATAAGATAATCTTTTCTATTTTTAAATATAAATTATAATTTTATAGTATTAAAAAATCCTATTAAAAAATAAATTAATTAAAAATAGTATAAACTCGAAAAGTAATTACACTTATTAATAGAGTTTAAAAATAAATAAATAAATATATATAAAGACTAAGCTTATTTATTATAAAATTAGCTTTATTAAACTTCGCTATCTTTAAGTTATTTTTAAAATTAATATAAAAATAATAATAAAAAAGCCTTTAATAAACTTATAATATAATATTAAAATTTATAACTGTTATTCTAATAAAGAATATAAACTATTAAGTTTATAATATTTATTATAAAGAGATATTATTATGCTTAAATTTTTAATAGTTTTAATAAATTAATAAGTAATTATTATAGTATCTATAGTAAATTAGATAGCTTATAACTTAAAAATAATATTATTAATATATTTAAACTTAAACTTATATATATTTATAAAAGTATAATATAACTTAAATAAAAAATAAATACGATTATAAAAAGTATTTTATAATTACTATTCTTAAGAAATATAAAAGAAAAGGTTTAAAAGTTTATAGAATTAAAAAAAAAATTATAAAAAATATTTTTAAAATTTAACTTTAAAATTATAATATATATATTAACTAAGTATATATTATAACTAATATAAAAAGCGACTTATTTATATATTAAAGAGATATAAAATAAAATTATTATTAAACTTAAAGAGATTATAATAGTTTAGTATTTACTTATTATAAATCTAAAGGCTAGGATTAATCTCTAGTAATTAAGAAGTAAGTATATTATATAAACAGTTTAAGATAATTACTAATATTAGATAAGAATACTATTTAAAGTTAAGTATATAGCTTTTATCTAGTAAATAAATACACTAGTCTTTTATAAAACCTTTATTTTCTTAGAGCTTTTCTAGATCTTAAGTTCTAAAGCTTTTAGAGTCCTAGATCTTAAAGTTTTAAAGGATTTATTTATTATATAACTTAATTATAAGAACCTGTAGCTCTTTTACTATATCTTATAATACTACTATAATAAAATACTATATACTATATATTTCCTAGACTATTATAAGCTCTTATAAGCTCTACTCCTAGGAGCTACTAGGCTCCTAGGTATACGCCTACTCCGAGGATATTTCCTCCTAGGTTCTCAGGGCCGCCTAGGAGTATCTATAACAGAGATCTCTTTAATATAAATTATATTTACTAACTTTTTAAAGTTTTTATATTTTTAAAAGAAACTTAAAGTATTAAAGTAATTAATAAATTAAACGTTTCTATTAATAAACTAATAAGTTTATACTAACTATATATTAATAACTTATTACTCTTATTACAGATTAAAATATTAAATAATGAATAAAGCTTAAGAAACTAATTACTTATATAATAATAGTATAATAGATCGATTTCTATGTATTTATAAACTTACTTAAGACTTATTAATAATAAAAGAAATTAACTAATAATATTAGTTCGTATACTTATATAAATTATATCTTAGTTAAAATAAATATAGTAGCTACTTTTTAAAGACAATTTAGTATTATTTTAAAGTAATATATAATTTCAACTCTTTTATTTCTGTTAGTTCGTAAGCCTATACTAAGTATATCTTAGTTAAAATAGAGGTAATAAACAACTTTTAAGGTCGATTTAATATAGTTTTATAGTAGTATATAGTCTAGTGCTTCTTACTTCCTCTTAGAAATATATAGATTTTTTATTATTTTAAAAACTATATATATATATTAATATATTACTTTTAATTCTTAGCTTATACTTAGTATTATATTAATATTAATTAGTATTAATATATATTATAAAATAAATAAATTATAATAAAATAATTAGCGACTTAATATTAAGTATTTAATTATACTTTTAAGTAACTATTTAAACTTAAATTAATACTTAATAATTTAATAGTAAGAAATAAGTATTATATTTATATATATAATAATAGTACTAATTATTCTGTAATAATTATTAAGTTAATTATTTAATTTTAATTAAAAAGATTTTAAATAATTAAATATTATTTATAAAAACTTATTAAATTAAATATAAATTATAACTAAAGAAATATTAATTACTTTAAATTAAAAAGAAAAAGCGAAAAAAATAAGTATAAGAGTAGAAGTAAAAGTATAAGTAATATAGTTAAAACTATATTTAATTAAGAGACTACTAAAAAGGCTATAAAATATTTATAAGAGTTTTAAACCCTTTTTTATAATAGTTATTTAAATTATAATTTTTTATTATAAAACTTTTAAAAATACTAAAAAAATTAGTTCTTATATTACTTCTCTTATATAAAAAAGTCAAAGTAATTATAATTATATAACGTCTTAGAAGTAGATAGTATTTATATATAATAAAATAAAGTATTAGTTATTACTACTTTAATTAAAATAGCTAAAGTTAAAAATATATTTAATTAAAAGAATAACTATAGTTATAGATTTAAAATACCTTTAATATAATATTAATATATATAGAGCTTTTATTAAACGATAACTTTATTAAATATTTAAATATTTTATTAAATAATATCTTTAATATTTTAATATAATAAACTAACTATAGTAGCTAGATCTATTAAATTAACTCTTTTAAATAATAAAAAAGAAAAATGTTAATATATTTTACTAAGAAATAATTTCTTAAGAATTAAAGTATTTTAGATTTTAAATAATTTTATAATCTTTATTTATATAAGATTTAATAATTCAAAAAGAAATTTATATAATATAAAGTTATTAGTTTATATAATAAAGAGAGTTTTATTTCCTTTTAAAAGAGAATCTTTAAATATAGTATTAATATAAAAGAAAATATAAATTTATTACTAAATCTGACTTTAGTTATAAATATTATTTTATAAGATAAATTAGTACCTTTTTTTAAAAAAAAAAAAAAAGACTAAGGTATATTAGACTTTATATAAAAGAGATTAAACTGTTTTAATATATTATAAATATTAACTTAAGACTAATTAAAGTCTTTAATAAACTTTAATAAGATATATATAAAGAACTTTAATATACTAAGTTTAAAGATTATTTAAATAAAAATCTATATATTTTTCTTAATAATTATTTAAAAGTAAGTGTTAATTATAATATTAAATATTAAATATTTCTATTAATATTAAAAGGCGATATTATTTTATATTATTATTAATACCTTTAAAATAAAGAATATAAATTTAATAACCTTATTAAAGTAATTTATATTAATTTTAAAACAAAAGAAAGAGTTAATTAATTTCTTAGTTATTAGTTTAATTTAATATTTTTATTATTTTAAGTAAAATTATATTAAAAGAGTATATTAGTTTTTATTTAATTTAAAAACTTTACTTAAGAGTTATAAAATATTTAATTTAACTTTAAAGATAATAATATAGATATTATAATAAGATATTATATAATAAACTTATATAAGAGGTTTTAAGAAACTTATTTTTTAAAATAATATTATTTAAAGTACTATTTACTTTTCTTATATTAATAAATAGTCTTTATACTACTTTAAGTATAGAAATAATATAAAAGCTATAATTATAAATAAAAATATATATTAAATTAAGGTTAAATTACTATTATTTTTATATTATAAATAAAAATAGCTTATTACTTAAATAAAAAATAAAGTTTTTAATAAGTAATAAATATAAAACTAAATTTTAATTTAAACTAAATTATATAAATTATATTATTTATAAAAAAAATTATTATAATAGTTATTATTTTAATAAAGAATAAGAGAGTTAAAGATAAAGTACTTTATTATATATAAAATAAAAAGTATAAAAGCTATTAATAATTCTTTTAAAGCTTACTTAATATATATTAAAAGAATTAAGTTAAATTCAAATTAAAACTAAAGAAATCCTAAAATTAAGAAAATAGATTCTTATTTTTAAAATTTTAATACTTTATTATATTTTAATAATTTATTAATTAATTTAAATAATAATAATATAAAAAAATACTTTCTTCATAATAGTATTTATAATAAATAATAAAAATATTATATATAAGATATTATAAAAAAGAGTAATAAGTAGAATATATTATATATCTTAAAAAGTAGAACTTAAAAATTACTATAAAAAAAGAAATAAATAACGTAATAATTAAATCTATTTTTTAAAGTCTTTTAATTAATATAAGAACGTTTAATAAAAACGTAAAAGTCCTTAATTTATTCTATATATTTTAATAGATTTAAAAAATTAAATATAATACTAGCTAACTTAATTAAAGTTAAATTATATTTGAAGTTAATTTTTATCTTTCCTTAGAGATTATTATAATAAATACTTTAATTAGAATAATAAATTTTTAAATTATAAATATAAATATTTTATTTTTATTTTATTTATAATAATTAAATAAAATAAATATATACTATAGTAACTTATATAATATATTAGTTTAAAGTAATAAAAAGTACTTAATTATATAGAAAAAGAATTATTTATAGCTAATTTTTAATTAATACTATTAATTACTTAATTCTTTAATTAATATAATTAATATATACTATTTAATAAAAATCGAAATTCGTTGATTCTATAAACGATTTAATTACCCCTTAGTATGATATCTTTAGTATTTATTAGACTAAGTAAGTTATATATTTAACTTTAAAATCATATTATAAATCAGAGAAATATATAAATATTATTAAAAATATATAAATACTTTATATTATTTTGAATTTAAATTATAAAACGATATTAACTTTAATTATATACTTTACGTGAATATTATATAATTTAAAGTTACGAAACTACTTTCAAAGCGCCCTAGTTTAATTATAACTATATTTAATAGTTAATCTTAAAAGATAGTCCCTTAATTATTCTTAAAAGACTCTATTACTATAACTAATATAAATACTCTATTAATACTCATTTAAATATCAACTCTTATAAACATAAGAAAGGCTAGTACTACTAGTACTATATAATAAATAATAAAAGTATACTTCTTAATACTTATATAATAATATTCTTCTAAGAAAAAGAAGAAAAGCTAAGAGAATAATAATAATAATATATTTCTTTATAAAAAATAAGATTTAAACTAATAAAAAGCTTATTTATACTTAATATCTTCTATAAAAATTACACTTAAACTTAATGAATTTATATAAAAGGCTAAGTAAAATAAGCTTAAGATAAATAAATACTAATAAGACGTTCTTACTAAAAATATCTTTATTAAATTCTTACGACTTTATATTAACTCTTATATAAAGAATAATAGAAGTTTTATAAAGTTATTAATCGCTTAACTTATTAAAACTCTAAGAAGAACTTAATTATTTTATAATTATATTAAAATATTAATATATAAAAGATTAAGTAAACTAATTTATAAGTTTAACGAAATAATAAAACTAATAATAGTAATCCTTGAGATTTTAGAGCTTATTATTAATTAATAGATTATAGTAATTTATTAAGAGACTTCTCTTCTTAAAAGCTTATTTATATTAAAAACCCTAGTCTCTTTATTAAAACTAATAATTTAAAGATTAATTACTAAGTATTTAATATATAAAAATAAAAGAATTTAAAACTCCTTGGAATTTAATAATAAGTAAGTTAAAATCGCTTATACTACTTGACTTATTACTTTAGAAGCTTAAAATATTATTTAAGAATATTTAAACCTTAAATCTATTAATTCTATTAGTTTTATTAAAGAAATCTTTTAAATACTATTAAAAGTCTATAGAAAAAGTAAAATCTAAATATTAAAAAGTAAAAGAAAAATACTAATAACTCTATTTTTAAAATAAGATATTTTCTATATTTTAATTAAAATTCATATAACTAACTTACTACTAAATTCAAAAAGTCTAAGATAAATTAATATAATATCTTTTTTTAATAAAATAAGTCTTAAGTTCTTAGAAAGCTTAAATAATTAAAAGTTTAATAATATCTAAGACTTTATTAATTAATATATTAAATAAAAAAACGTTTTCTTTAAATTAAGATTTAATAAATTAATAAAGAAAACTAAATAACTCTTTCTACTTAAGGATTAAGACTATTAAGTATCTTTATATCTAAGCTTTATTATATTTTAAATAGATATCTTATCTTTTTACTTTTTATTAATATAATATCGAGTATAAGTTAAGAATTAAACGTTCTATAATTATATATATATATATATATATATATATTAAGCTTAATAGTATAGAAAATCTATATATTTCTAAGAAAAAGTAAGAGATACTAAATTATGTAATATATTAAATCTTCTTTAGAAGTAGTCTTCTTATCTTTATTTTAGCTAAAATATACTTTCTTTAAAGTTAGAGATTAATATTAGTAAAATTTTCTTGAAAAGACGTTTTTTAAGTAAATCTTTATTATAAAAGCGAATTTCTATTATAAAAGTAAATTTTTATTTTAAATTATAAAGAAAATAATTATAAAAAATAATTATATAAATTAAAAAAATAAAATAGATATATTAAATATAGAACTATAAAAGAACTATAGTCTAAAAGACTTTTAGTTTTAATATAAAAGTTATATATTAGTAATTAATATGGTTTATTAAAAAATAATACTAATAAATAACACTAAGTAAAGTTATTACTAATTATATAAAATCGCGATCTTTCTTTATTTTAAAGCTTTCTCTTTAAGTAAATATTAAAGAATTATTTATAAGTATATAAAACTTATTAATTTAGAAAAATATTACTAATACTTTATTATAATTTTTATTAAATTAAATAAGTAAAAGTAAATATAAAAAATATAAAAAAGTTATAAATAGGTTAATAGTAAAATAAATATTAATACTTATATTAATATTATTTAAAGCTCTTACTACTATCTACTAAAAGTATTATATTTATTATATTATACTTCTTAAAAAGAATTATACTTATATTTATATTATTCTAATAGTAGAGTATAAGTAAAGGTCGAATATATAGAGATTAATATAACAGTCGAGTATTTACTCGGTGTAAATACAAAGAGCTATAATTAATCTCTAATAATCAAGAAATAAGTATACTATATAGATAGTTAAAGATAGTTACTAAGTATTAAGTAAGAATACTATTTAAAGTTAAGTATAAAACTCTTATTTAAGGATAGATATATTAGTCTTATATAAAACCTTTATAGATAGTAAGACTACTAAGACTACTAGATCTTTAGTAGTCTATTAGTCTAAGTAATCCTTAATTATATAACTCTAGATTATATAATCTTATAACTAACTAATTACTTATTTATTTACTCTATTAAACTATTATATGATATAAGTAGGTCCTAGGATCTTATTAACTCTTAGGAGCTATCTTCTTAGGAACTACTTAGTTCTTAGAAGTACGCTAGCTCTTAGGATATTTCCTTCTAAGGCCCTATAATCGCCCAGGAATATCCGTAATAATTAAGTAATTAATATTAGTACTAAGATTTTAAGCTAAAAAAAAGAAATTCTAAAAAGCTCAAGAGCTTATATAAACCTCCTAGCTTTTATATAACGTAGTAATTATATAATATTTATATAGAATTATTATATTACTCTTTTTTTTAACTCTTAGATATTTTTATTTAATAGTATTAAAAAATATAAAAGTTTTAATAAAACCTTAAAAACAATACTAATTAAGCTATTACTTTTACTTATATATATATATTATAATATAAGTCTTTAATATTAAAGGCTTTTTTTTAAACTAAAGGCCTTTTATTTAAATAATAATAAATTAATATTATTTATTAACCTCTTAAAATTTCTATTTTTAATACTTTTTTTTAAAAAACATTTATATATTATATTATTAATAATTACGAAATCTTCTAAGGCTTTTTTTATATTTATTTTTTAAGTTAAATAATACTTCTTTAAGAATTATATAAGTTTTAGAATTCTAAGACTAAGACTTAGTTTTATTAAATAAAAATAAATTATAATATATATAATATTAATTTAAGTTAATAATATAGTCTTTATAAAAAATAATATTTTAGAACTTATAAAAAAATATAAACTTAAATTTTTTTATTTTTTTTTAAAATAACTTAAGAAAAAAAAAATTCTAAGAAAAAAAAAGAGGTTTTTATTAAGTATTTACTAGTAAAAGTAAAGTAAAAAATAAAATAAAAGTATTATTATATTAATTATTTATTTTTTATTAAAATTAAAAAATTATCTATTTATATATTTACTAAAAGTATAGTAGAAAATTATATTCTAAAGTCTATTTTTTCTAAGGTCTATATATATAAAAAAAGCTAGTTTAATTTTAAGGTTAATTTATTAAATATAATATATTTATTTTTATATTCTAAGAGTTATATTTAAGAATAAGATTAAGGGATAATTACTAAAGTCGATTTATTAGATTAATTCTTAAATAATATAAAAAAACAATTTTTCAGGTTTATTTATTTAATTAGTTTCTTAATTAAGTTAATATTTTATTATTTTTATAAACTAAATCAAGTAAGCTTAGAATAATATAATAGTAGAATATAAATAATATTAAAATTCTAACTAAAAAAAAGATTCTAAGAAGCTCGAGAGTCTATATAAACCTCTTAGTCTCTACGTGACCTAGTAATTATATAACGTTTGTATAGAATCGTTACAATTATACTAAAAAGAAGTCTATTAAAGACGTAAGTTTAAAGTTTTAATATTATTTATAGTAAGGTTTTAGTACTATATTATTATTAATAAATTATATATAGCTTTTAGTTAGTAAATAATAATAAGATAGGCTTTATAGGCGCGTTACTTTATATAGGCCTTTTTATAATATATTTTAATTATATTAACTACCTTTAGTCTTACTCTTTAACTCTTTTATGATATATAAAGATTATCTTTATTTATAGTAATAGTATATCTATTAAACGTTAAAGATTTAGAGGGGTTAAGTACTTATATTAGCTTTATTATAAAACTAGTTTTAGTAATTTCTTCTTACTTTTTAGTTAATAAATCATTATATTTAAAGATAAAAGTATTATTTATTTATATCTCTATAATTTTGAAATCGTAGCTATCTTTAGTATTAATTAATAGATATAGTTAAATATAAAGGTCTTTATTTATAAGCTTTAATATAATGCTTATAGTATATATTAAACTAGTAATTTCCAGATTTTAGAATATTATAAAATAATAGTATTACTATAAAAACTATATTAAGAGAGAAATTGTTTACGATTTTTATAAGTAGCTATATAGAAATATCTTATAAAAGCTTTATTATTACTTAAATATATATATATATATATATATATAAGTAATATCTCGGATTATTAAATTTAACTTAGATTTCTTTTAGATTTAATTTAAATACTTTAAAGATATTACTAGAGTAATAAGTAGTTACTAGCTAATATATTAAAAAAATTAGAAATTAAGTTAATATATCTTTTTTTCTCTTTATTATTAAAGCATTAAATAATAAGCCTTAATTTTTTATATAAAGTTAATATTTCTTTATCTTTAACTTTATTAATTATTTTTAAAACAAAGATCTAATAGCTTTTTACTCTAGGGTTGTTTTTATAAATTAATATAAAAATATCTCTTTTAATAAGAGTTTTATACTTCGGTTTTTTTTAACTATTAAAATAGTAGTTTAAATATAATAATTTTACTTTTAATATATAACTTAATTAATAGCTCTTAATCACTTTTTTTTTTTAAAATTAAATCTACTTTAATATTATATTTATTATTAATTATTAATAGTCCTAGAATTAGCTTTATATATAAGGCTTCGATAGCGATTTAGAGGGTTTTTAGTATAAAATCGTAGGCTTTCTAAACTAATAAGTTAAGTTTATAAGTTATATTTAATACTTTTTCTTTCTTTCATTTAATATTAAATATATTAGTTTTAAATAAACGTATTAAAGTTAATTGAAATATATTTATTCTATTATTATTTATATCGATTTTATATATTTTATCTATTATTTTTTAAGAAAGTATAAAGTCCTCTTTACTTTTTCTCTTTATATTAAATTAATACTTACTTAGTCTTAGAGTTAAAGATTATGAATATAGGTTATTCTAGAGCTATTTCATATTACTAGTATATTATTAATATAGCGCTTAGTATAAATATAGCGTACTATCTTTATAATCTTTTAAATGGTTTTTATATAGTATTAAATTAAGAGATTTATTTTTAAGTAAGCTCTAAAATAAGAAGTATAGGAATTAAGCTATTTAGCTTAGTTATATTATTAATAGCTTTTATAACTATTTATAATACTCTTTATTACTCAATTTAGAGTATTCTTTAATAGAGTATTCTTCAATAATAATTTCGTAGGTATACCGAAGTAAATAATAATATTATTCTACTTTTATTAAATAAATAATATACTTCTATTAAAACAAGTTTAAATGCACTTTTTATTATATTAAATATTTCTTAAAACTCCTTAGATTTAAAATTAGAGTTATAGTTATAAATAACGAATGTAGGGAACTTAATATATATATTTATTTATATTAACTTGAAAGTATTAAAAGTGGCTTAAGTTATAGTTAAATTAAATCGGGTTTAAAATAACTTTATAACTCTAAATTCTATTATTTTATTTACTATATAAAGTATATATAATTCTCTCTAAACTATATAATATTAATATATATTATATAGTTAAAGTTAATGTTGTTTTATAGTTTAAAGTAGAAATAATGTAAAGTATTTATATACTTTTAATAATATTTATATATTTCTTTAACTTATAATATAATCTCGAAATTAAGTATATAACTTACTTAGTCTAGTAAGTACTAAAGATATTATATTAATAGATAGCTAAATCGCCTATAAAATTAATAAATCTCTATCTTTATTAAGATATACTAGTTAATTAATAATCTTAATTTCAGAGAAACTAAACTTATTTTTTATTTTATATAATTAATAAGGACTTTTTTTTTTAATTAATACACGCTTATTTTATTTTATTACTATAAATATAATAAGAATAATATATTAATATCTATAATATAGAAGTCTAATATCTTAACTAAAGTATTTACTATAGTAATATTAACCTAGAGAAATATAATAACTAGCTTCGAATTATATTTAACTACAACTTAATTAACTAGTATTATACTTAATATTATAAATTTATTATGATATATATATAATTAATTAAGGCCCTTTAAGTTATTATTAGACGCGCTTATATTAATAAAAAACTCTTGAAAAAATCGATTTATTTATTATAATATATATTTTTCTTTTTAAAATAGTTTTTAGACTCTACTTTTTAATATATATATTATCTTTTATTTATTAAGTCTTTAAATAATGTTTTATATATATATTAAGTAGGCTTTAAAAGAATTATTAGTAGCTTTTATACTTTCTATTTTATATAATAAAGTACTTTATCTTTAACTTTTCTTATTCTTTATTAAAATAATAACTATTATAATTTATATAATTTAGTTTAAATTAAAATTTAGCTTTATATTTATTCTTTTTGAAAAAACTTTATTTTATAGTCTAAGTAGTAAGCTATTTTATTTATAATCTTAGATTATATATTATTTTTATATTTAAAGTAGTATAAAAGCTATTTACTAATATAAAAAAAAGTAAATAGTACTTAAAATAATACTATTTTAAAAAATAAGTTCTTAGAAACTTTTTATATAAGCTTATTATATAATATATTATTATCTTATATATTATTATTTTTAAAACTAAGTTAAATACTTTATGATTCTCTAGTAAGGTTTTTTAATTAAGTTATAACTAACTTACCTTTTTAGTAAGGCTTTACTTAAAATAATAAGAGAGTTAAACTAAACTAGTAAGTAAAGAATTAATTAACCTTCTTCTTTATCTTAAAATAAGTATAAGTTATCTTAATTAAATCCTTAAATCTATACCTTTTATTTTAGAAATATTCGTAGTAATATAAATTAATTATATTTTATAATATTATTAGAAATACTTAATATGAAATATTATATTTAATACTAGCTCTTTAGTAAGAATTAATAAAAATATATAACTTCTTATTTAAATATTCTGTAAACTTACTATATAAAAGCTCTTTTATATATATTTTATTAAAGTTTATTAAAGACGTTAATTAATTTTATATTAATATATTTATAATATATTAAGATAGTTAAATTAATTTTATATATAGTTTAATAGACTTAGGTTTTATAAATAAGAGTAAAGATTTATTTCTTAGATATATATTTAATACTAATACTAAATTTAGTAGTAGATTTTTATTTAGTCTTTATATTAATACTATATTTAGAAGTTCTTTCTTAAGAGTAAATAATAATTCTCTTTTTATATAAATTAATAATATTATACTATATAAATCTCCTTTTAAATTATTAATTTTTATATAAGTAAAAGTTATATAATTATTTAAGATTTAAAATACTTTAACTCTTAAAAAATTATTTTTTAATAAAATACGTTAATATCTTATTTTTATTATTATTTAAAGAAGTCGACTTAATAAAATCGATTATTATAGTTAGTCTATTATATTAAAATAATAGAGGTACTCTTTAATAAAGTATTTAAATACTTAAAGTTATTACTTAATAAATACTTTAAATCTACTTTAGTATTATCTTAGAAATATTTTAAATCTATAATTTGAACTATCTTTTTAATTAAATATTTTTCGTAGTTTATATTACTTAAACTAATGTAATAAATACTAGTACTTTATCTTATTATATATAACTAATATTAGTTTATAATATATTATATAAAAATAATTATTTTAGTTTCTTTATATAAGAGAAGTAATATAGAGACTAATTTTCGAGGTATTTTTAAAAGTTTTAAAATAAAAAGTCACTCTTAAGATAACTATTATAAAAGAGCTTCTAGAATTCTTATAAATACTTTATAGCCTCTTTTACTAGTGTTTCTACTAGTTGTAACCCTAGCTATTTTATAACTACTTTCGCCTTTACTTCTATTACTATATCCTTTACTTATTCTTCTTAGTTATAATTTATATTTAATTTAATAAATTTTTAAAAAGAATATTAGATTTACTTAAAAGTTTTTTAGTTAAAATTAAGTAGTTAATTTAATAATTATTATAGAGAAATTATTACTATTATTATATATATAAGTATATAAGATTTATAGTTTAATTAAGATATTTATTCTTTGCTTTTAATTTATTAATTATTAATTTAAGTTTAAGAAGATATTTATTAAGTATAATTAAGTACTTAATATTATATCAATAATTGTTTTACTATAACTTATTTATTTATAGTATATTTTAACTATTAATTAGCATTAATATAATATTAAGTATAAGTTAAGAATTAGATATATATATATATATGAAACTTAAATAGTTTAGAAAATCTATATTATCTTTAAGAGAAAGTAGAAGAAACTAAACTATATATTACTTTAAAATACTCTTAAATCGCCTTTGAAAGTAGTCTTACCCCTTATTTTAACTGTGATATGCCTTATATAGACCTACGAATTAATAAATATAAAAGTATAAGATTATTAAAAGGCTTATATAAAGTAACGTACTTATAGTACTTATATTACAACGATTTATTAACTTAAAAAAGTTATCTTTAATTTGTTAGTAGTAGTATAATATTAAGATTTAATAGTAAGATATATTAAAGCTTTAAATTAACGCCTTTAATAATAAATCGATAACGCAACGAAAGGTTTATAATATATACTAATAGATCTTTATTCCACTAAGATTTATATTTTTATTAATAAATTATTTATTAATAATAAAGATCTTAATACGTAAATCGATTTTATAGTAGTAATTAATACTAAAACGAAGGGAGATATAGAATTTACTCTTTTTAATAATATTATTTATACTAACTTTATTAAATACAAAAGAGTAATATATTTTATATTCGCTTTAGAGTTATATACTATAGTAATAAGAGTTAATATTTTAATTACTTTAAGTAGTACTATTAATATAATAGTAAATAAAATTAACTTTAAATTTAGTTTAATTTTTACTTAACTTATTTATATTATATTTAATCTTTTAATTTATTATAATATACGTAATTAGTTAATACTCTTTTTATTTTTACTAAATACTCTTCTTATATTAATAAGAAGATCTTAAAAAATCAACTTATTTATTATATTATATATGCTTAATAAGAACTATTTCCTTTAAGTTTAGGATTTTTTTAGTTTTAATTTAAATCTAACTTAATTTTCTTAGTATATACTAAGTAGGTTTTAAAGGAATTATTAGTAATTTTTATATCTTTTACCTTACGTTTAATAAAATACTTTACTTTTAATAGTCTTTACTTTTTATTAGAATAATAATTATTATAGTAAATTATTTTCTTATAGATAATATATCTTATATAACTTAATTTAGGTTAGAGTTTAGTTCCACGTTTATTATTTACTAAAAATTTCATTCACTAATTTAAATAATAGACTTCTTCTTTTACTATATAAGAATAATAATAATTTAACTTTAATTTAGTATATTTTTTTACTTATAATCTTAGCTTATAAGCTATTTTTATACTTAAAGTAGTGCAAAAATTATTTATTAATTTAGGAAAGATAAGTAGTACTTAAAATAATATTATTTTAAAGAATAATTTCTTAAAAACTTTTTATATAAGCTTATTATATATTATCTTATATTTTATATATTATTATTTTATATATTATTATTTTATATATTATTATTTTATATATTATTATTTTATATATTATTATTTTATATATTATTATCTTATATATTATTATTTTTAAGATTAAATTAAATACTTTATAATTCTTTCATAGAGTTTTTTAATTAAGTTATAATTAGTTTACTTTTTTAATAAGGCTTTACTTAGAATAATAGAAAGATTAAATCAAATTAGTAGTTAAGGGAATAATTAGTTCTTTCTTTTATTTTATAGTAATTATAAGCTACTATAATAAAATTATTAAAGTTATATCTTTTATTTTAAAGATATTAATAATATAAATTTACTTTATAATATTATTAAAATACTTTATACTAAATCTTATAATTAGTACTAATCCTTTAGTAAAAGTTAATAAAGGTATATAGCTTTTTATTTAAGTAATTTTTAGATCTTACTATATTAAAGCCCTCTTATATATATCTTACTAAGATTTATTAAAGACTTTAATTAGTTTAGTATTAGTATATTTATAATATACTAAAAGAGTTAAATTATCTTTAAATAGGGTTTAGTGAGCTCAATTTTCTTAAATAAAGATATTAATTTATTTTATAAATTAACGTTTTAAACTTAAGTTAGATTTAGTAATTAGCTTTTATTTTATTTTTATATTAGTACTAAGTTTAGAAGTTCTTTTTAAGAAATAAATAATAACTTTTTTATATGAATTAATAGTATTATATTATATAAGTCTTTTTTTAAATTATTAGTTTTTATAAGAATATAAGTTATAAAATTATTTATAATCTAAGATATCTTAGCCCTTAGAAAATTACTTTTTAATAAAATATATTAGCGTGTTTCTTTTTTAGATAATAAAGGTATTTTTAATAGAGTATTTAAGTAATTAAAGTTATTAATTAATAAGTACCTTAAATTTAGTCTAATATTATCTTAAAGGCGTTTTAATTTTATAATTCTAATTATTTTTTTAATTAAATATTTCTTTTAGTATAAGTTATTATAGTAAATATAATATTAATTAGCGCTTTATCTTATTATACAAAAATACTATTTATATATAATATATTACGTAATTATAGTTATTTTACTCTTTTTTATAATCTAAAGTAATAGGCATTTCTTTAGTTATAATTCGTATTTAATTAAGTAAAGTTTTATAAATAATATTAGTATCGGTTCGATACCGACTATAAACTAAGAATTAAATATTATATAGTTATATATATATATTAAGCTTAATAGTATAGGAAATCTATGTATTTCTAAGAGGGGGTAAGAGATACTAAATTATATATTACTTCTTAAAACGCTACAAATCGCCTTCGTAAGTAGTTCTACTCTCTATTCTAGCTAAGATATATCTTACATAAGCCTATAAACTAATTATTAGATTTATTTAAAAACTTCTTAATTAAAATTAAGTAGATTGATTTAATAATTATTATAAAGGAATTATTACTCTTATTATATATATAAGTATATAAGATTTATAGTCTAAATATAATACTTATTTTCTACTACTAAAGCATTAATTATTAATTTAAGTTTAAAGAGTTACTTATAAAGTATAACTAAGTACTTAATAGTCTCTTAATATAGTCTTAAAGTAGATACTTTATTTTGAAGTAATTTTTAAATATTTAGTTATAGTAAGTAGGAGTAAGTAGAAATAATTTTAATTCTTTTTATATATTATAACTTTTTCTTTATTATTTCTATTTTTTATAATTATAGATTTTAATAGATCTTTAATATTTTTATATAATTTTTCTTTACTTATATAAGGTTATTATTATATATAATAGTTATCTTTATTATAATAGTAAAGTCTTCTAGTAAAGCCTCGGGGTATATAACAATTCTAAATAAACGTTATATAATTACTAGGTTACGTAGAAGTTAGAAGATTTATATAAACTCTTAAGTTTTCTAAAATCTCTTTTTCTTAGCTTAGAATCTTAGTATTAATATTAACTATTTAATTCATATGTATTCAACTCTTACTTATACTCTATTATTATACTATTCTAAGCTTACTCAACTTAGTCTATAAAAATAATAAAATATTAACCTAATTAAGAAACTAATTAAATAGATAGACCTTAAAAAATATTCTTTTATACTATTCGAAAATTAATCTAATAAATCGATCTTAGTAGCTATCCTTTAATCTTATTCTTAAGATATAACTCTTAGAATATAAAAACAGATATACTATACTTAATAAGCTAGTTTCGGAGTTAAACTAGCTTTTTTTTTTTAAAAAAAAATATAGACCTTAAGAAAAGTAAACCTTAAGATATAATCTTTTATTATATTTCTAATAAGTATATAAATAGATAATTTCTTAATCTTAATAAAAATAAATAACTAATATAATAATATTTTTATCTTTTTATTTTATTTTTACTAATAAATATTTAATAAAAACTTATTTTTTATTATTCTTTTCTTAGAGTTATTTTTTTATATTATTTAAAAATATATATATTCTTTAAGTTTATATTTTTTATTAAGTTTTAAAATATAATTTTTTATAAAAGTAATACTATTAATTTAAAAAATATTATATATATTATAAAATTATTCTTATATATAATAATTATCTCTATAAAGTAAAAGCGTTATATTTATAAAATAAAAGTATTATAAAAGATATTAAAAGTATTTTAAAATTTATAATTATAAAAAATAAAAAAAAGATAATAATATATAAAGAAAATTAAAGTTAATTTTACTTTATCTTAAGAAAATACTTAAAAATTATTCTAAAATAAAAGATCTATATCAAGACTTAGTCGTTACAAGTATATACTCTTCTTAAGAGAGTACGTATAGTTCTTAAAACTTGCCTTCCGCAAGTTTTATTACTTTAAATCAAGACCTTTTCTTGCTCTCTGTTTACCACCCCCTTGACAATAGCCCTAGAGTTATACACGAAATAGTCGATATCGTCTATTCAGAGCCCAAAGCTTCCTTCGATCTCGCACTCACTCAATTTTAATCAAAGCTGTATCATCCAGAGACTCGACTGCTCCACCTGCAACGACTGTTAGGCCTTGCAAAATCTCACTGCCTGTCAAGTATATAATATACGATGGAAGAATGAGCCAAGCACCGCTAAAAGTCGTCAGTCTTATCTACGTACGTTTACTAGAAATGCATACTCACTTTGGTATTATCCACAGGAAGGTTAGATCGCGGATACTGTTGTGGCCGATGTTCTGGAAGCCAGAGTAGTATTCATTCATCCCTGCTAATATTAGAAAAGAAATTTCCATAGACAGGAATACGTACAGTAGAGTACAGTTTTGCTCACTGTCATTACGGCCGCGCTGTAGCCCACTAGAACTGCTATGGCACCTTTCTGGCCATCGACATACCGCTGTTGGCCGAGGATGCCGATTTTCGCAGGGCTAGGAGCTCCTCGACCACGAGCTTTCGACGGGCGGCCAAATACAAGCAAAATATACAGGTAGTACAAGTACATGAGTGACTCCACAATATTGAGAAGGCCCTGGGCAGCTGTAAAGCCATTTCGCTCATTGAAAGCTTTCCAACCATAGATGTAGTCGACTTTTCCATACAGCTCATACGGAACCCATAGAGGCCAGTGAAGACGTCCTCCAGGCATGCTCAATGGGCGGAGCATGACATACCCTGTGTCCCATGCGACGAGAGGGAGGGAAATGAACAGCCAGACAATGGCTAGATTGGAAGGCGTATGAGCCCATTTGCCCTTTCGCGCTCGCGGAGGGGTGGACTTGGATGGAGTGAGATCTGGTTCAGGGAAGTCATGGGGGTGACCTCGTGTTGAGACCATATCGTGTCAGATTGGGTTGGAGACTTGGAATGATGAGTCTCTGGGGTACATGGAGTGTCGGAGTCTGACAGAACCGGGTTGGGTGTAGTTGTTGAAAAGAAAGAGGAGAAGAAACTGTAATTGTTGAGACCAAAGGAGGTAGGAAGCTGGAATGAAATAGGGGAGTTCTGCGGATGCTGGAACGGAGAGACCATGCCGAGGCTGAAAGCGTTTGATGAGGCGCGAGAGTTCGAGAGCTCAGATTGGCTGGCATCTGTTCCTGTGCCTGTCCTGCCGTGCCCCTGTCCTACCCTGCCCCTCCTCTTTCCTGCCGAGCCTGCCCCAGCCCACCAGCCACCAGCCACCAGCCACACCGCAACTACAGTAGGAGGAGTAAAGTGGCGTTAAATAGCTCTCCTGCGCCGATCCAAAATGGAAAACGTCATCGGCAGGTGTCAGGCAGTGAGTGAGCTTCTTCGAGGGACGAGTACGGACTAACGACAGCACTGTTTTCTTGCCGTCGGTCAGGTTAGGTCAACAGTCAACAGTCAACAGTCAACAGCGTGGCCTCTACTCCGCATCGTGTCGCACCACGCACGACGCTGTCTGCTGAACCATACTCTCTTCCCATTGCTCATACTCGTCGTGTTCATGTCAAACTTAAAGCCGATCTTATAGCAGCACTTGCAAATGAATTCGCCATCTGCAACCCCTCGACGCTCCCAGCGAATTCAAAAGCTCTCGCCTTCTCCTACTGCAACGCACGAGTCCTCTCCTGGCACAACCCATTCAAGGACCACTTCGTCAATCAGAATGGGAACCCGAAGGTCTCCGTTTCTCCCCACATCGCTCGAAACGATACTTCTCTCAATTTACCCTGCCACACTTGTGGTCGGCTCCCTCTTCGCCCTTCTCGATCCAGCAGCGAGGGCAGCTCCTTACAATTCAACCACTCAATCCCATTTCGCGAACACCGCGCCATCATACTTTGCGAAGAAAAGCAACATATTCAATGTGTTCTTCGTCAAACAGGGTTGGGCCTGGGTCACGATAAGCTACCTTTCCTTCCTGTTTACTCACCCATCTACTGGCCCGAATCCGCTGGCTATGACGCCGAAACGGCTACGAGGGCTATTCAGGTATTCCATTGTCACTTTGTGGTGGCTTTTTGTCACTCAATGGTTCTTTGGACCTGCCATCATCGACCGTGGATTCACGCTTACAGGTGGCCAGTGTGAACTTGTGGAGCAAGCACATGCCGGAAACATTAATATGGACTCAACGAGGCAATTTGTCACTGGGGTAGCTTGTAAAGCAGTAGGTGGCAAGTGGAAGGGTGGTCATGATATCAGTGGGCATGTCTTCTTACTTGTGCTTGGAAGCATGTTCCTATTCGAGGAAGTCTTCCACGTTGTCCTAAGAGCAGGAGGTGCGAAGGAAGAGCGTACTATATTTATGAATGATGGGGCTGTGAAGAGTGCAGAAGTAGAAGCACAACATGAAAACAGAACCTCTGCATCGTGGACTTTGGGGGCGAAGGTTGTCATTGGTATTGGGGCACTTTGCCTGTATATGCTCTTGATGACTGCGGCATACTTTCATACTTGGTTCGAAAAGGTGGGCAGCACTTGGATTCTTTCAGGGGCTCGCTAACTTCGCTTTTAGTTCACAGGACTTCTGGTAGCCTTCAGCGGCATTTTCGTTGTCTATTTCTTGCCTCGAGCAGTGCCGGCAATGCGAAATGTACTGGGGATGCCAGGAATATAGGACAATTCAACATTGAAAACGGTCGAACCCCATGGGATCAACTCAGTATGTCATCATTTCAAGACAAACATGACACCATCCATTACACCGATTTATCGCCAAGTGCACATGGCCACTCATAGGGTGCAAAGTTTCTCACGAATTTGTTCAGCTATCGTCCAGCTATTCCAGCATATAGACTGACTTGCTAAGAGAGATAGACGCTCGTCTCAATCAATAAATTATATTCCCTCCCTTTTCCTCGTTCGTAACCCCTGCGCTTGTGCTAAAAACAATTATAGTTCGGCCTTTCTAGATTAAGTGAAGACCAAACTGACCTCGCTCCGGAAACATTGATTTGAAACCCAGGGCACAGGAAACACATGGTAGTTTGCGTACCCCTCCAAAAAGATGACCGACTTAAGCATCTTATTTCTTCTCAATTGAATGTACCATTGTATCGATATCAAGTCAGTGAGGTGCTCGCAAGCATCTAAAGCACGAAGCGCCTGCAAATCCCAACGATCATGAACCGTAAAGAAACCGACCTCATAGGAGCATAACCACCAGAACCAAAGATATTAACAAGCACAACCTTCCTTTGACGCAGTATCTCTTGGTCCAGTCAAATTAACCCTCGACTGGTCCTCGGTCCTGCCTGTGCTAGCCTGCGAAGCCCCAGGACCTCTAGCTCCCTTTAATGAAGTTTCGGGGATAGCATTGGCAATAGCTGTGAACACTTCCGTCACGTTGGTGCCTAGTTTTGCACTTGTCTCGAAGAATAGTAGCCCCTCCTCCTCTGCATATGACTTGGCTTCAGACACCGATACCTTTCTCGCATCTCCATCAGTATCCTCGCCATCGATTGCATCACCATCTCCATCTTCTGCCAAATTACTAGTAGAACTGCTGATCTCATTGGTCAAGTCCAATTTGTTTCCAACGAGAGCGATAACAATTCCAGGAGAGGCCTGTCTCTGGAGTTCTGCAACCCAGTGCTTTGCCTTGATGAGAGATGTGGGCTTAGTGAGATCGTAGACAACCAGTGCCGACTGAGCGTTTCGGTAATACATGGGAGCGAGAGATGCGAAGCGTTCTTGTCCCGCCGTATCCCATATTTCGAATTTGATAGTCCGGGTTGGGAGATTACACTTCTGTGTTAAGAAGGCAGCTGTGCAATGAGAGTCAGCCGGCTAGCCCATTGAACTCCGCTTCCGCAACTTGTTTCCATACCTCCGATCGTTGGTTCCTTATTCTCCTGGAAATCATTGTTTACAAATCGCAGGACAAGCGATGACTGCATAGAAATCAGTACAGCAACTACTGCTGGTATGAGGATGCTCAAGTACCTTTCCCACGGCTGCTTCACCTAGAAGAACCAGCTTCACACTGCTGCTGGGTTTCGGGGCTGTTGCTTCAGCCATGTGAACTTCAGCGGAGGGTTGGATAGGTGGCGGGGGTGACGGCGAACTGTTCCTGCGATAATATCGGGTGTCTGAGTAGCTGCAATTCGTTTTTCGTGATGGCGCGATGTGCTTAGAGGAGTCGGCCGTTGTCTTTTGCTGGTGGGTTTGACAGAATGGTTTGAGCCTTCGTCAACCTGCTCCCGAGCTGGATGACGCGGGACAGCCAGGCTAATACCCAATAGCTTAGACTGCACCTCGTGCTTGGCATTGAACCGGAACGCATCATCTTAGCGCCGCGAAGTCGTTTACTTTTTTTTTGTTAATACTTGCTCCTCGAACAGGTCGTTGACCAGAACATCAAATTAGTCGCAACCCCCCCTCAGCGCAGCACGGAAAATGGCGAAACGAAAAGCAGAGACTATGAGCCAAGCCCCAGGACTAGTTGGTAACAAGAAGTTCAGAGCCAATGCATCTGTGGTTGACCAAAAATCAAATCTCTTGGACAACAGCGATTCCGGCAGCGATTCCGACGGCGGGGCTAAAGTTGAGGAGCTCGAGTTGAGAATTAACCAGGACTATGCTAGGCGGTTTGAACATAACAAAAAAAGAGAGGAGTTACACCGTCGTGAGTTCACCGTGCAGGATCAGTTCTTTGCATATGCTGACCGTGAGGAGTCGAGGAAAAGTACCAAGATTCTGCGCGGAAATCCAAAAGTCAATACGGCGACAAGTACGATGAGGACTCGGAATCCTCTGATGATGAGGAAGAGGACGATGAAGGAATTCTTGCAACAGAGGAGCTGGACGCCCAGATATCCGATGCACTCAATGCAATCCGCTCCAAGGATCCTAGAGTCTACAAAACCGATGTCACCTTTTACACCCCAATAGAAGAAAACGGCGATGCAACCGCGGCAGAAAGTTCTGAATCGATAAAGCAGAAACCGATGTACTTAAGCGATTACCACCGGGAAAATTTGTTGAAGGGCCACATCGAAGTGGACGAGGAAGAGGTGCCTGCACCACGAACCTTTGCACAGGAGCAAGAAGATCTGAAGAAGACGATCGTAGAAGAAATGCATGCTGCGGCTATTAACGGTTCGGGTGATGAAGCGGATGAAGATGGTGGATTTCTTGTTCCAAAATCAAAGCCCCGTACGACAGATGAAGGTGGGCATCCGTCGAGAGCGGCGAAGGTCAAGGTTCATCTTGATATCGCTTCAGCGGATAAGAATCCCGAAACATTTCTTTCTAATTTCATGGCGGCTCGTGCCTGGGTACCAAGCGATGGGGCACGTTTTCAACCGTTGGAATCTGACGACGACGAGGAGGATGAACGTGCCGAGAAATTTGAAGAGGCTTACAACCTGAGGTTTGAAGATTCTAAAGGAAGTAACGAGGTATTGAAATCCTATGCAAGGGATGTCATTGCTGCAAAGTCAGTCAGGAGGGAAGAACCGAGTGGTAGGAAGAAGCAACGAGACGCCATGCGCGAGAAGAATAAAGCAAGCAAAAAGGAGCGAGAGGACGAGAGGGCACGATTGCGACGCCTGAAGATCGAGGAGGCCGAGGAGAAGCTTAAGAAGATCAAGAAAGCCGCAGGACTACGGGGCAAGTCGCTCAAGGGAGAAGAATGGGCAGAATTTTTGGACGATGTATGGGATGATGACAAATGGGAATCCGAGATGAACAAACGGTTTGGTGAGGAGTATTATGCGGAGTTCGAGGCAAAGTCGGATGACGATGAAGAAGAACCGGAAGCAAAAGCTAGCAAGCCGAAGGTAAAGAAACCGAAGTGGGACGATGACATCGATATCAAGGATATCATACCGGAATTCGACGAGGAGTTCTCTAAGAAGCGCGAGTTCACACTTTCAGACTCCGAGTCATCGGGAGACGAAGCCGATGGTATACCAAAGAAGTCAAAAACAAGTAAGGATCGCCAGCATGAGAAACAAGCGAAGAAGAAAGCGGCTCGACTAGAGAGGAAGAAACTGGAGGAATTGGTGGACAGCAAAATGGGTTTAGACGTCACAAAATCAAAACACCCGACACTATTTCGCTATCGCGAGACCTCACCCACAACATTTGGCTTAACGGCACGAGACATTCTCATGGCTCCGGATGCATCATTGAACGAGTTTGCTGGTCTCAAGAAGATGGCTACTTTTAGGGACGCCGAGAAGAAAAGGAAGGACAAGAAAAAGCTTGGGAAGAAGGCTAGACTACGCCAGTGGAGGAAGGAGACTTTCGGAAATGAGAATGGCCCTGAGATTGTTTTGGATGCCGACGGACCGCAGGTTGAGGCTGAAGAAGGGGCCGATATTGTGGAAGGTGGGAGGAGGAATAAGAAGAGGTCAAGGAAGAGTAAGGCCGTACCCCCCAAAACCGTGTGAGCGGCTGGCATGGCGGTCCGGATCCAGTTTTTTTATGCCTCCCCACGGGCATCAGGTCTCTAGGTGCTTAGGCAGTCTAGTCACTAATAAACCCCACGTTCAACTAGCCGTGTACATGGTGTCGTGAGCTCTCGCTTAGGTGCCCAAAGCTGCCGTAATGTGCATGCGATCAACCTTTGTTGAGCAAAGTAAAGTTTCTGAGTGGTCTCGAAAGTCATGCACAGCATTTTCTGGCTCGTAGCCTGCTTCATTTATGCTTGCCAGATATATACATGCATGGGGTTAATAGAATTTCTCCTGTGATCACAATGCCACTGAAAGACCGGTATGAAGCTGGTTCCACCTTCGATATATACAAAATACACTTTCGTCCAAGTCATTCCCTTCGTGTATAGGATAGGGTGTCTCGCCCAAGATCAAATACCTTACACCATTAAATCCCCGCCTAGCCACTGCCGTGGCCCCCCATATTTCCATTGTTATCGATGATTCCGCCCATACCATAAGCGCCGCCAATGGTATTAAAAACATCTTGCTCGTGGCCAAGATCTGGAGGTTCCATATTGAATGGCATAAACCAAGCACTCGTGGGCTCCGTCGTGAAACCTGTCATGCCGCCACCCATCTGCATATCCCATCCCTGGCCGTCAAGAATGCCCTGGGTTGCAGGATCCATATTAGCATAGGCACCGAAAACAAGCTGACGATCGAGCTGTGGAAGTATTCCTTGTTGATGCGGCGGCAACATGACTTCGTGTCCATAGTAGCTTTGCTGGGGATTGTACATATTTACAGGTGTTGTAGGGCTCATCTGATTATACATTGGAGGTCCTTGGTGTGCACTTTGTTGCATCTGCATATTGCCAGGTCCCATGTTGGAGACATCGGTATTGACAGGTGGAAGTTGATCCTGTCGACTAACTTGACTCTTCCTGATCTTGCGTTTCGGATTCTTGGCATTGTCACGATCCTGTGGAGCTGGGGGTGATTCGAGTGTATCGAAAAATTGTTCAACGGTGTGCAGTCCCGACTTTTCTCCCAGGACAGCATCGTCGCCTTTCTCCTTCTTTATCCCGCTTGCGGGATCCTCGAAGTCTGATTGCGATACGCCATGAGGATAACGATCGAACCAGTCTCCGTACTGGAAAATGCTTGGTGACTGGGACGAGGTATTTGCAGATGGGCCTTGACTTCGGGCATCGGCACAGACTCTATATTGCTGCTTAAGGTTCTCGGCCATCCAATGGAACATACCCCAGTATTTCTTCATCTTCGTCAGGTATCGAATGTTGATAGCAAGGCTTTTCTTTGACGCAGCCTCCATGGCGGGATTGTTCGAAAATGATCCGAATACATGGACAGTACTCGAAAGGAACGCGCAATAACCAGTAAAGGGCGCTGTGATGAAGTGAGACTCCCCATCCTGCAAGAGCCCTGTGATTCTGTTCGCTGCTTCGAACGCTTTAGCGCCTGCCTTCGCAACAAAATCCTTCGGAACATCTGGTGGTGGCCGACCTCCAGGCTGAACAGGGACGGCAAATCGATTCATGAAGAGAATGTTTTGGTGTACCGATACATGAAGGAAAAGAAACTGGTTAGCGAGGGCCTCCGTTTCGTGCGTATGAAGATTCTCAGGAGTATATTTCAAGGATTCTGGGAGATTCGACTCAAATGCTTCTGTCTGCTTCACGAGGCGAGAGTAGGTGGAATCTGGGTGCCACATGGGGTGCGGATCCTGGTCTTTACCGCCCAAATTGAGGTAATTGACAATGTGACCCCACAAGGCTATGGACCTAATCATGTATGCTGCAACCCCCATGTTTTCCTCTGCATCGGACAGCTGACCTTCGCCGGCCGATATTGGGTGCGGCACCTCGCCCTGGAGATTTTGGGTTGGTCCTGGCATATCAAGCTGAAAATACCTTTCTTTGATAGGGAGTTGAACCTTGATCGATGATTCTTTGATAAATATAGGTCGATCCGTCCCGGAAGAATTGAAGCGATCCATGAGGAAGCAGGACCACATGGTTCGCCGCCTAATTTCGCGGTCGATGAAGCTTAGCTCCGCAGTGCCACTTAGCTTGTGCGGGTCGTAGTCAAGATCAAGGTGCAGTTGCAATGCGTAGGCCATGCGTATCGCTTGACCTCCAAGTGACCAACTCCTTCCACCTTGACATGTTCCGAATTCGTGGAGACCCAATATCAGAAGGCATGTCAAGATAGTGATATTGGGCCACTCGTACCGTCTCACGACTATGCTACGAGCCGGAGCTGCCCATTCATCACCCCTCAGGAACGCTGGGTATGTCCCGAGCTTGGGATGTGTTGAGAACCGGGCAGAAATGGCACAAACTGCCAGTATCAAAACAGGCGGTACAGTACCAGCCCTGAAAGGAAGTCAGTAAGAGGGATTCGGTGAATATGACCGCGTTTACATACCTCAGCTTTCTCATGAAGCTTGGTTTGTGTAGCAAGTGATATGTTTGCCCATTGACATTTTCGAAGAATATCTCCGAGAGGTGTTCTTGTAGCTCCTTTGAAGGCAAGGCCTCGGCGCCTTCAGTCAACAACCGGTTCTCCTCGGCTTCCTGAATCATCAATGGCATTGGTTTCGAGCCTCCGCCATCTATATTTGAATTCGACACAGATTTAGACCAGTGATCCAGCTCCTGTGCAAAAGCCTCATCAGCTGGTCGCTTTTTGCTGTTCGGATTTTTGGCTGGAGTTACGCCCGGGATTCCTGGCTTGACCACAGCTCTCGTCACAGCCGCAGCTGTTGCGTCCTGTTCTTCCTTTGGTATAATCTTGATGATCCTCTCTTCCATCCTCTTCAGCCTCTTGTCGAGCATTGCCATGTAATCCGTCCGTGGTGCAGCTTTTCGAGTTGTGACCTTATAAACGCAGGGTATACGAGACCGGAGGCAATGTTTACACGCCGGCTTCTCTCCCGAGCATCGTATCTTCTTTCGGCGGCATGCTATACACGCCAAAGGCAGCCGTTTCCGCTCCTTGCCTGCCTTCGTCTTCAACTCGCTCCATGGCGGGTTGGGGTCATTCTTCTCCTCCTTGGACCTACTCCCTAAATCGCTCCCGTCCACAGCCCCGCTCCCAATGCCGAACTCATCGTTGTATGTGCCATCTAACAGACCTCCAGCAGCTCGATTACTCGCAGGGCTCGCTTCATCCGAGGCATCACTGATGCTGGCATTGCCCGTCCGCGCAAGAGGACCATTGCCGAAACCAGCGCGGGGTGCTGCGGGCATAGATGTTATGGAACCTCGCGGATCGCCAGGAAGGGAAGACACAGAGCAGCGGTGGTCATGGTGGATGGATGTCGTCGAGTGCCTGTGTCCCGAGGCGGAATCGGGACCAGAGAGAGCATAGGCATCAGAGCTATCTAAGGTTAGTTCTCCTGGCAGCCCATTCTCTGAGGAGCCGTGGTAAGCAAACGAAAAGTCCGCAAATTGAGGATTGCCAATTACATCTCCAGGTGGCGGGGTAGCTATTGAGCCATTGTGCGCCTGGTGACTATTGTCCATCATAAACTGCTCCAGGTCCAGAGAATCCGAACCTTGAAAAGGCTGTGTCGAGGACATTGTCGGCGGGGGGCCTCTGAGCTACTCTTACTGCCCCGCCATGTGACCCGTTGGACTCGACTTCTTCATGCAGAGCAGAGCGCACTGGTCGGTGCTACAGCAGCGTCGCGTATGTCGCGATGAGTACCTCGGTGGTCCGGATGCGGAGTTTTGCGTTGGTAAGCCAAAGCCAAAGCCAAATATCAATGATCGGTTCGTCTGTGACAATTGCGCTGTAAGTTTTCAGACGAGGAAGGGCGAATAGTGATGCTAGATAGCGAGAAATGTCAACGATGGCGGTCGTTGGTGTTGTTGTTATTAATGTTGAAGTGGAGCGCGGAATGGAGTATGTCAGAGAGACAATGGCTAAGAGGGGCGGGCTTGCCTGGCTTGCAGCAAAGACAAGCAAGTGGTACTGGGAAGAGAGGGGATCAGATGGAATGGGATTCAGCGCGATGGCGTACTGGATGGAGGAGGATGTGGAGTGGCCAGTTTAGAGCCAAAGGCTGGCTTGACATGCGGACATGGCTCGGCTTCCTGGTTGAGGGGAGATGGATATGGATGTGGATATGGATATGGAGCTGGGGCGGCAGCTAGTAGCTTCGGTTGATCGGTCGGTCAGTTCTCTTTGCGGAACTCGAAGAGCGTACAGGAGTTGTACTTAACAGTGGAGTTGCACTTCAGTGTGGAGGAAGTACGTAAGTAAGGAGAGGTTGAGGAGAGAAAGGGAACTTGGAACTTGGAACATGGAACAGAGAACAGAGAACGAATTCGAATAGAATTGCTGCATGACCACCATCTCCAGCAAGCTAGGTACCATACCATACCGTCCTGTGTTGTCCTGTACTGTTCCTATCCTGCTCTCTCCTCCCTAGTCGTGTGCCCCCAGAAAGCCATGCCGGCTGGGGGGCAGGTGCTAGGCTGCTTGACTGGGCAGGGTAGGGCAGGGCAGGGTAGGATAGGGTGTTACTTGTACTGTAAGTACCTCCGTATGTACTTAAGCAGTAATAATGCTGTGGAGATGCCATTACGGAGTATTACCACCTGCAGGCATGCCAAGACAGGCCAGGGAAGGGCAGGGCAGTTATTGACCTTGCTTGACCTGGACTTGACCTTAACCTGGACCTTGACCTTGACCCTGATGCCATGCCATGCCCTGCCCTGCCCTGCGTAGAGCCACTACCACTCCATACTGTACTACCTCTGTAGGCCACCATACATACAGTACTGCACCTCACTGAACCTTGTGCGCTAATCTTCCTCCCGCCAGGCAATACCTTCTTGATCCATACACGCGATTGCTCTACGGTACTTCCCGGAACAGTGCCCGGGCTCGACTGAACTCGACTTGAACCGACTCTTCCCTCACCCAATATCATCGACTGCATCTGGTCAAGATCGCGCGGGTATAAAGAAGTCTCCTGCTTTGTGCAGTCCAGCCTTCTGGTAAGCCTGGAGATATCAGGTACAGTATGCACGAACGCATCTTCAACAGTCCGATCACAAGGAATGAGCGCAAAGTGTCATAGGAGTCTAGCACTAAGTTGCCATGAAGAGAAAGTCTATTGTTCTTGATAATGATGCCATAAGCCTCTAGCTCGCTGGGATGAGACATGGCAGGGATATACACTCACATTCTGCTTAGTGGCGGAGATCATCGTTTGCTCACCAGCAGGCACTGCTCCTTGATTGGTCTTGTACTCACTCTCCATACTGTACTCATACCCTCGATACCCGCTTGCCCATCCATATCCATACTGTCTGTACGGAGTCCCTCAGGGGACAATTATCATCCACCCGGCCTCTGTTGTGCTTTTTCTCCTCTTCCTCTGTGATGTCCAAAGAGTCGATTAAATAATGGGCGTATGGACAACAGGTAGGCATCGGCGACACAAGCAAAGTGTGCGTGCGTGCCCGCTCCCCATCAACCGCCTAACGGGCCTCGGTACTGCACCCTAGTTCTCCGTATTCGTCTTGTACGGAGTAAGATACAGTACTCTGGACACTCCAGATAAGACTCCAAGGACCTTGTGGGGCATCTGTTGAGTCTTTATGTAATCGCATTTGGCCGTAACAGGTTTCAATTACCCAGAGTACACTCACTCACTCGAAACGACAACGAAGGCAGACCAGGAGGGTATAACAAAACGTGGCAGCATGTCCTCAACTACTTACTCTCTCTGAGCAGCGCAGCAAGCACACTATCACAAAGATACAGAGCCATAATGTGTCCGACCGGAAAGAGGAGGTCGATAAGACCAGGCGGGAGCATTTCCAGATTAATCGCGGGGTATGGATCGAATCCGCACGAGTCACGAATTATTAATCTATCTCGGAGGATTATTTCAACCTACCCTCGTCCTGATCTTCTCGCTTGCATTGCTTAGATCTGCCTCATTCGAGACATCCAGATGACTCGACAGTCTTTCCTCACTGGCGTCCAGCCAATTTGAAGAATAGCCAGGAGGCTGTCGTTGATGATCAAGGCGACGGGAAAATGCCCATGAAAGCATCAGAACAAATAAGGATCCCGGGTTCTCCTGCTCGCCCGGGTAAAGTAGCACATCCTCGTCCCATGTTCCCTGCACTTGTGAGCAGGAAGCTCGAAGGGCAGAGCAGAGCATCGCATCAAGTTGGCCGAGGTGACTGCGTCTCCGGAAGCCGAACAAGCCACAGTACACAATTTATTCACACAGATCCTGGCAGGATACATTAAAGCTTGGCCGCATGCAGCTTCGAAAACCCCAGCGTGATGTCGGAACCTGCGAATGACCTGGAGAAACAATCTCTCGCAGAGGATTTCCGATCTTTTTGCAATACTGAATATCCTCCTGGGACTTGATTAAATCAAGACTCGGACTACACGGATATCTTTATGCGAAGAATGCTTCATGTATTGAGACAGTATTTGTACTTGTATGTATTCGATCCGTGCATCAGTCTATTGCAAGCGCTATTCTGGCGGGATGTCAACATCGATAATCACCCATTTTACTGCCGAGCCGAACCAACTATCCTTAGATTGCTCCCTCTGGATCAACTTCAAGTACTGTCGTAATCCAGTCGTAGTTTTGTTACCAGAATAAGGATTATTTGGTTCGGATGTCGTCGATAACTAGACCCGGCAGTCGTCGGTACTTGGGAAGAGCAGACCTATGCACCTATAAGCGAATCGTGTGCCCAGCCTAGCCCTGATGAGATGAGATAGGATAGGGTTTATTGGTTGCCTCGCTCAGGGTCGGAGCTTCATTCGTCGAACAATTGTAATCAATGGGGTAGAATAGGTATATGAGAGCAAATACTTTATCGATGGATACTGCGAAACGATAAGAACAAGCCTGCTTCGTTTTTTGGGGGGTATCCGTTGCTGAGTGCATATCTCAAAGTTCGACGGGGGATATTGAGAGACGTCTCATTGGTGCAATGGCCATGTCCAACCTCACTCAGCTGGACGTCCTCATTATGTGAATGTCGACACATAACAAGCCCGATCTCCCCTTGAGGACTGTTGGAGAATAAATCATTTATTCTAGACGGAAGTCAAGAACTTGCACCAGTACAGAAACGACCCCGGAGCCTGGTCATCCATCCTGTATGTCGACAGTGGGGTAGTGTGAAGTCTCTGTTGCGGGATGGTAGAGGATGAATTCATCGCGAGGAGCTTGGTGATCCTTTACGATCTTTCCTGCGACAAATGATGACGTCCTAAGTGGAGCTTGCATTGGCAATCGATACCAGCTCCTATCGAGGAAAACGCCACACGCTTTCATCTGACTTAAATAGGATGGAAGACTGGCAATGTACTACCTGTGTAGCAAACGAGTGCCTGTTTGCAGTGGAAGTATCGAGGAGAACACAGGAGGGTAAAATCCGAGATTTTGTCAGGATTTCTGCTGGGTTTGGAGTCGGAATAATTAAGATTGGGCTCTGAAGTCCTCAAGTATTTTGTAGCCTGAAATTTGCCAGCGACGATGGCTTCATAAGTTCTCGATTGAGCAAGAAAAGTTAATAGCGTTTCAGAGATGGCCATGGGATTTAATGAATGCAAACGTCCGACATTGTGATTTTCAATGCGTCGACCTAAGCTGTCCACAAGTTTAGCGCTCAGAGACCTCACTTAGGGTCATGGGTTGCCTACACCACGTTTTGGCTAGACATGGTGATCGCCAAATACAGCTAGTCGATTACGACGAGAGATGGCAGAGATCACCAATTGCACAGCCATTGGCGCATACTAGACACCACGTTCTGCAGTGCATAATGAGAAGTACATTCATACCTTCCCATTGTGATTTGTGTAGGTTTTTTTTTGGGAATGTGTGTATACATGCTAGTCAAATCACGAATATCATGACTTGGCCGGAGCGACTGGCACTATATTTTCAGCTGCCTTCTCCCCACTGGAGGTGCTCCGATAACTTGGCGCACGAGTTAGTCCCTTCAAACTGCTGGCTCTGAGCCTTCCCGTGCGTCCCACTTCTGCCCTGATATCCCTTAAAACCTCCTCTCCCTGGGGCCCAAGTCTTCCTATCTTTGCAGCCAGAGCGGTGTTTTCGGCTTGCAAATCACCAACTTGACTTCTCAAAATCTCTTTTTCCTTCCTCAGAATACCGAGCTCGGCCCTAGCCTCCTCCAGCTCCCGTAACAACTTGCTTTTCTCATCCTTCTCAAGGGCCTTCTTCCGTCGATCCTCTGCTTTCTTCTCCTCCTTCTCCTTTTTCTTCTCCAGTTTCTCGACCTCTCTTTTGTATCTCTCCTCTTGCTTCTTCTTTTCTCTTTCGTGGCGTTCCTCGGCTTTGCGGATTGCTTCCTCCTCCTTCGCACTGTCTTCACTTTTCTTACTCAATTCTTTCTCGCGCGTTTTGTTCAGTTTCTCATCGAGTTTTCGCTTTCTCTCTTCTAGCTTTTGAAGTTCCCGGTCTTGCAAAGCTGTCGCCTTTTTCTGGGCACTCGAGTCTGTAGTTCTAGTTGATGACGCATCATTGCCGCTTTCTTCGTAGTTCTCCAATGCAGAAGCGAAGCTTCCAGCGGAAGATGCACTGCTTATGGACGAAATCGACTCTCGACGCGGACTGCCAGCCTTCGTCTCCTCGGTATGGGGGATGGTATTTGAGATGACGGTAGGGGTGTGAGCTGCTATGAAGCCCCCAGCTGCTCCGGCAACCCCAGCAACCATGTCATATAGGCCTCCGGTGGCATGAGTTGAGGCGACTTCCGGATTTTCGTGCGTAGTACTCTGCTCAGGAACCTCGGTGGTTGGTGTTGTGACTTCTTCTATCCCTACTAGATGTCCGTTTGTTTGAAAATTGTGCAGATCTTGTTTGTGATCATGCGTATGGTTATGATGGCTCTCCACTTTTTCACCTGTGTCTTTCCCAACACTCGACTGAGACTCGTCGTCACTTTCGAGCTCATCAATGTCCATTCCACAAGCCCAATCGAGAAACTTGCTCGCATCAGACACGATACCTCCTGGCGTCCCTCTATCGATAAGAAATCGAGGTACACTGCCGCCTGGATCGCTTCTGGTGATCATAATCCATTCGATGGGGTTACAATCGCTTTCGTCGGTATCGCGTGGAACATCCACGTGTTCACCCTTTGCGTCAGACCCTCTCGACATGTCGAATGATATGGTCTTCCCTCTGGCTCTTCCCTCGACCCGGGGTTGCTCTTCATCAGATAATCTCACATTGTTCGTTGTTGCATAGCCATCTTCACCAATTGGGGGAGTGTGACTTTTTTGTGCATTTCGTAAGATTGCGTCTCTGCTAAGTGTAGATGCGGCTCTACTTCGAGTGGCAGGAAGATTTGTAGTGGAGGACGACTTCCGGGGGGGCTGATATACGGGAATTTCCCTAATGAACTCGACAGATTCGTACTGGCCTCTTATGTATCCATCGCGGGGAGGGGCATCTGGATGATTACAGGGCCGGGAGATGACCATGAAGTGCCGGGGAACATCCTTTCCACTCTCTGACTGATCTGAAAGGGCTTGATCGGAAGTGATAACCATTGTAACGAAATCACGCGGTGTCGTTGGTCCTGGAAACTGAGCGGAAAGCAGATATACTATCGTCAATTAACACTGGGAACTGAAGTGACTCAGAGCTAACCTTACCTTCCACCTTTCCCACACCATCGACATTCTTGTATTCCACTCTTCTCTCCCCGCCAATTCCTCTGATATTTCCCTCCCCAGGCCCTCCGGTAACTTTCATCGTTTCTGGAAATTCCCTTTCCAAACCCTTCTTCCATTTTGTGAAACCCAGCCCTTCATGTACACTTCGGCGAGCAAACCATGATCCTTTCCCGTCCTTTCCTCCCAATTTATAAACGCTCATTCCTAAAGGATTCTCTTTGGGATTCAGTTTGACCTGTTTCCATTCCTTTTGCAAAGCCTCGACAACGGAGGGTGGGGGATCCGATCGGGCATGGGAAAGCGATATCTCGGACGCAGACGATGCAGTGGAGCTTGCGCGAGAGCGTCCATCTGGAAAAGCAACTGCTTCGGATGCAATGGAGATGGGTACAGAATCCACGAGGAGCTGTCCTCTACTGAAAGCATCCGATAAGAAGGGTCTGAGATTGTCTAGGGGGGCATCGGCAATGTCCAGGGGGCCGAGGGATTTAAGAGCTTCGTGTAGCGCAGCCATAGCTTTGTCGCGAGGTCAATCGAGGGTATCAGTCGTCTGCGTATGGTGGGTGGTAAGTAGAGCGCGGGTTTCGAAACATGCGCTTGCTTGTTCTGGATGTTATCAAGAGCCCTATTTTGAATGTGTCACCGCATTGAGGTAGCAGAACGTTGAGGTATGCTACGATATGTATGTATTAAGGTGTGAAATGGCAACAGATACTTCGCAGAAGACTGAAGAAGCGCAAGCCTGGCAAAGTAGGAAGCAATGCAAGAAAAAAGGGCGAGCAGCAGCCAAAAATCTCAGCCTCGATACTTGTACTCTGGCCTTGCTTTGGACGTCGTCGACATCATCGCATCGAGGGCGATCTAGTCGATTGCAGTGAAGTGGGAGTGGGCATGGGCGAAGGAAGTATTCGAAACCGGTATGTGGCTGGTGATGTGATGTGGAGTGGTGTGGTGTGGTGCGGTGAATGAGGACGCTGCCGGAGAAAGATGACGTTGAACTATTGAGGGGCACGGATATCGCGGCGATGCTTACTGTACTGGGCCTCTCCCGCCGACTTACACATTATCGTTAAACAAAATCACAGTTGGAATCAGGCCGAGGTGTCCTCTCCTCAACTATCACGAATTAATCAAGGGCATGTATATATGTAATTGACTGGCGTTAGGGTTGTCATACTTGGTCATGTTCACTTACTTGCAATCAGTATGCTTCCCTTTCCCAGGTATAAATTCTTATCCAGAATAAGCATAACTTTAGTTAGATTCAACACGGTCAGAACTATGTATTGTAGCCCGAAAGCCGATATCAAGAGAGGGAGCACATCACGGAATCCACAGTATACCTTCAGCAGACGCTCTTAATTTTTAGGGCTGTACAATATAGCCTGCGAGCATCGCAGACATGCCCTACGCTGAAGAGCATCGGGAAAGTCACCCGAGTCAACCATTTACGGAAATAGTTTAAACTCGTCGAATTGCGGTTTTCAATACATGTTACTTGAAATTGCAATTGAGTATAATTTGCGGAAATAGTTTGAAAACGTCAAGTTGCGATTTTCAAGTGTATATTTCTTGAAATCGCAATTGAGTATAGTAGACGGTCGGGTACCCAAACAAGTCCTGTTGCTGAGGTGGACTGTAAATTGCTTACTCCCATATGGAGGGCTGTAGAAGTTATTGTTCAAGTCACGATCTTCTTCAGAAGCTTCAGCTATAGCCAGAGAAGCATAAAATGATGCTAAAGATGTCTGAAGAAACTTAGACCAATTTTTAGTAAGTATTTACACAAGTCGCTCTGTCGCCCTGTTGCTCACGGGGGGGTGCTATACGTGTGGCTGAGAATAAGGTTCAAGTGGCGGTGCTCGTGAGGCTGCGACAATGACAACCAGCATAGATCAGACCCCAGCTTTCATTGTTCCGAGCAGCTGTCTGGTCACCGCAGATAGCCAAATCAGACCCGAATTCGGACTGGAAGCATATTACTCTGCTGATAGCTGCTCAAGCTTGATTCAAATACCATGCGTTGAAAATCGTATTCTACTTCTGCCTTCTGTCAACGAACATCATGTCGGAATCAATTTCGCAACCAGCAATACCCCAGATAGCGAAGCCCTTGAGCTTGATTCCAGTTGGACTGAAAGGCAAACAATCCCAATTGTAAATACATAGTTCTGCGAAGCTGACCATTTGCCTGACATTACAGAGGCTTCATTGGACAGTCCTAGTTATCGCGCCACAGCTGTACACTTCTCCGACCAGGTTGAGATAATCGAGAAATGGCTTGATGCATATGTGAAATCCATATCGAAGCTCGTCCATGATGTTTCCTCGCTGGAAGAGACATTCAATGCCTTCCTCCTTCGGTCGGTTCCTCCAGCAAATGTATCTGAAGCAGTGCTTGACCATGATTATACCTTGCTTGCAATGAAGAGATTCGGCGAAGGGTCTAGAGAGTGGTGGTCACAGGTCATATCTGGAATGAAGAAGATGGACACCAATATCGTGGAGCCTATCAAGTCTTTCATGGTTGGAGAGCAAGTTACCCATTGCTCCTTAGCGCTTTCAATACTGACATAGGTATTTAGGTTGCGAAATTTCAAAGATGCAAGAAGATACCTCGAACAATCGCAAAAGACTTTCGATAATACTTTGGCCCGGTATGTTGGCCAATCTAAAACGAAGGAGCCGTCTTCTCTAAGAGAAGATGCTTTCCAAGTCCACGAAACGAGGAAAGCGTATCTCAAAGCCTCACTCGACTTCTGCCTACTGGCCCCTCAACTTCGTTATACTATCGACAGGCTATTGATAAGAGTATCCTCAGACCAATGGAGAGAAATGAAGCGTTCAAGAGATAACAGTGGAGCTAGCTTTGCCAAATGGGGTGCCGAAATGGACCGTGTGAGAGGATGGAGTAGAGAAATGGAAGCAGGCGAGGGTGTTTTCAGGCGAGAATTGCAGATTGCGAGGCGAGATATCGCGGAGGCTACGTCTCAAGCCTCGAAGCCATCGCGAGAGCTGGATGATTACAACTTATCTACCGTGGTAAGAAATCTGTTCAAATATGGTGCAAATATGGCTGAGTAATTCCTAGTCCACTCTCGGGGTTAAAGGTCCATCAGCTGTTAATCTGTCTCAAGGTAAGGAAGGAGAGCGATCAGAAAAGCAAGGATGGTTGTTCCTGAAGACTATCTCGGGCAAACCTGCCAGAACGACGTGGGTTCGGCGATGGTTTTACGTCAAGAATGGTATCTTTGGGTGGCTCGTCCAAGGAACACAATCAGGCGGCGTCGAGGAGGGGGAGAAGATCGGTGTTCTCCTCTGCAACGTTAAACCCGCGGTTCAGGAAGAAAGACGATTTTGTTTCGATGTCAAGACGAAGAACCAGACGATCACTGTTCAAGCAGAGACTCAAGGACAGTTGATGGACTGGTTGGAGTCGTTTGAAGTCGCGAAAAACAAGGCTCTCGAGGCTAGTGCAAATGATACTTACTCTCACCGAGGGGGCTTGGACCCTGCGTTTGCAATAACTCCGCCGTCAATTCCTGAATTCGCCGCCAAAACCATCGATGGTCATATGGCACATGGGAGTGATGAGCTGGGCAGCAATTTTGACAGGGTCGGGACGTTGCCGATCCCAGGACCAGAAATGGGAAATCTAGCTTCAAGGAGTAGCTTCGATGTCAGCGCTCCCCGTAGGTCTGTGACCACAAGAGAGGAGGGTGAGAGTAGTAGGGACCACGCAGCACGTATCATGTCGAAACTGGACCTGCACCGGAAAACCACGATTGCTCAGGCTGACCCACCTCTAACGCCTTCCCCAGCGGCTTCTGGTGGTATTGCCAGTCTGATATCCGCAAGTCACAACATTCTACCAGTCTACTCAACGCCTGCCATTACTCAATTGGGACCCAATGCTTCTATCAAGCCACAGATATTTCCCCCGCCGAATACAGAACCCCAAGCAGCGAGTACTCTGGCCCCATCGACTTTGGCCAACCCACCAGCGCCAACAAATTTGTCGAAATCTGCTGTCATTGTCAGCGGGGAACGAGGTATTGGTGTTGGGCGAAGCGATGCCACGGGTGGGATGCCATCTGGAATCATGGCAAATCTTTGGGGAAGCAGTAACTGGGGGTATATCAACCGCCTCGAGAAGGGAGAGATCAAGTCGCAGGGGCAAAATACACCTGTCACTCCAAGCCCCAGCATAAACCCACTAGAGCCTTCGCCCAAAATCGGTAATTTGAATCGTCCTTTCTTATAGAATAGCTTCAATGTGTCATAACCGTTTTGGCATACACTAATATTATTCTTAGGCGACGAGAATCGTAAGCCTGATACGGGACTGCCCAGGCTCCCACCATCAGTCATTTCGTCGTCTGACGCTACCACGACTCCAGCTCTGCCTACCGTGCACAGGAAAGCCATCAGTGTCGACATTGAATCCACCCGTTTACAAGGCCAGTTTGCCCCAAAGCCGGAAATCTTCCCGTCCAACTATCCTCTTGAATTGCGGACCCAAGAAGCACAATTTCGAATGCTCTTTCCCAATGTGTCGAGAGATGATAAAGTCCTTCTCGTATTTAGAGCTGCGTGGAATCCAAATGAGCAGCAAGAATTTCCAGGTAGGGTCTATGTCACGCAGCATGACATTTATTTCTACAGTCACCACCTCGGCCTAGTATTAATCTCGGGAGTATCGATGGACAGCATCACGGAAGTGACTGCGGCTCCAGGAAAAGATTGCGATTTCATATTTCTCCATCTACGCGAAGATACTTCCTCTGTCGGCTACACGAGAATTACGATCAAGACATTCTTGGAGCCACTCCGGCTACTCCAAGCAAGACTCAACTACTTGATTGACGTATCCCAGTCTAGAGAGCCTTTAAGTAAACAAACCTGCTCAGCACTTTCAAATCCCTAAGCTGACTTTTTCAGGTCTTGAAAATACTATCGACGCGTTGATCAAAATGGAGAACATCGATCCATCTCGGAGTCCAAGTATGGAAAGCTGGGAGGATGTGTCCGTCAACACACCAGTCGACGATGGTACACTGATGGGCCGGCGCAAGGACCGAGATCTACGAGCAACAATCCATGTTGAGCGAAGTCTTCACTTGGGTCGGGCAAACAAAGAGGTCACAAAGTTCCAGCTCCCATCGAAGGTCAGCTTAAAATCCCAATATGCCCCACTGGTCTTGAGATTTGGGTTTCATCAATGTTAACTTGTCAAATAGCCCATCGTATACGAGCCTGCGGACGCACAGCGGAAGGCTGTTGAGAGGCAATTCGATGTCAGCCCTAAGGCCCTCTTTCATTTGATTTTCGGTGATAAAAGTGCTATTTTCCAGCTCCAATATCACGAACGACGAGCGCAACGTATCGCCCAAGGGCCCTGGGTGCCGATCGAGGAGAATTGCCTACGTCGCGACTTCCAGTTCCAAATTGACTACGTGGATGTCTTCCGTCGCGCAAGGCAAGCCAATATAGTCGATTATCAGGTCATTGAAGTCATGAATGATCACGTCTGCTACGTGATCACAGATTTCAAGACACCCTGGCACCTTCCGCACCACAAAGATTTCATGCTGGTGTCAAAGATCGTAATTACTCATGTCGCCAAATCTAAGTCCAAATTGGCTATCTTCACTAAAGTTGACTGGTCGAAGGCTCCAACGTTTTCGAAAGGCCTTGTTGAAAGACAAGCACTCGACGACTTGGGGCTTGATGCTGCCGATCTAGTGGACGTTGTTGCGGACCAAGTCCGGAAATTGGGCCCGCATAGTAGAACCAAAAAAGCGATAAACATTTTCGGTCACATCGGTCAACAGACTTCTGTGTCTCTCTTCTCGGCAACGGATTCTGGACATTCGAAACGGCCGCAGATCAAACAGCGTACCCTTACCAACATGCTTCTTGAGACCGTTGGTTCCTTCGGCGAAAGCGCAATCTCTTCTGTTATGATGTGGACATTTGCCGCAATCAGGACACTCTGGAAAATTTCTAGTGCTCATAGCATCATCTTGACAGCCCTGTTACTCAGTGTCCTAGCAAACGCATTCTTTACATCAAGGGATACATCGGAGTGGTGGGCGGAACGGAATGCTGCCAGATTCATGACTAGAATTGGCGTTGGACCAAATCCGACAATGGGAAAATCCATATATTTGAAGGATCTTGACGATGCCCTGACAGTCTCACACGTAAGGCAGCCGGAACAGCTGGCAAGCAAGTGGTGAGCCAATAGGAATCGCAAAATACCATCACATACTAACTACGCAATAGTTATGATCAATTCCGAGACATTTCAAATGTAACTGACCTGGATTCCCAATACGAAGCAGCTGGACTAGTTTTCTCGGAACGGGCTACTCGATCAACTGCTCAGCGTCTACGCCGTACTCGGCAGCACTTAGGCTCATATCGACACGAGCTCATGATAGCCATCCGGGTGGTGAACAATGTGGAGCGAGAAATGGTAAAAGCTGAATGGGAGAATTGGCTTCTTGATGAGAATCAACGATGCCGACAGGTGCAGATAATGCTACAGGAAGATCAGAAGAGGACACCAACAGGGGGGGGAGATTCCCAACAGACAACGGGAATTAGGGGGCAAGCTGGGCGGATGGACGAGCTTCGTAGATGGCAAGAGGACTACTGTGGCAGTTGCAGGCTTGAGCAGCAAAAATTACTGCAAGAGCAGAGGCATCCGACTGCCATGTAAGTGGCATGCGAGTCTTCACACTGTAAATTAGATACTTAGCAGAGATGCTGGCCTCATGCAGAGTATATAGCCGTAAGCAGTTACCTTTCTTGCAAAATACTAGAAAGACAAGCAACCAAGAATCTGCAACAATCGAGAGCACAAAGAAAAGACTGCAGCAGACTTGGAGTGTCTAAGTAGTATGTAGAAGGAGTGATGCTACGGTGGAGCCACTGTTGCTGATCGACTGCCGTCAGGCCCATCGGTGACACGGCGCAACATCACACGGATTGATCATGGATATCGCGGTATGGGCTAGAAAGTTTCAAGAAGGTCAGAAGCTGAGCACATCGTCAGACAATTGTCCCCCTCGCGACCTGCTCTCGCGACCCCCCCCCCCCCCCCCCCCCCCCTATCAACGCATCAAACAAGCATGGAGACTGTATTGGAAGTTCATTGTCATAGGTCTCAAAGATGATACGTTATATCCCGACATGGTCGGGGTGAAAGAGGCCATTGCTTGTTGATAGTCTAATTTGTCCGATTTAATAATACTAAATATTCTAACGGGGTGGTCTACCACACTACGGACAGATGTGCCTATGACCTAGCGAGTTGCGCTTCTTCCGTGACGAGGTGGAGGGTTCGCGGATGGCACTGGAGTGGAGTTGATGATGGGAATTAATCTATCAGCAAGTGGTTGTTAGGAAATGCAGTCAGTGCTGGAGACCGGACTTGGAAACGTACCTCACGACTGCGACTGCCTGATGATGATCCGACCTCCCTATCTATCTGTACATCAAGGGTACTCGTTCAAGCATTTGACAGATACTCGAAAGGCTTGTTATCGCTTGTGATACGGTTCGGCGGTCCTGATAATCTGTTGCATATCTCTTGTCCAGTAGACTGTTTTCAAGCAAAGGTTAATGTGTGAGAATTGTTCAGCTGAACGCGTCGGAAGCTCTGCATCAGACTGCGTGCTGTTCGCCCTGTACAACGCGGAACAGCGTCCTCACCTCATGTGCTGCAATTCTGCTAGTATTACCGCCCCATAGGAGATCATAAATCCAAAGCTCTGCTCACCTGTCTGTACGGTGGTCGCATCGCTCTCGAGAGGCAGGTGAGCGAAGGAGGGAAGATTTTGTTGCATCAGTAGACCAATGTCGTCCTCCCGGGAATTAGAGCGAGACAACTTACTGTCGGTGGAGTAGGGATGCGATCGGTATTGCCGATGATACTCTCTGCTGGACAGACATGGGATTCTACCAAGAACTATAGCACCCCTCATAGATAGAAGTGAAATTGTATGAAGTCGGCCGAACATTCGTAATGGAACAAATTCCGGGTCTTTCAGGTCTGATAGTGAGAAGCACTGTAAATCTTATCACCTGCAAGCTCTCCGAGCCAAACATTAGCTTCAGGGAAATTCATTATATTGCTCCTGCGTAAAGGTCCAACATATCATGCATCGAAACATCAGCGTGTATGTCAGCCACCAACCAGTATAGAGATCCACAACAGTGGCTAGAATGTTGATTGAACGACTCGAAAATTGAAACGAGCCAACACGAGGATGAGGACCAAATATCTGCTTGGAGTCGACCACAAACGACGACCAAATCTTCTCGGAGGCTGGGCTTCATATTGGCAAGCTTCCTAGTAACCGGCTAAAGGCTCTACCCGGATAGATGCCCTGGTAGATTGCGAAACCTTTGCCATCGCCATGGATATAGACTTTGGGTACCAAATGAAAAAGGAAGCAAGACTGAGGTGATACGGGAACTGAGTGCATTGCACCCGAGAACCTCATGCACACCCGCTCATAGGACGAACGTCCCAGCATTGGACCTCTCAAATCAAGGACTCGTTGAACGATCTCAACAGACTCCGACGACTTCGCCTACATGAGTACGTCTCTATATTACGACGATATCTGGACCAATATAGTAACATGGAAACGTTTCAGAAATTCACAAAAGGAAAAAAACCTGTATCGAAGTGTCAAGAGCTACTTGTAACAGCACTGCCCCAGTCTTAAGCGCACTTCTGTCGACGAATCGCCGCCACTTGGAGGGATATGTCTGGAGGAGAGCACACTTGGGCACGATAAACGAGATTCATGCATACAGAAGGGAACTGTCTTGTCAAGGATTCTCTTTCAGCTCCCCCAGGATGTATGTATATGCGAAGTGCATATTCCACCAGAGTGATTCACGACTCGACCAAGGCCGCCGAAAAAGGCCTCAAGGCCAAGGTTGAGATTCCCGACAGTATCTTTTTCTAGGATGTCTTCATGGACCAGTTATCCGAGAATGGGATGGAAATCATGGGATCCTGGGCAACTTTGTACGATCTGCTAGTATTACCAGGGGTTGTTGACGGTAAGCAATCGATTGGCAGCGGTGAGGCGAGGGCTGGAAACATGAAACTTTTCGTCTGCTCGGACCGTTGGATGACGGCGCCAAAACTGATCAGCCAGGGAAGGTTGCGCACTCAGTCCCAAATGAATGCCGACGGGATGCGCGGTGTACGAGGTACAATAATGAGGTTAGACGCGCCGAAGAAGTCCCATGCATGTCTTCTGACCTTGAAAATTGCGCAATTCTGGAGCGCCTCTCGGGTTGACGACGGCAAAGCGCGCTTCAAGCCAGATGGCAGTCGGGGAGAGGTGGGGGTAGTTGAGGCTATCAGCGTCAATCGAGCAGAACCAGCTCCATGTCCTCACTCACATCAACTTCGTCCGTCGGAACCCAATTACGATCTTGTGATGACTGACTGGTACGGGCGGCACGCACGTGAATGCAATCCCCGTACCTTTGCATATTTCCAGACACCTGTTAAGGGCAGACAGTCATTCATTACCTTTGATTGATAGGGGCTTTCCTCAAGATCTCCTCCCCCGAGCCTCGGAGTGGAGGCTGGCAAAGCTCGCATGATCAGGTTCTGGTGATCCATCGCCACCACTGACCTTGAAAGACATGCATGCGTGTTCTCCATCATCGATTGACTGGCTTGAGGAAGCGAGGCCAGAGGAAGCCGAAGCCGAAGCCGAAGCAGAGCTCAATAGCAAAAATCAGGAAATTAATGCCGAGTTTATAAGTATCAAGATCAAGATCAAGTTCAAGATCAAGATTAGGCTAGAAGGGATGCATGCATGCATACAAGATGGGATTTGCGCCCATTATTGCAAGGCAGTAGCAAATAATAAAATGTACTTCCTTCGTACTACGACGACTACTACTACTACTAATACATTACATGTTGGTGGAAGTTGAAGTTAAAGTTAAAGCCAGAGTCAAGTGCGAGGAGCCTATGCATATGCATATGCATTGTGTTGATCCTAGCGGGGTGTCCGAATCCAAGAATAGAATGAATGGAATGGAAATGGAATGGTAGACTAGACTAGAGTTCGCCTCGCTTCGCTTCGCTTCGACTCAAGCAGCTTGATGCCTCGTATTCAAGGCTTGAAAACCCCTACTGGACACTTTAAGCCTTGCGGACGATCTCGGCCAAACCCGACAGGCAGACAGGCAGACAGACAGACAGGCAGACAGACAGAAGGAGAGAAGGAGAGAAGAGGGAGATAGTTGAAAGACATCACATCACATCACATCACATCACATCACATCACCTCACATCACTTCGCTTCACCTCCCCCCACTCCCCCGCCTTGAAAGCACAGCTGAGCAAAGCGAGAGCATACAAGTAGACTGTGTGCCACGACGACTGTGGCGGCTGGTAGGCAGGGCAGGTCGGCATTGAATTTTACTTCACTTTTTGCCTCCTTTTTTCCTCATGATGCGAGTGAATGGAAACTTCGCGTCGTCACATGCCATGCGTACGTAGTGTTGACTGTACAGTACTGAGGTATGGAGGTAGAATTGGCTGGCTGCCGCTGCTCAGATAATCCTTGACGGTGGGCTGAAATGGACTGGAACGGAAACGGACTGGACTACCTCTGACCTTCCTCTAGACTCATCCCAGAGAGCAGCAGCGTGGAAGTTGGGCCGAGACGAATCGAGTTGAGTCGAGTCGTGTTCGTGTGTCAACCTCAAGTTCAAGTTCAAGTGCAATACTACAAATCGAAGTATGGGTGTGGGTGTGGGTGGATGTGCATATCAAGCTAGTCTCACCTGGCTTGTTCCCCGTAAGCCAATGAAACCTCAGAAGAGACCTGGAAACACAAGCGTACTTTTTCGCCCACAGCATCGTCTGCTGCCGCCAACGAATGAGCTCTGCAAACACCTCCAACATCTCACCTGACTCCCGACTAAACCCGCCCCTCTCACAAGGATGGGACGAAGGGTAACGAGATCCAGCACGCGTCGAGAGGCCAGGAAGCTCCCTCCCATGACGGACGGGCTTCATCGTCCAGGGGCAGCCGGGAGCCATGGGCAATTGGGGACAAGGAGAGAGGAAAGTGAAGGAAGGGAGGGAGGGAAAGAAGAGACGAAGCAGGAGAGGACAGAGAGACAGAGAGACACAGACGACAGACGCGATGCCCACCAACCACCACGAGCTCCACGAAACCATGAAGCACCAGCGAGAGACCCAGTTGGTCTTACCCCATATCATACCATGCCATACCATATCGTTCAGGAGAAAGCCCGGGAAGGGAAGCTATTCATGCAGGAGGCTCCTGTTCTGGCATGATGGTTCAACGAGAGATCCAGTACTGGCTGCTTTCGTCGTTGAAGCCGGAGAGACTGCAACACAGGAGGATACTGGAGGGAGCCATACAGTGCACCGGCCGTAGTCTATGACAGGCTCAGGACAAGTCAAGACAGGAATACCTCATGTGTTTCACGTTCGACTGCCTGTCCTGTTTACGGCATCTGTCTGCACTGTGCATTCTCTGCACTGCGCATGCAAGACATCCGCCGCCAGTGGAAGTGGAGTTTGCGGTATTCTGCTCTGCCTCCTTGCTCTTCAGGCATACCTGGCTGGCCTCAGCTTCCCTTCCCTCGTCTTCACTCTCTTTCCTCTGTCCTCTACTGCAGCGCACAGATAGATAGTCAGCGACATCGCATACGGCAGCTCCAGTCGCTCTGAAGGTGGGACAAGTTCAAAATTCAGCCCTAATCACTCTTATTCCTGCCCTCTCTCCAGGGCCACAAGGGACGTCAAATCTTCTAGAAATGGCCCTTGACAAGGTCCAAACGTCTGGAGATGGTCCTTGCGGCTTCTGACTGGAAGAGCCGCCGGGTGCAATTTTATGGTAATCAGACCAGACGAGGTGCGGCTGGCTGGCTGATCTGAAGGCCCTCGAAACGGAAATGTTTCTACGGCGATGCCTAACCCGGCAGACGCGCAGCGATCATTTTGGCTTTTTCCATCGTTCTTCTCCTTCGGCGCCGCCTGGCAGCTTTTCTGCAAGTGCAGGGGACTCATGCGGGCTTGCATATGTAGTGTGCAGCTTCAGCTACGACAGTCATGGGCATGCAGGCAGAACAGGCATGCTTTAGCACTGGACGGTAGCTTCTCGGGTGGCTGTGCTGTGCTCGTCAGTCCCACTGCCCACTGCCTGCCCACTGCCTCCGACCAGCACCAGGGCCCTATATCTCACGTCCCCGCCTTGCTGAGGTTTTTCTCTTACTCCCTCTTCCTCCTCACGACGGTTCATTCGTCCCTCTCAGGCGCAACTTTAATTCATTCCCAATCCTGGGATCGCCACCTCCTCGTACACTTCGTTTATTCTTTCGTTATTACTGTTCTTGTTCCCCGACTTTGTTCCTCTCTTGCTCACTCGCACCCGCACCCATACCCGCCGCCATCCTCGAATCACTTGTCTCGTCTAGCAATTCGATCTGACTCTCGTATCCTAACCCACCACACAAATCTCCCGATGCCTCCTCAGCTTCTACCAGCCTCGGCGGCGGCCTTCGCGCCTCGAGCAACATCTGTTAACGTCGTTCTGAGTTCAAAGGTGGAGCCATGGTTAACACAAACGCTGAAGCGCATAAATCGCATTAAGCGTCCTCTCAACAGTGTACCTCAACACCAAAGATGTCTGACGGAGACCTTGTCTTCCTCGACAGCGATATGGACTCTCACGTCACTCATGGTGCCCAAGGCTCCAGAATCGGAATTGCGCAAGGATGAGAACCCGTTGGTCGAAGCCCTATTCAACTATCAGCTCCTTCACATCGAAGCATATATCGTTCATGTCGATATGGTACTCCGGAATGAGGTCGCCTTCAAGCTCACGCCCGACTCAATAGAAGCCCTGATCGAGTATCACAAAGACATCCATTGTGTTGACATTTCTGCCACTACCTACGCCTGGTCGGAAAAGGAACTACAAGTCAAGAAGATGCACGAAGAGTTTATCCAAGCCGTCAACAAATTTGTCTACCGGACTCATGTTTCCGCTCTGGAAGGTCTGGAAGAAGATGGTGCTGGCGAGCTACTGTGTGGAAAGAGTGAGGAGGTTAAGTCCAATATCATGGGTCTTTTCCACCCATTATTGCCCCCGCCACCTAGGATCATCGATGTTGTCCGACCACCTCCGTTGTTACCCAGCTCACCCGCTGGAGCAAACTGGTGGTCGCAGTCTAATCTTTCCGCATCGGTACCTGCGCCTGTTGACTCTTGGAGAGTGATCCCGTCAAGCCCGAGCACGACATCATCAGTCGACTCGAACTCGTTATGGGTTAGCATGGGACTGCACGAGATACAATTACCGTCTCCCACTCCATCCTACAGCCAGCCATACTCGACCTCGGGACTTTTCTACTCTTCGCCTCAAGTCAGTGCGCCAGCTCCATCACTTCCGCTCCCCAGCATGCTTGCACAGCAGCAATGTGGTGTAAGTGTCGGGTACGGAAACTTTGGCCACAGCTGGGACAGGTACCAAGAGTATGCGACCACCATGTGACAACCAAGGCCCAGCACTTTTACGAACTACTCTACTGCCCATTCCGGGTACTAGCATGGGCACCAACGATCAACTTTTCACACGGCTTCACTCATGACAACTGGCAGCCAAAAATCTGTTTGAATAGACCATCATCGGGCGAGACTTAGCGGCATAAAGATACCTCATCGAGGTACATATCGGCGTTCTTGCATCAATCTCATCAGCGACTGAGCGACATTTTCGGGATCAACAGAACATCCTCTTTTTTCCTTTTCTCAAGTACATAATGGATACCACTTTTCATTTGTCATCTGGTTGATTATTTAGCGAAGCGAGTTTTTACTTTTTGGGCCGGATTGCGTGTTGTTTTCTCGAGACATCTCAATACTGCCGCTAGCTCGGTTTTCCTTTCTACAGCATACATGGCAGGACCGGGCGGATTATCTCATGGGCATTTTCTGGGAAATCAAATCTATAAAGAAGTACCCAAGAAGGGGGAACACGCAGCAATGCAGGACTCGGCGCGTCAGGATACACTTTTGAAATTTTTCCCCTTTGTCATTCGCGGTCTAGCTTCCGATTTCGTTTGTCACGCGGTCACGTCTGTCACGGTCTTTTCATGATTCACACCCACGACCTTCATCTGAGCCAATGGATGGCTTGATGTCTCTTTTGTGTTTGGATCAGGATTATGGGTATTGCGATGGTCATGACAGGATCTGGAACGATGGATGTGCCGGGCTGAAGGGTCTGCTTGCGGGTCCTTTTCAGTATAGCACGCTTGCGTGCTGACGGCGACGGAGAACTTCGATGACAGACCTCAACAGCACATTTCGCTGAGCGGAATACTCGGTGCAATGTTAGGTCGACCTGCCTAATCTCACGGCAATCTAGCCACGCCCTCTCACTACCTTCGAATTCGGAACATTCCTGCGAGTCAGGAATGGATGAGTACGGGGTGGCCGAGACGGGAAGGACATGGAAGTCTGGAAGGAAAGGGCTGTAGCTCATCTCACTATATTCTCACACACTGCATGCATACTTGATCCTGGGATTCTCTCGGATGACGGACAGCAAGCGAGATGTGTGGTTACGCTTAAACTGCTGTGCAGTGCGAGCATGGGATGCTGGGGCTCCGAACACGCACTCGTCCTGGAGGCGAGTAGCATTATTCTAGTATTTAACAGTAATTGCAACCCAAAAAAACTCCATATACAATTATCTGTCTGCCTTGCCCTTATCTCGCATGCCATATTTATGCGCGGAAACCATCATGCCTGTATGCATGTATTCGAAGATGACCCGCATCCATCCCAGCTTCTGCTTGGTACTTACTCAAACACCGGGTGACATAGTGTACAACAGTCAGAATGCAGGTCAGATCTGCTACTTCATGCCTTCCCTGCGTAAGGCTCCCACTTTACGTTAGGCCTTCTCTCATTGGATGTCGTCCGACTCGCGAACGTGAATGGGTGGCCGAACAATCCTTTTTCTCCTTTCCGTTGCCTGAAACTTGTTTATTTTTCGCCACCAACATGTGGGCATTGTTTATACTCTATTGGTTGGCTTTTCAACTGTACGATGTGGTTGGCTATTGCCTGAAACGCTCGCGCCTAGTCGCTTAGGCCAGTGAGGGACTGTCTCTTGTCTGTCGGCGTCGCGACATCCGTGTTTTCGGATGGGCTGATGGAGTGCACTTGATCAGATGCTGAATGGATGAACAGATGTCCTGTTCTGGAGTGAGTACTTTCAAGGACTGTCCGTATTTTGCGATATGACGGATCTGGAAGTAGCAGGCATTCGTCCTGTTTGGTTTCGAGATTTAGGGGTTTATGCTGCCTCATGTCTTGCGTTGAAAATCTAATAGGAGGTTCACCCGCTGGTTTCTCAGCTAAGGAACCTCTGCTTAGTGCACTTGGCACGGGTCAGATATTTCGACATGTTGCAGAGAGTCAAACCTGGCTGTATCTATGTAGAAGTCACGCGAGCTGAAGGACCGGTTGGGGGATTATCACACCCAGCAGCGAGCTTAGGCTCACGTTGGCAGCCACTCACCAGGATCGACTCGTCCCAGCTGAGACTGGATAGTCGACGATGATTTCCTGCCACTCACTGCATTTCCAAATTCCAGATTAGCTTCAATCACAACTTCAATAATTATAAGGATAAACAGCCACAATGTCTAACCACCCAGTTCATCCAACGGAGTGGTAAGATTTCAATTGCGGGTCCTATCAACAACCAATGACAAAACGCTACACCGCAGTCCATATTCTCTTCATCCTACAACATACACCACAGTAATACTGACTTCTCCTGTCTTCCCAAGAAAATTAGACTTGTATTGAAATGACCAAAGCAACGACAGAGGAATAATACTGAAGGTAATAATATGTAATCAGATAGTATGGGGATATAGACTTCATTCCTTGCTTCCACGGCCGCGATTATCCTCTGTTTTTCTCCCTAAGAGGGGATTCAAGTACATGCTCTTCTCCAACAGCGCCGCCCTTTTCTTCAACCGCTGCGTGTCATTCCCCTTGAAATGTCTCCGGCCCGGAAACATGCTCGCTCCCCAAGCCAATCAGAAGAAGTGAAAAATAAACATGCTGCTCTGTCCACTAGATACGCACGCGCAACCGTACTGAAGGCTTTCGCTGTACACATGCTTAGATATACATCTTTGCCGATCTGTAAACTTCTCGATTTTCGAGGTGGAGCTACTATGTTCTATGTCTTATTCATCACTTGCAGCTGTATGATTATCTACAACTTCGTCGAAACCCGCTGTACTCCTGGAGAAGTAGTGCAAAAGTTCTCTGGTGGGGAAAATGTTAATAATGTGACCATCCTCGCATTGTTAGAGCTGATTGACATGAGGATGAGAGACGAGGATACTCTGGGATGAAAACCGAGGTCAAAGACTCCTTTAATATTGGCATGAGGCCCTTTTGAGTTGGAGGTGGTGGCTTACTAGAAACGAACCGCAAGCGAGAAGGTGTTTGTTTACCTTACTCAAGGTGTCATGAAACAACGTAGGGGTAAGCGAGGGACCAACACATTGGGGTTGTCAATAGATCGATACTCAGCCATAGGTGATTTTCCATAAAGTCGCATCTGTTCAAAGTATCACACAAGGGATGTTGATGAGTTTGAATCGCTGTTACCGTCGTCATGAGTTTTGAACAAGTAGTCCCTTCTCTGGGCGCACTCCAATTCTAAATCTCTCCAGATACAAACAGTGCTACACAACACTGTTTGCAACTGAGAATAGTCTCTGATACATTGACTTACGGACGTTCTTGTCGTAGGATGGGGTTTTGCGACACGGGAATCTGAAATTGGACCGCATGTTTAGGTGATTTTAAGATTTGGACATATCCACCATGAAGCCGGAAGCAGTATCAACACCGAAACGTCGACAAGCCGTGTAGGTCATGAGGTAACCTCGATTCGAAAGCCAACTCCAAAGTAGGGACAATCACAATAAATTAAATAAGCTAGATGCAAGCGACGTCCGGCACTTGGAGACAAGAGGCGATATGGCCGATGCGGTACAAGGAACGGCAGCACAGCCGAACATCGCCACATGATAATCTCGGAAACATCCTGCTATTTTGGAGCACGAGTACCTCCCACTTTCACTGCTTTAAACTTATCGCTCCTTGGTGCCTCGGTTCATGACGTTTGTGGGGTAGTATTCCTTGTCTGTTCCCTGTAGTGTCTTGATCGGCTACTACGCGACCCCCAAGTGTTCTCGATAGGGTAACATCACCGCGTACCTGTGGCCCTGTGAGGACACCGCAATTAAAAGTCGATCAGGGCCACAGTTCAACACCCCTCCCAACAGACATAAAAGCGGCACTGAATCGACACCAATTCGAAAAGCTGTCCCTCCTCAAGGCATGCGTGCTACCAAAATGGTATGATGGCCCCTCATAGATTCTCTAGTAAAATTGTATGTATACTGAACAGTGAAACCCACATGTTGTGGACCCTTTTGAGAACTTTTGATTATTCAAAGAGCTAGAATTGCCGACGGCTTCCCGGAGAGTTTCACTTAGTGCCGCTTTTGGTGCCCACCACCAGATCCCATGCCTCATGACGGCGCTCTCGCCGGAAAGGGTCACTACTATCACGATGGCTGTCTTATACTCATGGTTGTCCCCAAATAAACTAGACTCGAATTTCTCGGCGGCTTGGGCTTTTCAGAAGCTCCTTCCTTATATTGAACCCGACACGCTCCTCCTCATTCCTTTGGTGTTACTCACGGCTCTGCTCCCACTGCAAGCTCTTGTGCTACCCCTAAGGCACGTTTGAGTCGAGCCTTACGATCCTAGCCGACCATTATATTTACTACTCTGGCACTGTTTTGGACGTTGCTCAACATGGCTCGAGTTACCTTGATCTCCGTCTTTCTGACTGTCCTGTCATTGAGCAGTGCACTTGTTAACCGTCCAGATTTTGCATCTGATATCCTTTTTCTGCAGAATCAGGCCGAATCGCCCTTGGAAAAACGTGACGATGTACCTGCCGGCTTCGTTGCGAGTCCTTACTACCCTACACCAAAAGGTGGATGGATTCCAAGCTGGTCGGCATCATACGCAAAAGCACAATTGGTCGTTGCCAACATGACATTGGCTGAGAAAGTTAACCTTACCACTGGAACTGGACTACTCATGGGACGCTGCATTGGTAATACCGGATCTGCACTTCGATTTGGTATTCCAAGTCTCTGCTTGCAAGATTCTGCTCTTGGCATTGCTGCCACTGATAACATCACGGCTTTCCCAGCTGGAATCACCGTCGGTGCAACCTGGAATAAGGCTCTGGCTTATGCGAGAGGAGCTGCCATCGGAGCCGAAGCACGTGGCAAGGGAGTGAACATCCAGCTTGGAGTATGTGTCCCATCATTCAGCATAAACAAAGTGCTCGGTTATGGTGCTGACTTGGAGTAGCCGGCTGTTGGGCCACTTGGCCGTAAACCTCGTGGCGGAAGAAATTGGGAAGGTTTTGGAGCCGACCCTGTCCTTCAATCTTGGGGTGGAGCGGAAACGATCAAAGGCATTCAGGTGAAGCCTCTCCCTTTGCTTTCCCACTTCTGGAGGCTCTCGCTTAAAATTGCGTTGCTGGGAGAACTCTCACTGACGCTCTCCGCCAGGACATGGGTGTGATTGCGACAATCAAGCATTTCATTGGAAATGAACAAGAGGCTTATCGGATGGACATTGTTCGTGTTATTCTAACCTCAACCCCGCGGAGATCTGTGATCCGAACCCTCCTCCATGATCTTGAAACATTTAGAAAACCCAAATACTAACATCATGATCAGCCACCTCACGGTTTGATGAAGGCTCTAAGTAGCAACCTCGACGATAGAACCCTTCATGAGCTCTATGCGTGGCCATTTGCAGATGGCATCAGAGCAGGAGTTGGAGCGATCATGACTGCGTATAATGTAAGCGAAGTAGACTTTGCTTGTCTAGAAGTGGTTACTGACTTTTCAAAGGACGTCAATGGCAGTGCTTCATCTCAGAACAGCAAAATGATCAATGGCATTTTGAAGGATGAGATGGGCTTTCAAGGACTTGTAGGTAAATCTCTACTCGTCCCGCAGAAATTAGCCAACACCATTAGGTTATGAGTGATTGGTTGGCTCAAATCGGGGGTGTCAGCTCAGCACTGGCTGGTCTGGACATGGCAATGCCAGGAGATGGCTCTGTGCCCTTGTTTGGAGTAGCCTATTGGGGATACGAACTCTCTACGGCTGTTCTTAATGGCACAGTACCTTTGGAACGTTTGAACGACATGGTCACAAGAATTGTTGCTACTTGGTATCAACTCGGTCAAGACGATGAGAGCTTCCCAGAGCCAAATTTCTCGGCCAACACTGCCGATGCCAGTGGCCCCTGCTACCCTGGTGCACTGTTCTCGCCAACCTGCGTGGTAAATGAGTACGTCAACGTTCAAGCAAACCATGCTGCTGTTGCTAGAGAAATTGCAAGAGAAGCTATAACCGTGCTAAAAAATGACAACAAAACACTGCCACTGTCCAGCAAGTCAGTACTCAAGGTTTTCGGCACGGATGCACAAAAGAACCCAGACGGTATCAATTCTTGCAACCAGCGTTCGTGTAACAAGGGGACATTGGGTATGGGGTGGGGAAGCGGTAAGTCTTCAGGAAGGTCTGTAACTTAGACCTCTGACTGAATACGTAGGAACTGCGAACTATCCATATATGGATGATCCGATCACTGCCATCAAGCTCAAGGCTGCCAATGTCACCTACTACAATACCGATTCCTTCCCATCTGGCTTGGTTGCTGGAAGAGAGGATGTTGCGCTTGTGTTCATCAGCAGCGATTCGGGTGAGAACCAGTATACTGTAGAAGGGAATGACGGCGATCGCAAAAGCTCCGGTCTGTTTGCGTGGCATAATGGCGACGATCTCGTCAAAGCGGCAGCCGCCAAATACGCTACAGTCATCGTTGTAGTACACACCGTCGGTCCCATTCTGGTGGAGAACTGGGTCGATTTGCCATCAGTGAAAGCAGTTGTATTTGCACATCTACCAGGGCAGGAGGCAGGTAACTCACTGACAGACATACTTTTTGGAGACTACTCTCCTAGTGGGCATCTCCCATACTCGATACCGAAGGCCGAATCGGACTACCCAGCCTCTGTAAGCCTCGTGGGATTCCAGTTCTTCCAGGTCCAAGATACCTTCTCCGAAGGATTATACATCGACTATCGCTACCTGAACAAGCACTCTATTGCACCTCGATATGCATTTGGTCATGGCTTGTCGTACACGACGTTCTCAAAGACTAGTGCCACTGTCACCGCTGGAGAGGCCATGACTTCTGTGCCTCCTGGAAGAAGCCCCAAGGGACCTACTCCTGCTTACAGCAACGCAATACCATCATCTGCCGAAGTAGCATGGCCCACGGGATTCGACAAGATCTGGAGGTATCTGTATCCATATCTCGATAATCCCCAAGACATAACGTCGACGAAGGCATTTACTTACCCGGTCGGATATCAAACCACCCCTCAACCCGACCCAGTCGCCGGCGGTGATCAGGGCGGTAACCCAGCCTTGGTATGTATATTCTTGCCAATGTGTCTCAGTAATCCAGGAACATGTATCTGAGCATAGCACTAATTTCTCTAGTGGCACGTGATGTTTACAATCTCGGTTAAAGTGACCAACACGGGCACCGCTCCAGGAAAAGAAGTCGTGATGGTCTACGTGCAATATCCCAGTGACAATCCGTGGGACACACCAATTATACAGCTCCGAGCCTTCGAAAAGACAGCGGTCCTTGCACCTGCTGCTAGTACGACGGTAAAATTGGAGATCACGAGGAGGGATCTCAGTATCTGGGATGTTGTCTCGCAGAACTGGATCATTCCTGTTAGCGACTCGAAGCCGTTCTTGTTTTGGATTGGTAACTCGACTGCTGGGTTGACGTTGGCGTGCGAGAGTCTGAGTAAGACTTGTAGTGATGGGAGGACATCGCCGGTGTTATAAGGCAGGCAATGGTCTAGAAGAGGGATACTTAGTCGTTAACCGTGATGTCAAAGGCACGTCGGACCACGAGAACCGGAGTGGGATGGAACATCAAGCAGGTATCAAAGTTCGGCTTAGAGGTGCAGTTGGCATCTTCCAAGGAGCAAAATCATAACACCATCGCTGTCTGGTCTGTGTCATGAGTAATTAAAACATTTTTCCTTTGGGGCACGGGAACGTGCTCTATCTGTTTAAGTTAAATATGCGTCAACTATAGAAAGGCAATTGCACTCGTGTGGAAGTAAGAAAGTGGACCTAGCAGTCACCAGCGCCAAGCTGTAAAAGACATTTTGTTCCGACACGCCCATGATTTATACATATTTCCTAACACCCACCGACTGTGCTTGCCTCACTGAGCCCAGTACTTTAGATGTCTTTCTTATAAGCATGCTCCGGCTTATGAGTAGTCTCATAGTCAACATGGACGTATGCTCTCTCCACATCTGGTAAGCTCTCCAGCTTGATCTGCAACTCCTCCGCAACATCATGTGTGTCTCTCAAAGACGAAGATGCATTCATAACCACGTCGACTTCAGCAATCAGTCTCGGGCCAGAATGGTAGACTCTGACAGTGTCGATCCCTTCGATCGCAGGAGAGTGGGTCAGGCAGACGTAGGTGATAAGTTGCTGAGTTTCGACGGAGGCTGTGACTCCGACGAGAAGCATAAACTCGCTAAAAGCGGTATGGAGCCAGACAGACGTGATGATACAGGAGAGTATGATGGCTCCCATGGGATCGATCCACCATTTGAGCTTAGATCCACCGACGGAGGTGAGAATACCAAAGCCATTGATGAGAAGGTCGTTTCGGTGATCTTGCCAGAGAATATTGATTTGAGAGTACTTGTCTTTCAGAGCCCAGCAATAGAGGAACAAGCATAGCTTAGTGACGAAGGCTGTGGCAACAGCAATGACAGACGGAAGATGAAATTTCTTGACCTCGCCCTGGGGAGGATCGGCGAGCTCACGGCATGAGAACGCGATGAGGATGAATGAGACCGTAGTCATGATGAAGCAAAATACAATATTTCCTGTCGTCTCTAGGCGGGCCTTACCAGATGGAAAACGGTTCGGATCGACACGCTTGACGGCGCGATTGGTCAGGATCAAGGTGATGTTCGACATTGGATCGAAAATTGAGTCTGCCATAGTGGTGATCAGGGAAAGCGACCCAGAAGTCACGGCACCATAGAGTTGCAGACCAGCCAGAATTATATTGGCACCAAATGAACCGCTATGGAAGAAGCCGAAGTCAGCATTACCTGCCACGGGTAGTGTACAGTTTGGAGGCTTATGAACTGCCTCGCGAATACAAAGATATCTAAGACTTCTACAAATGAAAGCTAAAAGCGATTCTTCCTATTGATGTCATTCATGTTCCAAGGCAACCAAGTGGTGGGCAGCTTGCCACATGAGGTTGCCATCGAGCCCTCCTCCAGCTACAGCCTCGCCACACATAAACCGCAAACGGGAGAAGTACCCAACACGGAGGGCAGAGACTTGATAGTAATGTAACAACTCAGAGACACTCACTATACGGCAATTTGCCACTTCAGACGATCCTCGCCGGCCTCCTCCCTCGCCTCTGCGCAATGGGCCTCCACGGGCTTCAGCATCCGCTCAATATTCTCATTCTGAGTCTCGTAGAACTTCTGGATCTGCCTTGCCTTTTTGGCGTCTCTGTTGAACTTGATAGGACCGCAGCCATCGCGCTTTCGAGAGGTATTCGCTGCAATAAGCTGAAGCTCGCCTGCATCTTTGAATGCTGAAGACAACTTGTATGGATCGTTCTCGCGCATATATCGGGGCGGTCTCTGCTCTTCTACGTCGTTCGTTGCGGTAGAGGTGTGTCGGGAAATCGGATCGTGTTCTTCGGTGTTAGGGGTGACAGCTTCGAAGGCAGTACTTGCGCCGGGCTTTGCGAAAGATGTTGATTGAATGGGAGTGTGTGTTCGACTAGCTGAATGCTCCGATCGGTTCGGATGGAGGTGGAATGGATGTGGATGCATCGTGATGCTGTTGGACAGGTCGGCATTATGCGCCATCTTACAGTGAGTATTCAAGACCTCTGGTGAATGGAAGACCGGGAGAGAAAGGGTGAATGAATCAAGAAAGGGATGACGAGATGATTATTGGTTTGTAGAACTTTCCGACTCTGGTGCCGCTGCTGGAGATGAATAGAAAGGATTTCCAAAGTCAGGAGAGGGAAACGGGGAGATAAGGGGTTTGTATAACAGCCGACGAACATACAGAGCCAAGGGCAGCTCAAAAGTCAAAATCTGGGGGAGTTGAGATGCGATGTGACATTCTACAGTACAGACACACGCAAGCAAGCAGCAAGCAAGATTTAGCGGTGAGCCTGATTCGATCGACAAATGGCGTAAGTGGAGCCGTGAACTTGGCAATGCGTGGCATGGCATGGCTGTGCTTTTCCGTGTAGATGATCGGTGGCGACAAAGCTCATTTCAACGGCGGACTTATCACTCTGAACGAGAGGGGAAGATGAAGATGTTTTCCAAGTCGACGTAACGAAAGTAAACAATGAGGTCAGAATGCGGCTCTCCCTTCGCCTCCACGAAACGGCTCTTGTCTCGTCTCGCAGCTTCTCATTGGCCCCGCCGCCTGCCAATGCTGATGGCTGGCCCCGGTTTCTTCCGATATCGACTTCACATAAAATCCCGCTCCACCACCAGAATTCCCATGTTGCCTCATCACGAACACAGGACATCAAACAGCCATCTCTCTTCGTTGGAGCTGGAGACTCAGCACATGATTAGCATCCTCCTTATTTCTACTCATAGTCAATATAAAGATCTCTTGCTTCATAGTGCCACTCATGGCCCCTCATATGTCCTGGAATCCCGACTATCTACAGAAGTAAAAGGAGCAAATTCATATCCCTCCGTCGAATGCACAACTAAAAACTTGCAAAGATGCAGTTCCATGAATACTGAAGCAGAAGCGAACAATGTGGATGCAAATGATGAAATGCTCGCCAAGAGAAATGTCCACGCCAGCGATGCCAGATACCAAGAGAAGAAACATATTTTACAATGGTTTTGCAAGTAGCAGGACATGAAGCATTAATTGTCAATCGCATCTCTCTCTTCTTCGCTCGGTCCCAGGGGCGTCTCCTTCGACGGAATTATCTCATCCTTCTCCCACATTGCTCCCGGTCCATGATAGCTCGGTTCTTCCATAGTAGTTCTGGGAACCTCCTCCGACCCGGTTCTGCCGCTAAGCGGCGCCTGAGCTATATAAGTTGGAGAGACGACTCCTTCTGAGCCATAGGGAAGGGGTCTCAGGGGAATCTCTCGTGCAGGACTACCATCCGTTCCTAACTTATGTGCCAGTACGTCTGACTGCCGTCGAGCTAGCTGCTCCAGCTGTGCCACCGGATCCTGCCAAAAGTAAGAAAAACACCTCACGTAAAAGGATAGAAAAAAGTACCCAGTCCTCCTGCGAAGGAACTCCTTCCGCGGCTGGTAATTCACCCTCCTTATCTCTCTCTTCACCCCAAAAACTAGGTCTACGAATTGGGGCAGGAGTCACAGGGAGACTGGGCCGTTCAAGCTCTGAAGGGAAGTCTGTGAGCTTCATACTGTGCCGCCTCGCACCCGGACTGGACACCTGTTCTATACCTGAACCGTACCCCTGAAGTACCTGGATGTTACCCTTCCGATTCTTTTGCAGGTTTCCAATGTACCGTTCGATCTCGGGGATATCATCCCAGGCGTTCCCACGCGTGTATGTCTGCCAAGGATCAGCAGGCGTGAGTGAGATGGTAGGAGTTGTAGGTGTGACTGTGGTAGGAGTATTGTCCTTCTCCTCTACTCCTGTTGCAGATGCTGGATCGCTGCTGTCGAGATTTTCAGTGACCAATGCTATATTGTCTTCGGGAAAAACCCTCGTGGGCTTGGGCGCGTTCATCTCCCATGGGAAAATTGGGGCCGGCTTTTGATATGTTGGTGTTTTCGGCACCTCGTAGTACATGTTCTTTGGCGGATCAGGGTAACGCTCAGGAGCTTTGAATGGGGTCAAGTCGGAAGACATGTCATAGTGCGTCGCTGGGAAATTTGAAGCCTCTGGTCTAGAGTCTGCTGGTGGAGGGGCTCTGAATCATAATTAGCATATTGCATCACCCGCTCAATCCAGAATACTAACCTGCTGGCATCCCATGCAGAATACTGGATCTCAGGTTGAGCTTCAGGCTCCTTTCCCTTATCCAGATTTGTTTCAACTGGCGGAACATAAGCTTCTTCCACTTCTTTCGGAATTTCTGATGTTGTCTCGTGCAATGGCCATTCGGCGGTCGGCTGGAATATCTCACTCTCGATCTCATCAGGTTGGTATTTCTGGCCACCCGAGACTATGGGCGCCACTGGCTGGAACTCTCCCTTCGTATGGTACTGCACAATCGACGAAGAGCCTTCCACGGTACTTTCGACGGACTTTGGGGCTTTAGCTGTGATTTTGTGTGGAAAACATAACAAAACATACCGATTCTTTGTAGTGTCGGTCATAGACAGACCACCACCTTCCCACCATCTGGTCGTAGGGAGTAGAGCCTCTATGCGCTTGTCTCCCCTGGCTCCAAGGCTTCTCCTGGCCAATGAAATGTGCTACACTGATACTCGATTGAAAATGTTGGAATGCTGGTAAGTACTGGTAGTGAGCCGACGGAGTGACATTATAAGTAAAACTCAGGCGATTGTAGCTGTTCTTGAAGTGCATGTTCAAGAGCCCTTGGTCCGCACCATCAAACGAGATTCCCCGCTCTGCCATGGCGAGTAAAGCGTAATAGTCCCCCATGTTGGGATTCAGGACCATCAGACCCGAGTTGAAGATGTCAGGCCATCCAATGTCAGGAGCTGCAGAGAAGGATTGAGGCAAGTCGAATAATTCGTCTGGAGCACGCAGAGCCACCATGTCCGAGTCCATGTACACGATCCGGCGGAATTGTAATTGTTTCCAGAGCGCTATCTTGGTGAAGGTCGAATGTAGGTCGGGTCGATTCATGAGGTGCAGGTTGGCCGGGGATTGATTGACAACTCGCTCGACAGGAATGATGAAATCAAATTGTTTCTGTGGAAAGTCAGAAAGTCCCCAGATCTCCAATTGTGACGGTGGTGGATCTACCTGAAGCTGGACCATGGCATCTGCAGATACCGATTCGGTGGTGACCAGTACGGCCAACTTCTTGGTGGTGCCAGCATCTCGTAAGGAATGCGCCAACACCAAAGCACCTGAATTGAAGCTCCAGTAAGTACAAGTCTATCGAAAAATGGCAGTCAATTTTACCTGGAAGGTAGAAATCGTTCAACAATAGCTGTGGTAGACAATCAGTCAGTATGCGCCACTAGAGGTAAACAGCGCACGGGCAACTCACTGTCGCGTAAACATCCTCCCCGTCCGAAGCCATTGCCTCTATTCTACGGTAGGGCGATGGTTCCTAGGAGATTCTGAAGCTGGCCAGGAACAAGAATTGTTACTGACGAGAAACAGACATCTAGATGGGGAGGTGTGGAGGTGTGGAGGTGTGGAGGTTGGGAGGAGTAGAAGATATGAAGAGGCCAGGCAGGGCAGCGACGACAAGGATCGAGAGCTTGACTGACGCCTTCCGGATGGAATCGAGTCGGCTAAAATAGCTGCAGGTGATGGTGGAGTAGCGTGGGTAGAGTAGAAGTACGAGGACGGATAGAAGAACAATAGAGCAGAGTATAAAACTCCTGGCGGTGCTCTGTTGAGCTCTGCTGTGCTGTGCTGTGCTGTGCTGAGGGGAAACAGGGAAGGAGTACGGAAGCTTGAATGAAATTGCATGCGTTCGTGCGCGCGCGTGCCGTGGAGTAGAGTGGAGTGGAGTGGAGTGGATGAAGATTCGAAGGCTGGAGTGGAGGAAGAAGGGCCCAGACTCGAATTTCTTGGGGAGTAAGTTAAGACGTCACGAAGAATGAATTCTTATTCCCCAATCTCTCTGGACCATTCATTCTGGAATGACGATCCATAGGTATGGTATGTTAGGTAGGTAGGTAAGTAGATTGTTCCGTGCAGAAAGTACTACTCCTGCTCCTGCTCCTCCTACTTCTCCTTCTACTACTACTGCTACTACTACTACTACTACTACTACTACTACTACTACTACTACTACCACCAGAACCTGAACCTCATGGTCATGTCATTCCTCCACTCCACTCCACTGATTGTCAGTTAGGATCGATCCACTAATGACGCGCGGGGGCGAGATGCGAGAAGCGAAGCTCAGATATTGCGGGCTTGAGGGGGTAAAGCGCTTATCCTATCCTGGACTAGACCATCGCTTCGTTATCTCATATCGACCTAGCGTATCTTGGCCACTCCAGCGAAACCTCCAGCCCGCCTATCAACATCCCCTCCCAGCTTCACACGTCGGTCCACAGTCCCTCGTCTTCGTCCTCGTCCTCGTCCTCGTCCTCGTCCTCTACCCCGCCATCAAACTGTCTTCTTGCATATCTATTTCCCAAAGCCATCCATCACCGGCAGTCAAACAGTATCGTGTGACTCGTGCGACTTGACTTGAGTTGACTTGACTCCACAGCAGCTGATTCACTTGTACTGTGCCCCTCACTTCTCTCACCGCATCTTGCAATCATTGGCACCGACCGACCGACCGACCGACCGACTGATACGAGCTCACGCACTCTGCCATCAAGTGGCAGGCATATGCACATGCACATCGTCCCAGAAGTCACATATCCATTTCAGACATTGCATTGCATCACACCCGGCCGCCTCAATCCGTCGACCATGACCTTCGATGCAACACATAACCCACGTGACCCGAATTTGCTCAATTCGGTCTCGATTCAAGGCCAGTCGAGGGGTACCAGTAGCCTATCATTCACCAGACCGGATTGTATATTGCCACAGATCATACTATCTTCGTCCCCTCCTGCAGGAGACGGTCTCTCTTGGAGCACTATGTCTCCTCCGAGTACCGATTCTGTAAAGACCAAAGGTCGATTCAATTTCATGGAACTGCCTGTAGAACTACGTGTGAAGGTACCGTGCCCTCGCATCACCACTTGGATGAGTAGGACGTTCCCTGACCGGTTCTAGATCTATAAACTCCTTTCAGATGAGCCTGGCGAGCTACTGATCTTGCCCAGAGAAACACCACCACGCCGTGAGGATCCGTCGTATGTTAAGCGAAAATCAAATGGCTGAGGCAGTCATCAACCTTGTGGTCTTAACACTTCCAAGTGCTGATAGATTGTAGCTACCGGTATCCTGGAGTCTCCCTTCTCACAACCTGCAAACTCGTCAATGACGAACTGACCCCGGTGTTTTACGGGGGAAACACATTTCGAATCAATCTCCGTGGGTGAGGGTGCTCCTCCTCAGATACTGTAAGCTAATAGATGAATAGCGATTTCACATGATCAACCATTTTTCATCAGGAAATTCCGTTGGTCGACACTCCAATGCTTTGAGAGGATGAAATTTTACGGCGATGTATCACGCTCGCATGTTACTTCGAACTCGAACTTCGCATGTAGCGGCCCGGAACTGCTGAGTTTCATTCCCGAGATTGCCATTCTCTGCTCACCTGCAGGTCCGGATGACAGCACTTCATCAAGCATGATGACCCTGATTACAACAAAGGTCCTGCTCGCAGAACTCGCAGACTTCCAGCTGGAGATGGAAGGTTTCTTCTTCACTCATGAGGCTCAGACATGACTCCTGCAAGACACAGTTTAGCTCTTGTAGCGAACTATTGGGGATTATGAACATCTCCAACTATTCATACTCATTCCACATGAGCCATAGCAACTGCATGATTCTGTTGAAAGTGAAAGGAAGATTCTCCCAGACTAATATGTCGAGTTCATCTGCTTCCAGACTTTGTTTCAATCTCTTGACTACATTTGCATATCCGGATCAAATGTCTACCATTCCCTGTGGCTTCCTGTATGTTCAAGTTCCGCTTGTTCCAAGAGAACATCCTTGACGTCTCGATTCGCGAAAAATGGCTCTTTCGATAGTCTCAAGATACTAGTGGGGGCATAAGTATTACAATGTTTGACTCTCTCAAGTCCTTTGTCTCAAAAGCTTCTTTGAATGCCGTGGCAGCTGCACCATTTTAATTTGGGTGTGTATCAAACATGCGAGTGTTGACAGCTCATGCAAACGCCTGGTGTAGCTTCCCATGAACCTTGGGTACTCTCTCCCATGAGTGTTCGTTTCATCTCCATGGGAATGTGTCTTTGATCCTTGGGAGAAAGGTGGATTCCAAGCAACAACTCCTCCCGGCCAACTGGAGCGATCATTCGAATCTACAAGTCTGAACATCATGGTGGACAGCAATGCCACGGAGATGAGAGAGAGAAGCAGCAAATGATCTTCGACTGGACTTCGATGAACACTACGGACGAGATCACATCAAAGTCTCATTGGTATGCAGACAGATATCGGCGGATCTTCAATCTTTGTCAGACTGGCAGGACTTTCATTTTATCCTTGTCATATCACACACCAAGCCCGCCTGGACTGCCTCACTGCCGATACTGGAATTAGAGGCATTTTCCATTGCATTGGTGGCTATCACGGCCCCCGTGCTAGTTCCTTTCTCGTGAGTTTTGCGGTAGAAAGATAGACCAGTATCTCAACACCGCCTCCGATCCCACTGGAGATCTTCAACGAACCCTGGTTGCTCTTCTCAGAGCCAACCATGAATTACTAGGTGAGAGAAACGGGCCTCGTTCAACGACGATCTTCGCGAACACTCAGCTCGATTGACGACATAATGGACGCTTTCGATGCTGACAGACGCTCGACAAGATTTCGTTACTTTTGCAACAAAGTTGCAGACCTTTGCAGAATCATTGCACGATCTCGGATTCTTTTTTACAAGGATGAGCCCAAATTTTGTGTTAACCACGGGGCGTGGTCACATCGACTTTCCCGAGGCAATTGATCCTCTCTGGGCAGGCATAACAATAATAAGGCAGCCATTTCTAAAATCAAGATCATCTCAACAACAGAGGAAGATATCCGCAACACAAATCCCGTTTACTGACTCTCGACAACCTTGGACATACTTCATTTCGTCAATGAGCAAGCACAGCGACATATCAATAGTCCATTCCGCCTCCTGCGCCCTGGAGAAGCGAAGGAAGCTCTGGGTGGACTTATTCTCGCAACAGAGCAGGATATTTCGCTCTTTGAACGTCCATAGCTCAGTATTCGCAATATTCGGGCTTGCGTCTATCCCAAAACTCGGATTCGCAACCTATGGTTCGAATATCGCCGACTGCTGGGGACCAGCTGTCCCAAATATCATCCAATAGCAGCCTGTAGGAAGTTCAAAAGAAAAAAGACGCAGCTGGCGGGAAGACTCCAATCAGATTGAAGAAGGCGTCTGACTCTTTTTGCTCTCAGTTGAGGGTGGTAAAAGCGCGTTGGTCTTTTTCACCGTGACTGCTAAGGAGACGTGGGTACAGTCGTTCGGCTATCTGTTAGAGCTCGTGTGTGATCTTGATAGAACTTCCTGGTGGTATACTTTGCACATTCATTCCTCTTCCGGACAAGTCCCCAGGATATGTATCATATTTGCCCGCTACCACTCCGTCAATGGATTTTACCTGATGGGCTGGAATATTTATTTAATATACTAACTCCTCGCACACGTATGCCCAAAGCCCGGATTTCAGATTTTCCTTGACAACGAAACGCAGGGAAGGTGCTGACGATATGCTGATTTACCCGATGCAGAATTCCTCGCCAAACGACAGTCTTCCCGATGAATTCGAAGCTCATACAATAATTGACCTAGGACAATGCGAAGCTTTGCTGTCAGCATTGAGCCACGAGTTCGTCCAGATCCAGGCACCCCGGAATCAGGAAGTCGTATCTAGGGGGAAATTTGACGAGGGTCCTGCTTTCATCTTCAAGCAACGCCCACCTGGGCCCAATCATCGTTGTGCAAGACATCCTCCTCCCTCCTCCTGACGAGATGTGAAGCAAACCGACTGTGCTGAGTTGCTACACAAACTATGCACTAGACCAATTTCTGGGGTACCTTCTAGATGCTGGCGTAAAGAAGATCGTCCGCATCGGAGTTCAGAGCAAATCATCGTGCCTGAAGGGCAAGAATCCTCGAGGGCTTGCTAGATTGGACCACAAGGCCAAGATGGGGGGCTATGTGTGCGGCAAGACTTACAAAGAGCCCGAAGAGCAAAAGGCATCACGTGAAAGTTTGAATTTATACGCAACACAAGAACGGCCGAGTTGGGCCACCGTGCAATTTCACCTGGCTGCGACATACACCGAATTACAAACCCAGTTCAAAAGCATCGATCAAGACGGCTTTCAGGTCGTTGGTAAGTGTCCTTTCGATACGTGACATCAACTTTAGGCAGAGGTCAATCAGCAGTATATCACAGCCCGATTGATCGAGAAACTTCTGGACATTGAAAATGGAGGAGCTACAACCAGCCTTCCATTGACTAACAGAAATAACCTGGCCGAAAGCTGCGTTTCGGATATCCAGGAAGAATTGTCAGATGATCCTTACGAATCTGTGAGAGCGACAGAGATGTCGGATCAAGAATTGACCAATGTTCGCGGTGACGTGGATAAATGGGCTCTACGGGACTCGCAAAAAGTATGAGAGGTCTGCGGCGTGTTCATTGTATGTCACTGATGTGTGAAAAAGTTGGTAAGAGTAAGCGTCATCCAGTTCTGTTTGCCCTTTCCTGTGTCCTGCGCCATGCCTGGTCGTGTCTTAAATCTCTATCACCAAATTGGACCGTGTTCTTCTTCATCCCCCCCCCTTCTTGGAATGGCTGTGTAAACATTTCTCCCAGCAATGAATTTACACTTTCCGACCGTTCAGCCCCTTATCGTGAAGCATCTAACATCTATTGGAGACCACTAACAGCTTCGTATTTAGATCGATAACTGCAGCTGTCTCTCGAAAGCTAGACCGGGGCTCTTTATCAACTTGACCCAAGCCAGTTCGGAAGACTATCTGTGAGAAGACACGGACGACCACCATCTCCTGTCTCTCAGTTACATGTGCAGAGACAATTTGACAAGCGAATCTCCAATCTGATCCGCATTATCATACAACTAGGCCACTTTAACCATGAAAATACTCGAATTCTTCCCGACGTCGTTGGCATGCGGAACAATGTGTTCCTTATCATGGTGGAAACCTCGAGGAGGGAGGCTTCAACGATAGCCACCAGAAAACAAACCGCAAATTCTGGAATGTTGATATGATACCTGCACTCGTTCGTCATCATTCGCCAAGTAACTTGCAGCAACTTAGATATCACAGTCTCACTTCTTACTTTGACCAACTACAAGCTTTGCGTGAGATGTTTCGCAAGGTATTTGGGATAGTTCTGAGTGATCGAGATGAAGAGTCCAGCTCATTGGAAGCAATAAGGAGAAAATTCGTATTTATGAAAGCCAGCAATCAAATCAACGTACTGCTGAGGCGAGGACAACACGGCCCTCGTATCAGAGGGAATGCGGACAAGTACTCGAATGACACAAGTTGAATGGCGCCTTGGGCTGCTGCCTTCGTCGCCTAGGAACCCAAATCGAAAGCTTCGTGCTCGGATGATTTCGTCAGATGCAGTCCAGAATGGAGGCTGTCACTTGATTCGCAATTATCGTTTCAACGATTGCGGCCATCAGTGTCTCCTAAATTCTTGACAACAAGTAGTTGTATGTCAACGATATCATCCAACTTGAGAACAAATCATCCGCAGGCCAAATATCAAGGGCAATCCTTTTTATTATTGCGATTAACACGTTGCCATGTATGAACGACAGTAATACGAGCCAAGTGAGAGGGGGTGTGACACCAATAAAGATAAAGCCGACTTAGTGCTGACCGCTAGGTTTAACGTCACCATGAACACTGTTCCGAAGTAATCACCATATAGACAGTGAGCTTGTACGAGGGCGAGCATGTGATTCGCTTCTCAACTTTGTTTCAGGTTACATCAATAACGAGTCTGATCGTCCTTCCTAACCCCCATGCGCCGTCAAGAATGCACTATCAATAATACAACGAAACTATGTATCTGTCTGCCTTGGCTTAAGCTCCTTCTGCCTCGTCAACGGTATCCTCTACGGTAGCAGCTTTCGCCTTCCCCTTTTCCTTCCTGCGCTCCTCTCCATGGGTATATTGCGCTGCAGATGACCCCTCCACAGCTGTGGGAGGACCCGTACTACCTTGTTCATCAACCATTGTGGGGGCTTGTGCTGCCGAAGCTCTGGAGGAAGGTTCTCCCACATTATTGATCGGATTGGTCAAAGAACTTGATGCCATAAATAGTTGACTCGAGCCCCAATTGGGCAAGACATTTGTGTTTGCAACACCCTCTGGTGCTGCGATGGATTCCCTTGTGTTGCTAGAAGTTGTGGCGGTACTTTGTGTTGAAGTATTCGGCCCTGCAATGCTGGATTGGTCAGCTGCTATGGATGGCGGAGTGTGGATGGCGTTCGTGTCAGACGAATCAACAGACGAAGCTTGTGAGTGACGTTCGGGGTTTATTGTCGGCGTGGGTGTCAGAGTATTATTAGAAGTATCCACTGTAGGGCTGATGCCACTTTGCGTGGTGGCTGTGGGGGCCAAGTCGATGTTTGCTGCAGGTCCTGACGCTGCCATACTTGTTGATTGCGGAACGGCGGCGCCACCATCCAGTCTTTCCAACGGGAGAAGAGACCATCCTTCTGGGATTGTTACGCCAGGTGGGAGGTCGGCACTGCCTGAAGGTATGGCGGCTGTGTTTGGTCGCGCTATATGTCTTGCCAACTGGGGGGTGGCGTACTGCGAGGGAAATCTACCATTTCCCAACGGTGCTATTTGTGGAAGTGGAAGTTGTGGCAGTTGAGGTAATTGTGGCATCTGGAAGTTTGCTGCTAATGGATCTGCCCCTCCAGTTTGTATCAGTCGCAGCCTGGCAAGCTCTACCTGTAAGAGCTGCACTAAGTGTAGCTCTTGCTGTGTTACTTGTAGAGCTCGAATCTCTGCCACGATTTGCTGCTCAAGCTGTTGAAGCTGATCCTGGATGGGGCCTGTCCCAGGCGGATTTACGTGTGCTCCAGCGTGGGCTTGCGGTTGCGCTCGACGGGGAAATCCCAGTTCCAAACCATAAATCCTCGCATTTCCGGCTCCAGCCGCCCCGTTCTCTTGTCGTTGTTGCTGCCCAGCGAGACCTTGCGCAAAATCCTGGAGATTGGCTTGACCGAACCCAACTCTCAAAGGTCCAAGGTTGAGCATCCGCATCCTACGCTGAGGTCGGGCAGCTGCTGGAGGTGGTGCTCCGGCACCATCTTGTTGACCAGGAGCAGGTTGTGCTCCTTGAGCAGCAGCGTTGTCATTATTCGCAGCGCCACGTGCGGGTTGAGCTCCTGTGGAATCAATAACGGGTCGTCGACATGTTGGACAGACCTGCTGCCGCTCAAGCCAGCTCTTGAGACAACCAAGATGCAGGATATGGCCACAGGGCAGCTTCTTAGGTCGAGTTCGCTCATTAATGGTAGCAGCAGGTCTTGCCGGAGGTACCTCTCCGGGTACTGCAGGGGGGGCCTCTGGATTTGTGACAGACCAGGGCCGCATTTCTTCTCTGCAGATGATACAAGTATCTTCTCGTTGGATATCCTCCACAGTAGCATCCCCGTATCTTGCGTTCATGTCCTGCGTGGCTTTGCGATATTTCACAAAAGCCCCCAGACGTTTTGTGAATGAGCGTGTCGTAAGAAAGAGATCACGCATGATGTGGATAGGAAGACCGTAGAACATGAGTAGAATGACGAAGAACGAAACATAGATGCACAATTTCACAAAGTCTAGAAAGTCAGCAGGAATTAACAACTGAGACTACGGATACTAACCAGTGATCAAGTCTAGTGTCAGGACCCACTGTCCTTTTGCCTCCCATCCAGGAACTTCAATGTCCATTTCATCCACATCGTCTTCTGAAGGCAAAGGCGCACTTGGCTCAGCTGTGTCAGCGTTTCCCTCATCTGCGGCTGGTGCGGCTTCTCTTTGACGAATCATCTCAGCCCTCTCCTCTCTGACCTCCCTTCTTCGCTCGACGAGTCGTTCTTGGGTTTGTTGCTGAACCACCTTTGCCTCCGCCAAGGATATACCGTATCGCAATGCTGTCGCAAGTGATGATGTGGTGAGGATGGCAAATTCAAAAAGGAACATCACCATCATATTCGGCCGCGCTTGCTGAATAACGGTATTGATGGTGTACTTCATAAGCCAAAGGTCATATAACACCGACATGCACAAGGATAGGGAGAGTCGAAAATGGAAAAGGCGCGGATTCGCAGGTGGTTGCTGTTCGAGAATCTCCACTCTCCCATCTCCAATCCACCCCCATACCTTTCCAGTCAAGAGGGCAACAAACATCACCAGGAACCATGCGCCCACTTCCTCTCTGAATATGGTCATAGCCAGACATGTCTCTGTTATTGCGAACCAGGACTTCTCGTATAGCTGTTCGATTTCAATGGGCCGAAGTGCTCCATAACAGAGTCTCTGTAGTCCATACATGAAAGATCCGTAGATGAAAAGAATCAGGTTGATCAAGATCTGCCAGGCAAGTCAAATTTGTGCTATTTGGAAGGGACATTCGACCTTTATGCGTACCATCAAGCACAAGTTGCTTTGCGCCATGTAAACACATGCTGAATAGAAATTCGCCCGCTGGTTGAAGGCAGAAAATATGACACCTCCCGCGAGAGCCGTAGAGACCTGTATCCATCAGCCACTTGATCTGGATATGTCGTTAGAGCTCCAAAGATGCTTACTCCAGCATACCAAACGAGCCGTCCCATCTTGTTCGTTGTTCTCTCAGCCTAGATCCAAAGGGTAGAAGACCTTGCCGCATCCAAAGGTTAAGTGCCCATACTTTTGCTTTAATTCTGAGTTGTGGATGAACGTTAGGACGAAGGTTACAATCAAGTCGTTGATAACACGTTAGCTCTGCGAACGATTACTGTGAAGCTCTCTTGCGCCGCCGGGACGGAACAACCAGCAATTCAGCCACACCGGCAGAGCGCCACACTGGTTGTTGCCGACGCTAGCTTTGTGTGGGAGCCACTTTTTGGCTCCATCGTCGGTTCAGCCAGATCGGCGACAGGAAAACGGTCAGAATACTTCGGACAATTAAGGTCAATAATCCTCCTGGATATCTTGAGGGATTAGCGGATATTTAACTAGCAAATTTTCACTCGCTCACTCATCCTCGAGCTCCCTCTTTTGCCAACGACGTAGATAGACAGCTCAACTAGAATTTAAGCAGTTGCCATGGCAGCTCCTCGGTCATTCTCCTCCATCATAACACCATCTCTTCTAAAGTACATGCAGACTCATCCTCATGTACCAGACCAGACATGGTACTATATTGCCGCTACTACACTTACCATACTTAATCGGCCGGATGAAATCCAAGTTGTTTTCAAGCATGCCCTTGAACACGACCTTGATCGGGCACCTGTAGACCATGCCCAACAGGTATTGATTGCTAGGAGAACCCGCGAAGCATTGCTGAAAGCCAGTTCGGTCGGCGGAGTACCAAAGGTATATCAGTCCACAACCAGTTGATTCTGTTCTAACGCATGCAGACAATCAATGCCCTTCTTGCTCTGAAAGACGTCGCAGCTCCCGACTTTCAGGCTGATGTAGTGGAGCAAGAGCCACCAACGGGGCGGAAATCTGACATGTACGATATTGATCCTACAAGAATATTAGAGCGGGGACAGAATTTTTTCGAGAAAATCTATGGGAAGGTAGCAAAACGGGTGATGAATCAGATGGATACATCCGGTGCCGAAGATCTGGGCCTCATTGCTCGTCTGATGTACGGACACATCTTGAGCAATACAAGCATTTTGAATGGGCCAGAAACAAGCTACGTGCTAATCGCAGCACTAATACCCCAAGATGTATGTTGCTGCTGACGACTGGGGAGTGATATTGATATTAGAATAGGTAAATCCGCAACTGAAAGGCCACTTGAGAGGCGCTCAAAATGGTGGAGCAACGCTTGAAGAAGTCAGGGCCGTGAGAGATATCGTGATGAGAATCTGCGAGAGCGCAGGTATGCGGAGGCTTGAAGATACAGACATTACTGGATGGGGATGGAGAGAAGAGGTTGCGACTCTCTGAAACACTGAAACAATTCTAGACCGTACGAGAGGGGAAAATGCGTTGGCACCACGCACCTCAGAGTGGTCTATGAAAAGCCTCTAGACTGCACGATGCTCTCAGTCCAGATCGAGCCTACTTTGGAGAAAATAAGAACGCAGAAAATAATAAGCTTTCTAATTCTGAATTAATGGCCTCAAAATAGAAAACGCAAGAATGGTTAGGCCGTGGTCTCGTCCTGGTAATTTCCTGCGAGTAGCGAGGATGGAGCAGGCAGGAATTAATGGCTGTTGTGATCGGTCTTGCAGTACAGGACGGCGGTCAAGACCGTATTGACCAAAGCCTGAAGCCCAAAACGAAACGGTGACTGATGTTTCCTGGCGAGCCACGCATCCAGACAACTGATCGACAACCCTGGCCCCTATCTCAGAAGACGGGAATAGATCTACCACATCTCGCGCGAAAGAGGCAGATACCAAAACTGATATCGATCATGGTCATGCATTTCACCATCGAATTGACCAAGGCAGGGAGTTGCATTTGCATTGCATGATTGTCAAAAGTAGGAAAGTCCACAATAGTACTGGAAGATTTCGATCGTGCAAGCCAAACAACCTCAGGAGAGAGCACCCCCCCTTCCATTGCTGATGAACCTAGCAAGCGAAGCAAAAACCTAAACAAACGTCCACTTGAACAACATCACTCTTAACAATAGCCAGGCGAAGTCAAGCAGGGTGAAAGACCGAACAAACATGGCCCTGGAATCCTGCGCAGATTTGATACCCACCGACCTCACTTCAAGGTCGGGGTCGAAGTGCACTTTTGCATCGGAATGTCCCAGCAAATCGAGCATGAAGCAGGGTAATCAGACCAGGACGGAGACACATCCGGGGGAGTGAGGAAGGCTAGTGTATTGCCGGCATTTCTTTTTCTTCCAATCTCTCTTTCTGCTCCCGTCCTCCTCTCATCTGCTCCAGGAATGGATTGCGGATTTCCAGGATCTGTAATCGACGATGCATCAACAACCTCGACGAGTCGATCACCTGCAGGGCATTGTCTCTGGCACCGATATAGTTCCCTTCAGGCCCAAATCAATCGCGCTTCCAACCTCCTGGTTGCACAAAACGCCACGATTGTTCCCAAGAATTGAGGGGCGCGGCAGATGCCATTTCAACAATTCAACCACAACCTCCACCACCAATACCCGGCGTGACCACGTCGATGCTCCAAGCTCTAGGCTCGAGGCTCGAAGCACTCAAACTCAAAAGTATGGCCAGACTCCAGGCCATGCTTGGGAGATAAGAACTAAGTCGTCGTACGATTTTAAGACATCTGTAACCACACACAGCACATGGGTAGGATGAGATTTGTGGATTGTGTGCGCGAAATCAATTCATTTTGCATTTATCACTGTCGCACATCTTGACCGATCCAGTGCCATGCCTACGGGACATGGCGCCTCGCCTTCTTCAATGAGTTGTGAGACTCAAGTCTGTTCTGTCTGTACCCCGCGACGCCAGTGCCGGAACATTGCCTCCTCGCCTATTTACTTAACTTTTAACTTTTTGGGAAAGGAGCGGCGGGTCGTGAAGTTGTGACAGGGACCAACATGGGATCTGGCTCTGGACTCTGACACCTGTTGAACTCACTCAAGCTCCACCCGCTCCACTGTCCACGAGGGCCACCCCGATTCACCCGTGAGGAGAAAGGAGATCCGGTCGTGCTCATTGATCGAATGACAAGAGGAAGATAACGTTGAAGTTTCGGCTTTAGCAGAAGCCATCTAAGGCGTGGAGAAGAGACGTCGAGGCTCGATGGGAAGATTGCGGCTTGATTTGAGGGCTTGACCATCTTTTCCCCACCCAGCCATCCCGTCTGAGTTACTGTCCTGCAACTGATCCTTTAAGTCGGCGACTTGGCGCCACTGAGTCCTGATCGGGATGACCCCAGATAACGACACTCACGTGGCAGGTCATTTTATGAAAGCTTCCAACGGCCCCACACGGGAGACAGCTTGATGTCTATGGAGGGGCCCTGGGCTTGAATGAAAGTGGATGGGCGAAAGACATTGTGTTGAGTGTGCGAGACGATAATAATGGCTGGGTTTTTTTCACTCACCTACTTCCGTGTGCAGCTTCATCGGAAGTCCCGCGAGATGAATTGGGGATGAAATGCAGGTGGTTACCGACGGGACATGAGATGAGCTTACCAATGAGAACAAGCACCAGACAACACCATGCGGGAATGGAGATCACCCACTGATCAGTCCTCGGGGCCTCTGGCCATCCCAGGGTGTGGTGGACTTGCGAGACTACTTACTGCAAGGATCTTGAAAGTTGGGGGCGAAAGGTGGAGGTAGACTCCGTTCCAAGACAAGAGAAGCTTGAGACATTGCGATACAAGGCTACATACTTACAAACAGGGGAATAGGGTCGATCAACGCTGATAGGTTGAAGGTACGAAATGAGGAATTCTGCTTTGATTGGGCAATCTGGGATTTGACAGAGCCTCAGAGGATCCGAGCGGTTCAAAAATAAACCACCCCTGAGGTTCACACTTCAGACATTGCGACCGACGGACAGGGACATGATCGACGGCAAGGGACATGGTGGGCGCGGACTTGACAGATCCCGCATTTACCACATGGAAAAGTTGGGTTGACGCTCGAATTCGAACCTGAATTGAGCGGATATGGAGCACAACTTTTCGGTGCCCCTCTCGCCTCTGCCCGCTCCATTCCATTTTCAGAAATGTTTGCGATAATGTAGTGAGTGACATTCCAAGCTCCGAAGAGTGGCCCTAGCATCCAAAGTCTATCTTCAACGCAGACTTCGTCGCATGATATGCTTCTCTCATCACGAAGCAGTAGCTGCAATTTTGATTGGATGGCCTGGACACCACTATCGCTAATGGAGTTGACTTGCAGTCCAAAAGGGGAGTTAGAGTTGTGGCTCTTGCATAATTGGCTTCGCCAATATATCTGGGCAAGGCGGGCAATTCCGCCATATGTGTCCCAAGCATCTGGGTCGTGATTGAGTTCTGATTGACGACTTTGTGTCAGGCCTCGCCAGCCAGTCAGTGTAAGTCGTCCTTGAATCATTTGGGTGTCCGACGGCCAAGCGGGAAGAGCACAGACAAGTTCATTCGATATCCAGTTTCCCACCCAAATCCTCGAGCTTGCTGTCGCCTGAAGATACGAGCTTCACAGTTGGCTTTTGGGTTCTTCCAGCATCCAAATCCCAGGTAGAAGGAGCCAAAGACCCTGTGGCGGGATATAGCGTCTCCATGCACGGCTCCACATGCCCAAGAAGCCAGTTCGATCTGCTAGATAGGAGATGGCGTGATGCCGGAGCATTTGTAGTCTCATCATGGGAATTAGGACGAACCCATCGTCAACTTGCACGAGGAAAACCAGGGGAGGCGCAAAGTGGTGGAGAGACATCGGTACTTTAGTGCAGTGCAGTATCACAAGGCAATGTCAAGGAGCAAGAGCCATGAGACTTATGGAAGCCATAGAAGCTGCTGAAGACTTCTATGTCGAAACGTTGCCTCCATGTCACATCTCACTGCATATCAGGTAGCATCTTTACTCACCGACACGCTTGCGACCTCGTTGGGCTTTACCCATCGTCGTCCTACTCCGTCTCTCGTTCAGTCGGCGGACTTCTCGTCGCATCGGTCGATTAGGCAGTCAGCATTTGCCATTCCTCCAGACAAATACCATTGACGATGCAGTCATATACATCATGGTATGCTTCACACAGTCATCGACGCAAAGTCTGCCTCATTGGCTTACATACGCTAGCTCCCCACCTCTAGCCAAGGACGGCGAGCCCGAAACCAGTCGATCGTGGGTAAAAGGCCAACTAAATGCTGATTGGCTCACAGAAAACAGCCCTATGAGCTACAGGGTTCATGGTTCAGGGATCACGGAGGCCCGTCGGCAGGGAAGGGAGGGGAGGCAGAGCATGAGCCAGGAAATGGCCCTGGCGTCAGCGTGGCATTTGAGGTGCAGCAAGAGGTGCAAACAGAATCGCGGGAGGCCATCGCGAGGCTGTGCCATGACCAGACGGTACACCGCTGTTGCGGCCATATTCGCGGTGAGCGAGACATGCCTTCGGACTGGGATACCGAAGATTCCATCCCATTGGACATTTCCCAGTTGTGGGAGGAACTTTAGAGTTCAGATGAGGTGTAACTTAAAGTTTCTATCATGGCCAAATGGTCATTTGCAGGATTGCAGTAGTGGGTGGGAATGATGCTTTGCCAGGCGCTGCTTTCTCACTCCCAATCTCTCCTTGCTAAAGTATCTCTGTGAGAAGGAATGGAAATGGGCTCGAGTTACCTCCCACATAGCGTGATTGCGGTCCTCAGGACCGGTTAGCAATGAGTGCACCACCTTGATCGGTAACGTTCTGAAAGATGCAAGACTATGGATGCCTTACAATCAAAGAATCGGTATTTTGCTACTCGGTGCCGGTGATTTGCACTTTTGCGAACACCACCATTTATGACAGCTTCGTCTAGGCGACAAGCAAAACATGCAGGACTTCAGATCAGATCTCCTCAGTGCTGCTGGCTAATTATAAGGTCCATGCACTGTCGTTTATCGACCTATCAAATCCACATCCCTCGCTCCAGTGTGCGAAGTATCGAAAGCGGCAAACTGCATTCGGGACTCAAAATCGCAGGGAGTGGTAATTGCCCAACCCGATTCCGCATCAATGGATCCACGTACGAGATTATCAATACTTTTTTACTTGGACACAAAACCACCAAACATAGTCTGCATGATAGGACACTGATGGATTCAATGGTGCTCGAGAGAAAGATCCTCGATCGTCGCAAAATTAGAGGAGATTTATATAATCTTGTAATGCATTGTGTCGCCAACGAGAAGTCTCTGGCCCAGTAAGAGAAAGAAGTGTTGTAAGATGTCCAGCGCATTGTTTGAGCAAGGACGTTGCACTGCCAATCACTTGCTCAGAACCCCGGACCTCGAACACCAAGCTTCTGACAACGGAAAGCCGGCGGGCGGCAGGCTCATTGCGATACTGCCAATCATTACTCGGCTGGGCCCTTCTCCTGAGTATAAGGCTGAAGGATCACAGGAAGACCTCAATATCCGACACTCTGCAGTGACTAGGATGACAGTTTCTTCCAGGCAAAAGGAGACTTAGGCTCGGGTCGACTTACCACGGCTTGGCGACCAGTGATTGACCCTCGTTTCGCATGCGGTTGGCTTGCTGTTGTGGTGAACTGTTACAGACGCCCAAGGTGGACAGCAAGGGCCTATCTTGAGCGATAGATGCACGATGCATTCATGGTGATATGAATCAGGTTCCAGTTCTTGCTAGTCTTGGAGGTGTTCTTGTTTTGGAGCGCCAGAGACAGGTCGAATCTGCCTCGCCTACCAAGCACCGTCTGATGTTGGAGCCGAAAGCGTGGAGCCAAGGCTGATCGACAGGGGAACGCGTCCCCAATGACCCAGTCGCAACGATGTCGTTTCTCCTCATTAGACTCGAGGACGGTTGGAACATGACGCATTGCTTGTTTGCTGCTCTGCTACTCCCTAATGACTGCGGACAGCAACAGTGTGGAGATACTGTGCTACTGTATGATGCTGCAACATGATCACACTGTGCAAGTTATTTCTGTTGCATAAAACAATGCTCGATGCGATCATTTGCTAAGCCATGAGGCTGTGCTGCCACTATTTTGAGCTCTATTTTTGGACCCTGTCCTCGGCTGTCCACGGGGGTGGTCGTAGTTCAACCAATCATTCGGTCAGGAATGTGGCCTGAGCCACTTTCATGGTTCCGACAACTGGGACCAGATTTGGCGGGGAAGGGGTGTGCAATGAAGGTTCGTGATGGTGCTGAGCGGCCGACTATGGCTGGTGTGGTTTTCGTTGCGATGCTGTCTGTACCTCATTCTGCTCGGTGTAGGACAAAGCCTGGGGGGCGTCACGGTCTCCCGCACTGCTGGATCGAGAACAAGTTTCTGGAAGCCTGTTGTGCTTGCACTTGTACTTGTGACCAGAAAGAATACCATCACAACTGTTCTACAGCGAAAAGGCAGGCGGCACCCGTTGACTGACTGGTGTTGGTATTGCCTCGGTTGGCAAGATAGACTTTGAAGCATCTCCAGGATCGCCCGTACGCACTCTAAGTCAATAATCATCCTTCCTCATCAAACAATCAATTCTGAATTGGCAGCAAAGTCATCAGCATGGCCACCCAGCCAGCCGGCCAATCAATGAGTGACATTGCTTTTGTCTGGATGGTTGCCTTTTATGACCATGGCGAGTCATCAGATCTGCCTCCCCACGCATCCAGATCCAGATCTGTCGAAGATCTCGATGGCTCCAATTCTGGCAGAAGAATGGACTGATAGGAAGTTCACGATAATCTCAAAGCGTTCTAGTACGCAATCTAGCCACCACAATACTGTCTGAAAACGGGCAAGTCAAGAAGATTAAGAAGTTCCCCGCCGGCTAGCAAGCTGAGACGATGCTTAATCAAGCTAATAAGATCTACGAGCTCAACCTAGTTGGGCCCTGGGCCCTGTCAGTCAAGTCCGTGCAAATCCGGTGGCCTGGCGCAGTGTAGTCAGTGCAGTGCGGCGCTGTGCGGGTGCCAGCAAAAGAAACGGCTACTTTTTGCGACGGTGTCTTACTCCCTCCCTACACCCAGCGACTGGCCTACGAAGTATGAATGCCATCGATCCGTGGATGTCTTCGATGTCTTCGAAATTCTAGAGCGAGACACTAACTGAATACATTACAAGTAAGAAGTCCCTTTTCGCGGGAGCACAGGACCATGTTGTTCGAGAGGAGCTTAGAAATAAGTGAAAGGAATGAGGAAAGAGGAAGACGCTAGCCGGGACTTGGAATGGAAAGGGAGTCGAGGGTGACGAGAGCACGGAGCATGAATGTGGAGACGAAGATGAAGATGAAGATGAACGTGAACATGAAGGGCGAATGGCAAGAGGAGGGGAGCCCTGAAGGCAGCTCTGTGATTGGTCAGAGCTACGAAAGCTTGGTTTTTTGGACGGAAACACCCTTTGCTTTGCTTTCTTTTTGCCTTCACTCACTCCCTCCCCCTGCTTTCATTTACCTTCCTTCCCCCTATCCTGTTCCAACACTCAACCTGGTAGGTGCTGCTTCTTTTCCCTCTCCTGGCGGAGTCTGCTTGGATCAACGCGATCCAAATCTTGCCGACTGCAACGACTCGACTCGACTCGACCCGACTCAAGTGACACCCACCCGGACAACGCGAGAAGAGAAGGCCCTAAACATGCAGCTCCCCCTGATCCCCTGTTCCGGATCCCTGATCACTTCCACCCAAAGATTACCCCCCAGCCCATTCACACTAGTGCAAATCACTGCCAAGGAGCATACCTCCATAAGGCTGTGTTCCTGTCGCTGTCTGTCATAGGGCGTTTGGGAAGCTGGCGGTGTGTTTCTGGGTCACTCTGGGGTAGGGTAGAGAGGGCAGTGAGGGGACTGAGGCGATCAACTAGCTAGCTGCAAGCCACATGGAAAGTCAAGAGCTGTGATGGACACTTTCGTCTTGGTCTTGGTGCACAGCAAAAGTGCACTTCCAGATGGGGGGTGCGGCAGTCGATGGTACTTCGTTATGGGCATCGTGCAGCAGCAGCAAATCAAGAACGAGATTGCTTGCTGCGAACAGGACAGGACCAGAAGGATTAGGGGAGGCCGACTCTGGCTAATACAGCACAATACTGACACTTACGATGCGATGCATCACGACCCGCCAGTAAGGCAGATAGACCAAAAACATCCCGAGGTGCACTCATACGAAGGAAGTACTCTTTGCAGCACAATCCATGGAGCTTGGTCCAGTGCCATAGGCGAGTTTGGGAGGTATTTGGGTACGTAGGTACCTTTGTTATCACCGCGCCGGTACTTTATTTGGGCGGTCCTTTTGTCGGTACCATTGCAGCGATCAGTTTCTATCTATGGGGAGGGCCAAGGGGAAAGGTTGGGCTCAAAGGATGGGATGGGATAGGATGAGCAGCACCAAAAGACGCTGTGGTCGGCAACAGGACACACCGAGCAGGGTCGATAGTTGTCCCTCTCCGGTCCTGTGTGAACGAGGAGATGAGAAGAGATGAGAGAGATGATGAGATGATGAGATGATGAGATGGTGAGATGAGACGCAAAGTTCATTAGTCCACGACAATAGGCGGGCATTTGAGGTCACACCTGGCTATCGTGGACCGTCCAGTGCAGTGCCCGCCCCCCTTTGCCCTCCTCTACTGTCTATCCGTACCAGTACCAAAATGGCCTGCCAAAGAATGAAAGGGCTTACAGGACCAGGACCAGGACCAGGACTGTGCATGGACGTCCACTCACTAACTCACTCCCTCCCCTTGTATCCCTGGGAAGGAAAAAGAATGCCACCCAACTCACCAACCCACCAACCCACCAACCCACCCTTCCCCTGCCACAGCCCTGCCCCCCTGGACCCTGGCTCCCCCCCGGCTGCGCAATATCCATTTTGACCTGGTCGGTCACCACTAAACTAACTAACTGCTCTGTCTGCTCCAACCCGCTCGATTCGACTCGACTCGACTCGACTCGACTCGACTCCACTTCACTCACTCCACTCCACTCCAAATAATTATTATAATCTGGAGATGCCCGCCCACACAAGCTACCCTAGGCTCCGATCCCATATCTCTCACCCTCAGATCCATCAACGTCCAATCCGTACATACATATCAAGGTCGTCCCCCTCTTCAGTCCATTCCAGGCACCGATCAGCATCAGCATACATCAGCATACATCATCTCTCATCTTTCTACTTACCCACATACATACATACATACTTACTCACTCTGTCTCGATTCACTTCCGAACCCAACACATCCCCAGCCAGCACTTCACTTAACGCTTCACACATAAATAACTATCCTCCACGCCGCAGCCTTTGATATCATCCTTCTGTCTCAGATCATAGCAGATCAACATCCATCCGCCGCCCTTTCCGTCCCTGGTCCGACATCCCCACTGCGCTCCCGCTTCTATCATATACGAGTCGACAGGAGCACATCTAGTCAAGGCACTTTCCCTTGGCCCCAACAAACAAGTTGTAGTAACTTCCGGTCCCAAGGTATGCTTTCACACCTTCAATCAGTCTTTTGAGAGTGCGGAGCTGATTAGAAGTAGACGAGAGGTTGTGGCTTCAACCCCCAGACAACAGCCAGCCGTCGCCGTCTTCAAACTCAATCACAATGGTCTCAATTGCCGAAACCACTTACCACATGCTCTCGCGACACATGAGCGACAACGAGGGAGTCGATTTCCCTCTTTACCCAGATCCAAACATGTTGTCTCACAACTTCCCCTTCGGCGGACAGAACTTCAACATGGATACTGCATATGCGTATCCGAGGACACAAGAGGCATATCCTACGAGTACTGAATTGAACTCATCCACCATGTATGCCGAAGCACCGCAATATTCTCTCGAGTCACCAGATCTTCGAGCAGCACCCTCGAATTACTCGACAGCATCTGGACCTTCAGCGACATCCTCCGCAATGGGATCTCCCCATTCAATTCATGGACATGTTGTCCCGGTCCCTGAGTGGGCCCCACATGGACTCGGGTTGAACCCCGGTATTGTCCAGTACGACAACTATAGCCATGGCAGCAGCGACTACAGCTACCAGCAACCTACAGGTATGGACGACTTCGCTTTAGAGTTCAATTCAACCAAGCCCAGTTTTGTTGGTGAGTGCAAAAACGTCTCTACATCAGGGTCTCGTCAGCACGGTTCGATATCTTCCAATTGCGAGTCATTTTCTTCTTTATCTACTTTTGTCACTTCTCCAAAGGCTGCGGATGCCACAATGTCAATGGCCTCGCCAATCACACCAGTCAGCGCGGTTCGGACGGACTTCAAAGACGACATTTTCAAATCCCCTGTTTCTTCTTTTTCCATATCTCCTTCAGATTCTCGGCGACCTTCGCAAACATTCAGTGCTCCTCTTTACGCTTCATCGAGCACCAATTCTCGGGGTCAAGATATGCGCTCTCCGGTTTCTTCTGCCTCGCAAAGTTATCCTAAAGAGGCATCCCCATCTTACGCCACATATCATCAAACTCCTTTCTTTTCTCAATCTAGTGGCAGTTTCGTTGCGCCTCTTGAATCTTCTTGTCGGTTTCCTCTGTCAATCCAGCGTTGTCCTTTATCAACCGTTCCGAAATGGACCCGTTGGCTAACATATTCTGCTTTAGATCCATCCATTCTGCACCCTCAATACACTGTCCGCCCAACCTCCGCCACCCAATCAAATGACACTTCTGTCTATCCACCACCAACATATCCTGGATCGCCATCATTGTCACATATGTCGAGAAGTCCAAGACCGATTAAGCAAGGGAGTCAATCACCTTACTCATATGCTTCATCATATCCTTACCCACCACCTCGTCGACCATCCATCCAATCCTATGACAGCCAAGATGGCAATTTCAGCAGCGAGGAGTCGAAAGAAAAAGGAAGATGCACATATCCTGAGTGCGGAAAGGTCTTCAAAGACTTGAAAGCACATATGTTGACTCACCAGAATGAGCGACCAGAGAAGTGCCCGATCCAAACTTGCGACTACCACATCAAGGGCTTCGCGCGCAAGTATGACAAGAATCGACATACCCTTACCCATTACAAGGGTACCATGGTTTGCGGATTTTGCCCTGGTTCCGGCTCTGCGGCAGAAAAATCGTTCAACCGCGCTGATGTTTTCAAGAGACATCTGACATCGGTCCACGCTGTTGAGCAAACACCACCAAATTCGCGGAAGAAGACCTCGGGCAACGTCAACAGCACCAAAAAGCTCTCTGGATACGCACCCGATGCTACTGGCAAGTGTTCGACATGCTCTGGTACCTTCAGCAATGCTCAAGACTTCTACGAGCATTTGGATGATTGTGTTCTTCGCATTGTCCAACAAGAAGAGCCATCCGAGGCAATAAACGCAGCTAGACTCGCCGAGGTTGAGCAAGACCAAGCTGTACACGAAACACTTCGCAACAATGCGCTCCCAATCACCACCACCAATGTCTACTCAGCAGATGAGGAAGAAGATGAGGAGGATTTTGACGACGAGAACGACGATGACTTCGCTCTCCGCACGAAGTCACGGAAGAACAAGAACCGTAACCCCGCTAACGGGGTCCAAAAGTCCCGTGGACTCACGCACTCGAAGGGAGGCGTGACGTTGAACACCAAAGGCCGCAAGAAGCGCAAGGACTACCCTTCCTCATGGGGATGCCCCACTTCACAGATGAAGATGAAGAAGCGAGTTCTTTGCGTCTTCGATGGCCCACGTCGTCTCTGGAAAGACGACATGATGCTGGATACGGACTACGAAGTCCGCATGAAACTCCAGAACGAGAAGGCGTATGTCACCGACTTGGACGTCCAAACGATGAGACGAGCAGATGCCTTTCACAACTCCACAGAAGAGGAGAAAGGCCCTTGGGTGGCCGACGATCTCACCGGTATGGACTTGGAGAAGTTGATGGAGGTCAAGCACGAGTAACGACCTATCATCTGACTTCATGATATATGTGTTCACGGACATACTCTTCTAATGTTACCACATATTTTGACATTTATCTTTTTCGGCGTACAGGTTTTGGGAACTAGGGACGATACCATTGCGAAAAGACAAAAGCTCTTTCAAAGTCATCAGCATCAATCTGCATTTTATGCAAGCATCAGAGTCTGGATTTTCTGAGCGTCATATATACTTTTGTTTTCTTAATTTTTTCGAACTTGTTCGGCCGCGGGCCGGTCCGCTTGCATGCTCTGCAGTCATAGCTGCCTAACTATCCATCCATCAACGGGAGAGACGATGCGTTAGTAGTAAAGTAATTGTCAAAGAAGAGTTGACTCTTCAATCAACAACATCTTTCTGGATCAATCATCATGCACCATCGCTTGCCTGTGAATGCCCTTGCATTTGACTTTGAGTCCCTTCTTCGACGTTAGTCACACTTGCAGGTACTGCGAGCCAAAGTACTCGTATGTGTGTGCAATGGTCATGAGACGAAAACAGGCGGCCTCGTCCCGACATCTCGCAACCTAAGAATAAACAACCATTCAAGGCTGCGGCACAGCACAGCCTCCTCCGAAGACCCTGACCCCCCTCTCTCTCTCTGCCTTTGCCACACTGCCAGGGTTCCAAAGACACGCTAAACGAGGGGCAATGTGGTCCAAGCTCAAACGACACGACCCCTCCCCTCCCCTCCCCTCCCCTCAGCCCTCCTCGAGAAAAAGCGCTCCACCAGAGCTTCATCAACAAACACAGCCTCGTCTCAAATTACGAGCAAAACAAAACTGGACACCACAAAACAAAAGAAGATAGCCATATCGACGATGCTGACCGACAAAATTAGACTCAGTGGACCGGAGACCAACGAACCAGAAGACTACCTCTCTTCTTCCCTGGCAGTTATATTCCCTGACGATATCACCAACCAACACGGCGACCGCGAGAGCTCAGTCCTGTATCTCTCCCCGTCACACGGCTCACTGGAACTCACGCTCGCAGACCCCCAGGGAGAAGATAGCAGGAAACTGTTCAGTCATTTTCTGTGGAATGCGGGTGTGCAGCTCGCAGAGTTCATCGAGGAGGGGAGGAGCATACTTGGTGCCGATGGACAGGAAGAGGGCAGAGAAGAGTGGAGCGTGAAAGGGCAGAGAGTTCTGGAATTAGGCGCTGGGACTGGACTGGCGGGCTTGATGGCAGGATTGGAAAGCGCGGAGAAGGTCGTCATTAGTGACTACCCTGCGCTGGAAGTCCTGAAGAATATCTCGGCAAATGTGGAGCGCAATATCAAGCCTAGGAAAGCGAAAAGTCCTACGGCTATTGCAGACGTTGAGATTCAGGGCCATGAGTGGGGAGAGTTGGATGATGCATTCTCGGTTGAGAACAAAGGGACTTTTGACAAGATATTGGTTGCTGATTGTCTGTGGATGCCATGGCAACATAAAAACTTATTGAAGAGCATTTCATGGTTCTTGAAAGATGGAGAAGGCAGGGCCTGGGTGGTTGCGGGATTTCATACGGGGAGGGAGAAGATGAGGGGGTTTTATGAGAAAGAGGCCTTAAAGGAAGCAGATTTGGAAACTGTCAAGATCTGGGAAAGGAATGCTGAGGGGCTTGAGAGGGAGTGGCTGGAGAATCGCGGGGTTGAAGATGTGACCGAGAGAAAACGATGGCTGGTTGTTGGGATCTTGAAAAAGAGGGTTGGCTAAAGATTTTCTCTACTGTTGACAGCAATCCTTTGCAACCCACTACCGATGGAGCTAACATAGGGTTCTGGACCATTCCAAGAAGGTCGCAGCTTGAGTGTCAAGCGTGGTCAGCTTATGGCACTGTAACATATGACTGGCAAAAGCGTTTGTAGTTAATGGAATGACGTAGTAGATAGGATACCCACATTTTGAATCGAGTTTGGGAAAAGAAAACTGCATGTTTTCTTGATTAAGCGAATAGCTTAGCAAAATAATATCTGCCGGCCTCTTTTATGGCTCACTACTCTCGTCAATAGTATACATGTGGACTTATGGAAGTCCGAAGGAAGGACTCGCTGCCATCCAGCACTTGGTTGACAGCGAAGCCCAAAATCATCTTAAAGTCCATGCCTCAAGAGTCCCTGTCTACCACCTGAATTACAAACTTCACCTCTCCATCCATCCATTCAGTTTGAAGTACTGATGCTATAGCCCCTCTCCAAGTCTCCTCATCATATACATTCACCAAGCCTGTTGGACCAAGGACTTTAATACTGCTCGGTTGTTGTTCTTGACTTAGACCACCCGTCAAATTATGAATATGCTGCAGCAAGCTTACGAAGCCTGGACAGGCGCTTGGGCGTAATGTGACCTGCGGGTGAAGTCGTCGACCATGATGCATAAGATTAACGAGGTAAACAACGTCCACACTGCTTTCACCGCCTCCTTCCTGGATACTTGGGCCTGGCTCCTTCAAAGCTCCATCAGGTTGAGCATGTCCGTTGGGTTGGTAAGAATCGTTGATTGTGTAATGATAATCATTGAGCTTTGGGTCTACTGGGGACTGCTGATTGGAAGTGACGCTCTTTCGTCTGAATTCTGGCTGTAGGGTTATTTCTGATGTTGGAGTCTGTGATTTTCGACAGTGTCCCTGTCTAGCAGGATCTGATTTTGATCTCTTCTCTTGCCGGGTTTCCAGTGCATACAGTCGTTGCCTCTCGTTGGTCACCATTCGGCGCATAAGGGGCGTTACCAGTGAGATGATCCTGACAACACAATTAGATCTTCAATAAAACGGAGAGCGTTCTGACTTACTTGTTCTTCATCTGAGGCCACTTCAATTTTCGAAGCTTGCCTCCTATAATCTCCTCTGTGAAGCAACGTGCTCCCCATCCTTCATCCTCCAAGAACGACTTCACACAGGCGAAGAGCTTCAACTTGACCATGTCCGTATCTCCCCTTCCCCGACTTCCTACGCAATCGCCTCGCTCTGGATGATTCGGGTCCAACATGTAAGCTTTGGCGGCGGATTGTAGACTGAGAAACTGTTCGGCAGTAAGCTCGAGGGAGGTGAATAACTTTGACATCGGCGCACCTGGATTTGTCAGTTTTGCTTTCCAAACTGAATGGAGGGGTTTACTCACGGGTATACTTCTTGGATGCTGTTGACGGCCGTCTGAACAATGCGGTAGCCGAGTGGAGACCAACAGCTCTTGCATCTGCAGTTGGAACCGGGGAGATGTGCCGCTCAGGTGTAGACATACTACCCTCATTCTCTCCCTCTTCAGGGCCCCATAGCTCTCGTTCCAAAGCCAGTTGATCTGCGTCCTCCTCAGGAACCTTCTTGCGACGCTTCGAAGCATCGCGAACCAGCATTGATGACTCTGAATCCGGCTGATGTGCTTCATCTTGTTCATTTCTCTTGCGCTTGTTGTTCTTCTCGAATGGATCGAAGCTTCGCTTGAAATATCCGTAAGCATCAGACTGGGAAAAGAGCGCAGAGCTGTCGCCCACCTGGCTGCGGTCCTCCTCTGCAGCGTCAACCCCCTCAGCTGTCGCGGCAGCCTGAAGCAAGCTTTCGAAGTGGTCATGATCATTGGAAGCAGCCGACGCGCGAGACCCAACGACCGGAGACTGTGGAGGCTCGTAGCTTGCAAGGCTTTCAAGAAGAGCAGCTGGATCCTCTAGCTCCTCTTGAAAGCTGGTCTCCAGCCCTGCAATGAGGTAAGTATCATCTTCATCATCTTCGAACAAATAATCGAGGTTGGAATCTGCACCATTGAGATCCTCGGCGCGTCCATCTGCGCCATAATTGTCAGCGGCTCCATTTTGAAGATCTTGCAGTATCGTAGAGGCTTGATCTGTCGCGGTTGTCCTGGTATCAGGCGCCATTTATAGATGAAGTTTTGAGCTGGTTACCAATTCGAGGAGTTTGAGTTGTTTGCACAAGGCTGGATCCCCACTAAACGCACCACGCTCCACGCTAGTGGGCCATGACATGACATGGACATGTTAGCTTGAAAAAGGTACTGGGCTCGATACCAGGAAAAGTCGCAAAATCTCACCGGGACATTGAACAATGGATGAATTGTCACACCTTTTGAATAGTGCTTGGCTATAGACGTGTCCTATTATCTCCTGGACTCTGAGACCAGGTCCTGGTCTTATATAGTAATAAACTCTAGAAACGATAGCTGGAAGCGAATTGGTCCTGGTGGACTACTAATTCCGGGTTGGATGCTGTCTCAGAACACAAGTCAGCTATAATGAAACTATAATCCCATCTGTTTTCTGCAGCTAACGTCTGTATGCTTTCCATTTTCTGTATCCTTTATATGTGTGGTATATCATAAGCCATAATCATCAATCATCAATCATCATTCGGAATCGTAGAAATAGAACAAAATTCCCGCTCCTAGTGTTGTCACTCCTGCTTCTTATTACCAGTATCCCACGTACTGGCTTTGCTCATGGTTCGCTTTCGCATCATAGCCATAATAGTCCTTTCCATGTCTTCGCTTCCCTTTTCAAGATCCGCATCTTCCCTATTATACCTCGCCTCTCTCTTCCTCTCCCAGACATACCAAATTCCAACAATGATCGCCGTGACTGGTAGAGTCACTACCCAGTAGATCCAGAATTGATTCGATACTTGAGGTTGATCAGAGTCCTGAAAGTTGAAGAAAGTCATGGAGAATACAGAGGCAAGATAGGCACCGGGACTGTGAAGAGTGTTAACACTTGAAGTTACCAAAATACTACGAGGCTAGGGAAATTCGTCTCCAGTGAAGCGAGTTGCCTTGTGCACCAAACTGCCACCAAAACCCAACCTCGCTTCACCGGTCACGAATTGCCTCAGCCTCGATATGAGAACGATTTAAAAAAAAGAGCGCTCGAGCTTTAACAAGGATTATAATAGAAAAGATGCTTACAGAAAGACGGCACCTAGGAGAGAGATGATTTTCATAGCTGCGGAATCTCTTTTGCTGGAGTGGGCGAGCTTGCGCTGCTCACCGGCCATTTTGAAGTTCAGTTTACTCTCCTTTTGGGCGATGATGTTGTACAGCTAAGCTCTGTCAATTTACGCTTCAAATTTTCTAATAGGGGAAACTCACAGCACTTCTCTGAATCTCCAACCGCTGCAAGGTCGTATGAGCATAACTCTCAATCCCCTGCAGCTTTACCCTATAGAACTCCATTCTTGCAAGCATACTAGCTTGGAGTGCTTTCATAGTCTTCTCTTGTCTTCGTTCAGGTAACGCGGTGTAGAACTTGTCCATCGCAACCTCAATTCCGCGTAAGATCTCCAGGTATGCTTTCGGTCTTTTCCAGAGAACTTGGCTATGGCACTCTACCAAGTCTCTATTGACAGCATCGAGATCTACGACTCCTTCCTTGACATACCCTTCTCTTTCTTCGATCTCGCTCCGCATGCTCACAGCATGTTCTAGTCGTCGGAGCCAATCCCGTGCGTCTCGCTGCTTGATGTCCGTCTTGAAGGATACATCGTGGGAGAAGATGATGATCGGAAGCAACATGGGATGTCCAACTTGTAGCACGCACTCTTTCAAATGCTTGATGCATTCAACAATGTCAGACGATGGCGTTCCCTTGGCGAAGCCAGTCGTAATCCCATTGTTGACATGGTGAGAGAGCATGAGCTCCCAGCCACGTGTATAGCCTTTCTTTCTGACATCACTCTTGCGATACACAATTTCTAGAGTCCGTCAGATGTTTGTTGTCAGACGCAAATCAGATATGGAAATATACGAAGGTGGGGATTCTCTTCGTCCTGATCCCACGCGGCCCAGAAAAACGGCCCAACAGCACTTGTGCTCTCAATTGCTCGGTATGGAAGATTCAGCGTCACTACCATCGACTTATACACTTCGGGTTTTAAACTGATAACGTGTGGTGTGAAGGTTTCTGGGTGTTGAGCATTCTGTTGGAGACTTGGCAAAGTCAGCTTCTGGCCCGGGAAATCCCCAAATTCATCCCAACTTCAAGCCGGAAACACTCACATCAATCTCATTGCCGCTAGTTGTACCACTCCATCTGGAAGCTTCGGAGGAGCAAATGCGCCCTATGTATCATCCCAGTCAGCTTCTCGAATGTCGGTTTGTGATGTCGCAGATCGTACCCTACGGTTGAGATAGTTCTCAAATTCATCTGGTGTCAGTGGATGCTCCTCGACTGTATTGAAGCTCGGATCCTGGCATTATCAGCTTCTCATGCCCATTCTAGCTCAATTGAGTACCCACTGAGTATGAGAAAAGCTCGAGGTACGTCGTCGCCTCGGGTACATTCTTGCAGCGATCCACGTTCGCTTTGAACATATAATCATCCATTGCAGAAGTTTAACACAAGGGCATCGTCCTCGATCTGCCGTCCAGGTACGATATCGCAGCAATCAATGAGACAAATCGTATCAGCAACTCAAAGGATAGGAGCAAGCAGAAAACCCATGATTACAAGAGAGAAAGAGGGTGAGGACAAAATCCAGACCGCACTACTCGGTCTCGGTCTATGCTCGTCTATCTATGCAGCAGCCCGCCGCTGTTACTTGTAAGCCCAACCCCGCCAAAAAGCTGTGAGGTCTTTTATTTGCTCGCGAAGCATGTCACTCTTATGATGGCGGGGCTCGATACGGCTCTAATTCCCTGCGAGGCTGGGGATGGGGGCAAAGACAGGGACTTGATTGGCATCTTGTACGATTGAACGGGCTGATCCGCAAGAAAATGTGTGGAATCATATCAAAATCGAGGAGATATGGGGACATCCCGGGTCACGGAATGTCTTGCATTGTACCTCCGTACCGAGTGTATGTTCTTCAGGCTGTACAAGTTGGTACTTTGTGGCTCTTGCTAACTACCTCGGTGTTTGTTGCAGCGTGCAAGACAGAACTGAAGGCGAGTAGTGAAAGCAGAGATTACTACAGCGGTAATGACTGATGAGGGGGAGAAAAAAGAAGCTATCTTTGCCTGCACCGATTAAATAAATTGTTCTGGCATGGCCATGCTGATAGGGTAATCTCGAGCGCTCTCTAATTGGCTCCCTGGCAGCTCAGTCAGCACAATGACGAAGAGTTTCAAGGCGCATCACGCATGTCCAGACCCGAAAGATTCCATCTGGAAAGAACCCACAGAACTTTCGACGCCAAATTCGATGGAAGCCTTTGCCTCGACTTTGCTATGATGCATATCACAGGAAAGGCCGCTTCGCCAGTCGGCTCGGAGATATTCACTGCCATCGCCCTGTTGATCATCAGTCTGGGGGTTCTACTACTCTTGCGCCATTACCTACCACTCAGGACGACGGCTGCGTACCTTCTGGTTCCGATATTCTTTGCGCTTGGGCTACCGGCTAGTATTATACTGCTTGTACCAATAGATCTCGCCTCCAGCGCAAGGAATCAAGATGCTGGAAGTCGGGGAATTTGGCTGCCTGACAGGTTGCTTCTGGTCGGATGGAGGATCTCGTACTGGCTAACATTTGCCTTGACATGGTATTCCATCAAAGCTCTGAGACTGGTAGAAAGCTTCTAACAAGAAACACAGGTTTATCCTACCGATCCTCGCAGAATACGCAGACGCCGGATACAGAGACCCGAGAGGACGGCTGCTCTTCTCACTAAGAGCCAACGCGCAATACCAGGCACTGTTATTTGGAGTCGGTATTGTTGGAATGATCTATGTTTTTATTACGCAAAAGGCCTCCTTTGCCTCGCTGAAAGCAACTGTCATGGCACTGGCATACTGCTGGGGTTTGATGTTGGCGATATATCTCATGGGACACGGGCTTGTTGCCCTACCGAGGACGCTATTCAGGAACGCAAGCATCAGTGGAAGGTTAAAACGGATACAAGCTACAGCTGCAAAGGTTCACGAGAAAATGGAAGATGCGATTCAGAACTTGGAAGATCTTGAGGCTCAGGTCTCAGAACTGGCCCAGCGGAAGACCGGATCAGCCAGTAAATTCAAAGATTGGATCGAGGACCTTGCGGATGATTCACATCTCCCAGAATCTCGGCCGAGGACTTTGACTCGACGCATGTCTGCCCCAAGAGTCAATGTACCGAATGTGATCACAGAGCGATACTTGGCAGAGTTGAGTAGGCAGCTCAATAGAGCTCGCCATAGCCGTGCGCGATACCTTGATGAGTGGGATCGATTATTACACGATGCTGTCCAAACCCAAGCAGTCCTTGATTCTGCCGGGTCGAAGAGGATAGAGATTGGACAGGCTTCCCCAGATGCACCTTTGATGGAACGTCTCACCATTTTGACGCCATATACACGATACCTCTACCGCTACTTCTTTCTTCCGTATATGAGGATAGGCCTAGGCATCTTCTTATCATTTGCATCATTTTGCATCATCTGGTCTGAAGTGATCAAGTCAATAAACCCGCTTCTGTCAATCATCGCCGTTACAGTCGTGCATCACCCAACAAGTGAACGTGGACAGATTGGATTTGCTGGTCAGGTCATTGCAGCGTGCTGGATTTCCTATATGTATGTAGCAGCACTGACTTCTTTGACCGAAATCAAAGTGTGGCGTGGAAGGGCGCTGGTGAAAAGAAATACTCATGGAGAAAGCGCAATGTGGTATGCTATGCAGGTTGCAAAGCTATCGGTACCGTTGTCTTTCAATTTTCTGACCTTCCTGGCTCCGGATATCTACGAGGACACGGTATTTTACAATTTCCTGGGGCAGCTAATCCAATTGACACAACTTGGAGCGTGGTTCGACTGGTTGTTCCCTACCTTTATCCTCGTTCCCGTCTGCGCAACTCTCTTCAACCTTTATGGGAAAGTGAAAAATTGCATCGGATACGGTGGGGTCATTGATGATGACGATGACGAAGAGAACGAATCTGGGTATGGTACTGGGTCCTGGCGCGAAGGCAGGGATTTGATCGAGCGAGAATTGCAAGGCCACTCTTCTCTAGGAAGCCTCGCGGCAGACCGACGTCACGTCCCGAACAATCCCAATAATCGCGCTGCACCTACAGTATCGGTTCCTCCAGCCCAGAGACGCGCTTTAGGTCAGGCATCAGCATCGGGACCGGGTGTGGTAAGTCCAGCTTCTCAAGACAAAGCCCCATAGTTGGTCCTTTGTCAAGGAGTGTTCCTTGCTCTGCTCAGACATCCAGACTCTATCGAGTTACATTGAGCAATATACTGACATCGACTGCTTAGGATCCTCAACAGCGAGACACCGCCCCCGAAGATGAGAACTTTTTTGAGGCCTTCGGGCATAGAGTGAGAAATACCTTCGACACAGTACAAACACCAAAATGGTTCCAAAATGTCGGAGAAGGCATCAAACGGCCGAAATGGATGGGTGGAGACGGTGATGATCAGGCAGAGCCGAGTCGCAGTGGTAGTGATTTCACTCGTTGGTTTGGTGGTGGCAGGTCCGAGGGCCAGGTACGATTATAGATGGTTTGGGTTGTTTTCATGGCATAGCGGGTGGAGTTTTGAAGGAGGTTTGTAGCAATTGATTGGACGGTACCACGTAAACTTCCGATTTCAATATGTATACACCTAATACTGTAATGAAGACACAATTAGACATACGGGGTTTGTACACCCAGTTTCTTCAAAGTGTACATCATATCAAGGGCTGTAGTATTGATGTTGACCTAAATTAAGTATTCCCTTCGTGTACAGATGACTTTCCCTCATCAATCATAATGCCAGATCTATACAAACTGGAATCTCTACCCGGCCCCTCAGTCATCGCTTTCCCTTTCGCCCTTCCCCTCAGTACTTGCCCCTCCAGCAACACTTCCCACAAACTCCTGGTACTTGAATACCTCCCCCCTCTTGCCCAATCCACTCGCATGCTTCCCAAAAGCCCTCCGTCCCGTGAATCCACTCATAACTCTGTCAATTTCGCGTTCTGTCAAAGCTTTCTCGCCTGGATCGGGTGCCGTGTGCAGCAGAGCGTCCCTCAATTCAGACAGGTCTACCTGTCCGCTATCATCTTCATCGAAAGCTGAGAACGCGGAAAGAAGCTCAGCTGAGGGACTGAGTGCTGCTAGCTGCCCAGCAATTGTGTTGAGAAATGTGGGTAGGGCGACTGTCTGCGATGTAGAGGGTGGAAAGAATGCAGTAATATCTGATGCATTTGCGGAGAGACCTAAAACCATCATCAGCACGGTTTTATTGACCTCATTGCCGTTACTCGCCTAGTTGTGTCAACATATCCGCAACATCCTCCCGTCCAACTTGCCCATCGCTATCTCTGTCCAATATTTGAAAGCCCTCACGCAGTTCCCGGACCTGCGCGGGTTGTAATTTCGCAAGCGCATTGTTATCTCCCGTACTCCTTGCCGTCAACATTCCTCCGAATCCTGGACTCGCCGCACCTCTGGTAGGTGAAGCTTCCCTTTCTCTTTGCGCAGTTGCAAGACCTCTTGGTGTCCATGTACCTGCCTCTATTTCTGTATCTGGCGTTAAATTGTGCGCTAATCTCGAGGGTGTAGTTGTTGAAGCTGTAGCCATCTTCGTTGGGGAGGGATTTGGCGTGGATTGGCGCAGTGGTGATGGAGATGTGGGGTTACTCTCCGGACGCCTGAAGGGTGATGATCGCGGAGAGCCATAGGAAAGAGGCGATGGTTTATATGAGGCAGCCATGATTGACTATTCGTCGTGTATGTTGTTGCGCGGAAGTCGCGATGCAAGAGCAGGGTCGGACCTTGAGTTCGGTATTTGCTTGAAAAAGCAGGACACAGAGGAGCGCAACCCAATATTCAAGGAAACAGCGTTGGCAGTACGGATGAAGTCAATAGGTGTGAGAGATAGCCGAGCGTCGAGGCAGATTCCCTTTGGTTGTTGTTGTTGTTGTTCTTGTTGTTGTTCTTGTTGTTCTCCAAATGTTTAATAGTCTTGCGAATGCTGAGCTGTTCTGTTTGTATGTATTGTATTGTATGTAGTGCTCTCGTCAAGGTCGATGTAAACAAACAAGCTCTCGAAGCTAAAATGAACCGTAAGGCTGCACCTCAGCCGCCGATAGGCTTAACTTGGTCATCAACTCCACTTCGCTTCAACACACGCCCAGAAAGGCACCTCACGTTCCATTGGCCAGGCGCTCAGGGGTAAACTGTCTGCTGCAGTGCTACACACGAGGCGGCACCAAGGAAGCCATTATCCGCCAACCCTTTGCCCTTGGCCTTTGCGCCTATGGAGAGGAGAGCTAGAACCCCTATTCACATTATACGGAGGTATTACAAAAGCTGCAGTGCGACTTTGAACACAGTCAGTGAATGTGGCCGTCATCCCCCGTGATATGCAGGATCCCGCCTTCAATTCATGTAAACTGAAAAGTGTCAGAACGCCACGAGATTCGCGTTGTTCTATAGACTTCGGACTTTCTCCCTTACCGCTCCGCTTTCCATCCTCTCCTCATCCTCACATGTACGAGCACGCACGGTTCCCCTTCGATGCTTGCCGGAACCTTGTCTCTGCCAAAAGTGGAGCTGTCGCAGATATTGCCCAATTAATGTTCCGAGGGGGTATCAGCGATCATGGCATCCTCATATACAACCCCAATATACAAAATCAGAGAGCTCCAGATCTCACGGCCCGCCATGCAGCGTCCTACCACCAGAGGCACGACAGGCACGACAGGAACGACAGACACCAGGGATTCCAATGGTAGCATAGGTGCTGCCGGAGCTCGAAGGACATCGCTGTCCTCCTTTCCGTCCTCCAGATCTCCTAGCGCTATGTCGAGACACTCCAGACCCTCGAGGTCTCCCAATCCGCCAATGATTGATACCGACCGTACTTCAAATCCCAGTTCGAATTCAAAAACTCCATCAAGCGGAGTCTCCTCTCAGCACTCTTCACTGTCTGCGCCGAAGCGGTATAATCCAGATGCCCACCCAAGGAGGAAGCTCAAGTCACAGTACCCACGTGGGGAAGCAGAGAATCATGTTGAATATATTCTGGTGGCTTCGTTCGATATCGACAAAGGTCCCATAATGGAACACCAATATCCTGTTGCGATCACTGGTGATGAGCACATGTTGGCAGAGTTGATGTTGCCAGACCAGGCGCATGTTCGAAATCAGGACTGGACAATATTTTTTCTGCACAAGGATACAAGCCAAGAGGAGGAAGAGGCAGAGATGAAGGAAGAAAGGAAAAGGAGACGGCAGAGGAGGAAAGATAGAGCAGCTGGGTTACTCGGTCCCGAGGACGACGAATCTGCGGAGGAGGATGACGAGGAGGATCTCGACAGTGAGGACTCAGATGACAGTGAGCCAGAAGGTGGAGAAGGTCCGCCATTGATTTATGTCTTAAATTTGGTCAACACGAAGCAAGATAAGACTGCCAAAAGAGGGGCAGTTGTCAAGGCTATGGCTATATGCACGCGACATCCTTTCTTACATATTTATAAGGTAGGTGCTGGTGGACCCCTCGACTTTACTATATCTAACACAAAAATAGCCATTGTTATTGCTAGCCCTGGAAGAGTACTTCAAATCACCACACCCCGCGACGCTGGCGTTGCTGTACGAAGCAGTGAACACTATGGACCTGTCACTGATGCCGAAACTCAGTCTCTTGGAACGACATCTATTACAAGCAAGTGATAACAAGGACTTATTTGTTGAAAAGTTCGAGCAAATGATCCAGATACGAATGGCAGAGGATAGAGGAGAAGTTCCAGAGGGCGCAGCTGCCATGTCCGAAAGTCCTGAGCGGCGCATGGATCTCACTCGAAATGGGACGAAGGCACATGTGGTCGCCCATTCGATGTATTCGGTGCCGCGTGACACCCACGAATTTGAGACGAAAGTAATGTATAATGGAATTCCGATCCCTATCAAAGTCCCGGTAGCGGTGTCACCGGAGACTGTTGGAGACTTTTCTCTCATCAAGCTCATCCAGACTTTTGGAGAAACTCATGCGAAGTCACCACAGCCGTTTGCATTACATCCGCATTTGACTACGAACGGCGCGTACACTCACCCAATTATCGTCTTGGCCAACGCTATGTTGACACAAAAAAGGGTTATCTTCCTCGGTCACAACCGCCCATCGGGTGAAGTAGCTGAGGCTGTTCTTGCAGCTTGTGCATTAGCTTCAGGGGGCATTCTTCGCGGGTTCACACGCCATGCATTTCCATACACCGACTTGAGTAAGATCGATGATCTTTTGAAGGTTCCTGGTTTCGTCGCTGGCGTTACAAATCCCACTTTTGAGAACCACCCGGAGTGGTGGGATCTTCTCTGCGATTTGCCAACAGGTCGGATGAAAATAAGCAACCGAATAGAAGGTGCTCCGCTGACTGAAGGTCTCGCCCAATTCCAATCTCAGAATCCTGGCTACGCGAATCTTGTCAACGTATCTTCATCCACAAATTCAGCGACTGATCCCACAGGCGACGCAGCTTTCATGGGAGACGTTCTTCGAAGTATTGCTGCTAGGCATGGTGAAGGTGTCATTCGTGCAAAGTGGCGAGATTGGGTTGAGAAATTCACCCGTGTCTCGGCTGCGTTCGAAGAGACTGTCTATGGGGCAAGTGCCTTGTACATTGGGGTGGAAGAGGCGGAGCCCGGCAATGAGAATGTCTCTGGCCATGGATATGTCTGGCCTGACGAGCCTTCGAAGTTGCGCGAGTTAGCTGGTGGCGTTCATCGAATTGAAGGCTGGAGAAATACTCGAAGCTACTTCAGCTTCAAGCAGGTAATTGTCTTCCTCTCTATAATGATCAGACAAAATTAACTTCCCAAGGACATTGCCCAATTGTACAACTTCAGGCCCCTGAAAGCGCTTGACCTTCATCATCTGCACGATCGATTGCGCATGACGAAATTAACGCCCAGCACCAGTCGTGAGATATATCTGGCGCTGTCTAAATATACGCATTCATACGACGAGATTTGCCAACTTCTCACAGTTGCTCCCGAATCTCATGCGGGGCTCTTCTATGTTGCGTTGGGACTGTTCCACAAAGACAAAGATGTGAGATTGAGGGTTGTTGACTTGTTGGAGAGAATAAGCGAGCATGAAGCTGGGAGACACTGGTGGAAAGCCTTGAGTCGCTTTGAGAAGCTGGCATATTATCGTATACGAAGAGAGGCAGAAGCTGAAATGAGAAGCAAGATGGGTGATAACGGAGATGGGCCTCTCTCCAATGGACAGTCATTGATGAGCGAGAAACGAATAAGCTGAGCTTTTGAGCATTGCAGCAGAGACGAATTATGAGGCTATGACTCCTCTTGATGTTGCTGAGCAACAATACTTTTACAGAGATACCCACGAGCGTGTGCAGACAGAGAGATAGCACTTCAAGATCAGGAGATATGAGGCAGCGGGGTCAGGATGGACGTATATGTTCCATTGCGTGTCTATAGCTTTTGCCTCGAGGCCGAGTCGCTTCTATGAATATGAGCCTAGCTACAAGGGAGGGCATAGTGGAATGGAATGGCCTACTATGCAAGCAGGTATTTCGCCGCATAATTGACATGGTCGGTCGCGAAAGTCGAGATGAAGAAGTATGAGTGATCATATCCCTAATCAGAGTCAGGAACTTGTTGCCTAGCGTTTTAACGGGGCGTGGTCAAGCAAATGAGACTGTACTCACCTCTTGATACCTGACCTTCAAACCCTTCTTTCCACTCTTTTCTGCCGCCTCCACCAAGTTCTCTGGCAGCAATTGCTTCTGCTTGTAAAAGTTATCGCCTGTCCCAACATCCACCAACGCCTCAAAGTCTCCCTTCCACCCTTTCAACAGTTCCGTCGCATCGTGCTTCTTCCATTGCTCCCTATCCTCCCCAAGATACCCCTTGAAGGCCTTCTCGCCCCAAGGACACTTGCTCGGATTCGAGATGGGCGCGAACGCGCTGACGCTCTTGTACATGCCCGGGTTCTTCAAAAAGAGAGTGAGAGCCCCATGTCCGCCCATACTGTGGCCGAAGATTGAGACGCGCGAGGAGTCGAGCTCAGGAAAGGAGGAGAAGAGCGCTTTGGGGAGCTCGGATGTGACGTAGGATTCCATCTTGTAGTTCTTGGACCAAGGCTCGGCTGTTGCGTCGATGTAGAATCCGGCGCCGGTGCCAAAGTCATAGGCATCGTCTTCGCCTTGAATTTTGAGTCCTCCTATGAGATCACTGATTAGAACTTTTGCTCATTCTTAAAAAGGTGAGATTGGGGAGTGGAGTGGAAGGGAGTGGAGAAAGCATCGTACTTGGAGATGTATCTGGGTACACAACAGCTATTCCCTTTTGACTGGCTCCGTATTGGAAGAACCCCTTCTCGGCACCATTGTCGCCAGTGCAGGTCAGACCAGCGAGGTAGAACAGAACTGGAATTTTGCCCTTCTCTGAATTAGGTGGGAGATACAGGTTCAGTGCCATTTCGCAGCCAGTGGTTGATGCATCGTGCGTGAGTTTCAAGAGCTTGCCACCGAAGGAAGCTATGGTCGCTGTGGTTTTAAAAGACATTTTGCAAGTTATTCAGCTTTGGAAAATTCAAAGAGAATGGACCTGGGGAAAGGATATCTTTGATGTTCTGGAGCTCTTTCCTCATGACGTTTTAAGCACCTCGACCCCTCAATGCCCCGCTTGATTGGCAGCCGTGGACTTTGCATCCTTGTTCGCACTGAAATCCTTCGGAGATCTCCCGGCATTATTTAGAGACTTCGGAATCTTTTCCTTTGGCCATTGTTTACTTTCGACTGGATAGATGTGGTAGACACGCACTTGTGCTCGCAAATGTGGCGGAGAGTAAAGAAGAGGCTCAATAGAAAGGACCATTCCGTGAAGACTTCTCTGCTATTCTTATAGTCACTTCCCTCCATCCAAATATCAACCTCCCAAACGCCATTTTTTACGCCCAATCCGGCACCAATGCAATGCTGAACGAAGCACCATATCGCACAGTCTCTGTGTTGACCACCTACCAACCTATGAACGACCCACAAGCCAACTACTGAAGGAGCTCTTCACAAGTCCAGTCTTCATACCTAGTGCACCGTCAGTATTTGAGTATGTATCAAACTTCCAATGTTACTCACATGCCATCAGGCATATATCGCCGTACAATCAAAGGAATCTTCTTCTCTCTCAACTCCTTGATTGCGATTTGTAATGGATCCGTCTCTCCCTCCAAATCAACCAGAACTGGCGCATTCATACTGTTGATGCAGCCTTGTCAGCAAGCTGCCGTCAAGTCTCGTTGTTTCTTGTTCAAGAACGTGAACACTAACCTGATCTGCAATGCCCGAGTCCCCAAAATTCTGGCTCTCTCGTACTTTGTCATGTATGGTGTGGTCGTCCGCTGATCGTTTGGTATCTTCTTATCCTTTGGCGTCTTATCTTTGTGTGATCGGTTGGCTTTTGCTGATGGATCGCCCGATGCGATGATTCCCATTCCATTGTCCCCAGTAGCCAGAAGCTGATCTGGGTTCTGACTAGCATTCACATCATCCACCACATTGTGCTCTTCAAATGGATCCTCTGGCTCCATGATATCATAGTCGGCACCCTCATTGTCGTCGTAGGCCGGCGAGAAGCTGGATCTGATCAACAAACATGTTCTTTGACTAGAGCTCGCGCCTCTGCGCAGCTGCAACTTACCCACCATCTCCCATACCCTCGTCGTCAGACATGATTTCAGAATAGTCGCTAAGTCCTAGAGATGAAGGCGGCACGGGGGTATAGCGTTTAAAGCGGTTTGTAGGACTTGTTGTTGTGTTCAACTGTCGCAAAGAAATTATTCAAGGCTCGAATCTGCAATCAGGGACGAGCCTAGCCTCAGAATAATTTAAGGTTTGGCGCGCACGCCAAGATTTCATGTTCAGCCACACCAGTGAAATATTTCAAGGTCTCCCAACCCAAAATATCCGACCCAGCCCTTCTCGAATGTTTGAAAGCTGACGACAAAGCCTCCCGATGGCTTCGAGGGTAGGGAAGAGGAAAGCCTCGGCCTCGCTAGAAGACTCTGAGAAGAGACAAAGAATTGAGAGACCGCCGTCTCCACCTGGTCAGTACCATTCCTTGTAATTCCCACGCAAGAATCTAATAGCTGTGCAGTCGAGGCGAACCAAGAATCCGAGGACGACGACGATGAATACCGAGCAAAAGGTGATGAGTTTTCAGAGGAAGAACATACTGCGGATACTCCAGTCACCCCATTCTCTCCAGGCCGGAAGAAGTTTCCCTCTGAACTGAAGACGATCAAATGCACCTACGAAGGCTGCACTAAGACCTTCAACCGGCCAGCAAGATTGATAAGTCACTTGAGAACGCACACGAATGAGCGACCATACGCATGTACATACGAAGGCTGCGACAAGACATACTTCGAAGACAAGCATCTTCAACAGCACATCAAAGGATCACACACGAAAGAACGTTCATTTCCTTGCGACTGGGAAGGATGCAACAAGAGTTTCCTGACATCAACCCGTCTTAACCGGCATAAGAATACACATACGGGCCAGCATGTATACCGCTGTGCGGCTTATCCGCCCTGCAATGAACCGTTCCGGAAGCACCAAACCCTCCAACGTCATATTCGATCTGTCCATCTCCTCCTTGCACCATATCCATGCACTTACGTAGATCCGGTCACGTCTGTTCCCTGTAACGCTGGATTTGACGGTGCTACTGGTCTCCGCCAACATGTTGATCGCGTACATTCAGCTACAAGAATCACATGTTTCCTTTGCCATGCGCCAGGATTCAAGACCGACCGAGAACTCCAGGCTCACATTCGAAAGGAACATGCAAACTGCGCGTTCTGCGATGTTAAATGCTCAAGCCAGCGAGAACTGATGAAGCATATCGAGATCCATCATTCTGGCATTACCGTCGAGCAGCGAAAGAATGTACCTTGCACTTACGCTGGATGCAATAAGCGGTTTACCAAGCAAAATAACTTGAATACCCACATACGAACGGCTCACATGGGAGAGCGTTTTATATGTGGTACTTTCGACTTTAGCACCTACCCGGAATTAGCGAATTTTGCCTCTGAAGATGGATGCGGGGATGACTTTGTCTCAAAGGCTAGTCTTATGGATCATATTCGTACAGCCCACCTTGGTCTTAAAAGTGTTGTCAACGCAAATCGTAAAAAGGTCAAGTCCGAAGAAGAAGCAGTTGACTATGAGGATACCGAGGACGATTGTGTGGACCCAGCTGATGGTAACGGAGACGACAATTACATCCCGAGTGTGAGAACTTCCAAGCGCGGGAATAGAGTCAAACCTTCACTTGTCGACGAGCTGTCTGGCATCGATCCCAGGAGAACCATTTCTTGCCTGATACCTACATGTCAGGACATGTTCATGCGAAACTACGACCTCGATGTTCACATGCGTACCGCCCACCCTTTCCTACCTGCCGATATGGATCCTGGTTTGGCTGCACCGACTAATCAGTTTCCATGTCCAAATGTCGACTTTGATCTGTCTTATATGGCGATGGATTTGGGCGGTGTAACGCCGACTTTCGGTGATGCCCTTGGCCAGCCACTTCCTGGATTTCAAGATGACCAAACCGACTTAAGCTGGGAGCTTCAGAGGCAAGCACTGGAGGGGGGACCGTTCTGGGTGGGTGCGGATGTTGGACTTGGTGACTTTGGAAATAATCAGGACGAGTGGACTCGGGAAGAAGAAGAGATGAGACGGTTGATCGGTCGAGAGATATGATTTGCTTGGGATCTAATGCGACGAGATGGGGTTAGAGTTGATGTTTGTTTGCATGTATTTTTATGGTCGAAGTATCATACCCGAAAAACCAGAGCCTCTGAATGAGCAAGAGCTGCATAGACTCAGAGCCACATGAAAAGTAGAGTTACCCTGATACAAAAAGCAGTAGTCTAGGTGTATCAAAAATAGTATGTTTTGCGAAGTTCTTCATATCGCCGCGTCAAGATTTCGGCCTTCAGTTCTGAGGGCTGATTTTCCACGATCTGAGGCAGGTCTTGAAGCTCTTAGGTGAACAAAGATTTATCATAAGATGCGTACAGCAAAGGCAAATCTTGAGAATTGAAAGAATCAGATCTTGACTTTATTTCAGACTTGTCGACGGCAAACCAACCGCTGAGCTGACTTTAAACCTATCTATCTCTGGTCCCTGGAAACTCTCTGTCTGGCTCGTCCTCCCTACTGTACAGGCCGGTCGATCCCTTCCCGAGGTCCCTGGATCCCGCTCGCAGGGGTCTCTGACCCGCGTCACTACCCTCCGTAAATTCGATAACAAGGGCCCGGTAGAGTAGAGTAGCGTAAGGACCCCGACCCTCTTTAAAGTCGCGTCGAACATCAGAACAATAAATACACCACCATTCGACAAACAACAACACGTCGAGTCAACGTCCAAAAGCTCGTCTTTTCAAGTGTCGAACCTGAGAAGACTTTCCGTTCCCCTCTGTATTCCAAAGTTAGACTTATTACTCATGAAAAATTCACTTGGCTCACGCGTATAGTTACCTACCTATCAATCAATTCGCGACTTCCCCAACCAATCCTCCAAAGCTCTTTCTCGATATAAATAAACGTCACTCTCAAGACGCCCTCAACCTCCTCCTCCTTCACAATGACATCCATCACGCCACTGCGCCGCGTGCTCAGCGCCCTCGATGCGAACACGCCCCTCAGTCGACCGGGCGCGCAAGGCCCCAGGACAAGCAAGACCAGTAGTCCTACAAAGCCAGTCCAGATGGCAAAAATATTACCACAGCCATCATTATCGGAAGCAACAAAGTGTGCCTCGATTGATGAGGAGACTGCTGTTTTGGGCGCAAAAAGGAAGTCCCCTTCTGAAGACAACACTGCACAAGATGGCGCGGCAAAGAGATATAAGGAGACTGCTGGCACGGAAGAGGATGCTGGATCAGATATGCAAAAGCAACTTCTTAGCAGTGAAGTTCATGATGTTTATCAACAGCCTCAAGCCTCGAGTCAAGGAGTGCGTCAATCGAATTCTTCGTGTCGGAACATATGCTGATTCAGAGCAGGCAACTCTGGGACATCCTTATGACCCTGCAACGTCACCCTCTTCGCCAGCGTCCTCCGTTACGTCTCAAGATAATTCAGGAATGAACGATTCTCAAAATACCACAATCACTATTCCAGACGACAGTCCTCTGCCTCCTCGCCGTTCTCCACTAACGCGTGAGGAGCTCCGCCAGGTATGGAACCATTTCTGTCACAAGTTCGGCACATATGCTGACCTTTCCTAGAAAGCAAGAGAGATCAAGCTCCGACTCAGCCTCGCAAGCTACAAAGTTAGAACCAATCAGATCGACATTCCTATATCCCGCCTAGAAATCCGATCGTCAACTGCATCATCCAGAATACCTCCCCTACCACGAAACACAACTCTGTCTTCGCAGATCCACCATCACGTTTCTCGTCCCTCGACTGCTTCACAGGTCCCAGACATCAATCTGCAAAGACCATCTGCCGAGATGAAGCGACCACAACTAGTCACAATGCCCTCCTCGCCGCCTTCCTATCACTCAGCACCAAGGAGCATTGACAGGCTAGCATCTCCAACAAAAGTGGCAAATAACACGACGCGTGAAGGGTTCGCGACTCCTCTCTTATCTGCACAACGACAGGGCGTGCTGAACCCTCCATCTTTGGGTGGCAGTCCTAGCTGGGAAGACAGAGGAAGCGAATTGACAAGTAGTGTAGTTAAAGGACGAGCTGCAGATGGGCTATTGAGCTTAATGCGCCAATAAAACTGAAACTGGTGATGGATGGGAGCCCGGCATCAGAACAGCGTTGATGCGCCTGCTTGTTTCTTGGGATTGTGTGACGATTGTCTGCATTGCATGGATGGCGCATTTGATGAGTCGACGGGAGAATGGCAGTGTACATATTATATTCGTGGCTTTCAAGACGAGACAAGAAAATGGATGGATTGCATGGGATCAGGTGATATTCGAGGACAAGGCCGAAGTCCGGGCTTTCCTGCTTAAGCTCTCTAGAATAGAGGAGTGATAACGCAGCCACGACGCGTTCGCCCTGGCATTGAGTACTGCTAGAACAGACTTACCGTAATGATTAGGTATATCAAAACTGCACTGATCCTTCGTTGACTTGTGAGTCGCGCGGTATGGAAATATGCTCTCCGCCCTTGAGTATGCCCTCATACCAAAATCTGCACAACCTAAATATACGTGAAGGCTTAATAAGAACTTGAAAGGATATTAGGATACTGACCATTCATTACCTTACTGCTCATCGCTCATCGCGCACCTCCCCTTCTCTCCTCTGAAGCGACGCGACGCGACCCCTTTCCATCTCGCTTAAATTAGCGAAATAAACACAGCGAAAGTAAGCTTTGCCCCTCCCCTGAACAGTAGCTATTATACAAGGGCCCGCGTAACACCTTAATGCCACAATCAAAAGGCATTACGCATTGATTCAAGATATTTCCCAAGTCCACGTGATATATTGAGATTTTTTTGAGAGGTTCGTCTGATTTCTCATCTTCAGAGGACTCCAAGTCCAGTCAGTGTCAGAGCAAACCTGACAACGGCTTGCTCCGCCTCCCCCTCCTCCCCCGGATCTGCCGGCTTACTTTGGTCCGGTCAGAATGCACATGAAGGTGACGTCGTTAGTGCGCAGCCCCATCCTTGCCGTGTATCTACCTTGTCATTTTCAGGCCATAGTATTGTCCAGGATGGCGACAGTTGACACTGTGACAGGTCACTTCTCAGGTTGGCGACTCTTACATAAGTTCGTCCGATCTTGAACGAGCCACAAACAAGTTTCCTCGGATATACACATAGTACTTATCAAGAATGATGTTTGTTGCGCAGGTAAATTTTCATTATCAAATCGTACAGCTCCACTCAATCATCAGCTAAGCAAAAGCAAAGTGCAATATATGTAAGTAGCCCTAATTCATCAATACTGTATCAAAGTCCACGCCGGCGCTAAGCCAAAATCCTTCCTGCGGTGCTGGTAACACGCGATTATCCCGTCCGTATCCCAATAATGTAAAACCCCGCAACGCCGGCCGCACATGCTTTTCCCAACTGGTATATCTCTCCACCATCCTTGCCTAGTTTCCAACCAAATGATATAAAATCCATCCATAGCTTGTAACGCCGAGAAAAGTACACAAAACTAAATAATGAGAAGGCAAGAATAGCTGTGAGAATACCGCTTCTCATTCGGCATTCATGGAGTATAACGAAGTATCAAAAGAAAACGGTTTGTCAAGAACAGAAGGATCTACCATGTCGTCCCATGATTGATAAGTGACGGCCGGAGGGTCAGCGTCAAACATGGCAAGGTCATCTTCACCATTGACATTGAATCCACTTATATCAAAGAGGCCATCGGTATCGCCAGGTCCAAATGGCATCCACTTGTCATCGAAAATATCGAGGCTGATATCGAGACCAACGCCATCTGAGATATCGCTGTTCGGTTCTGAGACACCATCCTTACTTGACTCTGGCGTATCGTTGGGAGTAATTGAACGATACACATTCATGTCTGAGATTGCACCGCCTGCGCCAGTTTCGAACGGCTGGAAACTCTGGAAGAGGTCATGGGGATCAATTGTAGCATTAGCCCAGGGGTTCGGAGCCACCGCCTCGACTTGGTTCTCTTTCGGCTTATTGGCATCTTTCTGGCTTGGTTGGCCCTTTCCAATGGCATCCTTGCCAGGAACAGCCTTAGATGGCTGAGTTGTCTTGCCTCCTGTAGCACTACTCTGCCGATTCATGGAGACTTGGCGGTTCATCGGTGTGGCTCCGGCGGGTGTATTTTCGCCTCTGATAGTCGGCGTTTGGCCCTGTCTTGAACCAGTCGCCACCATTTTAGGTGCAGCTGGCCCACTTTCGGGTGGCTGGGATGCTACAGGTTTCTTCGTCTGCCCCTGACTATCTAATCCAAGTGTGCCGGCGAGATTTTCCTGAACATATTTCAAAGGGTTCTCCAGCGGGCGTATGTGCTCCTCTTGTGTATGAGCCTTGAGTGCCTCAGGGGTCTCAAAGCCGATATTGTGTCTGTCACACTCTGGCTCCGAACAGCACAAGGATGGTTTGCTTCGTTGTTTGATATCTGACTGCTGTCTCTTCATATCCGGTGAGACTGCCTTAGAAACTTGAGGTGAAGCGTTCGAGCCAGGCGTTCCTTGACCAGGTACGGGAGTGCTGTTTTGTTTTTGCTTCTTCCGAGCGGGGATATGCAGATCCTCTTGCTTGAGAGTGGTCTTACCCGCGTATGCAGGCGTTCCATGGGGCGAAGTAGCTCCAAATGCAAAAGGGGGTTGTGATGATGTTGGAGCCGCAGGTGTATTCGAACTACGGCTATTGTTTCTTTTATGCAGGTTATTAAGCTGCTGCTGTTGTTGGTGTAGATTAGCAGCATTCAATGGTGTCGGCGGCTGAGCGGCTTGTTGCTGTTGGGCCTCGCTTTGTTGTGCTGGGGCCTGTTGGTTCTTGGCGCCGCCATCAGGCTTCTTCATATTGGGGTATCGTTCGCTCAACACCTTGACGATGGCTCCCATCATGGATCTTGTATTCTCGATCTCCGCCATATTGATGGAGAAGGTGTCCCTCAAAGTGGGATTAGGTTGATTGAAGTCACCACGGAACTGCCTACCATATCGAAAGCGCTAAGAATGTTAGTACTGGGTCGAAAAGGGTGGTAGTTAATACATACTGCTTGAAAAAATCTTCTAGCTTGAGCTTCATCATGATCAACTTGGAACCATCTGGGTAAAGCTTTCGAGACATTGATCATGCCCGAGTGCACGCTGAGTAAAGCCGCCGCTGTCTTCTTCCTCGTTTCTTCATCCATAGGAATATCAGGAAGTGTGTGGGGTAGCTTTGCTTGCTCCTCTTTCGAGATAATAGCCAATCTGGCTTGCTCTGCGGTCATTTTTGAGGCTTGATTGGCGATGTGCGTAGCCCGCATGGCGTTTTCATACTTTTTCCGTGTGTCCGGGTCCATTGCAGCAAGCTGTTGTGGTGTAGGAAGTTGTCGCGGTTGTTGATTCGAATCTTGCGCTGGCTGAGGAGATGGGCGTGGCTGTTGAGTGTTGGGATTAGGGACTTCAATAACATCATCACTACTAGCACGCTTCAAGTTTTTGGCTGGTTGCGCAGGTGAGGATGTTTGGGCCGCATTTCGAGCATTTGCTTGGGGTCGAGAGTTTGGTCGATTGTTCGGAATACCAGGAGTCGATTCGGGATGAGCCTGAGGTCCGGAATTTTGGCCAGCTTGAGGTGGCTTGGGACCCTGCGTCGTTTTGGGTTGAGCTTGCCCAATCTGATTTGGATTTGGCTGCCCGGTCATATGGGGGGCTTGGGCGTTTGCTTGTTGCATCCGACTCAATTGCAGGGCCATCATTTGTTGGCGTTGCTGATGCTGCTGTGGTGTCATTTGTCCTTGACCCTGGGCTTGAGCTTGTTGTTGGAGCTGGTTAGCCTGGTTTCTCATAAAGATAGCTCGTATCTGTTCATCGCTTGCTTGCGTCAGTTTGCCACTGGGATGTGTTCGCATCGTGTGTATCTCTTGAGCAGTGGGCTGTCGCAACTGGCCAAGGCCTGGCATATTCATACTGTTATTCACAGGTACCATAGGCGCCACAGGGGCAACCATTGCCGGAGGACCGTTTGGGCCCATGCTTTGTTGGGCACCTGGCTGCATACCAGCACCTTGGACCTGTTGGCGATTGCGTACCGCCTGTGCATAATGCATCTTCTGGAGATTCTTGACGGCATCGAGGCTCCCCGTTCCTGCAAGATTTGGATTCTGTGCTATCCATTGCTTGAGTTGCCCCCATTTTTTGATCTCTGGAGGACTCCCTTGGGGCATACTGGCATGATTATGGAAAATCTGGGGAATATCCACATTATCCATTTGCTGTAGACTGCGCTGCTCTATCTGTGCAGCATTCGGACCCACACGCTGTTGGATCTGATTCTGCCGTAGACTAGCCATTTGTTGTTGTAACAGCATTTGTTGCTGGGGATTCATGCCTGGTGCCATCGATTGGGGTGGTCGTTGCCCTGGATTTCCCATCATGAATTGATTCGCTCCATTTTGAGGATTGAATGGACCTGGTGGCATTTGCTGACCAGGTCGAGACTGGCCAGGTCCTTGCATTGGCATTGGAGGTCGCCCCCCAGCCATATTTCCGGCATTCATCTGCCCGGCGCGGGATTCGTGCCATTGCTTAACCACCTCATTCAACTTGTCTGGCGGCATGGCAGCCAAGGCCCTTTGAGTCTCCGGTGTCATATTCTGAAGCATAGCAGGATTTAGTCCTGCAAAGGTCATACCGTTTGCTGGTCCGGGTCGATTCCCTTGCATAAAGCGGGGATCTAGTGGCTGGCCAAATTGGGCATTGGGGTTGACCTGAGGTGGTTCTGGATGGGCCATCGGCTGTGAAGGCGTTCTCAATGGGGCGTTAAGTGTCGCCATTGCAGGACTCTGCTGTGGCGGGTTCGGACCAGGACCCATTCCACCTGGTTGTCCTCGAAGCCCAATCGACTGCTGCGCTTTTTGCTGCGCGTTCAAACGGGCCTGCGATTGCTGCTGCTGCTGCTGCTGTTGTGCATGCTGCATTCTCTGTTGTTGTATCTGCTGAGCATTGAACATCTGCTGTTGTTGCTGAGCTCGAGGGTTAGGATTGGGAACCATGTCTATGCCTTGACCGGCCATACCCGGCTGTGGAGTTCCATTTCGAGGAGGAACACTGGCCGGAACTACCATCTGCCCAGCTTCTTGTGCTAGTACGCCCTGCTGTTGCTGTTGTGCTGCAAGATTCTCCATGTTACCCATAAATGACCCGAAATCTGGGTTGCCACCCACGGATACAGGTGGTTGATTCTGTCCATTCATAGGGCTAGGATTCATAGATCGTTGCGGTTGCATAGGAGGCGCTACTGGCCCATTCTGAGCTTGCTGCTGGGAGAGAGCAAGCTGCTGTTGCTGAGCTTGGGCTTGTTGCATGCGCTGGCTTCTCTCCTGGCGAAGTCTGTTCATGGCCTGATTTCGATAGTACATGAAGATTGGATCTACACCTTGTGCTTGGTACTTGTTGAACTGTGCTGGGTCCATTCGTTGCTGCAATGAAGTTCTGAGCGTATTCTTCTCCTCCTCTGAAGCCCCAGACATAAGTCTGTTAGTAAGTTCATTGACAACCGCATTGTCCTGCTGGCTCATGGGCGGTTGACCATTGACCGGCCGGCCACCCATGGTCTGTTGCTGTGGCATGGGAACAAATTGCTGTTGATTTTGAGCCATGTTCTGTGGAGGTCCTTGGTTTGGCAGTCCCATGGGAGCTTGCGGTGGCTGTTGTCCTGGGAGTGGGGAGGCTTGCATCTGACGCTGGAGGTGTGAAAAGCCTTGCTGAGGTGGTTGTGGAGGCATGACTCTAGGGCCTTGCCCAGGCATGTTGTTTTGATTCATCATCATTTGCTGCTGAGCTTGGGCTTGTTGAGCCTGTGCCTGCGCCTGAGCTTGTTGGTGGATCTGCTGTTGCATACCGGCTTGGTTTGCTGCTCGTCGTTCTAATAACTGCTCTAGTTTCATTTGGACCTCCTGTTTGTAGATTTCCTTGGCTTCGTTAGTAATATTGTGTCTCGAACATCTTCCAACACGAACCTTGTTCTGAGATTTGTCAAATATGTCCTTCTCGAATCGGATTCCAATTTCAATCATCTTTTGCAAACTTGGAGCATTCGATTGGGTTTGACTGGCCAGGCGGAGATTTCCGATTCTAGTGTTGAATACGTCAGTATAGAAATTCGAGAAGGGTCGAGAATCTTTGGTTTAAACCATGCGAATACTCACATGTTGAATATCAGACCCATACGTTCATTCGGCATTATCTGGGTTCGCCAACCAGTAAGAGTACCCGTTTGTTGCTGAAGGGTTGAGAAGATCATCGACTGAATCTGAGCGGAAGCGTGTGGATTCTGGGGTTGCCGCTGCTGCATTTGCTGGGGCATCATCGGCCCAGGGCCACCGCCCATTTGTTGTTGGAAATTTGCTGGGTCCATCTCGACAGCTGGTAGGCCACGATCCTAAGCAAGAGAATGAGGTTTCGGTACAGGTCCGCGACCTGACCTACGCTCCACGTTCTGAGCTTGAAGATGTGCTCTTTGTCCGCCGTACGAAGAAATTCGAACTCTTTCGATGTTGAAACGGGCCGGGACTGAAGGGATATGTGTAGCGCAGATGATGATCAATAGGGTGTGCCTTGGTCTCCCTGGTACTTCCTCATAGAAATACAACTTTTATTCCGCGAATAGCTGCTTCTGAAGAAAGAACATGTGTTTGCGACGCAAGTGGAGCGGAAGGAGGGTGCTGCTGCGTATCGCGGATTTCGAAGCGTCAGAGGATGAATGGGGTCGAGGTAAAGGAGAAAGCACGATTGAGCGTATACGGTTCTGAAGTTTCATTCAATCGGTCGATGATGTCGTCGAAGTAATTGTGCAGCGGTAATCAAAGTAGGGGAAGTTCGAGTGAGGTGTTCAGCAAAGTATCGTGAGGAGGTCGCGGCGCATGGACGAGGGCAAGATAAAACACCAGGGCAACGCTAGGGTAACAGATCAAGGAGCTGATCTGCCGGTCACTACCACTCCAGGCTTCTGTTGAAGCGAAAAGAATATCGTGCGAACCTGTTGCGTTGCGTGCGTGCTATCGTGCCGTATCTTCGTCTCGTGAGATCTGATTCTCGTCGTGGCTCGTCGTGGCTCGTCGTGCCTAGGAAATCGTGAGGTGAAATTGCTTGTTCGGTGGATGTGAAGGAAAAGAGACGACGGTCGAGGAGGCGGGCACAGGGCACTGGCTCAATGCTCAAGGCTCAAGGCCCAGCAGGGCACGCACTTGCAATGGGACGGGACTCTCCTCATGGGAGGGGGGGAAGCGCTAGCGGGGGGCCTGAAAGGGTTTAGCGAAACCACAATTATTGACTCTAGTCGGCTGTGTACGATCGCAAACCTACCAGACAGGAATACTTCAACTCGACTCACCAAGGGATAGGATGGGATAGGATGAGCTGGACTGGGCTGCGCTGGGGCGAGGTCACAATCTCCTTAGGGGACCAGAGAAGATGCAAGCAAGCGGCATCAGAATCATGAATGAATTTGAGTTGAAGAAAATACCATCAACCGCAATTGAATACATGAGACGAGTGATACAGACTCGCGAGAAATACTCAACTGTCGCAAGGCACGAACGATTACATCTTTACAAATCAGCACAAGTACGGACAACTAGCGGCTGCTGGTTATTAATCCAGTGGTATGTTTTTCTCTCCATTCCTGACCAGCCAGCAAGATATCTGCTCTGCGAGAGGTGATCTGGATGTGATCGTGGACATTCACCAAGTGAACCTTGGGCTTTACGGTATGAGGAGTATCTGCTGCTGCTGAACAGGTTTCAGCTTTCTATGTGCCATTAAAACATCTGTCCCCGAAAAGGACCACACCAAGAAGCAGAAAAGCTAAGGAGGGAGGCAAATTGCGCCCCCAGGTTGTCGTTTGCAGGTTCATTGGATGTGCCCGTCCATCCAGGCAACCCTTCCCCAGACACACATGCTGAGTTTGCTGGAGATTGTGAGCGCCCAGTCAGCCGGTCAGCCAGTCGGCCAGTCAGCCAGTCATTCTGTCAGTCATTCAGTCAGTAGTCTTCCCTAGTAGGTACGTGGGCGATCTTGGGAAGATCTGGAAGACAACATCACAACTTTCACATCTTTTCAGCAATTTTCGAGGGACGTAGTTGGAGATCCAGATGCAGATGCAGATGCAGAGGGACGGTAAGCTAGTGGTACAGTAGGCGCAACAAAGGGTGGGTCTCTGTGTCCTCCATCCATGCAGACAGTCCTTGTCGAATCTACGAGTATTCAGCCCAAGGGTTTCAGAGCATCGTGATGAACTATGCGCCGGGACTGCACGAGCGCTCTATACTTCCGAGATCACGGATCTGATTAAAGCTTCACTCTTGAATGCTCAGTACTGTTGTAATTTTGCTGAAGGGTAGGCAGATTATAATGATGGATGTCGGCAAGCCAGGGCGGGCATCGGACAACAGTCGTTGGAGGGGCAGAGAAGGCAAGGCGGCGTTCAGATTGAAAGACTCGCTCGAGTTGGATCCTCTCACCACCTACCTTCGTCAATTGTCACGGTGTGCTGAAGGTGCTGTTGGTGCTGTGCTGAAGAAGGGCGGCGAATGACAATGAATGATCGACATGCGGGAAGCCAGGCGTCAGAGCACCCCTTGAGCCCTTGAGCCTTTGGGGCGGCCCTAAAGTAGATGAGGCGGTCGGGTAGCAAGGTAAGCTACTTTCATACCCTGCCCTCCTCACTCGTAATTGGGACGGACGGTGGAGCCAAGAGACGAAAGCATCAGAAGTTGGGGCCCGGACGAGGACCGTTGGAGTAAGCCATCAAATCTCGTCTAGCATTTCGCAAACAACACAATGAAGATAAAATATATGATCCTCGAACTTGGATCTGAGATCAAAATCCCGATGCTGCTGGAAGGCAGACTGACTTGGGCAAACATCACCCACCGCCCTCGTTCCTTGGCGGTAAGCCAGGTGGCCAGAAAGCAAACAGCACATCCATACGCCCATTTATCCAGGGTTGCTGTCTGCTAGCGTAATGCAGGGGTCATATGCCGCCACGAGAGCCAAAGACTCGACAAGGCTAGCAGTCCACTGCCGGCTGTTGGCTGCTGGGGGATCGTGAGTCGACTGACTGTTGAACTGTTCCTTCGTTACAACTGGTTGTACAAACATTGAAGTACAAAGCCTTCTTCAGAATGTATGCCACATCACTTTAACCCGCGATCTCGTCTTGAACGGCCGCTCTGCTTCAGAGGAGAGTGTGTAGATAGATGAGGACCGGGGATCCTGCTCCAACGCGCAAGGATAAGACAGCGACAGGATATCGCACTGACCTCCACTCCTGGACTAAGGGGTTGGCGATGGACCCCTCAATCTTGAACTGGAATGATATCTCGATTCTTCACTTGTACTTGATCGCGCAAGAAGACGAATTATGCTGGAATCTCCTCGAGCTAATATCGCGTACTACTTTGCACACATTGGCAAAGTCAAAACAGGTTGCACACAAATGTGTCTAGCGGGCCAGTAGAGCGTTCTGTGCAACCGCGCACCACCTGCGCGAGAATTTACTCATCATCACTGTCATCGAAAAGGAGATGAGACGCTCAAAAGATCCGGACAGAAATTTGTACTGCTTTCTGAGTATCTAGTGTGTAAATACGGTATGCAAAATACTTGCTGTCCATGGCGTTGTACTTTAGAAGATGGTTGATGCTCCCAATTGTCACGAAGTTCAGATGAAACTTGTGGGGTTCGACTAGCGTAAATTATTAGGCTAGACTTCTTCGCCCCCTTCCTTCGTGCCTCCCGCTCCTTCGTTGCTGAGTACTGTACAATCCAGCATCCATCCTTTTGGCAATGGTGTAGATATAACAAACTGCGCAATTGCACTGGATCGTGTGATTGTTATATCCTGCTAAGCATACAGCAACATGCTCACGCCACGAATATCAGCCGGATAAGAATGAGGTAAGGCTCGAAAAACAGAACCGCCAGAGCGGGGAAGGAGACGTAATTTATCCAATTATGGGACCGACGTATTTTGCAGCTTGGGAGTGCGGAGTAAATTTCCTCTCGGTGGCAATGACAGGTAGTCCCTTGTAACTAGAAATTCGATTCGAAATGCGGAATGGATGGGAAAACAACTTCAGCCACGTGCTCGGCAAGTTCATACGTCTCAAAACACATCTAACATGCCAATTTTCACTCCATCTGTATCGTCAATGCTTAGATACCCTCGTTCTGGTGTTGTTTGTTCGGTCTTCGACTTTGGTCTTCCTTCACTTTATCCCTTCAGAGCTGCTTGGGTCTATGTTGATGAAACCTCATGTACAATCTCAGCTTTCGTCACAAGTCGTCCAGCTTACGCGCCGTGTTTCAGCGATGTAATTGATCAATGCTGGCTGAGCTTATAAGGACATCTCCTTTCTTCCTGGACGCATTCCCAGTATCCAATTTCATTGTTTCAAAAACTGCCACGAGTCTATCAAGCTTGTAAGGTCGTTTCAATTCCAAATTAGTTGCCAGGTAAATTAATTGCCTTAAGGTTTTTCTTAAAGGTCAAGCCAGCTGCATGCAACCTGTACTCGTTAAACAATTCTTCAAGCGAGACAGACACTCTAATTTTCTTTCACATAAACAGTGATATTCTAGAAGCCGTCAGTGACGTAGAGGCGTGTTATGACACTTGTTGTTCTTAAAGTTGGGTCATCTTCAGACACCTTGACATAATCGCAGAAAACAGTCTACTGCAGCTCCAAGATGAATGAACTGAGAGCCATATGTCGAGTGAGGACGGTACTTAATGCTTTGGAGGCTATCATACGAATCAACTCAAGGAGCTACGAAGAGGTTGCTGGCCGTCTCGCTTACATGTCTGCATGTCACTGCAAGATAAAACGAAGATCATCCCCGTTCTCAGTGTTCTGGAGATAAGTTCTGTGCCTGCATATTCGCAACTACGCCTCTGACCTATTACGTAGCTCAGTCAATATCAACTTGCTAATCGCGGCCCCTGAACGGGCAACCTGTGTCTCTTTTCTTATCTTCCTGAAGATAGCTCTCAGAACTGCCGAGAATGATTGACGTGTGGATAATTCATGGAGACGAAATACCGCGAGGACCCACCGATTGGTGTTCTTGAGACAATTCTGACTTTCCCTCTTGAGTGATAAATATCCCACTTTTGTGCTCTCGCTCTGTGCATTCCTTTATCTCTGACTTTTTGGTTTTGAAGTCAAGGTTTCTCCTATCTGGTCAACAGCTATGGCCGGCGGCATCTCCTCACGATAATGATGGTTGTGTTGATGTCATCCAACGGTGGAGAAGACCTTGTGCGAGTGGTCCACCATGGTCCTCGAAATGCTATAAATTCGACTACCCCTATCTATCCTCCAGACAGAAACATGTATTCATCCCAGTAAGAGCCTGGATTCACCAAATAACATGGCAACCAATCAGATTGCTCCAATACTGCCTCAGGGTGCTGGGTATGGTGTTGTTGTGGGAATTGGGGTAAGTCTGGAAGTCTTCACAGGAATCTCGCACGTTCAACCGACGACATCCTACTCTATCAAGATGAGGAACATGAGTCTCACGGACAAATAGTTCTTCTTCGCAATCCTAATGGCCGGAATCACATACATCCAAGTAGGTACCGGAGTGCCCGCAGTGTTCTCAAGATCTGATTAGACATCACAGAATCGGTACACAAAATACTCAACCAAAGGAAGTGAAGAGTTCAATACCGCGAGTCGGAGTATCAAATCTGGCTTAATCGCTGCCGGAATAGTGTCAGCCTGGACAGTATGTGATTTTCTCTACCTGATGATATCAGCGACCGAGACCGGATCAACGGCATGTGTCGGGATCAATATCTTAGGAACCGAGATCCCAACCCCAAGAATTCGATGCTCATAACGCTAATTTCTTTAAAGTGGGCAGCAACCCTTCTACAGAGCAGCACTGTTGCCTATCAATACGGAATAGCTGGTCCGTTCTGGGTATGTCTGTCTGTCTTGTTCTGTGCCACGTTGGCTGATTTGTCGATAGTGTTAGTCCAGCCTCAAAGATTGTTTTCTCGACTTCTGCTAATATGTAAGCTAGACGCTGCAGGAGCTACAGTCCAGATTTTCATGTTCGCTGTTTTGGCTTGCAAGGTCAAGCAGAATGCACCCAGATGCCACACCTTCCTTGAGATCATCCACTGCCGCTATGGACGAGCTACCCATATTGTCTTCATCTTCTTCGCACTGCTCACCAACATCCTTGTGGCAAGCCAGTTACTACTTGGGGGAAGTGCTGTTGTCACTGCCTTGACAGGCATGAATGTTTACGCTGCGATATTCTTGATTCCACTTGGAGTCTGTGTATACGTCGTCTTAGGCGGGCTCCGGGCTACTTTTCTCTGTAAGCTATCCTCAAACGTTTTCTTGACCTAATTAAACTTGCTGACTATCAATAGGCGATTACACACATACGTTCATTGTCTTGATCATCATTCTATATTTCATGTTCTCTGTCTACACATCAAACGCACTCATTGGATCTCCAGCAGCTATGTTCGAGCTTTTAGCAGCAGCTTCCAAGGCACGACCAGTGGCCGGCAACCAAGATGGCTCTTATCTGACCCTCAAGTCAAATCTTGGTCTCGTATTCGGAATTATTCAACTTTGCTCGGGAATGGGAACTGTTTTCCTGGACCAGGGATACTGGCAAAGGGCTATCGCCAGTCGACCCACGACTGCCGTTAGCGCCTATATTATGGGAGGCATAGCCTGGTTCGCTATTCCTTTCGGATTTGTGAGATCCCCAAATCATGTGGCATCATTCAGAACTAATGACATGCAGGCAACAACTCTAGGTCTCGCAGCAGTTGCTCTCACCGACAACCCCGCATACCCGACATATCCCAATGACATGACCACGTCTCAGGTTTCGTCCGGGTTATCTGCACCATTTGCAGCTGTTGCTCTGTTGGGAAACCATGGCGCCGTGGCACTCCTTCTTACCCTCTTCATGGCTGTAACATCTTCAAGTTCGGCAGAACTCATCGCCGTATCCTCAGTCTTCACATTCGACGTCTATAAAATGTACATGAACCCCTTGGCATCACCAGAGCAGCTGATCAGAGTCTCGCATATTATGATCTGTGTCTTTGGTGTGGTCATGGCTATGTTTGCTTGCATCTGGAACGCGATAGGCATTGATTTGGGTTGGCTCTTCTTGACGATGGGCTTGCTGATCGGCGGTGCGGTCTTCCCAGCAGCATTGACTGTCTGTTGGAAGAAACAATCCAGCAACGGCGCTCTATTTGGAGCACTCGGAGGTCTCTCTGCAGGGCTCACAGCTTGGCTGGTCACAGCCAAAACACTCTATGGAGAACTAACGATTGCAACGACCGGATCTTCGTATCCTACGTTAGCAGGAAATCTGGCAAGCGTTCTCATAGGACTAGCTCTGACACTTGCCATCTCTTCGATGAAGCCAGATGACTTCGATTGGGAATTCACACGCGGGATCAATGCCCCCGTAGCTGAAGGTATCACGTCCAGGGAGTCCTCTAGCGGCGAACAAAGCCCCCCAACGGGTGTCCTAGACGCTGAAAAGCGCATTCAATCCCCAGAGGATGTCACCACCAGTAGCAGCCTCCCCAATGTTGGCCATAACACCTCGCAACCAATCAAGAAAGAAGAGCAACGAGAAACGCTCGAAGACGAAGCCATACTGGAAGATCCGACTCTGCTCCGTGGCGCCTTCAAGTTTGCCGTCATATCATCCATCATCCTAACGCTTCTCATGGATTTCATTATTCCAATGCCGATGTTCTTTAGCCATTACATATTCTCGAAGGGATTCTTTATAGGTTGGATTGTGATCAGCTTCATCTGGGTGTTTTGTTCGTTAGCTATTTGTGCCTTGTTGCCTATATGGGAAGCTAAGATGTTCTTTATAGACTTTTGGAGGGAGGTGGTTGATGGGCGGAGGCAGAGGAAGATGGCGATAACTGGTAGGTAAATGGTGATGCTTCCAAAGATGCGGCTTCTGTTCTATGTGGCGCTTGGAACTTATGGTTCGATTCGATAGGGAGATGTCGTGAGTTGGGTAAGGATGAGTATCGAGGGACGGCTGAAGAGCAATCAAGACATCATCCTTTCATCATGAAGCTGAGGAATCATCTTTTCGTATTGGAGATGCTGAAATGACAGTCTTGAATGGAAATACGGATTACAAGATACGCAATGGAAGAGAAGATACATACAAGGTTGCCGTATACTCTTAGGTTGATGTGTTGCATTTGAGCCGGTGTCTCCTGGAAGGAACTCCGATTCTCCAGGTACGCTTCTTGCTCCCACTCCAAATGGCATAAATGTCATGACAAGAATCGAGAACATTGTCAGATCAAGATTCCAATAGAGCTCATTAATATTCGCTTTGAGTGGACTTTTGAACTGTATATTCGCAGGCAGCTAATTTCATATTCACCGTGATGCTGGTAGGTTGTTTAAGTGGGACGTTTATTTGTCAACATCGCGTAGCGTTGATATTTGAATGACGCGCTCGCTCTGAAAACAACGACCAAAACACCAATTCGATCCCACAAATGGGACTTTCACAACCCACCGAACCGTCAACAGTGGCGACCTAGCACCATTCTCTCCAATTCAATCCCACAAATGGGACTTTCACAACCCACCGAACCGTCAACAATGGCGACCCAGCACCATTATCTCCCCAATCCTCCGGATTTCAACGCCGAGGTTTTGGCAGTAATTGAAGCTGAATGGCTTGCCTACGCAGCCAGAGAGCCACTCTGCTCGAGGTGGGTTACTACCTGGAATCTACAGGGAGATAAACGCGTTGAGCTTCAGAAAGATGACGGCCGAGGATCAAAGTATTATCCTAACTACAAGGCTAGGCATGAATCTGGTTATATCGAGCTGTTTGCTACCGTATATCCAAAATAGTATGCTTCCCTCCAGGTGGCTTTTGAGGTGTGAGATGCGTCACAGTGGCTACTGAGCTATGTTCAATTTCTCCCCACTATTAGTCGTACACACGTTGTCGTTGATTTACTGACTTTGTCACGCAGTATCCGAAGCTGTCTATCGTTCTTACCTTGCGCGTGACGCTGAAGAAAATACCCAGAAGATCTTTTGCAGAAGATTTGGAGCGAAGTATCTAGGCACTCGTGAAGAAGACCTGAATGTGAGTATTTCGAAAGATCACAACTTTACAAACATTTCAATATCTTCTGGAGCCGCTTATCCTTCTGGTCTCTAAACTTCTTTCATGCGTCAATTGCTAATTGCTATGTAACGCAGTGGATCATTCACAGAATCAAGCTTCGAACCAAAGAGGCAGTTCAAGGAGTTCTACCAACCTTTCCTCCACGGCTTGCAACCGCTGCGACTACTGCGACTCCTGCTAATACTTCAACCTTCGCTACTTCAAGCAAGCCCCCAGCCTCTGTCAATCATGCAGCTCCAGCTATTCCATCGCAACTCCGTCGCACAGCCCCTGCATCTGATAGTTATCAGTCTACATACACATCCAGTCCAGCTCGACTCTCGCAGAATACCCTCTTACAGAGCCGTCCTACAACTCTGGCAGCCACTACTCGCCGGACCGCTGCAACTACTCCTCAACATGCTGGCTCTCAGTGTACTAGCAGTCGAGCGGCACAAACCCCACCATCGCAGAGAGGACTTGCAGATCATACACCAACGCCTCCCATAGCTACAATCACTCCAACCAGAAATGTATCGGGTTCCACTTATGCTACTGGTCAACGCACAGTCTCTGCATCTACTCCTAGTAGAGGCACGGTCATTCAAGCCAGAAATGTATCGGGTCCAGCTCCTGGGAAAGCCGTTGAGAGCCCTCCCGTTGATTCAAGAAAGAGAGGCCAAACCGAATCGATGGACTTCAGCGAGAGAATGTCAAGCCGCCCTCGAATCATTGATTCGCCTGAGTTGAGCTCGTTGGATGTTACTCCTACACAAGCCGGCCGCAACACACCAACTCAATTCAATTCTGCTAATCGTAGTATTAGTAGCACAGGAACATCGAAGGGATCATTCACTATGTCGAGCCATGCTGGATCCAGGAGAGTTGCTAACACAAGCCTGATTTCGCCATCTGAAAACTCTGGAATGGCACCTCGATATGGACCAAGATCTGATGTCAGCTTTTCAAGCATGAGCATTCGCCACGAAAACAATTCGGGACGTGGGGGGGACCTCAGATAAATCGAGCACTGCTAGTGACGAACGCCATGGGGTTGGTCGTCCACGCTACTTGGGCACTGCGCGAAGACCAGAGAGTCACAAGCAGATCGCTGGATCATCACCACTAAAGTCAGCCAAGAGCACTGGACATACTGCAAGCAAAGTGGACTTGTCTTCGGACAATGGTAAGACACCAAAGAGAGTGACAGGCATGATGGATGGATGGGATTATGGGACAATCAATGTCAAGCGGTACCCTGCAAGGCGGTAGAGCCGATGTTGACAACTCTGGAGACCAGTCAACAAAGATCATCGAGTCGTTGAATTCGCAATCTGCTGGCTCGCCAGGATTCAAAGCATCTCCGGCACATGGGTCAAGTAAGACTGACTCCCATACTAAAGTCAAAAAGGGTGAGGACAGTGCGTATTCAAGAGGTATCCCAATGCAAGTTGACAAACAATTCAACAATGGTCGTGTGGCCAATGTAGGAGGTTCGGCCAAGAGATTTTACAACAGGTCGAAGGACGACAAGGCTGCGTATTCAACCCGCTCGCCTATGCAAATAGATGCACCTTCGAAGAAAGGCAGTTTGACGACTACAGGAAGATTACCCCTGAAGCTTGAGAAGGCATTGACAAATGATACAGCAAAGTCTGACCCCCGTGATCCGTTCACATCATCTGTTCGATCCGCAGGCAGCTCAAAGCTGGGCCCTGGAATTGGTAGCGTATCAGGATCCCCAAGATTCTCGCACTCGACGGACGGCAAATCAACTTCAATCCCTCAAGGGCCGCGTTCAATGGCAAATGGATCGTACTCCAGATCAGGTCGACCCTCAAATCCAGGAAGTGGCAGTCGAAAGGGTCCCCCCCCCCCCCCGCTGTTCATCCGGGATTGAACTTTCGCAAGAGACCGGCAGGCGACAAGCGACATGAGAAGCAGAAGCCAGTTGACTCCACCGCTCACCTCTACACCAATGCTCCTGAACCTGAGAAGTATTCCGAGGAGTGGCAAGAGAGACAACTAGGTCTGGGACTATCCTCCGGATCTACAGGACAAGGAAGTCAATCGTCAGCGCCTGCAAGCAAGACACCAAAAGTTGAACCCTCTGGTATCAAGAATGGACAATCGTCTTCTTCCGTCAGCAAGACTCCAGCACTTCCACCCAACAAATCTGCTGGTGCTTCGCAGGCTCCTCTCAGCCGGAAGCCTCGACAAGTGGCTGCCGATAGACGTTTCGCCTCGAGCACCCCCAGCAGCAACAACCCATCATCTGGCAGTGGTATCCCGTCTAAGCAATTTGTCATGACTAGATCGGATGGAGATTCTTCCTCGAATACTCCAGCCCGCAATGTCTCAACATCAGGTGGTGACCTGAATTCTAGACCGCAAGCTAAGGAGGACTTTGGTGCTGAATTCTCCAGTGTCTCTGGATATTATGATCCTGCTGGTTCCAATGCCAAAATTACCAAGCCACATCGAGCTGAACCTGCTGGATACAAAAGTTCTGACACTGTCGACCACAATGGTGCAGGATCCACTGCTTACTCTGACTGGTATGACCGCGACGCACCTCCCAAAAAATCCGGCGAATCAAACCCAATGGCCAACAAGTCACCTCCCACCGGACCTCGAAATTCCTCCGCAGTGGGATACACAAGTGGTAAACCCGGCAGTTATACTCCATCCAAGGCACCTCCCACTGGACCCCGTAACGTGTCTGGATCAAATAATACAGGCGGTATGGCCAGTGATACCCCTTCAAGAGGACACTCTGCTCAGAACAAGAATCGTGCTGCTCCTTCCAGTGGTGGCAGAGACTCGCATCCCCGTTCTCCTCTTGGTGGTGGTGACTCTTACAGACCCAACTACGCCGACTCGGAGGATCCCCGCCGTGGTCGATACGATGAAAGTCGCTCTAATCGTCGAAGCCCCCCTTACGGTGATTTCCGTTCCCACTCTGGCTACGATGATGGTCATTACGATTCTCGCTACAGACACTAACTGAAACGTATTAACTTTTCTTCTAGGATGTTGGGAATGGAGAAATGAGCTTTGATCCTTGGAAGTTGCTTCTGTTGGAGGGAAAGTGTGAACGAGAAAGCATGGCGTGTTGTACAAGTCCATTATTCGGTGAGCATGATTGATCTCACTGACCAGTCGTGCCCCATTGCCTCTCCAAAGCGCTGAATGATTTAGAAAGTTGAGAATGAAAATGAAGAGAGCTTTGAACTGGAAGATTCTGCGCTTGAATGGCATGGCTAATCGAGAAAGACTTGCGTTTTGTGAACTCCTATTCTTGGTCCTGGACGGTCGTCATCATTGGTCGGTCAGTCTGCATTGCCACTGAAAAGCGTTGATCGTTCGAAAGTGTGATAAAAATGAATTGAATTTGCAAAGTACCAATGCTTTTCCTATTACATATCTTACAATGCCGGTGATCGTGATTTAAAGCTACTTCTTCGCTTCTTTCTTCGCACTGTCCGCCAACTTCTCCAGCTCATCAGTCTTCTTGTTAAGAACGTCCTGAACATCCTTGAAAGCCTCCTTCAGAATCTTCTCGGCATCATCTCCTCTCGTCTTCGCGACTTCCTGCAGCTTCATCAGCTTCGGGAGGATCTGGTCTCCCCCGGGAATCATCTTAGCATATTGCTCGATATTCTTTCCGAATCCGCTTTGCTTCGCTTTCTCGCCAGCCTGCTTGACATAATCTCGCAAGCTGTCTATGTTGCCTGACGAAACTGCATCCTTGACCTTGGCGAAGATCTCACTGATGTTGCCCTGCTTGAGCGCATCCGCATTTTCCTCAACTAACTTCTTGACTTCGGGGTTCTTGTCGAGATAAGGCTTGGCTTGCTCAAGACCCTTCTTCCAAGCCTCGTCTCCCATCTTCTTCACCTTCTCAGTCTTCTCCTCGACCAATTTCTTGACTTTGTTGATAGTCTCCACCGAAACACCACCTTTGACAACATCCTTGATTTGTTGATATGTCTGGTCGAGTTCCTTCTTTGCTTCCGGCCCGTATGAATCTGCCATGCCCTTCAATTGGTCTAGACCTCCGCCAAGTTTCTCCTTCAGCTCAGGATGCTCATCAATGATCTCGCCCGCGGAATCCTTGGCGAGCTCACCCAATTGGCTCATTGTTTTCTCGAGAATGGACCAAGCTTTGACGGCAGTCTCCATACTTAGGCCAGTCTTTGTAGCCGCCTTCAACTCCTTGTAGGCATTGTTGACGATCTTATCAACTTCATCGCCATGCTTGGCTTGTACCTTGTCGAGGTCGTTGAATGCAGAATCGACATAGGGTTTCGCGCCAGGAATAAATGCCGCATATTCTGAGTAACGGCAAAGTTAGCATATGCTTGATGAGAGATGTTTCACAAAAAGGAAGATGTTCTTGAGCCGCGTGATGACAATTGGCAGAGGAAATAGGACATACGGCTGGTTGTAGAGCGGAGCCATTTGAGAGCTTCATTTGGCTCTGGCGCCGAATCTTGAATGCCTTGGGTGAGCTTCTGCAGCTGAGCTTTGCTGGTCGAGGCTGCATTTACAATCGACTTTGCGCCTACATTTGACACATTAGTACTGACACAAGTAAATGTCTCAAGTGGAAGCAAGCTTAGGAAAATTTCCCAACTGACCAGAAAAATGGTAATAGCCATAACCAGCCTGTTTATTGTTAGCTGAAGTCGATCTCTGGCAGTATTTCGAGCGCAATTGAAGCTTACCAAGAAGACAAGGGAACCTCCGGCCAATCCTCCAACCAGACCTGAAGCACCACCGGCTTTTGCAGCCTGTTGATTTGTAGTCTGGAAACGAACTTGTCGAGAGGCTCGTAGTGGCGTCCGCGCTGACCGAGCTGCTGCTCTCGCGGCTGTTCTTGAAGTAAACATTATGAGAGTTGTATGTCTGAGTGTTTGAAGACGAATTGACTTTCGGGAGAAGGTTGCCAGGAAGAGGGGATCTCTGCTCTGGAGGCAAAAATCTAGTTCTTCTTAAGCAAAGCTAAGGGAGCTTGCTTTGCTTTCCTGTCATGTGAATACTGTGGCTTGCTTCCCGGCTCGTCTCGAAAGCTACAAAGTGTGTCGTCATGTGGGGAAGCGAGACCTACGTCACTACCTTTTATTTTCTTGTACTTTCGTACCGGCATTTGGTTGGAGTCTCTTTCCAAGTAGATGGCCAGAGACTTGAGTGAGGGTGATCCGGACGCTACGTATGATTTTGAAGATATACTCCGAACCTCAACAATAATTTATGTTTACTCTAAGCATGACTTATTTATTATTGGTGGTGGTGTGGTGTGGTGTGGTGTGGTGTGGTGTGGTGTGGTGTGGTGTGAGGAAGGTGAGGAAGGTGAGCAACGGGAATCAGGGGGATCGACAAAATGTGGGGTCACTGGCCGTTGGGTTAAGCGAGAGAGACATGCCATGCCACGCCACGCATTCAGCCAGAGGGTTCGTGTCGGTGGTGGTGCTGTTCTTCTGATGTAAAAATTCTTGACGATTAGATCTCATCATGGCATCACTTGTGGGATACCGATATGTAGTGCATGAGCTTCAGGATGTTTCGTAATTCGGAGTGGAAATGGTGTCAGCTGTTAATGGGACTTACAACATCAAGTCCAGCTAATTCCCGAACTTTAACCTTAATATGTTATCCGATAATTCAACCAACGATGATTACCCGATCGGGACTCTCCAGAATGGAAGGAGGGTAGGTTCAATGGGCACACTTCGGATGCGACTGGCTGTTCCTTCCTTGCGAACACTCCCCGACTCAAAGCCGGATTGGCCATCTGTAGTATCATTCATTCATTCATTCCCAGCTTGGGCTTCAAAATAAACAACACCATCGACTGTACAGTAGACAAAGCATAAAATCTTTCATCAGATATAAGCTTTCATCTACTGTTTAACATTGCATTCCAAGGAGTTGAGACAGATTAAGTTGTGGTGCGAATCAAGCTTATTCTAAGCTTAATAAACCTTCAAGTAATCGAACCATGTGTTTCAAACAACATCCACGAAGGAGGATCGATGCAGAAAGTGGGGTTGTGGGAGCCGTTGGAAACGATGTCTTGGAGATTGTTTCTCCATATTTCCGTCCTTCGGTCTCATTTGTCTGGAACAGTAGGATCGTACCAGTATCTGATGCCATATATAAAGAGTTGGACGCCAAGGGCTGTTCCCGACCATCAGCTCTCGTTGCTCTCATCTGCATCAGTAAACTCGGTCGCTCTTTTCAACCATGTCTTTGTTTAAGGTCTTGGCAGTTATTGCCAGTCTCACTTCACTCGTTTCAGCATTCGATCCTCAGCTGGGATTCAACTCGTTCGTTGAAGTTGAGAATCGGACTCTCGATGAGCTGCACCAAGCTGCCTTAGCAGAGGGAGGAACCGTTACAGTCTGGCATGGCGGGGACGAGAAAAACCAGCAGGATGGCTTGAAAGCTGCTTTCGAAGCCCGCTTCCCTGGCCTTACAATGAACGTCACGGTGGATCTCAGCAAATATCACGATGTGAATCTAGACCAGCGTGAGTACCATGATCGTTCCCCCTCTTCATTCAAGTTCATCGTTATCCGCCAACTTAAGATCTACTACCGTCACCTATATTTTGACACTTATTGATTATTTCTTTATACAGAGCTCGCATCCGGCAACGTGTATGTGGATAGCATCATCTTACAAACTTTGCATGATTATCCGAGGTGGAAGAGTCAAGGCGCGCTTCTTCCCTACAAGCCACTTGGATTTGAAAGTCAGTCCTCTATGATACTTCGAATCTCTATGTGCTGAGAGTGTGATAGGCATCTATGAGGAATTCAGAGACCTTGACGCCTATTACTCTGGGCTTTATATATTCAGTTGGTCAAACGTCTTTTATGCGAAGTATCTCAACGGGACAACTCCTATCGAATACACCGATTATCTGAAGCCTGAGTTCAAGGATAAATTGGTTCTCACATACCCCAATGATGATGACGCGGTGCTTTTTCAATTTGATCTCATGTCAGTCATCCGATTTTCACTCAATGGGAAGTCGAGGCTGATTTCTGTATCGTTATAGCATGAAGCAGTATGGCTTGAGATGGTTCGAGGCATTGCTTGCTCAAAACCCAAGGTAGGTTCCGAGGGAACCCCTTACATCCTCCTTTAGATGTCTCAAGATCTTCTAGAGACATGTCGAATCCTCCTCCCAAAAGATCCATATGTAGCAATTGCTGACTCTTCCGTTACATTGAAGATGGGTCCGCGGAACCGCAACCCCAGCTACCCTCATCGCGAGTTCAAACGGTACCTACGCCGCAACCTTCACATCAGCTGTCGGTCTTCGTGGCTTCGATCCGATTAACGTCACTTTCCCAGTCGAGGGCCAATTCGTCTCGTGGCCACAGACAGGTGCTATTCTTAAAGACGCTCCTCACCCAGAGTCCGCAAAGTTACTCCATTCTTGGATCTTGAGCGAGGAACACCAAAATTCAACCGGGACCTGGTCGGTGAGAAAAGATATCGCTCCACCTGAAGGCTTCCCATCTATTTTTGAGATGCCAGGGACACAACCAACGAAGTTCGCGCAATGGATGTCTGATCGAGCTGCTGTTGAGCGACTTAGGTTCTTCTTTGAGAGTAGAACCGGCACTGCTCAAGGGCTGTCACCTCTCATTGATGATTTGTGAGAGGCGAAATATTTGTGCGAACTTCGATTTTCTGAACGTATCTAGAGCAACGTGTATGATAAGAAAATCCAAGAAAGTGGCAGAATACTCGATTTGATCAAGTTGTGATTTAGTGCAAGTGAAAATTCTCGGAAAGATAGACTCGCCGACATGGATAAGCCTCTCCGGCTATGGTTGACAAACTTCGCTGGTTAAACCAGCCGCACTTCGTTGTCTCCAACACAGTCACGATCTTTATTAGGAAATTACAGGGACATATCGTGCTTCAACGCTCAAAGTGCTGATAAGCCAACCTGAAACTTTTCACCAGAATACAAATGTTGAAATCCACGCGATCCACGTGAAAGCTTTCTATTCGTGGCAATTCTTTAAAAATAAAATAAAAGGACTATCACCCCATTCCACCGAAAGAATGGCAAAACAATGGCAAACCTAAGCTTACTCTATACGCACACTATCATAACTTTAGCAGACCGAAGAGAATATCGGCCGAATCTGATTGCCCAAACCCTCTATTCAGTTTACTCCTCGCCATGACATGGCTCAACCTCCACCTCCCACATATCCAGTCACGTACTTTACATAAGTGATTGAGAAACATGACCATCCTGTCGGCAGTGATCACCAAGCGATCTCCTACCAATTTCCCTCCAATATCAGCCTCATACCATTACCAAGTCCGCTTTTCGCGATCTCCCAAGGATACGACGATCACAAAGAACATGAGGGATATCAATGCAAAATCTATGTCTAGAAATCTCAGCCACCAATTTTCATCATATTGAACATTGTCTTGCTCCATACACTTCCCATATGTAGATGAAGGCTAAATTCATTTCGCATGACCTCGAGACAAGCAATGTGGAGGAAAAAAAAGGCTTGTGTTGACTTGGGAGGTGGGGAGTCTTCCAAAAGTAAACAAACACTTAAGCGAGAGACTACGGGTGAGCAAAACACCCGTAGCCGAGGACCACTGAGTCATGTAGGCACAATAGCTTAGTTTGTTTACATCTAACGAGCCAATGAAACAAGAATTCCACTTCTACGATTTAGAGTTTGAAATATGTCTTCTAGCTAGCACACAAGACTAGTGGAATATGCCCGTGCAATTATCCACGGGGGCCAAAAGTCGACTCTCCTCTGATATCTGTGCCACATAGTGCAGCAAGACACACAAGTCATCAACTGATCATCAAATTTGCTTCGATGTCATATATTATACCCTCACTTTCCCTCCCCAAACATCTCCCAGACACTCTTCGGCGGCTCGAATTCCCCCACACTAACAGACTGATACTCCATATCCAGCCCAAACGCCTTGGGTCCACCCATCTCCAGTCCCCGCTCCGTAGTCCACATCGGCGGCGCCCGTAGCGCAATCACACTCACTCGAAGCCCATATTTATAATCTGATATTCCCAATGGCGCACCATTGGCTTTGTCGAGGAAGGTGATCAGGTCCGGGCAAACGGCAAGTACTTGATCAGCCTGTCCCGGTGTCTGCAGAATAGCACTTAGATTTTCGTTTTCGAAATCCACGAGCAGAGACGTGAGGGAGTCGGATGTGGCGGGCTGGCCTTCGGAGAAGGTTTCGAGGAGGACGCTGCCGCGAGTGAAACCCTCCGCGACATGCCTTGTGACGGATATTATTTTGCCGGTGAAGAGGAGGACGCCGTGTTCGGTGGCGAGCAGGGAGGTTACGGGGTCTTGTTTGAGGGAGCGAGAGAGGGCGATGGAGCGACCGATCATCCAGGCTATACGTTGATGAGTAAATGGGTGCAAAGGTTTTGGGATAAGATGTACCGTGAGAGAAGCTGTTCTTTGGTAAAGTCCTGGCTTCGATACCATGCACTGGATTGACGCACATTCCGGAGAGGGAGCCAAGATCTGTGCATGCAACTCGCATGAGATCTTCAGCGTCGAGGTTATCGCGAGGATTGGCGAACAACTTTGAAGTTCGTTAGCATTGCATGAAATACCGACGAGGAAAGATTTTACCATTGTATTCCCAACACCATCGGCTACGGCAGCAGGGGCAATAGGAATGTCTTCCAGACACCTTACTGTCTGCCATACTTTTGGGTACGCTCTAGCTACAAGATCCGAGTCCAGCGCACTTTTGTTGAATCGGTGTGCGGCGAGTAAAGCCTCGAATGCGTTCATGCCTCCGATTTCGTTGGGAATAACGGCGTCGAATTTTGAGATTCCGGCTGCTTGCATTACACATTTCATGGCATCGGTGACTCTGTCCATATTTTAGCCGAGCTCTGATCTAGATGTTTGTCGACTTACTCATTTAAGCCAGGAATACGTTCAAGGTAAACAGTTGGCGATCCCTACTCAAGCTAATCAGTTCTGTCTCGTATAATGCTTGAGCAGCTTACCATAAAACCAGCGACTAGCACCACAGCATCATCTGGAAGTGTATCTTGCCGTCTGATAGTGATACTCTCGCCGTTCCTCAGAGCCAGCAAACATGCAACATATGCTGGGTACGGCTCGCCGCAACTTCCGACACCAAGCACTCCTGTACCGTCTTGGAGGAATTGAAGATCCAACTCTGACAAATACCAAAGATCACCCTCGATCCGCGGCCGATATGCATTGATATCGATATGCTCGGTGACTTCGTGCGACGAGCCCTTAGTGGCAGCTGACGAGGCATCGGTGCTAGCTTTCCTCAACAGCGGGATGGACAGTTTCTCATGTGTATCGCTGGTAATAGGTGAGTCGGGTGAGCTATGTGTCTCTTCGTACCCATCTACTAAGTCTCCCACAACCCTGACCAAAAGTCGAGTAGCGCCATTTGTGACATATGAGACGGGGACGGCATCGACTTCCACGACCTCGATAGTTCTAATGTTGCCACCTGCTGCCACACAACGTTCGATGGCAAGTACTTTCGCAGCCTCAATTTCTTGATCGATGGCCCCAGATTTTGGTACAACAGTCTTGTCGACTGCGCCACTGACTTTCCCAATCTGGACAGCATTAGCACACTGATAATTTTCAATAGGAATGATACTCACAGCTGCTCCGACGGCATTGGCGACTTCCAGATACTCCGGCCTCACGACCTCACCAACACCAGCAATCTTGCCAGGGATGATAATGCTCCCGCCTCCAACGAGAATCACTTTTGCATCTCCTTGTTTCGTCTTGACGATATCGATTGCTTCTTCGAGAGCTCTCTGGATCTCAAGTAGAGCAGTAGTCTTGACTTGGGACGATACATGTTCTGTGGCCAGAGCATTCTTTGACACGAGATCAGTCGCCTGATTTGGTTCAATTAGCATTTTGTGGAGAACTTTCTTCGAATTCCTGGACCTACTGTCAGTGTTTGACCACCAAATGAGATACCCTCCTTCTCAAGTGCTGCTCCAACGGAATCAGGGCCAACGGTCGTATGATGTCCACTGACTCTGACCAGTGATCCTCCTCCCAGCGCAATACTTTTAACATCGGGAATTGTGAAGTTTGTCCTCACGCCAGCAATCTTGACGAAAGCAGCGGACTGTCTCGGGTACCCTGTCTTCAACAACGCGCAAATATCGGTGGTCGTTCTGCAGGAACATTAGCTTCGGGAATGGTAGACGATGGCCCGACACTCTTACCCTCCTACGTCAACGACAAGGACCTCGCGATCATCTGACATGTCGGAGGTCGCTACTTTGGCTAGCAAAGCCGCTCCACGCGCGCTGTTCGTGGGTCCCGAAGAAAAGCATCGGACAGGGTATTCGGCAGCCGTGGAAGCCCTGCTCAAAGTGCCGTCGTTAAGTGTGATGTACAGCTTGCATCTTCCAAGTTTCTGTACGGCGTATCGAAATCCATCAATGACATGTCTTGCGAATCGTCGTAGACTGGCATTCAAGATACTGGCGTTTTCTCGCTCGAGAAACCCTAATCTGCCGACGGCATAGGAGCACGAAATGTCGTATTCGGGACCGAGTTCTTTAGCTAGTATTGTCCGAGCATCTTCTTCTTGCTTCGGATTCGAGGGCGAGTATATGCCAATGATAACTACGCTGGTGATCGATTTCGACTTGATAATCGATGCTTGCTCCTTCAGTTGTTTGTCATTAAGGGGCATTATTGGTGAACCGTCAACTAGCTGATTATCAGTTCTGGCTTCTAAGGACTTCTGACAGTTGAAACACTTTGCGGTCCAAGCGAAAAATGAAAACTCTGAGCAAGAAGAAACATACCTTGATATCCGCCATCCACGTAGCCAAAGTGACCTTCCATCAACGCTCGAAGTTTGGGAGGGAAGTCCACGAAGGGTGGCGAGCCCCTCGAATATGGCCCGCATAGTCGAATAATTGCAACTTTGTCGAGCTTACTAGAGTCTTGTTCTTGGACAGCATTGACGAATTGCTACAGAAGATCAGTAACTTCCGGTCTCGCATATGTAGCTGCCCTGAGCGGGGTATGTAAATGCTTGGTAATGGCTTCAGTCCGAGGTCTTGCCGCCGAACTTGCAGCTTCCACACTTTTCGCACTTCGGGATAGCATCAAATTCCATCCCTTCATCTGTGCTTGCTTTCTGATTGAGGAAAAGCTGAGACATACCGTTGTACCAATCTTCACAGATCCCACGTGATCGGATGGTATCTTCGCTTCTTGTACAACAGCGGCAATCGCTCGTTCCACGCCTTCCTGGATGTCTGTCGTAGTAGGAGTTTTGTGCCACGCAAGGACTTTCTCATTCTGTAAGATAACACTAAAACCTGATGAGGAATTTCCACGATTGGAGAGACAGAACGCCTCACCTGTCCGTGTTTGTGCCACCAACGTCGATTCCTATAATACATGAAGCTGGCTTGGGAGGAGGCATAGTAGCCTCGACGTAGATTGGCCCTTCAACAGCCTTGGATGTGGCTGGTGGCGACATTGAAGTACATTCCGATATTCAAGAGAGAGGGAGAGAGCGAGTTGTTGGTTTTGTAAAGCATTGCAGGATCAGGGGGATCGTGAGAATGAGATAGCCGTCGGCTGGGTTCGCCATGCATGTTTCCCATAAGGCACCAAAAATTTCATCGCCTAGATCAGATGTACATCCACTCCACTGCCTACGGGCCACATGGACTGCAGCAGTGGGATCCTGATGGGCAGGATTAATCCTTACACCAGCACCGGAGACGAAATGTATTTGCCTGTAACGTTTGAAGACAACGGGTCTATCATGACGGCGCTGGAACGGATCGCTGCGGTGGACTCGCATGGAGTCGTTTGCGAGCGAGATATGACTCGGGAAATGTGGATGAGATACGCTTTAAGAGGTGTAAAGCGAGTCAGTTGCTAGAGAAATCGCGACATCATGCACGTGGTCCAGTTCCCCGGAAAAACCTGCCGCAAGAGGAAAGTTAGACGAGGATATTTTACACTGGCCAATCATAGTTCTGGACGTGTTTTTTTATTTTTAGCTTTTATTTGTACTTCTATTTCATCTGTCTGATTTCCACCTCTGGACTGTCTGGAGCAAAAGAGAAGGTGATAGACAGACAGGCGAGACAGTCAGGAGGAAGCCGAATGAATGGATGAAGGACTGAGGCCAGAAACACGCCGCTTTTCAAAGGCGTTTGTTAGTTTTCCAATTCTCATGTGTAGTGAGGAAAGTGGAGAGAATTGATTGATCTCATGCTCATGGCCATATTCATGCTTATTATGAATATGATTATGCCCTTAATTGTATCACTTTTCAGCCCCCCAGAAATCGACAACTCTATCTACACCCTGAGTCTTGACTTCTGGGGCAAACCTTCAGTGAGGGGTTGTGGCCGTCCAATGCCGCTTTTGACTCCGCAACTTCGCCTTTCAGAGGCTCAATCAATTTCCTCCTCAACTTCATGTATCATACAGTACGTACTCCCTCTCGCTACTAGTACGATATACTTGGTTGGGGAACGGTCTGGCGTCTCACAATCAGTCCATGTTTTGCAGTGTGGTTGCATTCTCTGAGGACTGAGGCCACAAGGCTGTCGGCAAGATAGAGAATCGTCTTTATCGGGTAAGGCGGGAGAAGGCGATTTACCTGTTAGTCTTGAATTAGTAAGGGTGTCCACAACATGCAGCTGGGGCTTGGCTTGGGATGCGGGAGTTGGGATACGGATGCGGGTCTCCACTCTTATCTTCTCTAATTGGCCGCCCTGAGGCAAGTTCCGCAAAAGCTCTCCTCATTACCGACATCTATTGGCTTTGTGTTGTGTGTGCGGAGAAAAGGGTCTGATCAAGAACGAAAGTAACCGTTTAGCACTTCGGTGCTGGAAGCATTCGGTTAGTCCGCCGTGTGTACGACGACGAGTCGACAACCATGGAAGTCTGCTTGCGAAAAGGAGAGTCAAGGGGCGGGGGAAGGTGGCCAATCAGCACGAGGACGCCGCTTCCATTCCTGAATCGCTTCACAGCTTCACAGCTTCACAACTTCACAGCCCTGCCAAAACAAATTTCCTCTTCATGCCACTTTTCGATGCTTGCTGCTGGCCCGCCTGGCATATTGCTGCAGTGTCCCGTCTTCCCCGTCCCGTCCCGAAACAAACGCTTCAATTGCCAACCCACTTTCCATCGTGCTGGGTCCAGGAAGCAGGGAAAGCCGTTCTGCTGCTCTGGGTACTTGAGAGGAGCAGAGCCACTTCCGCAAACAAAGTCAGCATCTAGTTTTCCTCGACCCGCTGTCTGTTCTTCAAGAAGTCGCAGCGATCTGAGCCGTGGGATTTAGAACCCGCCGACTGAACTCTATCTCGACCTCGTGTCATCCGTCATGGCCGAGCAGGACAAGTACATAACTGAGGGGGAGGGGGACCATATCTCCAAGTTGGCCTTCACTGCTGTGGCTGCGCCAGGCCCTGAGTCTAGTAGTGGTTCAACGCCTCATGACATTCATGATCTCGATCAGTACACGCCAGTAGGAGCTCCGGCGAGCAAAAAGGAGGTCTATTCCTACTATCTCTACTATGCAGGAAACAATGGCATTGGTTCATTTCAATAGTAAGTCCCACAGGAAGCATCTGTTAGCATAATCACACTCTGACCTGATCAGTTCCAACCTTCTTTTCCAGAACTTGATCTACCAGGCAGGATTCAATCCCAATGTTCTTCCCCTCGGCAGCTCGTCTTGCGACGTTGACCCCGATGCGCCGTGCCATGTATTCTGGGGAGGTGGAAACAAACACAAAGCCTACACTTCCGTGGTTCTGATTGGATCCGGATTGACATTCCTTTCACAAGCGCTCGTCTTTATCAGTGTTGGAAGTTTGGCAGATTTCGGCAATTGGAACCCTTGGGTAGTGAGGGGCTTCTCCGTTCTTTCCTGGGCTTTTGAATTTGGCTTCCTGGGCGTCACCACGGCTTCAAAATGGAGGATTGCTATGGCATTGTACATCATCAGTGGTAAGTTACAACCTGTCTCACAAATTCCTTCCAACGGAACTGACCGTTGTGTCCCTGCAGGTGTCACTTTCTGGGCATCGTACGTCTTTTTCAACGCAATCTTCCCAAAGTTAGCCCACGATCTTCCGGAAGTCCGGCAGGCAAGAGAGGACTTATTGAATGGCACGATCGACGAGGCCCAATTCGAGCGAACATGCTCAATGAGTAGATCAAAGATCATGAATATGAGTTATGTGTGGAATAACGCCGGATTTACCATCTGTACCGCTCTGTCGCTGGCGGCACTAGTTGGTATCGGCGCGGACGATTCGGTTGAGAAGAACAACTGGGGATACTCGGTATCAGTCGCAGTTTGCACCGGATTCTGGATCGTACTTGCGATCCCATGGTTCTTGTGGGAAAAGAAACGACCTGGCCCCAAGCTGCCAGCTGGAGATAACTACCTGACTTTCGGGTTCAAACAGACTTGGTTCGCTGCGAAGCAGGTCTGGACGCTGAAGCAGACTTTCTTCTACCTGGTCGCCTTCTTCCTTCTCGCAGATGGTCTCAGCACGACGCTTACCCTCATCTCGATTGCTCAGGCGCAAGTTGTTGAGTTCTCTGCGATCTCAAATACGTATCTCATCATGGTTCAAGGAGGGTCTGCCGGCATCGGTGTCTTTGTCGCATATTACATCCAGAAGTTCTTTAAGCTCCGAACCAAGACCATGCTCCAAATCACCAACGCTGGGTGTGTAATTGCTTCTGGGTGGGGAATGCTCGGAATCTGGACTGACAAAGTCGGCTACCACAACGAGTGGGAGTTCTGGGCTTTCAATGCGACTTTTGGGTTGACTCTGGGACCCCAGTTCTCTTACGGCCAAGCTTTCATGGCAGAGCTCGTCCCGCGTGGCAGAGAGTATATGTTTTTCAGTCTTTTGGGGATTGTCTCAAAAGGCTCCGCATGGATCGGACCGATTGTCAGCAGTGCTATTGTGGATGCAAACGGAAATCAAGTAGGCACCCCCCTCCTTGTCTCTTACCCCCTCAAATGGCTTGCGATCCTCTAAAACTGTTCATGCGCCGAAAGCCATGAATGGAAGTTGTGCCTGAAGATCACATTTCGATGTCCCTCACCCTGCCCGAGACCTTGAAAAGATGCAGAGCTAACATACCAATAGTGGACCGCCTTCCCTTGGGCAGCATCTTTAATTGTCGTCCCCTTCATCGGAATCTTCTTCATTGATGAAGTGAAGAGCAGAAAGGAGTGTTCAGAGTACTTGGCGAGAGAAGCAACTTCGTTGAGGAAGGTGCAAGAAGAAACCGAAGGAAAGGCTCACACAACCTAATCTGATGCTCTCTTTATATATCTTGCCATATATCCTATCACATAGTAGCCATATAATCATACCTACCTAGTCGACTCCTGATATCATAACATCGTATCCATAACTCCTCCACATTTCTCCGCAAGTAGGAACGGCGGTTGTGAGCGCGGGTTTGGTCTCCGTTTCCTCGACGAAATGTGGGAAACTTGGAACGACTGGGATGACTCCGCTCAACCCCCCAGTATTTGGAGTATCATATCTCATCGAACATTTTGAAGCGCGGTCGCTGTGATCCTCCCCGAAAAATGGCTCGGGGGGAGTTTCAAAGGCAAGAAACGATGGATCCTGGACCGCTGTTACGCACTATCGCACTGATGACTGGCATGCCGATCCCTGGTACCGAGCTTGATTTCTACCGAAATTCCATCAATCACTAATGGGAACCGCAAGCCACATCCCGCATCAACTTCATCCAAGGCAGGAAGTCAATATTCAGCAGACGAGCTGAAATTTTGCCCATGGCTCGGGCCGCCGTGAGGCATTTTATCCAATATTGATCAGATGGTAGTCTATCAGAAATTCAAGCTGCGAAACGTTGAATGAGGTTATCAAGATGATTAGATGGATTCATCTACAGTAGGTCAGCTTGTCACGCACAGGCCAGCATTCTGTCAGACGCCACAGGGTCCAGATCGGCGATCCGCTCCAACAGATTGGGAGAATGAGATGGGATTGGTATTTGAGATCGCACGACTTCGGCCGCAGTAGAGTTCTCGGCTGCGACTTGAAGACTCGTAGCAAAGCAAGCAGCATGTCCTGAAGTTTCGTTTGAGGTATGGGCTGCGAGTCCAAGTGAGTGCGAGCTGCAAGCCGGAGGCGTTTCCTTCCTTTGTTCTGCACTTCTACGGAAACGGGAACGGGCTCAAATTCGAGAAAGTTAAAATTCGTCAAGTTCGATGGCCGACTCCTGCACTACTTCACATCCGGTGCTTCCCCGGACGGACCCTCTATCATCCCATCCCATCCCACCCCGTGCCATGGCATGCCATCCACCCCCTTTGGCACGTCCTTCTGGCGTAAATGCAGGTCAGGATAACACCTGCATCCAGCGAATTAAATCTGGTCGCAAGTTTGATGACAGACGCGAGGAGGGCGGTCAATTGGCTGTGGGCTGAGGAGTTTTTGGTTTTGCTAGTCTGCTTCCAGCAGCAACTGCATGTTGAAGACGGATGGACGACGGCGGACGGACGCTCATTTCATCCTGGAATTTTCTAAAGTCGCATCAACAAGAGAGAAGGCAGGGCAGGGCAGGGCACGGAAAAGGCAAGGCAAGACAAGGAAAGATAGGAAATTAATGGAAAGGTAGATGGATGGATGGATGGCGATAAGAAATGACAAATGAGGCTGTCTTTCACCCTATATTGGAATACTGCACTGGAATACCGTACTACTGGGGTGTACGATCCTACTCTTCTTCTTCTTCTCCTTCCCCTTCCTTGCTTCATTTGTCCTCCCTTGCATCCTTTCCATTGTGTGTGTGCCCTTGCCCCTTGTCTCCTCCACACAATGATATCGCGATCCCTCCCCTGCCACGTGAGCTCCTTACGGTAATTGCCAAAGCGGGGCCATTTGCGGGCCCATCATTGGCATGAATGCCCCACTTAGTTCTGCTCTTATTACCAGCTAGACCATATTCGGGACTTCGCTACGCACTAGATTCGGGGTCCGGTGGTGTTACCAACTTACCACAGTTATGGCTTATTCAGTCAACCATCACTGCCGTGCCGGGTCCAGCGATCGACATCTCAACCTCATCCATCTGCATCCATCTCCATCTGCATCCATCCCCATCTCACCAACCCGCAACCCACCACCACGCTCTGTACGACCTGAGAAGGATCCGGTTATATAGCTACAGTACAGCGCCACCTGTAAGGTTCCCTCGACAGTGTCGTGACCAAACCAACAACACTGCACTCGCTCTGTCCGACCCGAGGAGCCGACGGTCAGCTCCTCAACTATATAGCAAGTACGCCCACCCCCTCTGCTCATTGTTGCCGGCATGATTCTTGCGAGAGCTTGACGACGACGACGACGACGACGACGACGACGACGAAGAGATGGCTCCGGGAATGGGAATCAAGGCTCCTGTACCCAGGACAAGAACGGGTAGGAAAAACTTTGAACTCATCTGACTAGCGTCCTTACTCACCTGGCTTGCCTCTAGGCTGCTTGACTTGTCGCAAACGCAAGGTCAAGTGCGACGAAGCCAAGCCCATTTGTGGACGATGTCAACGTCTACAGCGAGAATGTACCTGGAGTGATGAATTACAAGTGATTCCTCACAAACGCCAGTTCGGCTCGGCATCCGGCTCCTTAATGGAGCAAGGCACTCAGCTGAGCAACTTACTTTCTGGCCAGAACTTCGTAATTGAGTTCCCCAACCTTGATCGCTCTACTATCCCTTACATGCACCACTTCATCACATTTTGCTGCCGCTTTCTCGCTTATTCCAATGATAATGAGGGCAATCCATTCCAAGAGGATCTCATCCCCCTTGCGAGCTCGTCTCCGGCTTTGCTCCACTCTATGACTGCCTTAGCTGCCGGTCATCTATCTCGCAGTCAGCCTCAACATGTGATCACTGCTGCCAATCACTATTCCATGGCTCTCCGCGAACTAAATTCGAGTCTTTCGGATCCCATTATTGCCCGTGCCGATTCTACCTTGGGAGCCTGCCTGCTCCTATGTGTGTACGAGGTATGTTCAACAAATCTAGCTTACCCCATATCATCAAGCTAATTCATACACAGATATGTCAATCCGAAAGTTCTCTCTGGCTTGAACATCTCCAAGGCGCCAGAGACTTGATTCTCTTCAGGGGAGGTCCCAAGACCAACGATTATCTAACCAGATTCTTCTCCTTACTGGACATATCTGGATCTCTCTCCTCTGGTGGTGGTCCTCTGATTCAAGGAAACTATTGGATGGACGACGCAACAAGCCAAGATCCTAGCCAAGGCCCCCCTCCACGTCGCTGGCCATACTACGATGATGGCAATGTCATGACCAACCTTTTCCACGAGCTGATGGTTTTTATGGCCAAACTCTCACGTCTATCAGCTCTCTCGATGAGTGACCTTGGACTTCAGCAGCCAGAAGAAATAGCTCTCCAAGCTGCCGATATACACGATGAGCTTTTGGCATGGTGGCAACAATGCCCTCCTGCTCTGCGGGACCAAAGTAATGATTGGAGAACTCAAGCACGTCCTCGAAAACTAACAGTCCCTGAGACCCTGGAGGAGGAAGCATTTTCCAGCACCAAATCCTGTAAAGATGGCTGCATCATATACTTGAATCACATCCTCGACCCTCTTGGCAATCAACCTCAGAAACAAGAGGTTATTGAGGCAATTGCCGATATCCTGGAGATCGCTAAAGAGATGCCGAGAGGATATGGCTTGGAGATGGGTTTGTATTGGGGACTGTTTATGGCTGGAATTGCTATCTTTAATGACCCGGTTGCTGAGGATTTGATCCGTGCAAAGTTGAAGGCGGATACGAATTCTAACATCTACGTACGCACCTTGCTGGCATGTCTTTCTGCATATACTGACGATCTACAGCACGCCGATCGAGCTCTCGATCTACTTGAAGTCCTTTGGAAACGACAGCACCAATACAGCAGGAAGTACGACTGGAGACAGGTTCAGGTCCAGATGGGCATTCACATGTGAGTTGTCCAAGAGATGGGCAAAGGCATGTCTAACAAAGATCGCAGATTTATCCTAGCATGAGGACATATGCCAGAGTTGACCTGAAACACGAAATTCCCTTCGAAGTTGTATCAGGGTCGCCGTCTTTCGAGATACAGATGAAAGACTCGCTGCTGAGTGTGCAACGAATTGTAACCCAGCTCGGTCTGCATTCATATGGCAAGAGCGAGCATGCGGCCAAGGCTAGCCTGTCACCATCGAACATTCAAGGTCGAACTTGAGGCTTTTACTGTGACGAAGACATCCTTCTACCTGCACTGCCTAGGGTCCCACAAACGTCAAAACCCGGACGACTTCTGTCTCCATATTTAAAACGGCTGTTTGAACTCCTGGGTTTGAAGGCACCCCGGATTCTCGGGTAGTGGCTTTTCTGCTACGCCGGTGCAGCAATGGAGGAGTATGGTCAGGGTATTTCACAACAATTTACCTTCGCAAAGAGGGCGGCATAACCACGACCCTGACCGTATGCGATGAGAGTGAGGAATGTTGCAAGTTAGTTGGCAACAGCAGTCTACTTCTTTACTATTTACGATAAAGAAAATTCGTTGCTACTCAAGATTGATCAATAAAGTCCACCCTAGCCCAAATCACCATGTCTTCGAAAGGAAACTTCCTCCTGACTGGAGGTAAAGGCAGAGTCGCACCTCACATCCAAGATTCCTCTCAGTCAACGGCAGCCCAACGCTCATCGCCTCTCGATACGGCACTACACCTCCCATAACTGCCCAACCGTGACGCGCGATTGGTATGACCGAGAAACAAGAAATGCAGCATTCTCTAACAATTCCATCATAGCCGCTTTCTCGTAGCACCGTCAGACTGGAACTGTGCACCACAGGCCAACAATTTATTGGTTTCGCTACCGAGATAGGCGTGGAAAGATTTGTGTTGCTGAGTGCTGGCCTACTGCCCCGTTGAGGATGGATCCATGATGTAGCAAATGTCGGCCTTTCTCCTCACTCTTACATTTAGATTATAAGATCCTGAGATCAGCTTGGTTTATGGGTACTTCTTTCCTCGACGTGCCGCCTCGAAATGTCACTCCTCACGCACACGATATGGAGAACTTCTCTGAGGTCTAATAACAACAAACCCAGCGTTCAGAAAGCAGATCGCATCGTCACTGCTATCGGGAAGGGCAATGCGCCTGTTGTGGCAGCTTCAGACATAGCTGCAGTGGGGTTCTACGCTCTCATAAATGAAGTGCCGCATACATCGACCATGTGATACTTAAGCCCGAGCTTCGTTCACACAGTGTTGTACACTCCCTCGTCCTTCGCGTCTTCCGCTATCCCATATCTCCCATATACTCCAGAAAATTCAAACCTTATTTTGACAAACCCCACAGCCCTCCTAAACATCAAAACCAACCTAAAGATTGCACATGTATCCACCAGCGAAGAAGATTTCGTCACCATTTTCTGCAGCATAGGTCTCACACCCGATTTAGTTAAAGCTTTAGCTGCGATGGAGATTGCGATCCGAGGTGGAGCAGATGAGCGATTGCATGATGCCGTGCTGAGAGCCACGGGCCAGAAGCTGAGGAATGGGAGGCATTTCTGGATGAGGTTGCTGGGACGGGTGCTTGGGAGAAGAAGGCTCGGACGGACTGTGGGGAAATAAATGAGTGGTGTCGTAGAGTAGCACCGGAGCTATTACAACATTTAAGTCAAAAGAATGTCAAACCAAAACCAAGGCCATATATTATCATCATTTTCTCATGCAACCAATGACCTGCCCCTCCTCTCCTCTGCTCGCTCGCTCATCCTCTTTTCTTCCACCATGTCAGACACGCATACTAAAACAAATATACTGGGGAAGATCACCACCACCACCTTCTCTCACCCTGCCCCATCCTTTGCATCCTGAAAACAAACCAAAAACACAATGCCATTTTAATGTCAACATCCGTCCCTTAAACTCCTCCTTTCCCCCACTTCCACTTCCACTTCCACCTGCGTCCTGGATATCAATTTCTCAGCTAGACATACAGCACACCAGCCACATCACACTACTTCCTGATTCAATCCTCGCCCAGTGCCTTCAAGCATCCTACGAATGCAGCGGATTTGGCTGACTAGCCGCCAATACTTTCTGCATCTCCTCAATATCAATGATCGTCTCGTTGAACACCGTTGCCAGTTCCGTGACGACCTGGTTCCGATTATATTCGCCCCGCATCCTCCACAGCGTCTCCATTAACTCCCTGTTGATCTGCTCAAGCTGCTCGATCGAGCACCCGCTTGAGCCATCCACTAGACGCTTGATTAGATCCTCGACGAAGTGGTCGTCAATTATGATGTCTTTCTGGGAGGAGGCTTGCGAGGAGGTTGGTTCGACAGGTGAGTCATTCAAGAGGTTGGCGAAGCCTGTCGGTCGGGATTTGGAGACTGGCATATGAGGACCGGCGCTGAAGGCTGGAACTGCGGGTGCTTGAGACTGTTGGCTACCTGAGCTGGGGGTCTGAGATGGGAGGAGCTGGCTGAGATGGCCGCGGGCTATGGCGTGAGCTTGGGAGTGCATCCAATCATCACTGCTGCTGGTGTCGATCTGGGTATTGCCTTGAGTATCTGGGAGTTCTGAATCGACGCCTACCCTGTCGATCGGGCTGGATGAATTGTTATGGCTGATGCCGTTGGTGGCTTGCGTGCTCCAGCCTTCTGAGGTCTTCTTTCCCGATGTAGTAGTTGAAGCATAATTGGCCAAATCTGCGGGAGAAGTGTCGTGTGAGACCTCCTGGAATACAGATCGTTGAGAGAGCTGTGTATTTGGTCGAGATGGTCCACTTGTCATGCTGGGGTGGCCTGGCGGTTGCATTGCTTGTGAGATTTGGTCGTCTGTCCCACTCATCTGGACATCGTCACTATGCGAAGGTCCAGAGCCGTTCTGGCCGTGCGAAGGTCCAGAACCAGAAGTGAACCCGTTCGACAAGCCGCTTGAGGTATGAAGTGGTGTAACAATCGATATCGGCTGCTTTCCAAGTAACCCCTCTCCCACAGCCGCAGGCCTCGAGTTCTGTTCATTCGAGTTCAAACCACTCTCAGGTAGATCAGATTGTACAACTGGATCAAAAGCACGCTCTGCAGCAAGGCGCTTCTTATGCTTCTCTTCACGCTCTTTCGCTCTTTGCAGCTGTCTTTGGTACACGTTTTCGCAATCTGCAAAGGCGGGTTGAGCTTCGATGGTGGCTATATCAACCTCAACATTTGCGAGAAGCTCGTTTGCTTTTAGTGCTCGCTCTTTATCTCCAATGTGTTTAGCATCTTTGGCAAGAGATCTGATGTCAGCGAGGAAATCCTTAGGACGAGCATAGAACCCATTCGATAGACGCTCCTCGATTGTCGTAGTCTCTAGGTTGTAGAAAAATTTGTTATTTGCAGTCTCCCGAAGCCCTTGGACGCCATCTTTGTCGGTGTCGAGTTCAAACGGTCTGAACTGGGCGATATCAGGCCGCACGAAATTGGGATCACGCTCATCATATAGATATTGAATCTGGCTTTGCGGGATGACAGGAGTCCTGAACTTCTTGTACTTCCGGTGGATTTGATCCATAATCGGCTGGATTTGGACTTTCAGCAAGTTCAAAAGTTGATGATCTCTCTTCTTAAGCGCCTTGATTTCTTCTTTCGTAGGCTCCTTTGGTGGTGGGGGAGGCGCGATTTGCAACACCTCAAGCTTCCTTTTCTTCCGATTCAACGGCTCAGGGAAGTCCTTTGGAGCTTTTCGCACGTATTCGGCGATTGTAGCGAAGAACTCTATCCGAGATTGCTAGATCGAGTCAGCTAGGTCGAGACTCGAGACATATTGTCAGACTTACTCTGGACGGGCGCTCAATGACGAAGCGATTTTTTTGTGAGAATCCAAACAGATCCTTAAGCATGTCTGGATTCACTTTGTCCGTGGGACTGTCGGTGATCCCAAGGACGAGTACAGGATCGGTAGGTGGAATAGAGCGTAGCAAGCCCAGGAAAGTGGTTATCACAGCCTCACTTAGTGTGTGGTACCATGTATCAACTCCAGGCAGATAGATGACACTCGGTTTGTGGCGTTTCACTTCAGCAAACAGCTGCACAATAGCAGCTTCGGGCGACTATCGAGGATGTCAGCAAATTCACCAAAGGCGCGGGGGAAATGATTACTCTTGCAGAATCGCTATATATTGTTGGGAGATCAAAGCTCTGCACATGCAGTCCTTCGAAATGATTTAAAATCCCACCACCTAGGTACGATTGACCCATGCCTGGCTCCCCGCTGATGAGCAGTCTTGGTCTAAACACACGGGACTTCTCGAAATCCTGCTGGAGTGTCTCTCGTCCGAATCCATGATCATCGTCTTCATACTGCTCGTACATAGCTTCCTGAAGAGCCGTAGTCTTCTTCTTGATGGGAATGAGGCCATCTAAGATCGACTCAATCTTCTTCAACTGGTGTCGAAGGAGAGGCTCGACCGCCTTTGGGAGCGGAGCTGCCCCGGATGATGTTGCTCGTTCGGAAGAAGGAATCATCTTCTTGACAGAAAGCATGAAGTCTTTAGCTGTGACTTTGATCTTGTCAGCATCAACTAGGAGTTTGTCGTTCGACGAGTAAATTTGAGGATATGTGCGCTGGATGGCGTTCAAAGCTGCTTCTGTACAAAGAGCACGAAGATCGGCGCCTCCATAGCCCTTGGTGACATGGGCGAGTGAGGTTTTGAAGCTGTCATCAATACCCCAATCCTTGGTGTGGATATTGAGGATAGATTTTCGAGCATCTATATCGGGAAGCGGAAAGTAGAACTCTCGATCAAAACGTCCAGGACGTCTTAGTGCAGGATCAATATTGTCTGGTCTGTTGGTGGCACCAATAACAATGACCTGGCCTCGCCCATCCATCCCATCCATTAATGCAAGCAATGTCGAAACGATAGATGCATGGATCTGTTCTTGTTTGCTTGATCGAACCGGCGCAAGCCCATCAATTTCGTCGAAGAAAATGATACTTGGTTGGGTCTTTCTGGCTTCCTCAAAGAGCAGTCGGAGCTGTCTTTCGGCTTCACCAACCCACTTACTCAGAGCATCGGCTCCTTTACGCATGTAAAATGTGATCTTTCTTCCTCCAGATCCAACACTGGCAGCAAGTGCTCTTGCAAGAAGGGTCTTTCCCGTACCAGGAGGGCCATGGAACAAAACACCACGTGGTGGGGGTAACGTGAAACTTCAAGAAAAGCTCAGGATACAGCAGTGGCATCTGAACCATTTCCTTCAACTGGTCAATATGGCCTTCCAACCCACCGATCTTGCTGAAATCTACATTCTGGTCAACACCAAGAGGGTCGGCATCCGCCAATGCTTTCTGGCTTTTGACTTTTCCGAGGTTTGCAGGAGTGCCACCAACAGCTGCCGCGGGGTCCGGGTGAGTCTGGCCCATTCCAGGAAGCAATCCAGGTGGGAAAGCCGATGTAGGGGTCATGCCAACATTGCCTCCCACTCCAGATGGTCGTTGCATCGTCTCATCGTCACTGCTATCAGAATCGACACCACCAGTAGCTCCTGTTCCCCAAGGCCCACCAATGACTGGTGCTGGGCCACCGCCGCCCCCGAATGGCCCAAATGTCGTGTACAAGTTTCGTTCCCAGGGCTGACTGGCGCCACCGTTACGTCCACCTCTGGCAGGACGTCTCGTAGGAGTGGCGGCAGCATCTTCGCCTTCGTCCGCGGCGTAAATTTGGTCCATTGGCTTTATAGAATAGTCTACCGGCTTTCTTGTACGACCAGCTCTTTGCTCGTACAGAATTTCGGAAGGTTCTCTTGGTGCTGGCCGTCGTCTCCTCCCACTAGGTTTGAGATCTGCCAGTTCTTCTGCTATTTCATCCGGATCAAGTGGCTCATCTATATCGGAGCCAACACTTCCCCTTCTCCGAGAAGTGCTTTTCGATTTGGCTTGAGCAGCTCGCCTGCCTCGCCCAGGACGGCTTGACTCGGAATCATCGTCTTTGCTTCTTTTCTTGGGTGATGCGTCCGACGCCGAGAGTTCATCTTCAGGAGGGTCCTCATCAGGCTCGAAATCGCTGCTGGCCTCTGCGCCGCTTTTACGTTGCTTGGTTTTTGACCCCCGAGTCAATCGCCGACTTCCACCCGCAGTTTGTTCTGTTGTAGCCTCCTCAGTTGCTTCAGCGAGTGGTTCAATGTCCGAAACAACAAGACCGGCGCGCGATCCCCTGGTACGGCCAGTCCGGGCCACAGGCATATCATCATCGTCATCGTCATCTTCAGCATCAGCATCAGCATCCGTCGTCGCAGGTTGTGCTCCACCCTCGTCTGGGTTGGCAAGTTCGTCGGCATCGTCGTCTCCCATCACTGCGTCGGACTTGTCGATAGCCGCATCGGCTTCATCTTGATCGTCGGTTCCCGCGATCTCGGTCGCCATTGTATTATCGACACCTTCCTGCTCATATGAACTAGTCTCGTGGAGTTCTTCTTTGATCGTAGACGTAGGTTGTTTGAGTCCTTTGGATCCTCGACTTGCGCGACTTCGATTTATGGGCTCCGGACTATGACCTTCTCGTACAATGTGATTGCCAGAAGTTGAAAGTGCTATTGGCTCATCGCCCTCCTCGGTATGTGCCCTTGTGCTTCTACGAGTAGGAACACCAGCAGATCTTGGCTCTGTGCTGCCCCTCCCTCGTGTGCGAGCTGTACTGCCAGCTCTTGTTGACCCTGTTGCCACTTGAGGGGTTGCGGTACCAATCTTTAATTTTACAATCTTCCTTTGCGGACGCTTTGTCAGAACCTCCTCATCAGAATCCTCCTCCTCCTCCTCCTCCTCCTCGGGCTCATCGAAGACCGGTCGGGATCGCTTAGCTGGGCGTTTCTTCTTGGGCTCGTCATCACTGTCGGTGTTGTCGATCAATTCTGCAATCGAACTATCGCTATCTTCTCCGTAATTGACAGACTTCTTGATGGCTTTGCGGACTGGTCGACCTGTTTTTTCATTCATTTCGACCTCTTCCTCATCCTCGGGATCAGAAAATGATTCTTCTAACATGCTGTCTTCCACATCATCATCCGACACGTCAGATCCTCTATATTTGGAGCTTTTCGAGCGCTTTTTCTGGGGTCTGCCGCCACCAGAATGCCGCTTTGAGGACGACTTTCGAGATTTCTTGGGTGAAGATCTGGCTTGTGAGGGATCGAAATCGGTGTCGTTGGAATCGGACTTGTTAGGATCGAAGGTGTCAAGCTTGCGCTTTGCTGGCATGGCGATAATGCGCGAAATGCGACTTGAGGGATGTATTGAGCTCCACGATCAAGACAAACGAGCCGTAGGTTGGTCGAGGTCCCGCGTTTGTTCCGACACGAGACGTGACTTGGCGGACGACGCTTGGTCAAGCAAACGATGCATCTGCAGAGTAGCCGTGGATGCTGGTGAGGCAATTGAACAGTCACACTCCCTGGGGAAATCGATGACTGGAAGGTGAACGAGTCGTAGATTTGATGCGGTGCTTCAAGTCAGCTTAAGATTCGATGGGATGGATGCCATCGTCGCGATTTGGCGCGCTAAGCCAAAACCGCACTAGCCATGCGCTAAACACAAACTATCTCAACACCAAAAAGGTCCACACCTGCGCAACTGCATTTCAGAATCAGCAAAGGACGGAGAGGAAAGGAATTTGAAACCTGGAATAACATCCTCAAGATTTCTCGGGTCGCCTTCAAAGTCGCTCAAACTCATGCTCCGGATCCCGCGACTTCGTTCCCCAGCCTTTTAGAGAAGTTGAGGCCTAACTGATAGGTCATAAGTGAGGTTCTAAAGATTGTGTTTTTCGAGGAAGCTTTTTCTGTCTCTCTCTTTTTTTTACAACGATGAGGCTGAAAATAAGCTTATCTATTTATGGGGTCGTTCCTGACTTGATGCTTTTGCGGGGAATTGAACATACACGTGACAGTTCACATTCAACTTCAATTCGTTCTGGGCTATCTTGGCTTTTTCGGGAATCTTACTATCGCATTTCATTCATCTCTAGTGTTGGCTGTAAATTTGGCGTTGGATCTATTGTGGGTTTATTTGTTTGCATGTTTTGCGACTCTCGCCCACCTGGCTATCTACTTTTCCTTGAATCACACCACATCAGTCGAGGAAGCTAACACCGCCAGTAAAAGGCAAGGTAAAGCGAAATCTTCGGCTACTACAGAAAATGCGCAATCTTCAAGCCTCTCCCATGAGCCCTCATTTACCTCTTGACCGGCAGTTGATCCAAGTTCGGGCTCGGATGGCTCTTGATCATCACCACACGTGATCGACGGCTCTCGTGGAAGCCTACCTTGCTCCTCTTCCGTCCACTATCGGAAAGTTGAAGCCGTCCACATGTGCAACCAAATAACATGGCCGTCCACATTCATACATATTCAAGGGCGGGGATATAAAGTCACCTAAATCCTTATTGGAATGGTGTGAGGAGTTCATCATGACATCGCTGAAGTCAACAGGGCAATTTGAGCAGGTGAATTGCGTGGATGGATTTGCATGGGGTACTCCGCATCGGGGTACTGGGTGAATTTTCACTAGGTATGAGCTCTAATATGTCAAGGCCATCTCTGTGTCTCCTCGTACCATCATCCATTGACTCTTCCCATCTTCCTCCTCCTCCTCCTCATCTCAAGATTCTCCCATCCCCATAATGTCCAATCACTCACTCATGAAAGTCCTCTTGATCCTTGGGACAATTGTCTCTTGGATCTCTGCTGCTCCTTCGGTGTCGACCACTTTCAGCAACGCTGTTCAGTATCAGTTCGATACAGATGGTAATGCAATCGACTTGACAAGTAAGTCTAGACTTACTCTTCCTCATCTCTTCTCGAACTAGGATCGGATCAGGTTTTAGAATTCTGACAAAACTCGCTCTCATCCTGCTATACACTCTAACATTGTGACTTCACAGGTGGCAAGATTGACTTCCTAGGAGGTGCCTACGTTTGGTACGGTCTTCATTTTGGCTGTGGCGAAGAATTCTGCGGAGTAGCAACATATTCCTCGACCGACCTCCAAACATGGCACTACAATGGCCTCGCTTTCGATCCCAATACTCCGGAGATCAAGTCGCTCTGCAGTGCTCCCTTATCTGGCAACTGCGGTCGACCTCACATCATCTATAGTGCAGCAAACAACAACTACGTGCTATGGGTCGACGCTCAAACCCCAGGATATGCCATCTTCACAAGCAGTAGTCCAATCAGGGGGTTTGTTCATAGCCAAGAACGAGCTCTGGTTGGATATCAACCTCCGGGACCGTACAAAGCTGGCGATTTCGGCGTTCATGTCATCGATGGTACTGGATACCTCACCTACTCCCTGATCGACTTCACAACATTAGGTGCTTCCATCTGGCCACCATTCTTCCAAAGCATCTACGTCCAAAAGCTCACACCAGACATGCGCAACACTACCGGACCAGCATACCATGTCCTCACGAACAGTGATCTGGTAGATATGGAAGCCGAATCCCCGGATATCTTCAAGCGAGGTGATTACTTCTACGTCACTGCTTCAAACACGTGTGGATTCTGTACGGGTACACTTCTCGTTGTTTACCGCACCAAGAACATCTCTGGGCCATGGACTCGACAAATCATCAGTGCAGATACCTGCGGAGGCCAGACAACAGGCGTTCTCACTCTGCCTGCTCAATATGGTGGATCCGCATCATACATTCATATCGCTGACCTCTCCCGCACGGCTCCTCTGACCGGAACCCGCACCGCAGCCCATGGACACCAATTGCAACAACTCGAATTTAATGCCGATGGCTCTCTCAAAGACTTGGACTGCTCCCTTTCCAAGTCCGTCACTGTCTCCCTCACCCAAGGATATGGGGTCCCAGATCCCAAGACAGGTCGTGCCGTCGCCGCCACGGATGGCTCGGGCGAAACAGGCTCATATTCCGTTTCCTGCAACCTCCCTTCCTCTCAACTCTACCAAACTTGGAAGTCATCCAAGAGCGGCACCCTCACAGAAGTAGGAGTAAATGTCGCTGGCGCAGCACCGACTGGCAACCTCACCATCACCGTCTTCCGGTACGACAACGACACGAACTTCTTTACGCCTCGCTACGTCTGGGAGACTTTGACCACTTTCCAGCTTCCTCCTGCGAATGTGTCCCAGGCATTGGTGGTTGTTCGCGTACCTGTTGGAAAGGCTGTCAAGCGAGGTGATAGACTTGGTATTGCGCTTGTTTCGGGTAGCATTACGCCGATGTGTACGATGGTAAAGGATGCTTGTAAGACTGCTGGTGATGGTAGAACGCTGTTTGCGAATGGACCTGGTCAAGTTAGTTTGCGGGGTAAGGATGGGAAGACTCCACCGGTCGAGGCTTTGAAGCAAGAGATTAAGTGGTATGCCATTGTGGACTGACGTACGGAGAAACAAGTGCAGTAGCCCTCATTGACAGAGCAAGTACAACAGAAGTAGCTTAAGCAATAACTAAGGTAATTTCAATGATAATGTTGGTAACAACAAACAATATCAGACATTCAGTCCCAGAAAAGCTCTACTCCATCGTTGAAAGTACCGCTGTCTATTATCCGGCCATCAACTATCGTCACAACTTCGACTTAACCCTCGCCACCTCTTCCTCAGCCTTAATCTTATCTCTCAATATCCTCCTCAAGATCTTTCCCGCAGCAGACTTCGGAATCTCGTCTACAAATACCGCTCCACCCCGCAACCTTTTATGCCCAGCAACTTTCTCCGCAACCCACGCCACAATCTCACTCTCCAAGACCGCATCCTCAATTCCCTTCGCATTCAAATTCTTAACCACATAAGCCCTCGGCACCTCAGTAGCCTGTTCTGCATTCCACACACCCAAGACACACGCATCAGCCACTTTCTCATGCCCTACCAGCAATCCCTCTAGCTCAGCAGGGGCAACCTGGAACCCCTTATACTTGATGAGCTCCTTGAGGCGGTCTGTTATGTACACATGTCCGTCTTTCGTGATATGGCCAATATCTCCGGTCTTCATGTACCCATCTGCAGTCATGCAGTTCGCTGTTGCGGTGGGGTTGTTGAGGTAGCCTGGAAAGATATTCGGTCCTTTGACCCAGAACTCGCCATCTTCGCCAGCAGGGAGGATCTCGCCTGCTTCGCTGACGACTTTGACAGTTTGGTTCGGAAGGATCTTGCCCACTGACCCCATAGCTATTTGCCAATCATCCAAAAGCTGAGTTGTGACGGCGGGACTGGCTTCGCTCATTCCCCAGGCTTGTTTAATAGGGATCTTAAGACGTTTCCAGACCGCTTCGATTAGATCTAGGGTTAGTGGAGCTGCTGCAGATGCAATCATTTTGACGCTGCGGAGGTCATATTCATCGACTATTGGGGACTTGGCGAGGAACAGGACGATTGGTGGGACGAGGTAGGCGAATGTCACTTTGTGTTTCTGAATTGCTCCGAGGAAGGCTTGTGGTTCGAAGGCGGGCATGACGACCACTTTGGCTCCCCGGTGGATTGAATGTACGATCAGGAGAGCAAGACCTGGACAGCGTTAGTGACTTCAGTGAGTTTGAAGATTGTTCATGTTCAGTACCGTATATGTGATAGAGTGGGAGGACGGCAATCAGGACATCGCCGGCGTGTAATTCAGCAGACCCAACATCAGTCATGAGCGTGTTGGACACGATGTTTCGATGTGTTAGCATAACACCCTTTGGCAGTCCAGTGGTTCCTGAAGAATATACCAAGAAGCTCAAGTCTGTATTCTTGAGTGCCAGACGCTCCAATCGAGGATTACCTCTCGCCGAAGCAATGAAGTCCTGCATGTGAACAGCATCTCCAGACTGTTCATCACCCATCAAGAGGATCCGATTATGCGACACTCCAGCTAACTTCGCTGCTTTCAGTGCAATTTTCAGTGACGAGACTTGAGTCACCAAAACCTTGGCCCCTGAGTCTTTTAGCTGAAATGCGAGTTCCTTCACCGACGATGCTGGATTCGCAGGTGAGACGATGCCACCGACCCATAGAGTACCGAATGTCACTGCAGGTGTGTCGACGCAATTCGGAGAGTAGATCCCAACGACATCGCCTTTCTGCCAGTTCCAACTCGTACGGAGCGCATGCCCGAAAGCGATTGCGGTGTCCTTGACATCTTGAAACGTGTACTGGCGAGAGGTTTTGCCGTCGACGAAGACAACTGTAGAAGTGATGTGATTAGCTCATGACTCTGCGAACAATAGACATACTCACCTTGGTCATCTGAAAATGGTCTCTTTCCTTCGAATATGAAGTCGCAGAGGTCAGTCTCGGGAATTTCGATCGGGCAAAATAGAGATTTGGTAGCCATCGTGACAAGACTACCTCTAGATACTAAGTGCAAACTTTTGATAAAATCACAAACGGAGGGTCTCTTAATCAGAACGAGGGAAAGGCTATGTCTATATCTACAATTGCACTCGCGCCTCGACTTTCACCAATCAGTGAAGATTGGCAGCAAGCTCGATTGCCGCAAGACATCCCGACAGAGTGGAGATAAGCTGGGCGTCTGACCGACAGGTACCCCACATCCTGAAGCCCGAGACTTGGTGATACTACATGAAGATATGCACCACAGCCTGATGTAATCATAGAAGCTGACGACAAGTCATTTTGTTTCGTTCCGTTCAGCTTCGGTCTGGTGATCTGTTGGTTGTCCTGGAATGAAGAGACGAGGACGGGTAGCGAAAGCTGGAAGATCCCTGTAAGCAGTGGCTAAGGGCCGTTCTCTTGTGGAGATGTTGCCAAAGCTTCGGCGTTAAGGTCGATACCTTAAAGCCTCTGATAAATGATCACCATTCAATGGCAACAGCTTAGTTCACTCATCATGAATGCTTGGCGATGTGAGGATGAAACAAGACCTTCAGTCTCACGAAAATGGTTGACCTATTTGAGCTACTCTCCACAACTGCATCCCCAGAATTTAACTCGGAGAGGCACTTCCAGATACAGTCCAATGATACTCGAAAACCTTGACACGAGCAGGACCAATTCTCGCTCACACATCCCGGTCTTATTCAGAGCTCATTAAATCGCAAAATTCGTTCATAGTGATCGGAGAGTCCTGAAGTCAACGATTCGTTCGGTATTTTGAGCAGACTGATTATTCAGACGAATGTTTGAGCAGTCAAAAAGTCAAAATAGTTGCATCCTCATATCTACCTGCAGAAGTCATACACAATCACTCCAATAACAGGAGAATCTACATTGGTCTCGATTTTACGGCCGAAGAGCTTCTGGCGTCCGACTCGTCAGATCTGAGATGAGATTGGTGAGATGCTGACTTCAGGGACAGCTTCCTGAGCAGTCACGATTAAGTCCCAATCACCAAGCTGGCGGTGTGACAGTATCAAGAACACGGCAAAACAAGGAGTTTCGGATCCAAGATTCCTCTCTAGAATCCGAATGATCTTTTACTTATCAATTTGTCAGTCAATAGTCCATTTCCATCATGGAATCTTGGGAAGGGAGTTCCGTTCCGCCAAGAAGTCCGCTTACACAAAATATGCACAAACCCTCGCATAAGTACACAACAATTGTGCCCAACCAAGACAAGTCGACTTGAACGGCCCCAAAATCCCAACATCAATGCTGTGTTTTGGAGCTTGCCATACATTACGTTATGCTTTGTAACTTCAGGGTTCAACTGCTCTCCGAGCTTGTCTGCAGCTTTGTCACTGTTCATCATCTCACTTCAATTTCGTCCGAAAATCTCGTCCGAACTTTTCGTCCGTGGCAGGGGTTTCTGTCCTCGAGGCTGCAAATTGATATTGGGGGATCTATCAAGGCTTTGGAGTCCACCAAATCTGACGGCCTAGAGCTAGAAAGCAGAAAGCTGTATACCAGAGAAATAATAGAATTGAGATTATATATAACCCTTCCCTTTCCCCCTCCTGATCAGTCTTTGCCATTCAAGAACCGCTTCAAAGCCAAACATCCTTCACTTCATCCACACTATCCAAACCCAACAATCTTTGCCATCGCAAAAATGTCTTCTCCAATGAAGCCACTCCAACTCTATGGAGGCATACTTGGTCCAAACCCAGGGAAAGTCTCCATTCTTCTCACCGAACTTGGCATTCCCTTCGAGACCGTCACAGTACTTATGAGCGACGTCAAGAAGCCAGAGTACACTGCGCTCAACCCCAATGGTCGCCTCCCCACCCTCATAGACCCTAACACCGGCCTTAAGATCTGGGAATCTGGCGCTATTATCGAGTAAGTGACATTTAGTCCAATAAAAGAACAATACCTGATGTGTCGCTTCACAGATATGTTATCGAGAAGTACGATACCGACCACAAGCTCAGTTACCCACAAGGTACAGACGAGTACTACCACTGCAAGCAGTTCCTGCATTTCCAAATGTCAGGGCAAGGCCCATACTACGGCCAAGCATGGTACGTTCCCTCCTTGCGCACGTCTCTTCCCCAATCTCTTCCCCACAACATCGTCCTCACAAACCCAGGGTCTTCACACATTTCTTCCCTGAGAAGCTCCCCTCCGTGATCGAGCGCTACATGAATGAAATAAAACGCGTCCATGGAGTTCTGGAGGCCCACCTGGCCACACGGGACTGGCTCGTCGGTGACAAGTGCACATATGCCGATCTTGCTTTCATCACTTGGCAGGAAATTGCTGGAACTTTGGCTGGGCAGAATTCTGGATTCTACGATACTGAAAAGGACTTTCCAAGAGTGCATGCCTGGTATAAGAGGATGGTTGAGAAGCCGTTGCTGAAGAAATTGATGCAGGAGAGGGTAGAGCTGATGGCTAAGGCTATGGCTGCTGGCAAGCACTGATGCTTCTCTGGCTGATCGACAATGTAATGTGAGACGAGTAGCATGGGCTTCAATACTGTAGTAATGTGATTGTTTACTGTGGAAAAACATTGAGAATCGATGGAGGGGTAATTATTGAGGAAGTGAGGTTTCTTTCCGTTGTATGGTAATGCTGGTAAACACCCGTTCAACACTTGTCGCAACCCAAACTCTCAAGACTCCAAGTGCTGGGAATTGCGAGTAACAAGGATGGTTGATTGGAGCCAGAACTCACTCTAGGAAGTCCTGACATTGGCAGTACGTTGTGTCGAATTTCTTCTTCCGATTTTTGTTCCTCGTCAAATCATTTCTCATCCGTCGACTCATCAAAATGCTGGGTCTCAAGGTCGATGGATGACAGAATCCCCGATGGCCAGACTTCAGCGTGATCCGTGATTGTCGACACTTCGATGGTCTGACTAAATGATCTGACTAAATGATCTGAATAAGCTTTGATTTAAACCAAGTTTCTTAAGTGCCTTGCACCGAAACATGGGCATGATCGACAACCTGTTGGCGTTATCTTAAGTTTGAACTTGATGTACGTACCGCTCGGCCAGTAGCACCTTCAGGAGGGGAGAAGGGTATCGGGATGAGGGAACGACAAGAGGCCATGGGCATATGCAGAGCACGGCAATTGAAGGTCACATCATACAATATGTGACTTTCAATGGTGCCTCTGTTCTCTAGAAAGTTTCTGCGACTTTGCGGATCCCATTACGAGAAAGGAAGTAAATGTCGATAAAGATAAGAAATCTCATTTTGGTTGATTCTTACGTCGTGGAAAATTTCGGTGAAATATTCCTAACGATGATTCCAGAGACACTGACGTATCTGGCTGGCTGCGCTGGCAGTATGATCCATGTGAAAAAATCTCAAAGAGCCATCGGAGGTGTTGAAGACCTGATTCGTGTCACACACTCTGGCGTTTGTAGAACAGATGTACACGATCGTGATTCCGGATGTGGACTTGACCATGAAGGTGTAGGGATCGTAAATGAAATTGGGAACAGTGTTATGGGTTTTAAATTCGGGCAAAAGCTGGGTTGGGGTGTGTTGTCTGAAGCTTGAGTGACTGAATCTTATGCCATCCGTTCAGCCGACGATGAGAAGCTGGAACTCAACGATGGAGTGCATGTGTTGCTTCTCTATGGCGGAACGTTGACTGATCTTGGAAAGTACGACTTCTTAAGGTCTTCGCTTTGGAAATGTAGCTCATCAGCCATCAGGGTCATGACAGTCCTAGCTCCACGGGCTACAAGCGTCCCTCTGGCCATTCAAGGGGAACCACTCGTGATCCCACATGTGATAGATCCCTCCTCGATACATGTGCTCATAATTGCAGATATATGCCTGTCCTTCTGCCTGGACATAGGATAACGTAAGCATATTTCTCAAGCCGCCCAGCAAGAAAGACGAATACGGCACTGCATCCTTGAATAGAGGGAGCACGGAAGCGTCTCGCAAGGACGATCCTTTCGCAGGCCGCCATCATGTGAGACCTTGAATCTGGGGGTTCCCAAGTACACCAGACGGTCTGACAATGGCATGATCTTGCTGAAGCAGGCAAAGTGAGATATCGGGTGGTCCTGACTCTCAACTTTTATGAGAGCAACAATGAGTAGGACACAAATTGACGATGAGCAAGGCCAGCAGACTAAGCAACTCTGGTTGAGCAGTACATAGAATCCTTGACACGCACATCGCACAGTAGGAGACGACAACCTCTTCGAATATTATGCACATAACCTCACTGGGTAGACCTATGCAGTCGTTTCGTGTGGAAATACAAAGTAAACAGATCAGGGTCTTCAAGGCAGGGGATTAACAGCAAGGTTGTCTTTCGTTTCAAGGAGACCGCCGCACTTCTTGCATGAAAACGGCGCGGGCCGCTGTGCGTGTTGACCACCGGCTTTGGGAAAGAAGAAATGGCCCCCAAAAGTTACGAATCCCTTTGAGAAAATGGCCGCCGATGCTGCAGAGAAAATTGCTTGACGCAGGTCACTTGTTGTCTGGCCATCTTTGAAGAATCAACCTTCTTCGTGAAAACCAATTGCCGTCGTCCTTTCAAGCCAACCGAGAGAACAGTTCATTATCATGCGACCATTTAGGAAGCTCCAATCCTTCACATTTGGTACGACGTTGTCGAAACCCTCCAACCTGGGTTCCCGTATCTTGGCAATATACTGTCCTTGGCGGCCAATCGGCAGCTTTGGAGTTTCCACAGGCCATGACAAGTTGGCAACGCACATCGATACTCATTTATTTGTTGTGGGCGATCTAAGCAAGTGAAGAGATCCGGAGGTTTTCTTCCTAGCAAGACCGTCAATATCAGCACCAGCTTAGAACTGCCATTTGACTTCTTATGGTCGGCCCTATCAAGCCCCTTGCTCGCTCGCGGTACAGTACGTCACGTCATATCATCCCAACTCCGAGCTGCCAACAATCCACTCCAGCACGAGTGCCCCCGTCGCCTTAGCAACGACGCGCCGAAGTCAAAAAGCATCCGACGCGCCGCGATCCAATGAAATTGTCGAATTGTGTCGAGCTGTCAACGCTGCTCTCGACGGCCCGTCCCCCCTGAACTATTCGTCGTGACCCTTGTCATCCTGGCTGCCGTGTGACCGAGAGAAAAGCCCTGTGGAGCTGGGATGAAGAGACTTGACCTCTTGTGAACGCACATCTGCACTCGGTGCAGACGCTGATGCAACATTTGGGCTCATCATATCACTGTTGTTGTCGCTATTCGCTGTGTTTGGTGGAGACTGCTGTAACACCAGAACCTCTGGACGAGTCGACGTGGCAGTACAGCATTCTCGAGGTCGTATTCGTTGCTTTGCTTTGTTTTGATTTCCATGCCGTAGATGTGAAAGGGAGATAGATAGATGAGTGAATAAGAATCGTGGCAAAGAAGCGAACTGTAAAGAGAGAAGTAAAGGTCAGGCCGGGGTCCTCGGACCTTCGCCGCTGTGAAATAATGTCACCCTCCAGCTCCCAATGTATCCGCGCTCATATCGGATGCTGAAGATTATCTCGGAGAATTCGAAACTCGCCCAATAATAATCTCGAAGGAGCGGCAGCGAGAGTCGTCCGTATCGTCGTGCAGACGCAGGAAGATTAAGCTGGGTGAGTGCCGCTACTACGCTAGCGTAAGTTTTTTCTGGTAAACAGATTGGCACTCTCCACCACCAAGGAGCACAATCAAACAACGACAACGACAAACGCCCGCACGACTCGAAACGGTGCAACCGTTGCGAAATCACATAGTCTGTTACATCGAGGAGTTTGGATTTCGTCTTCGCCTGCAAGCGTTTCAGTTCCTTTGCTTTGTGCTGTGTTTGCTTTGCGATAAGGTATGTTGACATTGAGCTCTCCGATGACCACAGCAACTGATGTCTGCCAGCCACTCTGTTCACGACCTAATGACCCGTCTACGACTTCCTGAGATACCCCTGATATTGATTCGATTCGAGACGGAGAATTGACCATTGAAGCCGTTGTCGTGTACATAAACCGTTGAGCTGAGTACAACAAACGGATCCCGAGCACGCAGAATAGCACAACCACCATGAATCCTCCACCGCCACCGCCGCATGGGGAAAATCCCAAATCTTCAGGTTTACCGAACGGAAAATACGATATATTCATTATACCAGAGCACTCAGCGGGGTCGGGCTTCCTATACCTTCCTTCACTAAAGCCGAACGTCAACAGCTTTGCTGCAGGTTTTGCATCAGCCCTCATACTAGTGGTGGTCGGCTCGGCTTTGGCACCAGCAGTACAAGCATGGTGGAACAGTGTGAAGGGCGCTGGAGGAGCGGGTATGATAATGCTCATGTTAGCAGTCGGTGTTGGTGCATGGGCATTGGGGAGGATACAAACTGACGGAGGACCCGGACCAGGTGGGGGAGGCACCAGTGGTTCGAGTCCAAACTCCGGACCCCATCCTAATGCGCATTCGAGTTCACACTCCAATGGGTACGCAGGTCCGCCCCCTAGTACGGGCCCTATGCCAGGTGCTGGACCAATGCCTGGGGGACCAAAACCCTCATCGTGGCAACGACCACCACCTGGGGCAACTGGTGCTGCAGGAGCAAGTTCACCTGGGGGCAGTGGGCCAAATGCAAATCCAAATGGGTCGGCTGGGGCTGGTGGCGCCGCCAGAAGTGCCTGGGAGAAAGCACGGGAAGAAACCAAAAAGAAGCAAGAGGAGAATAGAGCCAGGGAAGCCGAGAAGAAACGGAAGGAAGAACTCGAAAAGAGACTTCGAGAAGCTCGAGAAAAGGAGGCCCGGGAACGAGAAGCCCGAGAAGCAAAAAAGAGGGAAGAAGATGCTCGACAGGCGAGGCAGAAGGCAGAGGAAGATGCTCGCGAAGCAAAGAAGAAGGCAGATGAAGCTCAAGAGAGAGACAGGAAGAGGAGAGAGGAAGAAGCTCTGGAGAAAAAACGGCGAGACCTCGAAACCCTGGAGAAGAGGCTGAAAGAGGCGAGGGAAAGGGAAGCCCGTGAACGATTGGCTCGGGAACAAAAGAAGAAGGACGACGAAGAAGCCAGTAAGCCCAGGGGAAGTACGTACGCCTTTTCCGCTGTTGGAGAGAAAACAAATCCTTGGCCTCGAGGACGGCCTATCACTCCTGAACCACCTCGTCCCACTCCTCCATCGCCAACTAAGAGACCTCCTCCTCCTACGGCAAGGACCTACAGAGATGCAGAGGAAGATACGCATTCTTACCGACCTTACGATAAGCCAAAGAAGCCGATGCAGCACAAGAAATCGCTCTCCTCCCTATACTCCGAATCGTCGTATGCCGCATCACATTCCACTTCTCGAACTACGCCTCCTCCGTCACACAGAGGTCCATATAGCACCAAGGATCCCGACAAGATTGTTATAAAGGCCGTATACTCCTTCAACAACGCATTCTTAAGGACGCCGACTTCGCAACTCGTTTCCGGGGTAGGACCAGTAACGGATGGGCTAATTCTCAGAATCACGACCGAGGGTTTGTTCATCGATGATGATGTCCGTGGCGTCCCACAACGAGAGTGGGACGTCAAGGCGTGGACAATGAAACTCGTAGAGGTATGGTGTCCATCTTTCCGCCAGGATCCCGCTGGCAATTCTGCTTCTGCGCGCGCTGCTTCGAATGGATCCCCACAAAAACACAGTAATTTTCGTCGACTCTGGGGCTTGGATAAGGAGAAACCTGCCAGCTCCGAAGAGACCGATGCGCTCCTTGTCGAAATGTTGCAGCTTTGCAAAAACAATTGTCGTTTGCGTTCGAATTCCTCTGCTTCTTCTGCTTATAGTGCGAGTTCCTACGATAGCCGCTCGTCTGCGTCTGATTCAGCTTATGGTTCTTCTGTTGGCTCGTCGTCGCCTTCCAGGGATAATTTGAGAACTGACAATCGTGGGCATCAGACAGGAGAATTGAAGACCGCAAGACTACATGTCTTGAGGGCTAGCATCCGTGATCAAGAAGGCAAGAAGTATGTCTTTGTCGTACCCGAAGAAGAGAGCTGGAAGGTTGCCATTGGTTTGCAGAGGTTGAGGAAGGGAACTCAAGTCAGGGCTTTGGGTGTCAGTGGTATGAGTGCCGGCGACGCCAGATCGACTTTGGAAAACCTGGGTTGGGGCAATTAAGGTTGATAAAGATAAAGTTACGCCAAAACCCGACACGAACCGGATACAAAGGATATGATAATATGGTATTGGAATGTGTCGGTTGTCTAGTGAGAGAGGAGGAATGTTGTTAGATATGAAGGATTGTTTCTCTGGAATGTGCAGACAAAAGCAGGCAAGCGTTGAGCGAAATGAGCGGCATTTACACATCATGGCGACGGAGTTTGATTTTTTGTCCCTGATGGGCATGAATGGATAGATACTTGGTTTCACTACCAGATTGAACAAGATATCAATCGTCAGTTGGAGTCTCTGTTGAAAGAACAAAATTGGAAAACATATACAACTACTAGTCATTGGCTTCTTATAGTGAGTACATCGCGTAGAAGGAGAACCTTTGCTGTCCTCGTGGCATTCATTCTTTCTGCCCAGTCTTGCTCCATCGCTTTCTTGTTTATCTTCCTAACCGAATAGGCTCCATCTCGCTTCGGAGCTCAACTCCAGGCATTGACGTCAAACGCCGCAACCTCGGGGCTGGCGGCCCAATAACATGCAGTTGTGTTGCGAAACGAATCTATAGCCTTATAACAGCACCGCTAATGTCATTCAATTGTACTTGTAACCTCCTATCTTTGCGTCGTAAGTAGAGAATAGGCAACAAGTAAGAACCATGTCACTCCGAAGCTCTCGCAGTTGATCGACGCCGCAGAGCAACGTCACACCACAATTCGCAACATCACTTAAAGCGACCTCATATAAATGCAGCCTCTACAAATTCTATCTATGTTCCCTGGCTTAACTTCCATTTCCTCTAGAGTACTTTTGTCCCTTCGGGTACTTTTGTTTCTCAGGTACTTTTGTCGTCTACCAACAATCCCTCACAATGACCAAAACCACAATCCCCGTCGGTCTCCCATACCCCAATCCAACAAAAGCTTACTGGCAAAGTCCTCCCCACCACCTGTCAGATCACCGCACCACGGGCTCTCTCCCAACATCAGCTAAGTACGTGATTGTGGGATCGGGCATCACAGGTGCTATCACGGCGTATAAACTGCTCCAGGAAGAGCCAGGCGCTTCAATTGTAGTGCTTGAAGCACGACAGGCATGTAGCGGTGCGACGGGTCGCAATGGCGGGCATTGTCGTGCTGGGAGGTACTTGGAATTCAAGGACTACCTGGAGGAATTCGGAGAGCAAGAAGCATTACTGATGGAAAAGCTGGAGGAAGAGAATGTGAAGAAAGTTGGGCAGTTTGTGAAAGAGCATGAGATCGAATGTGATCTAAGGGATGTGGAGACCTTGGATGTCTTTACGGATGACAGGAAGTGGGCGAGTGCTTTGAAATCATTGAAGGCTAGGAAGGATGTCCTAGCTGGGAAGGTTGGGGCGAATATCTTGACGAAACATAAGGTATGGAGTGCGAAGGAGACGAGGCAGCAGTTATTGATCCCGGAAGGCGTGGGGGCCATATCGTTCCCTGCGTACGCTCTCTCACCATACAAGTTCGTCTGCCGTCTTCTCGAGATATGCATCGAGAAAGGCATAAACTTGCAAACCAACACACCAGTACTTGAGATATCTCAATCCTCCGCACGTGGCTCGAGTAAATGGTGGACGGTCCACACAGATCGAGGAGAAATAAGGGGGGAGAAAATCATCCTGGCGACAAATGCTTATAGCTCGGTGCTCTATCCTCCCCTGACTGAATTCTTGATTCCAACAAGGGCACAAGTAGCTGCTCTTCGACCAGGCTCGAAAATCGTTGATAATCCAGCGTTGAAAAGGACTATGATCTTGGAGAGTCACATCTCGGGAGAGTATATGCAGTCTCGAGCCGAAGGTACTTCTGGAGCAGGAGACATCATAATCGGTAAGTCGGCCGTCGGGTTTGCATCCCAGCTTGTTCTTGGATGGTACTGCACGGCTGACATCACGCCACGAAGGAGGCGGGAGGCGTCTAGGTACCCCTCTCGGTGACCAGGGCGAGCAACCTATTCTAGACGACACGGCGATCCACCCCAGGATCTCAAAGTACCTAACTCAGTAAGGACTCTTTTTTCTCAATCCCTGTAACCTTTAGAAATTGTGAACGATTGGTTCAAAACCCCAGGTTATATCTGTTGTTCTTTGATCCTGCATTCGGGCATATTCGAACGCGTAGGAATTTACTTGCACAATGGCCGCACTAACGTTACCACCAGTGCCGCAGCAGGTTATTTCGGGAGAGAGAACTGGGGGGAGGATGGAGAAATTCTGCAAGGTAAGTTGTGCTTGGGTTTTCCCACCTCCAGTGCACTCCCCAGCATCTACTGCAGTCCCCACCAGAAACGTGGCTAATCGGCTTTGCTTCGTCCTATTAGAGTGGACTGGTATTATGGGGTACACGGTTGACAGTCAGCCGGTTGTCGGACAAGCTCCAGGCAGGGATGGGCTTTGGCTTTGTGTGGGGTTTAACGGTCATGGTATGGCATTGACTTTTCAATGTGCAGAAGCACTTGTGCAGCTTATTATGGGAAGAGAGGGCGAAGTTGAAGGGTGGTTTCCAAAGGCTTATGAAATTGGGAGGGTTTCTTCAAAAAAAACGAATCGTGAGGGACGGCGAGTCACTTGAGCATTTGTGAGTGATTGATTCTGGAAGATGCTTTCCATCTCCACTACCAGCCTCTTCTTCACGAGGCATACATTGAGAATACTTTCAGCGTGCTTATTCTCTCCTCCCATTTTCATGCTTTCTTATATCCAAACTTCCCTTCAAGTCGAGGTCCCAAATTCCTAGCGTAGGACAAATCTGACTGGATTGTTTGCTGGAAGCTGCTGGAAGCTGCTGGAAACAGACGATATTTCACATTGACCACCACTGCTCCATGTGCCTTTCTCTTTGCCTTGCGCAATTGAAGAACAGTCTCCTTCTTCGAAAAGCGACAAAGACCTCCATCGTCGACCCCTCGGGCCTTGACACCAACGCAATTTTTTGACAAGCAGCTTTCCAGCAAGGTCTGTCAAGCTATGGAAGCTGATAACCTAAGTCGATCTTTGGTGTCTGTCCAGAGGTAATGTGGATTTGTTGCTAGCTCGGCTAAGATCCACGATCGTTAGTTAACTGTATTTCCTAGGAAGTGGATGCTACTTACGGCCTTTTCGTATCACCATATGGGCTTGCGAGCACGGAGAAATCTCATCAAAAGCTGCCCAGAGTTCGTGAAAATGACGAAGCTGGCCCATGCTCTCGCGGGTAAATCGTGTCGATTCTGAGAGAAGCTCTTATTTCAGCGGCTTCCGTCATGATTACTGGACCCAAGGATCAGACAGATGAGTATCTCGATCAGTTCTTCCAAAAGACGAGCGTCATCTGGATCAGGCTTGGCGGGTAATTGACTTGATTGGTCCTGTTCACCTGGATCCATGATGGTGATGTAGTGTTTGAAGAGACGCATTTTGGTTATCAAGGAGGAGTGTGCTGTGAAAATATATATGAGGAACCAGAGTGAGCACTACCAAAATGTCTTGTCAATCAGGGAAGGCAGGAAGGAGTGTAAAGATCAGCCCGATTAGGACCTTGAGATCTTGCTGTGCCTCATCTTCTTTATAATCTGCCCGCTCAAATTCAGCTGCTTGCATCCCTTCACGAGACGTTATTCTAGCGTTATTCTAGGGGGATTTCTGACAGGGGAAGTCTGCGGACGGGACTACCACTTGACCGCACTCGCCGCACAGTAAGGCTGAACAAGGGGGCCATGAGTCTAATTGCCAGTACATCAAGGGTGAGACTTTGTTAGCCAACCGAACTGTGTCTGATTAGGGTTATCCTGTGCCATATGCTCTAAGTGGAACTCAACCCGCTGGAACGGCACCCTCAACAACTTTCCGGTGGATCTGATTTCAGCAGATGCACCACCCATTAAACCTTACCTTAGCTCTAGGATCTATGCTCCATCTTGGTTCGGTCTATATTCTGACAGATGTCAGAATTCCTCGGTGTACAAAGCAAGTTTGGAGTTTCTTGCTTTGCATCTCGTGCTGCCCCAGCCTAGCACAACCAAGCTCCATGTTAGATGAGCAAGGACATATCAGATTTTAGTATAATTGACTGACGTTTTTCACTTATCTCGGTAGCTCTCGGTAGCAACTAACGTAGCACTAAAGTTTTGTTTGGGAGCTTCGACTCCTGCACAGGCCCACAGGGGCAGCCCTACAGAGATATCGGGTGGCGTCTTGGCTTGCCCTGACAAGCAACATGGATTGTTTTTCGGGCTTCCTGAATGGTCAGAAGTACGACCGATGCAAAGGAGATGTATCCCATGAAATATGAGGGGCAATCTAAGCTATTGTTGGAAAGCAATTGCTACCTTGGCACATGAAGAATGCTGGGTTCGTGGCATGCGGCGCGCCTCAACTGTGAACATACGAGAAGCGAAAGCGCCCGCATCCGATCCCTGGGAAAATCATGACGCTTGATCACTGCCGCTTGGAGGATAATTAGCCAGTATTTTCTAGCGAATCAAATTGTTGGAACGGCAAGGTTTGGGGGCTTAGGTTACGGCGGACCCGAGGATAGAAAAGAGTATGCATCGCGACAGTCTCGCTTGTCTTTCCTAATCCGGATATCCCCGAGCTGGGCCACTCACTGACCACAACAATGAGAATCACAGCACAGTATGAAGGATCTGGATCATATATCTTACCTGCGCTACTTGGCACTTGCTCAACGACGGGAAGCATCGCGCCTAATAATCTCACCGACCCCTCAACCTATTACATCCTTTTCCGGATTGATTGGAGGCGATGACCAATCTCGCAAACTCCTGCCATTCTTACTACGACGTTACCTCTCCTATCATATCCAAAGTCGTCAGCGTTTTTCCAATCAAAGACAAGTCTCGCACTTTGAGATAACAATTCCGGCCCGGCCCGGCATCCGGCATAGTGACGGGTACTCTGCTGCTTTGCCGGTGCCAAGTTGTCGCAATGGGTTCCTTGTTCTCGTGAAAATTCTCAGCGGCACAGAATCTGCACGAAGCTGAATTATATCCGTGCTTTAACCATACTCTCTTTCTCGTCATCACGACTTGGCGATATCTTTATGTCCATGGTTGTAGGAGTTAGGAGTTAGACTTATCGTAGGATTCTTCAAGGAATAGTATTGGGCGAAGTGAAATCCAAGAAGTATTTCAGCTTCAGGTGAGCTCCAAATACCCCGTGGGATCTCCATACCTAGATTTAAATGACGCAAGCTTGTGTGGGCGTGTTGATAGGGTATCGAAGAGGCCTGTTAGATGTACCCCTTGTCCCGTTCTTAACATATGGATGTCATGAATTTGAACGAAATCTTTGTGTCTCATGCGATTACTGAAACTTCTCTGGCACATCAAAATGATTGGCTGAGCAGGGCTTCAGCAATGTAGTCCTCGGATGAATCGATCCGATCCTCTCGCCGAGCCCAAACAACTACGAGACAGGGTAATCACGAGGCTCGAAGCTTCGAGGGTGAGGTCACAATTTGAACACGGCCCGAAGAAGATATTTTGCTTTGCGCTTCCACCTTAGAGCTTTCGGTTGACACTTGCTAGTGTACAAATCTGTGCCCAAGTGCGAGCATTCTTGTTCCTTCAAACTCCGTCCGTACGCTTCAGCACATCTCAACTGAATTTTTCACATTCAAAATCTAGCCTGATAACCACATTGTTGAAAGTATTCATTCTGGTAGAGGGCTTTGAAATTTCAAATTGGTAGCAGCGATATATTGTCCATAGTCGAGCTCAGATCAAGCTCAATTGATCACCGGTAAACCAGAGACTTCAGGGAATATATCACTCTTCTTAAAGGGCTTACCATAATAAACTCTTAGCAATGTTGCATTCAGATTGAAACCTCTGCTTAAGAATTTACTTGAAGGATAGCTGCTGAATTTGATGATGTATGATACATATGACTAGCAGTGGCTTTTCACAGACCCCTGTCCAGGAGTGCGATGCCCTAATACGAGAGCAAAAGGTAACATATGTTGTTGTTGTTAAAGCACCCTCTTCGTCGGTCAAGATCTTGAAACGACATATGTAGTCAGACTTTTTATTTTACATACGACAACGAACTAGGTCGTTTGGAAGGAAATTTCTGCAAACTCCAGGGCATTGTGACAGTTCAGTCCCAAATATGGCAAAGAGCGTCCCGAGAAAGTCAAGGAAATTTTTGGTTGAGACCAACAAATTTTGCGGAGGTATTCGTTCATGATTTTCATATTGGATCTGAGAATCATTAGAAGCTTGTCAGCGTACAGCTGCTCAAAATCGTCGCGAAATCAGATTGAAGTCACGTGTTAAACCATAAAGTAAGAAGCGCAGTGTTGTCCCAGGTAACAAGAGACAGCTTTATCTCAACGGAAACTTATAACGGTACTGACTATTCTGTCCGATGCTCCTAATAGTAATCCAGTAGAAATGGGAGCAATCGCGGTATGTGTAGTCATGTGTCCGCAATTTTCAAGCCCTCAACATGTCTATCATCGACCAAACCGGTATCTAGCAGTTCTTCGAAGTCCACAATTAGATATCAGCGTTTCTCATATCTTTTTTCGGCCAAGTCACTTTTGAGCGCCAAATTATCATATTCAACAGGTATCATCAATCCAAATCAACTTCACAGTCCTCGACGTCATTTGGAACAGCTACATCAAGCCAGAAGTCGTCATCCACGACATCGGCCAAAGTTGCCGCCGAGACTTCAGGTTACGAGTATGTAGGATGCTTCAAGGAATCGAGTCCTAAGTCCATGACAGGACTCCTGGCTAATGACACCATTGCCGTCGAGACAAACTTGTCTGACCATACCCTTCTTGTGCCGCACTAGAGTCTGCGCGGGATTGTTAGGCGGCGGCCACGCCGACTAGCGGAGTTGAAGACGTGTATTGGAGCCCAAATCAAACTTGTGACTAAGCGGCCCTGTTGAATTTGTATCATCCAGCCACAGCGGCGCCGTAAAGTTCGGAAAGAATCCGGCCATGCTCTGGGACGGGTCAAAATTTGTCTTGTTTCCTTTCTACGAAATAAGCGACGACCCCTAATTAGCCGAGCTGAACAACAAAATAATCCTGACTAGCAGTGAGCCGGTACCAATGCACTTGGAGATTCGAAGAGAAAAAGGACTCGTATTGATTGTTCCTAATGATACTCCTAACATTCCTCGCCTTTAATACCACCTGATAATACGCTTTCTTCATCTTCATTGTTCCACTTCTCCCCGCGCCTTTGATGGGCAGCTCAAACGGCAGTCTTCTCCTCTACGACATCCTTCTCAACCGTTGCCTCTACATGCTCAGTCATCAACTCTTTGACGCCCTTCAAGAACCAAATAGCAACTAGCGCCAGTACTACAAATGGGATTATGCTCGCCCAAGCCAACCTATACGCTGCAGCATAGGCCTTCTCACTAGCGCTTGTAGCAGCAGCAAGAATGTCTGGGCTCACGCCTGGGATATCTGCAAAACCAACGCCACTAGCAAATGACTCGAGTAGAGCAGGTACAGACGATGCGGGAAGACCGGCCTCTGTCGCGGCGTTGGACACTGAAGGTGCATAGTGGGATGCAAGCTTGCCGTTGATGATCGCATTCAGTACCGCAGAGCCGAACGCGCCGCCCAATGCACGCGCTGAAAATGCGAGACCTGTGGCAGTGGACAAGTATGCATGAGGTGCTGTAAATTGGACAAGGGCGACAAGAAGAGTGAGTGGTCCGCTTTGACCAATTCCAGCTGCCATGAGTTAGTACCACTCGTGATGATGACAGCGTTCTAACTTACAAATGACGTTGAACCCGAGCTGAGCGTTGTTCATGCTAGGCTTGATATTGGCGTAACATATCGTGCTTGAAAATTGTCAGATTGTTCAGTCGAAAATGTGTTGGGGGGGGGGGGGTCAACTCACACAACCAAGAACAAACCGAAAGTCAGTAGAAGTGGGCTCTTGAGATCTTTCTTCCAGGTAGAATATAGCCTCCGTCTCATTAGCATTGTTGAAAAACAGGTGTGTGGATGTCGGTACATACGTGATGGGAATAGATGCGAACAAAGTCACGAGTGTATACGACAGCTGGCGAATAGAGATTTTCCATGCCGAGGTTTCAAAGCCGAGATGCAGGACTATCAGGGGTGTCACGCTGTTGACTGCGCTGTAAAATATCCATCTGCGGATAGTTAGTCTGGCTTCTATGACGATGTACGCTACCAGGATATTCACCCTTCTACTGCAAAAGCAAAGACCGAAAGAGCGAAGTTGGGTCCTCTCGCAAAGAAGACATGCGCGACAAGACCGTCATTCCTTCCTTTCCATTCTGCCAAAGTCGTCAGCCAAATCCACGACATTCAGAGGATCTTACGTACCATATACACCGAATGCTACCAGAATGACTAATCCGAGAGTGAGAGGAGCCACGACATGGGCATCCCTCCTATACGCAATGGATAATTAGTAATTGCCCATCAGGAATGTTGTAAAGAAGAAGAAGACATGTCTCAGGAGAATTGTTGACTCTCGAAATATAAAATGACGGCAGAAACCGGGTTTCCTCAGTACGTACCATTGGTAGACTCCTCCCGCCCAATCCAAGGCGAGAAGCATCAACGTTGCGCTGACAATGAACAGGGAAGAGCCGATGGGATCGCACTCCCAAGCAATTTTCTTCCAGGTCATCTTTGGGAAGTCCGATCCCCGTTTGGGGTGGTAGAAAAGTAACAAGCCGAAAAACGTGGCTGCAAAGAACCCAGCCTGCATCCAGAAGATGTTTCTCCACCCGCCAGCATCAGCATTTGTTGCAGCACCTGCTCCCAACGAACCGACTAATCCCCCGACTGCTCCCCCTAGGAAAGCAAACCCGTTTGCAAGAGCTCGATACTTCATCGGTAGCACCTCAGATGGAATGGCTTGGACGATTGAGATGGTTGATAACGTGCATCCTACCAAGATACCACCACCAATGAGCATGGTCATTGAGGTAGCTTTGGCTGATAAAACTGCTCCGGCAAAAGAGATGGCCGTCGGAGCCATGGCTAGGTATTTTCTGTCGAGCACATCCGAAAGTCGACCCACGATAGGCGAAAGTACACTTTGCATCAACAATGGTCCCTATTATGAGGTTTATGTTAGCGAGCCACACTCTTTCATCCAGATACATTAACACTTGCCTGAATGATCCATCCAGCGATTGCTCCATCGCCGAGATCTCTGACGATGAATCCTATCACAGATCCTGCCGCCACGACTACGAAGACTTGTGCCATGATACTGTTTCTGATTAGAGCGTGCTGAGTTCATCAGTGGGCCAAAACTCACGCAAAACATGTTACACTGAGGATCTGTCAGCTGGGTATTCATCATTTTCAGTGGTTAACTTAAAAGACTACCATCCAAGACCTCCAGGTAAGATTGATGTGATGGTCATCTCTGTAGGAGTCGACCTTGATGACCGGTCCAGCCGTCGATTGCTCGACCTGCGAGACAGCAATGTCATCATCTACTTTCGAGACATTGTTCACCGTTGTTGTATGTGCTTCGGCCATGGCCGAAATGATTATCGCAAAAGTCTGTTTGAGTCTCCTCTGAGAAGTATGCCGATCGAGAGTACATCAGCAACCTTTAAGACCAACTCATGGAAGAATGCATGCATGAGTACGCAGGGAGTTTCTCCGGAGTCAGAAACATCCCCCCTCGGCAGACCAGCCGGTCGGTAACCTGAACACAGAACCAGTCAGTGCGGCGTACGCCACATGAATGCAGAATAGGGTTGGTAGGTGAGCCCTGAAACTTTATCTCCGTGGCGCCGTGTCACCAGATTGGGGACCCCGCACGAGGCTGGCCCAGGCTTTTCGGCAGATATTTTATTTGTCAAAAGCGATTTGTACCCCATCTTTTGCTCGTGGTTAGTGAGCCTGTCAATAAGGGGACGGGAGCACCACACCAGATTCTCTGACATCGGAAAACCTCCTGGCTTGGAAATCAAACCCCTTGGGGCCAGTCCTTGGACTTTTAACGTGAAGAGTCGTTCGTGACTGATGTACGGGCATCACTCATGATTCAAGAATAGAGAAAGTCTCGCGAGGGAACAAATCATGGACTGTAGGTTCCGATTCTTGACTCGACTCGACAAACAATAATTGGTGCTATGATCTAGCACCTACTAGTATGATGAAGTTACGGGAAGACCACCACCAAGCTCTTCTTCGGCAGTTGATATTCAATCCTCCATGAATCGATTCAATCCGTTACGAGCTACCGTGCTTCGGATTCTCTTTCCATCAACCCAAAGTGGACTTGTGAGCATCACAATCGCAACTGTGACAAATGTGAGCACCAACATCATGTTATGAATCTCTTCCACTTCGGACTCGTCTTACCGAGTGTACTCCACAACACATTCGAGACATCTAAAACCCCATCTTTGGCCAGCCAATCGTTGTCAAAGTATGTCCAGCTGATGTTTTGGAGCCAAGGTACCGAGATGTAGGCACGAGCAGAATGTATGGGAGGCACTTTGAATGCTTCACTGAAACTACAAAAAGTAGAGAAAAAGTGAAGCCCCCTCTCGAGGAATCTGCCCCTTTGCCTTATGCAGCTTCCTTGCTCCTACATGTGAGTATTTTGAGACTCTAACAGTCGATAGTAAGCAAGTTTCTAGCATTAATTTGCAACGAGCACTAAAGAAGTCAGCCACAACACTTCTCAATAGACTCCGCAGCTCACCTTCTTCGCCTAAGTCCTCGTAAGAATTGATGACCTAACAGAAAGTACAACCAGTCTCGAACGCCATAGCCATACTCGCGAGACCGAAAGTAAGCACAGGTCCGATCCAGTAGGTCTGATAGTGAACAGATGCTCCGAGGCCCAAGAATCTTGCCACGGTAAGGAGCAGCACAGGAAACTTTGAGACAAGTCGTATTTCGAGCTTGGTGATCCCATGATTCTTCTTCGTTAAGTATAAGCACGTGAAGTCATCCAGGGATAATGTTTCCAAGCAGTGTCATGAGAAACGGGGAAACACCAATAAGCCCTACTTCTGAGACGGGGAAGTTGCCTGGCGGAAAGGCGAAATCGAAGCATTGGCAACGCTAAAAACAACTATTCATGTCATTTTAATACCATAGATGAGGGACGCCAATATTACGGCTGGAAAGAAGAACTCGACTGAGGGCCGACTGAGGATCTTCCAAAATGGTGCGTTGCTGTATTTCCGTCCTGTCATGAAGCGGAGGCTCTTCAGGAAGGACTCTTTCTCTTCCGCTGATTCGTTCTGAGCACCTGTAACTTCTGTGATTGGTGCTTCTTGCTGCATGATTTCAGGCGCAATCTTCTCCATGTTGATGTGATTGTCGTAATGGACGTTCCTCCTACGCACTACGATCCGTATGTATGCAGTTTCTGGGACAGATCGAAGGGCCGTAAAGGTTTATCTGCTGAAGAATATGGCATAGACAACAAATGTTCACTTCCATCCGATGTCCTGATTTATGAAAAGTACCTCGTCGAAGATTATATAGCATGAAATTCACTGTTCACTTCAATCATGTACTAGTTGACCAAACTACCACCTGAAAGTTCACAAAGAAGGAACAGATTCCAAGCAGAGATCCTCGTAGCTCTTTGATGAGCAAAGTACACGTCTCCAATCATAGACTGCACCAAGACTTCGTAGGGTGCCATACCAAACCCGGAAGATGCGACTTGCAAAGAATGAGTTATAATAATGTGGGGAGAATGCTCCTCAAACATTACATGCTAACATGATGATTACGGCTATGATGGATACTGGACCTCTGCCCCAAACTTTGGCAAGTGGGCCAGCAAGAAATAGGGACAGACAAATTCTGCAGAAAGTGTGTGAAAAAATTTGATCAGGAGGTGTTGTATGTTTCAATATACTACAAAACGTATGTGAGAACTAACCAGGCTGCGCTCTGTGCCAGAGTATCGACACTGATTCTGAGATATGTTGCAATAGAAACAAACCCCGGAGACAGCATAGGTCCTAAAGCTCCGACAACTGAAGCAGACAGTCCTACGATAAGTAGAATGACATTTTTCGTTCATGTCAACCGCTGAAATCATATCAGTAAAACAAAGGGCAAACAGACATCAAATGGATAATTTGGAGAGTCTGGTGACTGAGGAACGAGCATAGCATGCGAGCATCTCCCTGTACGGTGCGCTGACTGCTCCCGAAGAACTGTCTCGCATTTCTGCGAGATGTCGGATTGGTCATTCATACAAGCTTTGTAGGGTCAGCACTATGTACACTTACAATTATCAACTGAATTGCTTACCTGTGCCAAGAACATGTTCACTATGCTTGTCTCCAAGCACAGCAAAGGCCATGTTGCTGGGTTCATCATCGCGATGATGGGCCCTCCGAGAAATAGCCCACTTTAAGTAGAACAGTATGGCTGGACGAGCAATTGCAGATCAAAATCATCCAGTATTGAGTTTCAGAAGGAGAAGAGCTTTTTCTTTCAAGCAAATCTATCTCTCGAATTGCTAATTAAGTTTGCCAGCATCCTTGAATTGTTAGGTCAGGAAAAGCAGGAGATCAGGGGTTCATGACGCCTCTCCCTCCCCAGTCATTACTTTTGGTGATAATTGTTGACTGACCAAAACAATCTTGACATTGATATCTTGTTCGCGGGCACGGGTTGCTATGTGACTTTTGGGTGACGATAGATACCGTGATATAGCATTTCATACTCTGAAGTGGCTCGTCATGGATTCTCTCTCAGCAAGACCGGAGGCATTCAACTATTGATTGTACCTCGACTGGTACCAAAAGCGATCCCATATCAATACACGATACTCGTGATTGCTATCAGTTTGGTCAACAGAATACCCACGCTTGGGGCATACGGGGGTCTGGGGTAATGTGGCACCCCACTTGACTTTCCTCCCCGTCTCGATGTGGGTCCTACCAGGCTGAACCTCCCCGACTTTGTTATCCTGATCGGATGCATCAGACAACCACCAGGTCTTCTGAATATTGGACGTGATTCTAGAAATACCTTCATATCTGCAACATATTTTCCCAGTGGCTTCGATTCCAATACCTCACCAAGGACTGCCAAACATCATGGCAACATTCGAACGACCACCACCAACAGGCATCCGGGTCATCATAGTCGGTGCAGGATTTGCAGGACTCACAGCAGCTATCGAATGTCATAGGAAGGGCCATTCAGTAGTTCTACTGGAATCGTTCCCAGACCTCAAAATTCTTGGAGATATTATCTCGTTCGCACCCAATTCTGGTCGCATTTTCCAACGTTGGCCTGGTGTCGATGCTCAACTCGATCCTATCATCCACAAGAGCGATGGTCTGCTGATGAAAACTTGGCAAGGCGACACCCTTCTCAAGCAAACTTGGTCGGACGAGCAAAGAAGTTATGGGAAGGCGTATAACGGTAAGACCGCTTGACGAGACGGTTTTTGGAAACGATGTTGATAAAATCCAGGACATCGTGGTGAAATACACGAAATTGTGTATCGCCACGCCTTAGAAATTGGTGTTGACCTCCGGCTAGGTCACAAAGTCGAAGATTACTTTGAGACTGATGACGAGGCCGGTGTAGTTGCTAATGGACAGAAGTTCGTTGGTGATGTCGTTCTGGCTGCTGATGGTGTCCGTTCTAAAGGTAGAACAATTGTTCTGGGCTATGAGGACAAGCCAAAGTCTTCAGGCTATGCAATCTACCGTACTTGGTTCGATTCTGCAAGATTAGCGGAAGATCCTGACACCGCTTGGCTTGTAAACAATGGAGACAAACATTGTGCTTGGCTCGGAACGGACATCCATTTCATTGCCGCTTCAGTCAAGGGCGGCAAGGATTTCAGTTGGGTATGCACACATAAGGTAGGTCCGGAACCAAGAGCTACTGCTATGAAAACTAAATGAAGATAGGATGAAGCAGATGTGAAAGAAAGCTGGCAGGCTCATGCTCCTCTAGCAGATGCTCGAAAAGTGTTGGAGGGATGGGATCCCATCGTTCAGAAGATCTTAGATGCAACGCCAGACCCGTTGATTGACTGGAAATTGGTCTACCGAGATCCTCTGCCCACATGGATATCACCAAAGCGCCGTATAGCTCTTATCGGAGACGCGGCCCACCCATTTCTCCCCACATCCATTCAAGGTGCTTCGCAAGCGATGGAAGACGGTGCGACCATGGCAGTCTGCTTACTTAAAGGAGGCAAGTCCAATGTTCAGCAAGCTGTTGCAACATTCGAAGGTTTGAGATACGAAAGAGTTCGAGCAGCCCAAAAAACCGGAGAGAAGACGAGAGATACATGGCATAAAGCCAACTGGGATGAAGCAAAGAAGAATCCCGAAAGCATGAAGTTGAAACGTGAAGAATGGCTACTGAATTTTGATGCAGAGGAGTATGCTGAGAAGAACTATGCAGCAACGGTGGCCTTACTGAACGACACCACTGCTGTCAGGGAGCTCAACATTCCATTCCCAAGAGAGGTATTGGCTTCGGCATAGGACTTGACGATTGCTATTCATTCACCGCAATACTCAATGTTAGAAGTACAGCTGGGACAACAAGCAGCGGTTCAATATAACCTTTGATTTGAAATTTCCCCACAGATGAGTAATCCAATTACTTGACAGTCTCAAGAAGATGTTCTAGTCGGTCAGGGCTGTAAATCATTGAACAAGACGATCTGCCGTCGGTGAGCGTCAAGCCACCATCAAGCCCTTCTGCGTCTCAGATAGGTTGGTAAATCTGCCGAATTCCGAGTCACGAACCACTCGTGACTACAGCTGGACGACATGCATTTGCCGTGAATAATTGCCGACTTTCAATGGATTCTGTAGTCGTTGATGCATTGCATTTCAGCCGTCGGTGGGCTCTCGGGGAGGAAATCTCTCCTTTGGGTGTAGTTAGCGGCTCCAAGTCACTGGCCAAAGCTTAGGGACGCTAAAGCCACAGGGCACACCCACTGAAAGGAAATCCCCCACCGCCTGTCACCAGTGCTTAACCGGACAAATGATTCCGAGCCAGTGCTGAACGACACTTACTTCATTGCTGCTGACCAACACCAACGCCACGGGTGACTTTGATAGATCTCTCCAAGATACCATTTTCATTCTCTTCCATTCTTACAATACCAACTTATGCGACAATGTCTCTCCTCTCGGCTGTATTTTCATGGTACACTCTCGCAGGCCTTATCGCCTTGCCTGTCTTGATTCTGTTCAATGACATATGGACATGGTATCGCATGCCACCAGGACCAAGACCACTCCCGTTCTTAGGAAACAAATTGCCGACCTCAAAACCATGGATCCAATTCCAAGAATGGTCGAAGAAATACGGACCCATCTTCACAATTTGGGTAGGAAGACGTCCAACACTCGTGATCTCGGATCCTCAAGTGGCTGTGGATTTGATGGAAAAGCGGAGTACGAAATACTCCTCTAGGCCAAGATTCGTTGTCATGGGAGAGATGTACGCAAGTGGTTCTGTTCTGGTCCAGCCTTATGGCAAAGAATGGTCGATTCGGAGAAAGCTGCTTCACCGAGCACTCACGCCAGCTGCTCTTCGAACCTACAGAGCTAGACAAGAAGCGGAGTCCACACGCTTGGTCTACCAAGTCATGCAGAATCCCGACAACTGGGAGCGAGCATTTGACCGGTTCACGTCTAGCGTTGTCTTTTCAATCTCGTATGGAAGACGTATCGACTCTGTAGATTCCAAGACCATCCGTCAACGACTGGACTTTATGCAATTCATGGCTTCTCTGAACGTTCCCGGAGCCTACAAAGCCGAGTCATTTCCATTCTTGAAATACGTGCCCTCGTTCGTGGCTCCATGGAAAAGAGAAATCGAAGATCATGCCAAGATGGAGACGGATGCCAACATGGCGCTCCTTGATGACGTGAGGAGAGACCTGAGAATCGGGAAGGAGAAGGGTCATGCAGTTACTCCTTCCCTCGCCTCAACTCTCTTGGCCGTTCGAGAAGAAGAGGCAATACCGCTACCAGACAAAGACTTTTCATTCGTACCAGCCTCACTCTTTGGTGCCGGGAGTGACACCACTGCATCGACGATGTGTTCTGGTGTCCTTATGTTGGTGACAAATCCAAACATTGTTCGCCTGGCCCAAGAAGAACTGGACTCTGTCATTGGCATCGACCGACTCCCAAGATTCGATGACGAGGCCAACCTGCCGTACATCCGAGCTCTTGTGAAAGAGATCCTCAGAATTCGCCCAGTCGCAGTACTGGGAGGAACTCCCCATGCCTCGACGGAAGATGACGTCTACGAAGGCTACCATATCCCGACCGGAACGACGATACTCGGCAACTCGTGGGCCATTAATCTCAACGAGGAATATTACCCTGATCCTCACCAATTCAACCCAGCACGCTTCCTCGATCAGAAAGATCCGCGTTACGTGCCCGAGTTGAAGGGAATCAAAACCCACCCTGCGAAAGCGGGACATTCTAGCTTTGGCTGGGGTCGAAGAATATGCCCTGGAGCAGACCTTGCAGCGAACTCGCTCTTTATTGCTGTTTCGAAACTGGTCTGGGCGTTTGATATCCTACCCTCGAGGAAGTACGATACCTTTGACTACACTGATGGGTTCAATATCCGTGCCAAACCATTCCAGTGCTTGATCAGAGTTAGGAGTGCGGAGCATCAGCGGGTTCTGGAGAAGGAGAAGATGATGGCTGATAAAGAGATGGAGAAGTTTCCGGCTTATGACTGAACAGGTGGTTTGCGTGTTGGCCACTTTAATTTGGAATTGGTCAAAATACCCCTGATTGAAATAAATGAATACATTAAGTCATCGCTGTGAAATCGCAAGTGGCGCGTGAAGAGGTCATATGATTTAGTGTTGTCCCAGACACAGCTATGCAGCAACATTTCCCTTTTTCTAGTAATCCAAGAGAACCAAGTAAAGTCCAGAATTGTATCTTATCATTAGTGAAAGTAAATGCAAAAAATAATGAACCTTCTATCAAACCAAATTGTGAACGTGTGTCCTGGCTATCTCTATTCCGATTTACGATTTTTACTAGGTAAACAGAAATGGAACGAAAACAAACATCAAGCGAGCCGCACCACTGGCAGCTTTTTTCCGGCCACCTATTAGCTCTTTCGTCTATTCAAAGATCTATGATAACCACACTGATATCAAAAGGTGAATTGATGAGAAGGTAGTTAGATTAGATCTCGGCTTAGTTCGTTTTCAGACGGCATATATTACGACGAGAAGTAGATAGGACGAATGAAGTTTGTCGATATACTTAGCAACACCATCGCTTGTGATTGCTGTCAGATATTCCAACTATTGCACAACTAAACATGAAATCGATGCCACAGTGAAACATGAATATGATGAACTTGATATCATATCTGAGTCAGTACGTGAAATTCACAAGACCCAGTGCATATTAGAAGTTCATGTGAACAATTGCAAAAGAATATGCCCCACAGCAGAACTACCAACAGCATTAAATCCGTACTCATGCATCCGCTATGTCTGTGTTCAGAAATGAACTACGCTCATATTACAAAAAGTACTGTACAGAATCCCAAATCGTCCCAGCCAATACGGCAGACCCTCAAAAACTCCATGCTAAGAGCAATTTGGGTTATAAATACATTCCCCTCATCGAGCACCACCAAGACGAGACTCCACCAGACCTGCAGTCATCGGATGTTACCGGCTCCCACCCTCATAACCTCAATTACCCCGCAGCCACATCCAAAATCCATTCATGGATTACAGCAAATGTTGCAAGGAAGTTGGCAGGGTCTCCTGAGTGCCTAGCCCGTCAAGTGGACACTTAGGAGATCTTCCCAACTCTCTTCTTTGCAACTTCGATTTTCCTTCCCACACGATCCACATCTTCGTCAACCCTCTTTAGCATCTCATTCTGCAACTCCAGCTCGTCGTGGATTGCTAGTCCCATTTCCTTCTGCCTTCGCACAATCTTAGCCAATTCCTCTACATCCAGATCTTGATCCTGCATCATCTGCTTCTGTAATTGAACAACGCCTTCGTTGTCTAGTTCGCGGGTCTTATCTGTCTCCGGTACAGGTGCTCCAAGCACTCGGCCTGACGGTCGATTCACGTTTGGTCCGAACAGCGCGTTTTTGTCTTGCTGGGTCGCAACAGCACTTCCGCTGCCGCTTCCCTTATGTTGGCCCTTCACAGCAAGACTGACAGCCAGTTTCTCCAAGCCTTCCCTCTCGACCCTCGCACTACCCAGTAAGTCTCTCCGTCTCCTCAGCTCTCCCGCACCAACTTTCCCCTCCGTACCTCTCTTCTCCCCCTCACTCATAATCTTCAAACCCTCCTCCAGATTCCCCAGTATGCCCCCCGCCTTGACAAGACACCTCTTTGCATTCGCCCCAGCCTCGTACTGGGCCTGGGGTGTCGTAGCCCCATCTCTCCTCCCAAGAAACAACCTCGCGTCATGGAGCTGCCCTTTCATCTCCCTATGCATATCCAGCCACACTCCTGGATCCGAAGCAACCTGCCCAGCACCCAGCACACCCAGCCGCTGGTTCGCCTGTACCAGCTCGTTCCTCGCACTACTTCCACTCCCACTGCTTGAAGGCAAGTTCAAGAAACTCCTCCACACGCTCGTCTCCCTCCATCGCTTATCTGGACTCTCTGCTATGGCTCGCAAATAGGCTTCGAGACCTACGCGGCGGTTTTCCGTCAGTTCGGGCGAGGAGGCGGTTGATTTGAACCATGATTTCGCGGGGAGGGGCGCTGGAGGCGGAGAGGAGACGAGCGAGGTGAGCTGACTATGGAGCGTGCAGAATTCGGAGTAGCGTTTCTGGATGACGAATGTGCGGAGTGGCAGACGGAGGGAGATGTTGTAGAGGGTGTACGGTTTGGTGTCTGGGTCTGAGGAGACAATGGTAGAGGGTATGGAGAGCTCAATGGGAGGCGCCATTGCTGGCTTATCAGCTGTGTTCGAGCCTTTGGTAAGTCTGGTTTGCAAATAACGTTATGATTGTAGAGGGATCTGTGAGTCCGTAGATAGATGTTGATGACCAGAGCTGAGGCTTGTCCAATACTTATCTATGATGTGATGTTGTATTTACCTCTGGAGTCTGCCTTGGTGGAGCTCGTGACAGGGATGTGCGGGTCGTTAGCTTGACATCGGGTAAGCCGCCCGGAGCCAGTTCGAGTCAGTTTACTTAACCATCACTCTCGTTACCTACTCATGAGGAGCTGCATAGAGACATTCTAGAGTACGTCTAGAGAATGCCAAACCGGGAAGTTCTTGAGAGTCCAGCTGATGAATCTTCCTTCGGGGCTCAAGCAGGACCAGAACGAGAAACATCTAGACCTCCAAAGTGTCAGGACATCAAAACCTTCGAGTGCAAAAGCGGCAAGATAAAGTCTCCATCTACATTCAGTATTCTGGCTACTGACCGGGTCCAGGTACTCAAGAGACTGAAGGGAATTGAGGTATGGCGGAGAAGGCAATCGACTTTGATCACGACGAAGCTCACAGTCAAATCCTTGAGAAAGAAGACTGCTCGTGGGCGTAGCTTGGGATGACTTTAGGCTATTTAATTGTATCCATATCTCAACCGCAGATTTCCACTGCAAGTCATTGTTTTGTGGCAGCTTTAATTCGGAACGTCTACACTCTCGCAAGCGACTTAAGTTTATGGGCCAGAGCTGCAGTGACTTACATATGCTCAGGACCATGCAGATCTAGCCCATATCGTCACACAGCCGAGGCATTATAAGCATCGTGAAATATTTTTGTATTGATTGATTCTTGGAAACCTGAAATCTCCTATCCGATCCAGTATGTCGTGTCGCTATGAAGTCTGTAGACACACTCAAGGGACCGTCAGGGCCCCAAAAACCATGCATCTTCCTTCATATGCTCTCGAGTAACTCCAACAGCCAAAGAGAATCAATTTTGCAGTCTTTGCAGTGTGCCCATCACCCATCAAGTCGTCATCTCATCATTAAGAAGTCTAGAATGTCTCCTGGTCGTCAAGACCTTCCGCCTCGGCCGGAATCTCAAAGCCGTCCTCCGTCGAGTAAAGAATAGTTTGGATATGCTTGATCAACCCGTCCTCCTGCTTCTCAATCTCGGGATCCTCCTCGCATGCTTGTTGGACCAAAAGTTCGATATCGCGGAGTTTGCTGAAGTAGAAATCTCTCTCACGTTCTAACCCTTGTACGGTCTCCTTCAAGGTGGCGTTCTCCTGTTGTAAAGCAGCACTTCCTGCACCTCCTACACCCACCACTCGTGGCCGTCCAGTAGTCGGTGTTGTACCTCTCTTAGCTGCTCCAGCAGATGTCCGTGGTGCAGGAGCAGATGCTGGAGGAGGGGCGCCGGAGCCTCGTCGTCGGGCAACAGCATCGTAATCGCCGCCAGGGAAGTATTGGTCCCAATATCGCTTCGACCATTGGAGGAACTCGAGATTATCTTGCATCTTGCACTTGATCAGTTGCTCGACGTTGACGGGACGATCAATGCCATGGCGAGTGAAGCAATCTGTAGCAGAACTTTGTCAGTATTTTGTCTGTGGGGATTGGCGTTGGCCGAGGGGTAGATATCGTACTCTGGAGGATCTTGAAGTTCTGCAGGTATGCGTACTCGGTGTTCACATTGAACTTGACTCTTGACATGGGAACATCAAGGTAGATACTATCGAAGATCTGGCAGAGAGCCGCACTGGCAGAGGGGTCAGCAAGGCAAAGACAAGAATGGACGTAGAGATGGTTGCAGTGCGGGGGTGGGGTCAAACATACCCAGTTCCACATTGTTCAACTTTGGTTACGTTCAGCTGGAGCAGGTTATTGAGCCATGCCACGAGCTCCTGTCTGCAGGAAACGCGCCGTTAGAATCCCGTATTGCCTGTGTTGATTATGCGCCACGACTAACCTGGATTCTCCCATCTCGACGCAGTTGGGGGAGGGGAATTATGGTAGACCGAGAGTTTCAGTGGCTTATATGTTATCGAAAGGCGGTCGTGTGTTGGAACAGAAGCCCCTCACTGTAGTGGTATCGTTCGCAAAAGTTGAAATGTGGTGTATGGTATGGTGAAGCGCGATTGAATTGCCTCCTTCGATCTACTTTTATCGCCGGCAATCGCTACCAGAATGATCGCTAAGGCAACGGCACACGTGACTGAATTGTGGGTCCAAAGTATTCAGGGGCAGTCGAAAACAAAACGAATTGGAAGGCGAACGACTCTATGAGATCGGCATTTTTGTTTCGGGTGAATCAGGTAGTGATGTTTCACTCGCAAGTCGAAGGTCTAAAGGGGTGTAATTGAAAATGATGGTACTATCAAATTTCACATATCTACGAGATGAAGGAAGTAGTGGGACAGTCCATATTCTTACGGTTGTATTCTGCACAAGTAAGGGGGAGACTGCCACCATATCGAGAATCGAAGTCAAGGTCCCACCTATATGAAGGTATGCTTCAACCGTTACCTGGCCTGCTCTTAGTAATTCGGTTAATAGATCCTTCAAGCAGGAAGAATAACGAACAGACAACAGACCAGCTGTGACTTGGTCAGCAGATCATTATTCAAGTTCAAGATCCATCAAGTCATTTCTTGGCAAACAACATACTTCATTGTTTTACTTACGATCTAGCTACGATGCAAGTCCTTCCCCTTCTTTGTGACCTTGGCAATCGACGTCGTATGCTCCGATCCATGTAATGCCCCAAACGCCCTGTCCCCTAATGCCAAAAGATGCATATGAAGTATGTACAAGAAGAAAGAGTATCTCATCAACCAGTCAAGATACTGAAAAGGGACATCCATCGTCCACCGGACAAATTTCACAACACCTAACACTTGGGAGTATTGGAACCAGCTACCTCAAAGTATGAGATAGCAGCACAGAAGTTGTTGCGGTTGTCCTTGTCCAGGGCAGCGCTCTTACCATCAAGAGTAACCATGTTGACGGCAGCCTTGGTAGACAAGCCATACATGTGAATACCAGCAGAGCTCTCGATCGAAACCATATTGTCCTGGCAGCTTGCAGTATCGAGGCAAACTTGGCTGTAGTTGTCGAAGAAACTATAGAGACCAGCGCCATAGACGAAGACATCGTCAGAGTCCACAATTCGCAGACCCCATGCTTTGTTGACAGTCGAGCTGCCGGTGAAGGAAGGATCGGTGTAGATTGCCTGAGATCTGAAAGGTGTGGTGGCATCTGGGTTACTTTGAAAGTATGGAGTCTCTGTTTGAATGAGAGCCATGTAGACGTTGGAAGCATTAGCAACCTGGTAATTGTATAGAACATTATGCTCAGAGCTTGTGCCATAGAGCCAGACTGGACCTTCCTCAGATGAGATCAAAACACCACGGCCATTGTATATGTTGATTTGGTTATGGTCGGCAAGATCCAATTCATGGTCAGACACCCAGAACCAGGTATTTTCGAGGTATGCAGTGGCTTTTGAGGTGATGTGGAGAAGCATGTAGGCGCCGATGCAAGCTGGGTTTGCTGGGGCGGTGACTGTGGGGTTCTTGGAGCAGGTATTGGACTGCAATTGAGTTCCGGCAGATCCGCCAATACGGAAGTGAACATCCCATAAGCCAGCGGAACCTTGCGAGGCCTCCTTGACGTTCCACTCCATCATGATCGCACCTGGTTGTGGGCCAATAGTCTCAAACATCAGGTCCGACATCTCAACAGATCCCACATCACCAACCTCACCAACTTGGAAGACAGGCTTTGGGTTGTTTTGGTCCTTGAATGTGCTGGAGCCTCCTGCCATAATGAGTGGCCAGATTTCGCCAGTGATCCGGATATTCTTTGGGACCTTGACTGTGCTTGTGACAACATAGGCTCCGTGATCGAAGTAGACAATATCTGACGCGCCAACAGAGTTGAAGAGAGCTTGAATAGCAGCCGTATCATCAGTAACACCGTCACCCTTTGCTCCTGCAGCCTTGACGCTCTTAAAAGCAGAAACAGGCTCATTCTCATACTGCGGCTTGGATCTCGTAAAGACATTACCGGCAGAATTCAAGAGCAAGGCGGGCTTTGTGATAGGAGTTTGTGGGCCCTGAACAGCGCTTCCAGAATTGGCTCCCTTGTAGTTGCGGCCTTGTGTCCACGATGCGATCTTGGTATTTCCTCCCAGAATTGTGGCCTTTGTCGCAGGGTTAGAAACGGCGACGGGGACGTTTGGCGAGAAGTTGACGTTGTCGATAATGAGGGACCCATTTGTCGATGCCTCGCTCGTTGAATAAACCGTGGAAACACCGATTGGAGTATTGGAGATAGTACTGTCAACGAGGAGGACAGATCCAACAGTCTGGCTAGATGCACCTCCATTTGCCATGTCGACGCCAACACCGCAATTGTTAATTGAGAGTCCGGACAAAGTCCATGCCCTGAGTAGCCGTATTAGCTCGTGTCTGAAAGTCCCAGGCCATAAGACAACTCACCAGTTCCAATTCATGAAAACAGCGGTCTGGCAGTTGTTGAAGGTCAAGTTGCGGGTAGTAAACTGTTGGGAACCGAAGAAGGCACCATACTTTCCACCATTAAATGTCAGATCAGTCATGAAACCACCCGAACCATTGTCCATGAAGATTCCCTAAGGTTCATGTTAGTACAAGATTGGTTTTCGACCCGCAGATCAAACGCAGCTCACTGGAGCGGCTTACCAATTGGGCATTCGCAGTCCCACCATCAGTTCTCATATTGAAAACGATGTTCTGAAGACTTGTAGCTTGAGCAACTTGCCAATGAATACCGGCACCGGCGCTGACCGGCATGGCAGTAGTATCAAGGACAAAATTACGGATTTGTCGGAAAAAATTGTCTGTTTACATCATCAGCTGATGCTTTGAACGCAGATCTAAAATAAAAAAAAGAATAAGAAGAAACATACTTTGATTAGTGTACCAGTTCACGCCTCCATCCGCATATGGGTCAGCATCCATCAAAGCCATGCCTTGGAAACCAGCGGTAGCCTTGATGACAGGAAGATTCGTGGCATCGCCGACGAACTGCGTGTAGTAGTATTGAATTAGGGGCGCTGAGATGGAATAGGTTCCTGCTGGGAAGTACACGATCGCCGGTGTTACAGTGGTAGAATCGCATCCTTGACCGCATCGAGAGCCAGCTGTGATGGCAGAGTTTATGGCTGCGGTGTCATCGGTACTGCCGTCTCCCTTTGCGCCAAAGTCCTTGACATTTCTGAAGACTTGGTACCCAGCGGTACCATATGCTACAGTTCCTTGACGAGCGATAGACTCGAGCCAGTAACCGCCTGCTGCTGCGGCTTCAGCGCCCGTGGCGGCGGGAGCTGGGGACGGAGCAGGGGCGCCAGAGACGACGAGGAGGAAAAGGCACAATGCCGCGAATATGGTAGAGGAAATTGCCATCGTTAAGTAGTACCAGCTGCTGTAGGATGTTCTAAAAGAGCGTGTAGACTAATCGCAGATCGGTCAGCACTGTATATTGAAGCCTTACTAGGGACGTTGCAGGAAGACTGTGTTGTGGGAAAGTAGTTTCGGAATCCTTGGTCGAATGCTTGCTTGCGCAGGAATATTTCGAAAGAATGTAAGGACGAACGATGATGAGGAGGATGGAGGGGGAAAAAAGGAAGAAGTCGTGGAAGTGTGTCGAGCTTTGTACACTCGTCCAACACAATAGGAAGTAGTTGTTATTGTGGGCGAGGTCGGTGAATGACATCAATGTGTTTACAAAGAACCCAAAAGGGAAAGCGCGAGGAATTCGCAACGACTAGACTAGCGAACCAAAGTAAAGTAAAGTACACTCACAAATAATGACTTGGTCTGTCTCTCACGGAGATTCCGATCAAAGGTCGAGCGCTGACTGGAATTAGGGTACTCAACAGTCTGGATAAGTTTATCCTCAGAGGTGCGGTCCTCAGCACTTATATGTCGAACCAGACTATCCTGCCGCCTCGTCTCCACGCCTTCCCCTACTTTAAACGGAGCCCCCTCGGTTGAATCAGTGACCTGGTGGCTTCTCGGACCATGTGGTCCAAGCAAGATTGACTTGGACTCATGATGAGGATTGTCCCAGTGCAGGGAGCCACGGCCAACGACGGCCATCAGACCCATCACAAGCCTCGGAAGCTAGCTGGGGATGCTTCAATACTCTACTTTCAGGAGATGCACCGTGCAAGCGAACACACGTCTGACCAGTAGTCAGGCGGTCCCTGAGCCAGGAGGGCCGAATCGAAACAGACGATCTGGCGGGAAGCCGGGACTTGGGATGCGGAGTGGCACTTGATTCGACTGGCTGTTTTCATATACCGGGATTTGCTGGGGATGTCGTTTGTTCGGGACTTGGGTAGCAGCATTGAGATTCCCCTGGCAATTACAGTAGTACGGTGGCGTCTATCTACGGGCTCTGGACTGCAGTGTAGGTTGGTACAAGCGGACAAGGAAGTCATGGAGAAGGAGGGACGGCCAGTCGTACGGCACTGGTAGTCGAACGCATGGATTGTTGCCCCTGGTTCGGATTAAGCAAAGCGGCTCTATTCGTACCACGAAGCTGGGCTAGGCATGTCAAGCATTGATGGCCCACGACTAAGATTAGGTTGAGATGGTCTGGTATTTTCGATGTACCTGTTCTGAGCTGTGCTGTGCTGCTTTGTGACTGCTGTCCCTGTCGAACTGCCTCCAGCGAGGTTGAAAGTCTGAAACTACTAGTAGTAGCCGGATGAAGTTGATGTACGCTGGACTCTGCTTTGTGGTTGGACGACGTTGTGTCTTCGGAGATTTCGCAAACTTCCCAGCGCCTGCGTGGCCCATGCCCGGTGCCGCATCCAGAAAGGTGCCCGAGAGAATCATCGAGTCCAGGCTTCTTTAGCGTTCACTAGCCACTTGTTAAGATGCCAAGGACCACCATCAGATCCCCTGTGGCACAGGGATCATTTGATCATTGATCACTGACCACCAAAACCGAAAACCTTCATGGTTCAAGGCTTCGCTTCATCAGAAGATCTCCGCCAGATATGCACCCCACAATATGCAACGTATCACTCACTGGCCTGTCCTCCTTCGTCCTGCCTGAGATCTATTACTAATATGTACTTTCTCTCTCGGCCCTTCTCAATCCGCTACCCCACAGTACGACATTGTGTCGAAGTGTGACTCTGTATCGTGGTGTGTTTCTCGAGTCATCCACGATGTCCGAAGCATTCAATTGTCATTCTCAGGTTCTGAGCACATCAAGCCACGGGTACTTAGGCCATGTGTGGATGTTTGTCCATTCTGTTTCACTGCTAGCTATGCACATGCTTTGGTTGGTTCGAGAAGCGCAAGGTGTTTCGAAACATGCTGCAGGGGGTTGAGACAAGGGCAGTATCAGACAGAGAACTTCGGATGGAAAAAGAGCATCGAATCTGGGTTTTTATCCGCCGACTTGCCACCATAGGGAGAGCAAGCAACGAAATCCTGTCGCCCAGCTTTGCGACCTTGTAAGTGAGCCCCCTTTTCTCGTTCAAATCATCACCTGACAACTGGCTACTCGACCCAGATAACTCTTCTTATGCTTGATATGCATGCAAGCGAGCACTCACAGTCCATTCAGATTTATATGCCCTGCTGCGATCTTGACAGCTGGTCAAAGGATCAGCTGCTGTCTCCTTGAGTACAGGTCGGCCAAATCACGTGCCTGCCCGGAAGTTCATCCTCCTTCCTATCCTGCCTTAGACATCAGCTCTTTTGTGTAAAGAGATGTGACTAAAGTATGTCGGACCGATTATGATGCCCTTGGTCAGTTGATTTTACGGAGAAAGTGCTTGGAGCTTTGCACCCCGATGCACCTCGGTGGACTAGACGCTTTGCACCTGTCTTGGGGTTTGAAGTCCTTGTTGTTTGCGGCTAAATCTAGCCAATAGGGGCTATCATATGAACCTTTTACTCGATTTCCTCTCATTTTGGTCTTGTGAGCTCCTTCTTGATGAGATGTTCTTCGTTCATCCCATGTCTTCTCTCCATATTCACATCTCGCTTGTCAAGATCTGGGGAAACAGAGGAACGGACCGAATGAGATCTTACAAGGGCTATTTCCAAGCGTCTACTTATCGTTTGTCGATCAGAGAAGGTCCGAAGCTGAATTCCAGCCGAGGTCACAAAGTATCCTCTTCTCGGTGTGCCTTTGGAGGAACCGCTCATTCCTTTCCGTTCTGCTTCTTGCTCGTTTACGATGAACCGTGAACGTTCAAGCGGTTAGGCACAATCAGACCCCGTCTGATGAGTAATGTAGACCAGGGTCGATTCTGTGACTTTGTTATGCTGGACTCATATTTTCTGACGTCATGTGACGTCGAATGCTTTGCAGTGACTCCTCGCCGTGCCTCTGATTTTTTATATGCTCCCATTCAATTGCTTCCAGGACCATCAGAATGCCTTTTTTTTTGTAATAATAAAGTTGGCACCCTATCAATGCAAGAGTACGTCCTACATTTGAGCGCTATTGCTATGCCGAAAAGAAATCAATGTCGCATAAAATCAAACAAACAATGGAACCGAACATAAACATTCCTCACCAAGAGGACATTCAACTACCAAATGAGCCTACAAAGCCAAGCTTTCTCAATATGCCAGTTGAGATACAGCAAGAAATTGCACGGCATATCAAGCCCGCCGATTTCCCCGGCAAACATCACCTCCGAATGACATGTCGACTGCTCTGGAATACCATCCCCACAGATACGAAACAAGAGCTACGCGAGCTGGAGCAGTCGGAGCAATGCGTCGCCCGTGGATATATAGCCTGCACCATCTGTCTACGTCTCCGCCACGAATCGAAATTTGCCGACAAGATGCGGACTATCAAGAGATCGGGTGGCCTTGCAACCGTTCTTCGACAGACCAGGAAGAGATTTTGTATCGATTGCGGACTAGCGAGGAAGCTATACACGCCTGGCTGTTATCTGCAAATTGGTGGAGTTGGGTACTCGATGTGTATCAGAGACAGAGGTACCGAGGAGCTCCAGATCTCGGCTTATGAGGCGGCGGAGCCAGATGACTGCAGAGAACTGAAGATGTTGAGGAAGAGATATTGTCGGAAGTGCTGGCTGAGGGTTCGTAGGGATATTTTGGGCATTCTAGCTGAGACGGAAAGGGACGCAGAGCGCGGGATCAAGGATGACAATGCTTCGTGGGGAGATGATATCATGGGTCTTCAATTTGCAGTGACGGCGAGGACGGTGAAGAGAGATCTCTATCTCTGCAGGCTGAGAGAGGATTTCCGAGGTAAAGAACGTGATTATAGGATGGGTATCAGTGTCTAATAACAAGAGCCGTCAAGCTGCCACAATGCATGCAGACGCAAATTTATTGCGGTCTCAGGGCACCACCCTGCATCCTTCCATACTTCTCCAGAATTCGCCTTCTCCACTCTTTCCCGAAAATGGCGATTGGGATTCCAATACTACCGACTCCCAGAATAATCCCACCTAGTGTGGCATGCATACTCCATTGCCCGACCTTTGCTGCCCATGGCTTGATGAAAAATGATAGCGCGAAAGGGAGGACGTATGAGACGCCCATTACGACGGCGAGACTGGCGGCGGCGAAACAGGGAAAAGCTTCTACAGCCCAGAGACTGTTCTGCTGCAATGTTAGTAAAAGTCTAGTAGTATCGTGGTAAAAGAGACATGTAGTGGGGGCTTACGCAAGTATAAAGAGAGATAAAGCTGAAGTACATTAACCCATAAGCAGTAAAAATCCAGCCACAATGCAACTTTCGCTGCGCCGCAAGTCCATACAAGAATTGCGCCAAGAATCCAGTTATCACAGGAAGGATGAACGAAGGCAAGTAGTGCTCGACGCTTTGTCTCCCACCATTCCTCGTCGCTAGCCGTCGAGTAATCTTACGATTCAAAAGCCCCGTGATAGGGAAAGTAGCGAGCGAGCCGGCCGCGGCAGCGAGTTTGATGAACGCTACCTTATCGAGTGAAAGACTATATGGCGGCGAAAGGAGCAGGACTCCATAGCTGAGATCGAAAGCCAAGATTCCAGTGGTGGCGAGAGCATTAAGTATCATAACCCAGAACACCAAGGGGTTGAGTAGAAGCAGGAGGATCTGAGGATAGATAGCTCCCATTCGTCTCCACCTGTTTGGTATATCCAGCCCCCACACCTTCAATTCATCAACCTTAAGCTCGGCGCAGGTACTCGGAAGCGCAGGCAGCTCTTTATCCATGCCAATGGCCTTCCAATTCTCATAAATTGTTACTCTTTCGGCCGTTGATTGGACGAGGATACGTCCGTCAAATGCGAGCGGAGGCCGATGAAAGTAGGTTTCCGGGCAGAGAAAAAACGCTACGATGAATGAAAACAAGGCAAGCAGAAATAGAACATGGTAGAAACCTCGCCATGTATGGAAAATGCTGTCGAGTTTCGGAACTGCTGCGATCAAGGCATTGGATATTCCTCCGCCAAGAGACCAGAAAATCGAGAGGACCATAATCCGTTCATGAATGAAAGTGAGGTCGAGCAACATCAAGCCAAGCTGTACAAGTAAGCGAATGGAACCATGACCGAAATGCTATACTTGCAGCAGAGAATGTAAATCCCGACGCAACTGATTGCATGCTCTGTGCTGCAACGTGATGGTAGAAATTTGGCGAAAGAGCGGCATAAATAGATCCCACTGCCAAGAGAAGATTCGCCAGTAAGAAAACTGGACGTCTTCCAATTGCCAGAGACAAGGGAATCCAAATGAATTGAGACAGCCCTACGCATAACATTGAACTAGAGGCCATTGGTGTAAATGCAAGAATTGAGATCCCCTGCCACAGTCAGAAAATACAGCAACAATTTGGCCTTCGATGACTCACCTGTGGCAGATAATCAATTGCCATGACTGGAACAAGAACTCCCAAACTCTGGAGCTGCATAACGGCGAGCATCGCAAAGAAGAAGACATTGCCCAGTACTATTTTGCGTTTTGCCGGGTGCCAATTAAGGGGGTCCTTCGGCGAGGAAGATGGGATTGGGAGCTGCAACGTTTTCCCATCCGAGGTGATCAGAAAAACACTTGTACTGATGCTGGTGCCAAAGGGAGACTCTTCCAAAATTGTCGCCATGATGTAGTCAATCTATCACTCAGTTTGGAAGTGACCCCGGTTGATGTCACCGGTAACGAAAAAAATAACGACTGACGACCAAAACGATACGACATGGGAAGTCACAGAACATGGGGAATCGGAACATCTTATGGACTGTCCATGGATGTTTGAACCTACATCTGAAAGAGGTAGAAGTTGCATGTACTACTGCAAGTCTGCTTCAGATGTCTCGCAGCTGGTGAAAAGTGCAAAAGTTAAGGAGACAAGCTCCGACCTGGTCGGATAAACTACATAAGAACAATAACCAATCATTGGTATTTGAAAACGTACTCGATGATACCAAGCTTGAACGGAAAGGTGAATGACCACGAGGTAGAATTTGGAGAGTTTCCGCTTCCGATGAATCCGGCGGGCTTGTTCGAATGTTGTTTCAACAAAACTTTAACGGCATTAAGCAACCCAACCAGCACTCAACTGTTAAGAGATAAGATAACTAAGAGCAAGATCAGTGCGACAAAAATATTAGCTGTTAAATGGGTTCCGTTCCCATTGGAACGTTGTTCGAGTCTCGCGACTTGGTTCTTCCCAGCGTCAAACGGCTATCGTCATACTTGCACCCATGCACATGGACTTTCTCATCGCCTCAGACCTCCAATTCCCATATTCCGGAGCTACGGAATCAGCCAGGAGGTCTATCGACCCCTGGCATCTGTCGATACAGTAGAACCGTTAGATCGCGATCTGGTCCAAACACCGGGATGACTCCAGTCAAATGTGCATTGATCGGTTTGTTGCCCAAACCGCGAAGTTTGACCCAAGGACGCGGGACGATCAGGATGATAGCGCAATGAACTACTGCTGGAGCTCATGGTTGCAGTCCAGCTCCCCCGCCTTTCGCAACATGGAGTGGTAATCATGATGCTGGTGTCGATTGCGATGGAATCATAAGACAACTGCTATCCAAACGAGCATGAAACTGATGAGAGCTCCTCTCCGACCTGCTTCCAGTCTAGCTCGAGCAATAGCATTGAACATACCATACCACAGCTCTGTATTATTTGCTTGCATCAGCAAATGTCATCAGGATGTAATTTCCCTTAATTCGAAGCTCCATAGCTTTGCTAATTCTAAACATGCGTGGGGGCAGGCGTTGGCACTCGATGAGGGGCGTAATTGTTGCTGACTAATGAATAGAAAGTATGATCATCAGTTGCTCGCACCATAAGAGTTTTCAAAACAGTGGGCCCATTTTCTTCTCCTCCAACCCGCCGTAACTTATTCAAGTACCAGAATAAGGAACCTCAAAAACGTTCATCAGGACCACTGGCCCAATGGCAAGGCGCTTGACTTCGAATCAAGAGATTGTAGGTTCGACCCCTGCGTGGTTCATAGAATGATAAATTACTTCATGTGACATTTTTTTCTTTTACTTTCGTGCAGTGTTTTCCTGGCTTGTCTCGGGTTTTGATGGCTTTTTTTGATCTTGCTAAGAGCTCAGTGTCCTTAAGACTAATGTACGGACTACTGAGAATGCTGAGGGCATACAGTAAGATGGGAAATGCTCTTCTGGGTCTTGTCTTTTCTTGTCTTTATTTGTCTCGTCTCGTCAGCTTGGAACGGCCAACGAAGAAACTGAATCTATTGTTGAAGTAATGAGAGGGACTATTTCTTTGTTTTAGGGTCCGAGAATCACCCGTAGTCCGATACAGTGGTATCCAGTGAAGTACTAGAGCAGAACAACTTCAAGTGAAGTAATCAATCACTCTTAGAAATCGTAGGTGAAACAAGTGAGCACAATCGGGTATGACTTGCAAGAAGCACATTGTATTAAATCCTGTTGTCAAATGCTGGAACACATATTCATTCAACCCACGCCCCCATGCTTTTCCGCACTGGCAATTTGATACAGCCACTCAACCACCCGTATGTCCACACATATGCACACCCAACTCCAACCGCTCACCAGAAATTCTCCCGTTAAGCCCCAAATACATCCTCATATCCAACCAGAGTAAACCGATATCTAACATCATTGTTATGTACCCTCGTCAACGCACTCGCAAGACCCTCCTTGCTGATCTTGATCTCCTCAACCCAACTCTCAACCTTCTTGTCAACAGCCAACTGCAACATCGCAAGGACTTCCTTCCTGCTTCCCAAATGACTGGCTCCGATCAAGCACCCATTGCTCAAGAAATCCTGGGCCTTAACCTCCTGTCCACTGCCCTCTGGCAGACCAACAGAAACGAACTTGCCATGTACATCCAACAGAGCAAGGTACTGACTGAGATCCATACCCTCTGTCGAACTGGCCGTGCAGATGATCAGGTCGAATGTCATGATGTGCTCCTTGTTCCAGTCCTTGTCAGCGGTAGCCAAGAACCCATCAGCGCCCATCTTCATTGCGTCGGCTTCCTTAGAGTGTGAGCGGGAGATGGCGTATGTCTCTGCGCCGAGAGCTTTCGAGAACATGAGTCCGAAATGCCCGATTCCTCCCATGCCGACAATGCCGACCTTCTTGCCGGGTCCGGCGCCATTGCGGACGAGAGGGCTGTACGCTGTGAGACCGGCGCAGAGCATTGGGGCTGCTTTTGTGGTTGCGAGGCCATCGGGGATCGGGAAGACCCTATTCGTTACTCAGTCAGCTTACTTTGCCTATGTAGTAAGTGGAAGTTTTGCGGGGAAGGAATCTTACCAGTGCTCGTGTGTGCGCACATGAGAAGAGTATCCTCCTTGGGAGATAATTCCGGTATCTGGCCACTTCGCACCATAGGTGTCTAATTGATGTCGGCAGTAGGTCTCATTATCGTTCTTGCACTGGCGGCAGTTAAGGCAGGAGTAGGATTGTGCGCCTACACCAACTCTTTGGCCAGGTTTGATGAGAGTAACTTTAGGACCAACGCGAAGAGCTGTCCCAACAATTTCTGAAATGCTGTATTAGAAAATTGATAAGGTCTTCTAGAGAGGGGAGAAGAAGTGTTAGAAGAGAACTTACCATGTCCAACACACAATGGGAAATGTTGCTCGCCCCATCCACCACTGACGGTGTGCAAATCACTGGCGCAAACACCACAAGCTTGGATCTTGATATCAACATCGAAGTCACCAAAAGGCTTTGGAGTCAGCTCATTGAGCTTGAAGTCGGTCCAGTGCTTAGGGTCTTCAATCTGGAAGCCTTGGAAAGTGTCAGGGTAAACCATTTTGACAGGAAACCAATAAATGAAATAGAATGGAATTGAGTAGAGAGATTTGATTGAATAGACTGAATACTTCGATTTTGCAGAGGCAGAAGAGAAAGAACAATAGAAAGAGAGGAAAGGCAAGAGGACGAGCGAAGGTTAAATGCAACTGCCCCTCAGCAGACGACACTTCACGAACAAACAAAAAAATCCCCCACTCTCAACATCATGGCGGGGTTCGTGCATGCTAATCCTTGCTGCTGTCCTGTGCAGGGATCCATATTATCCGTGGCATCGCATGGAGAGGCACATTCCCCAGAAAAAATGTTGTGGTGTTGTTCCGATGCTCGGCTTTTTGATGGAAGTTTTCCCACCAAACAGGTGCCAGTTTGCGGGTCGCAACGTGACAAGTATGGGAAGAACAGAAGCTACTAGTTCGGCTCACCTTCTGTATTACTTTCCTGTAAAATTACTTTCCTCGCCTGTAAGTGAGCCCCGAATTACAGAAGGTGAACCGACTAGTATTTCTTATCTCACGAGCCACGCCTTAGATACTGAGACCAGCTATTTCAACCATAAGAGTCCTACTTCTGCATGACATCCGAGACTGATCCCAATGATTTGGTTACTCTCAGACTTTGATAGGCTGTAAATCTTTCAGCGGCACTTGAAAACATTCGTTGAGTCGGCTTCGGACAAACTCCCGGCGAGTCACCCCGAAGCCAAGACCTGCCCAGCTTCACCATTTTATCGCCTACTCACAGTGAAAGAACGATTTGAGCAGAAATATTCATACAATTGAAAGCTGTCGCGCGGATATTATAGTCCCTTCTTACCCCAATGTTGTCCTGCATGAGCAGCGCTTGATCGCTGGCCCCTAAGACTGTGCACAATGAACTCCAGAAACCAGAAGTATCTATGATACAATAACGAATACAGTATTGGTAAATCAACGCCTCCGGGCTTTTTTCTTCGCCTTCCCTTTCTTCGCCTTGGACGGACTAGCATTAATGACACTGCCCACGATTTCCGTAGGGCCGGATTTGAAGTCTGCTCCAAGACCTTTTAGTTCTTCATCATCCATTTCACTTAGTTCCTCGCTGAAGCTCGACATGACATCTGCTCCTTGAAGGAGACTGGTGCCTTCTGGTTGGAAATCCTTCAGGTAATACGGAATACCCCCGTTAGCCAATATCTCAGCCTGATCGGTAGTCGTGTCGCCGTTCGAGGTAGGAGGTGTCGGGGGCGTAGGTTGAATAATGTCTTGAGCTGAAACATATCCATTTGTATCGGGAGGCGTTTCCGAGTTCTTGATGCCATTTGCTTGAGACGTCTTTTTCGAAACATTTGCGTCAGCCTCAGGGACCACAGCATCTGTATTAATGGTATCATCGCTGGTTGGTAAGGCAGTCGCACTGATCTCGGCTGCCTCGCCCAGCGCGTCTGACATCTCTACATCTTCGGAAACGGTTGAGGAGATGTTTGCCCCGGCTTTCCCATTCGAGCGCGCATGGGCATCTTGATCAATATCAAGATCTCGCTCTCCTACGGATCCTGTATCACCAAGAGATACCGAAATGGAATCTTGGCTAGCAGAATAGCTAGAGTCGAGTAGCTCTATGAGCTCTTTTAGGTATCTATCGATAGGTTTGCCGCTGATTTCAGCTTCCGATTGTACCGCCGCTTCTAATTGGGGTTGAATGGCTTTGATGATTCGCTTGCCCAATCGACGCCGTTCTTTGATATCGAGAGGGGTTTTCTTTATCGTGGATCCTTTCTCCAGTTCCCTGGAAACTGCCGTCTCGGGCTTTACAGGAGGCTCGGATAAGATTCCGTTTCGGAAGATCTCGCTAAAATCGTGCGCGAAGGACATTGCTGTGGTGTAAAATCGGCTCTCAACCTTCGTCTTCAGATTCAGTAATCCGTCGGTGAATATAGATCTGATATCCAGCCTAATTCTATTAGCACAGAATAATAGATTTAGTGCAGAATACTTACACAAGCGATTTGTCAATGATTTTGGGAAGCATCCTTGCTACTGGAAAGTAGACCGAATCCACGAGGTCCTCTTCGAGCGCCACCGCTTGGAACTTCTCTACTTCTCGCATCACTATGTCGTCCGACAGGGACTTCAATTTTTCCAGATCCTGGATTAGAGTCTGAGCAAACTCGATCCGACGATTGAGTCTTGTTCTGCCAGCAGGACCCATTCCAGCAAAGTTTCGGCGTGTGATCTCCATTGAAGAAAATGTTTCCATCTGCAACTGTAGTCGCTTTAGTAAAGCAGCACCTCTACGTGCCTCGCGTTTAAGCGTCCAGTATCGACATGCGTCCGCCGTGTACTCTTTTCGCTTGTGGATGTTGAACCGCTGCAGGGACTTTTCCACAATATCGAAACTATACCGTGGAATGACGGGCGCGCCAGAAGGGAGCTTCCAGACCGGTTTCTGAGGCTGGTTCCCTTTCTTCTTGCCATCGGCCAGAGCCAATGCAACCTTAGCACCCGTGAGCTGTGACTCGTCTGGCTGGTGCTCGGTGACAGCGTGCCGATGCGTTGCTGCCATTGCCAAAGCTGACGCTTGACTATCGGCCCATAAGCGACCACGCATAGTTCTCTTGTAGAAGTTTCTGGCTTCTCGAGTCGCTCGCGCAACATCATTCTCCTTGGCGTAATCCGAAGGGCAATGTTTGTCACAGAAAGCTTTCAGGACTGTAGTGCCATCTAGAACTGCAAGAGTGCCATGATTGTTTTTCATCTTTAGAAACAAGCGAGCTCTCCTGGCACATGTGACATGGAATGCCTGGTAGCATGACTTGTTACCGCACTGGATGCAAGCACCCATACGTTGATTACAAAGGTAGCAAGTCAATTTCCATCGAGTCTTCGGGACCTTCTCCACTTCCATTACTGGTTCCATGAATGTATGATTGCCAAGAGAGACCTCCGGAATCCACATAGCACAGAGAAGATGAGCCCATTTCGAAGCATTTGTTTGTTTGAAAGCCCCGTCCGTGTTCGGGCAGAAGATGCATGTCTTGTTTAAAAATCAGTATTGAGACAAGTTTATCAGGAGCGGGATCACTCACCGGGATACCACGGCCAATCAGTTGACATTTGCGACAAAGCCACTGGCCTTCGGGTATAAATGGAACACCATAACACTCCTGATGTACCGCCAAATCACAACCATCACAAAAGACGATGGCATTTGTGTTTTCACAATCTCCATCATCGCAAATGGCACATTTGCTGTCCTGTTCCTCTCCAGCTTGCGGTTCGCCGTTCACTGCCGCAGCTGAGCTCGACCTAGGTCTATGTGTCTGTGGCGGTTTTGGATTTGGCTTGGGTATACGCTTCTCGAGCGCATGCCATTCCTTTTCGATCTTCGTGATAGTGATCTCAAAGATCTCTCGGGTGATTGGTTCCCAACTGGATGATTTGCGTTCTGCATTATATGCTTCTAGCCACTTATCATCCTGTTCGTCCATATCATATTCTACACGACCCACAGTGCCAGTTCCTGAAGCAACAATGCCTTCCGCATCGTTCTTATGCCCGGGTCCTAAGTCCATGTCTTCGTCCAAATTTCCGTCTGAGACTTTGATGAGGGTACGCTCTGGACGAACAAATATGTCACTCTCTTGATAGCCAACATTTGCCATGGATTTGTCAACATATCGAACGAGCCCAAGCGCCTTGTCTTCGAATCGAGCTAGGGTATCGGTCTTTCGGTATGATGGTTGTGGTAAGGTCAACCTCTCCTTCGCATTTATGTTAGTTACGGGTGGCATGGCCTTGGGTGTCTTTGGCAGAGATAATGCAGGAGCCACAATGACATTGCTTGCACCAAGTTCCTTCATTGCTTTGGCCGTGAAAAAGGCGACGGGGTCCTTTGGAGGCCGCCCCGGTCTTCTCTTCCCACCGCCTGGCGTTCCAGGGATACTGATAGTCAAGACTTCCCCATTGATAGAGCCTACGGGCGTAGGAATGCCGTCGCTTTTAGCCTTCGAATCCAGTATGCCGTTCGGTGTCCGTAGACCGTTCCCAGATCCCTCGCCAGTTCCAGGCGTGACTGGCCTTGAATCCAGTATTCCTTCAACTTCGTGGGCGCTGAAGGCGCGTAGAGGGGCATCGATATCAAGATTGGGGTGAAACTCCTCCCAGGCGCGTTCTTCTCGTGGTTTGTAGCCATCACTCTGCACCACAGCAGCAGCTTGAGCTGCCGAGGTAAATCTCATGGGGGGTTGTTGCGATCTTGGAAGAACCGTTCGTGTTCTTGTGCTTCGATCTCGTCGGTTGTATACCTCAGGTATCAGACCCATGGCAGCGTTCTCTCGACCAATTCGTCCTCGTGGGCCGATATAGTTGTATCCTCCAGGTCCTGTGCCACCAACTGGTACTTCGTTCCCCTGATCATCAACGTATCTGCCTCCACCTCCAGGGCCACCAGGAATGTACTTTCTTCTTTTGAGAGGAGGTTCAGAGGCGATGTTGGCAGGGGTGGATTTGTCAGACTGGGCTGCGCCAACTGATCGCGGTCGAGCTGTACGTATTCTGGAGGATGCAGGTCGGCGGGGCGTTGCTGGCAGAGGGGCCATTGTCCTCTGCATTCAATATGGCCAGTGTATCGGGAGTCAAACAGACTTTGGTGGGGTTCAGCGCGTGGAGACCTGAGGGGGGGTTAAAGGTAACGCGCTGGCCGAGTAAGGGATGGATCGCATCGAGAGTAGATGTTGAGAGGATCGCGCTTGACGCGTGTGTTGCAGATACTTGGTGATGTAGACTGACAGGTCTAACAATGTACTGCAGTTGAAGTCGCTGGCGAGCACTGTCCGTTTGCAAAGAAGGACTTGCAGTTGCAGTCACTAGAGCGAGGTGGTTCAAAGTGGCCTAGTTCCGGAGAAAAGTATAGCCGCTGCCAAGAAAAGGAGCCTCATCTCGTGTGGAGTCTGGGGAATCAGTTTAGCTTCTGGTGGCTTCGTACCCTGTCTTTGTCTTGTCTCTTCTTGTCTTTTCTTGATTTTCACCGTCGAAATATCATAATTTTCCACACGGATTAGACTCCTGCTGAATGTCGCCCCACATCAAGAATTGATATGGTAGTACACACACGATTTTCGCACCTCTTCGTCAGCGAATTACTCAACTCGAGGCTTCTATCCTGCTGGAACAATAACATGGTCTGCATGAAGGTAGCGATGGGCCAATCCGAGGATGCAGTGTAAGCTGGGGTTTCATAGCATATTACGTGCAACGCATCGTCATTATAGAACCCACGATCTTCCCATCTTTTTGAGACTACGACTAAATCATTTGTAGCAGATAGAAGGGTAACATTGCTCTAGTTTCGAGATACTGAAATACCCATGCGGTGTCAATTTTGCATCTCATTAACGGCATTTATGTGACTGCTGGTTTGCGAATCGCCAGGCTCGAAAGATTTGTCGCTTTGAATTGTGGACCGCTGTGGAGTCAGTATTTGCTGCCGAGTTGATTTTTGGGCTGCTCGTGCCAAGTTCCATCCTCATTACAGACAGAATTAACAGAAGTCTCACCCAAACAAATTATACTGAAATTTTACGGAAGAAATTATCATTCGTGCTTGCGAATTGTCAGTGCCGGTTAAACAGCTGCTCGTAAAACAGAATGAGTCAGCCGAGGCTGACAGACGCTCATGAGTTAAACACATCTACCACTGGAAATGGGCTCCAAGATGCTGTTGCCGAAGTCTCATCGCAACTGGATTGGAAAATAGCCTTGCGGTACTGGTGAGCGCTGTTTCCCCTGTCGCTCGAGACTTTCGCGCGAAGAACTCTCCTCTTTCTCCAGAGAAAATAATTCTCACAGACATTCAACTCTTGCTTTTCACCTCAGTCTCAAGATTTACTACAATTTGCTCTCCGATCGTTCTCGTCGTGGGAATTCGGAGTCTTTGGCTGTTGCCGCATGCGAAGACAAAATACTGAATGTCGTTGGCAGTGATCTTTCCGGCTATGCTGGACTTCATCTCGCATCCAAGTATCCAAAGTTGGTCTGCGGCATCTTCAAAACAGATCGTGGGCGAAATAATACGTCCGAGACCTACTCAGGTTGGGTGCTTACCTTGGAGCTGTCTTCGACATGGAATCTTTCCTAGATGCTGGCTCAACTGGTTGGAGACTTCTGAAGAAATTGGATACCGAAACGAATCACAATTTGTTTTGAGAAGTAGGAGACCATGAGCTGGTTCTATTGTCCCGAGACTAGTTCAGCATGCTTCAGCGAAACTTGGGCGGGCAATGGAGAAGCTGTGTGCAGAGCAGTCAATGTCTGGAGTATCATGATTGCTGCCAAGCTCAAGAACAGAGAGCGGTGATTCCAGAATGGAACGGTCGATAGGTCAAATCGCACAATCGTTGTTCAAAATTTCCGCCATTTTCTAGGTCTGTAATCAGAGAAGGTTGATGTTATTGACAGGGGAGCAAAGGCTTTGTTTAGGAGGTGAGGTTTTTGCGGCAGAGTACGAAACTTTGTTTGACGACTGCTTGTCAAGTCCAGAACGTACTTTGCTGTTACTGGGATATAGCTCGCGTGGGTTTGGTGGGAATATATACTTTTCAGGGTCCTGTATGTGGGCTTGGCAGCTGAAGACAAGGCGTCTCCTCATTGGCATCCAGACCACAGGTTACGAGATGCAAACTCTGATATGCATAGCTATCAAAGCATGCCAGCAATTCAGTATGTCAGTTGTCGGATGACAGACAAAAATAGGTACGTGATGTTCCCCGGTGCAGTCACCCCCATGGGGTTGAGCATGGATTTCGTCAGGGGCATGAGTGACTCCCAGAGACGTGACATGGTCTGATGATTCCTGACTATAATCTCCAAAAATATTCTCTCTGCTAATCTGGAGTGGTCACATGCTGGGCTTACGAGTTTATTACATTACCGGGATTGATGTCTCCATGTCATTGGCTTTGTTTAAGAGTCTCAGCAAAAGTGCATTGAGGCACCTTGTGAAGTCTGGCACAAAATAACATCTCCAACATGGGTACTCAGGGTACCAATTGCTGAACCATATTAAAGCAGCAAGACTTTTCAGGTGTCTCGAGTTGCCAGATATTTGGAAGAAATTGACGCTTCTTTGGGGCCTTGGGTGTACCTACAATGGCATCAGAAGCGTCTCGGATGCTTTACACATACCCCACATGTCTCCTATCATCAACAGAACTGTCACCAAAGCGACTAAACTCTAGGGCCAAAGGAGCTCGACGGAATAGATACTCGGAGTATTCTCCAAGACTCCACGACCAACCAAAGAATAAATAAGGTTATCGTCAAGAATGAGCCATCACCGTCGCGGGCGTTGTACCACAAGGCCCGATGACGACAACCCCGCTCCCAAGAATCCAGGGTCCAATGAGACAGACCCCTCAACTTCCTCAAGTTCCTCAAGTTCCTCAAGTTCGGTCTACTCAAGCTACTTTTCTCTCTACTACAAAATCCGATCGGGTCAGATTCTCAGATCCCACTACTACTACTGTACTTTAATGTGTTCAAGCTCTCAGTAGACAAACGTCCCGGGCCTGCATGTAGATGCTCTAATGCCTGCTGATGCAATCAAGTACTTACACCTCGATCTCGCACTGACAGCAAAGAACCTCTCGGCAATCGTCACATCAAGAGGGTACTGTATTGCAGGAACCGATGACTGGCATGTACAATTATTTCTCAAGCATGGATGGACATGCGGCTCGGTGATAGGCATGGGATCAACAACATCATTTTGGATTTGTTCGTCGGATACCGCCAGTCCGGACCTATGACTTGCGCTGATGTCCCCGTCCACCTTCATTCACAACTTTGTCGTTTGGCAGCTGTATTCCATTTTCTCGATGGACAACTTACTATGAAAGGAGATCCCGAGGTTTCGAAACAGGAGGCGAGCTGGAATACTACCCTCATACTGTTCAGAAGATTCTGGACCGACCGACAATTAACGACTTCTCCGGAGTATATATCTGTATGTCTTCTGGTGGCTGGCGGACGCGGCCCTTGGCGTTTGGCTGGATCCCCGTCATGAACTTTCGTGATGGATGCTGGAACAGTAGTGGGCCGAGATATCCAAGTCGAGGCTCTGCCCGAATCGGGCATCGCCAACGCCCAATGGGGTTTAGACGTTGTGATTGACAATCCAGACAGCCAATGACAGGAGGATCGTCCGGGCCCAGCGATCGAGGTCCTTGATCCTAGCGCACATCAAGCGAGTCCAGCCTCCTATCATACCCACGCGCTCGTGGTCTGGGAGCAGCTCTGACAGCCTCGCCTCGTCCCTCCTGATCCCCTCCCGTCCCTCTTCCTCGGAATTGTGTGGGGGAGGTCGCTGCTGGCTTTCGAGCCCTGTCACTTGAGTGTTCGAGGTCTATCAGAGGTAGGTCATGATGAAGTCTGATATACCGCGTACCCCTTGTTCCGACAAATTTTCCGATGGCCTCGCCGCGCCACAAAGAAAAATACAACGACTGAATTCAGTGAGACCTTGTCAGACTACAAGACAAAGAACTGCGAGAAATGAGTATTGACTTCCCAACAGATATTCGCTATCTGAAGCCCTAACCTTTTCCTATCAAGCTGTCATTGAATCGAGGAAAGTGATGATAAAGTAGCGTCTGCTATCCCATATAAGTCGGATAGGTGCCAGTCCGGGAATGGCCAAGCAATAATGGGGGCTGCGGGCGGGGTTGTTCTAGAGAGCATCTCGCTGCTTTCAGCTTCAAGCCACCACCACCTCTCTGAAGCTCAAGCAGTGCTATCCGCCGACTTACCACCAGGGCCCTGGCGATTCCAGATTCCTGACTGGAGCCAACGCCTTCCGCCCAAGCTCATCCCATGCAGATGGCTGCAGCCATCCCAGCATGTCTTCCCGCTATCGATAGTTTTCGTGCAGAAAGTCCCATCCAGAAGGCAAGCCGCCAGGGTAGCTTCAGCTGAGACATGTGCTTGCATACTATTATATGAAATCCAAATCCCCTCATATCTTCCAAAGAAATCCGTCCATTTTTTTTCTTCCCTTTGATCGATCGGATTTCCTGGACTCATGTCTGCTTCACTGACCGTGACAACCGTTTGGGTTATTTGAATCGACTATCCCTGCCGGAAAGAAGCTACCCTTTGAAAGTAACCACTAGAGGCGCCTTGATCGACATTTGGCAGCTCGCCTTGACGTCGTTCCGGACGATCACCATACCTCATTTTAGTGACGCTCGTGCGAGTGGATAATAATTCGGCGACGAGCACAATATGAATATCAGTATGTCTCTAGCCATGTCAATGGCTGGTACGCCAAAAATACCTTCCAGAACAACCTCGACACGTACACCAGCAACGGGAGCGGCAACTGTGAGATCCAATTCGGTATGCTCCAAAGACTTCTCGTTGTACAAAGGAGTTTCAGATAGACCATTGGGCTGGAAACCAAAACGGCCTGAGAGAAACCCGGCGAGGCTTTCCATGTACAATCCAAGTCTGGGAGAACCAGTAATCGAAATGAATGCAAGAAAATGGGACGGTGCAGCAAGACGCTCTGCAGATTGGGATGGACTGAGAAGAGTAAGATACCACCAATTCTGTGTTGATGAAGCGCCAGCTTACGACTATGTCAGGATCCCGAATTATGGTACAACGATGGCAATTGTCTTGTCCATTTGTATGGGCAGGGCCAGTCCAGAAGAGGGCCAGCATTCAAGATTCCCATGGACGCCCTTCTTCAAACAAATTGCCGCCCACTTCTGGACCGGTTCTTAGCTGCTTCGCCAGGAAGCTCACCCTCCTCACAATGCAGCAGCGACGACAGCTACTTTGGCCAATCCAGGGAGAGGGTTTGCGAGCTTTATATTCCCGCGCCAGCTAATGTCGACCGAGGAGAGGCATTTCTGTACCACACAGCTACGAGAAACTTCTTCGCCTGGATTTTTGGAAAGTCACTCGTCGGAGTCCACCTTGGCGGTGCGCTTGTAGGTCTGTTGAACAGTATGAACGAATTCAGATCTCCCGGTGAAGACAATGTTCAAGGTATCATTGACTACATGGACGAAGAAGGATATGCCGACATGAGAAATGCTCCAGATCATGCACTTGCAATTCTCTATTTCGCAGAACACTTCCGATTCCGGGATTTGTGGATTGATGCGTTTGCACACTGCACTGGTATGAACGAGAGGCTCATCATCAGTCCTGGATTCGAGGTAAGCTGAGATTGAATTGCTTCTAGAATACAGGCGTCTCACTGACATGATCAAGTTCATTACTAGAACCACACGAGCGCTTATAACACGGTCGAGAATTGAGATGGACTTGAGATTGGACCAATGCGGCGAAAGGCTCAGCTCATTCCTTTCAGAAGACCTGGCCGATTCACATCTCGGCCTCTCCTCCGCAGCTCGAGCCCACCTCGACAAATTCCGATCCTTCCTACAATCATACTATGTTGCAAAGTTTGGCTACTATCCACCAGCATGCGAAAATGGACGTGCCGCCTTCCCCAAGCACATTTATGCGCAGATGTGCTCGGAATTCCACAAACTGTATGAATACATGGTGGACAAATCGCGCAACGTTGGTGACACACTTCCACTTGCCCACTCTGGTGGAGTTTGTGTCCTGCAAAACGTGCAGGCTTTCGACCAACGACATAAGTACCAACCAATGGAGCACCCGTTCCCTCTGCTCCCAGAGACAGAGGATGATGCGAAGCCTCCTGCGAATAAGCGATTCAGTCTGATCTTCAAAGCAGACAAGATGAAGCCTGATCCACGACTAGTCACTCTAGCACATCTGGTCAAGGCAACCAATGTACAAGACCAAAGCCTACTCGAGTCCACACTTGTCCGAGCATACAGAGGATTCGAGAAGGACTGTGTCTTCTACCCTACTAAGGAGAGAAACGAGAAGTTGTCGCAGACTGATGCTCGCAAAGTTCGGTGGATTCTCGTCTACACAATCCTGCAGACTCTCCTGTCTGCAACTTTGGTTCCAGAGGAGGTCCGCGATACGCACAACGTGCCATACAACATCTGCGTGCTCACTGCCGGCTGTCCACCATGGAAAGAAAGGCCGTATGAGACTCTACTCCGAACACAAACAGACCAAATGAAACTCGACTTCGAGGCAGCAACTACGCAATCGCCAGCAGATTGCGAGCCTTTCACTCCGTCCGAGATCAAGCCCGATATCGATTACTTTGCAATCACCCACGCTCGCCAGGATAGCGAGACGTCGTCAGCCTCAACGACATCAAAGAAGGGAACTGTTAGAAGAGCACTCAGCACACTCGGCAATATGCCTGAGCTCCGCCATCCCAAGCCGCAACGAGCATCATACCACGAGATCCTGGTCCACGGATATGGCAATGGCACGAACAATGTCTGCATCACAGCCCGACCTGCGACCGTGAGTCCAGAAGATTCACCACGGAAGGTCTCTTCCGAGTCTGGCTCCTCGTCTATGGAGGATCTCTCTTCGAGATGGTCGAACACATCTTTTGGTGGCGCTGACAGTCCTCTAACGAGTGCTTCCAACAGTCGAAGAGGTTCCGATGCTAGTGTTGAGGCTTCGAAGAAATCTATCAAGAACTTCCTCGATCGACCTATGAGTGCACTCGGTCTGGCGAGAACGCCCAGCAGTGTTTACTCGGAAAGCGTTTATAGCGTGGACCAGATGCAACCAGACCCATTACAGGTCAAGAAGACCGAACAAGATTTTATGAAAGTCACCACAGAGGTGATGGTTGAATATGAGAAGACCGATGAACCGATTCGAAATATCCATGTCGCATCCTAAATATGTGGCTCTTGCAGTTTCCTTGAGTTCTTTTCTGGAGTTTGGGGGAGTCGAATTGGATTTTCAGGATACCCATTTACGCTCCTTTGATATTTTGTTTTCCTCGTTTCGAGATTGGATGTCGCTGTAGACATAATGTCTAATTGCATCCGAATATTGTATAATTATAATGTATGGCGCTTATTGATAGGCATTAGCCAGGAAGTGGACAATGAAATTTAATCAGGATACACAAATGAAATACTCAAATCTGCGTGAACCTTGCCATCTGACATCTCGCCTCACAACAACCTCAACTATTCCGAATTCGAATCAATGAAGGCCAGCACTATTCAAAAAAGATTTCGATATACAATTAAATAGTGTACAGTGAGCTTCGAAATCGGCTTCCTCTTTGTAAACTCTTTTATATTATTTGAGCTATAATGCTAAGATATTTAAATCAGTACTAAAGCTATTTAGGTAAGGTGTCTGTTGTCCTTATATCGCAGCCTAAGGCTAAAGAGCGCTGCCTTTGAGACTTAATAACCTTTCTTCTAACTTGTTCTTTCTAATTTGATAATATTTCTTTTGCAATTGTGTCCTTTAGAGGTTTGATAATAACCCTTTGTCTTCTCTTATCCTGTGATGCTTAATGTTGCTAATCTATACTCTATACCTCTATAGAGTATATTATTAAGTAGTAAATAGCTCTCTAGTATAGCACTAAACCTTATAAAGTTACAGCATGATATCATCAATAATATAGTACATAATGAGTCCACTAATACCGAAATAGCTGAAGCTGCTGGATGTACGCCCTGTTCTATTCGAGACATACGCTTGAAAATCTATTGCTTAGGTACTCTAAAAGCTCTACGAAATAGTCCGGGATAAAAACAAAGTATTACACTTTCTACGCTAAACGCCCTTTTGTAACGACGCAATATTACTAAGTGCAGTATCAAGTATGGGAGCAAGAGGGTAGGTAAATAGTAATATTATAGGTCTGGTACAAAGGAAATAAGAAGGTAAGGAGCCCTCACAAGGGGAGCGGTCCTATATATACACGAATCTGGTCCGGCTTCCGTCCGGTAATATTCCGGCTAAACCTAAGTACCCCTATTTCCAGTACTTCCGTCACTTTAACGTTATATCACCCCCCTCTTATAAGAGAGCTTACCCCTAAGCTCTGAATCGTATTTCCACGTAGAATTATCGTTGTACAAAATAGTAAAGATATATAGCTTTAGTAGGGAGATTCCGGAGGAAGTGTTAATCTAGCAGTGCTAGTTAATAATAATAGTAGTAGTAAGCGAGGTAGTAACCTAACTATAAAGCTGTTCGAAAGGCGTCCGAACTAAGTCTAGTAAGGCCATAATCGCTTATTATTATATGTATTATAGTACTTAACAGCGCAGATCTCCAGAATTCTGACTTTCTTCTTTAAATAACTACAACTTTAAGCTCTATAAGCGAACCTTATATATAGAGATTTATTGATCTATATATATTACTAATATATTTTAATAGTCCGTATTAAATAAAATAAGTAATTCAAGAGTAAGTTAAGTTCTGAATTCCTAGTAGTTCAGTAGTGATTTAGAGTTAATTCAGTGTATTAATATAAATAGTACTTACTTCAACTCCTATTAACGCCCTTAAGTCCGCTTACTGCTAGTATTATATCTAATATGTCCGCTTACTCGCTACGGAACTAGAATATGTTTACGAGTTTAATAGCGCCAGAAGTAAGAAGTATACGTACTATAAGAAGTAAGTAGAAAAGTATAATCCCGTAAGTACTTCCTATTTCCTTTTCCTAAATCCTAATTATTATAAATATAATCTAATTATAATCCGAATAAGCTAAAATACTAATTTCTATACTAGATTCCGTATTATATAGCTAAGGAATATCATAAGCTCTCTCTTACTATTACTACTAAAGATAATAAGGGTATTATTTCTACCTCCTAAGAGATTAATACTAGATTACGTATTACTACTGCTAATACTCCTAAGATATAGAGTAAGCTATAGTTAGAGTTATTAGAGGAAACCCGTGCTCTTCGCCGAGCTATTACAGATCTAGCCGCATAATAAGCTATAAGTTACTCCCTTTTCTTTTATCTTTTTCTTCTATTATAAGTTTCGCTTATAATTATCTCTATCTAGGATAGAGATCTAGTTCTAGATATACTTATTTTCCCTTAAGTAAGATTAGAATAACCTCTGATTAATATATAAATAAGGTCTAGTTTTAGCTCTAAGCTAAATCTAAGAGGAGATTACTGCTGGTGCCACTAAGGTAGCTAAGACTATTTATTATAGTAGTATTAAGTGTAAGAGAGTAGAGGGGAAGGAGAAGGAGAGAGAGTTACTAGCTTGTTTCTGAGTAACTTGAAGTAGTAGACGCCCTAGTAGCGTAAGGGAGGAAGAGGAGATTCTAAATAACTTAGAATAAAGGGAGAATAAGCTCTATTTCAGATTAGCTTCGTTATTAGTTCTTCGTAGCTATATCTTCAGTTAGACTTCTTATACGGGAGTAGCCCCTTATAGCAAAACTAGTGAGATATTCTGGCTAAGGTATAGTCGTAAGACTGCAGTATTAGTGCTTTAAATTAAAGGGTATTTAGATAATCTAAATTAAACCTTATTTTACCGTCTTACTAACTAGTCTATTATCTTCTAAGTAACTATAGTTGTCTTCTCTATTTTCCTATATAGCTAACTATTTAGGCAGGTTTCGGGGTAATCCCGGAGCAGAAGAGTTAACTTAGTGAAAATCTCTTAACTTATAAGGCGACCCTATTAAATTAAACGCGTTATACTATATAGTATTAAGATCGTAGCTTACCTAACTAACTTAATACTTTAAGGTATTATAATATAATCGCGATATAAGAACTTCTTACACTTCCTATTCTTCTTATCCCTTAATTACCTTAAGGGGGTTTCAAGGCTATTCCTAACTAAGTAAAGGGTTATTTAAGTCCCGGAACAACAGCTCAGGAGTAAATATATCATAAATATTCAATCCTATAAGTAACTAGAGCTAGTAAGAGTTTCCTACTTAATATAGAATTTCAAATAGCTCTTCCTATTAATTACTGAGCTTACAACTTAGTCGGTAGCTTTTAAGGTTCTTAGTCAACAGGTACACTTTATCACCTACTTAGAAATCGACAGGTCTACGATACTAGTTTACAGCCTTTACCATGTGATCCTACGTAGCCTATATATTCGATTTAGCTAACTCCTACGCCTCTTTTATATGTTCTACTACTACTTTAGTATTACAGTAATTAAGCTTTTCTAGAGGAGTAGTAGCTTTAGGAGAGTTCTAATCCTAATTATTCCTCGGATCTAATCTGAATTTAAGCTAGTATAGGGCCATACTAATAGAGGTATAAGGAAGGGTTATTTAAGCTTAATCTATTAGTAGAATTAGTTCACTCTAGTTATCTTAGTAGAAGTTAATAAATAGCTGTAATCTTTAGTTAATATACTTATTTATAATCTCTGTCTAGCTATTAATCTCCTTATAATATATTATAGAAAGCTTAACTTAGACGCTAATAATTCAGTAGAACTCTTTCTAAAATAATAAGATAAACTATAGCTCTTAATCTAATATAATTAACTCCGGAGTATATCTAAATTAGTAGATCTACTAGATAAAGAGTTTAGTAGTATCGCGTGCGTTAATATCTTAGTAGTAAGGAATCGTTACGGAATCCTTTCCTAGGTAATTAATAAACACTAGGATTCTATTATAACTATACTTATCCTTTAGGAAATCCTTATAATCTATATATAAATACTATATAAGATAACTTAGAATTAGTAGTAAGTAAAGAAGGCTTTACTATTTAGAATACTTAGAGTACAAGAATTAATAAGCTTAGTAATTTCTTACGTACTAATTGCAGTCCGAACTTATTCTAACCCAGTAGTACTTTAAGGCTAGGAGTTAATACGTCTTTAACCTACTAGAGTAAGTAATAGACAGCTAGTTATATATTTCTTTAATTAACTTAGTATAAAGGGGAGTATTATATTATATATAGAGTTAATCTTTAAAGAGTAGGAGTCTATCCTTAATTAAGTAGTCTTTAAGTAAGGATTTTCATACGTTAGTAAAAGTAGTATAATTATCCTAATAAAGCTTTTTAATAAGGTTAAAAGAGTCTAGGGGAGTATTTAGAAGAGCTTCTGCCTTAGTAGTAATTAATAGTGAGAGAGATACTATAACTATAAAGGAAATAAACTATTCCGCTAGCTCAGAATTAATACAAGAGTCGAGCTTTCCCGGTACTAGTAGGGTTCAGCTCCGACTATCTTTCTAGACCTATTTCTATACTTCTAAATCCTGCTCCTAATAGCTTAAGATATCCGCCCTCTAGTTATCTTTACTAAGGGTATATATAATTTAGAAGTTAAAGTTAGAGAGAAATTCTATCTAATAAGCTTACTTAATAGTGAGCACTTTAGTAGTCATAAAGTACTCTAGAGAGCGGTAGTTTGAATATACCTCGATTCTATTCCGAAGGGATATTAACTCTAAGCGCTACTTATAAAAGCTTTTTATAATGGCGTATAGTTCTTTATCGTAGATTTCCTAGTTTAATTCGTAACTATTAAGTACGTGCGAATAGAATCCGAGTAGGTACTATTATTTATCGTTATACTATTATGATACTACTCTAGCAATTACCTTGTTAGAAGCATCCGTTTCTAGCTTAGTAGGCAATTCTAGCTGGAAATAGTAAATCCGTTGAATTAATAGTAACTACTTTCGGAGCTCTTTAAACGTAACGCGACACTCTTCTGTCCAATTCCAGGCTACTATAAGTTAAGTAAGCGCAGATAGAGGTTTAGTAATAAGCCCGAAGTTACGTATAAATTATTAGTAAAAACTATAGAACCCTAGGTATAACTTAATAGCTATTATAGTCTTAGAGTACTTCCAGTTACGTAGTAGTTCAACTTTCTCCGGATTTACCTTAATACCCTTAGTAGTTACTATATAGTCTAAGTACTTAGTATAGGTAATATGGAATTCGTATTTCTTAATATTAGCTTATAATCCGGCTTCTATTAAACGCTTTAATACAGATTCTACGTAGGCTTAGTATTCTCCTACAAATTCAGAGTAGATTAGGATATTATCTAAGTAAGCCATACAGAAGTTATCCAGGTAGTTAAGGAGTACGTCGTTCATATAACGTTAGTATATACCAGGTCTATTACAAAGGCTAAATAGTAGTACCTTACACTTATATAATCCGTATCTAGTCCGAAACGTGATATACTCCTCAGAGGCTAGGTTTATGCGGATGTAGTTAAAGGCGGCCCGAATATCTAATTTTATAAATATCTTTATATTTAATACTCTAGTAAGGAACTTATTAATTCAGGGGATTAGATAAGCGTCTTTTCGTATAAGGGTATTCAGCTTACAATAATTAATACAGAATCGTAGGCCTCTATCAGGCTTTTTAATAAAGAGTACAAGTAATATAAATAGACTCTAGCTTAACTTAATAAAACCCTTATCTAAATTCTCTAGGAAATACTTCTTTATTACTTTAAGCTCCTCTATTAATTAATAGTAAAGAGGAGAGTAAGCGTTAAGTAGTAGCCCCTTAAGATAAATCTTATAATCGTAATATTAATAAAGTAGAAGAGTATCTATATCTTTCTTAGAAAATACCGACTTTAGATATTAGTACTATTTCAGAAGCCTTTTAGATAGGAGTTAAGTAGTATTAGGATCTTCTAGTTTATACTATTCTTATAAGATATAGTCTATCTTATAGATACTAGTTTAGAAGAACTTAGTATCTTTACGTTTTATATTAAAATAGAAGGCGTTTACGCTAATCTCGTAGATAAATATAGATATAGATAGTACCCTTAATAGTTTATATTTTAATTTCCGGACTCATAAAGGTCCTTTACTTACGAGGGATAATATTAAGGTTAGTTTAAGAGCGACTCAGAGGAGATATTCTTCTAGTATTTAAACTATAAAGAGGAGATATTTTCGTTATATCTTATCCTTTTAGATCGCCAGATCTCTGCGGTTCGCGTTGCTCTAATAGTCTTATCGTAGAGGGAGCTATATACGTAGAAAGGGTAAGACTAGCTCTTAAGACTATTATTTAGTAAGCGGGTAATTAGATAGCTATAAGAATCGATTCTAATCTATCTATAACTTAAGACAGAATCGACGCATCTATTTAACGCCTATTATCATATCTTACTTTCCTAGGTTAAGGATTATAAAGGGATAGTTATATACGCGTTAATCGTTAATCGTTAAGTATAAACGTATATAGTAGGTAGCGTAGCTTCTAACTAAGCTCTAAAAGCCACGGATTAGTACTATATACAGGAGGGGCTGAATCTTTACTCCTAACGCCCTTGAAAGACGTATAGATATAGTCCGATTCACGAAGAGATAACTATTTACTCTAGTGTCTACTAATACAGAGAGTGCAACTCCTAATCTATTTATACTAAGTATATAATTAACTACGAACTACTTCCCTTCCATTAGAGAGTTTAAATCGAGTTTTAATAAATCATATTTACATAGGCCTAAGAAAGAGTTTTTCCCTAGGCCTCTTTATTTTCCTACACTTAATCTTCCTTACTCTCTACTATCTCTTCAGTATTATTATTAACTTCCTCCTCGTTAAGGACTTAAACCTTAGCTAATTTAAGATAGTCTAACTTATAGTATCTAAACTTTCCGCACTTATAACACTTTACTTATAAGTCACTAGAACCTCCCTAAGGTTTCTACGTGCCCTCTTAACGTAGTAGGGTAGGAGTTATAAAGGTCTACAGTATTAAGTAGTAGTGGAAAGGAGCGTTAGGAGAAGAAGTAAGTTTAAGTACTAGTTAAGAAGTAGGTAGTCCGGAAGTCTTCCGAAAGGAGCCTAACTTAGCTACCCTCTAGGGAGAGTCTGATTTACAGAAGCTAGTAAGAGATAAGTTAAGTTACGCATTTCGTCGCCTATTAGCGTTAATTAAGATAAGATAGGTTACTATCGCCGTATAGTTATCTTACTATAAGCTCTTAACTAATATAGTAGCGGCATAAAGCTAAGGAGTGATTTTAAGCTATATAAAGAAGAACTATTCTATATAAGCTATATTTCCTTAGATTGCGGTATTCTGGAATCTCGTACGAAATTAGATAAAGGTTTCGTATACGTAGTCTAGTTCTTATATATTCATATTAAAGAACTTAGTACGAGCCTCGTAAGCTTTATTTCCAGTAAGGAAGTAAGTCTCTAGTAAAGAAATCATTTCCTAGGCTATCTGGAATATATTTGTCGGTTCAATACCGAATATAAGCCAAGAATCAAACGTAAATATCATGTATATGCATATCAAGCTTGATGGTGTGGAAAATCTGTGTTTCTTCTAAGAGGGGGTGGGAGGTACTAGACTATATACTGCCTCCCGAAACGCCACCGAATCACCCCCGTAAGTGGTCCTACCCCCTATTCTAGCTAAGACATGCTTTGGATAGGCCTGCGGACCAACACTAGCAACTCTTCTTTTTGGAAGGACACTTCCAAGCGAATCTTCATAGTACAGAAGCGAATCTCCAATACAGAATCGAACCTCCAACCCAATGGTAAAGAAAACAAGCTGTACAGAATGACCATATTCGCAAAGAAAAATAGAATGAGCGTACCAGGTACGGAGCTACGGAAGTACCATAGTCCGAAAGACCTCCGATTCTGGCCTGAAAAACCTCCCACGGAAGTAGTTGATGCGGCCCGTCAGAAGACAATAGCAAGTAAACAGACGCTAAGCGAGACCACCGCTGGCTGTACTATTACAAAAACCAGATCTCCCTCCATTCTGAAGCTTTCTTTCTTTAAGCAAACATCAAAAAACTCTCCGTACGTACACAGAATTGTCGATCTCCAGAGATATTCGCTAACATTTTGCTGTAGCCCGTACCAAATCAAATAAGCAAAAGTATGTATACAAAACAAAAGAATCGTAGGTGGTTCAGTGGTGAAACGGATGCTAACACAAACAGTGCCTGCACCCACACCATTCGGAGCTCTCGCCTCTGCCCACCGGAAGGACTGCGTTCGCTGCGTCCGAGCCATGATCAAGAAACCCGATCACGTCTGCGCCTTCGAGAACCGGAAGAGCAAGAAATGCTCGTACTGTACCGACCAGAGCGAAATCTGCACTCCCGTAGGTACTCCCCTTGTTTCCCCCTTTCTTTTCATTGTTTGGGATCTCGGATCCCCGAATGTAGTCCGTAACTGACCCGTATATAGCTGCCCTGGTACTTGGAAGCCGAGTACCAAGATCTCCTGCTTGCCCGGACTCTTGAGGAGACCGATAACATCTCTGCTGCTGCTGCTGCTCTCGATGCAGAGCTCCGTGTTGCGGTCGCCGAGTTGCCAAAAACTCGCGACGAGTTGAGTTTGGCGTTGTTGGAGGAGACTCGTGCTCTCCGTGCTGGGATGGCGGATCTCGCCCAAAGTCAATTCGTAGGTAATCCCCTTTTCTTTTCGTTCCGAATCCCCACCGTATGTACTCCGGTTCACGTCCGGCTAACCTTTCATAGGACTGCGGGCAGATCCTCTCCCGCATGGAGAAGCGGGTGGAGGAGGCCGTGGCTGCGGTCGTTGCTCGTCGTGGTGGTGACAAGCGTAAGCGTCCTGCGGGACAGGATGGAGATGGAGATGGAGATGATGAGGGAGCTGGCCCGGCCCCTCGGGCAAAGAGAACTCGGGGTGGAAGACGCCCAGGTGGCGCGGAGGTGGAGGAAACTGGCGCTGAGCCAGTCGATTTGGGAGCCGCCTACGATTAGGGGAATAGGCCCTGTTTCGGAAAGGCTTCGTGGCTGGTTCTTCGTGGCGGCACTTTCTTCATACCGGTGTACGGGAGTAGCCCCCTGTGGTGAAACCGGCATTTGGTCCCTGTTGGAGTGTCGTCGCAAGGCCGCCCGTTGGTGCTTTGAATCAGAGGGTAATTAAATGCAAATCAAACTCGTTCTCTCCTCCGTATCTTGAACAGAAATGAAAATACTTGCAAGTGATTAATGAGAGTTGTAAGGAAATCATAACAAAGGAAAAACTGCTCCTCATCCGAAACTCCTCCGTTACTCCCCCGAATCGACCCTGTCGACTCGTGAGTCTCGATCATGAGTCAAACGAGCCTCCAAATCAACATCAAGTGGCCTCTGAACCCAACCTTCTATCTTCACAGTCAAGGTGTTGGTGTCAATTAGCTCTTGGAGAGCTTTATTTGGTGCTGTCTTTGTCATGGCATCAGCAGGATTGCTGGTGCCATTGATCCACCGAATCTCCGTCAGCTCCCTGCGCTCATATGACTGCCGAATTGCCATGATATCAATCATTAAACGCTTCTCCTTTGTAGTGCCAAGTTTGATAATGCACTCGTAAAGAGATAGGGAATCTGTACACACCACGGTCGGAAGCCGTGGGAGTCCAAGCTTATCCGTTACCATATTGACGGTGGTTCCCAAAGCAATCAACATATCGATTCCTGCTACCATAGCATACAGCTCCGAAGCGAGTACAGCACGCGTTACTCTCTTGCACTTTGTAGAGCTTGCATGAATGATGTTGCCAGAGAGGGTAAATTCCGAATCCCCCTCCGTTTCTGATCCGATTGTTACCAGAAACCCGATCTGTGAGCTCAGATCCTTATTGTTGGCAAATGATCCATCGACAAAGACGTAAAGTCTGGCAGAGTGTAGGTCCACTGGTATGTACCGTAAACCTCTCTCCGTGTTGTCCATTTGCCATTGAAGACGTTGGTTCAGGGCCTTCGCGTCTTCTACTGTTGGATCCTGATGTTGCGCTGCCACCGACAAATCAAAGGTGGCTTCAGGTTGACAGATCGTTGCAATATACGCGCCGCGAGCTCGTTGTTCCACATATGCCTTCTTGTAATCTGGCGCCGTCACATCAATTAACTCTAGTCTCGTTCCTTGACCTTTCTGCGACATGTAGATGTTGTTCCCGGCCAAAGTGATAGTACATCCGTTGAACGTAATAGATTCGGAGGGGTTTAGGACCTGAATCGGTTTTGTCAAGAAATTGGCTTTCGTAATCCCTTCCTGCTCTCGTGCTAAGAATTCATTATCTCCGAGGATTAACGTGTCGTCTGTTTGCATTCCAACAATCCCAAAATCGTGGCTGTCTTTGGTGCTGATTAGCAAGCAAGGGTCGTACGTTGATGTTTCCATTTGAAGTTTTTCCACATGATGTTTATGGTAGGTGTTAAACCAGTGATTTCCGGATTCTGGTATGCCATAAAGAGGAAGCATTACCATAAATATCGTATCAGGAGGGAACTCATTTGCGATCTCTTCAGGTGGCCACGCAAGGATGTTCCTAAGAAGTTTTGTCGTCGACTGGACATAGGCCTGGGTGATGTCCCGAATTGCTAGATGCATATCGGATCTCTTTCGGATCTGATTCGGATGTCTCATAGTAGCGGCCAGTGATATGATCAATCGCTGACTTACCCGTTGAATAGTTGGAGATTGGGTTAATATCTCTTTCTTGCCTTTGTCGTTGAAGCATTGGATAACGAGCCTCGATTTCTCGTATGGTGTTGATGATTCCTTGCCTTTTACTTCGTCCACCATTCTTGATTTGAAGATGCGGTGGCCTCTTGCTCTGGGGTCATTTCTGGAAATCGGCATAAAAACGCCTCTCTTGATGAGAGCCTCATACTCAACTCGACGGGACTGCTGGAATGGTGGGCCAGGTGTAGTAATCTTGCCCTCTGCGCGTAGCTTAATCGATAGCCCTCGATCCCTTGTTTCCTTCTCAGTCAGAAACACGTTAGCATCGTAGTCGTCATCAATTGTTGGTAGTCCCGGGATTGGTTTTATAAATGGGATCTCAACCGTGATTCGGGGGAGTTTCGGTGCTGTTTCGTGGGCTTTTCGGACTGGTGAGCCAGGCTCACGGGTCACATCTGGCACTTTTTCTTTCTTTTGTTCAACGCCAGATGTATCTGTTTTGAATGGGCGCACAGATGTTGATCGGAATGTGCGTACTCTGCCGTTGTCCATATCGATCCTGCATGCCTCGCCTTCTATTCCCAAGAAAATGTATGGTCCTCTCCAGCCTTTCTTTTCTCGCCATACCAAAACTTGATCTTGAAGCCGGAGATCATGAATGTGCGTCGTACCGGGGCCGTTACGGGTTGCCAGCGCATCGTTGGCTTGGCGTTTAGCATGCACCTTGCGTACTTCTTTCATGGCCTTTTTGATGGTTTCCGCACGTTGCTGAATAGACGGGTTTGGAGGATCCATTTCTGTCATTCTGGGGTAAGCTCCAAAAACGAGCAGTGTAGGAATCAAGCCATTCGGTCCAGCTGTATCGTTGACAGCTTTGACAGCCATTTGTAATCGATCCTCGTCGCTCAGATCGGGATGCTCTACTGTGACGATTTCATAGGCACGCCTGAGTGGACGATGATACCGTTCTACTTTGCCAACTGAGTGGTGTGCCTCCACGGGCACAAGCTTTGGTGTACTTCCTACTGCTCTGAGTGCTCCCCGAAACTCCTCAGAGTTGAAGTTGGTTCCATAGTCGTAGACAACGAAGTCTGGGGGCCCAATGTATGTGTCCATCCATGCTGACTTGAAAGCATTGAAGGTGGCCTGAGCCGTAGCTGATCCGGGGCGCCTTCGGAGCAGTTTCGCAGCTCCGAACCCTGTGGCCTCGTCGACCATGTGAAGTGCATATCGGTTCCCAAATTGTGCTATATCAACATAGACTGTGTGATTGAAGTCGATGTCGTCTTGCAATTTGAAGCGAAAGCGATGTGGAGCGTCTGCGTGTTTCTGGCAATGCTCACACATCTCTTTGACTCGTAACATGATCTCGGAATCGGAATCATGGCCTGCTTGATCTAACAGGTGTTGCAACCGTTGTACCGATGGATGGCCGAATCTCCTATGTAGCCGGCGAATCTCTGTCTCCGTCAGGTGGCACTCGTTGATGGTACTGTTCGAAGAATCGACAAGTTGATGATTTTGGTCCAAGAGCAGCCATGGATGATCATCCTTCCGTACAATCAAGTACTTCTTATCACCTTGAACCAACACATTCTGTATGTTGTCGTAGTATGCCCCCATCTTGTCCATTTGTTGCAAGCATAGCAGGAATGGCACGTCTGTATCCACAATATGGAAATCCAAAATTCCAACTGGAGTATCCACTGTGGCGATTCCAAGGGAAGGTCGTGAACCTGCTCCGAATTTGATCCGACTCTTACCCGACTCGCTGGTATCGTATTTGACATTTCGAATCCGTTGCAACGCACGTAATTGATTGAGACCTCCAACGTTTTTGTTAGAAGCGCCTGTGTCAATGAGAAGACCTTGGAAGAAACGGTCCGTCCATTGAGTCGTATAGGCCTCATTTTCTGGAGGTTTCTGAATCCGGCTTTCCAGGATGTGGGTGGCCTTCTTCTCTTCAAGTTGTTCCATCACTTCCCGCGCATCGTACATTGCCTCACTGGCACTGAACACAGTTGTGAAGTTGGCCGATCCATCGCTGCATCCGCTGTCCGAATCTGTGGAGGTTTCATCGATCCCGGAAGAAGTGTCTTGGTTATCGGGGTCATCTGGGTCATCTCTTCCTGACTGACCCTGAATGTCCCCCGAACCCGATCCGACTCCCTCTGCATATGCCAGGTAGGCTTGAAATGATGCCTCTGTAGGTTTCACACCTTCAGCTTTTCGTGCAGCAAAGTATCGCGCTTTGGAGGCTGCCTGCTCCTCGTTAGAATGGCGGCTGCTGTGGCAGTCCATCTTCTTGCAGACGATACACCCTGTATAACCTGGCTTGGGCTTGAATGTAGTTCCGCGTTTGTTGCCTGCGGAAAACTTCATCCTTCGGTCCGAGTAGTGGGCCGTCCCGTCCGCAACGTAGGCACGGTGTCGACTCGGCCCTGAATCGGTGTGTTTACCGACTCGTGATCCCGGCTCATGAGCCGTTTCCACGCTCAGAGCCGTGCGAAGACTGTCCATCAATGTAGGGAAAGTTGGTGGTGCTCGAAACAGTGCCATCTTGAAGAGTGGGTTACCTGAAACTCCCTGCACGAGTTTGTCGCGCAAAGTTTTGTCGTTCCGCATATTGTCGTCTTTGAGACCAAGTTGGATGCTCTGCAGCTCTCTGGCAAAGTTCTCCAACTGGACCAGAATTGGCCTGCCCTTCTGGTAAGGTTCAGCTTGAAATGACAAGAAGGTCAAGCTAAACCATCGGCTGAGGAATTGGTTGGCTCTCTCTTCCGTCTCGAAATTGGTACGTGTTGCTTTGACAAGTTCGTCAAAGTTGTACCCTTTGTTCTGAAGGTACCGGTAATAGTACGTAGATGCTCCGTCCCGGAGCATCGTCGGAAATGCCCGGTGCCAAATGTCATAATCAACACCTGCTTTCTGGCAGAAGTCGGCAAAGATGTGTAGTTTCTCGTCCAAGTGGTCTTTGGACCCACTGTACTGAAGCTCTTTGGTGTACATCTTGCTAAGGTTCACTAGCGATTTCGATTGATCCTGCGTCAGTGTTTCCATGACATACCAAGGCGGCCGTATCTGTTCCGTATGTGGTCCGATTGTTCTCGGTACCGTAAATGGGGGCAAAGATCCATCCCGTGGGTGCACTTCTGGAATTGGTACGGGGTTTGGCAATGGATTCTCGTTCGGTCTCCACCTTGGCGCCGTATTCAGGGATTCTCTCCCAGGGGTAAATGAGAACTCTCTCTTTGTACGAACTGGTGGTGTCGCGGCGTACAGATCGTCGTCTGGAATGATGGTCCTTACATGGGCAGGGGTCATGAGATGGTCTGAGATCTGAGACACCTCGGCTCTTGGGAAATTGCTCCTCAACGGAATATGTTGGCGCAATCCCTCTTCCTCATCTGAAGGAGTCGATTCAGCAGAATCGATCACTACAGTTGGCCCGTTGCGTCGAGATGGTGGTAGCATTCCTTGATGAAGTGTTTGGGTAGTCGAAGCTGTCGCTTGGCGAGGGTTCTGAATATGGTCCGGTACTGTGTCGGGAGCGTTCCGAATCTGCAACTCCAGCTGTTCTTCCGGCCAAAAGTTAGTTTCGGCTCGAGCTGTCTGAGCGAGTGCAACCGTAATTGGTGTCTTATCCTTCCGTACGAACACGCCGTTTGCTCGTAACGTGTCACGTAGGTGCATTCGTTCCACCTTCTTGATGCGAGCGAAGTGGCCTGGAGACCAATTTCCGAAATATTCCCAAAAGTCCAGGAATAGGAATTCGCCCTTAGAATGGCCATCGCAGAAGTTCTTTCGAAACTCCTGCGAGAGCTTCGTAGCATCATCTGGTGGCGTTTCCACTGGTCGCGGTCCTGACCACATCGCCACCGCTTCCGCCTCTGCTCCCGTAGCTGTCTCTTCCTCTCTCCCACCCTGATCCGAAGTAACTGGTGTTTCTTCGGCCATGATTCGTACCTGATTCGGTGGTGTCCCGGAACTGATACTTGATTTTTGCTTGGAATCTCCTTAGCTGAAGTCAAGCAATTGACTTGACGATTGTCGAAGAGGAATCGTCGCTGTTGTTATGCGTACTGCCGTACGAGATTTGCAGTCTAAACGTGATGCCGGTCCCCTCCCACTGAATCGTCAATCGTTGATTCAGGTTCAAAGATGGCCCGAAAAGTACAGCTAAGTACTCAACGTTGAGTCGCCGCTTGTCCTGCCGTGACCTATCTGTCTGTGGTTCGCATTGACCACTGATCAGTGTCGGTTCAATACCGAATATAAGCCAAGAATCAAACGTAAATATCATGTATATGCATATCAAGCTTGATGGTGTGGAAAATCTGTGTTTCTTCTAAGAGGGGGTGGGAGGTACTAGACTATATACTGCCTCCCGAAACGCCACCGAATCACCCCCGTAAGTGGTCCTACCCCCTATTCTAGCTAAGACATGCTTTGGATAGGCCTGCGGACCAACAATATTAGTTTCAGATAAGTATTAAGGCTCTAGGTAAGAGCGAGCTAGGCTAGTAATCGATCCCTATACCAAAGCTCACTATACTCGAGCGTCTGGGTAAAGACTCGCGTTAACCTCTAATCGATTGTTGGTCCACAGGCCCATACGGGACATGTCTCAGCTAGAATAGGGGGTAGGACCACTTGCGGAGGCGATTCGGTGGCGTTTCGGAGGCAGTATATAGTCTGGCATCTCCCGCCCCCTCTTAGAAATACACAGATTTTCCACACCATCAAGCTTGATATGCATATACATGATATTTACGTTTGATTCTTGGCTTATATTCGGTATTGAACCGACATCGATCTTTAACTAAAGCTTTCCATTACTTGAATATCAAGTTAGTTCTATCGTCTAAGGGAGAGATCTTTTCTATAAGCTATACCTTAGGTCCCCAAGAGGCATCCGATTCCGCCCCGTATATAGTAAGGGAGGTATTTTCTAGCTTAAATAGGGTACATCTACTCTGACCTGTTAATTCGTCTCTTTCTGTTAATCGAATAATCGGCGGTAAGGTTCTAAGGGGAATCGAGGTAGGATTAGCAGGGGGTACTACTAGCGTAGCTTAAGCGGAAATTAGTAATTACTTAATACGAGCTAAGGAGGCCTCTTAAGCACGATTTCGATTCTCTATAGATTAGATAATTCCTCTTAATACGTCTAAGTTACTAAAGTCTCTCTTATCTTAGTTTACGCGACCTTTGCCTTTATTACCTTAAGTCCTACAGCTAGAAAAGCTTCCAGCTAGAGTTAAAGAGTTAAGAGTGTTATTAGTAGCTCCGCTAGACGGACCTATTGTATTAATAGTATCTATAACAAGAATAGAAGAAGATTCAGGCGTGATTCAGGTCAGTCCCGAAATAGGGGTTCCAGGAGTATTAAAGGGACACTTCGTAATTTCCTAGTAAGGGATACTGGCATTAGGGTAGTTTTTATACACCGTAACTCTATAGGTAGTAGGAGTTACGTAGTTACGTTCTGAAGGAGAACGAAGGTAGTTTAAGAGAGTTTTATAAACTTAAGGGTTCCGGTAGTAATAGTTACGATACCTTAAATTTATCTATAGTAGCCTCTATATAAAGGGGGTTATTTAGAGTCTCTATTAATAAAGACTACTCTACTCTAATTATACTAATTTACGACGAGTAGAACCAAACCCTAGTTCATTAGTTCATTCAGGAGATCTCTAGAATCCTAACTCTTTAAGGATAGTAATTAGGGGTGATTTAGATAAGAATCAGTTAACTATATCTTCTAGGTAGTAGGATATTATATAAGCCGTCCCTAGCGGGAGTAACCTTCTTATTTAATATAATAACATAATATTACTAAGTGCAATATTAAGTATAAGAGTAAGAGGATAGGTAAATAGTAATATTATAGGTCTAGTACAAAGGAAATAAGAAGGTAAGGAGCCCTTACAGTAGGAGCGGTCCTATATATACACGAATCTGGTCCGGCTTCCGTCCGGTAATATTCCGGCTAAACCTAAGTACCCCTATTTCCAGCACTTCCGTTACTTCAACGTTACACCTTTATGAGCACTTATTAGAAAAACTAGGATTATATTAATTAGAGATGATAGTCTTCTTATAGAATGAATTCGAAGTGCTTGCAATTGCTTTTAGTATAGGGAGAGCATTAGCTTTTAAGAGATGGACGAAGAAAACAATTCGCTGAATAGTATAAGAACGGAATACAGATCTACGAGATCTTTATATATACAACCTCTTAATTAGCTTTTATTTCTATTAGCTTATTTATGTGGATGAATCTGATTGCGATAAACGGATAGAATTTAGAAGAACTAGTTAGTTACTTATTAAGGTTACTTTAGTATAGATTACTTAATTTCAACGCGAGTAACGATTCCAGATACTCCTTATATATATATAAGATGGAATTCTGTTTACTCGTGTGTTCTAGGGATCTATAGATAGTACTATCTTTAAAGACTTTATTAAGTAATTACTTCCTTTTTATAGTAAATAGCCGAAGCTAAACTCTGTACTAATAATAGATAATGCTTCTTTTTATTACACGGAACGAATTGAGTAGATATGTTATAACTCTGGGATAAAGATTTTATATCTGCTATTATACTTACTAGATTTGAATCTAATTAAGGAATTGTTTAGTGAGTTGAAAGCCTTTATTAAGCGTAATTAGTAGGTTTATAAAATGAATCTAAGCTAGAGATTTAATGATTTTCTTAAATAGTGTATTGATATAGTTAGGAGAAAAGAAAAAAGCGCTAAGGGCTATTTTAGATATATTATTAGTCCACAGGCCTATACAGGACATGTCTCAGCTAGAATAGGGGGTAAGACCACTTGCGGAGGCGATTCGGTAGCGTTTCGGAGGCAGTATATAATCTGGCATCTCCTGCCCCCTCTTAGGAACAGACAGATTTTCTACACTATTAAGCTTAATATATATATATATAATATTTACGTTTAATTCTTAGCTTATATTCGGTATTAAACTAACACTAATTAGTAGTTAACATGTACTATAGAGTAGATAAGTTATAGTAAGAAAAGTAGCGACTTTAACGTTAAGTACTTAGCTATACTTAATAAGTAACTCTTTAAAACTAAATTAATAAGTAGCGATTTAAGAGTAAAGGATAAGTATCACGTTTAAACTATAAATCTTATATACTTATATATATAATAATAGTAGTGATTCCTCTTTAATAATCGTTAAGTTAACTACTTAACTCTAGCTAAAGAGCTTTTAAGTAAATAATACTATATCTGGAAGACTACTGATTTAGATACGAACTATAGCTAAAGAAATACTAGCTATTTCAGACTAAGAGGAAAGAGTAGAGGGGGAAGAGGAAGCAGCGGAAGTAGTATAGATAAGACTAAAGCTAGTAGAGGAACTACTAGAGGATCTAATAAAGCTCTTGCAGGAGTTTCGGAAGCTCTTCTGTAATAGTAGTAAGAAGGGTGAGTTCCTTTTCTAAGACTACTAGAAGTACTTCGGAAATTAGTCTCTATTCTATTTTTCCCGGATAAGGAAATCAGAATAAATTATACTACAGGACGTATTACGAGCTAATAGTATTTATATATAATAGGATAAAGTACTAGTATCTATTACATTAGCTCAGATAGTACGAGCTAAAGATAATATTTAGCTAGAAGATTAGTTAAGGTTATAGATTTAGAATACTCCTAAGATAATACCAGACTAGATTCAAAGTACTCGCTAAGTAACGACCTTAACTACCTAAATACTTTACTAGAGAGTACCTTTATTATATTAATGTAATAAACTAATAGTAGTGATCGATTCTATTAAGTCAACTCCTTTAGAGGAGAAAGAGGAGACGCGTTAACGTATTCAGTTAAGAAGTAATTTCCTAAGGGCTAAGATATCTTAGAGCTTAGATAATTTTATTACCCTTACCTATATAAAACTTACTATTCTAGACGACGATTTATATAGCGTAACACTACTAGTTCATATAAAGAGAGAGTTCATATTTACCTCTGGGAGAGGACCCCTAAATATAGCACTAATATAGAGACTAAACGAGAATCTATTACTAAATCTAGTACTAGCCCCGGATATATACCCGCAGGATAAGTCTTTACCCCTATTTACAGGACCTAGACCTAATAAACTATATATGAAGTAGATATAACTATCCTAGTATATCTAGGATATATTAACGTAGGGCTAATCGAAGTCCTTAGTAAGCCTTAGTAAGATATATATAAAAGAGCTTTAGTATAGTAAGTCTAAAGACTACTTAAATAAGAAACTATATATCTTTACTAACTTCTGCTAGAAAGCCGGCGTTAACTATAATATTTAGTACTAAGTATTTCCGACGATACTCTAGGATAGAGTAAGTTCATACTATTATTAGTACTTACAGAATAAGGGGTATAAATTTAATGATCTTATTAAAGTAATATATACTAACTTTAAGATAAAGGAGAGAGCTAACTAATTCCTTAGCTACTAGTTTAGCTTAACTTTCTCGTTATTTCAAGCTAAGCTTTACCAGAAAAGTAGGCTAATTTTAGCTTAGTTGAAAAGCTTCGCTAGAGAACTATAAAGTATTTAACTTAGCTTTAAAGATAATAATATACGAAACGATAAAACGTTACGCGATAAGCTAGTATAAGAAGTATTTAGAAACCCGCTCTTTAAGATAGCGTTATTTCAAGTATTACTTATATTCCCTATATTAATAGATAGCTTTCATATAGCTTTAAGCGTAGAAATAACTTATAAGTCGGGATCATAAGTAGGAAAATATACCGAGTTAGGGCTGAATTACTATTATTCCTACGTAGCGGATAGAAGAGCTCTCTATTTAGATCAGAGGATGAAGTTTTTAGTAGGTAATAAACATAGAACTAAATTCTAGCTTAAACTAAGTTATACGAGGTATATTATCTGTAAGAAGATAGATTACTATAATAGCTATTATTCTAATAAGGAGTAGAGAGCGTTAAAAGTAAAGTACTTTACTAAGCGTAAAGCAGAAGGTATAAAGGTAACTAATAATTCTTTTAAGGCTTACTTAGCGTATACTAAGGGAACTGGATTAGATTTAGATTAGAACTAAGGAGGTCCTGAAATTCAGAAAGATAATCCAGATTCTTAAGATTCTGATACTTCATTATATTCTAATAATTTATTAATTAGTTCTGATAGTAGGAATAAAAACAGAAAGACTTTCTTTATAATCGTGTTTATAGTAAGTAAGGCAGAGTATAATATATAAGACGTAATAAAAAGGCTTAACGAACAGAAGGCGTTATATATACTAGAGAGCAGAATTCAAAAGCCGCCCTAAGAAGAGAGGTATATAACGTAATAGATAGATCGATTCTTCTAAGGTCTTCTTATTAATATAGGAGCGTCTGGTAAGAATATGGGAGGTATTAATTAATTACGTACGTTACAGCGAGTTCGGAATATTAAGTATAATACTAGTTAATCGGGCAGGAGTCGGATCTAATTCGAAGCTAGTTCTTATACCTCCCTAGAGGTTACTATAGTGGATACTCTAGTTAGGGTTTTAGACTTCTATATTATAGATACGGACGTACTATTCTTAGTGTATTTACAACAGCTAGATAAAATAAGTGCGTACTACAATAACTTGCAGAATATATTAGTTCAGGAAGATAAGAGGTACTTAATTATACGAAAGAAGAAGCACTTATAGCTTCTTTTAAACTAGTATCATTAACTAATCGAACTTTTAGTTAATATAATCAGCTAATACTATTTAATAGAAGTAGAGATTCGTTAGCTTTATAGACGATTCAGCTACTTATTAGTATAACATCTGCAGTATTTACTAGACTAAGCTAGCTATAAGTCTGATTCCAATATTATATTACGAGTTAAAGAGATGTATAAGTACTACTAGAAACATATAGACGCTTTATATAGATTTAGATTTAAACTGTAAGACAATGTAGACTTTAACTACACAGTTTACGTCGATATTACATAGTTTGGAGAACGATATATACTTCATATAGTAAATAAGGCTATAAGATTCGAAGCTATAAAGCTACTCCGAAAGCGCCCTGGTTCAGCTATAGCTCGAGCTACTTTTAACGTATTTAAGTTAGTATAGATAGATATATACAGTACTCCGTTTTAAGTTTGAGCCAAAATCTGCATTTACACCTAAAAAGTGATCTTTTGCCCCTCTGTCACTTAACAATATTTCTGTATCGCCACCTACCCTACGATTATTAATTCTATCGCTAGATAGCTCTTAAGCGGTTCCTTAATATATATTCTAGCGAATTCAATCGTGTCGTTATTGAAGTTGATGCACTAGAACTAGTGTGGCCTATTAGAAAACTTATCGAAATACGCCACTTTTCGGCTAATTTTGGTGGGGAATCATGCCCCATGAATTATGCCTACCTTTGGCTTAATAAATTAAGACGAGTATAACTTATTAATAAAATCCTAAGAGAGAGAAAGTTTCTCAAAGTAAATATCATTTAGTTCTACGGTTAAGATCTATGATTTATGTTGCGACTCAAACCTTATATTAAAGTAGAAGTACTGAAAAAAGGCGGTTTATGGTGTGTTTCTTGGCTCTGGCTCAAACTTCTGACGGGTAACTGTATATTAGACCCCCTAACTTTGTTATTTATAACTATAGAACTAACTTTAACTCTATAGAGTTTCGGAGTACACTTAGGGCTATAGGGAGTACGCCTAAACTTATCCTAGTAGAGGCGCACTACTTAATTAGTAAGGTAGAACAATATTATCGTTTACTCTAACGTACTTATAAAATCGTTACGAAAGAGCACCCTAATATAAGTGATAAGGATCGCCTATAGATAGCTATTAAAGCTATTAATAATATAGTTAGATTAAATAGCTTAATCCCTACGCTTCTTATTTTTAGTACTTACCTAAAAATAACGGAAATAGATCCTCTAAACCTATCTATTTAATAACGTGCGAAGATTATTAAGAGGGCTATAATAGAGGTGCGCTAAATATATACGAAATAATAAGTTAATAATACGCTAGTAACTTATAATAGCCCTAGTATAATATATATTTATAATCTTAAGCTTTAAGATTAAGTATTAATCTAGCGTGAAAAAAAAGAGATGGAGGAGACTCTATACTTTCTTAGGAATAAAGGATAAAGTATATAAAATAGATATAGATAATAGTAGAACACGTATATTTCGTTTAATATTAGTACATCTATTTAAGACAAATATATCTAGTATTAAACAAAAGAAAAAAAAATTACTAAATATAACTTATAAGCTTAGCTCACTAGTCCGAAAAGCCCCCGAAACTACACTGAAAGCCCCCTGAATCGCTATTAAAGTCCTATTTATAAAGCCAATCCTAGGACTACTAATAATTAATAATAATTATAATACTAAAGTATTTCTAACTAAGAAGGAGATAAAAGATTAAGAGCTATTAATTAAGCTACGCGTAAAGGGTAAGATTACTACACTTAACCTACTATTTCAGTAATCCTAACGAACTAAGTACAAAGCTCTTATTAAGAGAGGTGTTTTTATACCGATTTCTAAAGGCGACTCTAGAGTAAGAGGCTACTATATCTTTAAATTAAGGATAGTAGATAAAGTGAAGGGTAAGGAGTTTATAATACTATACGAGAAATTAAGGCTCGTTATCTAATACTTTAATAATAAAAGTAAGAAAGAGATATTAACCTAGTCTCCTATTATCTAATAAGTAAGCTAGAGATTACTTATCTCCCTAGCTATAACTATAAGATACCTGAACTAGGTCCGAAAGGAGTCCGGTATATGTCTAGTAATCCGAGATATTACCTAGGCTTACGTCTAGTTAATAATAAAACTCCTTCGGAATATCTTTATATAGCTGCTAAAAGAGATCGCAGATAAATTCCCCTCTAGTATAATATTCATAATAATACTCCCTCTCTATAATATACTAGAATCCGGAAATTACTAGTTTAATACCTACTATAAGCATTATATAGAAAGACTCTAGATAGAAACATTAATATATAACCCTTACTTACTAATTAGTACTAAAGAAAGCTACGAGTTTAGAGTCGTTAGAATATAAATAGATAATACTCTTATTCTTAGGAATAATAACTTCTTAGTAAGAGAGCAGGACGGGATTACGGAAGCTAATTTCCTAATAAAGCTAATTCAGGTCCTACTCCCTTCCGAATCTATTACGTTTAATAGATATACTATTACTTTAGATAAAGATAATATTTATATATCGTAGAAAGGGTAAGGAGTAAAGCTAGAATTAGTTAATATAAAAGCACTAGATTATAAGAAGGCTTACGTGAAGTAACGCGCTTGCGGAGCTTATATTATAACGATTTACTAACTGGAAGCTAACTTTAATTTATTAGTAGTAGCGTAATATTAGGATCTAATAATTAATAACGCTAAAGCTTTAAACTAATACCTTTAATAGTAGATAGATAACACGAAGAGAAGTTTATAGTATATACTAATTAATCTATATTATACTAAACTTTATATCTTCGTTAATAGATTATTTACTAATAATAAGGATCTAAGTTTATAGATCAGGTTTCTAGTAGTAATCGGAATAAAAACAGAGGGGGACACGGAATTTATCCTCTCCGGTAATATTATTTATATAAGCTCCATAAAGTATAAGAGAGTAACGCGTGCTATACTCGCTTCGGAGCTATATACTATAGTAGTAGGAATCGATATATTAATTACCTTAGGAACTACTATTAATATAGTAATAGATAAGCTTAGATTACTACAGCTTCTTACTATAGTATATATAGATTCCCTATCTCTCTATAAGTGTATTATTAAGCTTAGCACTACGAAAGAGAAACGTTTAATGATTAATATAATAGTAATTCGTTAATTATATAAGTGTAAGGAGTTAACGGAGATTCGATAGATTAATAGCACTCGTAATCCTACTAATACTATAATAAAAACAACACCGAATAGAGCTCTTTAAGAGCTAATTAATACTAATACCTTAACTATAAAGATAGAGGGTTAAGTTCAGAGGCTACTTAATATCGATTTAGAAGCTAGTTTAACTTATAATCTAAGCTCATGAATCGACGGTACTAATTCAGTGGAGTAACAGAGAGGTTTCAGGCGAAGAGTGATTTTTCCTTTATTATAGTTTTCTTATAACTCTTATTAATTACTTATAATTATTTTCAGTTATATTTAAGATATAGAAGAGAGAACGAGTTTAATTTATAAGTAATTACCCTCTGATTTAAAGCACTAATAAGTAGCTTTATAATAATACTCTAACAGGAATTAAGTACTAGTTTCACTATAAGGGGTTACTCCTATATACCAGTATAAAGAAAGTACTACTACGAAGAACTAACTACGAAGCTTTTCCGAAATAAGGCCTATTTCCTTACTTATAAGTAGTACCTAGATTAACTAGTATATTATTAAATTCCTCCTCTCCCGCGCTACCTAAGTAACTTCCACCCCGATTTTTCTTTACCTAAGGGCCTAAACCTTCTCTATCTCTATCTTTATTATCCCTTATAAGGGTCTTACGCTTGATACTACTATAATAAAACATAATAAAAGCTATAGCCTCCTTAACCCGCTTCTCTATATAAAAGAGGATCTGCCTATAGTCCTATAGAAGCTTTAGCTGAATATAAACTAGAGTATATTCAGTAAAGATTCAGAGTAAAAGAAAAGGGGATTACTTATGAATTAACTTTAAGCGAGATCTGCTATCTTAGTATAAAGAGTATAAGTCTCCTCTAATAACACTAAACTTATCTTATCCTAAGTCTTTAGTAACTTAGTAGCTATAACCCGGAGTTCTATATTAATAGCTATAGCGGTAGTAGAGATAGTAGTAGTATCCTTACTAGCGAGGGTATAAGTGAGTTCTTAGTACTCGGTATCTAAGAACTAGAGGATCTATAAATAAGTTAGTTACAGATTATATTTAAGGTAGTTCAGAATTTAGAATTAGAAAAAAAGAGAGGGGGTACCTACGGGATTATATAGGGATTTCTTTTCAGTATAGTATAAGTATTTCTTACTCTCTTACTTATTAAAGGAGCAGACGTAGTTCGATTTCTTCGCTAGGAGTTAGACGCAATAAATACAGTAGTTTCAGTAGGTAGTAGTAAGAGCTCCGAATAGTATTAGTATAGGTACTATTTATATTAGTATCTATTTCACTACTAAACTACTTATAATTCTTTTGAATTTCTATATTTACTTTTACTTATTTAATTTAGTATAGACTATAGTAAAATATTAGCGAATATCTCTCGAGATTAAAGGTTTATATACTTATAAGTAGTTCTTTAATATTTACTTAAGGAGGGAGAGCTTCAGAATAGAGAGAGATCTCGGTTTTATATAGCTAGCGATAGCCTTGCTTAGTATTTATTTACTTACTATTATCTTCTAACGAGCCGCATTAACTACTTCCGACGTATAACTTTCAGGCTATAACCGGAGGTCTTTCGGACTATAGTACTTCCGTAGCTCCGTACTTAGTACACTTATTCTACCTCCTTTACCTATATAGTTACTCTTTATAACTGTTTTTTTTCTCTTATAATTAGAATAAAGATTCGCTTCTATAACAGAGATTCGCTTAGAAACTATCTTTCTAAAAGAAGATTTACCGGTATTAGTTCATAGGCCTATACAGGACATGTCTTAGCTAGAATAGGGGGTAAGACCACTTACAGAGGCGATTCGGTAGCGTTTCGGAAGTAGTATATAGTCTAGTATCTCCCGCCCCCTCTTAGGAACAGACAGATTTTCCACACTATTAAGCTTAATATGCATATATATGATATTTACGTTTAATTCTTGGCTTATATTCAGTATTGAACCGACATATATAGGGTTAATAGTAGAAGAGTTATAAACTTAGGATAAAGTAATTAATATAATACTATACGAAATAAATATGTATCCTATGCTATCCTATAATAAGTTTATTCTAGAGTTTCTACTGTCCTAGGACGCTTTCGATATTACTTCTATTCATTGATATCAAATATAATATACTAGGCAGTCCTAATCTTAATACTAAGCTTAATTAAATCCTTTAGGTTTGGATTTCTATAAATTAATCCTAAGTCTAGATAATTATCCTTTATTATTTTATAAGCTTCTTAATAGGTTGCCTTCTTATCTGGCCCCTTAACTTATGACTCTTACTAAGTATAGTATTCGTCTCTTAATTTATCTTGTGGGCCCGAGATATTAAGATATTTAGGCTAAGTAGAAGTTAAAGACGTATCGAGTACCGGGGTCCTAAGAGACAAGGACTCTAAATTAAATGATTCAGGCAATATAATGTTAATAAGAGGTATATTCAATAGAGATGTCTTATCTTTCTGACGTCTCTCGAGAAGTTACTGCTCCTTTATATGTAGATCTAGTCGGACTTTTTTAGGCATATCGTTCTATATCTCTAGATAATGTCCTTCTTCTATAAGCTTAAGTATATCTTTAAAGTAGTGCTACTTTAACTTATAATGCTTTTTAGTCAGAGGGTCAACCTAATAATAGGGTCTTATATTGTAAGGCGGCCTAGGATAACGTATAACCTTATAAACGTTATATGTAATTAATAGCTATCTAGTAGCTTCTTCTTCTGTATTAAGCTATATATCTTACTAATGAAGCTATTATTAAGTAGTTAAGAAACGGCCCCTTTTATCTAGTCTTCTTGATGACGTGGATAATTAATTAGTCTCTATGTATTTATAATTGAATAAGATCTCCACGATTAACTTTTTCTCTAGGTACTTATTGGCTTAGAGTGTAAGCTGCTTCTCTATTACTGACTAATTAATATCTGTTTTATTATAGCTTCTAGAGAAATTATCTATTAAGTGTTATGTAACCTTTAATATAATCTTTATATCCTTCGGTTTTATAGTTCTCTTTTTAGTTCGTATTTTAGAGAGGTAGACTTGATTTAACTTAGGTTTGAGAAAGAGGCGCTAATATAAAGTAAGCTTAAGAACTAAGTCTGTCTCTATATTTATTAATTGCACTTTATTATAGATCTTAAAACTCTAATAGATAGAGTAGTGAATATACTTCAGCGGATGTTTATTGTATGTTCTCCTTTTATTCTAGTTATGAAGCTGATAAAATGCTAGTTTTTCTACCTCCTGCGATTATGTGTGTTGTTTGCTAAGAAAGTCATCCTCGAATAGGTCGTCCCATTGTCCTTCGTATGATTCGACTTCGTGGAAAGGGGATGGGCTTGTTATTTTCGTTAGTGGCTCTAGAGCTTAAGAAATAGTATCGAAATGGCGCAGAACCCTGGCAGTTCCTGCTAGTATAGTCGTCTGGCTACTTAGTTTATTGAGGTTTCAGTTTCATTGTTTATTCCGGTATTCTGTTTTGAGTAATTATGTGATGTGATGATCTGTTTGCGGTTCTATAAAGTAGCTAGGTCTCTCATTAGGCTAAAATATAATAACTAAAAACAACTAACTGTAATAGATCTAGTGCTACTTAACACTGTAGCTTAATTAAATGAAAGAGATTACATAAAGGGAAGCCGATTTCGAAGCTCACTATACAGTAAGAACAAAGTGTCAAGTTTCGAGCCTTTTGTCACGACCACATCCCCTGTCAACTCTAGCGCATTCCTCCACATCTCGTCCAAAAAACACCACAGCTCTCCACACTTCCCAATCACCCCACCATGTCTTCCTTCACGCCCTACACCTACTTCCAGTGTCCCTGCACCGACACCTCGACACCTACTCGCAGACTAGGAGAAGAGAACCCAATTCCGTCTGAAGAAAACTCCGACGACGACGACCGCACCTTCGACCCGCGAGCTCCCCGCGCGAACTACAGCTTATATCCCCTCGAACACCTGCTCTACTGCGAAGACTGCCATCAGATCCGATGTCCTCGATGCGTGCTAGATGAGATTGTAACATGGTACTGCCCGAATTGCCTGTTTGAGGTTCCGAGTAGCACCGTGAAGACAGAAGGGAATAGGTACACTTTCTAGAATCTCGAGCTTCGCACGCGGATAGCTAATATGAATTGGGATGCAGATGTACACGCAGTTGTTTCCAATGCCCCATATGCATCGCTCCCCTCTCCGTCAGCAGTGTCGAAGCACCACCTGAAGGTCTCGGAGCAGAATACGCTTCCCAGAATGGTCCTTTCGTCCTCAACTGTGCGTACTGCACATGGAGCTCCAAGGAGATAGGCATACAGTTTGAGAAACCGAACGGGATCTTCGCGCAGCTGGCTAAGATCAGGAATGGCGGGGAAGCTATAGTGACGGCTAAGGAGCGGCGGAAGGATCGTGAGGATCGGAGGAGAGAATTCTCGGTGACGTCTATTTCGGAGGAGAGTCCTGATCAGGAGACGACGCAGACGCTGGATCCGAATGAGAAGCTGGATGCTGCGAGTCAATTTTCGAATCTGAAGGCGTTCTACCAGTCACAGCTTGCGGATTCATCTCCTGTTGGCGCACTAGGATTCTCAGGCGATTATGGCTATGGCTCTCCTGGAGCGTTGTCTAGAATCATGGGGCTGTATACGGGTGGAAGCATGGTGGATAAGAAATCCAAGAGCAAGACTGGCAATATGCGAGAAGCGCAAGATGCTTTGGAAGGCCTTCAGCTCACTCCCTCTTCAGACGAAGAAGCCATAAGGAAACTCCACACACAGGGCTGGCACAGCACATCCACAGCCATACAGCGAAAAGAGCTACCAAATAACGACGCACAATTCCTCAGCGACCTCCGTCCTATAGCCTACCTCCTCCGGACGAAGCGCAGCAAGCGGTGTAAAACATGTCGGCATATCCTCTCGAAACCTGAATCCAAGATTCAGACTACCCGCTTCAGAATCCGATTAGTAGCGCTGAATTACATCCCTACTATCAACATCAAGCCGTTGCAGAATACATCCGCATTAGCACTCACGCCTCTGAAGCCCGTGCAGTTCTTGCTCACATTCAAGAATCCCTTGTTTGATAGAGTGAAGGTCACGTTGGCTACGCCTGCCAAGACGCCAGGAAGATTCGGAAGCAAAGTCACAGTTCTCTGTCCGCAGTTCGAAGTCGGGGCTAATACAGATGCATGGGAAGAAGCGCTACGTGAAGGCGGCAATAGGAATAGTTCTGGAGAGAAACGACGGACGAAGGCCGAAACTAGCGAAGGACAGAACCAAGCCGAAGCTGGCAAAGTATGGGAACGAGGCCGGAACTGGACGAGCGTTGTGCTCGAGATTGTGCCTTCGTCGTTGAGGATTGATGGGCCTGAGTTTATGAGGACCGAGGAGCAGAAGAATGATGATGGGCCATTGAGGGAGGATGAAGACGTCGTGGAGATTCCGGTGTTTGTTAGAGTGGAGTGGGAGGCTGATGCTACGCAGGAAGAGGGTGCGGGATTGGGTGGGAAGGATAAGGATGCGAGAGAGAAGAGGGAACTGGCTTATTGGTGTGTGCTTGGTGTTGGGAAGATTGCAAGAGATTAAATGGAGATTGGCTGGCGCAATATACCCATTTGATATTCACATATTTCATGGTTCTCATGTCTCATTCAGTGCTTACAACATATGGATTTGTGACGTGATGAATTGACTGGCATGCATTGATATTTGCAAGCCCATCTATCGAGAAGCCCGAGCTACGCCTCCCAAATCAGAGAGCAAATCCCATCCATGATGCAGAAATCCCAACTACTCCATTCATGACGAAGCAAGGACTTTTAATTCTACGACCACATCTAGTACTCAGCAGGGCCAGACTGAGGGAACTCGAAGTTGACAACACGACCCGTCAATCTTCTGTAGACCTCGGAGTAAGTATCGAGTCTGTGATCAACACCACCCTTCTCCTTCTCATCCAGGACGACCTTCAGGACCTTGCTGCCATCGACCTTGGTGCGGAGGCGCTTGCCGACAATCTCGACGGGGTACACGAGGTCGCCGAGGATGGCGTCGTGCACGGCGGTGAGTGTTCGGGAACGGGGTCGCTTTTGAGTCTGTGAGGTGCGCGAGCGGTTGGAGCGCTTGGGGCGGGGGAGGATGCGGCGCGAGGCGAGGAAGAGGACGTGGCGGTCGGAGAACTTCTTCTCGAGCTCACGGGTGAGACTAGTGATGCCAATTAGTACTTGGTGGCCCCGAGGGAAGAGGGTGTACATACCGTTGCTGCACACGGTGGAAGCCCTGGAGGGATGGGACGGGGACAAAGATGGCGATAGCCTTCTTGCCGTGGCCAACTTCGACCTGTGTAAGGATCAAAAGTCAGCATGCGATCTCCATGTTTGTTTGAAGAAACAATGGTCCGCAGCCCGTCCGATTCCGAAATTCCACAACAACTTTGGGCGACAAGAAGTCATAGCCAGACTTTTCTCTAGTGAAAGAGACAAGGCCAGCCAAGTACGACCCCGGCCGACCGACAACCATCCATTGCATAGCATAGCACCACAATTGCAGTATGTATCCATTCTGTATCTCAAGGATGCTGATATAAACCCCTCATGTATGTATGTGTATGTTTCTGAATGTGTGCCTGTCTGCCAGCGGCGCCCGCGTCGTCATGTCGTTCGTTCAATTCTGCAGCTGCGAGCCATTCCAATATCTCGTCGGAAGGGAACACGATATTTTTTCTGGGTATCTGGAGAAAAGAGTGTCTGTCAATTGCTTACCTCTCTGGCGGAGACGATCTGAAGAGGGCGGAGAGCGGCCTTGAGGTCGGAGGTGTTGTTCTCAAGGTCGTAAAGAGCGCCAGCAATGCTGGTCTCGAGCTCGGAGGGCTTCGCGCGCGATGGGCTGTTGGGCGCGATCTTGTTGAGGGCACTCATGATTGCGGTTTGTCGTGAGGTCGAAAAGAGTGATGGAGCGCTTCGAAATTTCGAAGATGGCTCTGGGCGAGATGCGGATTCCATTCTGTGGGTGACGCTAAGGATTAAGCGAGTTTTAGTCACTTGATCCTTTTCCTACCTAACGTTGACCAATCAGGTCAGCTTCCTTCAGGTGTTTTGAATGTAAGGTAGGAAACCTGGAAGAAAACATCTACATGAGATTGGACCCCAGGCTGCGGCGTCTCAGTAGCATTTGTATTTGACCCAAATTATTGAGTCTATATTCGACCTTTGGAAGTACCACCATTCATTACCAAATTTCCGTACAATACTCAAGCACACCACTAAACTCAGTTCCCTTCCCGTCTACATCAAAAATTCGTTATTCATTATTTGAAGTAGAGGTCTTACTTCTGCTCATCAAGACTAAAACTCATCGATTCATGCACGCAAGCCTATGCTAAGAGAAATTCCTGAAACTCCAACAAGACCCGCTAAGTCAACAATGCAGCTCAGCAAGTTCCTCCACTTGCCTATTAAGTCTTCACGACTTCCTTTCGCAGAAAGAAGGATATATACAAAGTCTCCGTCGGAATTGCTTCCTCCAGTATATATCTTTAAACTCTTCAAGTTCATTCACTTCACTTCTTCAAACTCCTTCGATTTTAATAATTGGCCCATCCAATCTTGGTACATCGCTTCTCAGCTTATCGATGTTCTTGATTCCTTTGCCAAAGTCCAGAATCAGAATTTTTGGATCTTGCCCCGTGCTGATGATTCTTCGGTAATCTGACTTGGCCCCCAGTACCCAGCTCGCATGCCAATGAGGAAACACAAGTGTCTCCTGTCCCTTTTCCATGTTATACACCTTGATGGAGGTATCGTAGCTCCCAGAGACCAATCTTCCGCTAATCGAGTCAATGTGCAGTGATCGGACCAAATTGTCATGGGCTTCATCAATAGTATACATGAGTTGATGCGTGTTGGCGTTCCAGACATTTATAAGTCTGTCGTTTCCAGCTGATGCAATGTATCGCGAATCTTCGGAGAACTGACTGCATGCAAGTCCTTTGGTGTGATTTCTCAAGGTTTGGATAACATTGCCTGTCTCGATGTTCCACATCTTTACGGTGAAGTCGCCACTGCAACTCACAATCGTGTTTCCACGCAGTTGAACTGCATTCACAGGTCCGCTGTGTCCTCGAAGTTGTTTCAGAAATTCACCCGTCTGGCGATCCCAAATACAGATACTTATGTCTTTGGAGCACGTGACAATATACTTTTTGTCAAATGCGAGATCGAGCACAGCTGACGTATGGCGCCGAAGCCTTTGTATCGGCCTGTATCCATTCTTAACATCATAGACAATGCAAGTGCTGTCAGATGATCCGGTCACCAGAATTTCCTCGTCATATTGAAGGCAGAGAATTGACTGCTCGTGATGTATGGGGAAAGAAGTAGTGTTTGGCATGCTTTCTTGTTCCCTAACAAAATCATTCTCTTCCTGTGAGTTCCCTGCTTGTTTTGCTGCGTAGTGTACTGGGAGATTGTCGTTATCTCTCATAATGGACGGATCGTTGACCACGTTCGGTGGACCAATGACGAGCGTACAAGAGAGCGTCTCAATGTCCCAGATTCTTATAGTCTTGTCCCGAGAGCCAGTAATGATTTTATTCCTATGGCTAATCAGCATGCTGCTTAATGTGAATAGAATAGTGCCATGCTCACTCATCAAACTGGACACAATAAATACTATCAAGATGGCCGTGGAGATAGTGCGACTCGCACTCACCAGTCTCCCAATTGCTTCGAAGCTGGGTTCTAGCTTGAGACAATGCCATCCAGTCATTTTCAGGACGATGAGCGGGGAGTCCAAGACCAGCTCCCAAGGGAATCGGTTTTCCCGTAGCATATGCCCGAGTCTCCTCTCTCAGGAAGACCTCTCTCCATACCTGTTGAGAATGCGCAACTTCGTACCAACGACGAGACACATGGAACAGTCCCCTAAGGGTCTTCGCATCAACTTGGGCGAGAATTTGCATGGCGAGCTCATTCGGCAGTCCAGTGATAAAATCACGATTGATCGTCGAGCTTGCGACCGCTATTACCGCGGTGCTCTCAGCCTCAACCTCGCTCTCTGTTCGATCCAGATCTGAGCTGTCAAATGGCATGGCGATCGCGCTCTCTCTATCCCCCTCCCCACTTGTATCCGAGAGTGTGAGATACGGGTTGGTTCTTTCCTTGCCTTGCTCAATGCCATTGTGCAGAGCAGCATTTTGTCGTGCCGCAAATCCCCCATTCCTCGGTATCCTAGGCGGTCGATTGCCGCTCCCAGGAATGGGAGCAGACATATCTTCTTCGTGGGAGTCGAATGGGCCATCTGTATCATAATTTACGGACATTGCCCTAGAATGGCGGTGGAAGCTTGTAGCAGTCTTCAGTCTGCGCCAGGGGCTCTCGGGCTGTGTTCCTTCCTCACCAGTCACTACCGAGGAAAGATGTGAAAACCGCCGTTGTCGATTCTTAATTGACACCGAAGCTTTTCTGAAAAGTCCTTTCAAACCCCCAGATTTCTTTGCGTCATCTAATGCCAGATGTGCTGAACCGTCCGACATGCCATGTGTTCTGAACAAGTCGGCATCCTTACGAATGAGAGGAAGCGATTGTAGCCTTTGTCGAAAAGGAACGGCCTTGAGGTGTTTCGAATCATTCTCGTCCGGCCAGAAAGTGGTGCTGTCATGGTGTGGGGTTGTTGTCAGAGCTGGCGCATCTTCACTACCTGTAGATGCCCAGTCCTCATACCGAAATATTCTGGCCATCACGCTCGGTAGTGGCGGGTATTACGTGTAAATTGTGCTACAACCTTTCTGTTCAAGTCGATTGGCAGAGACTGTTCGAGACTATGGTATCATGGAAACGAAATGATGGGGGAGTGCTGTTGTTCGGGGCCCAGGGTGGATTTGGGGTATAGTGAAGACCCCTACTGGAATGGTTGTCGTGTTCGTGGTTGTAATCGTGGTAGCGTAAACTTCGTTAAGTAAAGACTGGTGGGAGTCAATATATTAGAGGGCGGCGGTCGAGCAAAGGAGTGAGTATAGAAGACAGAAAATGAAAGGAAGGAGCGCGCAGCATGTTTTATGCGAGGGACGAGGGACGCGGGAGAAGCGACAGCGACAGCATGTTTGTTGAAGGGATGGTTGTCGCACGCTGCAGTGTTTACCCTCGAAGGGGAAACCACATTACGCTAGACTCCTTGAGGGAACGGTTTTGCCTCCTTCGTGTCCGCTCCGTCGCTTGCCGAGTCCGCGTCGATGACCGAAAAGGTTCAGGCCCAACCCAACCCTGCAAACTTTTCACTCTCAACAAGGCTGAATCTGTCTGTGCCTGCCTGTGTGCTGACTCTCCTAAATCTCGTCAGCCCAACCATGTTGAATCTAGCGATTCATAAGTATCGGTGAGACCCGGACTCAACTGCCAAATCAGAATCACTGCGAGTAAGTCTGGTACACAAACACTACTGTCGATGCTGATGCTGCATGAAATACCCGGCTCCATTAGACCCGCCCGGAGATGGAGTTCCTGCACTCTGTGGCGTATGAAATGAATTTTTCATCTCAATCCCAGCCGGTGATCAAGGAACGTGCCAGGGTCCAGCGTTTCAAGCCTCTTTCATTTCAGACGTCCAAACGAACCGCATCTCAAACGTGCATCCAGGTACGGTACCAAGACAGTTTTGGACTTTCGACCCAGGTGGAATCAGGGAACATCTCCAACATAAGGAACTGAACTATTATCACAGCATACTTCGTTATATCGATACACTCTTCCACCAATACCCACGTCCCCCGCACTCAAGCCCTTCGAGAGCAACATGCCAACCCCAGCTTTTGCCCTCCCCAGGTTCTACACCGCCTTTTTCCTGATCATCGAGCCCATTTCTGCGCTCGTGGGAGCTTTCTACGCACACTTCCGACCATTAGAATACCTGCAGCTCACGCATGCTGGCTCTGCGCCTTCGTGGGAGAGCACCATACCGCTCTCTACGTCCATCGTCCTCTCTCAGCTCGCCAACCTATATCTCCTCTTTGCTATCAATGAAGCCCTGGTCCTGCGATCCACATCCGACCTCCGGGTATGGAAGACGGTATTGTTCGGATTGTTATTGGCAGATTTTGGGCATTTGTATAGCGTGAAGGGATTAGGTGCCGACATCTATTGGAATGTGTTGAAGTGGAACAGGATGGATTGGGGGAATGTGGGGTTTGTTTATGCCGGGGCAACCATGAGAATGCTGTTCTTGGCTGGATTCGGTATGGATACCGCGAGTGGGAGAGAGACTGCTGAAAGAGTCGCTCGGAGGGCGAACCTTGAGAAGTCCAAGTGAGCTGTACTTGACCTTTTGGCCACCTGCAAAGCAACATCTCTGTCCAGTCTTTGATCGGGCAGGAGTACAATCTTCAAAGTGAAGATTACTCTAGGCCCAGGCCCGTTGAATAGTCTCAGTCAAAGATCAAGACGTAGATTCCCACATGGCAGTCCTACAAGTCAATTGAACGTTGCTGGCATTGGTCGGGCACGTGCAGTCCATTCATCAGGTTCCGGCATGCTGAAGCTATAATTGCATAATAACTTGGAGACTGCTTTACGATCATATGTTGAGTCAATGACTAGTTGAGATTTTCTCGTTCATGCCACTGTGTAATCTCATTTCTGCTTTGTTTTAAATCCGTCATCGTCTGCTGTGGCCCAACACAACCTACGTGCTCTTTCGCCGCCCCTTCCCTTTAAAGCAGTCACGCTCCAGAGCACCTGCCCTCTCTATTGAGGGCTCTCAACTATACTCCATTCACCTCTCCAAATAGGCATTTTCTGCACCAGACGACGCTCAAATGATCGAGTGTGCAATTCGAGTTGTTCGAGCGCCACAGGTACCTGCTAGGTGAAAATCGTCATCTCGCAAGGATTGCAAGGAGGTGGTTCGAATCCACTCGTCCCAATTTTTTCCTTTTTAATCGAGAGCCTAGGCATCCTACGCGCCTCGAATAAGTGCCCCTCGTTGATCGGCTTCATGTCTAGGCTTTTGATTTAGAGCAAGCGTACCTTAGATGAACCGGCCGTGCTGGGTGGACTTCCGAAGGAAGCAGTCTCCAACATCGTCCCTCCCGTTCCCAGCAGGCGCATTTCACGAGCGCGAGCGCCTGCGGTATGATATTTCTAAGTTTACTTGTATCGAAATAAGCAATTCCTGCTTCGACGGCGCTCAAAAAGTCGAATGTGCGAATCGATTGTAAGCGCGATGTAGGATATACCTGTTACACAGTATTGCACGGCTTTCGTGAGGATTGCAAGCAAGTGATTCAAACCCACTCGTCCCAGTTTTGCTCTCACTCTCCTAAATACACAGCAGCATTACTTTCAAATCTAAAGTCTTCTCTAGATTGACACAACAAGGCTTGGATGTGAAGGACTTCACGTTCTTTTTGCTCATCAAACTGGTCCGAGATGTGTCCGGATGACAGCTCGTTCCTTCTATTCTACTTCAGCAAGTTGTACAGTCGTAAATGCCCTCATCTCAGCGGTTTTCAGGATGCGAAGACTTGTTCCATTGGTGTCCCCAATCGAGTACATCCAGTACTTTTTATGCCAAACGCCAACTCTTTAAAGACAGCCAGACTGTGTCTTGCGTGCCATATGTGGTTCCATAAATGGGAACTCACATGCGATTCTTAAAGTCCAAAGGTGAACATCACACCCCCTTCGTCCGGATCATTCCCGATGAGGGTCTTCATTCACCATTAGCCGAGCCAAAATGAAAGTCTTAACTGCTACTTGTATTCAAATAGGATGTTTTGGTCTCAAGCACCCACGTTTCTACGTCACGGTGATGCCTCTCTAAAATCACAACAAGCTTATGTATGGTTTCTAACAGACTGGTCGCTTCTCGGTCGGATTGATTTCCGCCTCATCGCGATCGGTCTGTGAGTTTTGCTTTTTTGATCAATGCCTCTTGAAAGGTTTTAGCTGTTTTTTGGAGCGTTGATGAGATTCCTTGACGAGGGTTGAATCACTCGATCCTAGGTTTTTTTTCTTGTTGTTTTTCTTTTTTGGCCTTTCGCTTATGACTGACCATTCTTCCAGTATGACTTCCTGCTATTTTCCGTGAATGCTTCCGTTGTCCTTCATGAGCAGTGATAGAAATCCATCGGTTCCCTGGGCAAGATCGCTTTAGCGGCTTGCTCTTGATCTTGTCACATACCAGCCCCTACTGCAGCTCGTTCCTTCCTATTCTAGCGGTGCCGTAACTTGCATTTACTCGCGCGCCAAGACCTAGGTCTAAGAATGTGTCTCGTGCAGCTATCGAGATAAGCAGATTACGTGCAGCTGATGCCAAAAGGTTGGCCTGCAACTCCGGTGCTCATGCAGCTTCTGCCACATCTGAATGAGAGAACCTGCATCTTCACGTGCAGCAACTTCAACATGAATGAAAGTCAGATAACCTGTATGGAACGAAACACTAAGTTCTGGGCCGTGCGGTGGTTTCTCCTAACGACAGTTTTTGGGAAATCTTCGGACTCATCTCGGATGCGAGACAGCACAATTCGAAACTATACCACCTCAATCCTCTTATCTGCCATTTTTCAATTGCTCATTCCAGGTTGCTGTGGGGTTTCTCGATCACTTTTAGCGTTCCGTAGCGCCAGTCACATTGGCCTTCCTCTCATGTATGCCGCGTCTTTGGGACGAGTCTGGCTGAGACGTTCGATATCATGCACACCATCAGTTTCAACGGAAAGACAATGCTGATAATAATTGTCCTGCACCATTTCATGGTCGTCTCTCACAAGCCCGTTGTTAGTAGTGGGTCTCTTTTGTTGATTTTGCCACCTTGTCTTCGCTTAATTGTCTTCTTGCTTACGAAATAAAGTATTCGTCTTTAATATTGTTCTAGAGGCATCTCATCGCGTCTGAAAGTAAATTGGTCTGGCTTCCAACTCATCTATCTGAATGAAATCAAATGAAGCATGTGTTGTTCTCACAGAATTGGGCAGAATCTTTTGGTCTCATAAATATCGTACTTTTTCTTGGCATGCGGCGAGCATGACTGTCATAACCATCAAACAAATAAACACCCAGATTGTGATCTCAGTGCTCTCATTCGGTGGCATGTATCAATTCAGTCGTTAGATCCTGCTCTCTTCATCGGATGTCAAATATCATCTGCTGAATACCATCCCATTTCAACGCCTCTCCAAGCATCGCATCATGCACATAGCACTCCCCAATATTCGTCCAATTCTCAGCTACCTTCTTAGACTTCATCTCCCTTTCCCTGAGAACGAATGGAACCTTAGCTCCATACAAGATGCACAACGCATCGTTGGGCACGGCCCAACGAGGAACAAGGCAGAAGTGACCACGAGCTGTGATCCCGAATCTTCGACCATGCGAAGGTAAAGCGGCTGCGTGGAGCTGTCTGATCTGCTCGGTCTGCTCTTGGTCTTCGTCTTCGAGGTATCTGAGCCATGTTCGGACTTGGGAAAGAAGTTGTGCCGAGTCTGCCCAAGTAGGGTCGCGAGAGACGTTGCATCCTTTCGCTTGAATCGTTTCAATCCAATGTAGGGGCAGCCTGCGATGTTTAGGACAAGTTGGTATGGCCAGGAGATTCGTCAATTTACCTGTCTCTATCTCCATTGTAAATTCGCGATGCATTTTCTTCTGCCCACTCGTACCATTCTTGGAAAAAGAATGCATTGGCACTGCTGGCATTAAACTTGTCATAAAATCGACGGGGGGGTAGAAAGCTCGAGACTTTGTCTACACGGTCAATGATCAGACCGTCGAATAGCTCGACATCCGAATGTGGATTTCGCTCCATGCTACGCGGGACTTCTGATGTAACGCTTCCAGAAGCTTCGAAGTCACATTCCTGTTGGTTCAGCCGATAACGGTTCAAAGGCTTGCTCCAATCTGGAAACCGGAAGCATCAGTCACGTTTCATACCTAGTACAAGGGCCACCAGAGTGCATTTCAACGAAGTAGCTTCGAATGATAGAGTCTCAGGGTCTGGGCTTACCAGGCATCCTGGTAGAGGATCGTGCAATTAGCCTTACTGTTCCAAATTCGTTTCTGCGAAATGAGGCATGAATTGAGGATATGAGTCAGAATGTACTGTACATACCAGGATAAGAGTTTTTCATGAGGCTCATGTAATCCACTGTCTTCGATCATTGAAAAGGATGCTAAGAAAGGACCAAACGAGCCACCGGTGTTCAGAGTTCTGGCAACCATGTCACACGTGTTATGAACAGACAACGAATAATCTACCTGAAGTGGTGCTTCAGGGTTGGCCAGTCTAAATGTGCCGTAGCCTGCATATATCTTGTCCCTCATGTCCGTCGCTTCCAGGCTTCGAGTGACACCGAGACACATATCCAGTGTGAGGGGTTGCCCCTCACGGTAACAGCGTCGTAAAACTTCGAGCTGGAGGATGGTCTTTAGTCCAGGAGACTTGATGATGTTGGTATTGTTGTATAAAGCATAAGCTTCGAGGCCATAGCAAGCGTCGACCCATGATAATTCCATACATATCGCAGCACAAAACTGGGTATCTTGATGATGCGATGTCTGGTACAGTCCAAGCCCTATAGACTATCAGCGTTCGTTTCAATCTATGCAAAAGTCCTCTGCGTTCACCTTGACAGCAGTTTCATATCAAGCATCTCCTCTAGCGCCTTCCAATCTAACGAGTTCGGCGGGGGGAGTCTTCTTCGATACTGCTCTATATTTCTGAAAGCCACTAGATGTTGTTGCCTCAAGTCTGCGAATACTTCCTTTCGTACTTTTTGAAGCTTGGAAAGAAGTCCAAACGCTGATTTAGTCGACCGCAGTCGAGGCCCAATCCAGATGTTTGATCGAGCGGCCAGCCGATTAGTCGTCGCCATCAAGCCAAGCTGGACCCCTTTTTCTTCAGCATCTGATTGGTTAATGGATATGTAATCTGTCCATAATATCCTTGGGCGATACTTGTTCCTGGGGTACAGGAGGGCATCCGACAGATTCTTCGGTATTGTTAAGCGTTTCCCTTCGCAGCTGATTTCAGCCTTGTCCACAGGACCACCCCAGACATATGAAATCGTCTCGAATAAGGGGAGATCTGCGGAATCTAAGGAGCAAGGAACAAAGTCCACACTGATCTGTGCATCATGGGACACGGCCGGAGCAAGCTTGAACAAGCGAATTTCACGGTCGTCTCGTAGGGGCTGATATAGGTACTCCCTCTTCTCGTCATTATCTTGTCCTGGCCGAATTGGCATTGTGAATCTGCTTGTTTCCCCTTCTCCTCCTGGGGATAACCGAGTACAGTATGTATTGTACACCTAGCCAAAGACTGCAAGACTTGAATACCGACCGTCGGAGGATCAGATTGCAATTGATGAGATTCAGGCGAACAAGCAATGAAAGTGGCTATGTTGATGTGCTGAGTGGGAGCCTGGCTGAGTAAGCAGGTTCAGCCACCGACACACCTGGTGCTCATCTCGTCCTGCATCTCCCAGCGTCGACCACAGGATAGAACAATCCTCTCGCTCTAAAGTCAAAGCAAGCTATTTCCTATGGTCACCACTGCTGGCTTGCTCCACTCCCAAAAGACACCTAGCCCTCCTTCATTAGCAGCATCACTTGCACAGCGCAGCCCTGATCTTGCTGTCCAGCTCTGTCTAACTTCAATAAAGGATGGACCCTCTCACTATCCTTGGATTAGCAAGCAATATCGTCCAGTTTGTAGACTTCACGAGCAAACTCATCTCAACGACCCGTGGTCTCTACGTCTCAGCATCGGGTGCAAGCTCGGAAAACCTGGAGCTTGAGGCTCTTGCACAAGATCTTCGAAGGCTCACTTCCCAATCAAACCACCCGACATTTCTAAGTCTGAGGCCTCGATAACAGACGAAGAGGACGACTTACTGAATCTCAGCAAGCAATGCCTAGAGGTTTCCGCAGAGCTACTTTCCGTTCTAGAGAGCGTGAAAGTCAAAGGCAATCACCGAAAATGGAACAGCTTCTACCAGGCTTTCCAAAGTGTCAGGAAGCAGGGAGAAATCGAGGCTCTTCAGAAGAGACTAGATCGCATTGAGCAACGTATGGGTATCCGAGGTCTGATCCGCAAAGAATCGACAGTGATCGCGAAACTGGAGAGGCTCAACCTTGAAAGCCAATTGTCCCAAATAGCTAGAACCGGTGATATCAAAGAACTTCAAGAGGAGTTTGAGCGACTATTTACGGAGATTAAAGCAGGGATTGACGATAATGCCTTACGTCAGAAAGAGCTCGTACAACGCCTATCTCTCTCCGCCCAGAAGGGCGTCGAGTATGACTCCGAGCAGCGTATCTTGGCTACCCTACGCTTTCCTACGATGGAAGATCGACACAACTCCATTCGAGCTGCACATGCGCAAACATTTGCCTGGATTCTCGAAGAGTCATCAGCCGAGGGAAACTCAAGAGCTCCTACAAAGTTCGTCGAGTGGCTGGAATCAGGCGAACCGTTGTACTGGATTTCTGGAAAGCCTGGTTCGGGAAAGTCGACACTAGTAAAGTACCTCTGTAAGCAAAAACCTTTATTTTCCGTATTCTGTCGGGGGAATAAATATCTATATCTTACCTTGCAGCTAGCAGCGACTAACGGTGACTAGCTGAACACGAAATAGTGATCAGAAAGCATTTGAGTCTGTGGACAAGCGAAGAAAAGCTCATAATAACAAGCTTCTTTTTCTGGAATGCGGGCAGGAATGTACTGCAAAAATCACAAGAAGGACTATTACGTTCCATGCTTTACCAGGTCTTGCGACGATGCCCAGTGTTGATTCAGAAGGCATTTCCGGACCATTGGTATCCTTACAGTTCTGGTGGACTCAGTTCGGGAAGCAGTCTCGATTTTCTCGGTATCAGTGGACTGTTAGCAGCATTTCAGCGAGTCGCCACTGAATTAACGTCTTCCAAAATCAAGCTCTTCTTCCTGATTGATGGCCTGGACGAGTACGAAGGAAAACCAAACGACATGATCCACTTGATTGAATTCCTAAAGTCTTCCAAGCAGGTGAAGATATGCGTGTCTAGTCGACCTTGGAATGAGTTCGAGAAAATCTACGGGCAAGAGGCGTCCCGAAAGCTTTATATTGAGAACCTCACTAAGCAAGATATCGAATCCTACGTAAGAGATACACTAGAGGGAGACCCGAGCTATCAAGATCTGGAAGAAGAAGACAGTCAATCTCTGAATCTTGTTCAAAATATTGTCGACGCAGCACAAGGTGTCTTTCTCTGGGTATTTCTTGTTGTCCGCTCCCTGCTTGAAGGACTCACAAATGCCGACCGAATTGTTGATTTGCAAAGAAGACTTCAACTCATCCCCACAGATCTCAACGAATACTTCGAACGAATGCTCTTCACTATCGATAGCTTTTACCGGAATCAAACAGCACAGATGTTTCAAGTTACGCTCGTTGCACGTGAGATTTTACCTCTCATGAATTACTGGTTTTCTCATCAGGATGATCCAAACCTTGCCTTCAAGCTCAATGTCGAGCCACTGACTATGCAGAAGACGAACATGCGCTTGAAACAAATGCGAAAGCGACTCAATGCTTGCTGTAAAGGCTTGCTGGAAGTGCATTTCTATGATTCAAGTAATTATCACGACAGTACACTGTCTTCCAGCGTTCTGTTTAATTGGAAGGTTGATTTCCTCCACCGGACCGTACGCGACTTTTTAATATTGCCGGAGATGCAGACCATGTTGGACGAGTGGGCAGGAGACGACTTTAATGCCGATCAAGTCATCTGTGAGGCCATAATCTGCCAAATCAAATCGGCTCCACAAGAGGAAGAATACTTCATGAAGGATGGGCCAATTTGGAGGTTAGCTGAAACGATGGAATATCATGCCGAAGTATTAAAAAATGATCCCGACTTTGAGCAGAATGGAGTGTTATTATTGCAGGAGCTCGAACAAACCATAAGAGAACAGAAAGAAGCGGTGGGGATTGAGATGGGAGCTTTTCCCGGATGCCCGAGCTTGGAAGGGACAGGGAAGTCTCAAAGCCAGAGCTTCCTTGGAAGGTTATCGAGACTGAGGACGATACTTTCCATACGCTGAACAAGTGTTGTGGAAGTCACCAGCAGCTGAAAGCTTGTGGTCTCTGAGATGAGAGAAGCACATCCATGACGAAACAATTTCTGATCTCATGATCTATGGTCAACTGGAGCATGCCCTGGCGAAAGGATCAATCCAAGTGAAATCTCTGCGCCGCATAGTGAGCAAGAATAGATGGAGAGGTTCGTGGGTCAGCCCGTCCATTTCAACACCAAGTTGAGCTGCATACGACAAGGGGTTGAGGCTGGGGACATGTCGATCGAGGAGTTGGCCGCCCTTGGAAAGCGATGTTCCCGTGGGATTGAGGTTATATGCTGGCGTGATCCGCGAACATGAGTGATCGGAAAGTGTTGGAGTAGACTCTCGCCTCGGATCCTTGTAAGCATATTGCCCTTCTTGCCCCCTTTTCTCTTCCCCTGGAATCAAGAGCATAATGAGCTTTTACCCACGTTGATTCTGCCAACATGTGAAGTTTCATTCGTGACTCAAGTCTACTCAAGAGTACAAGAGCAAGGTGGTAACCTATGCTACCTAGACCATCTCGCAGCAATCGAGCCGACTTATCCCTGCTACCAAATCAAGTGAGTATACTTCTCGGCCAAAACGTCTTGAAGACGAAGAAATAGAAATAACCTGTTGAACCGATCGGAAAACCCGTCAGGAAAATGTTTTGGCATTGGCTGTTAAGTCCTCTGCATCGGTTCTACGCTCATGGACCCGGCCAAGGGAGAGAACGAGTCGTGATCTCATCACATTTCGGAATCCTCAACCAACTAAACAGAATGTATCAGCCACGATAAATCTTTGTTGCACATCGCGAAAATTCGAAACATGATTTATTCAGAATTGATTGATGGATTGACAGTGCACTGAATGCTGTTTGCCGCCCCGCTGCCGGAAGCGAGCTGACTGCTTCGGGAATGTTGGTATGACTGGCGGAATGGGGGAAAATACTGTATTGGTTTCTGCAAACGAGGTTGGAAACGCGGGAAAGCGTGCATTACTGTAGGCTCCCCGCATAACATGAGAGTGAGACATCAATTGCGATGTGCAACAAAATCAGAGTGACTTTGCGGCTAGAAGAAGGGGCTAGTATGCGCATTCTCGTGGTAGTGTTGGAGAAGATGTGTTTGTTTGCCTCTTTTAAGCGAGAAACGAGAAGCGCGGACTCCACCAACGCTGCGAGGATCTCAAATGCTTTCAATTTGGATTTCATCTTTTTTACGGCTTCTCCTGGGCGGTGAAATCTTGTCGACTTACTACGAATAAAGAGAGCAACTAGTCGCTGGCGAATCAGTGAAGTGGAAGAAAGTCTAATCTAGAAGCAGCAAAAATTCTATCTTGCGAAGTGAGTAGTCTGGCTTCACGGCATGACTTGGAGTATTGACAATTAATTTGGGTCACTTTTTGCAACATTCGACATTTACGGACTTATTTCGTATCGACAGAATGTCAACTATCGTGCATGGAGTGACATTTACACCGTTCATGCTGCCCCACCCCGAAAATGGAAGGAGCACTGAGAATCTACAGAAGGCAGACACCCATCTAGAATTCGGCATACTCTCTCCGTAGGCAATAAAGCTTCCACTTCTCATCCTTGCAACAGAACGATTGCTCTGAACACATCCTCTGATACCTTTGCTGCGACTGTTCGTGTCTATTCTCTCACTACCTCCCCTCAATGGGTCCAAAACATTGACAGGCCTCTGCTATTATCAACTCGCGAAGATGCCACTTCCGAGAAGATGGATGCCGTTGCTCTGCTCCATCACCGGTGCGGTCCTGCTTTGGATACATTCGCCTATACGCACGAGACCTCGACAGAGCTTCCTAGCAGCATCTCATCAGTGGCTTCTCCCGAACGGCTCTGCGAGTCATGGTAGTCAACTAGAAAGTGACTTTCGAAGCGCACTTAAAGAAGATAAGACACCTATTCTTCCAATAGCGATGAACTTTTTCCAGCCTGGAATTGTCAAACCTGTCGGACAAAAGTATACAAGAACTCTGGTTATACCGCGAACATCGTCGGAGACCACAGACTGGGTCCAGAAGTATTTCCAGCAGGATGAGTACTTTGACTACAAAGCATATGTTGTGGATGTCGTAGGTGCACCATTATCCGTGCCGCAGAATAAGGGACATGAAGTGATGGTCTACCTGACTTCCATCATTGATCACTACCAGAACCTGTCAGACGTTAATATCTTCATGCATTACCACCGCAAGGCCTGGCATAACAATGACCTCTTAGATGGCGATGCGGTACAAGTCGTGGCCAGGCTGTCATCAGAGAGAGTCCAAAGAGAAGGCTACATGAACTTGAGATGCCACTGGGAGCCTGGATGTCCGAACTGGATGCATCCTGGGATGGTGGAAGAGGATGTCGGGAAGCAGGAGCAGACTATGCTGGCGAAGTCTTGGTCAGAGCTGTTTCCTCTGGATCCTATTCCGAACGTGTTAGCTCAGCCGTGCTGTGCCCAATTTGCTGTCTCTGGAGATAGGCTACGAAGTCTACCACTCGAGAGATATGTATATCTTCGGGAATGGCTGTTGAAGACGAGCATGTCTGACTATTTCAGTGGGAGACTGTTTGAGTATGTCTGGCAATTCATCTTTACGGGCAAGAATGTGATGTGTCCCAAGGAACACGTGTGTTATTGTGATGGTTTTGGGATCTGCTTTGGAGCAGAGACTGAATACGACGCCTACCAAAAGCAAGTGACGGAAAGGACACGGATGGAGGAACAGCTCAAGACATGGAACGAATTGAACAACAAATGGAAGTCTGGCGACAGAGCTATGGAACAGCCTGAGCCCGGCAAAGATACTGAGCTCTCTGAGAAGATCGATGCCAGCTTTGCTTGGTGCGACTTGAAGAAAAAGGAAGCAAAAGATCGAGGAGATGTGGCAAAATATAGAGCACAGGAAGTGGGAAGAGAATGGAGGGGCGGGGATGGCTACTGAATGATCACAACAATTAACATGTATCCTGTTCTCGTCATCATACGCCAATGGTTCAAGCTTCAAGGGTTTCCCTTAAGGACCCATCGTGAGGTGAAGCCGGCGTCTTGTGGCGTCCGGAGTCTCGAGACATGACAGAAGAATCTCATGCCTTACGCCTCCCTCATGCACGAAAGAATGTACTTGCCCTGACAATTGTTGCTTTTGTTGAGAGCATTTGCCGGCATATCGTGAGGGGTAGACATCTGCAGAGTTATGAGTAAGGTCGCACTCGAAAGGAATGTACATACAAAGCATGATTCTAACAGGGAATATGGATATGCTTCTCAGCATCTGCAGGCCATACCCCCTGACTCGTGGAGCACTTGCAGAATCACAGCACAGCGAGCACAGAGGATGTCATCCTGTGAGAATAAGAGTCATGCAACATAGACCTCGCCCATAAAAGAAGTCATTCACGCCACCAAGAAAGCTCCCACCTGGACCATCCAGCCCAGCCGCTCGCAAGACGCAGCCTGTTTTCTTCAACATCCTCGTCCTGTCCATGCCCTCGGTTCCCTACTGCAACCCTATGTCTCATCGCTTTGACAAGTCCCGGGAAAGAGTCAATCGATAGTTGACCACTCATCTTATCTCGGCTCTCCTGCGGAGTACTGTACCCCTGACAGTGACAGCTGAGTTGCAAGCTTCACCCTGTCAGCCAGCCATATTCCCCTGCTCAAAACCTCCACGCGAGCTCAAACAGTGTTCGCGCTTGCTGGGCTGGGTAGTGCGCGGATCAGCAGCCGATCGAAGCGTCGGTACACGGGCTGTTGTCTTGAACCTTCCGTCATCAGCGTTCAGTTCTTCAACACAACCACAAGAACGACAGCCGACTGGTCTTGTTTTAGAGAGACGCCACAGGGAGCGGGGGAGAAGAGGAAATTTGAGTTTCTGCTTTGGGAGGTGACGCTGCAGTTGATAGTAACCATAAACTTCCAGGAGCATGTCAGAGCAACATGAACAATTGATGATGGGCAAGCCACAATGATACGACTAACAGACCGACGGCTAGATTCGTTGGCCCAAGTCGGGTGTCTCTAGTTGCACATAGACTGATGGTAGATCTTGAGGATATAAATTAAATTGAAAGAAGAAGCAACTTTTGAGTTCAACACAAGACTGTTCATGAAAGCCACTGCATCATTTGCTCCATATGAATAGGGCCACCCACAGAAATGCACATCGGGTTGATCATGGGGGAAAGATCCCCGGAACCCTGTCTCTTCATCGGGTCCCTGAAGAAGTTCCCTTTCCCTGCCCTGCGCGCACTGCGCACTATTGCCGATGAACCTGGTTTCTTTATTAATGATCTGCGCGCAAATACTAAAGGGCATCTCCTTTGGGAATATACGGTGTCCCATCTCGATTTCCTCCAAAAGTCTTGACTCAGGATACGGTCTTGTTTGTTCTCTTTGATTACATGCCGAGACGACTTTATCTCAAGACCCCATCACAATTTCACTTGCTTCAAGAAAGTCAAAGCACAGAGACAGGCACACGGAGAAATTAGATTCGTGTCGCGGGAATATGGTGAAAAAGAAAGCATCGCATCGCTGAGTTCTGGGGTGTCGAGATCGAGAGGATCTGATCGTTTCGTTTGTATTGTGACCTGTCATTTTTTATGCCCCGCCGTCTGGGGTGCTGTTCGTCGGGTATGTGGCTTGTTACCAATGAAGTTGTGCATGAGGGCGGCCCTATGTTTACTTATTGCGGATCATGAAACGTTGTTGACGATGTCTGTCGGTATGCTCAAGGTGCGATTGACGGAACATCATCTGCGCAAACAGAAAATGAAATATATGAATGCACAGCACAACCAGCATTGCAAACGAAAAGAAACTCGTCTGATGGATTCGTGGAAGGGAGGTCCAAACGTGCGTGCTTGCCGTGCAAGGGATCCTGTCCACTGTCCAGTCACTCTTGTCCGGGAAGGAATGAGTATCATGAGTTTTGCTGCTGAATCGGACGTTGAAGATGATAGGCATCTTCAACAATCGCATTCCGTCTTTCCAATTGGATTCGGGCAGATTTTTCAATGGTCTCCCCCATTATTGGCCTCCATCGAAGTCTGCCATTGGCTGGTAGTTGAGTTGGAAGAAAAGTCTATGAAGCCTACATTGCAAAAACTAAATCAATAGTGCCGTCCCAGCGCTCACAAGCGCCAACAGCCACATTTCAGTTCCCCAGCCCAGGCCCGAGCCAGTCTGTTTGTCTAGTCCGCCGCAGCAAAATACAGCGAACGGCACATCGTCGTCTTGCCTCGATTCGACTTCGGGCGTGCAGCTTCACGCTGCTGCACAGCAGACAGGCCGAGGAGTGGGCCCAAGCCAGGCCAGGCCAGGCACAGGACGTTGAGCCACATTGGCTGCATCATAGCAAGATGTCGGGCAGAGGCAGAGGTAGAGGCACAGGTGCAGGGAAGGTCGTTACCATCAAATCCCAGTCCCAATCCCAGTCCCAGGGCTGGTCTTTGGTGCGTCTTCCCTTGACCTGGATCCCCCTCCGATTTCCTCTTTGGTACAGTGCATATCTACATATGGCTTCCTTGCCCCAGTCCCAGTCCCTGTAGCCAGCCCAAGCTTCATATCCTCCTCCTCCTCCAACCGCGGCATACAAGACAAGGGACAGACTTGGGGCTTTCTTAGCTACAAATGTTATCAGACGACGCTCCGTTCATATAGCTCACAGTCCGCAGTTTCCCCCTCCATCAAATGTCCACGGAGACATGAATTCTTTCGGCCTTCGACGACTTTCGCCCATCCACGACGAGCACGACCAAGAATCAGACGCTGGTGCAGAAGTCAAGGACATTCCTTTCTACAGACCCCCAAGAATTTCTTCTCGAGAAGACGGATACGAAAAGTCGAAGAATTTGGACGGTTCGCATCCCATCTCACATACACACGACCTGGAGGCGTTGATCGCTTCTCCGCCTCGTTCTCCATTACGAATTCCGTTCGAATACAAGTGAGTTACTGATTTATACCAAATGTGGCACAGTGCTGATTTTACCTGAAGCGGCACCAAAGTGATTGATTTTGCTCCGACACGCAATACAACTTCCCACGAATCTAGACGAGGGGAAGAGCAAATACAGCCAGAGGAAATGATGGACAGATTAGACCTTGTGGATCGCCCAGAATCGAGATCAGAGTCGAGAGATGATTTCAGAACGGAGTCCAGGGGAGAATCCAGAACAGAATCGAGAGCTGGTGGCATGAAGTCCCATCATCGTGCAAATGCAATGCCTTCAATTTCGTCCCCTTCTGACGAGGGATCTGCGTCCGACAGATCGTCGTATCAGACGAATGCGACCTCTCTTCCACCACTCCAACAGAAAGGTGTAGACGAACATGATCAGTTGGAACCACTGGGCGAGGAGGACATTGATCCTGCATCTTTCGATTTGGTTGCAACAGCGCCGGAGGGACTCAAGCCATATTCCTTGGAGACCAGATCAGAACAGCTCTTTTCAACTGAGCATCTACAAGTAATCTTCAACGATCCTTCCCTTCTCCTGCGATTCACGGCATTCCTCAGCTCGCATCGACAGTCCTCAATTCCTATTCTGATCTACTACCTGGACGCAATCAAGGCATTGAAAGCAATTAGCTATTCGAACGCAATTGCAGAGGCTTTGGAACCAATCAATGGATATGATTTCACTGCTGCCGGTAATGTCAAAACGATCAACAGCGCGCTGGAGGAGAAGGCAAAGCAGGCATTTGACGTTCTTGTTCGGGAGGATTTGCCCGCCTACATCACGCACACTTATTTGCAGACTGTCAGTTTGTCAATACAGCGAAGAGTGACTGGTACTTTGCCATCGAATCTCAGAGAGGCTTCGGAAGGTCTTGCAGAAGTCTTTTGTCTGACGGATCCTTCAAGACCAGACAATCCGATTGTCTTTGCATCTGAAGGTAAGTTGTCAGTCACTTTGGGAAGCAGTCACTAACAGTCGAATAGAATTTCACAGAACGACTCAGTATGGCATGTCTTATGTCATCGGCCGCAACTGTCGTTTCTTACAGGGCCCAAAGACGAATCCTTTCAGTGTAAGGAGAATTCGGGAGAAGATCGAAGCGGGCGTTGAGCATTGTGAAGTCTTTCTTAATTAGTAAGTGCTTCCCGACCAACGATTGACGCATTCTAATCATTTTCTAGTCGACGTGATGGTTCACCTTTTATGAATCTGCTCATGTGCGCGCCTCTTTGTGACAGCCGTGGCACAATCCGATACTTCATTGGTGCCCAAGTTGATGTGTCTGGTCTGGTCAAGGAATGTTCAGACCTCGAATCTCTACGTCGCGTCGTGATCAAAGCCGAGGACGATGAATCGCGCGAGCATCATGATGACCTTGAATACGTCGCTAGTGATGCAACTCCAAAAGACGAGTTCCAGGAGCTTAGCGAGATGCTCAACCTCCAGGAATTGGATACCGTTCGAAGATGGGGAGGCAGAATGCACAAGGAGACTCAAGAAGAAACTCAAGATACCAATTACCAAGCAGGAAATTGGGGAAAACCTCGCTTGTTGATCAACTCGACCAGTCCCGACGGCCCACCTGCATTCTCCAAACCCTCGGGACGAGGAAGTGGTCGTCTCAGTGGTATCTACGAACACTACCTTCTCGTTAGACCATATCCCAGTCTGCGAATTTTGTTCGCAAGCCCCAGTCTTCGGGTTCCTGGTATCTTGCAAAGTCCTTTCATGGCCAAGATTGGAGGTTCGAATCGTGTTCGCGAAGAACTGACACAAGCATTGGCAGATGGCCGAGGTGTCACTGCTAAGGTCAAATGGGTATCAAAGTCTGACTTGGAGGGTAGAAACAGGTGGATCCACTGCACGCCCTTGATCGGAAGCAATGGTGCCATTGGTGTCTGGATGATTGTCATTGTGGATGATGAGGCGTCGACTTCCGCCGACAAACGATTTAAGATGGCTCCTCCTGTGGATCCCAAATTCGGGCGTTCTATTCCTGCCCATAAGGATGATACCGGTAGTCTCCGAGATTTCGCCATGATGAATGGATCAAGACGTCGGAATGGAAGTATACGTGATAACGGCAGCATCCTAAGCCGCCAAGAGACGGAGAGAAGTGCCAGTCCGTACTCCTTGAGAATCTAGGTGGGGTAGAGACAAAGATGATTGTACGAGGAAAAAAAAGGGGTCCAATGGTTTTAGGGTGGTAATCTGTTTCACTAGCCTGGGTGGTAATTTGTTTTTGGGGCGGCTGTTGCTCCATGTCTGGTTTGGGCATGGGAATGGAACGTGTTATACCACATGGCGTTAATGGCTGCTATTTATCTTGCTATGATATTTTTCTTTGCTGGGTGCTATAGGGCAGAACATACGGAGTGGGCTTAGCCTTATGTACAGATAGAAAGCTCCATTCACATGGAAGAGAACGTAACATCTCTTTTGCAGATACTAGACTAATACATGCTTATTCCTCACAGTTTGTGGATTTCTACATGTTCCGTATAGTTGGCCTACTGTCGACTTTTAACTTGTAGGTACATTTCTACTCATTTTGCTCGTCTCTATCAGTGGCTGAGGCTCACATCAGAGGGCTCGCTTAGGAAAAGGGGCGAATGCTGCTGCAGTCCTGTGTCATAATATCACTACCGGTGGTTTCCAGTAAATAGGTAAGCGGTTCGTAAAGGGGATAGAATCACATCTTGGGGGGGGGACAATACATGTACGGAATACTTGAAATCGTCATCCTATTCTCATTACATCACCTCCCAATTCCTTCAACACACCAGCTCTATGTACAATTGTTCAACTACATCCCCCTCCTGACAACCTGCGTCGCATTCTTACTCCCACTGCCCCCAACATTGCCATACACAATCCCATCCTCACTCGCCTGCTCAGCCCATGTACTCTTCAACCCCCAAACCTCCACCCCAACCACAGTCTCCTCATTCACCCCCGCCGCTCTAATCTCAACCGTATCCAGCACTCCCTCCGGATAGAACGTCACTGTCCCACTACTCCTCCCACCATCCAAAAACACCTCCAATATACTCCTATCAATTACCCCTTCGAGCGTGAACGTCCCGTCTGGATTAAGCACATTGCCGACGGAGAATTTGTCCGTGAAGAATGGGTTGGTCTGAGAGAATCCGAGGACGTTGGACCGGGAGAGCCAGAAGGGGTTGTCGCCAGAGAAGTAGAAACCGCCGGATACGGACTCGCGGGTTGCGGAGGAGGAGAATGTGAAATTGAGTGTCCCTGTGGCCTGCGCGAGAGGGGGCAGGTTGGTGACGTTGACGCGGAAGTACAATGCGCCACTGGAAACGGAGCTGTAGTCTGCAAGGAGGCTGGAGTTGCCGAGGGAGGAGTTGGTGATGAGGGGTGAGGGGAGGAGGATGGGTGAGAGGTCGTAGGGAGTGCTGATTAGGGCCCAGCCGGTTCGTGTGGCGTTGGAGACGAGGTAGGAGCGTCTGGGTAGGCCCATGGCGGAGCGCCAGCCTTCTTGGGGGCCGGTGGGCACTTGTTGGGCGTATTGCCAGTTGGAGGACCATGCTGTGAGGGGTATTAGTGGTACTGATATCAGTAGGCAATTCAGGAATGTGTGATATGAGGTATGTGAGGGAGAAAAGGAGGTGCCAACTTGGGCCTATGGAAACGAAATCGATGGTGAGGTAACAATGAGCGAGGAGAAGCGGGGAAAGCAAATGGGAACTTGACATTACTTACCGATGAAAACAGGGTCTGCATCTTCAGGCAATCCATAGAAGAACTGCCCAGCATAACTATCCTTCCCGAAATCCGCAATCCTCGCTGCTCCGTCCACAGCTTCAAAATGCGTGCCATTGAAAGATCCAGGGAAATACTCCGTGATCGAACCACCGAGCGGTGCACCTGGATTGATACTGATAGCCAGAAGCCACATGGAGTCTCCACCCAGAACAGGCATGGATACTAAGTTCGGGCATTCGTATTGCAGGCCGAGAAGACCGTGGTGTGTGAAGTTCGAGGCGTGAGTCCACGATTTGAGATCGGGGGAGATGAAGATCCCGATGACGAATTCTTGGGAATACGCGATCACCATCACCCAGTGGTCTTCATACCAGATGACTTTCGGGTCACGGAACTGGTTTGATGGTGGAGAAGCACGCAGGACCGGATTAGAGCTGTAGTTCGTGAAGTTGTAGCCGCCGTCGAAGGAGTAGGCGATCTCTTGCGTCTGCTCGGCTGCGGTGTTGAGGGTGTAGATTGCTACTACGCCGTCGGTCTGGTTGGGGAAGAAGCCGGATGTGTTATTGGTGTCGATCACGACGCTGCCGGAGAAGATCTGGGAGTCGGGCGTGGCGAAGATGGCGATTTTCTCGTTTTGCCAGGTGTAGAGGTCCTTAGATGTTGCGTGGCCCCAGTGTTGGTTGCCGGCTACTGTTGAGGTTGGGTTGTCTGGTCTGGGTGTGAGAATGGAGTGTTTCTGGTGATGAAGGGAGAGGGTATTTACATTGATAGTAGAGATGCCAGGTTCCATTGGCATCCAGGAAACACCCGTTTGGGTCATTCATAAAATTGGCGGGCGGCGAGAAGTGGACTTGTGGTCGCCATTGACCGTTGTAATCACCTGCTGGCGAATTAGTATACGTTTCGTTGAACATCTTGGACAGAAGAGGGAACGAGCTGAGAGCAGGCTTTCTGAGATTACACATTTCGTAGAGAAGAATTACGGACCTGGAATAGGTGCATCTGTAGGAACTCCAGCATCGAATGCTGTAGTTGTTGCAGGAGTAAGAGAAGTTGAAGCATTCTGTGCAAGTGCGAAAGCAGCAAAGGCAAGACTTAGGAGCAACATGATAATTAAGATCTCCTGGCTTGGGCTCTTATGAACTGCAGGGACACTCTTGAGAGGGGATGAAGCAACAGCTTTATAGCTTTCCAACGGCAAGTCCTTGCCTTCCCGGTCTAATGAGCAGTCCTCTTCCGTTGCAGTAGTTTGCCAGATTAACTTCTGACTTTTCTTCCTTCTCCTCATCTGACCAGGAACCGTATGGTATGACGGGGTTTACCAGGGAGCGGCCACTTGACAGCTCCATCTCCAGTCTCCAGATCCCCCTCGCTGGTAGCTTCTGCGGGGTTCTGGTACGGAGCTTTCACCAGTAGGAAAGTTCGGGAGGATTGAGAAGCGGGGAGAAGTGGGAGGAGCGGCTCTAAGAGCATGCATGTAGACGTCGATGACATGGACTCGTCGGACCGAAAGTCTCGAGATAGTAGTCGTCGGCCCTCCTGTCGTGCTGCAAGTGTCCTAGTGGGAGAATGCCGGGTGAACTACACCGTCATCACGGCTGCATTTTTCGGTTGAATTATTTTATCCCATCCCCAATTCATGACAAGGAACTGACTGGCAGTCGATGCCGAAAAGCTTGGCGAGTACGAGGCTGCGGGTGGCGGGATTTAGAGCTACCGTCAGCAGCACCAGCAGTCAAGAAGAGTAGAGCATCCAGGTTTGATTGTCTGGTAGGAGTCCAGCACTTTCACTTCAATTCTGAAACTCATAACAGCGGCAACAGATCCAGAGACCCCATAATAAAATGTCGCGATGTTGTGTTGTTTTGAAGTCTCACAAATTCCCTCTCGTCTACCGTAGCCGTACCTCTCTTTACGCGCTCGAGACAAGCTCATCCAATCATCCCATCTCTGCGACCCCCTGAGTTCAGCTTCGACCACTCGGAAGACGACCTGTCGCGTCTTCTCATTCATAACAAAGAGCCACAGGGGGAGAGAGGGACGAGCCGATGAAACGGTTATTACTGGATTCGGTATTTGTTTTGATCTGGCCTTGCATTGACATGAGTCCTGAGGACCAGAGTCGCGATGTAGAGCGCGACGTGAGGTCTCCTTGAGGGTCTCTGGTAGCTGCACTATGGTGGAGAGGGATATCGAGCGTGGTTTGGCACTTTCTGAACTCAGAACTGTATTCATTCATTCTCTCTTCATAATTGCAATTCCGCAACCTTATTACAACCGTTTATATCTGGTGGTTGTTCTGGCTGGCTGGCTGAAAAGTGAAGTCCAACGTGAATTGCGGCAGCTGGCGTCGCTTAATTCGGTCTAGCGCGCTCCGGAATTCGAGTTCACGACCTCTCTCCTTACCATTGTCGAGCTCCCGTTTGGACGACAGCAATAACAACGCCCAATTCAACCTCTCGCGGATTACGGCTGTTGCGTGTGGTGGAGGACTCTTGCAGGCAATCTTGCAGAGAATGCAATCGTGAAGAAGGCTGGAGGGAACAATTATCACCGCTGGGGTTGAATACAGAAGCGATTGCGGTGGCAGGGCAACAATTGATTGTCAATAACAACATCTCTCGAACACCACGATCAGTGCGCATCACGACAAACTTGCATCATTCAGAGCTTCGAACCTTTTTGGGCCGTCTACTCGCCAAGATCGAGTCACCAACGGCTGTAGAGCAGCGCCAGACTTGAGATCGAGCTCCGAACGGATTATCGATTCTGCAACCCCCCCGAAAAACAACACCATGGGGGCCCAGGAAGAGCTGTTCACCTCTGGAATCTCTCGAGCGCATATTGCGAAAGCCTCAAATGCTCTCAATACGCCGCCTGTAGCTACTCCACCCCGCAGTGCGACCCCCCCTCCAGCGGGTGAGAAGAGGAAGTCAGATCGGAAGCCGGCAGAGGAGAATGCGCGATATGGAAGAGCTTCTGGAACACCTGGTGCTTCAGCGGTCGATGCGAACGATTTGAGTAAGGCCCTTTTGAAGGAGTTTGAAGATGCTGGAAGGCCTCGAGATGTAACGCCTGGAGGAAGCCCAAGCAGGAAGCGGCAACGGGTATATGGTGACAGGTGAGCGCAAATTCTTTCTGTGGAGAAAATGGCAAGGACTGGAAGCTGCAAGTTGGGAGCAGAAGGCGGATGTGGGAGTGCAAGGCTATGGACCAGATGTGACGAGATAGACAGCCTGCTTTGCATTCACTGCCTTCCCAGTCTCAGCTTTGTGAATTGGATTTGGGACCGAACAAATGCTTACTATTACAGATTCATCCCGAACCGAGAAGGACAGGATCTTCAAGCCAGCTTCAGTTTACTTCATGACGACGGATCACCGGCAACCCCCTCCAAGCAGAAAAAGCGTACCCCTCATGGCGAGCTTCACTTTCAAAAGAGTAAGCAAGACCTCAAATTCACGCTTTGAAACATTCACTAATTCAAATCTTGCAGCCGAGGAAGCAAATCGGACATTTTCAACCTTGCTACGTCATGAAATTTTCGATACAACTATCCCACAACCTACACCTCCAGATCTTTCGCCAGATCCTACCCTATTACCATCCTCTCACTCGACTACCATTCATGACCCGACACGATCACATACACCTCCTAATAATTCATCTAATACATCGCTCCCAGCCTCAATGACACCCTCGACTCCCCACAAAAATCTTTTTACATACATGTCACCGAGACATCACACCAATATTGCCGGACATCCCACACCTTCAAGGACGCCCCAGAGCCGGCATGGACCGCATCTTGACTCCAGGTCAGAGCTTTACAGTCTATCCCCTGTACGACTTGGTAGCCAGCAGATGTTGTTAAGCCCGAGAAAACAACCCCGTGCTGTGAGCAAAGTGCCCTACAAAGTCCTGGATGCACCGGATTTAGCAGACGATTTCTATCTCAATCTTGTAGACTGGGGTAGTAGTAATGTGCTTGGTGTAGGACTTGGAAGCTGTGTCTATATGTGGAATTCACAATCTGGTCGAGTCAATAAGCTATGCGAGCTCCAGGATGATACCGTTACCAGCGTGTCTTGGATTCAACGAGGCTCACATATTGCTATCGGAACCGGGAAGGGATTTGTGCAGATATGGGATGCCGAACGAGTACGGCGGCTGAGAACCATGACTGGCCATACAGCACGAGTTGGAGCTCTCGCTTGGAACGATCATATCCTCACTTCCGGCTCCCGTGATCGACTAATATACCATCGGGATGTTCGAGCACCAGATCAATGGCTTCGGAAACTTGTTGGGCACAAGCAAGAAGTCTGTGGGTTACGGTGGAATTGTGAAGATGGTCAACTTGCGTCTGGTGGTAACGACAATAAGCTGATGGTCTGGGACAAGCTGAACGAGACTCCTCTCTGGAAGTTTAGTGAGCACACTGCAGCTGTCAAAGCAATTGCGTGGTCTCCTCATCAACGTGGGCTCCTTGCATCTGGAGGCGGAACAGCAGATCGCAGAATTATCTTCCACGATACGCTGCGCGGCACCGTCGTCAATGAGATCGATACCGGCTCCCAAGTCTGTAACCTTGCATGGAGCAAGAACAGCAACGAGATTGTCAGCACACACGGCTACTCCCAAAACCAGATCGTAGTATGGAAATACCCCAGCATGAGCCAAGTCGTCAGCTTAACTGGGCACACCTACCGTGTCTTGTACCTAGCCATGAGTCCTGATGGACGAACAATCGTAACTGGCGCAGGCGACGAGACTCTACGCTTCTGGAACGTTTTTGGTAGGAAACCTGGGCAGAGAGAGGAGGGTGATGCAGGGGGTGGAGGAAAGCTTGGAGATTGGGGTGTAATTAGATGAGGCATCATTGTTCGAATCTTGGCTTTGCACGCATGGCTGTCATCCACAACATAGATGGTGGAGTTTTATCATCAGGGCAAGGAAGTGGGGCAGAGAGGGAGGCATGGAGTGATATTTCGAGCAAGCATGACTGGCGTTTTCGGAATGTGCTAATACGGTACGGTACTGGAACAATGGGGTACATTGTGGGACACGGTTCTGGTTCTGGTATGGGCTACATTACGCATTTTCACGAAATAAGCGAGCGAGTGAGCGGCAAGGCGGAATGGGCTATTTTTTGGGATCATTTGCTGGTTGCTTCTTGCTTTTGCGTACAGACTGAGCAGGAGCAAAGAGCAGAACATATGTGTGCCACCGTCGCTTTCGTGTTGTATCATGAGGCTGGCTGGTTGGTACGGTGGCTAGATGGATGCATGCATGGACTCATGAAAATGTTCTACGCTGGTAGCTAGACGGACTTTGTATTGTGCAGCTGCTCTGCAGTCGCTAGCTCGTGAACCATAGGGCGTTGCGAACGTAATTAATCTCAACTACCTAGAGATGATGCATTCTGAGCTCCCCTTGTTCAAACGCGCGCGGGTGAGAATGTGTGATTTATCATTGAGCCAAAGTCAAAGTGGTTGATAAAACATCACAATTAATTGCTATTCCTTTCATTCATTCTTCATCGACAGACTTAAGCGAAGAAAACAAAGACGCCGTGGTATATCCTCCCTTCATGCTTTACTCATTGCCAAAAACCCAATCGCACCAAAACCATAGCAATATAATCATCAATAACAATCGTCGAATGATAGCCCGCTTCGTAGAAAGAAAATGTACTATGCCTACTCGGGGAATGAGGAGGAGTGAAAACAACCCAAGGATGTAGGAACAGACACTCAAAATAAAGCGAGGGCGGACCCCGATCATTGCGGTAATTCGCCAATCTTCCGCTCCCGAGCCACGTCTTTCGCTCCTCCATCCATGTCCATAGCAGAGCTACCTCCTTGATCGTTCAAGAGCGGGATTCTATCCACGCTCCTACTTCTTGCATGGCTTTTGTCCTCACCATCACTCTCCAGCACAGCGCCTAATTCAGCACCTCCATCCGGCTTCGGCGTCATCAGCGGTGAAGTCATCATGTCAGGACTAGTCTGCCACTTCAAGACCTCCTTCTTCATAGCCTCCAGCTCATTCTGAAAGCGCTTGCCAAACACATCGATATAATATGTCGCACCATTGTACACGGACCAACAGAACACCGCCATCAGGAAACTGGCCGATGCGTAGCGGTACCAGAACCAGAGCGGGCACGGTAGCATAGTGGCGACAGCGTATGAGTATTGGATCAGCATGAATGCCGGTTCTTGCAGCGAGTCAGGAAGTGAGAGAACGAGCTTGCCGATCCAGGCCTTGGAATAGGATTTCCGGAGCCAGGTGAAGGATGTTGGGCGGCCGGCTGCAATTTTCTCACGGCGCCTGACGGTAATCAAGAAGTGGTAGGAGAGTTGCCAGACTGCGTAGGGGATGGTTGACCAGAGCGTCATGGCTAGGAGACCGTAATGCGTCTTGGAGCCTGGTGGAGAGGTCTTGATTGTCCAAATTGCGGGGAAGCGGTCTTGCTGGTAGGCTGGTGTGATGAGATGGACCAAGCAATGAAGTGTGACGCAGGGCATGATGTGGATGAATAGACTGGTGACTTTGTCGAAGCTATGGAAGACCATGCTATTCCTCCACATTGCAATCGCGATGGCGTTATTTCCGAATGCCAGGCAGTAGGTACTGATGAACAGACGCTTGGAGTTGGGGAAGAACCAAATTGTCAAGACGCACATGAAGTTTACAAAGTAGCAGAGATCAGCTAGGAAGTAATGGTATCCCCGCTTGTGGTAGGTGTAGTATCGAATAGGCATGAAGTAGAGGAGTTGAGCCGTGTACCAGTAGTGGAAGAGTTGAGGATATCCTCCGATGAGGTATCCGCTGATAAGGACATTGAGGACACCGCAGATGAAGGCAACTTTTTCGCGAGCTGTGACGAGCTTCGTATCATTCCACCGTCTCCCGAGCCTGTCGACATTTTCGCGCATCTTTTTCCTGTATCTGTCCAACTGCTCATCTGCCGTAGGTACCCGTCTCCTCCACTGCTCTACCACACGATCTTTGGCATAGCTGCCTCGTGTCTTCAAAGCATCTCTTTGTTTTCGAACCTTATCGGTTTGTGCTGATATATTCCGCTGGAGCTTTTCCAGCTGCTGAGGTAGAGCAAAGTTGTCCAGCAAGTCGAAGACGGTGAGTCGCTCAAGTGGGGGAAACGCTTCCCAGTCCTCCTGATATGACGAGCTTCCTGAGAAGGATGGATTTCGTGAAAGTCGCGGACTGCCTGGAGTTGAAGAGGACATGACCGGTGTTTTGCTTCCATCTGGCGGCGAAGAGCCCGTTGAAGCGCTCTGAACGCGAGTCAACTCTGGCGATAACCTGCCACTGTCTAGGACTTGGTCGGAGCCTGGTATGGGGATCGGTTCGGACATCTCAAATATCGTGCGGGTGTGAATGGTGGATGACGAGACTCCAAATGAGACCCTTCGCAGAAGACTTCCTCCTCTTAGCACTAAGCCGTCAGCCATGAGTACGGTATTGCTTTCAAATCATATAGATGGAAGACTGGAAGGAAATTGCCTTTATACACGAGAGCCATATGCATGAGTAACTTACCTCGGAGTGGGATCTGAGTAAGGTTGTCGTTCTAACGTTAGTAGGCTGCTCAAGTGATCAAAGGCACAACAGCATATGCCCAAAATGTGGAGTGGCTCGAGTCAACAGCTGAAGGATTGATAAGAGAGGCTAGAGCGAGTGATACTGCGTCGTAGAGGAGATAGTTGCGCGTGGGTGAGGGCGAAGCTCTACGCGTAAGTGGTTGGAATCGCGCAGTTGAAAGGTCGTGAGGGAATGGTTGGCTCAGGATCGTCTACTGGGCTTGCTTTGGAGTCGAGGTTCCGCGGATCATGCAGAACGTTAGATCAAAAACCCTGTCTCTTCTTATTAGAGGAAAAAGATATCTGTGTGGATCCTCAGATGAAAAAATCGTGGTTGGGACTGTATTGAGACATGTGTCATGGAAAGGAAAGTCACAAGCTGGCAAGGTTTCATTCTGGAGCTCTCGCAGACCTCCGTCATAGTACAGCGCAATCCCCATAAGTCTCGGACGGCCCGCAGATTTGCCGAGATACAACACGTGATTCTACTCATTCATGTCAAGCGCGACCTCTTGACGCGATCGCGACTCCCGATACCTTTCCCTCCTGGCTGCATCAACAACTCCTCGCCTTCGATAACGTCAGTTTGAACGAGTTCAAGATCTGGAGTTTCGCGTGGCATATCAATGCGCTCGAGCAGGCCAATCTCTCGATTATAAACACTTCGATCCAAATTCTCCTCCACGCGCTCGCCCCTCTTTCAACGACGCAAACGCGTCAAATTCACGATGGGAAAGTTAATACGTCTGGAACTCTTCAGTAAGTCGGTCGCATGCAACACTTAATACCTAAGCTAACAGTTATATAGATTTCAAGTCCTACAAAGGCCATCATACTCTTCTCTTCGGCGATTCCTACTTCACTTCGATCATCGGCCCCAATGGCTCCGGAAAATCCAATTCGTAAGTGATGGAGGCGCATCCGGCATTCTAGGTACTAATATCAAGCAGCATGGACGCTATCTCCTTTGTCCTTGGTATCAAGTCGTCCCATCTTCGCTCCGCGCATCTCAGAGATCTAGTCTACCGTGGCCGCGTTTTGAAGACTTCGAAGATCAACGATGATGGTTCTGCGGCTGCTGCAAATGGCAACGCGAATGGCGACGGGGAGGCTCTAGATGAGGAGACACAATCCCAGCGCCCTGGTCGCAATGATCCAAAGAGCGCGTGGGTGATGGCCGTTTACGAAGATGATGCTGGTGATGAGCAGAAGTGGAAGCGCACAATCACCAACCAGGGATCGAGCGAATACAGAATCAACGAGCGCGTGGTCACTGCACAGCAGTACAACGAGTCGTTGGAATCCGAGAACATTCTGATCAAAGCCCGGAACTTCCTAGTCTTCCAGGGAGACGTTGAGGCAATCGCATCGCAGTCGCCAAAGGATCTTACCCGACTGATTGAACAGATTTCAGGCAGCTTGGAATACAAAGCCGAATATGAGCGCCTGCAGGAAGAGTCCGAACAAGCTGCTGAGAATCAGAACTACAACCTTCATCGACGCCGAGGCATCAATAGCGAGATCAAGCAATATCAGGAACAAAAGAAGGAAGCCGAGGCATTCCAAGCGAAGGCAGACGAACGCGACGATGCGATTGTCACTCATATTCTGTGGAAGTTGTACCACTTCCAGCGCGTCATGCAGGAGTCTACCGCCAGTATCCAGGAACATCAAGAGAATCTGAAGGAATATCGACGAGGTGTCGAGAAGTATGAGAAAACTCTCGATGAAGCACGTCAAGCTCAAAACAAGGTCAGTAAGGATGTCGCCAAGGTAGAGAGGAGTATCAAGAAAAAAGAAAAGGATGTCGAAGCAAAGGAAAATGAGTTGGTACCGATTGACGAGAAGGTCGATATCTGCAACAATGAAATTGAGAAGATCCGGCGGAGGATTGAGAGCGTCATTCAGGATCGAGATCGTCAAGTCGCGGCAATCCAGAAGACGAAAAAGGATTTGGCGACAGTCGAGAAAGCCGAAAAGCAATTCGAGCTCCAGTGGCAGGAAACCTTGAAAAAGCAGGGTAAACAGCTTAGCGAAGCCGATTTCAAAGAATACAACAATCTCCGATCCCAGGTTGTTGCCAAGACTGCAAGTAACCAGTCCAAGTTGGACAATCTGGTCCGACAAATGAAGACGGATGAGGTCACTGTCAATAGTCTCAGGGGAAAAGTCGAAGCCCTTCAGGCTGCAGTTGAGAAATACGAGGCTGAAGTTGCTTCTATCAATGAGCGAAAGGAAGCCACCAAGCTCTCTGTGAAAGAAATTTCCAACGACATCGACGCCAAAAAGAAGGAGTTCAATCACATTCAGTCTGAACGTGTCCGGATTAATCAGTTGCATACCGAAAAAGAAGAAAAACTTCAGGCGCTTATGAAAACGATCGACGAAGCAAATTTTGGCCGGAGACAAAACGCAAAGGAGCAGCGGACCAAGGACACAATTGTTGCACTCAAGCGACTGTATCCTGGCGTTCGTGGTCGTATCGGTGATCTGTGCAAACCGAAGCAGAAGAAATTTGAGGAGGCCGTCAGTACTGCGCTGGGTCGAGACTTTGACTCTGTAGTTGTCGACACAGAAAAGATTGGCACAGAATGTGTACAGTATCTCAAGGACCAGCGTGCCAGCCCCATGACATTCATTCCTCTCGACAATATCAAAGTTTCTGCTCCAGACGCCAATCTGAAAGGCCTGACCAAGGCTCGCCTGACAATCGATACTATTGACTTCGATTCTTCCTTGGAACGAGCCATGGCATATGCATGTGGGAGTTCGATTGTTTGCGACGATCTGCCAACTGCAAAGGACATTGTTTATAGAAAACACATGCAGGTCAAAGCCGTGACTTTGGAAGGATTCGTTATCTACAAGGACGGACCGATGACTGGTGGTCGTCTTCCTGAGAACAAAGGCAGCAAGCGGCAATTTGGAGACGACGAGATTGAGAAGCTCAGAACCCAGGCTGAGAAGTTCCGTGAGGAGATTGAGGCACTTCCTAAAGTCAACCGGAGAGGCATAGCAGAGGAGACCCTTCAGAGTGACTTGGGTGCTCTTGAACAGCGTCTAGCTTATGCTAAAAGTGAGCTGGCTGCGTTTGAGCAAAATCTTGCCAGCAAGAAGAAGGAATTAGCCAACCAACAACGCCAACTTCGGGATATGAAACCCAAGCTCGCAGAAAAGCAAGGTGAGCTTGAGAGCATCACGGATACCGTAAATGAGTTCAAAGAAGCTGTTGCCAAGGTCCAAGACCAGATCTTTGCCGGATTCTGTAAGCGGCTGGGATATTCCGACATTCGTGCCTACGAAGCTCAACAGGGCAGTCTAGAGCAAGAAGCAGCCGAAAAGAAGAACAGTTTCGAGGTGCAAAAACAAAGATTGGCTGGTCAACTTAGGTGGGAATCCGAGCAGCAAAAGGTGACAGATTCTCGAATCAAGGTAATGGAGGATCGTGTCGAGACTCTTGAGCAACAGATTGAAGAGTTTGGCAGCGAGAAAGAAACCCTCGAAAATGCCATTGATGTCGATAGAGCACAAATTACAGAGCTCGAAGATGAATTGCACAAGTTGAAGGAGAAACTTGCGGCGAAGAGTGAAAAGGTAAACCAGGCGCGCAACGAACTGCAAAAGCGAAGCAAGGAGATTGACAGCCGGACAAAGGCTATCGCATCCTTGGAGACTGAAGTACAGCGTAACGCGTCTGGTAGGTACGCCTTGCTACGACGCTGCAAGCTCGAGCAGATTGCCATACCTTTGACGGAGGAATCGCGGAAACTTGACTCGCTGCCAGTTGATGACAACGTCCTCCAAACCGACCCTGATGCTATGGATGTGGATGACGAAGATGAGGAGGCGGCCGGGGAAGCAGTCAAGGATTACGGTATTGAAGTCAGCTTCGAAGATCTTGAAGAGGATTTGAAGAAGGCAAGTTTACTAATCGTTCTCTTTGATTCATTGCTGATATTTTTGGTAGCCTGATGAAGAGGAGGTTGAAGAACAACTCCTGCAGCGAATTACTGATCTGAGTTCGGAACTCGAGAAACTCAATCCCAATATGAGGGCTATTGATCGCCTTGACGGCGTTGAAGCTCGTCTCAAATCTACCGAAAAGGACTTTGAGGATGCTCGGAAAGCAGCGAAGAGGTCGAGGGATGCTTTTCAAGAAGTCAAGGAGAAACGATTTGATCTTTTCAACAAAGCCTTCACACATATCTCCGAGCAGATTACCCATGTGTACAAGGACCTCACACGATCTTCGACTTTCCCTCTAGGAGGTCAAGCATATCTTGATATTGAAGACAGCGACGCGCCCTATCTTTCAGGAATCAAGTACCATGCCATGCCTCCTTTGAAGCGTTTCCGTGATATGGAGCACCTTTCTGGTGGAGAAAAGACAATGGCAGCCCTTGCTCTTCTATTCGCAGTTCACTCATATCAACCAAGTCCTTTCTTCGTACTTGACGAGGTTGATGCTGCTCTTGACAATGCCAACGTTGAGAAGATCAAAAACTACATTCGGGAGCACGCTGGCCCTGGAATGCAGTTCATTGTCATTAGTTTGAAGACTGGCCTTTTTCAGGGTAGTGAGAGCTTGGTCGGTGTGTTCAGAGACCAGGAGGCCAATAGCTCGAAGACTTTGACCCTCGACGTAAGTTCATTGCACCATGAAGTGTCATCGACATACTGACTCTTTCTCAGCTGCGTAAATACGTCTGAATATTACTTTTCAGTGGGATTCCGTTCACGATCAAGGAAGGAATTTGGCAATCTTGCTGGCAGGGGCAACCCGTTGGCATCAAGCATATAGCATGGAGGAGGATTCGCGATGAAGGAGGAATGTGATGTATATGTTGGATGTGTGTGGTTCTACTTGGGGTTCAGAGCTAGGGATTTGCTATGCAGCTCTGCTGCACATGATGCATGGCTGCTCCGCTCACTGGAGAGATGAGACTGCGAGGAATGATTCGTCTTGATTTGCTACCATGACCCGTGGGCTACTATTGCTCAGCATGTGAATTTTACCATGTCCCTCTTCCAGAGTCGCATCCCTCGCCAAGTGGCACTGTCTTTTCTCTGGAATTCATGTTCCTATCTGCCGTGGTGCAATCACAACATTTCTTTCTTTCGTTGGCACCTGCATGAACTGTCGTTGCACGGAGAACTAGTGATAGGGTTGACGACTCTACTTTCAGGCTTGCATGGCTCAGCGTGGTTCAAATCGCGTCGACGTTATCGGTAGCCCGTGTGCTTGAAAGGTTGACTCGCAGCGGAACGATCCTCGGCGATTTTAGCTCAAGCTTAACGCTGGCCAATTCATCGCTGACCTGCTAATTCAAGGTAGCTTCCAAAAGTACCACGGCTTTGAAAGACACATCCATAGCAGTAGTATAGTTTGCTTTTTAGAACTGTCCCTAGTCACAACTTTTCAGCTTGATGGTTCTTATTGAGCCCTCTAACTTGCATGTTTCTCGCGATATGCGAGTCGCCCCGCCTCTACAGATCTTGTAGACTGAGCATTAAAGCGGCTGATTCTAGAAATCGTGAATACAGATCGTGCGTGAACACAATATGCCCGGACTGGCTTTGCGGTGCGCATCGCTCTTTAGGCGTTCTGCAGCTATTGGCATGTTTGATGTCGCTCATCGGCAAGACCAGACCAACGGAGCCCTTGTTCACTATCATCGCTCTCCGCAAAAATAAGAAGGAAAAGATACTGCTAAGGTCCAAGGGGGAATACTGTTCACAGAGTCAGAATACATTTCGCTCAGAGGGACGCGAGATAAAGGCTGTTCTGAATCCTCGAAATTGTGTGCATCTCATTTAGATAGACAGTGTACGGTGGCATTTTGATCTGACTACTAAAAACAACGATGGATCAAGTTGAACGTGGTTGTTGTGGCAGCATCAGCCTAAAGAGACGAAACTTGACGTTCATGGTCTTGCGTGGTGAGGATGAAGTTAAGTGCATGATGGCTGTCACAAATCTCACTGACCCGTCTTGGTAAAAATGGCAGTAGGATATTGTTACCTTGCATTAAAAAAATTATATTTACTATGTTGCGGAAGATCCGAAAGATTAAGATAATCGATTTGTGTCTGAAAATTTCTCTAGGCACATATGACTGACTGTCTTTTTAGGATCTGGGTTTCACGAGTCATATTCCTGTCATAGCTTGATAGTCAACCAGCATCATATCTTTTACTTCGGGCGGATATTGAACAAGTATCTTGGATAATCAACGCGTTATTCGAATTAATATATACAATCCATTACCGCACTTTCTCGCGTATTTACCGAGTGACCCCTCTTTGTTGACTTGGTAAGTCATGCTAGCAGAGAAATTTATTTGCAACGGACTCACCTCCAAATCTCGATACCTACCTAGGTCTTCAAAGAAGGTGTGTACGATGCATCGACCTGTCAAATGAATAAGTTTGAAGTGAAAATAGGTTTCTGGCGATAGGTGTGTCGAATCTCAGGGGGAATTGTATTCAGGCGGGGTTGACTGCTTCTAATTTACTTGGAGAGACGAGCCTAAGAAAAGTCATAAAATTCAGATGATTTAATGAGGCACATGCCACAGCTTCCCTCGTCAGTCAGCAACTTATATGCGATTCTGTAGATCAATAATGCACCGCTACTCTGCGTAGCAAATATCAATTTGTGTAACTTTCCCTCACTCGCCGCTTCATCAACCTCGACAGAAGCTAATGCCAAGAAACTCACTGGTCTCCTCGAAGAAATCACAATTTACTCTTTTGATCTTCTTACCACACTTTAAATCTTTCCACCAGACACATCTTCCTATCCATCTTCTTCCTGCAGCCCTTCAGCTCCCCCAAACCTGTTGAGCCCAGGCTCAGCTTCTATCTGAGACACTGTAAATTCTCCGATGCAGCCACTTGCATCCCGCACCTATCACCTCGACCCCCTCCTTCCAGCACGCTCTCGGGAAGCATTTTCCTGACGTGCAAGGCCATGATTCATGACGTGTTTGCGATCAAATCGTATGTTTGGATGTCACTGAAATGAGACAGGACATCGAGATGTCGTGCATTGTCATCTCATGCAGGGCTTATGATCGATCTCCACCTCGTCGGCTGCGGATCAGAATCGGACGAACCGGTATCAACAAGGCTGTTGATCTATGCTTAATGGCGCAAAGAGTCGTACGAGATGCAGAGGTGTTGTGATTTCAGAGTTCAGCTTGGATCCGAGGGATCTGCTTCTAGCAATTTCTAGGCAAAGTTTCGAGATTAAGTGAGAATGCTTAGACTTTAGAAGTCTGGTAGCGAGGGGTCCGAGTGTATTGATTATTTTCTCCGTCTGGATGTGAAGGCAGTTTCGTTTGATGATGTTTATGCGGTTCAAGCTTGAAGTGTTTGGGGTTTGATGATCGAACCCGCATGATCGAACCGGCAGCCGAACGAACACCCAACTCCGAAAACGTCGACTTCTGTCTAGCAAAACAGATCTAGCGGATCCTTCTACATCTCTCCAATTCGGGCAGATATGGAAATTATAATTTCCAATAGATCAGCAGCGAGTATGCAGCGCAGCCAAGAATTGAAAGCTAAATTACAATGCGAGATGCTGCTGCGCACCATCCATTATCGGATTTGGACAACCGTGCAGCCTCTCCTTCCTCTCCCTTACAGAATCAACGACCCCCACTCCAATGCAAGTACCCGCCCTGATTTGACCTCGTTACCAAACTTGTGGTTTGCGATGTGCATCAGAAAAGTCGAATTACTGATAATTCGACTTGTGTGCTTCCTTGATTCGAGGTGTTTCTCATCAGCGCAGCGACTTCGAGTCATGGCTCTCGCGCTGCGGAACTTGCATCCATTTGACAGCTCGCTATCACTTTTTTGGATTGCTACATGAAACATGGCTTTTTCGGTTTTGACACCCGAATTGCTTGCTCGATTGTGGCTTGCTTGTTGGACCTGGTTCGAACTGTGTGGAAGGGCAGCTGAGAATACGAAGCCCAGTTCGCAAACTCGAGTCATGAAAGGAGGCTTTGTCGTTGGCTTGCAGGGTCGCTACCACACTTCTGGATTGCTACTTGCAACAAACATTGTAATCTCCCTCCCCCACGAGAGTGGATCTTCCTCTCATTCGAGGAGTTCTTCGAGCACAGAGCCTTTTCAGATCATAGTTTGATGAATCGCATGCAGTTTAAGATCTCGCTACCACTCTTTTGTACTGCTACTTGCAACAAGATTGTATCCTTCTGTTGGCCTCCAGACTTGTCCGCTTCCGAATTCCGGTTGTCTATCTGATACAGAGCTTTTCAAGGTCAAGCTTCTATGGGTCACCTCTTGCTTGCATGCTCCTACATGCCCGATACCACTCTTCTGGACTACTTCTTGAAATCTTTCCCGTTCTCGATTCTTGTACGTGGCCTTGCCCTCGCAAGACGTGTATCCCTTCTTGAAGCGGCTCGAGTCATGGCTGGGCAGTAGCACTGTCATATCTGACGTGTCGTATCGCGAAGTGCAACAGAAAATTTATTGTCTAAGATTTTGATTCGGTCTACGACATCTTCCGGTTGGCTTTTGTTTCAGCCTCAAGTCACAATGTAGAGCCTTCTCACACTTGGGAACATACCATCAATTACTTAGAAATTCAGCTCATCAACAGATCGATCGACTATTTCTCCTCTGAGAGGATTGCTTATGGAGCCAACTTTCAAATCTCCTCTTCCCAGAATGTTAATAAGATAGAGACAATTGGGTCGATGTTGGGCCGAGGTTGATATCTGTTGAGCTTGGATCTCCAAGTGATCCGAATCGGCCTCATCACCACACCCGATTTCCCCACAATCCACTACCGAACGACCAAAGTGCCGGAATACGACGTGCAACAGAAGTCTATTTTCCAAGTGATCGCCTCTGCAATATCCACATTGAAACTCAAATGTGGCCAATACGAGCGAGAGTCTGCATGGAGACGTGGTCCAATCAATTGCTTGCAGAGTTTGAGACAGCTTTGGATGCTCAATGTCTTGGAGGAATGAGAACACTTAAAATTTCCGGAAATAAGAAGATGTGCTCCAAGAAGTATGACGCATCCAGCTTTTTCAAAAGATCAAAGCGACATGCCAGCCTCTCACTTCAATGATGAAATTGTTTAAAAAGTCTCAATTCAGACCAGAAACATGCAACGGCAATGACGTGCCCAAATGCTCCCTCTGATCAAACATCAACTATCGTGGCTTAGCCACAATTGAGGCTGAAATGATTCAAAAAGAATGACATGTGCCTTCCAAAAGCCTACATGTAGACCTGGCACCACTCTGGCCTGATGAATGAAGCGAATGGACCGATGTCTGACTCTTTCTCTTCAGTATCCTTCCTAAACGAAGTCGAAGGAAGTCTGGACCCGGTGCGATTTGCAACAAAAGATTATGGAAAAAATAAGAGAAGGGAGAAAAGTGAGAAAGGAATCTGCTGATTGGCGTGTAAGTGAATTCACTGGACACCAAGGCGGCCGAGAGAGAAGGCATATTGCTGTTGCTCACTTGAGAATTCGTGAGAGTAGTTGGAGAACCACTCTTCAGGATCTCGAAGGACAAGGTCCGAGTATTGAAAATAATTGATACCACTGACAAGAATCCAGGCATGAAACTAGGGAATAGAAGCGAAGGGGGGTAAGACGAAGCTGGATACCCTCATCACATGCTCGTCACAAGCACAAGTAAGGAGACAGTCGACACAAATAATTGTCCGATCGAACCGGGAAGATACATAACGAGGCGGATCGGTTCCAAGTTTCTCGATCGCGACATGCAACAAAACTCGAGAGAGTCGAAAAAACGGCATCAAGCAAGATCAAGAAGTCGACACCTAGATCTTGACAAGGCGGGAGGTGGGAGGTCTGGAACCACGTCGTCAGTCGTGTGGCGAATCTAGATTTGAGCCTGCCACGAGAATGGCTGCGGCGCTGCGCCTGCGGCTAAGTACAGATCTGTACGTCGTATCGCACAATACCGAGATCCGGTTTGTGCTGTCGATCGTGTATGCGAGGTGATGTGAGTGGATGGAGCTAACTTCACTGCTTGTGATTGTAATTTATGATATGTGGCCTGCAGGTATGATATATATACCAAATCATACATCCGCACCCATGTAATCCCCGCTTGCTACCTCGACATCACATCTCGAGCCTTACCCCTCCACAACATTCTCTTCAACCTCCCACCCCTCCCAGGTCGGCTCGTCAAAACCATTCGGCCTACTCGCCCTCTCAAACCCAACCCTCAACCCTTCCACCGTGACCGGACTTCTACACCAGCAAATCTCCTCTCCAAACCCCTTACTGTATGCCCTCTGCATCAACTTCTTATCGAAAAGCTCTGGATGAACTCTCCGCATACTCTTCAACGCCCGGCCACCAACTTCATCAACACTATCCGCATGTCTCAGACCGAAGAAATCCTCATCATGTTCACGACGCACGCGCTCTTTGACATCTGGTCCGTAGAGTCCTAGACCGAGAAGGAAAACGTCGTATTGACAGAGACTGGTTCGCCCGATCCAACTGCCTCCTTCTGTGGCTCGCTTGTAAAGAGCCGTGAGAGCTGCAATGGCACCCATGCATCCGGTGCCGTAGTCGGACATGGGAAACGGAGGGACGACTGGCTCGTTTAACCCCATAAATTCGCCTTGTGCCCATGCTACGCCGGTGTAGCAGTCTGCGATTTGTTGCCAGCCTGGTCGACCTGCCATGTCGCCTTTGTCGCCGAAGCAGTCCTCTGCTACGTAAATGATGCCTTTTCCCCGTCCCTTCGTCAGCTCGACGAGCTGTTCTGGGCCGTATCCTAAGCGCTCCAAACTTCCTGGCCTGTATCCGTCTAGCACGACGTCGGCTGTTTGGAGGAGCTCTTCGAATGCTTGACGGCCAGCGGTGGTTTTCAAATCGAGATCGCAGGTGTGCTTACCGGTGTTACCGTCGACTTGAAAGAATGGCACGTCGGAGAGGTTGGGAGAAGTGACTTTGATTACTTGTGCACCGTATTCGGCGAGGGTACGACCAATCGCTGGACCAGCAATGATGCGGCAGAGTTCGAGGACGCGGATGCCGGAGAGAACCTGAGGTTTAGAGGAAGAGGAGCTTGGAAACGGAACTGGAGGAGAGTCGGCAATTTTGCGGACTTCCCAAGGTGGAGTTGAGAGAAGTGTTTGGCCCTATTGTTGGATTAGCTTGGATTGTCGAGGAGAGAGGATCATTTACATGGTTAGTTTGCTTGAATTCTTCCCACTTTATCACAGGTACACCTGCTTGTTTCTCCCTAGCATTCATCTTCTCCAATTCCGGAATGGTAAACTTCTTGACGTGGCTTTCGATCACGTTGATACATTCTTGGTAATCTGTCAAATCCGGTCGATGTGCTTCCAGTCCAATCATATTCAGCGTTTTTCCTGCTTCCAAAGATCCATGGATATGGTAGTATTCCCCTGGAATTTTGGTCTCATACAAGTTCGCCGACAGTCTTCGATATAAAATCGCCTGTGCCTGGAGTAAGTCGGTGTCTTGGCAAGTTAGAACATGTCACGCAAAAGCTTGGGAGTAGAGAACTTGCTCTTTAATTTTGATTTGACATTAGGATCCTGCTTTCCCATTCCCGCAATTGTAGCAATGTATGTTGAAAACAGGAAAGTAGCTGTCCGCTCCAGATCCACCTCAATTTTTCTCTTTTGGGTATCATCTGGAAATCTGAGGCGAGCAAGCGCTGCTACTGCACTTGCTTCCACCGACTTCAGAGCAACGGTTGCTTCGGTCTCTTTGAACGGGCAGGGGAAGTATATTTGAGTCCCATCTGTAGCGGTAGTCAAAGTGACATCCTCTAGGTGCTGTGCGAATTCCGGAGGGATTTGGTCCCCTGCGACTTTTCTCAGGGAGTTGGTGGCATATCTACTGCCGTCCAGCACTGAATAGGAGGCACGAATGCCGTTTCTGTAACCAACCTGATTATTGACGACCATGATGCTGTTGCGGACGCCACATTTGCATTGCCTTGACGGAGGGAGAGCATCATAGGTATCTGGGAAAGTATCGATGTATTTAAAGGCGGGTATGAGGTGAAAGCGGGCGGGTAATGCCTAGCTCTGACAATGGCGGAGGGGAAATTCGGACACGATCGACCACCAGCCGGGCTTGATTCAAGGGGTTCGAATAAAGATTACACTACCTGAAAGTAGCCTGGGCGATCGGGTTTGGCAGCGCACTTGGGGTGTTCCTACTTCGAAGCCGGGTACATGAGGTCAGTGCCCGGGGCATTATCCGATGAGGAGTCCCTGAAGACTCCACTGTGAGCTCAGCGTACGACATCGCTTCGACTCTACCGAAGGGGAGCTTTTTCAGTGAGGCTTGTGCTGAACGAGCAAAGCGGGAAAAGATCGCACACCGATTGGACTCGAAATGATATCTTTGGAAATCCGTCCGCGTCAAGATTGAGGGTTACATTGCATCAAGGAGGGGCAGCTTGGTGCTGCCGGAAACCCCACTTACAATCACGAGTAAATGTGCAACCGAGAATTGAACATCAACAAGCAATGTTGCATGCTATGTTGCACCAAATGACCGAAAATGGACAATCACCAGGATCGATCGATCGGATTAGCAAGCTTGGAAAGATTCTAAAGTGAAGCCCCTGACTATGCCTGTACCTGCTGATGGAAGCCGACGCAAGAGTCGGCAAGAGATTACAAAAAAAGGTAAGCCCTGTGTACTTGTTGAGCAATGAGCTGTGAATGAAATTTGAAAAGCGATTCTCTCTCGTATGGCTGCCATTTTGTGACGGGAAGAATCTCGATGTGCGGAGTCAACTGCTCAAGGGGCTTGGGCCGATACCCGTATCCTAATAACATACTTGCCAGCATCTGAAACACAGAGGCCTTTCGGTACCGTATTCTAGCTGGAAACCTAATAGACTCAATCTTTTCCAGGTTCTCTTTGCATCAAACCTTGCTTCGGTACTATCTTATTGTTGGCGTTGCGAGCCCTCGCTTATTTCCACTTGCTGCAGATATTGGTTATGACAATAAAGGGCACTGGTAAGGAATACCGAATACTCGAGTCTGCAGATGTCCGAGATGAGATGGCATCCGCTCTCAAGCCATATAAAATGCTGTTAGTGCTGCCACATAGTCCGTCGTAGGGGAATTGCTCGAACAATGAAGAAGTGAGGATGTCCACAAAGGAAGTGGAAATGTGAAGAGCCTTCATACTTTGTCGATTGAGACAGAATCCCTCAAATACACATCATTTTCTCAAAAGGTCAGCTGCAACTTGTGGCCATTAGATGTCCTATTCGGACTTTTGCAGGGCTTCACCTGGTGGTAGCAGGGAAGCCGCAGTCTGCCGTCTTTTGCCCCCATCGACTGCTGGTCTGTGACCTATCATTCAACATGGGGAGTCGCATCTCCAATGTAAGTCGCGATAATGAGTTGGAGAGTATAGGTGAAGGGAAAGCATGGGAGTGTTTGTGTTTGTTTTGTGTGTGGAGAGTCGGTGTGATTTGAAGTGCGGTAATGACTTTGCTTTTGACAGCCGATGTAGTGTCAGCCCAGGGCAGTGAACTGTTCCAGCTCAGGCAAGGGCGAGGCTCTCTCTCCAAAACCCATTACTTCACTCACTCCACTTGACTTGACGTCGCCCACCAGCAGATATCAATTGACAGTATCCATTGCCTTCTACTCTTCGATCCTGCTAAAATACACGACGATAAAACCGCCAGTGCTTCGGTCAGCAGACTGTCATTCGATATTGGCGTTGTCTTCTGTGCGCAGCCGACATCCGACAGACCTAAGTCGTATGTATTCCGGCTTCTCTCCGACCCCTCATCCGACTGTCTCCTTCACCCACCCGCTCTGTCGCATCGCATCGCACAGCAGTTGCTCAAACCGTCGATATCCCTACCTTGTTCGTTGACCGTTCGCACTGAGCCGTAGTGCCGCCTCCAAGCTTTCGTCGGAAGCCATCTACTATTGGGAGCAGCTTCACATTGCACATCAATTGTGTTGCGCCGATGCCGTCCAGCAGTACAGGCTTTAGTCTGGCCACTCTTGAAGGAGCAGAGTGATTGAGGGGCATGATCCATCGATAGACACTGACGAAAACATGACACGGCCGAAGGTGGACCCTGATAAGCGGATTCGTACGGCTCAAGCCTGCGAATCTTGCAAACGGAGGAAACAAAAGGTCAGTATGGCTTCTAATCTTCTTGGTTGTGTCCGATGCTATGTTGCTCGATGGAAGCCCATTTGAAAATAGGGTTCATATCACATGATCCGAATTCTATCGTGAACAGTACATCCGTTGGCTTACATCTGTTCTGAAAAGCATGTAGATGCTTACAGGCACTTCTGCATTTGAAGTGGGGAAGTCTCACCTCACCCAAGATATGTCCAATTCTGGGACCGACATCTGGCCTTAAGAGTCGAGTCCCTTATCCAGACGCTGAATGACTTGAAAGAGCATCTCATGCTACCCTTTCCTGATCCAAGCGGGTATCAGCATGGTTCACAAAGGCGGTCAATATTGCATTTCTCATATGTTGCAGTGCGTTCCATTAGTACCATTCTTTTGAATCCTGTTCCCGTTCCCTTATTCTAAGATTGCACCCCCCAATATCACCCAATTCAACTCCAGACCCTTTACCTAGGAGAACGCTTGTTTGGGAAGCGAAGACATGCTGATGCTGACTGGGCTCGAATCTAGTGCAATGGTTTGCGGCCTTGCCAAACATGTATGAAGCGAAACCTGACCTGCACATATGGAGAGGAGAACGGATCCGAGGACATACAAGCATCCCCTAAGCGTCGGCTGTTGGATTCTAACCTTGACACTCCCAAAAGTGTTACACTTTCCCCAGGACATGACAATCATTTCTCCAACGTGAAGCCTCCATCTCGACCAGAGGAGAAGCAACATTTGCTCAATGGGCCATCAGACAAAAGGGATGTCAGTATCAAACCTCTTAATGCATACCAGGATGATCGCTCTAGAGAGAAATCCCAGCGAAGGGGCTCCGCCGGTGCTCATAATTCAGACGAAAGCATGGCACTTCTTTCTGGAACATCAAACAATACCAATGGCCAAGAAGAGGAAATCGCTGACTACACCGAGGAAGGCCGAATGTTACAAGATCCTACAGGTAGATTACGTAAGTCCCATTGAAATCAATCATTTCGGTTCTCATGGTGCAAAGTCGAGCATTGCTAATAAAGTATGGTAGTGTATATTGGAGATTCGGCGGTTTTGTCTTTTTTACAATTCATCCGAATGATCGTTGAAAGCGTCTCTGGCCAATCTGCTTTCACTCAGGACCCGATGAGGCACAAGATCGTCGAGAACACAATAGCTTTGCCAGCAAACGTTCGATATACTCATCTCCTTCCAGACAGGCAGACAGCCAATGTTTTGGTCGATTCTTACTTTACGAATGCAAGTTGAACTGTGCCACACCAGAATTTAGGCTTCATTAACAGCACACAGATTAATGGACTAATTGAGGTCTGTCATCGGAAGACTTTTCTGACTTCTCTCGAGCAGTGTTATACAGATCCGCTCAGCATTGATCCATCATGGCTCTGCCTGCTTCATCTTGTATTCGCTATTGGTTTGGTCATGGCCTCACCGGTCCCGGGATCGCCAGAGGATTTCATCATCAAGAAATTAAGAGCAGATCGCTCAGTTGACCGGGCTGAAATGTTCTATGCCAATGCAAAACATTTAAGCGATCCGTTTACAGGGTTTGAAGATTCAGGGTTCTGGAGTATACAGGCCCTAACACTGATGTCTGTTTACATGCTGGCTGTCTCGAGGAGGAATGCGGCATACGCATTTCATGGTAAGAATATCTTGCCTAAAACCCTTACAAGCTAATATCCATACAGGCATGGCGGTGCGATCTGCCTTTGCAGTGGGTCTTCACCGAAAAGAGGCAATGGATTTCTTTGGTGAAGCTGAGAAGTCTGTTCGGAGAAACCTCTGGCGGACATTATTTGTCCTCGATCGCTTTCTCTCAACATCTCTTGGCCGACCAACCGCCATTCGGGAGAGCGACTGTTCAGGGGATACTCTGATGACTGGCGAGAGAGCCCCATTCCCTCAAGCGCCTTTTCCAACGGCTGCGAATGCGAGTTTTACCAGTCCGAACGCTGTTGGTCTGGAGGCATCAGTCCGTAGTTGTCATGTCATCGGAGTCATTCTAGAAAAGGTTTACTCCCAGCGAAGGATCTCAACGAAGCTTGCTCAAGAGATCGCAGATCATTGCAAAGGTTGGCCAAAAGCCCTTGACCCAAGTCTGAACCCCACACAAGCATATTCCGCTTCTCCGAGTCAAGGCATTGCAATATTGCATGTCAACCTGCTCCATTGCCATTCGCTTATTCTGCTTACACGGCCATTCTTTCTGTTCTTGATGAAGAAAATATACACAAACCCTGAAGATGCTACTCAGCGCATTCATGTATCACGGATGGAGAAGTTTGCTATTGCATGTGTGGTTGCTAGTAATCAAAGTATTGCTTTGGTACAGAGTGCAAGAGACAGTGGATATCTGTCACAACGAAACCCTTTTGTGTTGTGAGTCTATGGATCTCAATTGTATGTATATCAAGGTCGCTTTCTAACCTTGGCAGATACTTTCTCTTCGCTGCAAGCCTCGTCGTCTTATCAAATGAGTTCTGTGGTCTTTACCAAAACCCAAACGCCGGCACTTCAATGAGGACCGCTATCAATATCATGCATTACTTCTCTGAGCAAGACCCACAAGCACGCCGCCTGCTGGTTATTTTGACATCATTCCGTGATGTCGTATCTCACCAACAATCGATTCGAGCCCGACAAAGGGACGCCGCCCGAGCAAGTGGGGTTCTTCCGCAGTCAAATCCTTCTCTTGCAGAAGACAACAACGATGCAATGGCAAATCTGTTCCAAGGAAGTATGCCCTCTTCAGGTAACAACCTTTCACTCGCTTCACCCATTGCTGGAGTCAATACAGTTCGACGCGAACCCTTGCCGATATCCTTCTCGCCTCTGAATGTCATCACATCTCAAGTCAATCACAACCTTTCTTCTCCGGCTCAACAAGATCAATGTCCCATATCTCGCCAAAACTCCCTGGATGCCTTCGTAGATCTTGCACGAGTCGCAAGTAATCCCAACAGTGGCGGAAGTAACGATGGCAATGAATCCTTCGCCGAGGAGATCGACTTCGAAGCTTTCTATAATTTTCCGTACACAAGCAGTGCGATTATGACACCCGGTATTGTCTCTGGTATGACGCCCGGTGGCATACTTGGGGAGTCGCAGCTGAGACCAGAAGAAGTGCAAGCCATCAGTGACAGCCGTGTGCCAATGTTTGGATTGACGAACATGGACTTTACCGATTTTCAATAGTACCAATGCACTGAGACCAGCCTAGAGCCTCTGGAAATATACGGGTCGTTGGAATGACTTATGGGTGTTATATTACGACAAGGGCTTTGAAAGGCGTTCAAAAAGCTGGCTACTCGATGGAAGATTGCCAAGGGTGTAAAATAGGCGGACTGGGTTGGACTGTAGAATAGGGATTGGGCTTTATAACGATGGATTGGAAGCCAAAGCTGCCATCACTTACCTGAATAGCATATTGGCTGTGCAATGAATGGTTTGCCAATCGGTTTGCTCTACAGTCCTTGCATTTCGATTCACCAACAGCAGACATACCATACCTAGGTGAGTGACGCCACCTTCTCATCGCCAAGCAACCCCACTCATAATCAACAATCTATGTCGGTTCCAATCCTTCCTCTTCCCTATCCTGATATTCATCGTACCCCGCTACTCACATGCTCTTCAAGCATCAAGTGTTACGAGAAGACGTGATATGGTCCACTGGGATTAATGCGGGCAATCAGCTGTTCGTCTCCCCCTCCTGTTCATCACTTATTGTAGTGACGTCAGACCCAACACCCCATGGCCACACAGTGCAATGCATGCATGACTGGGAGAAACAAAGGGAAAGAGTAGAACGAGGAAGGGCCTCGAAATGGCTCGATACAGAAGGAGAGTGTGGCTCTCGGCTCGTCGACGTCAGTGATCTTCAACGGTGCACACCCATTCGCAATCGATATCCCACCTACCTAGCAAGCCAGCTTTAGGTAGATAAGAAGAGCATGGACTTCTGGTCCAACTTTTGCTTTTCTTTCTTTTGATTTCTGTTTCTTGAATCATATTCTGAAACTCAAAATAACCTACACGCATAGCCTTGACTCGATCTAATAACAGTAAAACTTTCAAAATGGCAGAGTAAACCCCCCTTTCCCTCCCGTTCAATCCACTCCCCTCTCTCCCTCCACCCTACCAACTAACACCTCCTCCCCTTATCACAGATCTCTAACAACTTCCACCGGAATCGCGCGCGACAGCATCGGTCACAAACACAAGACCACCGGCGACGTCCCCCCCAACGCAGACACCACCACCGAACATGGCCAAGAACACGAGAAGAAGGGTATCTTGGGCAAGATCAAGGAGAAGCTCTCGCCCAGTAGTAATAATCATGGAGGCTCGCAGTCTGCGAGTAGCGGGGATGCGACGCACATTGGAAGGGTGAGTGGTTTTGATTTTCATTGTTTGGTCTTGGGAATTCGGGTCTGCGACTTGTTGAATCTGGATTTGGATCTGGACTTTGACTTGGTCGTGGATTGGAGGTCGAAAGCTAATAGAGGGAGTTTTGATGATGAGTCGTTGACAGAAGAGAATGCGTATTAACTGCAATGCAGGACGAAGGTGTGAAGCATGCTTTTGGCGGCACGGCTGTCAATGCGGAGACGATGCATCAAGGTTCCGGGGTGGGCAAGGACTTGAACAGAGAGTAAAATCGATATCGAATCTTATCTCGATGGGTGGAAGATGTCACAAGGCAGCTTTTGTTTCGCTTGTACGAGTTAGGAGCACATGAATTGGGTGGGATTTTTGAATTTGTCTGTTTTCGGTCTATGGCTTTTGTGCTAATTAGTCAAGCGTAACTCGGGGGTAAGAATCGAGATTGAAGACATCACCAGCTACTCTTTACTTCTTGATTAATAATGCTCAACAAGGTGCATAGAATGCCTGATGTTGATAGTAGATACACAATGCTGGACGTAAGCGAGCTCGCCCCCTTTGATCTGCTATCACTACACCTAGAATGAAAATCACAGCTACACTAAATATCATTACCAATTTTAACCTCATTTGTATCCTTATACCACTTATACTACTCTGTCTCCCCAGAAGCCATCCTCCAATTTCGTTCTTTCATCCCCTCGCCTAACGAATTCTAAATCAACTCACTCTAAAACATCTGCAATCCACCTGCAGCCCGCCTATCAATGAATGACCTATCAACCGTCTCCCAACCGCCTCCCAACAGCCTCCAAGCAGAACCCTCCAACTGCGACATGCAACAAAGGTTTCCTGCTTTTCTCTTTGAAAGGGTCTTATTGGCTGGCTCGCACAGGAGGTCCACGTGCGCGGGAGCATAGTGTAAATCTCCCGGCTCATTCTACTTTTGGCAATGCCATTATCAAAGACTCACAAGAAGCCCAGACTTAGGACTGAAAATGTCTTCATCTTGCTTCCTGTGCCAGCTCAGAGTTGGAAGCACCAAAACAAGAGAATGCAAACATGTGACGCGTCCACGTGATACCATGGCTTGTATCCCGATCAGCTCTCAAAGTCCTGCCTGAGCAGCCCCTCCTGTATTGAATGGACATCAACATACCAAAAGAAGTCAGAATTCAAAACCCACTTATTACTTTCGTACCTCCTCTCAAAACCGCGAACTTCGAAATCCCGACTTATCTTACCCGAATCTCCAAACGAAAACAAAACCCTGCCATCCCATCCTACTCATCCACCCACTTATTAATCTGCATACAAGGAGCCGCCAAAACAATCAGAACAACAGCCATGACTGAGACACGAAATCTACGATTTGCAACAGAATCAAGAAACCCGGAATCAGGCTCGTTGACGGGGTTGTTGATTTGTTTGTTGGCAAACCGCTGATAATTCGCTTGCGCCCCTTGCTTCCACATGAGCAGGGAAGCTGAGCAAGTAGCCGGTCAAGACGTCTACTGTACCACCTTGTGCCGTCTAAAGTAGCAAACGGAAATAGAAGGAGCGGAAACGGCTGAGAACATTCGATATGCTGTAAATACAAAGTATTTCATTTCCCGCTGCTTACAACTAATTATCATCCCCTTCACACCTTTTATTCCTTCACCATAAAACTAGATACTAAGATAAAAACATTATGAACGTAGAGTAGTTGTCTTGACCATTAGAACGAAGAAAGAAAGAAATCGGCCCGAGATAGAATCTTCGCCGTCCATCTAATACCATCCCGAATTCCAGCTGCCACATCTATTTCCAGGCTGCACATTGTTGTTCGTGTTGTAGCAATCGTACCATTGATTCTTGCACTTCTGAGTGGCGGTATCGTAATTGTCTCCACGGCGGTTGAATCGGTTGTTCTTGCATCCTTGAGCATATGTATCTAAACAGCTCTTGTACTGACTGTCACAAGCATCCTTGCAACCTTGTGTTGGCCCGTTGTTACCACCCCTGGGATATGAAGGGCAATTCTTCGATTGAGGCGAAGTGTAGAGCTTGAATGGATATCCAGACTTGTAGTCGGAGTAGATGTTGTTGCACGTCAAGCATGGGAGAGCGATATTTCCAACGGGGGCGGAGGAGCTGTATCCTTTTCCAGGGTTATGTGGTTGCTTGCAAATGTTGGTATTGGTTGGGATAGGCACACAAGTCGTAGAAGATGCCTTAGAAGAAGTGGTGCTTGGCTTTGACGTTGAGACTGGGCAAGGGTAGACTGTTGTGGATACCGCTGGAGGTTGGACAGGCGGACCAGAGGGGGGATACTTTGACTTGCAGTTATCCTTGGAGCAGTTGTTTCCGGGGCAGTAGCTGTTGCAGTAGGACGAAATCGAACTACACCAGCTGGAGAATTCGAAACAGTTCATGCTATCTGGGAAACCGGCATTCAAGAAGCAGGACGCGACTTGAACAGTACACGATGAGAATGCAGACCAGCACGTGTTCTTGTCGGTAAACTTGGGAATAGGATTCGAGCACCATTTACCGCATTTGTATTCGCAGGTCGGGGTGGGTGAAATAGTGGTACTGAAGAAGTGTCAATAAGAGCAAGAATATCGCGGTTTCAGAACACTTACGTCGATGTGCAAAGAGAGACTGGCTTGGAAGTTGCTTTTCGAAGTCAGAATCGTAGTTCTTGAGAGATCTTGTAACGTATGAAGGGGTAGGAAGGCCTCGTTGGGCAGAGATCGAATGCTTACTGGTTGTGGGAGGAGTTGAAGACGACGATGGTGGCTTAGTCGTCGATGAGGAGGTTCGGGTGGTTGACGAAACGGTTGATGAGCTCGATGATTTAGAAGATGACGAGCTTGACGATTTCGAAGTCGAAGTGGATGAAGTCGTTGTTGGTAACTGAGTGCTGCTTGAACCTAGGTCTTGGTCAACAAAAATAGCTGGAGGAAAACGAACACAACTCACTGGGTCGGGTAGACGTCGAAGAAGAGACGGAGCTGGAAGAAGATGATGATCCTCCCTCACATGGTTCAGTAGACTCTAGATCCTTGGCGACATATAGATCGAGTGTTCCGCGACCACCGCAGGTTTCGGTAGAGTCTCCATTGCAAGGCATATCACATTTGCTGCTGTCCACCGGCAGCGTTCCATTGCCCAACACGACACCACTAATGGCAAATCAGCGTTGTCCCCCAAAATTATCAATAAGTAGCAGGCATACCAGTAACACTCGGAGGCAAATTCGAGGCCGGAAAAGGAGTAGCCACCAGCTTTACAAGCCGTAAGACAACTTTCAACGGTCATCGTCGTGGCGTTGACCTGATCCTGTCTCCAAGCAAGAGAGCGACCCACAGAACCCTCGCTGTAGCAGCCGAGCTTAACGTAATCGGAGATTGTGGTATAATCGGCAACTGGGAAGGTAGGATCTTGATAGATGCTAACACGATCGAGACCTCCACAGATCTCGGTGTCGTCCCCGGTACAAGAAAAGTCACAGTCGGCTTCGTCGGCTTGAATGTTGTTGACTGAAGCGCCACAGAAGCACTGCGGAAGTCAGCAAAATTCCGTGCTGAGAGAAATCTTAATTTACCTCCTCGCCATATTCAAGTCCGGCATACTGATAATCGTTCCCTGATAAGTGTTAGATCGAAAGAATGAAAGTGCATCGGAGGTGAATCATACCTTTGCAAAAGGCAACGCAATCCTGCACAGTTTGGTTCTGGTTTCTGGGGCCGGTATACAAAAGAGTACGAGGGCTACCGTTATCAACAAAGCATCCTGCGTATTTGAAAGGAGTGAAATCAGTGCAAGAGGGCTGAGCTGGCTCCTCGTTACGCTTTACTGGGTAAAGTCCGGCATTGACGCCAGAAAAGAGTGTGAGAGCTGCCGAAGCAACAGTAAAAGACTTGAGGTTCAACATGATGAAGTTGAGAAGCCCTCTCGTCTGGCTGAGGCTGAAATAGGAAAGTAAAGAAAGGAAAAGTGGACGCCGCTGAACAAGGAGAGTGTGAATGAGACAACGAGGAGGGAAAGCAGACCATATATAGAAAGCGCCCCGTGATACGAACTTGAAGGGTTACACCTGCCCTACAACTCTTTTGGACGAAGAGCAAGTCCGGACTATGAAAAGCTTGTGGAAAGGACGCTTGATCTTTCGAACATACGGTAGCGTCGACCGAACCCATGCAGTCGAGAAGCTCCCCAGACTGGCCAGGCACAACGTGGCGCATGTATGGTGACGCCTAGCTGGAGCAGACCAATCATTTAAATTGGATCCTAGCAGTTGTGGTACCAATGGGGATTATCTGTGGCCGGGGCTTACACGAAGTTGGACGGAGATCCTAGCTGGGATGGTTTTACCCCGACCATCCGGTAGATGTTCAAGGAATCTTGCTTCTCGAACATGTTCTCCTTTCCTTTCTCGGAGAAATAGACTGTGATCCGATGAACACAGGCTGAGAAAGACATGAGCGTCTCGTCGTACAACAGTTGACATGTCCATTCCCAGTAATGAAGATGTCCCCGAGCTGCCGAGACTCGATCACTTAGCTGTATTGTGTTATCTGGGAGAGTGCAGCAGCGCTTGTGACGTCTGGAGTTTCTCAGCCGACTCTCGATCAGCTTATCCGTACTTCTGAGCGCTTGGACCCTGAAAATTGTATTTGTGATTGGATGAAGTCTGAAAAGGGGGCCGTTGGAGGCGTTGCTGATGGAAATTAAATGCTCGCTTGAGAACCATCCGTCCCTGTTTGGACCCCATGCACGCTAGATATGCAGGAACAAAGCTGGCTGGCATCTTTAGCCTCCAAAGCTTGGACGACTGCAACCATTCCTCTAACCTTTTCTCTCTTGGATCACAACAAAAGTGTGCAACTGCACAGACAGACTATCGATTTTGGAAAAAAAAGCTTTGCCAGGGCCCCAACAGCTTCAGTAAAGAAGAACGAAAGGCCAGCGGGCACCACTTTTGGACCGAGACCGACCAGACTCCAGAACACCTGCTAGTTCAATTTGTTAACTGTAGATCGTTGATCGTCCGTTACTTGAGTTCGAAAAGAATGTTTATGTTTTCCAGCCAAGAGCTCAGAACCAAACACCTTCAGCGGGAGATCAGCCAGCCAGAATGGTACAGCATGCACTGGATCTGCTCGAGGACTTCTATCTCAGGGCGTACGATACAGGTAAGTTGCACAGCATAATATTTGCAGCGATGCTCAAATCACAACCTTATTTTGCCTCCTGGGCTGTGCTTTGATGCTCACCACATGCAGATACGGGACTGCAACACAACAATCCTGCCAGATATCACACGTTATTTGAGAGCTGAGTGCAAACGCCACAACAGACATCGGATGGAATAGTACGACCGCACGGCCATCAACCCGCCATCAAAGAACCAAACAAAAAAGCCATTTGTTTCATGTGTTGATGAGTACTCTGATACCAACTCGGTAGATAGGCATGGCATTTTTGCAGTCAAAGTGCCCCTCTAGTCTACTCCGAATTAGACATGTTGACTTTAAAGTCCAGTCCGGTTATACATAGTCTGGCACTATGTACGGAGGTAACGGACCCTTTGGACCGCCACACCAGGCACTCACCTCGGTCCTTCCAGCGAAGGATGACAACTCACGTCAAATCGACACCACGATAAGTGTCGTTCCTTGTCCCCGCTGAGATACATCCTCGGTTCAATTTTTGTTCTTGTACTCTGCTAAAATAATTTTCCGACGTTCTCGAATCATCAGAATGCTTCTGTGAGGAGATAATTGGTGTCTCCAGTGGATCCGATCCAGAGATACCACATCTTTCCGCCAGATCCAACGAAGATCGGGAAAGAAAGCCTTGACGTGAAGGTTCTGAACACGGCTTATATCTGGCCTCTAAACAGTGGATATGAGCTTTTTGAGAGAGTTCAAGCCATTCATGTGTTAACCACGTACCCGATGAGGCGACGACGGACTCGTGGTAAGATCTCGTCGACGGAAAACCGGCAGCTTCAAGCATTGTCCCGGTGCTCTCTCTGCAGCTCTCCATTTCACTTGCCGCATGAAGAGGCCTGTCGCTGTTTCTCTGTCCAAGGCCGTCCTGCTTAGTGGTGCTCTCACACTCCTCCGGCCAGGAATATGGTCCTCGGCCAAAAGGACGATCCATAAGAACAATGTGATGGCACCGAACCCATTCCATCTGAAGGTTCTCGCAACAAAGTTATTCAAACATTGAAGACCTCCTCCGAGAGTCGGATTCTTTCTCGTTCCGTTCCCACATAGATCTGAATTAGGAGACCCTAACTCAAGCTTTTCCCTCGCGCCGATCACCCGCGAGATCTTTCCCCACAACACAAGCCCTAAAATAGAAAAACTCTGCGACTATCTGGCCGACATAGAAACCAGAGAGCATCTCGGTCGAGCGTCGTACTTATGCAGGATCTCGAACACAATGATAGAGGTCTATTCGTCCTCCACTTCAGACTTTAGACTTCAGACCTGAGACCTCACCTCGCTCTATCTTCCACGTTCGTGATATTAGAGCAACATCTAGCAAGAGGACATTGAGGAAAAGGGTCCCACTTCCCAAACTACACATCTTCCAGATCTCAACGAAATTCCAAATCAGCTCATCTGCCAAGTTCTCACGACCCACCTCTCCGCTTCGGACTCTCAAGCATAGACAAGCTTTCTCAAGACTCCTTCTCCCCATCCCGACGCAATTACAGCTGCATCACAGATCACAAAAGCAACCCATGCACCAAGTCGGCTTCTTCCGAGTAGCCTGCTCATGCAAGCCATCTCATCACAGTCCTCGTCTCACCTTCTTTTCACCTTGCAGTAGACCAATTAGATAATATAGCCTGGTATCACCTTCAAGCCTTCATCTAACCCATCGGAGGAAATACGAGTCTGCCACATGCGTTCCTGAAGCTACTGTCAGGTCCGGCTATACTAGGCGTTCGTAGGCTTGTGCGTGCGCCACAAGTCTCTAGTCTTTCCTAATTGAGATGGGAAGGAAATTCAAACGACCGAAGAGGACGAAAACAAGCTTGCGGCTGAAATCTGTTAATAATGCTGTGTGACCACGGCACGGGATGATTCTTTGCTAAGAAAATTCAACACGGTTGGACATTTCTCGTAGAAAATGGCGAACTGTCTAATATTATCTCAGAGGCGTGGAACGCAAGGAATGGAAGAGAGAAGAGACTACAGCAATATGGACCCTCGTAATGTATTGTAACTATCACAGAATAGGATGATGTATGGCACCACAACTTCAGTCATTCTCAACCAAGTCTTCATTTTATTCTAGGCGAAGAGGCAACCTAGCACGGACGGAACCATAGAACGCCTATTTAATTACAAGATGCACGCAAAACGCGACCCCTGAGACCCTCCATCCCCAGATTTGCCCTCGAAACGTCACGCAAGCCGTAACCTCAACCGTACCCGAGAAACAAAATCCAATCAGTTCTTGTTTCGGAGGTGGGGAGGTACGAATCTGCCAGGTGCTCCGCTGGGTTTGAGACCATCACCTGATGGAGTCGCAGCAGGAGCAGGCGAGCCATCACGCCCCTCATCACCTCGTCCAGACCGACCGCGCGAAAGAGGAGCTCCTCCCGAAGACGAGGGAACTCGGGCTGAAGGAGGAGGACCGGCTGACTCTCCACTGTTGGCCTTGGCTGCTTCTCTGTCTCTCCAGCTGGGCTTGCCACCCGCAAGGGCGATGCGAGGAGGACCGGTAGCAGCAGGACGATCATTCGAGTCAGTTCGCTCCATCTGTGGAGCACGGCTGGCTGGAGGAGCGCGTGCCATTGGGGATTCGGTGCGAGTTGATGGGACCTCCTTGCCTTCTGCTCTGAGCTTCTCCTTTTCTCTCCAACCCAACTTAGCACCGGCAAGTGGCAATGGTGGTCTAACAGCCCCAGATGAACCGGTTCTCTCCATAGCAGGAGGTGGACCTCTTGGTGCGGCTTTGGCCTCTGCGCGTCTCTTCTCAGCCTCCTCGGCTCTTCGTGCTTGTAGAGCAGCCATCTCCAATGCCTCCTGTCGCTCCTTCTCGCGAATCGCCTTCAACTCGGCAAACTCGGCCTTCTTCTTCTCATCGCGAGCAGCCTTCTCCTCGGCCTCTCTTGCTGCACGCTCTTCCTCCTCACGCAAGATACGCTCTTGCTCGGCGATCTCTCTCTTCTCCCGTGCCTTACGCTCGCGGAACTCCTTCTTGCGCAACGCAACAGCCTTCTCTAACTCTCTCTGAGCATCACGTCGGCGCTTCTCGAATTCGTCATGTCTGCGCTCGACAATCGTCTCTCGGTAGCTTTCGTAGTGGCTCACCAGACGGCTCAATCTGTGCTTGAGTTCGACACTTTCTTGATGCTTAGCAAAAGCATCCTTAAGAGTCTGCTCTTTGGTCTTTTCATAAGCCGCCAGATCCCTTTCGCGTTGCAAGGCATAGTCCGCAGGCAACTTCTTGGCTTCCTCCTTACGGAAAGCTCGCTCAAGATGATCGATACGTTTGCCAGTCACGCGAAGCTTCTCGGTCATGCTGTTCTTTTCTTGCTCGAGTTGGGCAAGTTTCATCCGACGAATGTCGTCGCTACCAATGTTGTCGAGGTTCTCCATATCGATACCGTCCTTATCCTTCATCTTGAGTTCCGCAATCTGCTTCTTGAGTTCCTCTTTTCGTACTCTCTCCAGCTCAGCCTTCATACGCTTCTCTTCACGATCCTTCTGCTCTTGTGCAAGTCGCTTGTCCTCGGCTTCCTGAAGTTGAGCGGCTTTAATTCGTTTGCGGGTTGCATCCTCCTTCTCCTTTCTGGCCTGGATTTCAGACGCTTCCTCCTTCCGCTTAGTGATGACCTCCTTTCGTGACAGGATGTCAAGATGCTCTTTCTCGGCACCAGCTCTGGCTCTAGCATACGCCGCATCCCGAGCCTTGATTCTTGATTCATTGAAAGAAGGATCAGTATATTGGCAGGTGATGAACAGAGCCCTGGCAAGGCGAGTCAATTGAGTTCTGACAATTTCTGATGGAGTACTTTGGAGTCTTTGGACAGAAGAAGTTTCGCTCTCAGCAGAACCACTACCAGAGTTGGCTTGGACAGCCTTGGTGGAGGAGAAGACATCAGTATCGAAGCTGAGAACACCAGTAGCATGATCCATGCGGATAGCAAGATCACCCTTCTTGTTTCCATTCATGATGAATTTCTCAATAGTATCTCTGGTGACTTGGAAAGGCTCGGGAAACTTAGCGAGGTTCTCAACAAACTCAAGATCAACGGTCTCATAGACTTGAGACAGTTGCTGAAAGAGTCTCGTAAGAATAACTTGTTGAAGAGGCAGGACATATTTCTCCATTTCGGGATCAGTGCCGATCTTGGCGAGAATTGGAGAAATCTTTTGGCAAATAGACAGGGGGTGAAATTCGACTTCGAGGATTTGGTAAAGCTCACGAATCTCAGGGCGAGCACGCTTCAAGAGACCTTTGCTCATAGCATCCTTGAAAAGAACTGCACGAGTTGGGGCTTGGGCCATGCCGAGAAGGTGAGTGAGACGAGAGTTCTTGTTCTTCTTAGCTTCATCAATGTCAACCAAAGCACCGCGGGATCTGGAAGTGCTGATGACAGGAATGGCGAGGGCAGACAGAAGGACGAAAGAAGCAGCCTTGGAGAGGTCTGCCTCGGAAGTCGCTGGGTTATCGGCCTTTTTGCTCTGACCAGCTGCGACCATAGAGGCAGATTGACGGAGGAGATTGTAGTATCGAGACCAAGCAGCAGCATGGAACAGGTAGTTTTCTCCGACCAAAAAGATACGGGTCAACTTTTCGTAGTAGTTGGCCATCATGACATTCTTTGGTGGGCGCTTGCTGAGATTGAGCAAGGTATGGATATCCTCAACACTTCTGAAAGCCTCTTGCCATAACTCAAGCTCAACTGCAACATTCAACTGTTGAAAACGAGTCTCGAGATGGCGCTGGAGGGTATCTGGGTCGTTGAGGTTGATAGCGTGCATCTGGGCGGAGTACTTGGCAGCAGTCTGTACATGATTTCGGAGAAGCTCGCAGAGTCTGCGGAATTCGGTCTTTCGTGTGTACTTCTGGCAAAATTCGAATGCTTGCATCGCCGTACTCTGGTACATAATCTCCAATCTCGCATTGTTTCTGAGGATATCCAAAACCGTCCTGTAGGTCTCCCAGAGAAACTTGAGCCATGGCGTAACAATAGCCCGGTCTGTACGGTCTCGAGACTGTTCGCCGGAAACGGTGGAGAGAAGGATGGATTCCGGGGTTTCGCTGGCTTCGAGATCATCTACACCTGTCGCAGCGTCTGTTGTCTCCAGGGAGGATTGCACTTCGTCGGCCTTGGCTTGTGCGGTCTTCACCTTCTCCTCTGCCAACTCGATAAATTTCTTCAATACCAACTTTTCCCTGTATCAGCACTACAATCCTGCGCCTGGAGTGATGGAGCCTTTCTCACCTCGATTGTGCCAACATTTGTGTTCTGACTGATATTCTTGTACTGGTACAAGGCATCCTTTGCCAGTTTTCCCTTCTTCTGTTCAACGGATTGTTCGACGAGCAGTATCATAACCGGCTCAAGGGACGTAATAGGTGCATTTCGGCTTCTCTTGGAAGTAATGTGTTCGTGGAGGAGGCTCAAGGCGGCAGGCGACTGGCCCACGCCCATGAGTTCATGAGCGCGCTTCAGCACATTCTCCGGCTTCGTGTGGGGCGGCGGAGGAGGCATGATGGGCAGCTTGCTGATTGATTTTCGATCAGCTCGATGCAGTCGTTGAGGTCGCGACGATGAGGTTTTGTGTGGGATCATGATGAGTCCCACACATTACGCGAGGGGTCGTGCTGAATGCCTGATATGCGCCCAAAGGTTCAGGCAAGAAAAATGAGTACTGCGGGAATTAAAGCGGCATGTCTCTCAAAATGCTTGGCAACTTGTTCTGTTAACTCATGTGGCCCAAGTTTGATTGAAATTGAGGATATTGACAAATTTAAACCCCAAATGATATTGACGCGAAAAGGGACACAAACATTGATTTATTCGAATTTCAAATAAAGCTTTGAATGCTTGAGGAAATTCATTGCCGTGCAAAGTCACATCTCAGAGGGGCATTCTCTCCCTGAAGCTGCTTTTGCATCGGAACAAAAAGCCGCTAATCGTTAGGCTAACCGCTCTCGAACCTCCCCCAAATTGCTCACTTGCCCAGTGTCTGAAGGGGAAGAAGGGACAGAGCGAGCGACCACGACTTCGACTTCAGTTCATTCAATCTCACGGCTGACCTCTCAATCGCCTCAACAGCTGTCGAGGAAGCTGTCGCAACCTCCTAGTACCCTGATTTCAGCCAGTCCTCAGGTACGCTGAGCTCGTCTCTCGTCCCTCCAACGTCGGATCAATTCTAACACGCTCGGCAAGTTGATTAGGAGTCGCGACCGCCCCGAGCGACGATATCTCCAACATGCCTTCAGGATACTCCTCCCGCGAAGACCCCGGTCAGATCAAGAAGAACAAGCAATCGATGGCAGATCTTAAGCTACGACGTCTCACAGAATTGAACACACGTCTGAGGGAGGATTTGGAGAGAGAGCGTATCCCAGTTTCGCAAGCATCAAGAAGGTATTAATCGGACGAGGTATACATGCATACGGCCGCAGGCTGACATCTCAAAAGCATCATCTCGTATACGAATAGCACGAAAGACTTCATGGTACCATCTGTCTGGGGCACTGTTGACAAGAAGGACGACCCTTACGCACCACAACGTGAGCTTCCACCGGCTCCCACGGAATTCATCGTTGCTAACTCATAAATTACAGAATCCGGAGGCTGCTGCGCTGTCATGTAGTCTAATGCGACGAGCGAGTTCGAGATCAACAGGCGTTCACAGGCGTAATGGATGAGTCTGCGATAATACCTTCACCTGCATCAGCAGCGTTGCCGGATGGTTTTCATGACAAGGCTCACAACAACCGATGTATGGATGGATGAGGAGCATGTAATATTTCAGTCAGGGGTGTTTTGCAGTAAGGCTGCTACTTCTTGTGTATAAGTTACAGAATGAATCACGAGGGCGCGTCGTCATGCCACAATCAATGGTGCATTTCCTTTCCAATCTGGAAGTTGTCATCTCTCGCCCTGGATGCAATGTGAGGTCCCCAGTTTTTTGTGCCCAGTTTGGTCGTGGGTGTGCTGTGTCCCTCGAACAAGCGAGCTGGAACTAAGGAGCACCCAGCGGCCAAGTTCACGACCCTGATATCAAATCATGAAATCCTTACCTACGTAACAAAAGCGAGTCAGATCAAGACCATTCTTTTCCCGTTCCGCAACCAAGATAAGACTGTATTTCTCGATCACAACACCATTGCTTCTCAACATCAAAATCTAGAATCAACCTACATCACTCCTCAAAATCATGGAGAATCAACATGATCTATCCTCGCCAACGCCACCGCGTTACCCACGGGTCACAATCGAGTTCTGCACGCAATGCAAGTGGCTACTGAGGTATTTCACTTTTCCAAGGATCTTCCTTTTCCATGTCTTCCTGAGTCGAGCTCCAAATACTAACAGCCCTCCACAGGGCCGCCTACGTAAGCTATTCCCATCTCAGCTCCTCAAGTCATCTTCTCAGGCACAGCATCATATCCCGTCTAGAGATGATCAGTCCAATCCCCAATCTACCCACTGCATGAATCCAGTCTCAGATCTCCCTCAGAGACATGGAATGCGGTCCCCCGCATTCGCATCCGTCCCCTCGTCTCAGCATGAAATGGAATTGCCTCAGCGTATGGCACGTGATGCTTTCGTGGAGATGGATGCACTTTCATGCATGCCGGGTATGAGCTTCTATAAGGGGAGATCATGAAATATTTCGACTTGACGAATTTTGATGCGTTATTATCTGTGTGCTGAGTTATGTTGACATTGCTACGAAATGAGGCTAATGATATGGTTATGGTTGGATAGTTTGCACAGGAGTTGATGTCGACATTCTCTACTTCCTTAGGAGAAGTAAGTCTTGTTTCTACTAGTATCATCTTCCTTGACTTGTTTATATGAGATGGCGGACTGTGTTTCCACAAGTCATTGAATGCTATTATTTGAATATATTGAAGACAGGGACTAATTCGGTAGACAGGTCGCCCTGCAACCTTCAACAGGAGGAACTTTCATTGTGAATCTACAGACAGAGATCCAGAATCCAGTCCAAGGCTTCCCAGCTACCATCAATCAAGATGTACTTTGGGATAGGAAGGCAGAAGGCGGATTCCCCGGTATGTTGTTCACATATCTCCTCGAATAGAGCCTGTTTTCAAATAGCGACTTGTCATAGCTTCCTCCTAACGCTACCTCATATCAGGCTTTGCTAATCATAGCCATAGAAACGAAAGAGCTCAAGCGCCGAGTAAGAGATATCATAGACCCGAAGCGTGATCTTGGTCATGTAGACGTCAAGAAGAGTAAGTAGTACACCTCCTTCGCTCGCAACACCAAGTGCTAATAGACGTAAAGGTACTCCGTCGAACCCAGAATCCTCCATCCAGCAAAGTTCAGAACCGTCATCTCAAGAGCCCACGCCACAGAACACCACCGGAATTAATACGCCCATCCCGAGAGCTATCAACCGACTACAGGCTGCTGTGAGCAGTAATGAGCGAAAATTCACGCCTATGGATGTGGATGTAAATTCGAGACCAACTTCGAGTAGAGGGGATGCTGGAGATGGAGCTGTAAATGGAGATGCTGAGGGTGTGTTGAATGCTAGGGGAAAGATACAGGTTGGAGAGAGTGGCAGTGGGTTTTGCAGGCCAGGAGAAGACTGTGAGGATTGTGCTTAGTCTATGACTTGGTTTGACTGGTGATGATGGCAACGACATTGATAGCGGGCTTCATGACTGCTTCGAGAGCCGTGATAGCCAGGAATGCTTACGAAGAGTCAAAGACAATTGTCAAATGTCATATGTTGCTCCTATTGTACAGCACTACGTTCTTACGTGTTAGCCCCTCCAAGTAAACAACATGAAGCAACTACAATATCAAACTCAAATTTGAATGTGGCGAGATGAATGCAAAAGCAGAGATCAAAGTGCAATTCATCGAGACATCAGAGTCTTGGTGAGAATGTACTGATTTGCCAGTATATTCTAGGCTGACTTGGCCCTTGGCCTGACTAAACCAATAACCTTTTGCCGTCTCAAAAGTGTATGAATAATCCCATAACTCTGTCCAGAGACATCATTAAAGAAACCCGTTTCAATAACTTGCACAGTAGGAAATGTGTTGGCTTAAATATTGGCCCCTGGAGTCGGTGCATCAGCCTCCCCCTTCGTACCCCTGAGACGATCCAGGTCGTTCGATCTTTATTTAGATCCCCCCAAGATCCCCACGATGCACTGCATTGAACCTCCAAATTGATGCAAACAGCCAGAAGATAAGACATGGCACGCGATATGATCAGAACTTAATTCTGAAGTAAAGCTTCAGACCAAGACCCAAAAGTCCCGATGATCTCCACGTATGTTTCGTCTTGGATGTGGAGAGATGCGTCTGCAAAAGTGGATCGACGTCGTCACAGAATCCTCAAGAGCAGCTCACCAAAAAGCAAGGGCAAGGAATAGGAACCAATGCAAGTGCAGTTGACTGGAGGAGTCTAGAAGCAGCGAGGGATTCAGGCTTGGATTTGCTGCACAAGCGCTGGAAGTCGTTGCTGCTTACGCACGGCAGGCATTCGACGGCGGCAGTTTGAGATCCCAGGAACTTGATTTGGTCAGTAAGCCCATGAGTGGCATAGGGAGGTGTGAGTGGAAGAGAGTTCGAAGGTTGAGGCAACATCTTCTACCTCCTTCCCCTGCTGCTCCTTGCTTGCTGTGCCCTTGGCCTTGGCTTGACCGACTACCTTTTTTCTGGCCTCCACCTTGTCCTGTTGCTGCACTTCTTTCCTCTAACAACATTCATTGTCTTCGACGAACGCCATCGACGAACGCTGAACCTGACGATTGCGATCACGCAACCATTTGACTCCCAACAATCCATATTTGCCCATCGATCTATTGTGTTGCCCTTGTTTGTTGACTTGACTTGACTGACCTGGCATTCTTGTCGTGCAAGGAAACTTTAATCCCACACCGCATTCCAAGAGCCTTGCTGCCCGCACACCCTCCTGACCCCTCTGTCGTTTCGCTGAAGCTTCACACGATATCTGCCTCTTGCTCTGGAATCCGAAGAGAGCACTGCAAATCATCTCCTAAGCAACGTCCTCTCTATCCGCCCTCTCCGGCCACTTGATTGTGCGAGGTTGTGTCAATCCGGCCTCCGAGCTCAAGGGCAGCAGCGGCAGAGCAGAGCATAGCATAGCCTTTTTAAGGCTCTCGTTTATCAAGCGCAAAACACAGAACTCGAAATCCGAACGAGCCCGCAACACAACCTAACCTCACCTCGCAAACCCCTCGCCGAGTCCAACAACCACATCGTCCACGATCTCATCTTCGAATTAACAGCATTGTCTGTGAATAAGCGAGCGCAGCCCAAGGCCGCAGCAAATATTTCAACGACCTAACTTCCTCGATCGCGTCGCCATCTCCACAGGCGAACCTTTCATCATCGCCCGCGCACCCCGACCTTCTCCTCTGAACAACAAAGGCGACGAGCACTCCTGATTTTCTCATACCGCGCGGCTTGCTGCAGAAAACTTCATTGAGGCCGATCTCACTTCAATGTATGTATTCCTGCCTCTGCACTCTTTGTTGAGGATCCTGTTCACGCGCCGCCAAATTTGCATCCCGATTTTGTCAGCCTCACACTAACGTCTAAACGCGTATCAGATCGAGAAGTGAATCACAGTCCTCCTAACAGCGGATTCGAATCTACGAACTTTTTCATCTCCCACCTTACATAAACTGCGGAAGCCCCTACACACAACCCCGTCTCCTTCTTGCCCCCGAGAGGACAGAAGCCATGGCGGACCAGAACGACGTAGATCTCGATTCCATTATCGATAGACTGCTGGAGGTCAGAGGCAGCCGACCAGGCAAACAAGTTCAGCTGTTGGAAGCCGAGATCCGTTATCTATGCACAAAGGCCCGCGAGATCTTCATCTCTCAACCTATCCTTCTCGAGCTTGAGGCTCCCATCAAGGTCAGCTCCTCTCTCACCATCATAAACCCCCCCAAGTACCCCCACTGACTGTCGCGTGCCTGCAGATCTGCGGTGATATCCATGGCCAATACTATGATCTCCTTCGTCTGTTCGAGTATGGCGGCTTCCCACCAGAGGCAAACTATCTCTTCCTAGGAGACTATGTTGACAGAGGCAAGCAATCCCTCGAAACCATCTGCTTGCTCCTGGCCTACAAGATTAAGTACCCTGAAAACTTCTTCATTCTCCGTGGCAACCACGAATGCGCCTCCATCAACCGAATTTATGGCTTCTATGATGAATGCAAGAGACGGTACAATATTAAGCTGTGGAAGACTTTCACCGATTGCTTCAACTGCCTCCCCATCGCAGCCATCATTGATGAGAAGATCTTCACAATGCACGGTGGTTTGAGCCCTGACTTGAATTCTATGGAGCAGATTCGTCGGGTCATGCGACCGACTGATGTAAGTCTATCCATTTCTTTTCTTGCCATCTCTCGGCGTCCCGAGAGAGGGCCTGAGCTCTGACTAACCCAAATTTAGATTCCTGATTGCGGTCTTCTCTGCGATCTCCTCTGGTCTGATCCAGACAAGGATATCACCGGCTGGAGCGAAAACGATCGCGGTGTCTCCTTCACTTTCGGGCCCGACGTCGTATCTAGGTTCCTACAAAAGCATGATATGGACTTGATATGCCGTGCTCACCAGGTAGTTGAAGATGGTTACGAGTTCTTCTCAAAGCGGCAATTGGTTACATTGTTCAGTGCTCCCAATTACTGTGGAGAGTTTGACAATGCCGGAGCAATGATGAGTGTGGATGAGAGCCTGTTATGTTCATTCCAGGTTAGTTTTTCACGGAAGTCTGAAAAAGGTCCAGCAGGCATTGACATTTTCCTATCTAGATCTTGAAGCCAGCGGAGAAGAAACAAAAGTACGTTTACGGTGGTCTTGGTGCCAGCAGGCCCGTCACTCCTCCGAGGAAACCCAAGCATTAGTGAACTATTACGAACTTCTATGTGTATAGCAGGTTCGGACGCAGATAAACACACCTTCGCGATTCTCTCTCGAGTCTCCGGACACAAAATCTCACCAACGCGCTCCTCGAACCGTCTATTTCCCATCCTCAGTCTCGATTGACCCGAACTCTACATCTCGAACATCACTCGATCTCTCTCATCGACAACATAACTATGGTGGCGTGAGTGCATACCTTGCGTTAAACGGCGAGCTGCCTCTCGACCACAATTCTCGATTGTACACATCTCCTTCCCATCAACCATTCAGCTGATAAGAACGTAAACCCATCCATGCATGAGCTTCGAAAGCTGCGAATTTTGAAACGAGCAACCACGACTTTCACGACAAATTTTCCCTCAAAAAGAAAGAAAGAAAGAAAGTTTACAGGGACAAGCGGGGTTTTTTCTTGTTCATTATTCGTCCTGGGGGGAGCATACGGGAAACTGGTTAAATGGAGCGAGGCTGGCTCTGGTGGCATCTTTCAGTGTGTATATGAGATTATGATGTGCGAGAGGCCTGCTTCTTTTGCGCGCAATGTTAAGGGTTACCTTTTTGTCTGTCTGTCTGTCTGTCTGTCTGTCTGTCTGTCTGTGTAGCTCTTTTCTATCGACCAATCGACCGACTAACTGAACGAATGGGGGAATTGACCGCCTACTTGGCCGTACGTGTTGTGGGCAAGGGAACTGCGATCTGGCGTTGAGGAAGTGAAACATGGGTGCGGGTGGTTGATTGGGTTGGGGTTGGCCTTCTAGTCCTCTGATATGCTTGCGTTGGTGGTCTGCTCTCACGTCTTCTTCTAGCTCTTTCTCTTTTCTTCTTCGACCGTCCGTCTAAAACTGCGACAGTTACTGCTTGCTTGCTTACTTGCTTGCGCCACTCCACGCTCATCTGATCTGCGATGCCGGTGAAGCGTGTGAAGTGAATGAAACCTTCGAATTTTTTTTTTAAACTATGTCTATGTATTTGTTCGCTTATGATGCATGATGTAGTAGAATGGTTTTGCTATTCGTAGCTGATAATTCAAATGACTGGCGTGTTTACTGCTGCTTGCTGTTTCGCTTGTCTTATATTGGTTGGTCGTGTTGATATTTGGCTTGCCAAGGTGGCAGCTCGCTTCATAGACGAGAGATTACACTCCTCTTCTAGATCTGTTAGGTAGGTGCTTCTTCGTCCTCATCCGATATACCGGACACCATCCAGCCATCATTCGATCTAGTAGCTACCTGCCTCTGCTCCCTTTCGTACTTTCCCACTAGAGCAACGGGTGAGCTTAGGGAGGGGCACATAGCCACCCCAATATACGAGAACTCATTGTCCCATCTCATCTTGAGACATCATATTGTACAGTTCCTAAGCCAGCTCACAGTTGCCTAATACACTCTATGATTAATTTGTCTACTTCCCCCATAGCCAATCTCTGTCCTCGAGATAGTTACTGGCTAGCGTCCAGCTTATCTACCGGCCCAACTCGTGCTCTTCCTGATCTAAACATATATTCATGAATACTTACTCCACATTGTCATGGGACAGGAGCGCCGCTTCTTCCATGCCACCACGCATGAGCGTTCTCTCGTACCTCAGTACTGATATCTGGGAATCAACGATTCGTCATCTGCCACAATCATCGACACCCCCTTTACTTCCGATGGTTTCCATCCCTTCACGATACACACTCAATCGTCACTTCTCCATATGGCGTCCATTTTCTCTGTTTCACACCCCGCCACCTCCCCATGCTCATCCAACAGCCCAGCAAGTCAATTCTGTCTTAGCATCCTACCTCTGCCACATGTTATACTACCTGGTATGATTAGACAGACATCAACAGCTAGCAGATCTATACGAACATTTCTGCTGCAGCATCGATGCGAGAAGCTAGGTAGGCATGTTCGTCACTTGCTAAGGTAGAAGAGATCATGTCCGGCTAGAGTATGGTATCGATGGGAGATGGGAGGTCCTAAGGGAGAGGGTTTACATCGATCTAAACAGGGAATGAAGCATGATTTCAAATATCTGTTTAATACTGTAATTGCTTACCTGATTGGAGCCAGTCTAGACACTCCCAAGAGAGAAGACTAAGCTGTGAGTGGGATCCACCATACTTCACTCTACCTTACGTGTTTGATCTCAATGTAAGCAAGCGATGTGCTAGTCGAGTTTGCTGGTTGCCTGGTAGTATACTCCAGATTTTCAAGCATAGCAATCGGAAAGACCCGCTGGACTGGCTCTTTCCAATGGAATGAATATATGTCCTTTCTCCTTTCTTTTACGCAAAAACGAAACCGCTTGGGCATAATCTCACACTCAATGCTCAAGGTATGAAACCCAGCGTCGGCGATAAAATAGGCAGGAATCTGCTTACCACCAATCACTCACTCACTCTTTTACTGCATCAGCCTGTACCTAAACTATGCTGCGCTGCCCTGGGGCCAATCGCCACCAGGACTTCGCTCTCTACCTGCCCTACAGAATAGACAAATCAGGCGAGAGAAGCTCTGCTGGAATATATTTGATAAATTCCCAGTAATAAGATGTAGCATACGGCAGAGTGGGAGAGGATGGATCAGAAGATTTGGTAAGTGGGAAAGAGAAAGAGATTATCCATACTGTGAGAGGGAGGTTTGGGGCGATGTCTTGAGGAAATTATGAGACTTTGGGGATGGAAGGCGGAATCGGGATTGCTTTGACGAATGAGGTAGAAAGAACGTTTGAGTGTGGCTATGGGTGAGAAAAGGGGAACGATGGGACGTGGGATGATGAGAGGAGTGTTTATGAGTGTGATTGTTGGCGAGTCCGAGCGGTAGATCGTTGGACAGATAGGAAAGGACTAAAAGGCATATGAGGGGTGGTTGATGGGTGGAGGTAGAAATTGATTATGATCTACTTGGAAATGCGTACGGGACTTGGTTCGTGGCTCTGCTGCGATTGAACGAAGCTCGGGTAGCCTATATCAAGAATCACAAAAGCGAAGACAAACGGGAAGGGCGGTCACAGTCAACTCGAGAGAAAACGTATTATCAGCAGCTCAAAAAAAGTTTGTTTCATTATGCCTCCCTCCAACCTCCAGTTCCAGCCGGGTTATGCCATGCCCACCCACCCATCCATGTCGTACGTGCGTTCGTTCGTCCGGTCATTTGTATTCCCGCTCGCTCAATGCAGATACAAACAGACAAGACAACCAGAACAAATGCCAGCCATCATCAAATAAGAAACAGGAGAGTCAAGCACTAAACGCCCCGTTTCCATCCCACACTCCATAGACCAACCCGATGTAAAGTAAAAAGAAGAAAGAAGAAAGGTATCTCATATTTTACAAAGCCGCCAAACGTGTCCACCAATCTGAGATCTAGCTTTGGCACCAAAATGCTCATTAGAAGAAGAAAAGAAAAAAGGAGAAAAGCAGGGGACATTCTCCCTCTGGAGACATGTTCCCATCTCAAAGAAGAAACCACAGAAGAAAGACCAAAGTGAAGATGACCTCCCAACGCAGACGCTATGCTGATGACAATGAACAAGAGAAATGGAAAAGGATCCTGCCGCCCCAAATGTAGTATGGAAAGATGCCGTAATGCAAAAGTCTTTTTTGTTCAAGAAAAGAGCACGCATAACGGTGTTGAAATGCAACTTTTTGGGGAGAGAAGAAAAAAGACCATGGGTATCAAGAAGAGCCTCCCAAATGCAACTACTGCCACCCGGTGGACAGGGATGAGCTGTCCGCCGTAATCTCCGTGTGTAATGGCAATCCTCCAGTAAAGGGGACCGCGGGTGGGGATATTTATCCCAATGTCCGGCTACTTATTGTTTGTTGGCTGTTAGCTCGAGGTGTGGTAGGACTGGGCCGTATGGTATTGACAGGACTGTAATCTGGAGTCCCAAAGGGTTGTTGGGGATTCCTCTGCGAATCCCAACCTTCTTCGCTAAGGACAGAAAGCCATCCATTGCCAACTTCATTTCGTAATGCTTCGAGCTTCTTTCTATAGATCTCTCCGCTGACTTTCCAATCTTCTGGATCTTTACTATTCTGTGGTTTGACAAGAGGAGTGTCGTATGTCACTGTTTCTATAGGAGGTAGACGGGGTAGTACCGATGTATCTATCCGAGGAATATCTGTCTGGCTTTGTGTCTGTCGAGGATCCGATGGCACGTATGACGGAATGGTCCGGGGCGACGGATCTGGACTGATGCCATATCCACTATCTGACCCGGCAGTAGCAGATGTCACTTGCTCGGTTGTGGATTTGACAGCAGGTTTCACAGGCTTGCTAGGAGAAGTTTCTGAGGTCGAAAGGTCGACTATTCTTCTCTTAGGCGTTCTCCTCCTTCGACCTGACGAACTAGTATGTATCTCACTTGTCGTAGCTGCTGGAATCGGTCGCTCCTTGCGTAACACAGAAGGCTCTCGAGCAACAGGGTAGTCGATGATTGGCTTGTTTACTTCCACGGCGGAGAGACCGTGATCTTGAGGAGGAGGTTTGACGACCGGTACATTTGCCTTCTCCGCTGCCCGTTCAACAAGTTGGCGTCTTTCACTATAGCCTGGCGCATATGTATCAATCAGAATGTCCTCCGTGTAACCAGGAGTGCTTCTAAAAAGGTTGAAGATGATCACTCTGTAGCCGCCGTGAGTCTTCGTGAAAGGGTTGCCAGACACCCAGATCTCTCTGATATCAGGTATCCCAGTCAATCTAGCCAGCTCAGTAGGGTCTGTCATTTTGTTGTCGCGCAAGTCGAGTCTTTCGAGTGGGTAGAGTCTCTCAACACCAGCGATAGATATCAGTCGGTTTGATCGAAGGTTCAGGGCCGAGATTGCTGGGAGAGGGTTTCTTGTCAATGAATGAAGTGAGTCAATCATACAATTAGACAGATTGAGAGCTCGGAGGGCAGTCAAAGACGCAAGGCAATCGGGGATCTGAGCGAACAGATTGGATGAGAGATCCAGAGAGTGAAGGGTATTGGCCAACGGTGCCAAGCTTGAGGCAGATATGGAAGTCAGACCATTATCAGCAAGACTTAGGTGCTTGAGAAATCTCCATTTAGATGAGGGTAGTATCCCCATTGACAGTAAATTTGATGAACTGCTCCGCGGATTGTGCCAGCCTTCTGACATGCTCGAATGAGAGCTACCAGATCCAGATCTCTTGACTTTGTGTGAACCTCTCAGATGGCCATGAGCAGAACCAGTTCTTGAACTGTTTGGTCGAACAGGAGAATTGCTCCTTGGTCGAGATTTGGTGGGAGACTTCGCACCATCCGACCCGGATCGCACAAGTGAAGCCCCTCGCTCATCACTTTCATCGCCAATGTGATTCCGGTCATCAGGCGAACTAGGTGCCGAGTTCGATTTGACCAGCTCCGCATGTGCCATGGTAGGGCTCCGTCTAGGGCTTGTAACGGCTGCCCATGTTGAAGTTGGTGACATTTGAGCCTTGGATGATCTTCGTCGTCTCTTGTCCATGTCGTCCAGAACGATGTTGATAAGCAGATCGGCAGGATCGTCTACTCCAGCACGCTTGACCGTCAAAGATCTTAATTGTTCAGCGAGACGATCCCATCCAAAGAACTGCCGAATGTCGATGTCACTTATCTCCAGTGCACTGATGTTTTTGAAAGCGAGAAGTGGAACAGCACTATCGAACGGGAACTCTTCGTAACCTTCTATTAATCGGGCTCGACGATCCGGTGCGAGTCTAAGGCAAGGTATCTTTGTGAATGCCGAGTATAGGTATTTGAGGTCCGCTTCGATTGCAGCCTTTTGCTTTTCCGTTCTGGCAGCAGCACCTCCAGATCCAAGACCAAAATTTGACCACAAGGAGGACATGCCAGACATCACACTTCGCACACTGGACACAGAGTGTATGGACCCATTATCAGAGCCACCACGACCTTTAGGGCGCTGTGACTGACTCAAAAAAGAGACGTAGTTGGCAGCGGACGTATCAGAGTGTAGATTCTCCAATCGCACATTCATCGGTCCCACGGTTATACCTAGGTCTTCGAATCGGGAGAGGAGGTAGAACAGGTGGTGGGGCGTAAGAGCAAGTTTAGCAGGCTTTATGTTATGCGAGGCAAAAGTCAAGTATGGAAGGGAGAGGGCTGCTGCGAGTGTGCTTGACGTCGTAGCAGAAGAAGCGGAGGAGGGAGGGTGTGTACTTGTTGGAGAAGTAGGGGTTGCTGCCCCTCCAACGGATCCAGATACACTTTGTGAAGAGCCATGTTTAGGAGCCTGTTGGCGTCGTAATTGTAAAGCGTTTGCCAGAGCCTTCTCGTGCGTCCGAACAAAGTGAGCCAAATTCTGCTGAAGATTAGCCTCGTGTTTTCGTGACAGAGAATACCTGGAGATCTGCCGCTGCCTGCCTACCTTTATGAAGAACTGACCATCCTCAGTGTCCATCATTGAGGATGCATGTGGTTTATTGCAAGCGTGTAGGAAGTCTAAAGCCCTTCGGCAGACACAACACGTTGAGAAGGCTACCCACTGCCTTGTATCTCAACTTCGGAGCGGCTCGTGTGATAGAGGTGCGACTCAAGGTAGGGGAAGAGAGGAGGAGGGAAGGAGGGCGAGGCGGTCTAGAGGTAACACAACATTAGATCAGTTTGAAATTCGGCTTGGGTGACAAGAACGGAAAGCTGAAGAGAGCAAAGAAGGACGAAGCAGTCGGCGAATTGGTGTCGGCCTCCTTGTCAATACTGCGTCTCGATGTTCTATGCGCGGCCTGTGACATTCGCAATAGAGTCTAACACGCTCCTGAGCACGACGGAGGGGTGCATAACACAGCGGCACGAAGCAGATGAGGCGACCGACGGTGCGAGAGTGGGAGAGAGGGATGCGTACGTACCTAGAGAAAGAGATGAGGCTGTGATCGTGCTGAGCACCGTGAGCAACACAGCTCCAAGCACAAACACTCTGGAGCAATGGTGACAAAAGCAGAATAAGAAGAGGACGGAAGAGGAAGTTAAGAGGCCGACGACATGTAGCAAAAGTCCCTTCGTTTCTCCAGCACTTTGGTCCCCTCTCTGTCTCTTTCGCTCGCTGTGTCTCGGGGCGGGCCAATAATAGTGGATGTTAGTGGAGATGGGTGGCTTTCACGGCGAGTTTGTCTGCTCATGCAGGTGTATGCAGAGCGAGGTTGGGCTGGCTATCTCGTTCGTCCACAGGCTGGCTCAAGCATCCACTCTGTTGGTTAGTGCAGCAGGCAGTTTGAACCAGGCCAGGATGATATGCGTCCTATGTCCTCTTCCCTGTCTTCTCGAGTGCTTTGCAGATAGATGCAGGCGCCGCACGCACAATACAATAAAGTAGAGTGAGTATGCGAGTATTGGAGAAAAGACGAGGAGAAGAAATGTAGTGGTATCACGGTGCGGCGGCAGAGAGGGTGGGTAGGTGGTGGGTAGGGTGGTTTTACGATCGGCCACGGCAACGGCAGGGAACGGATGAGGCCGAATAGAGAAAGGCAGGCAGCGTGAGCGTGAGAGGGTGGTGTTGATGACTTTGTGTGATGACTGACTGACTGACTGACAGTCACTCACTCAATCAGTCAGGTAGTCCTCAAGGTAGGTACTGTAAGGAGGGAGGAATGTAACGAGTGTGTGAGTGGTGAGCAGTGCGCTGAGAGCGGCTTTGTTTTGCAGACCAGACCAGAGCATGGGATGATATCCCAATTTCGGGTGCAAGTTGACGATGCGGGCAAATCAAATCAAATCAAATCAGAGGCAGCAGAAGCAGTAGCGCCGGTGTCTGTGCTTGAACAGTGGAGTACGACAAGCAAAATAGCGTTTGTTAGCGAGATACAGTGGGTAAAGTGGAGGTGAACCCTGAATAAAGATGTCGTGATCCTGCTAACAACCCTGAAGCTCGACTCCCTGAACCTACCCGTGCCTATTCTCGCTAATTGATTTGACAGGGGATATTCTTTTCTGTTCTGCTCTGCTTGTACATATCTGGTCGATATAGACAGGATTTAACTGCTTCTAATTGTTGATATCATACCCGAAACTTCTTCGTAATGCTGTATCATACTACTAGCCAGCCAGCCAGCCAGATCTATCGATATCGGCCACTTGCCTGATAGTTGGATAACCGCTTCTTGTCAACGATAGCGATAGTGATTGATAGTGGGATGTTGACTAGGTAAAACCAAAACCCTAACTTTTCTTCAGGGGAAGGATCGACCTTGTGTCAATTCAGTTAATCCCTCCTCGGCCCGTCGTCCTCGACACTTGACTTGCATCTCTGCGTCATGATAGACAACGCTACTCGCAAATCCAGTCAACAAACTGCTGATTACACGCCGCTCACTTCTGGAAATCTGCAAATTTTCATGTCTTCAGCTCAGCTGCGCACTTTGGATTTTACAAATGCAGCAATTAATTACCACCACCGTCCTGGGTCTGCCTGCGCCTGCGCCTGCCATTTGCCGTTCCTTCGCTTCAACCTACTCAGACCTGTCAACACAAACACCAAAACCAGGTGCGGCAGCAAGGCACATCTATCTATGTAGGAGTGGGATATTAAGAATTTAAATCATCGGCACATCCTCCCTCATCTCATGCTCCAACCAGACCTCGCCAAACACTCTCAATACGCGGTGTGAGTCGCGCCAATTTCTCTCTTTGCCCTCTTGGTCCATTCAATGACACTATCCCGACTGTCACCGCCGTCGTCCAGCACGATCGACGACATCAACAGGCTGTTCTTGAGATTGCCTCTTCGGCCTGAGTTGGATGATCCTGGTCAGTGGGGTGAAGGCCGCTGGGCTCACCATCACGCTGACTGGCTCCTGTGACATGCATGCCGGGTCAAGCCTGCATTGCGTCTGCATCTGCATTTGGCTTTTGGTCTTGGTCTTGGAGGGGTCGAGTCTCATTGTCTCACAAGCCAGAGGCAAATAGAATTTCGAAGCCCACGAAATCGACCGCCAGCCGCGATGGCCTGTAGAAAAGCCTTCAAATCTCCAACATGCTCGCCAATCAGGCCAGAGATTTCGATACCTGTCTTCGACCCCCCGCGAAAAGGACCTCGTCGCCGCCAACTTTGGGACTGGAGGCAGAGGCGGGGAGGGCGTCGACATGCCATCACGACACCTTCATGGCCGGGCCAGACTCACATTCTTTGCTCACCGCTTCAATATCAAATTCCTACACTCGGTCTTCCTCGCCACACTCAATGCCCTTTCATACACACCACCACCAACAACAGCATCCTCGGGCAAGTTCACAGGTAAGAGATACGAGACAGCCGAATCAGCCTCAAGCCCGGCGTGGGTGAGGTCAGCCGAAACCCTCCCAATCCTCTGCATTCCTGATCCGAGTCTCAACACCCACTTCGAAATAAAGTGCCCTCTGTCAGCTGTCAGGTGTCAGCCCAGTGATTATTATGGAAAATTGGTCAGTCTTGTCAGTCTTGCGTGTGCAACCTGTAGGCTTAGGGTGGCTGGCTATTTCAGCTCGAATGTGTTCTGATTTTAGACGTTCATCAATCATGCCAAGTGCAATCATTCACGCTGCAGAGTTGCGCAACTCCAGACGCACTTACCAGAGAGTGAACGGTGTGAAAGAAAAAGAACTATGACGCCGTTTGGCCGCATCGCAGACCACTATTCGACAATGGAATACTCAATGTGGACTACCGAGGTTCTATATGCATGCCAGTCATTGGTCTGGTTTGGATGGAATCTGCAGCATTCCATCTCCCACATCACCACCACCAATCTATCCAGTGTGGGGTTGGCCGGCGGGACAATAGGGAATGGGCCCAGCATTATTCCATGGCATCAACACCTAACCCAGGTCAAAAATACACACACCTGACTCTATTCCCAAGCTTGCATCTGAATCGGCCACATCTCGATATTTGCTTCCCACCTCCAGCATTCGGAAGTCTCGGAGGTCTCTGATTCGATTCCAATGAAGTGCGTCGTACATACATACGGTACGGACATATCTCCATGAAACTTCGCAGTGGGGCGACCATTCCATCTACACTTTCCATTATGCATTGTGATGGCGAATGGAAGTCTGATCTGTACTCGTAAACCACATCACCACCATGAGAGGCGCGCGCCTTACATCGTGAAGTCTGTTTTGACAGCGGTAGCTTATGGCGGTGAGTGAGGGGTTGCAAATTTGGACCCTTCCAATGCCACCCTGCCTCCTCTGCCCCTCCATGGTCCCCTCTTTGGGCCAGCAAAAACCTTATTTCCTTATCATAATTGCTCCGTGCACTCAGATGCACATCACAGAACGCTAAAATCCTGGCCTCATCCTGGCGGCATATGCGCTTCATCAAGAAAGTCATCCGACGCGAACTCGAGGGAGCTTCCTGCCTCACTAAGACCCGGACTCAGTATCGAGCTAGCACCAAGAGATGGTAGCTTAGATCCGATGCCGCTCTTTCAGACCAGGTTACATTCTTATCCCTGCTCGTATCGAAACGCTTTTGAAGACATCATGAGCGAGCATGTTTGTGTGTCTCGATGACTGGGGGTCGACGTTCCTCACCGTCGTTTCATCGGCACTTTGAGTGAAAACGACAATTGATCTCCAGTCGGGTAAATCACGGATCTGCCAACATGAGGGGAAGGGTGAAAGAATAGGAAAGGATAGTAGGAGAGTCAAGCGACGGTCCTACTCTCCGTAACTGGTGCTAGACAGCTACAGCACAACTCTCGTTTGGAGTGGATCTACAGGTGGGGGAATCGACGATCAGCGAGTGCTTCCAGAAACGTGGGATAAACCGAGTCAGGAGCCTCGTTTTGACTCAGCATCTAAACTTCACAGGGTATCAGTCGACGTACAATGAAGTCATATTCAACAAACCACCTGTAACAACCCCGCCCCAGACACCAGTTCAAGCGATTGGTCTACCTACAAAACTTCACGAATATATATCCGCATCACGTTACTCAGGCAGGACCTCGATTGATCCGGCCAAGGCCGTAGAAACCCAGGCGAGACGCAGTCCAACGTCACTCCAACCCTTATCACGAATCAACTCAGGTCAAACACATCGAATTGAAACGCAAATGCAAACACCTCCCCACGATCTCCGTTATTGGTGGCAGGTGGGTAATAGCTTTCCGTGCCTCGTCCCTGAGATCCCTCTTGCTTCATGCCCGATACCCCACCAACGTCCCATTGCGGGGATCAACCTAGGCAGTTGACACGTCGTGGACCCCAAAAACTACGTCATTTGCTCTGTCTCATATCTTGTTCTATAGCTTTGAATGTCTGAATAGCTTCGTTCCTTTCATATTGGCTTTTGTACAGCTCATCTCCCGAGACCAAGTGGGGTTTCGTTGTTGATAGCTTGGCATGTGTGAAAGGCAAGGTGAGGCTTGCTAGATCGCTAGGCTGTGGACGGGAAAAAATCGTTCAGATGGACCCTGAATTCTCAGGGACTGGTTATCATAGGCCACCCGTCTAGGTTCACCGTTAGTGATCGTCGCGTCTTGAACCAGATGTTCAGCGCTTGCTTGCTTGTCTTCTCATCGGTCTGAGAACTCTATCTCTTGTCTGGTTTGCCGGCAGTGGCTGAACCCAATCGTTCAGGGACCTTCGTTCGCCCTGATCTACTACCCTGCCTTGTGTACGGTCTGCTAGGCCGGGAGGGATGTCGAGACGGTCAGGAGGCTCGGGTTTTGATGGATTCGGGGATGTCGTCGGAGATTCCTACTCAAGATTCTCGTCCTCTCTTCGCCCTTCCTATTGAGGCGTAGTCCTGGACAAGTTAACTGCAATCACAAGCCAGCAAGCAAGAAGGTGACCTACGCTGCCGAGAAAGGGGTGTTTACTCACCGTCACCTCAGCTACATGGTACTCTGGGACTGCAATGTACTACCCAGGTGAGGAATGAATACTAGATGGTTAGAAGACCGCTGCTCAGACGAAGGAGGCTCTTCCTAGCAAGTTACTCCACCCAAACCGCGAACCCCTGGCTACATGTATACCCACCCACTACAATACCAACTCTCCACCGGCTCTCGTTCTCCAGTATTCACTCGCCAAAAGCAATTTCCGGCGTTGACGCTGCCATTGGTGCTCGGTATTGGCATGTTTACTCAACGCCGGAGCTATATCAACAGTCCCGCTTAACCGACTTCAAATCTGAGATCGCGATGAGATCGTGCATCCTCTACGTACGACTTTCGACATAGGATTGTTATGCTTACAAAGTATGACCGAGGTAATGGCTTGCTGGCTTTGAACGTATACGTGATGTGGGGTCTTCTTGGATATGGGATGTGGATAGAATGTGTTGGCAAGTTGTGAAGGTATCAACCAGCTGAGGAGAAGAGAATTTTAGATGAAAAGGGGCATCGATCGCGGCACCGGCGATGGACGATGTGAGCTATTAGCAGTGATGTGAGAGGTGCTATGCGACATGCCTACTCCTGGCGTGTAAATGGGCAATTGTGCATCAGAGGCAGTGGAGGAGGCATGAGGCATTGCTTGCAAAGTGAAACTACTCACCACACTGTCGAGTTTACGAGAATTGAAAAAGTCTTTCATCATAGCCAGCTCACGACCAAGGCACGAAGATGTGGAGAGATATATCAATATTGTGGATTAATGTTTCCCCGAAGTAACTGTTGGGATCGTTTGCTTTCCGAGCAATTTTGGGTTTACTTTCTGTACCTCGTAGGTACAAATCCATCTCTATACTCACATCTCACCATCTCACTACCACAACTCCTTATACTGTCAATAGCACCTGTTTAGGTCTTCCACGATGCCTTCATACTGCAATTCACATTCTCTCCCTCCCCGAATCCATCCCATAACATTGCCTATATCCCTCCGCAAAGCCGAATTCAAGAACCCACGTGCATGTCATACATACACATACAAGCTCAACCAATGACAGGATCTATACACAAGTTCTCCATCCCATTGCGAACCTTCCAAACCAATTTTTCGACACTTACGCTTTCCCGTCACTTCCTCCCTCTCTCCCAGCTCCTATCTTTTCTTTGGTTACTTCTTCAAACTTTGTTGCACGTCACAGTTGCGCTTCTCTCTATGTAGGCGATTGTTGAGCGATAGCGAAGTGCTGAGTAGACTGATGCGACGAGTGGTGCGATCGATTGGGAAGCGAGTTGGATGTAAACAATTAGGCGAGAACAAGCGTGCAGCAGAAAGATGAGGATTTGGGAGGTGGGGATTGGGGATCTGAGGAGACGAGGGTGTTGGGATCTAAGAGTATTGAGGAGAGATAGATGGTAAGGTAGATGACAGATGGTGAAATGATGAGTATTTTATGGCCATAGAGGTAGGAGTGTTGGCGCACGTAACACTCAGTTCCCGGAAGGCAGACCATCAACACGAATGCGGGCATACAGCTCTGCGGCTCCGATAATTTGCAAATCCAAGCCGCCGTGGGTAAAAATAGCAATGAATTGAGTCGCTGATACCAATCCAAGCGAGAAGCGGCATTAAGTCCACTTGACAATTGAGTCACGGCCTTGTCCATTCTCAGAACGGGCGAGGGGACTTTTGGTATCTGCAGCAGTTTTTCGACATTCAACTATCAAAACCTCGACGTGGTCGTCTATGTCTCGACTACTGGTAGATACGCAAGTTGTGGTGTCTTGGGACCGCTGCTGTAAGAGCGCCGCTACTCTTTGAGAGATAGTCGCTATGTCCTGCTGCTAAGATTGACTACTGTTCATTAGCAAACTTTGATACACCAGCAGTTTTGACTCGACTCCACCGTTTCTAGAATGCCTTCTCATATCCTCAGTTCACTCCCATTCTATGCAAAACTGATGGCAGCCCATGTCCTCCACGGCCTGTTCCTAGCCGCCGAACAAGGATGAGACTCAGCAATCATCTACTCAAGTGTCTGAGTGCTCTCAGCTCATGATTCCAACTCTGCATGAATAGCAGAACATGTCCGTGGGTAAAGCTGCATTGATCAAGCTTTTCGTGAATATCATCGATGATATGAAAACTGTCGTTCGGTGGTTTGACAATGGTTCAGCCATCCTTCGGGATGGCTTGCGCGGAATTCCAGAAGTCGTACAGTTTCTTACACCGTTACCCACCGATGGTGCCAGAGATATCACAGCGACGATGACCTCGGAAGCAACAAATAGCTCCTCAATCTTGACTTCTGGAGTCTTGTGAACTTGAAACCCGGAGTCCAGTCCTGATTCAGTGCAAGGCTGTGCCGCCATATACTTTCTGGTCGTCCTGAAAACTTGTGTCGAGACGTCCTCTTGCTGAAATTGCAGACCCGATCGACAAGATGTTGAAAACAGATTGATAGTCTGGCGAGTTATAGCACCGCATGAAGTTTTGTATTTCGAGGGCCTTGTCTTTTTGAGGTCCAATATGCAAATTGATGGACTGTTTCGCGAAAGTCTCATACAAGGCCCCATTTAAAGCTTTACGCACAAACGATGATGCTAGAACCAGGCCGAGATTCGCCAGTCTTGACCAGCACACTTTTATGAGTCGATATATACGAGCTGCTGTATCATTCAAACAGTTGACCTGCGCATGAAGTTGGAATCGCCTCGCTCAATATCTGTTCCTCGTTCAAACATAGCAGAAATTGTTCGATATTGATACATACATTATTGTGCACTTGTCATGGGACACAAAAGTAGACTTATGCCTTGATCTTAGCCAATCGGTCTAAGGCTCTACCTCCCTCCAGTGCCCATCCTCCTGAGATATCAACTTTATATCTCTGGTTCTGGATGTCCACTCTCATCATTCCCTCTCTAGTCCAGACCCTCTTCAACTCGGTAAACATCTTGAAAGTCAACTGGCTCATCCTCCTGAACGGCGAAGTCAATATATGGTTTCGCTCATACTCCAACAGCCGTGCTTTCTCCATAGCCTCCAGCTTCGCCCTCTCTCGCGATTCCTGTATACTGATCCTCTTATTGACCGGCACAAATCGATGCGACAGCTCGATCTCCTCTGGCTTAACGTAGAATTTTCGCCGTGGGAAGAAGGGCACGGGAAACATCTTCTTCAGCTCCACCTCAATTTGTAGCTCAGGCACTATCGAGCCGTCTCCTGGCTTGGCAAGTCCCCCCTTGATCATTTGAACATTTCGAGGCACTGCAACGAGGCTCTTCACCAAGCGGGTAGGTCCCAGAACTAACCAGCCACCGAGACAGGCCATTAAAAAGCTGACTCCTCCCAATGCGACTGGCACCCATGTGGCTAGATCCGGAGGTGCGAGCATGTAATTGCTCCAGAAACTGATCGCGGCATACGTAAAGCAGAAGCCAGCCGTCCCATAGCATGTCAGCATGTAAACAGTATGTGAGGGAGCTTCGTAAAGGTGCGTAGGATGTGTCTTCTCTGCTAGACTTAAGGCGTAGGACTTGTAGACTAGAGGGGAAGCTGTTGTGGGAGCTTTCGCTGAAATTGAAGCCTTGATAGGTGCACTGGAGGATTTATTCTTTGGTACAACTTTCTTTACAGGCTGCGAAGGTCGCACTTGCTTCGCTGCTTGCAAAAGAGTCGAAGAGGAAAAGCATCGAGGCTGTTGATATTTCGTGGGTAGGAAGAAGTGAGCTGTTCGGGGAGTTTTGAATGCACATTGGTGCCGCAATAGGCAACCCCTTGAGAAAGCAGACATCTATACAATTCAATTATTAGTAAAACAATACAAGCCTGAAGAAGATCTGAGTCAATGCCTACCTGGGAGAAAATTGTCTCTATTAACTTCAAGAGTTGTTGTCCAAAAATTGTAGCCGCATCGGAGAGTCGGCGAAAGTCGCCGTCCTAGCGCGACGGTGGATTTTGGTGGGTCTCAACACTCCAAGCATCTCGAGATTCTTGAACCTCGCGCCCAACTCCTCCTACGAAAGCTCAATTGAGCACCGATTGTCCTCACAGCCATGGCATCTTTTGCGACAGCTTGCCGTCTATCCGCGAGACTCACGTCGAGGCAGCTACGACAGGATGCGTCTGCTCGAGGTGCGCATCCCAACCTTTCAACAAATTATTCGCGGAACGACTTACTGATGGATTGGCAGGTTTCCGCACGTCGACAGCATGTCTCGCCGCTCAGAATTTCACCATGCCAGCTTTATCACCTACGATGACCGAAGGCAATATCGCAAAGTGGGCAGTCAAGGAGGGGGATTCGTTTTCAGCGGGTGACATCCTGCTGGAGATTGAGACCGACAAGGCATCTATGGACGTGGAAGCCCAGGACGATGGGATCATGGCAAAGATCTTACAAGGTAATGGAACGAAAGGAATCAAAGTGGGCGATCGAATTGGTGTTCTCGCAGAACCAGACGACGATCTCAGCACTCTCGAAATACCCGCCGAAGAGAGCTCAAGCTCGGCTCCTCCAAAAGAGGAATCCAAAACCGCACCAGCAGAGTCCAAATCTGAAGCTCCTTCTTCGAAAGCATCAACTCCAGAGTCTTCTTCTGCTCCAGCAAAGAAGTCTTCAGGTCCGGCGAAGAAGCAGACGTACCCACTCCTCCCCTCAGTCGAGCACCTCATGCACGAGCACGGCATCGACCCCTCCAAAATCGAAGAGATGACTCCATCAGGGCCCAACAATCGTCTACTGAAGGGCGACGTTCTTGCCTACTTAGGGACAATCTCCTCTTCCTACCCTGCCGAGTTGTCTAGCAAGATCTCCAAATTAAGCCACCTCGACCTGAGCAACATCAAGCTCGCAGCACCAGCTCCTAAGCCGGCGGCAGCAGAAAAAGCTGCAGCCCCCGCAACAGCTCCAGAACCCGTCAAGGATCTGGAAATTGCAGTACCGATATCGATGAAGGCAGTACTGGAAGTACAGAAGCGGATCCAGAGCACACTTGGCGTCTTCATGCCACTGTCGACCTTCATCGCCCGTGCGACAGAAGTAGCAAACGACGACCTCCCACGATCGAAGTCCTACAAGCCAACTGCAGACGACCTCTTTAACTCCGTTCTCGGTCTCGACAAAGTCACCCCTGCGTCTGGTGTTCGAGGTACTTTTCTCCCTCAGATCACGGCTTTGCCATCTTCTGCTCCTCCAGCGACATTCGCGAAAACTCCCGCACAGAGGAGCGATATTATTGACATATTGTCCGGAAAGAAGGCTGCTCCGACGAGATTGGGCGGGAAGCCTCTACCAGGCCTCTCAAACACAGTAAACGTCTTTAGTCTGACTGTGCCCAAGGGAGAAGAGAAGAGGGCACAGATATTCCTAGACAGAGTGAAGACTGTTCTGGAGGCTGAGCCAGGGCGATTGGTGCTGTGAGTTTATTGCGTGTATAATAGTCGAGCAAATAGAATGATGATACCAACGGTTTTGAGAGCAGCAACGGTGAAGACATGTAAAAGGTGCGTCGACCTAGCGCAGTCCAGTCTCAATTTTAAGAATACTAGGAAGCATATCGTCTAGTGAAGGTCTCTATCTGTGGCACTCCCAACGGTCAATTACATTTTGTTCATGCATGTTGCCAGTCTCTCTACAACCACTTGCTACCTTTTCCGCCCATCAATTTTTTAAACATCCTTTAACATTACTTAGCTGGCAACGAAGGCTCCTACACTCAGTCAGTATCAATTCTACACTTATGAGGACTGCAAGAAAGATGGCTCCTTACAATTGTTCCGACAGAGCTTCCCGGTAGTTCCACCAAGTCCTCGAAGTGTCCACCCATCGCAGCAAAATTGTATAGTCCTCCAACAATTGCCCTCTCACCATCGTCGCCATTCTCGTCCTCAAGAGCGCCGAATCTCTGACCCACTTGTCCTTCCACTATGGATTCATCATACTCGCTGGCAGCGAATATGTTGGTGCTCTTGTCTGGAGCATTCGTGATACGTGGCTTGACAGATATGTGGAAATGGATGGGTGTGAAGACTTCCTCGTTTCTGATGCTGCTTGCAGTAGAGACCCTTCTGGCATTGGGCATTTCTCCAGTGACATGCAGAGGCTCAGGCTCAACATATGTCTTGTGGAATTTTTGGGACATGTGCGAGAGCTCGTTCTCTAATTCGGTCGCTTTTGTGTGGACGCATTCCTCCATTTCTTCGAAGTTCAATTGTGCTTTAGCGACGAGTGTATGTGCCAAATCCATGGATTTCTTGACAAGTTTCTTGGGTGGAGGAGAACGGGGAGGTGTGGGAGGTACCGATTGTGGCTCCTGGAGCGTAGCATCGATTCCAGCAATTCTTTCGTATTTCAGAGCTGCAGATCCTTGGTTACAGCATATGGCCTCATCGCCTTCTGTTGCGGCTTTCTTCATTTGTGGACTGCATATAGGTTGAGCCTGAGCTTTGACTTGGCCTTGATGCAAGGACTTTCTTGGGAGGGGACGTTCGAGCAGGACGACGAATGTAAATTCGCGTGGTAGACCACCTTCTTGTTGAGAGTTCTCCTCGAGAGACCAAACTAAGGTGGTATCAGGAACTTTAGGCTCCGTGGAGGAAGCGAGTGTTGGTGGAACACCTGTTCGAGGTCAGTACTGGAATCCAGAAAGCAACAATCTGATGATTGGGTTTCTCGTTGGATAATTCTGGAGTCAGAAAGCAAACATCTTCTCGAGGAAGGGTGGTAACTGGTTTAAACTCACTGCGTGTCGACCCTTGACTGAAGTACAGTTAGCATCTGAATTCAATAATTGCAAATTCTTGATTACAAGAGAACGAATGACTTACATTCTCATGAAGCTTCCCACGACGAGGTCCTTTTCGAATCCGACCTTCGGCTCTAGATCCGCTTTAGCAGGTCCCTGAGCAACTCCCAATGATGCTCCAAGCTACAGATATATCAGCTCGCCTCTATAGTTCTATAACTTCTACCCACCTGAAAGTTCCACTTCAGACTGGCACTGCTAATCCTCCCAAACGCGAGATGCGGTGCAAATCTCAGCACTTTCAATGGTGAACCATCATGATTCGTAGCCCTAATCTCAATCACCGCACTCTTGAAACGATGATCTTCGCTCAATGACGGATGCAACGTGAATGCGATGGCGGCGAATGTAACGAAGGTTTTTGAATAGTGCTCACCCTGGTCATTTGGGGCAGATGCGGAATGTATGTTTGGCGAAATGAAGACGCCATTTTGTAGCCGTTGAAGATGTGCCGAGATGAAGGAGTCGCCGAAGAAGTGTCTTTCGTAGAGGAGGTTGTGCGTTAATTGATATTTGTGTAGGGGGATGTGGGTGTTTGTTTTGATTTTGATGGGTGGTTCGGCTGTTTTGGAAGAGAAGATCTGGGTTGTTTGTGGATCGGTTGTGAGGTCGAGGGGACCTGCGGAAGAAGAGGGTGACGCCATTACAGGCAGGAATACATTGGGTAAAAATGCTTGCGGACGGTAGTAGGATGATTTTGAAGCACCAAATATGCTTTGAATTTAGAGGGCAAGGAATGAAAGGAAACTCATGCCTGAAATGAACGTGTTCCTGTGGATTACGTGCTCGCTTGAGCAATCTGTTAGGAAGGAACGGCTTGTCATTGGAAGTGCTTGCACTTTCCTTCCGCATTCCTTCGTATGTGCACACGCTCATGGAAAGCCAGAGACAATAAATAAATAAAGCATTTTTGAACAACGGTAGCGGTCCAACTCATTATGTGCTTGAATTTATTCGTTCCGAGGCTCACCTGGACTGCACTCAAACTTTCGTCGCAAACAGAACAGGGCCAGCGAAAGGTTTTCAGTGTAACACCTCAGGGTATCTAAGAATGACTATCAGATTCTTCTCTATGTTAATGATCGCAGGTCGTACATTGTTGTCAGTCGGAACATCATCCTCTCTGCATTTGTTGACCACCAAGCGAGTTTGTGGACCTCGCGTACCCCTTCTTCTCGGCAATATATCAAGGGCGTCCAGGTTATAGCGGAAAGGTCTGCTATTCGTATTCACTTATGTGTAGATGCTATCCGCAAAACTCATATTTGCTGGAATCACGCTGATCAAGGTCTACGGATTGGCTTGGACAGATTAGGCATATTGTGGTTCGCGACATGGTCCCGTCGTCATACTCAAAGCCCGCCCTATCGATTAGGTTCATGTCTCTTTCTTCACGAAAACATCTTCTTTCTTCAAACTTGCCATGTTATCTGAATTAGCCGCTGGGCCCGGCGTTCATGTCATCTTCCTTTACACCTTCAAACACCGCGTGCAGTCAACAGACTTGATAATGTTTTGTTCGTGTTTCCGATGTCCCGCCACCGTGATACCTTCGAACTCGTTGTTGGTCAGCTTTATCTCGAACATCTTCATATGTACTTCTAACTCTCTAGATGTTTTACTGGTTATCACAATCTGAACAGCAGGCAATAGAATTAGCTTGATATTACCTGTTCGCACAATGCAATTTAGGGATAGGAAAAGGGGTTCCCATCCGTGGATAGCTGGCTATTTGGGCAATTGTGATCAGATCTGAAATAATGAAGCAACGTAGGACTTACAATGACCCCGCTCAGAGCGATTCAGTTCAGTATGATGGCTTGCACGGACACTTTATGCACCGTCGCAGTTTTCTAGAAGATATTCTCGGCAGAAATGGAAGCGAGTTCCTCCATTGCCATTCTGGACACGCTGTCCAATGGTCGATATGTTGCTGTTACAACTCCTTGATGCTTCGACCATTGTAGAAACTCGGTTTGTTGGTAGAAAGGATGGAATTTAACCTGATTGACCACTGGTAGGAATCGTTCGGCCTGCTTGACGATGATTGAGAGGTCTTCCATCTCCATGTTAGCGACCCCAATCGACCTAGCTCGTTCATCCACTTTAATCTCTTCCACAGCCGACCATGCAATGGTCAACTGCCACTCGTGCTTGTACGGCTCTCGCGCCGTCAAGAACAAGTCGATGTAGGGCGTGCCTAGCGCCAGAAGTGCGTCGTCAATCGTCCGGCTTACATCTTCGAGAAAGGAGGCTCTTACTGTAAGAAAGACGTGTGATCGAGGAATGCCGGAATCCTTGATCGCACGTGCAACTTCAATGTACTCGTCCGCTTTCGTGACATCTATATGGCGAATACCGAGCTGTAGAGCATCCCTGGTCTGGCTGTACTGTCCGTGAGATTGTTCGTTGCAATCCCTGGCACTGGCAGGAGATTCCCGTCATTGAATGTGGTTTCTGGGATTTTGCTGAACTTGATGAGAGGAGTTGTTCATTGTTGATTTCAGCGAGGAGAGATCGAATTGATGCAATGTTGATATCGACGGCGGAATGTGGAAATTGATGCAATGATGATTTTAGTGATAAGAAATTGAAACTGGCGCAATGGAGTAGAGCATGTTCGTGGGGAATAAAGCAATCAAAGCTCTGAAATGCGCCATGCAGCATTCTTCCCCATTAGAGAGAGTCTGGCGGAAGGAACCATCTGCATTCATTCACCTGTTCTTACCGCAAATGGCAATCGACTACACCATGGAAATAAATCAACAGTTGTATGAGGACGATGTCGCCAACAAGTTCAGGGATATTGGATATCTTCATAACATGTGTCTTCATAACTTGAATGTCGATGTCACGGCGCACGCGTCATCATGAACCCATCCTGTGCCATTATGGCATTCGCTGTTTGTTCACTCAGATGCTCTGCAAAGTCGATTTGGCTTCAAGGCTCGCATGAAGCAGACAAAAGGTGCCTTCAATATAAAGACTGTTTGTGCAAATAGGACCATACTCTGCGGGCTCACTATTTTTGCCAAGGATATCATGAAGCTAAAGCCGGAAACCTGCTTGGTTTCTCTTGGGAGATGTCACGTCCCCGAAGCTTCCAAAGCTTCCAAAGCTTAAATGGCCAACTCGAATCCAGGTACAAGGCATGAATTCCCCAGCGGCAAAAGTTGCCTGTTTCCCCAACTTTCCACGATCTCCAAAGCGGAGTGTGTGAGGTGAGATTGAGTTTTGAAGATCCGAATTTTATCCGAGCTGGTCTATCAACTTCCCTCAACTCTCCTCATCCAGCTTCAAAACAAATTCCAGTCATGAACACCCCAGGATCAACAATCTCATCCATGATCAACTCCACCAGTTCCAAACCTGGCAATTGACGACGACGACGACAGTCTCCGGAGGTTTAGACAGCCGCGATAGTCACCGGCTATCGACCTCCCGAGTCTTGGCCTTCTTTCGGGTGTCTTGAATGCTGAAACCATTCTCATGCAGACCATGCAAAGAAGACGCCAGGCATCGCATCGACCCGTACCAGTGGCAGATCTTCCCACTCTGATTGATCCAGACCAACGAGCTCGAATTAGAGATGATCTCGGAACAAGTCTTGCGGATTGTGCTTGGACAGCAGTTGGTTGTCTAGCCTAGATTATCAAACCGATAGAAACTGGGGGCGCCTCCTATAGGACTTCGAGGTCGCAAAGTCAAGTTCATTTCTATTTATTTTATTCGAGTTTCTACAAAGAGTTTGCTATTTCGTATTTCTCTTGATTATCTCATGACGTGCCATTGTGCAGCGACCGGAGCTTCGCAACCTCATTTGAGGTGATAGATCTTCGAGAGAATTTGAGCACGAGGGAGGATCAGGACTAAGATGACGACGAATCTCGACAATGGAGGCTCTCTGACGGAGCCGATACTGCGCGGTAATGGAAACCATGTGTTCATTTCAACCGTGGCCTTGGCCGTGGTGGGAGTCCTGATTATTGGAATGAACAGGCTAGGAGTCTTGGACGAGGCCGAACCACCATTACTGAAATCAAAGATACCGTTCTGCGGCCATTTGTTGGGAATGTTGAAATGGCAGGTTGGATACATGCAGATGCTGAGGTAATTTGGGTAGGAGGCAGCGAGTGGCATAGCTGACTGAAAGTAGTTCAAAAGTACCCTCATATCCAGCCTTCACACTGCGAATATTCTCATCACGAATTTACGTCATTTGCGACCCATCTCTTATACAGGCTGCGTATCGGAATACGAAAGCCTTCGACTTTGGCTCTTTCGTCGTTGAATCGTCACAGCGAGCTTTCAATATCGGGGAACAAGGAATGAAGATTATTCGGGGAGAAACATCCCCAGACTACGATCCCAACGGACCATTCTTGAATGGAAACAATGGGGATTCCTTTTTGAACGAGAACCACAAGATAATGGTAGAATCACTTTCTCCTGGCACTGGCTTGTCGGAGTTAAATCAGGGAGTGCTGGAAAAAGTCGCAGCGTCTCTTAATGTAATCAATGCAGATGGGGAGACATTCGGTCTTTACAAATGGGTTCGAGATGTCTTGACCCTCGCAACCGCTGACGCACTTTACGGACCGGAGAGTCCCTTAAACACAGACCACAGCCTGATTGACTGTCTTTGGTATGTTGATCACGCATTTCTTACCAGAAAGCAAGCATGGAAACCCACAAAACCTCGCCTATCAAATGTAGCTAGTCTGCTAACACGCTGCACAGGGACTTTGAAGACAAGATGACTCTTCTAATGCTCAACTTATTCCCCACTATCATAGCTCCAAAAGCATATCTCGGGCGAATTCGCATTAAAAGTGCATTCACGTCATTCTATGCAAACAAACACGAGCTCACAGCTTCGAAATTAATACAGGCTCGTCTTACCTGCTGCCAAAAATGGGGTTTCACCCCAGATGACATTGCCAATTTTGAGATTTCCACTCTCTTCCTGGCAACAACGAATTCAGTACCAACATCGTTCTGGCAACTGGGCTACATTCTCTCGTCGCCCACTCTACTGGCACAAATAAGAGCCGAGGTCGAATCTATCGTAACTCGTCAAACGTCCATGGCAGATGGTAAAGAGGAAGCTGTAATGGACATTACACGTTTTCAGACCCAGTGCCCACTTCTGCTCTCTACCTTTCACGAAACACTCCGCCTAGTCGATGCAGCAACATCTGTCCGCGCCGTGACACAGCCCACCACACTGTCATCTTCAGGGTCCTCCTTATCATACACACTGAAATCTCCATCTGTGATACAGCTCCCATCGGGAATAACCCACACTTCCCCCACGATCTGGGGATCAGATGCCTCACAATTCAATCCGCGGCGATTCCTGCCAAGTACCAAAGCAGCTCTCGACAAGCCAACGCGCCAAGCGCAGAAGCAAGGCTACTTTCCGTTTGGAGGCGGTAAGCATTTGTGTCCAGGTCGGCATTTCGCCATGATGGAAATTCTAGCATTTGTAGCTGGTGTTGTAGTAGGCTTTTCAGCCGATAGCCAAACCGACGACACTTTCCAGGTCCCTGATATGGCTTTCCAAAAACTCGGCACCGCAGTCAGGAAACCGGTCAAAGATGTCGATATCAGGCTGCGGAGGAGAGAGGGATGGGAAGATGTCAGGTGGAGATTTGATTTTGTGGGCGAGAGGACGGTAGATTTCAAGGCGTTGGTTGGAGAAGATGAGGAATAAACACATCAGCATCCCAGAGGTAGCTACTTGATCTTACCTATATTGCTAGGGAAAGGTCTTTTTTCGAATTTCTGTAGAGATTCCCATTGTACATTAGATAGAGCAATACAGAAATTGCGCAATGATATTAGCCATGTGGAAGACTGACGTATACTCGCAAAGGCTTGCATTTATCTATTTGTATGGATCACGCCAAAAAGAGAGTATCTACTGTGCAGAAATCTCTACCTCGATATCCGCAATCACTTAATGCAATACTTGAGAGAGGCTATCGATTACTCGTTCGAGGCGTGTTGTTTGTTCAGCTGCAGGTGGGGCAAGAAAGCGATCTCTTCGGCTGACTCAGAAATTAGTGAACACCACTGCTCGCTTGCTGCAGCGAACTGGAGAGCAAAAGTTGTCCTTACTAACTCCTCGAAGAGAACCAAGTCCAGAAAGCAAAAATTGCAAAGGAAAAATTTTCCGGAACGGGGAATTGAACCCCGGTCTCCTGCGAACAAATTTACTGTATTGAACAGACCATGAGAGGCAGAAATGCTAGCCACTACACCATTCCGGACATCTTACACCTACGATGGTGATTACTTGTGAGGAAAAATGCTTATTCAAAACTATATCACCACTAACAATATGTGCGTTACGAGATCGGCGTGTTGGTGAAGTCCAATCAGATTTGTGGGTCCCCACCTTTCTTGAACAGGGCTTGGGTTATTCAGCGACTTGCAACCGAGTATTTGTAAACAACGTCTCTGTGACCAAGTCCGTCGTCCGTCCAAAAAGCTCAACAGCTGAACATGGCGCTTCAGGTACATATTCACAGTGTCGGGTACCAGTTCAGAAGACGTTCACACATACATTCATTTGATCAAAAACCACTGGCATTCCTTAGCTAACTTATTACCCACTTCCTTGTGGAAAAAGATATAGTTTCACAAGCCCTTGACTCAAATGGACCCTCAGGATGGTACAAGGCAGCCCAGTCCGAGGGCTTTCATTCTCATCAAAGCAAAGCGGTCAAGCGAACCTCCCAGTAACGTATTCTCCAATCCCACTCTGCGACACAATAGTGAGAAGGAAGCATTTCGGAGCCGTCATTTTTTGAATTGGTTTAAAGAGCCCTATGGTAATATCCACAAGCAGGTGCTACCGCCTAGTTCAGGCTATATCAAGCTTGACATCGACCTTCTGTAGCTGTTGAATCTGAGCAATCATGAGCCAGATTATGGTCTGTCCATTAAGCTATCACTCAAGTCGTCGCGTCTTCGCGACTCTCTTGTTGCCATCATGGGCAGAGGTCGATTGGGCCTCTGTTGGGGTTTCCCGAATTGCTCCCAGGAGCCATTTAAATCATTTTATGGCAATCGCGAAGACTCAGACTCCTCTATGGAGAGCCGATTCGCATCAAAGCAATGTTGTATTTGATTTTACGATCGGAAAGACAAGCACGATGTTTGGCAGCTTTTTGGACTTGATCAGTAGACAGTATTCAGTGGTTTCGGGGCGGTAACCTCTGGCCAAAAGATGTAATACTCGACGCAGATCAAAGCAGAAAATAAGGCATCCGATAGTGTTCTTCCCATAAAATGAAATGTGTAGATCTTGTGCGAAGAATATTGCATCGGGTCTCCTGTTGTCCGCAATTTTCCTAAACGTAGAAGTTTTGGTTCAGATCGTCAAACACAACCTCAACATCGCTAGTCACTCCCTTTTACTCATTCTTGCAAACATTTGTCAGAGGTGCCGTTGTAGATACAGGCGCAGGATATTACATGCTGCGCTTTCGGCCACCAATCGCTTACGAACGTTGGTCGAATAGTCCCAACGAAGACGTATGTCCGACATCGCTTGGCTTGTTTCGATGAAGAAATGTTATGGTTATGAGGACATATTGCGGATGTGAAAATGTAATTTTAGAAATGTATGACTTCGCATCAAACTCCAGAGGTGGCAGGAGATGTTGTAAAGACCGTGACATACACGCACCCTCGTGTTGACTTTGCCACAGCCAGCCGAGGGTTCAGGCGACTTTGTAAAATGTTTGCAAGAAAATTCTAAGATACAGTATGAACATCTGAAACATCTTGAGCACCAGAAAGAATGTTATGGTAGCCCAGAACCAAGAAGAGTAGCTGAGCCACGAGATTCCAACGAGTACAAAAGCGTGGAATGTGAACTCGTATCGGTACTCGGCGAAAAAACAGACATATACCACTAGAAGCTGCATGAGACGTCAGTTCTTGGATGTAAGAGCTGCGCAGAACTCGGGCATCTTTTGGTCTGCAGAGCTCTCCGTACCATCCGAGACAACTTTTGCCCGCTCGGCGATCACGATAAGCTCACTCGATGGTGCTGAAAAAGCTAGAATTCTAGGGCGAAGGATGAGAGGGGGGGGGGGGGGGGGGGGGGGAAGAACAACTCACAAGGCAAGTGTAACCAGAAAAAGAAATCACTCGGCTTCTAGGGACAATTCTAGACTGTATGCGTCTACTGTAATGCCATACTTATACACATCAAGGTAACGACGGCCTTTGGGTACTTTGAAAACTCAAGATGCTACACCATTCTACCTCTCTCCACTCATGTAATCTGAGTTACTTATCAATTCAAACCTCAACTCAATCACGTCGCCCCCTTCAAATCCAACAACAACCCATCCTTTTCCTTCTCCTCATCCGTCTCATCCCCCGTAGTTCCCAAATCCGCATCCGTCTCAACTCCATCCTCATCCTCCGTGCCCGTAACCTCCCCCTCTCCTCTTAGCAAAAGACTCCTCATATCATCCTCACTCAAAATACTCTCAATACTGCCCCTTCTTATACCAACCCTCGTCTCCCTCCTTCCCCGCTCAATCATCCTCTCCACTTTCATCCTGTTAGCTAAGAATTTCAGTTTAGGAAATGCACTCTGTTGTCCAACATGCAACATGCGAGCTAATTGTTTCGGGTTAGGATCTGAAAGGATACGCCAAAAGTCTGAGGCCACAGAACGCGGCCAGATGGTGATTGTGCCAGAGAACTGCTGCAGCCAGATTTCGCTCCAATCCTGTCCAAGTGGTCGCGGGAGGAGCTCCAGATGTCGAAGGACTTTCAACCATTTGTTCAAGTCAAGTTTAAGATATTGCTCAGTCGCTGAGCCGAGGAAACCTCCTCGCCAGCCGCGACCACGACGGTGTGTCACTGGTTGGCCGACGGAACCGCGTGATGAGAAGAAGAAGAGGTTTATGTGTGGGTTTACTTGTGATACGATGGAGAAATTGACGTTGAAGTGCAGGTTCAGCGCTTTCAAGGGAATGTCGGTGCGGAGACTGCCGTCTTTCCATTTGTGGCCGAAGGAGTAGGGGGCCAATGTCCCGGACCGCGTTTTCATCATTAGGACGACTGGGTTGAGAATACCTGGGACAGCCGCGGATGCAAGGACTGCAGACCAAATTACGCAGTCTGGCGAAGTAAGATAGTTTGTGAGGATTCTGGGAAAACGTTAGTGAGTAAAAAGGACGGGTGTCAGCGAACTAACGTAGGCGAGTGAGGATCTGCTGGGACGCAAGAAACATTCAATATCCTCCCTGTCCTCTCATATGCCTCTCTGAAAGTCATGCTCCCTCTTGTAAACCAACTACACTTTTTCGCCCACTCCAACGAGTCGAATCTCGCACCTGTCTTCCACCACCTAGGGGCCCAGGTAGTGAAACCTTCGGAGCAGGCGTTGATCCTGCCAGCAAGAGCAGGCACAAGGAGCTTTTTTAGCTCCTCGTTTGTCCTAGTCGCCACCAGAGCAGCGACCAAAGCGCCGCCAGACGTCCCAGTAATGACTTCCGGCAAGAGGTCGGCATCCAACAACGCTTTCACAACACCAAAATGGTAATAAGCGAATGATGCTCCTCCAGAAAGACAGAGCGCTGTTCGACCATAATTGGTATGCATGCGTTTGAATAGGGTTCGCTTTTCCTCTGCGTCCAACTGGTTCGTGTTAACCAATGTAGTAACACCTTTCTCCACTATGAAGCTGTCAGTTGGTTGTCCACTCTAGAATCTGGGTTACAGGTGCTTCTGGGAAATACCCACCCTCGTCAATAAAGTCCTGGACGAGATTCTTCGTTCCATAGTACGTCTGTGAATATAACCTCGAGTTTTCCACACCCACGAAATTATTCTTCACACACGCCTCCACCAGCGCCTTAAGATCCTCGACCGCCTTCGCTTCCCCTCCAGAATTCTCACTGCCATTACTCGAGCCCTCAATCCTCCTCCTATACCTCCTCATCTGCTCCAGGACCCTCCTGACAGTCTTATGGTCGTAATAAGCATATTCATCCTCCTCCTTCCACTTCTCATTACCCAAGAACGCATCCAACTCCTTGGCTTCCTTAACCCAATCCGCATAATTAGTCGTAGCATACAACTTCCTCCTAAGCTTTTCTCTCTTCCCCCTCCACGCCACAAAATGCTCATACAGCCAAATATACAGCCTCGTCCACAAATAACTGATTCCCAGTCCAGAAACCCATGCAATGACTATGCCCAGTAACGGCCACTTCAATAATGTGTATAAATAACCTTCCCGCGTCTCGTCGCTACTCCGCTGCTTTTTCCGCCGGCTCTTATTGCCTGCTTTGGCTTTCTTGCTTTTGCTGCTGCTGTGACGGACAGGGTTCACAGGCGCCCAGTCGTTCTGCGCAGTGATAAAGAGGCTTTCGCGACTGCGTGCTCCGTCGACTTTGCTTCGCGCGCTGTCCATACTGCTGCGTCCCATGCTGGGACTTCTGGCTCCTGTGACGCCGTTTCCAAGCCCATTTTCGTAGAAGCTGCCAGAGGGAGTGGGGGAGAGTAGGTCGTCGGTAGACGGGCTGGGATCGGGGGCAGAGAGCGCGTTGGCAAAGGCTTGGAGGTGCTCTTCGGAGAGGAAATCGCGGTGGAAGTCTGGGAGGAGCGATTCATCGTAGCCTTCGTCTGAGAGGGGGGACGGCCCGTCGGTCTTGTGTGAGAGGTCCGCCATGCCTGCCTGTCGGAATGCTTGCTTTTGTGAATTCCTGCACTGTGTTATGTTGGGTGGGATCGAAAGGATGTGGGTGGGATGCAGGGTGGCATTTTGTTTATCCTCTGCTGGTTGGTGTTAGGAATGAGTGCTGGTGGCGGGATGAAGTTGTGGTGAGAGTCAGGATGGTCTGGTCTTGGGACTTTGCTGGGAAATCGACTAGGTATCGCATGACGTCGATGCCGTGATACCTCGCCGGTGAGACATTCCGAAACTTCATGTCAACAAAGATAAAAATGTGTTCCTTTGTTACTTTTAAAATCCCATCTGACTTTCTTTCGACTAATTGCAGATCAAAAGCGTAATATTCTGGAAGTTTGGTAGCTTGAAGCCCCCCTTCAAGCCTCTTTAGCTTGGACCGAGGTTTGATGCTCTAGCCTGACATGTCAGACCAATCTCGACATGATTTTGGTTTTCTTCATGACAAGCTGCCTGAAGGACTAGAAAGGTTTGAGACTGCAAATTGCATATAAACCAAGTGCTATCATCTTCCGTCAAGCTTTATCTGGAGCAAATTTCTCGACTTCAATATTAAAGTCGTCCCGTAGTAAAAGAGGGAAAATTGCTTGATCACGATACTATGCTGGGTACAAACATGCCGGCCAGTTCAGACAGACGACTTTAGGAACTCCAAGAGTCATACCATCCCCGTCCTCGCCGAAGAGCATTAAAAACAACGACCTTTGTAAACTCCGCCCATTCGTAATGATCTCCGGCCATAAAAGTCAACATTCTCTCATCTGCTCTTCGTCCACGCTCCCAATCATCAAATCCACCGCAGGACCACCGCCCCAATACATCCGACCGTCCTATGCCTTTCTATCAACCATCTAGACGTACTGGGACAACCATCTGATAGCATCGCCGTAACCTGATTCCACTATTAGCAAACCATACTGCCGTGAACGATATTTTGGCAGAACTTACCCTGTCTCATAACCACAGAGCACATGAAAACCTCAATCGGTCTAATATTCTCAAGCGGAACCTTGCCCTTGCCCGTAGTCTGATATAAGCCCAACTGGTGTCTCAACTCATCCTCACTGACTGCATCTGGGTGATCGATCTTATTGCCCAAAACGACGAACGGAACCTTGGCCAAGTCCTCCATACTCAACAGGGCGTCGAGCTCGGCTTTCGATTCGGAGAGGCGCTCGTGGTCCTTCGCATCGACAAGGAAGACAATGCCGGACACTTCAGGGAAGTAATCCTTCCAGAGACGACGAGCTGGTTGGTTTTGTTAGCTGGATTTGGGGAGGAGGGTGCTGGTAGATATGTACCTTGTTGATGGCCTCCCAAATCGAATGTGGTGAACTTTACATTGCCAATGGCAAGCTCTTCAGATGCTGGAATGCTGTCAGTATACCGCACGTGCCTGTCTACTTGCGCCACTGGTAGCTGGTAAAAGGACGGTACTCACTGGGATGCAGAGTAGGCTGGAGGATAGCGACTCGGTCATTCTGCGTTGAACTCCGTCAGTATACTGTCTCATTTCCATTAGAGGCGTGCGGCTATGTGTCCAGAACCGCAGGCCTCTACCAGTGTAACCAAGACCCTTCTCCCCAGCAGGCTCAACGCACCTTCAACATGTGCAACAGAGTTGTCTTTCCGGCATTATCAAGCCCAAGGAATAGGAGTTTCGCATGTTTGTTCAAGAGTCCCAGGGACGCAAGAGTATCCCAGACTGTGCGGACGTGGATTGTCAGCTTGTTATCCTATGCCGCCCAATGTCCTTTTCTACCTCAAGATCTGGAGATAGAGTAGGTTGCCACTTACACCAGTTGACAATCCACATCTTGGCTATGGAGGCAGATGAAGTTCAGATTCAGTATTTGGGTATGCGGGAGGTTGTGGACGATATGATGCTTTTATCGAGAAGACTAGTCAAGTTTGCCGGTATGGTGGTTGAAAGTCAAGTCAAGGTGTTCGTTGCGCTAAGAAATGCATTCACGCCTGATATGTGAGGCGACAACTTCTGGCTCAGAATGGAGAACAACAGAATGACGTTCTCTGTGACACGAGAAAGTACTGTTCGATATATGAGATTCTTTTGAGTTACTCACCATTGATCAAGGAGATTCGTGCTAGAGCAATATGTATTTCATTGCGAAGGTGAAATATGAACTTCAGGTAATTCTTGCCGGCATGTGATAGTAATATAAACCTGAAGAAGCTTCGAGTCTTCATCATCGCAAAAGTTCTAGAGGTGCATTTTTTACCAAGTACATAGAAATCATCGCGGTTTCTTATCAAGATTTAATATTCTGTTTCGTGTAGTCAATGTGATCGGTGCGATGAACAGTACAGGATATTATTGATGACTTGGCTCTCTACAAGAAATTCGAAAGTCGTGAATGGGATCAAGAGTCCGTGTGAAATACACAGTTGATTCAACTCCAAGTATTATAGTGAAGATCGGCAGAGTAAATGTAAAGTTTCTTGCATTGCTACATGTCAAATCCCATTGCGAAATCCAAGCCGCTTGAGCCAAAGTCGTCAAGAAGCAAAATACCAGTGATGCGAATGCATCGCCCTCCCTCAACAGAAATGTAACTCCATTCCTCAGCTATATGTATATGCTAGCTTTGACCTCCCTCATGCACGCTCGCTTGCTTGATCAGAAGTGTTCATACTGCCTACCCAGTGCCCATCACTGAAATGCAACCAACGCTATGCAAATGCATCGATAGTCCCGCGCAAAAGAACTGAATGCGGATCCCAAAATAATGAACACCCATAACTCCATATCGCTGAATAGTGACTGAAGAACCCGATATCATTGATCAATGTAGGTACACATGGAAATGATTCAAATGTTGACTCTCTGTCTCGCTTAACAGTTTGCAAGCGCCGGGTTTCAAGTCCAACAATGATCTTGTATCTGAATATGATAAGGAAATAAAGGCGTGTATGTACAAGGTGCCTCCGTATTCCAGACTGTCTCGTCGGATATGTATCGGGTCGTAGAATTGAGTATTTACAAAGGAATAGTAGAAGAATATGAGATGGACGAGTAAAGTGACCGTGGTCGACTCCAACGCCCGTGTCTCCGAAGAATTATCGTTGCGACATTCTAAGCAGACAACATGTATGGATCATTTTGGCCAGTCTTGCCGGCCATGAGCAGTCCTAGCTCTCGCATTCTTTCGGCTCCTTTGCCCGGTTGCGGCCTCCGTTCGGAGTGACCCTTGTTTTTACGATTGCATTGTTTTTGGTATTTTTCCTTCCGACGCTGTCGCTTCTCTTCCAAACCCTTGACGATATCGATTGCACCCCGGACGTGACCATCAATGTTCTCATTGCCTTCGGTGGCATTACCATTGGCAGCGATCAGACGAGATGCGTGATAGGCACGACAAAATGCGTTGGGTGTGCGTGGAAGTGACTTGGTGTGCGTCAGTCCCGGCCGAGAACCGAGTGGCGCAAACGCAATCGCCTTGGCAGATGTAGGTGAAGCGGCTGGAGATCGAACAGTTTGCGCTGGCGGAGGCGAATGCATGCGTTTTGGCGAATGCCCAAAGAGCTTCCGGGGAGGAGGCGACCGAAGACGTTGCTTTGGTGGCGGAGGAGAATGAAGTCTTTGTTTCGGTGGGGGTGAATGAAGTCTCCGAGCTGGAGGTGGAGAGTGGAGTCGTCTAGGAGAAGGAGCAGATGACTTTCGGCGCATAGTTGTTGAACGACGACGGCCGAAACGCTCCTCATCCGACTCTTCGAAATTGCCATGAAGCCATACAGGTTCGTCACTATCGTGGCCAGTGCCGACGACATCGTCCTCATCCTCCTCGTCCTCGGGATCGGATGTTGGGAAGCTAGGGTCGATGTCCTGAGGTGTTTGCTTATGCTTAGCGTGTTTTCGAGCTTCCATGCAAGAAACATATGCATCTTCCAAAGGGCGATCCTCGTCGAGAGTTCCACAGACAAAATCGGTACTATCAGGTAGGTCGGGAGTTCCTGGACGAATCTTGATAGGACGACGTCTAAGTCTCTTTGGGCCGGCTTCAGGCTCCATGTGATTCAGAGAATCGATTGATGATGTTGAGGCAGTTCGATGAGCCGATGGGCGGTAGACGAGAGCTTCGATAGATTCTCTACCGGGCATTCTTTTGCCTGGGGTCCAAAATGAAAATTCCCCTTCAGCATCGCTCTCGTCCGATTCAGCAAAGCCGGCTTCGTTGTCGGACTCGTTTCCGTCAGATGCTGCATCGTCAGAGTAGTCGATAGGATCGCGATCTTCATCTTCATCCTCATCTTCCTCGTCATCGTTCTCATCATCGGTGTCGTTTCCGTCTTGTGTCTGCTCATCCTCGTCTTCTTCTTCGTCCATTGCCTCAGCTTCGGCTTCGTTTCCAAGTTGGCGGATAGCGTTTTCCTTCTTCAAAGTATCGTTGATAGTCAGCTTAGTCCTGACTATCTCTGCATCGCGGCTAATCCAATCATCCTCTTGAAGCTCCTCGCTTGCGAATTCATGGAATCGAGTAGCCTCAGAAGAATTGATTGTCTTCTCATCAGCAATGATGTATCTGGGCTTGACGCGAGTTGCAACTGGGCTTTGTGAGGCTCGTCGGATGGCTGATGTTGAATCTCTGGGCGCAGTGCGAGACAGCTGGCGTGGAGATTTCCTCGGAAGAGAAGGCGATCGACTGGTGTTTCTCTTGGTAAGTTCTGGAGACTTTTGTACGGCGCTTTTCGCGGGATCGTCCTTGGTTTGCTTGGCTGAGGGTTTAGGTCCAGGACAGGCAAATTTGATCATACACTTTCTTGGTGCAGGAGCTTCCATCGCTGGTGGTGTGGTTGGCTTTTCCGCCACAGGAACAGCTGCCTCCTTAGCTGCCTTAGCAGCTGCTTCCTTCTTCCCATCACACATGAAAGTGATGCATCTCTTCTTTGGTGCCTGGACAGGTTGGACGACTGGCTGTGCTTTTGGAGAGACGCCCATGACTTCTGACAGTGGGGTGTGGCCGATAGGCTTTGTAGTTGCGGGCATTGGAGCCGCCTTTGCGGCCAAGGAGTAGTGCGTAAAGGTTGTGTTCGGTAGAGGAGGACTAGGTGTGTTCGTTCTGGCTGGGCTGGTAAGTCCTCCATCACTCGTAAGTTCGGCCGTCGACGCAATGCTGGCATTGCTCATCATTGATCGCCGACGAGTCAGGTCTGTAGTAATGTGAATATCTGATCTATGAAGTTCGTTTTCATGGTCAGGAGCGTGGAATGCCTTCGTCAGGAGTGACTCCTTTCGAACACTCTGAGGTCGGATCAGAGATTTTTGGAATTCAGAATGTGCTTGATCGCGGCGAGTTTGATGGTCTGGCGGCTCGTCGACGTCTGCTATCAGGTCTTCGTCTGCCAACGATGGGGACGTGGCAGACGCCTGGGGACGCCATGTGAAGAAATCCTGTATCCCCATGCCGTCAATCTGTTTCGTGTTCTGATGTATTAAGAAGAGCGTAGGTCTAGCCGCGTTCGATGGTTTTGAATTTCAGCTCTCGAGTGCGGTATTAAAGTTGTAAGTTGGTGATGTCGGCGCGAAATTGGGTGGCGACTCGTAAATAAAAGGCTCGCGATGCGATATGAACGTGGTGTGAAACGAATTGGAGTCTTCTGGAGACTCGGGAGGTAATCGGAAGTGATTGAGAAAATAGAAGCAGGTCTACACGATGTTGCGTTGTTGTCGAATCGCCGTCGCGGGGCAAGGTCGTCGAACCGCTGTTGGAAAGTGGTCGAACCGCCGCTGGAAAGTCGTCCCTAAGGACCGTATTGCTATAATCGAGACGACATAGTTTATGTGTAGATATCCAGGTGTACTTCGAAGAAGCAGAAAGGACGAAAGACGGTGTTTCGTGAGCGATGATCAGTGACGGAAGAGGAAGATGTTGTTCGATAGGTTTTGAGTTTGCGTTGGAGTTGTCGTGGTTTGGTTGAGGCTGCGATGCAGGCTGGGCGACTTGATGTACAATTGCAGGGTAGCGCAGGGCTCAGAGGGAGGGACCGTCTGACAAATATAACTGAGACTGAGCCTGTCGACGCGCAAACCAGGGAGAAATGCTTGGCTGAGGACCCGTTGTACGAGATCGATCTCAGAAACACAGCGCGCGCTTGTCTGAGCCTGCCCGAATATCAGAAATGATATGCGAAGGCCAAGAGAAAGAGGTGATGCGAAGAGGTCGCGGGATGAAGTTGTATTTGTTTGTGCGAGGGGAGGAGGGGAGAGAAGGGGGAGGAGAGAGGAGAGGAGAGAAGAGGAGAGGAAAGGGTGGGCAGCACAAAGAATTTGAGAGAGCGCTGGCTGGTGGGTGGGGTGGGGTGGATTTCAAGTTTTGGTGGGCGGGAGGGAAGGACTCAGGGCTTGTGGGCACGCTGGCAGGACAAGACTGCAGGTGCAGGGCAGGCAAGAAAAGACCGGGCAGGGTCGGAAGCGAAGCGAAGCGAAGGGCAAACAAGCACGCAAGCCAGCAAGCAACAGGGAGGAGTATGCTCGGAGTAACTGTACTGTACAGTTTTTGGTGGGCGGCTGCTATGAAAGGACGGGCAGGCGCTGCACCAGGGGCCCATAATAATTGCCCTACACTCTTTACCCTATCTTGGACAGTACAGTGCAGTGAGTATCTTACCTTCCACTGCAAAATTCCCCTTCGTACGGCCGAGGTGAGCACCATAGCGGAGATGCCCAGTTCTCCTACAGCCACTGACTGAACTCGAACATAAAACGCTTTGCAAGCACGCCCTTCTTCCAGCTTGGTGCGCCCACGATGGCAAACAATCTGCCCATTGACAAAGCAGACTACTACTTACTACGGTCTACTTCGTCTGACCTTTTACGGTGAATAATGGAGCTGACCGAAATTTGAGGTGCTGATCCGGACACTCCCTCGGCGGGAATAATACGGCATGTTTTGCCCCAATCTCTCTAGTTCTCTCAGTATTGTCTTGTCGTGCGTAACAGAGCCAACCAGCCTCTTCTGCAAGTCGGTCAACCGGCTACAGTACTGGCACTGCACTACACGCCAAACCGAAGGAGGAATCTCCTTCTTTGCGATCCTCACGCACTCACACAGAAGTCTTGGGTGTTTCTCCAATATCACAGTCTCACACAGCCAGAACGTTGAGGGCTTGGAACACTATCGACGCTCGTCCATTTGCCAAGAAAGCCAATTTCGCTGGTGCAAACGTCGTTTCTATCCATCCGGTATGTGATTGCCGTGAGAACAGCTGGATCTTCGCCATCTACCGTAACTTTATCATCTAGTGTTGCGATGCCAATGCTTCGCTATTTGCTTTGTGTTGTCTTGTGTGCTATTGGCACGTCAAGTTCTATGTGGACCAAGGGCAAAGCAAGTCCACTTCAAGCGACCCCTCTTTATTTTGTTCTGGTAAACCCTACTATTATGTTATGATGGCGTCACGTCCGCCTCGGTATTTTCAGTACTGGAACGGCAACACTGTAATTGCAGGGCAGTCGCGGCAACAGATATATCTCCTTCTCAGTTAATCTGGGTCCGTGACCTCTTCATCTCCAGTCTCCACACACCCTGCATGCCAACAACTGACGAATGTTCTGCACCGATGCGGGGTCGGGCGGCTTGGTTGAAACATGATTCTTCAGCGTGGGGGTTGAACCTTCTCCAAATTGTCGTCAGATCAGCCAAATTTCAGCCGGAATCAGCAGCGTCCTGAAGCTGGCTGCAACGTCGCATCCCTCATTTGAGGACGAGACGGCCATCTATTCGAAGTTCAGAAACATGTTTCTTATCCTAGTCAAGCCTGTCTGTCCTGTCTGTCCTGACTGTATCATCGTTTCTCACATGTGTCGCGTCGGCAACAACCGGTGATGCTTCATCAACATTCCCCAGTATCGTTGCACCAGTCGTACTTCCACAGTATGATGCAGTGCTCCTTCGTGGCTTTCGTGGCGGCCAAACACCCAAGACCCCAAGACTTCTCTGCAGCTCTGTGACGGCTGCATGCAAGTGAAGCTGCATACAGCGATGCACAACGAGCAACACGAGTAAGGAATGTATTTCTGTACATTTCCCATCTCACGACGTTTCGCCGGCTGGTACAGTTGACCAATGGGCCGCCAGCAATTAAGAGATGTCAATATTTGATGTCCTTCATCCTGACCGCCAAATGTACCCCACAATCCATCGGAAGGAGGTTGGAGGTTGACCCCTCTTCTTTTCCACCGCTCTTGACGTGTCGTATTGTGCATGGGCTCAATTGCAGTAGTTATCGCAGTAGCTGTGAGTACTAGCAGGAAAAGAGGTGCAAAAATCAACAAGCGGATCCCGATTTGCAACACTTAGAGGAAGTAGTCTATCTCAGATCTGCGCGCCGACAACGGCTTCTTGAGTATTTCCGCTGAAAGTGTTGTGTGTGCAACACTCGTTATGAAGGGCCCCCATCCGAACGAATCCATACGAGACGAAATGCGCCGAGGCGGTGAAAAGGATTTTTGCTGATGATGAGTGATGAGTGAGCAGTGAGACTTGCTACGGTCATCACGAAGAATTGTCACCGCTGCGGATGACTTCGCAAACAATGACCTTAATCATGCACGGGTTCAGGAACGAGATAGTGTGACCATCGAATGGTGACTGCAGTGAATAATCTCACACATGCAGAAAGCTTACCGCTCGAAACCTTCAGCACCACACAGCACAGCATCGTGAACTCCTTTGCATCGTGTTTCTAGCCTTCCGGCACGGCTTGCCGAATGCGTGCTGATGCTGCTGCACGACAGCGAGCTTCTGCAGAGAACAGGACCCTCGAGCATGGTTGAGCTGCAGAGCGGGGAGATTTCGACATGAGGGATTAATGGTCACCAACCAATTTTCCATGGGCAAAAGGGAGGCACCGCTTCTTCGGGATCCTCACTTTAAGCGAGAGAGGTTTTCGACTGGTTGAAATCCGGCTATCCAAAATTTCGGCTTGTCAAGAATTTATTAAACGTACGGCGGGGCAGAGACACACAGAATGAATGATGATTCAGGATTCTATGGTGGTCCACGGACGCCAAAATGGCAGAACCATGGCTACATCACGTGAACTAAATCAGCTGATATTGGTCGGGTGATAGACTTGTAGATCAATCAGAAAGATGTTTTTATTGTGTTCTCTGTCATGGAAGTCGAGTCATAGGAATAGCAATGACATATGATAGTTTTGAGTAGTATTCCACGGGGATTTTGAGCCGCATCACATGGTCGTCCAATGGAGCTAGTGAGGCTAATGAGCCGAGCCATGAACTCCAGCAAAGCTCTCGCCGACGAGTCAACAACGCCAATTTCAATTGAATTCTCAACACATCATGAACTCTCTCAAGATCGCTCGTGTGGCTCTGCGGGCGCGCCCTGCAGCTATCAAGGCACCCCTTCTGCGCAGAGGATATGCTGAGGCCGTGTCGGATAAGGTCGGTAACTCCTAAACAGATTTTTGCTGCCATGGCTAACAATTGGGCAGATTAAGTTGAGCTTGGTTCTCCCCCATCAGGTACGTTCGAATTGCGTTACGGATAATTCAAATGAAACGGTGGAAGTCTTGGAGGCAGAGCGGATGGATTGGAGGTGTTGAGGACGGATGAATGAAGGAGGCAGGACATCCCAACTGACGGGCATCGACAGTCCATCTACAAATCGCAAGGAGTCGTCCAAGTCAACATCCCGGCCGAATCCGGAGAGATGGGTGTTCTCGCCAACCACGTTCCCTCAATTGAGCAACTGAAGCCTGGACTCGTTGAGGTTATTGAGGAGAGCGGTTCCAGCAAGCAGTTCTTTCGTAAGGTCCAGCGACCCCTCAACAGGTGTTCTTAGCTAAACTCTGTTGCTACAGTTTCTGGAGGCTTCGCAACTGTGCAGCCAAACTCGGAATTGAGCATCAATGCCGTCGAAGGTTTCCCATTGGAGGATTTCAGCATCGAGAATGTTCGTTCGCAAATCTCGGAGGCACAGAAGATAGCAGGTGGAAGCGGGAGCGAGCAGGATATTGCGGAGGCGAAGATTGAGCTCGAGGTAAGAATTTTGAAAAAACCATGTGCATGATTGGTGTTAACACGACTGTAGGTTTTGGAGAGCTTGCAAGCTGCTCTTAAGTAAAAGTACCCTGGGTTCTAGCTGGGCACGACGGACTTATAGAGGTAGCGGCTTTGTACATCATTGTTTCTTGAATGCATACCACGGAACTGTTACGTTGAATTCCTTTTGTCGTTGTGATTAAGAGTCGCTCCTCCCGTATTAGGTATCATAGTCTGGACCTCGCACTAGATTTCATTTCGCGTCTTGAGTTTACACTTCTTTTCTCGGCATTACCAGTAATCGTCGGACAGACTGTTTCGGCGATTGCATACCAGTCATTATCTTTTTATATCACTTGCTTTCATAATTACTACTTGCGATCCATTTCAGCAGCTCCAATGTCTCCGTTCCAGCAGAGGACTTGACGATGGCCGCCATAAGTCCACGTCGAATACATCCACCTGTTTCAACATCATACCAATACGACCGATTATCCCCAAGACCATCGTGCACCGTTCGAATTCGGAGACGTTCACGAGATGTCATTCCCAATGGAGCTGTGGCATCACGCGTCAAACTTCTACAAAGCCTTAGGGAACCACAGCCAACGAGACCTGTCTCCCCTGCTCCAAAACGCACTCGAGAAGATTCACGTTCCGGTTTTGGTCGTCGCGTGAGCCGCCGATTCGGTAATCCTGCAATTCAGAGTGCCCAGCCTGATGAGACGCCTCGAGTCGAAAGTAGACACTCCTTCCTTGGTCTCAATCCAGTCCGGACTAATCATGAAGAAGAGCATGCTTTGACCGACCAGGTCGTACAGTACACCCGATCTCCAGGAAGAAACGGACAGAGTGAGCGGGAGATAGATGCAAGGAAACAGTACGACGCTGCATACCCATGGGGTGCTCTCCCCAGGACCAAATCAATTCCACGTGCCAGTCGTTGCGACTACAGTACAGACATTGATGCCCTGCAAGAAATCGACTGGTCGGGAAATCATAGACAGTTGACGGCACAATCCTCGAGATTTCCGAGCATTGGCAAGAAGGATAATGCCGGCATGTACAGTCACAAAGTGCCCCCATACCGACCAAAGTTCATTGATTCGGAAGCTTCTATTGCGACATCTTCTACAATTCGACGGCAGAACGTACGAGATCTATTTCGTGACTATGGAATACAGAGGCCAGCAGGACTTGCTTCTAGGGAGGTCTCGCAGGACATGGGCGAGTCGACACATATGTCGAATACGCGGACCTTTTGTCATGTATGCTCGTGGAGCAACAGCCGTACTTCAATCAAATGCATGAGATGCAGCCACCAATTCTGCACGCAATGCAAAGAGCACCCTTCTCAGTTGCCTCCCACTCAGGAAGAAGAAACCTTGGATCATGTTGAAATGTCCACCAAGCACTGGCAAGGATACCACAAAGCAATACCAAAACCAAAGGAGAATCGAGTCGAACATAATCCTGTGAAGAAACATCGGGCTAGACCAGACCCGACTCCTTTGCAGTCAAGAAAGGGGACTCAGAAGCCTTCAAGTCCGCCCATCAAGTTTCCTGACTTCTACGATCCTCCAAATCCCCAGAGATCCCCAAGGAAGATTTCTCCAGTGCAAGTAAGCCGCCAGGATCCAAAACCAGTACATTTCCTACGTGGACGCAAGACCACAACCAGCGTAAAGGATTCTCCTTTTGTGATTGCTGATTTGAAATCACCAAGCCAGTCCCTTAGATTGCTTCCCTCTGGCGGGCTAGGCGAGACATATCAAACCGCACACAATCACCACAATCACCACTCCAAGCACCATCGGCGTGTCAATTATGCATCCACGGTACCATCAGGAAGTCTTATCTGTGACAATGCTACCTGCTGTGAAACGCATCACCGTCATCAGCCATTTCACCATGCATCTGCCTGCCCGAGAAAGAAACCGAAGCAGCGTGTTCCTGAAGATACCGAGAACGGTTACATTGCAGATACGAGTCGGGTCGATGATGCAGTCTATTTCCCATCTAGATGCAATTTTCCATCGTCGAAGCCTGATCCTCGTCTTGCACAACAGATGGCTTTGGGCTACTCTCGTCTTACTAGCTCATCTGGACCGGACTCGTGCAGCTCTCATGTTATGAAAACCGACTATTCGGCCCACGATATCCCAGAATATGTCGACTGCCGTGGGTATCCTCGTACAGGTCATGCTCGGCATGGCAGTCCTGTCAGTTCGGGAGTTGTTGGTGAATGTCAACACTGTCTTGATGACTGTCAGTGTGCAGCTTGTCAGAATACGCACCATAGTGTACGGTGCTGCGTACACACGGATCACCAGACAATTGTGCATCATCATCACACGCCTCGAAAGGTAGTCGCAATTGAATGTTCTGAAGAACACGTTCCGCTAAAGGCTGGCAACCCTCCATCGCGTGCTCATGAGCAACCAGTTCAAGTGCACTCTTCTAATGGACAGCATGAATTGGAGACACACGTCAAAGAGTACGAGAAATCTCATAAGCCAGCCTGTTCCAAGGAAAAACCTAAACAACCCAAATTGGCTTCTCCAGTGTCAAAACCACCAGCTGAGATTGTAACGACTCACCGGGACACGAACGACAAGAAAGCCACCAATCTCGAGCAAAATGAGGAGATAGTCTCTCAATTTGTGAGACCACGATCGAAAGAGAGCACTCCTACTGTTCAACGCGCACCTCAAGAGCATTCAAGTTTCGAAGCCAGTGCCCAGCCCACAGATGGAACATGGTTAACAATCCCCTCTCCTCATGAACATGATCATATTCACGAGCGGAGGAATAGTTGTCCCCCATCTAGAAAGAACTCATTAGGTATACAGAACCACGAGATAAAAATGACAGGTGCTATCAGTCCTCGAACTCATAACCAAACCACGCCTCCAGACTTCGAAAAAGCCACTTGCAAACTCTCTTCCACGCTCAAGCAAACGGATCGACCCCCCGTCGAAAATCTCAAACAACAACTCCTCTCCAACCAAGAAGGACTCCAGAAGATCCAACAAGACTGCACAACTCTCTCGGCCCCCAACGGCGTTGCGGAACTTGCTCAGAGAATCGAACAAAAAGCCAAAAAGGGCCTTGATGATCCTTACCGCGTCACTCGTACGCCTAGTATTTGCAGCAGAGGCAGTACAGGCAGTAAGAAGAAGAACTGGAAGTTGAAACTTGTGGATTGGAATCCGGAGGGGAGGAAAAAGGGCGGCGAGGAGCATCGCTTGAGCGATGATGAGGTGCTCAGTGACAAGGAGAGGGAGAGCTATAAGGCTATGCCGTCTGTTTCGACGGCTACATCTGGCTGGATGGATTTCAGTCAGGGCGGTGAGAGTGAGAGGAAGAACAAAGGGGAAGAGGAAGATAATGTATTCAAGAGGATTAAAGTGTCGGGCAAAGAACATAACTTGAGTGTCGATGAGGTTGTGATGGAGGATTTGGTAATGGAGCATGAACATGATTGTGTTTGGAAGAAGAGGTTTGAAGATGTTTGTACCAGTAAAACGGTCAGAACTGAGATTGAAAAGAAAGATCTGGGAATCTTGGGTATCACAATCCTGGTTCATCTTGCTGAGAGAAAGGACTTGGTTGCTGAAATTAAGAGTTGGACAGGTGGTGAGTTGATTGCTGACACGAGGAGTTTTGGTTCTTAAACCTTCACTCAACCATAGAGTTGCATTGGAGAATCTTTTGGAAGCGGTTTAGATTAGGCTCGATCAGACTGTAATGGACTTGGATTACCTTTGCTCTGGATGGAGTAAATTTAATTGATGAGTGTATTCAAGCAGTGCTTTTCATACACCTGCCTGATATTGGTTTCTTTCTACCTACTGGACTCTCGGGCACCGAGATCTCCCTTCTGATGAAACAATCGCTCTGTCTCGAGCCACATTGCACTTCTCCAGATTGAGAGAGAGCCCACGAACACCCGAGTACCTTGAGATATACGATATCCGATGATCGTTGATCTCCTGAGCTTTGCTTCTTGGTCGTATGCCATCTCATGGGCATACTTCAGCAAATGCACAGCGTTGCCAAATGACCATAAAGATGGCATAGGCAAGGCCGAAATGCTCGCTCAAGCATCGTCTTCCATCCGTCCCTTCTGAACCAGAATTCTCCTTTCATGCCATCATGTCCCAACACCTCACCACACATCCTCCGGCTGCACCTCATGCATCTCCCCGTCACTCCTCACATGCTTACGATCCTTATCCCTCTTCAAGGGCTTCCTCATATCCCACGCATCCTCTCCGTCGCCCTCATCCTCCTCCTCTCCAGCACCACCCTTCCCCTTCCCCCCACTCAAATCATCCACATAATACCCCTTCACAACCCTATACACGCTATACCCGAGCCCCTTATACAGCGCCTGCGCGATCTTGTTGCTCTTTCGCACGAACAGGTCGACGAAGAAGGCGTCGTAGGCGTCGCCGGCGACTTCGAGGGATGAGGAGAGCGTGCGGGCGAGACCGAGGCGGCGAGCGTAGGGCGAGACAGTGAGGGCTGTTATGTGGGCGTGGAAGGGAAGGTAGTGGGGACTAGAGATGTAGTAGGAGGGCGAGGATTCGAGTTTACCCATCACTAGAGGGGGACGTTAGCTATATGTATAAATTTTGGTTTTGTGCCCCCTCCATTACCCCTCGACCCGAGGATGTAGTTGAAAGAATGAATATGAATGAACAGACAAGGGTCCTGATGGGGTAAAATTCATGTATTCGTGGACTTACTGTATCCATCAATAGTACCATCTTGTCCCTCAGCGACATTAAACAAATGCGGCCAGCGGGCAAGATACGAGAAGTAGAAATTCAGATCGTATGTCTCGGTCAGAGGATCGAGGTTGGTGGGATTAAATTTGAAGACATCGCTTGCGTGGAAAGGGCGGAGCGATGTCATTTTGACAAGTATGAAGTCGTATGACCAATTGTTATATCGTCCGAGGTTTGACTGAGATTTGTCTTGCGATTTAATAGCACGAGGTGACGGCACGGGAGCGGGATGTTTCTTAGTTCGCATGTTGTGACAGAGTGAAGCTTGACTATAAATCTCCGGATGAGTCTCGGCAAAGGAGGGAATGTCTAAGATCCTAGCCGGGCATGCAGGAACGACAACAAATCTCGATTTTTAGCAAACAAACAGGCGGAATAATGAATAAAGTAGACAACAAACCGGAGATCCTTGAACTACATACCAACATATCGACGTAGTCACAGTGATTTCCAAAAGCAAACACAACTTGGCAATACTGGAACGCATCCAACATCGCTTTGCATTGCATTGCCGTAATCTCAACGACAGGGGTCTCTCCCACCGCCAATCGCGAATCCAGGAGCCGCGATACTATTGACCAGGAGAGTATTTTATTACTTTACTGTATGACAACTGCTGGCTGCTGCATCAACGCAATAATAAAGCATGACAGCCTGAACCCTGTCCTGTCAACCACATCAAAGTCAACTAAAAACAGCCACCGGAACAACAGGACGAGTTTGTTGTTGACGCGTTGTCTTGCTCTGTATACGGATATCAAAACGATAGAAGGCAATACGGAGCGCAGTTCAGAAAGAAGAAGGAAGACAAGACGCAGGCTTGAGACTTTTCGAGGAAATTTAGGACAAAGGATCCCAGGGACTTGCACGGCACGGTATTTTGGTTCGGCTTGGATTTGGCACTTGGGATTTAGGGAGTTGAGTTGAGGAGAGAGTAAGGAGGCAGACAACATTCAAGCTGGACGACTACCATTCCTTCACGCATACTTTCGCGATGCCTACCTCGCCGCGGACGCCCCAGCATAGTCGCGGACCATCCGCCATCGACCTCTCCTTCGCCACGCCCCTCTCCTATAACGAAAGTCCCCGGCGACATTCAAAAGGCAGCCTCACAACACCCACGACTCCCAACAGGCACAGTCTCAACAGATCCGACTCCATCGGCGCAGATGTCTTTAGTAGTGGTGGACCGGCTGCCCAGTCAAATGGGCTAGGGAATCTAGCGGATGAGTTAGCGGATGCGTGGGAGGAGGGTGAAGAGGAGGAGGACGAGGATTATGAACCGGATATGAATTTCCAAGAGGGAGGGGAGGAGGGTAGAGAACCGACGAGGGATAGTGGTGTGGATGTTACATCTTCGCCTGTACAAGCACAGCTGAAATCAGCGAATCTGACACCGCCGACTCTGATGCTGGGAAGAGGACATAGGAGACAGCCGAGCGAGTATGACGGGAGCGATTATGGGGGAGACTCAGATTTGGAATCTCCTGGTATGCCGCCGGGGTTGGTGGCTAGGATGGATATGGTGGAGAGTTTGGCGAGGAGGGGGACGGAGAATAATGGGACGGACAGAGACGGTGTTGTGAAGAGAGTAATAGACGGGTTGAAAGATCTGGGGGGACAATCTGGTGTTGAGGGTAATGCTACGAGGTTCGTTCTCCTGCCTATCTGAAATCAAAAACCTACCATGACTTTCGAGCTCTAACATAATTTATAGACTCATAACTGCTCACTCAGCACTCTCGACACATATCCTTCACCAAACCCGCCTCCTCCAATCCCTCGCCTACCCCCTCTTCTCCCCTCTATCCCTTCCCCCAGACGAAGAATTTATCGACGACCTCATGCCCCTCCTCATCACCATTGGGGACTCCATGCCCCGGCCCACGACCGCAGCCTTCACCTCCCTCACCCAACTCCACGGCCTAACAGCCGACCTCGTCCAAACGCTGAACTACCTCTCCGATACCTTGCACATGTCACGGCAGACGACTACAACAGCTACGCGGCGCCTGCGCAGCGCGAGGGAATTAGTAGCCGAGATGCGCAAGGAGGAGGATGCGAGGGAGGAGGGAGAGAGGTGGTTGAAGAGGCATAATTGGAGCGAAAGGTTGGGGAATAGGGAGTGTGCGGGGGTTTGTGGGGATGTTGTGGGCGGGTTCGAGGAGGTGTGTAATGGCTGGAGGGCGAGGCTTGTTGCGCAGGCGGAGGCGGTAAGTGCGTAAACTGAGCAGGTTTCCAGATGAAATGATACGAGGTATATTCCAGCACCATGTCTCTCATGCTCGTGTCTGGAACGTAAGGAGGAGGGAAAGATATCAAGGAGAGCGGACGATTTTCCTAATATGTCGGATCTACATGTCGGGATTTTGGGTGGCTGATTTGGGCATAATGAATTGACGAGCTGTCTAAACCGGGAGACCAGAGGCGTTCGATTCATTTTCCCTCGAGCATAAGCATAACTTATTGTATAGATGTGAGCCGAATAGACGTCTTGCATTTTCATGTGTGTTCTTTCTTTTCTTTCCCAGTTTCTGCGCCAGTGTTCAGTTCCTTTTTTAATACTAAGCGCTTAGACCGCATGCTATTAATGTACGAGGCCGTAATATCAAGATCAAGACACTTTGGAGAGGTACCTCGAGAGCCGTTGAACTCAAGTCGATGTAAGTTAGAGCACAAGCCCCTGTTTGCTCTCAAGTTCTTCCCATTGCATTGGAGTCTCCACGATTTGTCGATACTTTCATCTTGCAGGTGCCATTTCCTCACTCGATTCTAGTATTGCTGAAATATTTCGTACCAATAAGCAATGACCTTACCTATTTCCACTCCTACAACTCCAGAGCCATCACCAGCGGAAAGATGTCCCTCTTTGACCGTCGATTCTGGCGTTGATTGGGGTTGAGAAGCCAACTTGAAACTTGCGTATCCATGATCTATAACATTCTTGGATAATACTACGATATGCTGTGAATTTAGGTAAGCGGCAGCAGTTGAAGTTTTGGCCTTTGTATTCTAGGTATTTAGTGACCTTAGCTGAGCTTGCATTCTCTCTCTCTCTTCCTGTCAGTAGGTTTCAGGCATCTTCTTGTCATTCCTGAATTTCACATCCTCTTCGCATATTCTTGAAGATCCTGGAGACGTCCTCTTCATGTTCGTCCTGCTGTTGCATACGCATAAGGTGCTGTGTCATCATGTCGGAGAAAATGGGTTAAGGGGAATGAGGAAATGGGACGAGTAATAGATTTCGAGAGGCTCTTACGCAAGGGAAACATAAAAGCATCGTCTAATATCTGCCTCTGTGAAAGTCACCGTAGATAAATGAACACGGCGAGCTCACGCCCGCTGTTTTATGTCACTGTATGCCAATATTGGTCCATCTTGAACACCTGGGATGAATACCACACACGAACAATGAAAGCATATTTCGTTGGCTGTGAATAAACGAAGTATTGATTGTGATCCGAGGCTTTCGATGAGGGAGGTGGAAAATTCCCATTTAGGTTGCATATGCCAAGGTATCCAATACTTTTCCAACCTAACCTCTCTTTCTCCGGCACTCCAGTACGTCAAGAGTAAAAACAGCGCGATACCACCAATCAATTCACTCTTGAATCTATTTTGTTGCACATCATAGACCCTGCCAATCCCTTGGCAGCGAAAAATTGAAGCCGTCGGCATTTGAAAATGCTATCGTAAAGAAACGGACCACTTTCGCTAACTTACTTGATAGCGCCGCCAAGCTACCAAACCGATCTTTCTCTTTCTACGGTACTCGAATACAAAGTACGTTCGTAAAGCCAAGAGTAACAATAGTACAAGATCACCAATGGAGTCAGATCTTGGTGGGTTCTGTTGCAAGTCGTACGGTTTGCCAATTTCTTGGCTTGAGAGTCGGTGGGTATTGGTGTGTGTGCTGTAGTCAGAAATTTTGGAATTTTTGACTACTGACTGCCAAGGATCTGAGATTCTTCTTTCTTCTCGTTTTTGTGGTTTGGTCGAGCGGGCAGAGTATGGGCAGAGTATGTGCGTCTTTTGAAGGGAGATTACAAGTGCACAGCGATTACACGGATTGCAACGAAGTTGTCTCCTTGCGATCCGCACAACCTGAGAAAATTTAAGATTTTAGAGCAGTGGTTGATGTTGACAATTCTCGCTCGCCAAGAAGTATCGTTTGATTGTCTGTAGTCAACACCAAACGAAAGATCTTCTGGGATGCGATCATGACGAGATTTTAAGAAATAAGTCATTAATCTTCGAATTTCCCATATAGATCTCTGTCGCACATCGCACTCTATACCAAGGCATGGCATCGATGTGGAAATAAACCTCTCATCAGCCAAGCCTCGACATGTCGCATCTCCCATCGTCAGCCTCAACTCAGGGGTCAGTCAAAAGCTCCAACCACGGTTGCAAACGACGAATCAGAAGCCGAGACTAAATAGAAGAAAAATCTCTGTTGCACATCTCAGAAACCTCCAAGCCACGCCGTCTCGGGAGTGAGTGCCAGGGCTAGGAAATAAATGGAAATAGGTCGTAAGGAGTCAAAGGAGGAGTTCGTCAGCCAAGGACGTCACCCTTCCCATCCACCACGTCCACAGCAGCAGACCAGGTCAGCAGCCGTTCGTTCCACCTTCACGCGAAAAAAAAAAGCCCGTCCACAGAATAATCAAAGAAATAGAGTTCTGTTGCACATCTACAATTCTGGGCGTTCGATTAGAAGGCTCTTGGTGTTGATGACTGTAGCCGCAAACATGCACAAGAAAAGGGAAGGGATGTAAAGTTCCGGCCGCATGCATGTTGTTGACTGTAGCCAAGCCCAAGACTTAGTGATGCAATGCCGACGCCGTACCGAGCAGCGAACAGCGGGCGAGTCGGCGACGCCCGAGTGCCCCGGTGAACATACGATGAAGATAGGGCTTGGCTTGAGAACTATGGCGAATTGAAGAGATAGGAGGAGTGGGAAGAGGGTTTTGATGCATGTCTACAAAAAGTCCAAGAGGAACTAGTGATGTATGGGCGGGACGGTGCAGTCTATTTTGCTCTGGGCAAACGCGATGGAAATGGATCTCGCTTGCCTGATATCTACGGTAACAAGGCGCTGTCAATGGGAATCGGGGATAGGCTTGGTTTTGAAATGAAAAAATAGAGAACCGTCTTTAGAATATCTCAAAGCTGATTTATGGTATTTCATACCCAACAATTGTCGGTTCAACTTCATGATGAGCAAGACAGAAGAGATGTGTTTTCCCGTCCACTTCCAAGAACAAACAAGAAGAGCCTAGATTTAGCGAGAGCCAAAAGAATCATCCCCTATTTCGCTTGGTCCCAAGGAGAAATGTCACCATCCAACAGACCAAGCAAACCCTTGACTTCGGAAGCAGCCATCCTTCTCGTCTCCTGCAGAGCAGAAGCCTCAGCGAGATGAACAACAGCTGCTTGCAGCTTTTGTTGCATGTCTACATGGCTTGGAAGGGTCTTGGAAGCCCGCCCGAAGCCCTCCCAAGTGCCGGAGCTAGCTGGCAACTCTGTTGGCGGGTTTGCTTCGGAAGCGTTCACCGACACCGAGTCCCTGGTCTGGTGGGGATGATGTCGTGTACGGGAGGGTAGACGTCGTAAGAATGTTGACTGACCCTTGATAGGGCTGAGAAAGGGGTATGGTGTCCTCGACTGACTCAACTCAGCTCAGCTGACTTCGAGTCACATTCTTTTCGTCTTTCTGCAAAGAATTTCTGATGCAAATCGCACCCTTCATGCAGGAGAGCGGAGATGGACGATTTAGAGTATTTTCCTGGTGTCTCAGACGAAGGGATGTTCCAGATTGCTGAGACCAGCTGACCTTGATTCGTTGCCCGAGGTTCGAGTGATTACAACCAAGCATCAAGAGTCAGCTCCTCGCTCCTGATTGCTCGGCGACGAGAAGGATGAGATCTTTTGTTGCACGCCGGCATCGAAGGATCTTCCGGTCTAGAATGATGTGGCTGTTGTGCCTGGACTGTATCTTTGATTGCATTCGGGCGTATGCAGCGGCGCATTACAGTTTCCAAGGAAAAAAGGATCTGGTCACGACTCTCACGATCCAGTAGGAAGGGTGAAAAAGGGTAATGTTCATCTTTTGTTGCACGATCTGAATAGAGGCCCAGCTATCCAAGGAATTGGAAAGGCTTTTGGAGCGTTCGAGATTGATGCACGACCCTGCAGGTCATCGATTCCATTTACCCCATGCCCATGCGGGATGTTCGGGGTCCTCTCACATGGGCGACTACTATGCACGGGATGTCGAGAGGAAAAGCGTTGCAGGTTTGGGCGGACGAGATCAAAGCTGGAAGGTTACACAGAAGAGATGAAGTGCCCTTCTGTTGCACGTCGCAAATAACTGGAGCACAAAATGTGGCTGTTGACCGTTGTTGTGTGAGGGTTCCCTTTTTCTCTTCTCTTTGTTTGACTGTCTGGCCTCAGGAACCTTCCAGCGATAGACAAGCATCAGCTGTCAAATTCGCACGGCGACCCCAAGCAAGCAACGGGCCGCCTGTAAGTTGGCAACGAATCATTTGAGAGGAGCTGGATGTTCTGAATTTCTGTTGCACATCTTGATGGGATCTGCAAAGAAATCGAGCGGTCCAGACGGCGGTTATGGCGTGAGAGATCGTCAACCTCATCCTGATTCCACCCCCAGGCACGGCTATCTGCATCAGCCACCGTTCGAGGTAATTCCCCTGACCGAAGCATCCGAACAGTCCCGTTCAAGAGTCAAATCCACGAAGCAGCACATACTTCTAACTTTTGTTGCACATCTACAGAGATCTGCAAGATTAGCGTCCACTTATGGAGCGTTCGAGTCTCTTTCTGCCATATCGTTTAGAGTTTTGGGTAATCTCTTTGCTTCGCCTGATCCTGTTGTGGCTGCAGCCACAAACCAACAGTGCTCTTTTCTTGCGCAGAACCCTCAAGGTTTTGACTCCTGCCATGCCCTCAAAGGCAAATGAAAAGCCTCATGCTTTTCAACTGATTCTTTTGTTGCATATCTGAGAGATCGCCCGGTTGCCAAGAAGACTCTTGGTCGTCCAGACCGTCCGAAAGAGGAAATCCAACATCCCATTCCCCCATTCCAAGCCGAACCCAAGCCAGCCCAGCGGCAGGTCATTCGAAGCAATCAAATCACAACAAGACAAACCTTAGAAGCGAATCTTTGTTGCATACCGCAAAATGAGCGACATTTTGGCTTCCCGTTTAGGAACCAACTGGAGCAATCCAGACCGTAGAGTTTGGGGTATTGGCGTCAAGCTCCCCCCCTTCCACCCCACGATAACCGGCTCGTTCCCACCCAACTGTTTCCAGGCTACTTTATCCACGCCCAACAGGAGGACCCCTACCAATCTATAAACAGCAGGAATAAGAGAGCATAGCAATCTGTTTGAATTTCTGATGCACGTCGCACTTTTGCTGATCTGCAAAGAGCTGGCTGGCGGCTTCTATGGGTCGGAAATAGGCGCGTTTGGAATCTAGACTGGACTTTCCCATCGTGGCTTTGCCGGATAACAGAGGGCAGACGCTTACTCCGCCCGACGAAACGATGGTATGAAGTCTTTAGATTAGGCAGCAAGAGAGAGAACTTGTTGGCAGGAGTCGACCTTTTGTTGCACGCCGCGAGGACGATCTTTCACTCGCCAAGTTCAAAGTCGGATTCGGTCGGATGTGGTGGATTGAAGGGAGGAGGATATTCAGGATTTGGGGGCATTTATCGCCGGGTCTAGACCGCGGGATCTTGAGATCTTCAGTGCAGGTACTGTAGGGGTGAGACACGTGTTGGACATGTGTTTAACACGTGGCTGGCTGGCTGGCTGGCTGGCTGGAAAGTTCGTGGAATGTCAAGACGACTGCTGATTTAATTCAATACATACACATTCATCGAAGGAATAGGGCACCATGATATATATTATGTCTTTCCGTTCAAAGGATAAAGGTGCACAGGAATATTGTCACGCATGAACTGACCCTGGTTGGGCTCGTTCGCTTCTCTCCAAGGGTGGAAGCTCGCTTCTCAATTGGCCATCAACCTTGACTGGAGCTTGAACAAACATCACTACGGTATCTTATCAGGTCAAGTAAAGCAGAGAACACAGCTTCTACGAAGCACCGAAAATTATGTAGCCTCTTTACGGCATGAGATAGGATTATTCTCATTTTCTCTTCCCCCTCAAAAGATCAACTTTTCTTCTGGGTCCATCCTGCCTCAGACTTGTACCTCTCTCTCATCTCATCCAATCTCATGATATCCAAAATCCACTCATTACCCATTCCAACCATCTCGCATCCAGCTATCCTCTCCACAAATCAATCAAGCACCTAACGTCGCAATGATACACATAGACCACTCACTCCTCCCCAACGCCACTCCATCACCTCCAGAACCCGCCCTTCCAATCCTAGCCTCTCATCTCCTCGAGCTAGAAGAGCAGCAACGGAAAAGATTCGCGCGTCATGGACGGCCGGAGAGACTGAGTACGGGATGTAGGGAGCTTGATGAGGTGCTTGGTGGAGATGGTACTGAGAGGGGTGTTGTGCTGGGGATTAGTGCGTCTGTCGAGGCGAGGGAGGGGAGGTTGGTGAGTAATTCCTTCTTCGTTATTTTCATTTGATTTCGGGATATATTTGAGGTCGGTAATGTCATAGACGTGTATGCGGAGGAGACTGAGTGGTGCTGGAGTGAGAGGCGGATATACTCATTTGGTTACGTTGCATCCATTCTTCTCGTTCACGCTGTCCATGCCGAGTTGTTGTTGCTTGAAACTTCTTGCTTCACGCTGTCTATGTATCGAGTCGGTTGATCGAATTCGCTGTGTTCTGTCTTCAAGTTCATACGACTATCTTCTGTGTCTTCTTCGTTTCTCAGAAGCATCCGAAACGCACAGCTAACGAAACCAGCTCTCCCTCCACCTTCTCGCCTCAACTCTCCTCCCATGTCTCTCATTACCATCAACGAGCAAATCCCGTCCAGCAAAGCCAAAAGCAACAATAATCGACACAGCGGGATCCTTTCCGCTTGCTCTCCTCGCTTCGGTCCTGAAATCCCGGCTCTTAGAAGCACGTTCTCTTTCTGCTCAAAATGCAGTACAAACCGGTAATCATGCTGTTCAGGAACCTAAAAATACTAAGTCCGGGGCTGGGATAGATGGGAAGGACAAAGAGTTTGTTGATGAGCAAGTCCAGCAATGTTTGGAGATGGTAGCGATTAGCCGCGTTTTCGACATCGAGGGTTTATGGGAGGTTATTGGGGAGGTAGATCATGTTGAGTCTTCGTTGACCTCTGAACTGGATGGCAAGAATGGGACCGAAAAGGCAGCTTTCAACGTTACGGATGAGTTACCAGCGGCGGAGCAAGACATTGGACCCAGCACGCCTGAAATTCTCGACAGCGAAGAAGATACCTCGCCACCCAGCGATAGTCCATCATCAACCTCGAAAGAGGAAGGAGATAATGCGAGTGAAGATGAAGGCATCGAAATCATCATCGTGGATAACATGACGCATATCATCAACGAATTATTTGCTAGGAAGGAGAAGAGCGACGGTACGTTTCCCCCTTGCCCATACCTTCCCAACAGAAACCACCTTATATCTACAATCATACCAAAAAACACAAGGCGAGGAATACAATGATATAAAGCTAACACCTACAACCAGCCCACACCCTCCTAACCCTCCTCTCCTCAACCCTCCACACCCTCTCCAAAACAAACAACATCCTCACCATCCTGCACAACACCACAAACCCATCAACAACCAGCACCAACACATCCTATCCGCCCCCAAATCCCCGCCACAACCACAACCAACCCAGACCCCTCCAATCCCGCTCCATCTTCTCATCCGCCACGCACAAACCCGCTCTCGGACAGATCTTCGCGCAATTCCCCGATGTACACCTCCTCGTCCATGCGCTGCCGAGGGGGAGGAGAGATGCGGAGATATTGTATGGCGGTGACGCTACTGGAGATCCTTTTGCTGAAGATGATAGTCGGGAGAGAGCAGGAGGAGGAGAGAGAGGAGGTGTACGCTACACCACGGTAATCGAAGTCCTTAAAGATGAAGCCCCTAGTCTTCATGACGATGATGATGATGAGGAGGGAGGAGGCGGAGGCGCAAGAAAGAGATTCGCGTACCGAGAGCAGAGATGGACGGCTGTTGATGTAAGAAGTGACGGGATGGGCCTTGTTTGTGCGTTTGCTGAGCCTCAGAAGGGTGGTGGTAGTGGTGGAGGGGTGAAGATGAATATAGAGGAGGGATTGAGTGCTGGGGTGGGGAACGTGGCTAAGATTTGGGGGTTTGGTGGGAGGAGGGTTTGAGGACTTGAATCGGGAAGGAGAGAGAGGTGGTGAGTGGTAATGGAGTGGTAATAAGCACTGACTTGCTAGTGGTGGTGGTGGTATGTCTGATGCTTAGATGACGGACAGGCCTACGGATACCAAGTCAGGAACTTGAAGCCTACAAATGAAAGAGCTCGCCTATGACAATGTGTCTTTGTTTACGGACAGCGCAGTAGCTCGCCAATTCTCTTCACAATCATAACCACACTTTTCGCCTTAGCTGCAATGACACTCAAGAATCACAAAAGAATCAAAGCCATGTATACGGTATTTACATTTTTTGCTGCTCACTGTGCTAGCCTTATTCGTGCTGTTGAGGAGTATCGGTATCAGTATCAACACAATTGTTCCCAAATTCAGCCGAAACGCCGTGCTACTGTTGTCCAGTCCATACAATTGCGTATTTCTAAAGAATAGCCAAAGACCAACCCATTTTTCGTCTCATTCCAAGACCAATGAAGAAGTAAAATGAGATGGAGTATCAATACATCAATGGCAAGCCCCGCGCGTTTCGCGGCAAAGCCTAACATCAAGAGGGACGGTAAAATCGTAAGGGAAATAGATGTCCGTGTGTTTTGGACGAGGTGAAGTATATATTCACAAGGTTTATGCTGCCCACTCAACAACTTCGAGGGCACACATGACGAGGATGAGGGTGGAGGGTAGGATCCTGTTCCTTGTTAGTCATGTTCAAAAGTGCGAGGGAGAATAGACATACCAAATAACATAGCTCTGGAAAAGCAATTTGCTCATCACTCCTTCGTAGACACCATTGATCTGGCAGATTTGTGCCAACTGCAAAGCACTCGGTGCACCGGTAAGCAAGAAGCAGACAATGACGAAGATTGGATCGTCCAAGATGCTGACTGGGACGTATTTTGCTGCGAGGGCGAGGAGAGGCGCCATGATGATGGTAGGCAACAACATTCGCGAGATGAGAGATGCGATCATGAGCTTGGTACCGATTTGGTTCTCCTCAGAGTCTGGGTCGAGAGATTCCTTAGGGAGAGTGTTGCGTGCGAGATTGGCGCCCAGAACGACTAGAATGAGAGGAACTGCAACACCTCCTGATTGACTGATAGCTCGGGTGACTGAGTTGGCAATGAAGGAGCCGTCTTCGAAGAAGAGACGTTGGAGGTTGGGGATCGAAGCTACGATGATAGCGAGGAGCATGGCCCAAAGCGGTGGGTTCATGAACTCCCAAAGACCGGCGAGAAAGTTGCTCAGAACTGAATAGACCTTTGCGAGTACATTCTGGGCTGGGGTAGGAAGAGCCCCGAAAGCTTTCTGGGAAGTTCTCTTGATTCTATGGGTAATGTAGAAGATCCCACGTCTCGACTTCAGTTGGATCGTGGGAATAATTCCTCTGACGCCATCCGGAATCTCCCAGTCGTCTCCAGGGGTAGGAGTACGGATGCTTGGGAAAGAAGTCATATTGCCGTTCGAAACATGAGGAAAAGCGTTACCATTTGTAGGCGTAGGTTGTACTTTCTTTGTGGTATCGTCCTTCATATCATCATCGTCGTCAGAATCCATGGAGTTGGCGAAGTGGGCATGCGTGACTGGAGTCCTACCGCCAGACTCAAACGAGACAGTCGAGGAAGAGCCATTGCCGTTGAGTACTTGGTACTCCTCTGGTGCGTTACCATCAAGGCCAGGAATCAATTCCGGTTCATCTCTGTATCTGCCTCCTTCGATGTCCGATGTTTCCTCCTCTTCGTAACTCTCGGGTGGTGCAAGCAGGACGTGGTATCCCCAACTCCATCGTACAAGCTGTCCTAGCTGTTGGAAGACCAGCAAGTAAAGAATGCCTCGCGCTGCCACTTCATCGTCGTTGTCTCCTGGAATCTTGTCCCAATGTAATCCGCGAAGTGTTTGGGCGAGCGAGATAACGAGTGATATGGGAAGGGAGTTCGAGTTTCCGAATACCTGCATCACTTAGACAATGGAACAAATAATTCAAGTTTGGTAAACTTACACCCATAGCAGTCACAAAGTTTGCAGGTCGCTTCTTGAATCCAAATCCTTTGGAAACAGCCACCGAGACCAAGTATGAAACTAATGTCTGAACAACGAAGATGACTGGAATGACTGCGAGTTCAACTAACTTCTCCGCAGTCAATTGCTTCGCCAATTTCGTAAAAACTACTTCCAGTCAGTACGGTATCCCGGATCCCTCAACCACAATGGCACGTACTCAGACATGGTGTGAATAAAGCGACATTCAAGTTCGCTACGAACTTCTGCTTGTCCGCATCGAACATGCCCTGTCTTGCGACGATGTAACCCGGCAGACTGACACACACGACCTCCATCACCGCCTCGAAGACGAGGAGGATGAGGTGGCCCAACGGCGGATGCGAATCATGGTCGTTGCGGATAGAGAGGAAGGAGAAATTCGTGGTGGTGGCGACGGGAGGGCCATAGTTGCCAGCAACTGCATTGAGACGGTAGGATGTAGGGTTGGTGAAGAAACCCATTTCGGGGTGAGGATTGACGGCCTCGACCGTTGTGAGGGGATGTGAGCGAACGAAGATGTCCTCTTGTTGTTGTTATTATACTTGAACGAACTGCTGAGGATTGAGGAGTTCAGAAGATGCCACTGCCCTGTCAGCGCGAGAGAGGGCGGCCCGATCTGATAAGCGGCGTGCCCACGCGAAAAAAGCAAGGCAAGAGCTGAGGTGGCTGGGGCTTGGGCTTGGACGGGATACACTATCTTGTAGAACTACTTGGTAAACACCCACGAGTTCTTCCTTTTTGCCTGGGGATCGATTCTTGATTTCTGTGGATTCCCTTGATGCTGGTGATGAGTTTTAAGAAGCAGAGAAGAAGGACAAAGGACTGTTTGTGTTTGCTTCAAAATCAGGTGGGTTGTGATGGATGGCAGAGTTGGTCTTGCGTGTTTCTCGCTCGTGCCTTGGCCTTTGCGCTGTGCAACCTGGAGAGCTACGCAACCCGTGTAGCTGTGGTTTTCAGTGATTGGAAGCGATTCGACAAGTCACAAAAGACGCAATACATTGCCTATTTGGTGGAGAGTCGTGGCGCTTCGAATGTCTCTCATGCCCACGCTAGAGCGGCCACTTTGGAGCCATTAATATGTCAATGGTCGGTACGAATACTTTTCTTCTGCTATCATGAAGAGGTGTGCTATCGCGATCAACCCTTATCAGCGATCACCGCTCAAAAGTACGCAATCCTAAAGGCCACTGGCGTCTTTCTAGTCTTCCGCTGTCAACGTCAAACCCCGTCGAATTCATAAATTGTGGCTGAAGGGAGCACCCAGCCACATCATGACGTGGTATGTTCCTGTTTTTTTTGTCGAGCTCCACCAAGAGTCAGCCATTCGCTTCACTTGCTTGCCCCTTGCCTTCTCGAGGACTTTCGACTTTTCATTTTCAATCAAGTTGAATTTAATTGTTACACACACGACCATTAAAGGATTACTTTTGGTGCCTCTACTCATGTACGAGGCATACTTCTTAGCTTCAGGTTCCCTCGAAAGCCCTACCGGCATTCACCAATCAGAGCAAAATATCCCTGACTTGCAACGATGTGGTCCCCTCGAAACAGCCGTTCCTCGTTAGGTCCCTGAAATCGTGAAGAACTTCCATTTCCAATCTTCTACTAGAGGACAGGTACCATCAAGCTCCTAAGGTAGTAATGAGCTATATTCCCAGCTTCTTGGCCCTGACAGAAGCCAGTAGTCACAGTCGTTCAACTTGGCCATGAACCTCCCAATATCCCCGTTTCGGCACTCAACTGCCAATCTAGAACCCAAATAGAACTACAAGTATTGGCGTAAACCTTCATGGAGCATAAACACTGGGCTACCTCATATTTCTTTTCATGGTACACTAGGAGGTGCCTTGGTTTCCTGGGTAAAGCCCGTTCCATCCCATCACTCGCCGTCTGTCAGCCCAAGCCTTCCCCATACCTCCAGGGACATGGTCCAGTTCCCATTCGACAAATCTCTGTCTTGCGGTCGAAATCTTTTGAGATCGACGGTGCTAATCATGAATCAGTACATTTAAGCAATGCAGAAACGTTACATGTTGTTTGCTTGTTCAATTATAGGCAGGTCGGGATTCTGATCTCCAGCATTAGTGTCTCCCTTGGAAGCAACTTGACGAGCCACCTGGTTTGGACTTGGCTTCTCTATGTAGGAGACCTGACTTCAGAATGACAGGTGAGGGACAGAGAGTCGCCAATGAAATCCATGGGACCGCGTTCTTTCCGTTGAGGACGAGTGTTGTGATCTTCTCTATTCCCCTCGCCTAGCTTCTGAGGGCAAGTAACATGATGGTTGAATCTGTTCGGATCTTTCTTTGTTGTCTGAGGATCCCGGGGTCTAGCAAAGAGGGTCATAGACTGTTGATCAAAGGCTTGCGTCTGTATTGTTTCTTGTACACCTAGGGCTACATTACGCGATTTGATGTCACTGAAAGGCAAAAATCCCGTACCACGACTTTCTACAAGATCAGCACGCAAAAAGCGTATTCGTAGCTACGTAGAAGAAGTGGCCTGATCTCAAAGACAACCAAAACTTTACTTTTGTGGCGTCCACACCCTACCAACGACAAAGCCCGAAGTTGTCTCCATGCTCCACTAGCTGGTATGCCCAGGATATTCCTCATCCAACTGACCAATCGGTGCCTTGAACTGCCATTTTCTCAACATGCAATAGAAACGGCGACACTCCCTGAATCTAGTTATTCCGGCCAGCAACAATTCTAAGTTCATAGCCACAATGAAAAGCTTCAAACCTTGAAAACGTACTGATAGAATCTAAATTTAATCCTTTTTCAGAGCTGACCTGCAGGTTGGGATGGCGAACGACTGATTCAGGAAGGTCCAAGCAAGTTAATGGGGGCCAGCTGGAATTTCGAGAAGTTCTCACTGCTGGACTGCATCCCGGCGGTGACCTCCTGGCTTTCAGGTCCCAGGAAAATTATCCACTCAAAGAGATGGTATGGCGACTGTGGCTTGCCCTCCAAGTTACCCGGATTTGAAACCAAGACCACAATTATTCCCTCTGCCCTGAATGACTTTTTGCGGGGCGGGCGGAGAATCGTTCGGATTTGGATGTGAGAACTGCTTCCGGGTCCAGTTTTGATATCAACAGCCACTCATAGCGGGGGGAGAGGAGAAGATATCGAAGTCAAGCCACGACTGCCAAGGCCAATTCCACTCCCAAAGCGAGTCCAATGCGCAGCATCCTCGTCGAACCCTTCCCCTTCCCCTCGTCTGCCCCTCCATGATAAGTGTAAGGAGAGGGCTGGCAAAAAAGAATGGCAGCAACGTCATCGCACATACCGCTCTGCATCTCCATCTCCATATCCATCTGCACCTTAATTCTTTCCAAGACCACAAGAATGTCCTGAGTGTGAGCTGCGCTACCCTGCAGATGGATCATACCTAGCCAACGGGCTCCTGAAGCGTCACTATCGTTATCCTCTTTGCAAGCCTCTGATACGTTTGGATTGCCCAAGGAGAGCTGCGAGTTGTGAGCAGGCTTCTTAAAATACCAATATCCCTGCAGCACAAGGACAAGATAGGAGATGAGCAGTATCGACGCAATAGCAGACATCACTCGGTTCATTCCATCCTACCGTTTCCGTCCCATCATCTTGACATATAAACCGCTAGCTGCCTGTCACTAAGGACAATAGAGTGGCCCAGTCAGTCTTGTTACGTCTCGTCCTCGGCCACGCTATTTACACTAGCCCTGAGATCAGATGCATCTGCTTCTGCCTCTGCTCCTGATCCAAAGTCTCACCTAGCCCAGAGTCAGATACATCACGCTTCCACGACTAAAGTCTCTTTACTACTCAGTCTCTCTCGATCGATGCGGCCATCGTCCCGCATAATCCTCAAATCGCGCCTAATCGACTCTCCAGCTGTCCAGCCCATCCAGTCATCGTTTAGCTGCACAGCCTCAGGTACCGCACGAACCACCCCAGCGAGCCCCAGCCCGGTGAGAATTGCCCGCCGTGCTCACCAAACCACTTTTCCCCTCCAAGTATCCAGACCCTTCCATTTCCACAACTCCAAATTTACGGTCCAGCTCCCCTTTGGCAGTCCACGATACCCAAACCAGTCGCACTTTTAGTCGAAGCGCCTCCCGCTACCACGTTCCTTTACCACTTGCAGCTCGTCAACAGCGGCAGAACCAACCGGAGCGTGCGGCATTTGATAGCAAAAGTCGGTCCTAATCTTCTCGATCCCAATTGCCAAGCACCTTTTTTGCTGACTATGCGCTACAAACAGATATCGCGGACTTCCAATTTCCACTCTTCTAGAGTTCTCTTCAACTGGACCATCCTTGATCTGCTCATGCCACGAAGATAGAAAAATTGGAACAACCATGGCTTCCCCGCCAGCCCCCGCACCTAAAATTCCCCACGACGATTCGATCGAGGCGATTGATTTCGCTGCAAGTCCACAGTCGCCAGACTCCACTTCAGACGAAGAAGATGAGTCCCCTTTGGCAAGCCCTATACCAGAATCCTCAAATACCCATCCTTTACGCCTCCCCTCCCTCAAATCCGACTCCCAAGGAACTGCTCCTATGACTGCTTCGTCAACACCCTTAGGCCTGCTACAAAACGCACGAAGACCAGTCCAACCACCATCCAGTATGTCGGGACTTCGAACAGCACAGGCTTCACAACAGTTACCACAAAGCATGGAGGCGAAGATGAAGGCGTTCCATCTTTCGAGACAGGGTACGCCACCCATGCGCCCAGGTGTTGGAGGAGCATCCTTATCAACAGGCGCTGGTCCTCTGCCAGATCAACCCAAGTTTGGTGGACCAGCTATGGGAGGTCTACCAGGAGGATTACGGCTGCCACCAAACATGCGCCCGCCACCCCATAACTTTGTCTCTGCTCCAGCAGTCCCCAAGCTTCCAGTCAAGGGTGGGCTAAGCGCAAGACGAGGCATGAAGCTCCCAGGAGGCCTGCCAGGTGCAGTTCCGGATAGTCCGAGCGCGCCCAACCTCAACGGTGACACTCCGAGCAGTACGAAGGGCGAGAAACCCGAGTCAATGTTCGACAAATTTTCGGAATTTCTCGATGCCAAGAACGGTACTCTGAAATTCAAGAACAAGGCAGTCATTCATGGGAACGGAATCGATTTCAGCTCTGGCAGTACTTTCAGCATATCGTTAGACGAAGTTGATACATTGGAGGAGCTAGGCAAGGGAAACTATGGTACTGTCTACAAAGTCCGCCATTCAAGACCTAGGATGAGAAGACCAGGACTTGGATTGGCCGGGAACAAACAATCATCCTCGATGTCGACCAGCTCGTTAAATGATTCCGTCATGTCAGAAACATCACCCAAGTCCAGTGGAAACACCAGTGGCGTTGTCATGGCCATGAAGGAGATCAGACTAGAGCTTGACGAGGCTAAATTTGCCAATATCATTATGGAACTCGACATCTTGCACAGATGCTTAAGTCCATACATCATCGACTTTTACGGTGCTTTTTTCCAAGAGGGTGCAGTCTACATCTGTATCGAGTTTATGGATGGTGGCTCGATAGACAAGATCTATGGGGATGGTATCCCGGAGAATGTACTGAGGAAGATTACCTATGCAACAACACAAGGTTTGAAAACTCTAAAGGATGACCACAATATCATTCACAGAGACGTCAAGCCTACCAATATTCTCGTCAACACGAGAGGACAAGTGAAGATTTGCGATTTTGGTGTCAGTGGCAACCTGGTCGCCAGTATTGCCAAGACAAATATTGGTTGCCAGTCTTATATGGCTCCCGAACGGATATCTGGAGGTGGGATGTCACAAGCTGGAGGAGCGGGTGGAACATATAGCGTTCAAAGCGATATCTGGAGTTTGGGTCTAAGTATTATCGAGTGTGCAATGGGAAGATATCCATACCCACCAGAGACCTATAACAACATCTTCTCGCAATTAAGCGTAAGTTCCTCTATTCCAAATCTCGGTATCCTACTCTAATGCTTCATAGGCAATCGTGGATGGCGAACCACCAGACCTCCCAGAAGAAGGATATTCCGCAACAGCTCGTGACTTCGTCCACGGCTGCCTCAACAAGATCCCCAAACTCCGCCCTACCTACTCCATGCTCCTTGCCCATCCCTGGCTAGCAGGCCTCTCTAAACCTCTTACCATCTCCGAAGAAGACGAGGATGAAGAAGCCGAGCTACCTACAGGATTCGCCGACGGAGAAGCACCAAAGAAGGAGATGGGTGCTGGGCGTGGAACCGAAGATGAGGAGGTTGCAGAATGGGTTAAGAATGCTATGGAGCGTAAGAAGAGTGGCTTGATGGGCGAGGCCGCTAAGCCTGCTCTTCATGCCGCGCCTCTAGATACTGTAAGCCCCGCTGTGACACCAGAAGCTTAGAGTAAGCTGGCCTGCTCTTCGATCGTTCTGTCACGGTACCTCATCTGCCTCTGCCCAGGAGAATAAGAGTGACCTCCCGATGGATGGATATCGAGAATTTTCGTTCGAGCTTTTTTCGTCCCAGATGAGATCTCCACTCGGTCTTCTCCTTTGTTCGTAGGAACGAATAGGATCGGAATGCGCAACCGGCCCATTTCGACGATGATTATGATGACGGCTTGCATGGATGATGAGTGATGATGGACGACGGGACGATGATGGATACATGCATTTTCAGCGAAACCGTGTGGATAAGAGTGGGGCGGATGGTTTCGGGTGGCTTCTTTTTCTTTGTTGGTTTCATGTCACAAATACACGCCCCATACGTACATGTCTCTTCTTTCCTTCTTCGTTGGGAGATGGGCTCATGAGTGGAATGAGGGTTGGACAGGATATGAGAATGGTTGCGATGAATTGAGGTGTGAAGATGAAAGTGGGGCATCGGGAGTAGGGTGTAAAGATTGAGATGGGGGAGGGAAGGGCCGTAGACAGATGAAGTGCGTGGCATGGCTGGCGCGCTCTTGTAGCATACATGGCAGGTGGAAGATGGACCTGCGTATACCGAGACTGGATGGTTGATGGGTGAGAGGAGGTACATGAAATGAAAAGAAACGAAATTGGGAAGCTGAATCGTCCCGCCCTCCTTTGAATTGCACAGACGTGACTTCAGTGATTCCACTTACACAGCCTGCTCCTCAATTCTGGCTCACTGCCGAGTAGCTATCCCAAGTGTTGGCCGGCTAGACTCGAACCCCAATCGTGTCCATAGAATCGTGTCGCAAACATGATATATGTGACCTTGGCTTCTCTTGGTGCATGCTCTCTGATGTTCAAATTGGTGCTATGTGCTAGGTATATGTTTATTGAACGTCTAGGTGATGACTAGGAATGTTCGAGAATTAAGGATTGGGCAACGTGTATCTCCACATATATATCAAGGTTATTATGCAGGAGGTAAACATTTGTCCACTCATTACGGTAATGTTCTCTACAATGATTTGATGGCAACTTCTTCAAATCCTTGAGTTCCAAAATTGTCCGCTTCATTGCCCGGTAAAAACATGCTCTGAATTCAAATTCCACCATCTTGAATAACGGACGAGGTGTGCACGCTGCATATGCTCTTCCTTGCTGTTTCTGGCTTGTTGTTTCTGTGTCTTGCGTACTTGAAATATAGAAGTGGGAATTATGATGCTGTTGTAAAGCTGGATATACGTTTCAATACAGAAATCATCAGGAATTTGAAATGTTATTTTCTGCAGAGGATGATTCTCGTAGGCGGAGATATAGGATTACTACATCCATGAGCTAAGTCTTTACGCAGCACGGCAGCCAGCAAACGATACAAGCAACTAGAACACTTAGCAGTACAACTTTTGTGCCATATTGATGGTAGTTATGGTAAAATTAAGTCCAATGCTAATGTGATCTTGAGTATTATGTACATTGCGCCAGGCCACCCATCCCTGGAAATCTAATGTATCCCCATTGGACTAATGCAAAGCAGTGCGAGAGCACATTATAGAATGGAACACGTTACCTGTGTATCCTTCTGTGACATTGAAGGTAAGACATCTTGTGCAGGGACGAAGGTACTCTACTGAATGGACTCCTCTCTTCTGACTCCCAAATGGATGTTATTGACTCGCCACTTAGCGAGGAGCCTCGGCTAAAAAAGAGGTTTACACTGAATCCTTCAAGCATTTGCCCCCGTATCCAACACCCAAGAAACTGCGGCAGCACAATGACGATAATTTCGCACAATATCTGATCTGGTGACGTTGAAATAGGATAGGAATTTGTCGAAGCTTGGCAGATCTGTAGTATCCGCCACACCACGTATCATATCAATCACATGTCAGCTGAGCCACAGTTATCCTGATTGAGTTAGAAACAGCCCTCTGATAAGAGAAATAGCAGTCCATGATTCGTCGGCCAAGTCTCTGAATCCATGCCCCTCGATGTCATCTGTGAGACCCTGGTTTGAGCCTGCCTGCGATCAGCAAGGTCGGACTGCAATAGCGCGTTGCTTGTTTGTCTTCTGGAAAATCCATAATTCTGCCTGGTCAACATTTGGTAAACCCTACTTTCACCCCTCCTGTCAACAATATTGTTGACATCGACACAATCGTTCTCTCGAGATCCCCTGTCTATCAACTCCTCTGCACGGACTCCCCATTGAACGGCGCAGACCAGAAGCGGGGAACAGCGGTCTAAAATCGTCTCATAGCCACATCTTCTTTGGGACAGGACAACTTCGAACTGGGACAGTAGCCGCTTGATTACGCTTGATACTGCAAGAAAAAGGGGCATAGCAATCTTGCTGTTATCGCAACATAGACAAATTGAAGCGCCGGGACCAGACAACCATACCGAGGTACGACGAGCAAGGCTGGACGTGGACAAAGGGTTCCAACCAGGATCGGAATCAGACCGCCATTATGTCGTTCACACCCTCAGAAAATGGCTCAGCTCTACCTCTACGACCAGCTCTCAAGGACGAGCAGCCTGCGAGCCCAAAGAGTGGCCCAGTAAAGGGTAAGGCATGATGTGAGCGTGGGGTGGTTGATTGTTATCGATTCACCCCACACTTCCCAATCTCCTCCCTACTCTTTGTTCAATAACCAACAAATTGAAGCTAACCAAGAATAGTCGTCTCGATCGCAGAGCCTGAGAGCATCACTCCCCTTTCCGGCTCCGAAGATTCGTCCCGACCAAAACAATTCAGAGCAGGCGTCAGCGAAAGAAGAATGACGGGTCGCCCAAGTATTCCAACAAGCTCCTCGAGGCTCTCAATGCTCAGTCAAAGCAGCATCGATGATCCCGTGCCCGCCTCGGACGCGTCTTCTCCAGCTCCAGGGGTACATCATAAACATCATAGCCCATTGCACCATGGTCACCACGAACATCGCGACGACAAACTCCTGTCGCAAGTCGCCGAGTGGTTGCAAGCAGAGAAAGCTAAGAGAGCTGCGAAGAAGGCACACAAGAGAGGTGATCAGCTGGAGGATAATGAAGCCAGCCATGTATCTCGGCCGCGCACTGCTAGTCAGAGCTCAGACGGCAGCGCTATCTCTCTAGAGAAGCTTCAGCAGATCTTGGAGGATAACATGAGTTCCTTTGGACTCGATAGCTTGCCTGTGGCATCTCCAACAACTGAAGCGCGCCGTCCAGGTCAGAGCCAGAGAAGACGTTCGTCTGTGAGAAAGATGTACGTTGGAAGCTCGGATACAGAATACCAAGATGGTGATGTCGTAGTGCCTTCGTGCGATGTTGTGCTTGATAATTCCAAAACTATGTCGTACGGGGGAGGGGCATCAGAATCAGCTACCGAAACGGTCACATTGAGTACCAGCAAGAAGGCCGAAAAAGAGCGAAAGGCATGGCTAACATTCAAGAACGAGATTGTGAGATTAGCGCATACTTTGAGGCTGAAGGGTTGGAGACGTGTGCCGCTGGAACGTGGTGGAGATATTGAAGTGAAGAGATTGAGCGGCGCCCTCACGAATGCAGTCTACGTTGTCTCACCGCCCAAAGATTTACCGATTCAGAACTCGAATGGCAAACCATACACGCCAAAGCCACCCCCCAAGCTCCTACTCCGTATCTACGGGCCTCAAGTCGAACATCTCATCGATCGTGAAAACGAGCTCTCTATCCTCTGCCGCCTGGCTCGCAAGAAGATTGGCCCAAGACTTCTGGGGACTTTCAGAAACGGACGCTTCGAGGAGTTTTTCAATGCGGAAACCTTGACATTTGACGATCTGCGAGTGGAGAGCACAAGCAAACAAATTGCAAAACGTATGCGAGAGTTACATGATGGTATTGATCTCCTTGAGAACGAACGAGAAGATGGCCCGTTCGTGTGGTTGAACTGGGACAAATGGGTCAAGACTTGCGAAAAGGTCATCACTTATCTCGATAAGGAGATCCTCAGCGGCAAGGAATCGAAGGACGAGTTATGGAGATCTAGGGGCTTGGTTTGCGGAGTTGAATGGCCTCAATTCAAAGCTGCCATTGACAAGTACCGCAAGTGGCTGGATAGCTACTATGGAAAGGGCGGCGTTAATAGAAGATTGGTCTTTGCTCACAATGATGTAGGTTGACTCTTGCGAATCGAAGTTTTAGATACTGATGCTTTACAGACCCAATACGGAAATATCCTGCGCCTCGTCCCCGAGAAGCCAACCGAAGGATCAGCTCCATCGCCTCTTCTGCTACCTGAGAACAGACATAAGCAATTGATAGTCATTGACTTTGAATATGCTTCAGCAAATACCCCAGGCTTGGAATTCGCTAACCATTTCACGGAGTGGTGCTACAATTATCATGATGCTACAAGGTCGTGGGCTTGCAATACTCAGTGCTATCCATCCCTAGAGCAACAAATGACATTCATACGCTCATACCTCAATCACCGCCCACAGTTCAACCCAAGGGCGTCTGCAACTCCCAAGATGCATCCACTTGAGAGCTCCAGCAGGAACAGTATCTCTGATTTCTATCTTGATTCGCGAACTCCAGGCGGCAGCACAGTTGATCTGCAAAGTTCAAACTATGTCGAAGAAGAGGCCAGAAGAGAACAAGAAACAGAGCGACAGGTTCAAGAGCTACTCAAGGAAGTGCGAATTTGGCGTGTGGCCAATAGCGCTCAGTGGGTTGCATGGGGAATCGTTCAAGCCGTTGTCCCTGGTCTTGATGAAAGCAAAGTGTCGGATGCTCCCGGAGAGGAAACCTCAAGTGAATCGACTGCTTCAGAGGTGCCAGAGACCAAGGATAATGGAGAAACAGCTGCTGAGGGAGATGAAGAGGAAGAGTTCGACTATCTGGCGTACGCGCAGGATAGAGCTATGTTTTTCTGGGGGGATGTCATCTCTTTGGGGATTGTTGACAAAGCGGAGTTGCCGGAGGAGCTGCTGAAGAAGGTGAAGATTGTAGAGTACTAGGGATCTTCAGGGATTACCACTCGGTGGTAGGTGCGTATGTAGGAAGGCTGCGTGGTTTAATGAGCGACTTCTAATGCTTTATGATAATCAACTTCATCTAGGCAATGTTAGTGGATAGATAGCGTTTCATACAGCGATAGATAGGATATCTCTGCAGCGAGCAAACGAGCTTCTATTCCTGGGCTCCCGTTTCAATGCTTCCTCCGTGTGAGATATCTCTTTATCCTACCTAAAGCTCAAAAAGCGCGTATGACGTAGTGTAAAGTGAGATGTATCTCAATAGCAGAACTCTCATGTCTTCTTTCCCTCGACGGCCGTGATATATGTGCAGTTCAAGAGAATGATAATGGAAGAATCCCGACAGTCCAACGGCACAAATCGTCTCACTCATTACTTATTGTAGCGAGAGTCGCACCAACGTTCCTGCCTCGGGACGTAAGTAAGCACAAGATGTGCCTGCCACTTTTAGCGAGACTAGTAAACAAATACCAATTTCCCCTCACTATCTTCTCCACATTAAAACATCCATCACTGATCATCGTCATCAACATCGCTAGCAGTATTCTATTTTGCTCATTCTTGTTTTGGATGCCGTTATCATTCTCCGAATAACTTAACGTGAAATACTGTCTACAACCAGCAGCATCAATACAACATCAACCCACCTAACCAAGCCTCGCTCCTTACCATGGGTACTACATGTTCTTCTGAGCAAGGAGATGACTTCTATGGCCCAGCACGTCCCCGACAGCAGCCAAGTTCTCCGGACAAGGATGAGCCAGTAGAAACCCCCAAAGCCGCCAATGATGAATCCAATGCTGTCAACAGAACCCCCGAAGTCGAGGATCACTTCAGCAATGGCACAGGCACACATCGCAGTCGTCCCGACCAGAATAATAATGATGGCTCAGCACGCCAATATCGGACACAAACTATCCGACAACCAAAAGTGAAGATAGAACGGAAATTGTGGGGACGCCCAAAACCCGACGAGGGCCAAGATACTTTAAATGCGAAAATTTCCAGGGAGGCAAAAAGGCTGACAGGAGATGCGAAGGACAGGTATGAGGATATGAAGCCGGGACCAGCTCCACCGGGTGATGATGCTCGCAGACGAGCTGAAGGAAAGATGCATACAACGAGGGAGTTTCTGGAAGCAATGGGCGAGAAACGTAGGAATTTCTATGAGAAGCAAGCTGAGGCTGCCAAGAAAGCTGAAGAGGATAGAGAAGCAGAAGACGGGGCTCCTGTTCAGAAAAATGACATGTTGTCGGTCAATCACAATGATGTGGAAGATGAATCTGCAAGGAACGCCGACCAGGAGCCAACGATGGCACAAAGTGGTAACAAGATATCGGTGAGAGCGCTTGTTCCCTCATGTCTCGAGACATTCTTGGCACTTCGAGTTTTAGTTGAACGACTATTGACCTTGGGGTGCAGACAGATACTGACCCTTCGTTGCTTAACAAGCCTCCCTGCCAGGACAATGATGAAAATGTGTCGCCAACACTTAATGTCAGTATCGTTCAGGAGTGCATGAACGCCAACAAGCATGCTATCGAAATTCTACGGAGCGACATGGATACTTGGCTCAAAGCAAATATCATGTGCTATGATATCAGACATTACGATGTGACTGTTGAGAGTTGGAAGAAAATCGAAAGGGGTGAGGTATCCTTCGCCGGGCCGGAGAAGATCATAATTGATCAGCTACTCGTGCCTTACCCCATACCAAATCATGTCTTTCTCCCATCACCACATCCGTGGTCGGGTATCAGAGAAGGGATGATGCTTACGCTCGGACAACTGAAGGATCATCTTCGCAATGTAACTGTTGAGTCAGCCAGAGATGGTGGAAAAGAAGGAACCTGGAAGATCACCTTCTTCAAGGAACTTGCACCATATTTCGAGTATGCACTTGGCATATTCGATGATGGCAGGCAGCTTGAGAATCGACTTTGGTTTCTGCAACTGATGGAGCAGTATGGCTCGCCAATCCCGGCTGAAGAGCTTGCAAAGTGGGATGAAAAGATGTCTGGCGTGTATGGTGTTGGGGATGAGGCAAGAACGGCAGAGGTCGCTTCATCGTGGCGGGTTGCTTCAAGTGGATTGAAGCGTTTATCGGAGTGGATCAATATCGTCAACGGACCGTAGGGCCTCATAGCAGAGTAACGTTGTTGCAAAGTCTTATACCAGTAAGGGACCGTCCTGTTATCGATAATGAGTTGGAAGTGGACCGTTGGACTGCCGTTACTTCCTGTAGCAGGATGTCCTTTCTTACTCTCCGTATTGCTAGAACTGATGAATGAATAGTGCCATGAATGCTACTGTCTCTTTTTACCCTCTAGAGCCCTAGTGGCATATCCGAGTCGTGACAGTGGTATTGAAGTTAGTCGACATATATTGTACAACTGATCAAGCCAATCAAGAAATCCGACTGTCTTGGGTCTCTCTACCCTACCTGAACCTCTGTCCATACGAGGTTGGTGACTGACTAATGAACACGATCGAGTCCGGGCCGGATCCAGATCCACCTCTCTGCTCATAGCGAAGTTCTTGGTTCTTGATCATAACACCGCGATGCTTGATCCAGTACAATAATGGAGACGCATACATGTCAACATCTTAGCTTAGCCTTGATGGCCTAGGCTGTCTTCCTTGGCCTTGAAATTCTTCCCCGGCTACTGGAACACCGGATTGTGGAGGAGCTTGAGTGGCTTTTGGAGAGTTATCTCGGAGTACTGGATTGCGGCGAAGGGAAGTAGTAGGGATTGGGGTTGGGGTTGGGACGGATGTTTGGGGCTTTTTTTGCTTGTATTCGATTGAATTGATCGGATTGGATTTACTGGGTGTAGAGTAGCTAGTATTGGAACGAATTGAGCTCAGTCGAGTGACTTGCTTAGGCGCCGTCATTTTTTCGATGGCTTTGAGTCGATTAGCGAGTGGATGTTCGGAAGCGAATGTTGAAGCGAGGGTTATTTGGGGATATGGAGGCTGGGGAGGATGAGAGTGATGTTGATTTTGAGATCAGAAAAGGGCATTTGGCTTGGGTATTTTTTAGGTGTTTAAATTCTTGTTCTATAAATCACGGGTAGGATTGCGTCCAATTCTGCATTCGGAATTTGGATTTGGATCGAGGAAGTCTGAAGCTGTGGAAAGTAGAGATGGCTGGAGCTTAGCTTCAAAGATGATCAAGACAAGCTCTCGATCTTGCCGCTTTGTGGGGTAAGAATCTGCTATCCTGGCAAGGCGATCGTATTCTGGAAGTCCGTTCGAGCTTTGCGGTAGATCTGATGGGATCTTAGCTTCTGCATCTGACTGGTGACGGTGTTATTGGTGATGGGGTGAAGTTGGCAGGGAAGAGGTTGGGACTGGCTTGGTTCAAAATTTTAGCTGCACATTCACGAGCGGTGTAGAGAGAGAAAAAGCGATGGTCTTTGTTTCATGACAGCGGTAAGATAAATGTCTATCGAGAGGGTATTTGAAGTGTTGCTTGTTGTAACTTCATAGGAGTACGGACATGCTTTAGTGACTTTTGAATTTGATATCCTCAAAGAAATCCTTATCGTGATTCTTGGCCATCGTATCTCGTACTCAATACGCAGTATTTGTTCGTGTGCGTGCGTGCGTGCGTGCATGGGGCTGGTGCAGGTTTTCCAGCCACACCACCACAACACGCTACTCTGCCATGTCTCTCATCTGCGATGCATCCGCATTCGAAGATGCCGGGAGCGAGCGAGCGATCTTGCGCGTACGATCGGTAGATGCATGGATGTGTGCCAAGTCGGGAGCACTTACCTGCCCTGTTTCTTGGGAATTTTTGCTGATGGTGTTTTGCGAGAAGCCTTGGAAGCTTGGAAGTGAGGGGAAACAGGTAATTTTCTTTTTGGAGGATAGGATTTTGATCTCATGTTTTTGGCGATGGGGTGAGGGCGAGAAGACAGTAATGGCTGATGGGTGATTGTGATTACAGGGTTGGATTCCTGGCTTTAATGAAGAGATAGTGAAATGTTATGAGCCTTCCCGATGCAGATGAGATGAGATGCAGGCTGCTGTGGCTGCTGACATAGAGATGGCAATGGCATAACATCCCAGGCATGTAAGATCCGGGCCATATGGCCCGGGGCAAGGTGGGCTTGAAGGCTGGAATGCAAGGTATTTGCGTGCCGGTGATAATTAGTCCGGGAAGGATAACCCTATCGAATCATGCCCTTGCAGACTTACAGCTGAGGCAGAACCCAATTTGCACCACTGACAAGTAAATTAAACTGCATTTGTAGAGCAGAATTTTCATTCACATTGGATATCATGAGTTTTACAGTGTCATGCACACGGCCAATTGGGGCAATTGTTTCGTATGATTGAGAGACCCAGCTCGGCTAATGAGGTGTAAACACGATCGACATGGGAATCGCCGGGCTTGTTCCAGATGCGTTGCTTTGATTTGTGCTGTCTGTCCAAAGGTGTGAGCACTTGAGGAAACTCCTGTATGATCTGCTGGCATAACTTTGTAACTATCGCTCTTATGCAAAGGTTGCATCACTCGTAAATTGACGTGCGTCCGACTGAGTTCCTTGCTCTGATGGAGAATACATCCTCCTTTGGTACATCTAAAACCACAAGATCCCTTTCCTATCAATTATTCCCTTGATGATGATGATGAGCACATATGTTTCAATAACTGACCAGCTTTGTTTTCCAGCATGTAATGCCTAGAGACTAGAAATATATGATTCTTGACTTTCTAAAAGCGGCTGTGAATTGCTGGGTGGTTGTGCTGTTAAAGGCCTAGGGGGTACTAGCGTAGCGCCAACTGAGTGCCCAAGAGCTCGGCCTCTCGAGCTGTATCCACATCCGCTGGTGCTGGACAGCGCTCATCCACTTTCTTTATCTCCCTCATCCCAGGTCCATTTCCAGGGCACGACATTCGTTTGTTTCTCCTCAACATAACCCCCCATCCTCGTCGTCGTCGACAATTCCAGGACTTCACTGTCGCTCTCGCATCTCTACCACGACGACACGCAAACTAGGAGGATGCAGATCGAGCTGTCGTGGTTATAATCTCTAATCCTGCCGTCACTCGCCAAATACTTGGTGGCTTTCGCCTTCGAAATACGCCAGCCAGCCACCCAAGTAACGACGCTATCTTAAAACAACCAGAATAATTCGAGCAAACAATTCCCATCTTCAACTTGCGACCGGTCGACCACATACCATCTGCGACACTCGTTTCCATCTGCGACCGAACATTGGAGAAGCCTGCCCAAGTTTCCAAACAACGGTTGCGTCGTTTCATCTGGACGCTGGACGAACTGGAAGGAAGCTCACGTCACTGAGCCTTTGGCTGCATCAAACAATTCCACAGGATTCCAACCTCCCTTTCGATCTGAGAGACAACATCAACTTTTGTCGGGCTTGCCCCGTTTCCTTCCTCGAATTCAGTCTTACAATAAAATAATACCCTCCTTCAACAATGGCGTGTTTCCCTTCGTTCCGGCCCGCGACATGGGCCACCGCGATCGTTTCCTCCCTCGCGATCTTCAACACGTTCATTCCTTCGGTACGAGCCCAAGGTGATAGCAGTCTCGAGACGATACAGGGCACGAATGGAGCTGGCGAAACAACCACATTACTGGTGGACAGATACCCGGCATTGTACAGCGGGGACTTTGGAGACTGTATGGGAGGACAGAGCTTGCTCAATTTGACGTCTTTCGATGGGGCCTATTATGCCGATAATATGACCGTTCTGTTTAATCTCGCAGGCACGACCAACCTCAGAAACGAGTCCTTAATGTGTACGTTGATCAGTTGATCCTTTAATTCGTGGCTTGTGGCTGACCTTGATCTCAGTGTATATTTCAGTTTATGCCTGTAAGAAGAGCAATTCGAAAAACGGAACGAAACAGAATACTGATATGATTTGCAGATGGAGAGGATAGATTCGATCTGGTTTTCAATCCATGTAATGCAAACTTTGGCAGGTCAGTTCTTCAAACACCCGGAGAGACGCAACTTCTAACAAGCTCAGTCTGTGTCCATTGAACGCCAGCGTTCCTATCACCGGCGGAGCTGTCATTCCAGTATCAAGTTCAGATGTCTCAGCAATCCCACCCATTGCTCTGGGGATCCCGGACTTCGAAGGAACCCTGATGCTGAGATTTTTCTCCAATTCTTCGAAGACTGAGATCGCGTGCTTCTCAGCTGTCATGAGAAATGGAGCAAGTTTTGCACATCCAGCAGCTGTTGGATCCACTCTAGGCGTCTTCACACTCATTGCACTCATGGCATCGTTCTTTACAGCAATTTACGGAGTCAGCATACCTCATATGCGAACCCACTATGCTCACTCCTTGTCTGTCCTGGTCATCTTCGAAGTCTTCCAATCGATATTCTTCTCCGGAGCACTTTCCTTGAACTGGCCAAGTGTTTTACCCGCTTTCTGGAGCAACTTCGCTTGGTCAGCTGGCATGATATCAACTCCGTCCCTCATCAGTTCTATCAATAGCTTTACCGGAGTTTCTGGAAATTCAAGCCAAGTTGGAGGTGCTGGATCCACAGTATTGAACAACAACGGTGGACTTCAGCAACAAATTTACGGACGGTCAATATTTCAACGCAGCTTAGAGATCGCTCAAAAGGGTGAGCAACTTGCTAGCCACCTGTACAAGCGAGCAGCAGGGAACAGCACTCAATCAGCAAAACTGTACGAATGGGCCGGTCTTCCCGTTTCTCCTGGATTGCCAACACCTGGAGACTGGACTGGATTTGCCGGATCACTTTCGCACGTCGACGTCCCAGCTGCTGACGCCTTCATGGTAGGGTTTTTATGGCTACTGATTCTTATTGCTATCCTGATTGGGGCCACAATTGCTTTCAAGTGGTTGCTTGAGGGACTGAGCGCCATCAACATGATGAAGAAGGACCGCTTTGTCATCTTCAGAGAGCACTGGATTGGATTCATCGGGCTTATCGTTCTCCGAACCCTGTTCATTGCCTTCTTCATGATGACGACCCTGGCTCTGTACCAATTCTCCTACGGAGGCAAGGCAGGGCCGATCGCAATCGCCGTTATCGTGTTCCTTATTTTCTTCGTTGGTGGATTTGGTGTTTGCTATTACGCCTGCTTCTACCGAGTTCGATTTGGAAAGTACGAGTCCTCACCCGATCGAATCCACTTCCGACGCAAGAAGGTTCTGAAGTTCATTCCATGGTATAGCACGGCCCGCGAGAGTTCCTTGGATGAGGAAGACAAGACGAAGACCGCTGGCTCCGTGTCCTTCTTCCAAATCAAGTTCGTAGACAACGACCAGGAACAACAAAGCGTCCACCAGAACACCAATTTCACTAAGCGCTTCGGATGGCTTTCAGCTCGATACAGACGCACGCGTTGGTGGTTTTTCTCCTTCTGGGTCATCTACCAGTTCATTCGCGCTTGCTTCGTCGGTGGTGCACGCAACAATCCAACTGCTCAAGTCATCGGCCTTTTCATCTGGGAGATCATCGCCTTCATTGCAGTCATTTGCATCAAGCCATTCGAGGGACGACGTAATACTGTTTTGGCTGTCTGGATGCTTGGTTTCAGCAAGGTGGCAACAGCTGGTCTCTCAATTGGTTTCCTGCCCAAGCTCAATCTTGCCCGAATTCCAACGACGATTATTGGTATCATTATCATTGTGATCCAAGGATTCCTCGTCATTGGCGTCCTGATTCTCATCGTGTTGGGCGCCATCTCCAGCTACATGTCTGTCATGCGTAATCGCGAGGAGTTCAGACCACATGGCATGGCAGACATCCGCCTCAAGTACTTCGGGCACCTCGAGGACAAGGAGAAGGATGTTCCCCCACCACCGCCCCCGGCGCCAGAGGAGCCGAAGGAGCCATACTTCACAGTAAAGGACGTTCGCCGTGCCCCTAAGATCGAAGATGAGGACGTTGACTTTGTTCCGGATATGACCGACTTCAACCCAGCAGCTTCGCAACACTCCTTAGCTGGTCCTCGTGGCAGCAGAGCCAACTCCATGGCAGGTAGCATGAGAAGTCATTACTCGGCTTATGGTAACGTGCCATATGGAGCCCGAGTTCATAGAGCAAGTTGGAGTTCTCGCGATTTCCAGAACTGGCAGGAGGACAACGGTAGAGCTTCGCCACTCAACACCCCATCGAGACATGCTAGCGGGCACAATACTGTCAACAACTCGATTTCCGGAATGCCACTTGTCCGACCACAGCCATCCCATACCAGCTTACGTCCTTCGACACCAACGAGAGAACAGCAGAGACAATATCAAAACCAACGCGTCGCTTCTGCCGAGTAACCACGAGGAGGATTGACGTTTACGAGACCATGAATAGAGGAGTAGATAAATAGGGAAGGGGGTATACATAGCAAGGAACCAGAATGGGACCTTCGGCTCTTGCACAGCATAGGCGTTAATTTCTTTTGTTCACTGCGGTCGGCCTGCCCTATTACAAGTGGTCGGTGGCCTGGAGTTCTCTGCTAGACTGGAGCTTGCATTTGCATTCTTGCATTGACGCTGGATGAAGCACGCATACAGCGGCTCCAACGCGTTGTAATTGATTCTTGCATTTGGATGGGATGGAGTTGACGGAAATGAGCCGGCGTCTAGGTGATCTGCGGATCAAGGCATGTTGCAGGTCTAGCAAACAGACAAACACGAGTGTTTCTTGTGAATGGCAGATTCGTCCCTTACAATACAATTTCATACTTTCTCAAGCCTTCCAGGTTTTCCGTGTTGACTTTATTGATGTTTTCGTCACATGCATGGTGTTCATCACTGGCAGGTATATCGATAAATGCTACTGCTAAGCTTCAGATGTGATGATTATATTGTGGGATTGCTCTGCATGATACTGGACTCATGTACGTAGCTACGAAAATGCGGGATGGACATCGAGGAACCGTTGTGAGTTGCTACTTCCACGTGTATCGTTCTTGCCATTTTGGGAGCACCCGGAAGCGAGAAGTTCACTTTCACTTTCACTTCCACCACATTACGCCGGCAAGCTTCTACCTCACTCGTCTAATCATTTCTGCAACTTGTCAAGTCCTTCCATTTCCACGCCCATCTCCCTTTCCCCTGTCTTCTCCTAGGAACCGTCTCTGGTGTCGTTATTAGTCTCTCGTTATCCTCCAAGTTGACCTGCTTCTGAGCAGTGCCGGGCCAATCTGAGACGTCCTCAACGCGTAGGACAGTCAAGATGTTCTATAGCCATGAGAGTGAGTACTTGTAGACCTTCAGAGGAAGGAAGGCAATATGCTAATACTCCTCGCAGTCTTGACAAGCCGCAAGTATGGCGTTGCAACCATCTGGTACGTTATCACCTGTTCATTGACGCGTCAGACCATTGCAAATGTCCATTGTTCGATACTACAGAAGAGTTGAAAGCGATTTGATGAGCGGCGACTGATTGTATAGGTTGGTGGCCACACTCGGCGCAAAATCAAACACCAAGAAAGTGACGAAGAAGGCTATCCTCGATGTCAATGTCAAGAAGGCTTGCGAGACCATTATCGAGCCGGAGGCACCAATGGCATTGAGACTCCAGAGCAATCTTTTGTATGTAATTTGTATTCCCTCGCACAGGCGTGGCTGACGAGATAGATATGGCGTTTCCAAAGTTTATAACCAGCAATGGGAGTATCTTCTCCTCGACACGCAGACAGCTCAGAATACCATGCGGACACTTATCAAGATTGCGCGCAGTACCGAACTTGACGCGACTGCTATGAAAGCTCAGTAGGTCTCCTATCTTGTCCAAAGAGGTATGTACTGACGCGTTTTAGCCCCGATCAACTGATCATGATGGATGATCCTGCCTTTGCAATCGACATGCCCGCTCCTCCTCTCGATTTCGACTTCACCAACATGGAACTCAATCCCAAAGGCGACTCTCAACGTTCTTCACAATCTATGCTTTCCATTCGTGGTCGCAGCGGCTCCGTGGTATCCCAGGCCTCTGCGTCGTCGATCCTCGGCTTCAACATCCCTTCAAGCAATGGTGGATCATACCAGCTTCCGTTACTTGATCCTTTTGGTGACTCATCTGGGCAGAAACCCCTTGGAACTGGCCCTGGCATGTTCAATGACGAAGAAGATTTGATTTTGCAGGATGACGACCTCTTTGGCTTCGATGCCGACGGACAACTTCGCGACATCCCAATGAGTGAGCGTAACACTCGTCGACAACTTAGCATCAACCCTCAACATCGTCTCGGAAGTGACTCTGTCGCAATTGGATGCGTTCGCAAGGAACACAAAGATGCATTTGTTGGTCGCATTCAAGGTGTTGATGGAGATGACGGTTTCGATATGCCTCTGTACGATGAGGAGATGCCAGTACTTCCAGATGTTGAGCCATTTCCACTCATGACTGGTGGGCTTGGTGGCGGCGACAGACCGTTACATTTGTCCGATGAGGATCGCGTCATGTCAGCTTCCGACGAGTCTTCTGTGTCAGCTGAAGCTCCCCAGCGGAGAAAGAAAAAGGTCAAGGGCCCAGTTGTTGATGCTAGCACCGAGATTCGTAACGCAGTTCTCAGCCAATGGATCAAAGAATATCCTGAGAACATGACAGCAAGCGCTCGCATAAAAATCAAACACCGCGCCGCTACTCAAGCTAAGAAGAACGCGTTCTATTACGTTTACGGTTCTGGCCTCAATGGTGCTGGAGATTGTATCGGAGCAGGAAAGTTCGCCAACCCGTTGGCAATATTTTCCGGCATCGAATTGATGGCTAAGATTACCGGAACACCAATACCGGAGGTGATATCAAAAAAGCGTACGAAACGTGCTCTTGCAGCTGACGAAGAAGACGAAGAGGAGACTCCTAACAAGCGAGCTAGAGAGGGTGAAGTTGGACGGGGTAACAATGAGGACGATATGATGTTCAACCTGGAGGACGACCAATACCCGCACTCTCACGAGAAAAGTGTCGAGGTGGGCCGAGATGCTGCAAGTGCTTTGGCTGATCACCCACCTTCTGCAATGCCATGGAATATCTCATCATCTCTTCACTCCCATCAACGCGGTCACTCGTCTTCCATCCAAGGACGTGTTGGTATTCTTGGCTCACAAGTCGGATCGGTGACAGGTCGACGTCTCACTTCACCACTTGTGGGTCGTGGCTCAACGATCCCTGGTGACCTTGAGCAGTTCTCTCAATTGATGGATGATGACATGGTGATGTATGGTCGTGAAGACGATGGCCTGGGAAGTGCAAGTCAAGCCTCGGGCTTTCACGCTGGCGGCATGCGTACATCGAGTCAGACTGGTGGAGGAGACGATTTCGAGATCTTCGGTGCCGCTGCAGGGGTCGATACCCAAACCGCAGGTAGCTCCCAATGGATGAAGGATGTCATGGACCGCGAGAGTAACAACTTCTTTGAGTACGTTAAGAACACTATTGAGGAGAAGTCTACCGATGAGCTTGGGGATGAGGACGATGCCGAGCCACAACAAAAGACTGTAACCTTCGAAGAGCTGTTCGTTCCAGAGAAGAACTCTTGTATTGTTGCTGCTCAGGCTTTCTACCATATCTTGAGTCTTGCGACGAAGAGAAAGATATGGGTTGAGCAGGATATTGATGATGAGATGTTGTCTCCATTTGGGGAGATCAGAATCGGTGTTGTCTGATCCTTTGATCGTGAGAGCTTCGTCTTGCTGGTTCGATTGTTTGAGTCCTGTGTTTTTTTCGATGAACTTGATTGCGGGTTAAGAGGATGATGGATATGACGAACACAGAGTGGAGGAACATTTGCTACACCGGATATTGCTTGGAGATTTGAGATGGAGTTATGGATGAATGGTCATGAGGGATGATTGATGGATAAGATACCCATTTTGCTACATAATTAGGGGGATATTCTCATATGGTTCATATGGTTAGAGATATTCCTTTTGCTACACAACATATTCGCTAGAATCAATACACACAATCGACAATGCAAAAATTGTTATGAATTAATAGGAATCGTGAATCAATACTACATGGTCCATACTTCTCGGACATGAGCTAGTAAAGGATGTATTCTGGACGTAATTTTACAAAAGGTATGACGGGCTTCTGCTTCTCTGGCCAAGTAAACAGCGCCAAATCTTGACTTCTTGAATTGACATTCAAGATTAGGGGAAGGCCGTCGTTCGGTTGGGGAAGCGGAGCACAAGAGGCATGGTTATGGGCGTCGGTGTCATGTTCCTTTTGCGAGTGTGTGGGTGTATGAGATAGAGAGGCTGCCGAGATGGTTGTGCTTGATGTTCATGAGGAGGACGGAGGGGAAGGAAGGGGGAATAGGTTGATTGATCCTTGGGGAGTGATGAGTGAGAGCTATAGAGAGATGGCATGACTTGCTTGTTGGACGTGAGTAGTGCTGGGTAGGAATTGACTGGCCAGTCTTGCAAGCTTTGAGGTTGTCTTGATGGCACTCAAACATAGCAGCTATCAATGCTGAGGTCTCTCGAAAGTGGTCTACGAAAATTGTGATATTCGCTTGACAACAGTGGAAAGGAAACGCTCGTGGAAGCTAGTGTCTAAATTTCCCCGCGAGATTACCTTTGGAGAGGCTTTATGCCTACCTTATCCTATCAAACCAAGCACAAACATTAGCGCTTCATTGAAATGTGCCCGAAGCCAACCAGTCGTTCCATCCTCCCTTCCCCAACCCTCATCTTCTCCTTCGTCTAGACCTCTCGCGCCAAATACTCCATTCCCGAAACTCATGACCTTGCCTTCATCACCCGAAACGAATTCCTCCCATGGCTTCTCGCCGTGCGCGAATGCTGTCCAAGTCCTCGCCATCTCTTTCGAAATGACTCGGCATTCGGATGGCCAGGAGCCGGAATCGTTGTTGAATAGAAATATCGCGCATTGACCGTGTGCAGATAGCCCGTACGAGGGGCCCGGGAAGGGGGAGGGCGTGCTGAAGCGGTAGAGATATGATTTTGTTTGGGACGGTATCGAGGAGAACGACTCGGCGACGATCAGGGAGGGGTAGTGGAAGATTACTGCTGAGAGGAATCTCCTCAGCGCGTCTCTGTAGGCTTCTGGATCCATCTGTTTCCCTTCGGAGAAATCGAAGCCAAAGAGCTCGATGAAGCGAGTGCTGTCTTCTGGATTTGGAAATGCGGCGAGGAGTTTGGAGTGGAAAACGGGCTGGGGGAGGAGCTTGGCGAGGATGTCGAAGATGATGGCTTCGACGAGGGTGTTGCCGATTATCATTTCTTTGCATCGTGCGGGAGGGTGGGCGTCGCCCAGTTTCCACGAGGCAGGGAGATATGATCCGTCTGCGAGGGGCGCGAGGGTGGTACTTAGTCCGTTGTTGGCTATAGCTTCTTCGGGGGTGAGGAGACGGAGTTTCTCTAGACGCTGTTGAGATGTCTCTAATGTGTCGGCTCCAGATTTTTGACAGAGCTTACTCCAGCTTTTGTCGAGGAGAGGGAGGGGAAATGGACCCATTGTTGGGGCACACCCTGACATGAGAACTGCACGATCGAAGAGAGGTTGTCCGGAGAGGATGTGCATGTGTAGACTTGCACTGCCGGCGCTGACTCCGAAGGCTGTTACGTTGTTTGGATCGCCACCGAAATCCTGGATGTGGGATTGGATCCATTGGAACGCTGTCCGTTGGTCGTTGAGTCCGAAGTTGGCGAAGTCTTCTGATGGAGAGGGAGAGGTGGATGTTTGTTCTGAAAGCAGATCTGAGGATGCTGCGAAGCCGAAAACCCCTAGACGGTAGGAGACTTGGACGATGATGACGGGATGGTTGTGACTTGAGGCGAGGGTGCTAAGTGCTGAGGGGTAGAAGCGAGGGTCTGAGGCTGAGCCGTTTTTGAATGCTCCTCTGATATTCTGTGAGTAACGAGACTCTCAAGGAAGTTTATATATCTCAAGAAGAAGAGAAGAAGTAAGACTGAAGCATACCCATGTATCCAAACCATCACAGGTAATAGAGACTTCGAGTTACCAATCATTGGCTTCGGTAAAGCGTCTAACGGAACAGAGATATTCAGATTCAAACATGCGAACTCGTCTTCCTCAAGATCAGGGACTTTCGCAGTCGCCGTTATCAAGGATACATGAGGCGGCTGTGGACATCTTGGCCCGAACTTCGTAGCGTCGAACGGTGAGGTTATCGAGTCTTGAATCTGGCTCTGGGTCCATCTCTTGGAGACGGTTGCGTAGGGTATACCTCTGAAGAGTGCAAGATCCGCTTCGGTATCTTTTGCAGCTACCAGGTCTGCTGATAAGCTTGGACAATGGTGCTGGATGGAATCCATATTGTCCAGAATTCTAGTGACAGAAGGGATTGTTGTTAGAAGACTTGAGTAAATTTTCCTCTTTGAGGGATTGGGGTACAATATGGAGAGAAGTGAAGAGATGCCTCGGAGTAAGAATGGCCCTTGTCGATGGGCGACGCGGTGAGTCGGAATCTCACCTGCGTCCTGGAATGGATCTCATTGGTTCGTGGGATACTTAGTGGGAATCGTGTAGAGGACAGACAGTTGACTGGTCAAAGAAAGAATCGAGGTGGTATGGTATTCCGAGTCGACAGCCGAATTCACTAAGCAAAGGATGTACGTTCAGTACACCGAGGTTCGCTTGAAGCAAGGTAACCTTTCAGGCTCGTGACTTAAACCAAGGTTGGAGACATTTTAACGGAGACATTCTTTTCAGCTGTGATGGAGATTAGGATGGTCATTGGTGATGAGCATGCTTGTAATTCTGCATTTGCACTTAACGAGTTTTATGCTGCGAGTTCTTCTGAGGACGTTCACGAGAGACTGCAACTTCTCGACTCGGGCTTCCGCCACGTGACCGTCAACCACATCACGTTCTTTTTAGTCGTCGTTCCTTGAAGCTTTTCTCTCGATCTCTCATCAGTTATTTCATATGTTGGCGTTCGATATAAGATTTCGCCTACACTTGCCTCAGTGATCATGAAGTTGCACTCAAAGCCAACTAAAAGGAGCTAACCAGGACTTCATCTGAATGGTATCCAGGTCTGGCTTCTCAACGATACTTCCTAAAATTTGTGTCAGAATCAAATGGGCCTGTCTAAATGGTCCGAAAACTGCCTGAGCTGAATTCCAAATCTAAGCCAGAACAAAATTACCCGTCTCATTCTCAACCAGTGGTCAATTCAGAAGCAAATTTTAGCCAACAAAGGGGATCTTGCAGAATCTCCTCATACAAAGCTTTCGACTCTCACTATAACGATCACAACACTCAACCTTAGATTCGTTTGAGATTGTAATTGCTCTAGGCATACTGATTATCCGCTGTCGTACAACCGGGAAGTGGCATTGCTGAAGCTGACTTCTCACCCGTTGATGACATCCATGCACTTCTTCCCAAGTATTGGGGGTATAAGTTCTGTTCATCATCTTTTTTGCCATCTTGTCAAAAAAATTGGGATCGAGAATTTTCGTAATATCGCCACTCCCAACATCTAGTTACCACGGTCAAAGACCGTTACGATGCTTGTTCCACTCAGAAAACTATTAGGACCCCGCTCCCACTGCTGTGCTGGCAATTCCATCTGCGTTTATAGCCATATGATCAGCTGTGCTTCTAAGTTACATGTGGACATCAGTACTCGAGTAGACAGGACTAAAGTGTACACGATTGTTAGATTGCTCTGTCTGCCTCGCTTAAATTGTGGCACGTTCCGAATGTTGACTTGGATTTTGTGAGTGGTGTCGGCGCTTGTTGATTTAGCCAATATATGCAAGTCGAAGATTCATGGTTTAGTATTACATTCGTCTGGATTTATGAGCTAGTTATGCTGAAAATACCTTTTCTCAATGTCTTGTCTTCATTCAATGACATAGATTGCACCACCGTAATCGAATTAACCGGCGGTCACCAGCACGCCATGTTCAGTCAATGCAGCTTACTCAATCTTACTGCGTCTGGAAAATATATTGTGCTCGCTTCCTAACCCTTACATGCTACTGCAGAAACTTTATACAATAGCGGCAGAATCCTTTCAAATTTCTCCCCGCAGTTGGGGTCCAGAACGCATATCAAAATTTCATATAGGTCCGCATCTGAAGTATCACTGCAGGAAATCCTTCTCTGGATAACCACAAATTCTTCTTGTGAAAACTGTAATGTCATATCTGCAAACTGTACAAGCCGTAATTGTTGCGTGACCTTGTTGCTGGATTTTGTCGACGGGAGTAAATCTGTCCGCTGTTGATCGTTTTGCCTGAATTCTACATTTCTCACTGCGTTCGTATAGAGTTCAAAGGTAAAAACTTGCTTACGGATTGGTAGCTCTTATAAGATCCAGGTCTTGAATTTCGATTGTAATCGATTTCTCAAATCTGGCAAAATACTTGTATCTGCCTGTGCAATGGTTGGGCTTCCCGTGTCGAGTCACGATTCCATCTGCTTTGCAAAACTGATGCTTTAGTTGACGGCCAACCTGATGCTTGAAACTTATAAGAAGGGTCCTAATATCCCCAATAATGATGTGCTGGACACCCAGTATCACGAAAGACCACATTAACATCACACGCACAACATTGCACTCTATTAGGCTCTTCATTCTATCACAACGATGTATATCAAGTCTTCCATCGCTGCTGTCGCCCTTCTTCTCAGCACTGCCCTAGCAGCTGCCACGCCATCGCTCACCGAACGCCAGGGAAATTGTCGCAGTGCTCGTGACTGCGGAGGTGGAATGTGTTGCTCTCAATACGGTTACTGTGGAACGGGTGCTGAGTATTGTAAGTGCCTAGCGCGAGAGCATCACCGCCTGTTCACGATATGTTCCTTCAGTCCTAGGCTTAGCTTCTCTAAAAACGCCTTCGTTATTTAATGCTGATGTGTAATCCTTTCTCTAGGTGGTGGCAGCGGCATTGCCACGGCACCAACTCCAAGCTCTACTTCGGGAGGTTCTTGTCCGGCTGGAATGTGTCGATCGAAGTGGGGATATTGTGGCACCGGCCCAGAATACTGCGGATGAATATGGACGGGTTTTTGGCAAAAACTGTAGAGTTCAAAATCGTTTTATGAATGGATGAGGTCTCGCAAGTAATAAGCAGAAATTGAAGTTTTGGTGCATTTTTTAACAAGATCAATGTGATCTGACTGAAATTACCTGCTCGTGAACTATCCAATGCGTCGTGAGTGCAGTCGTATCAGTGATGGGAACCCATTTGATGGCCTTATCGCGAAAAGTACTATCGAATTGATATTGTTCCGTATGCATGTGGATTTGTTTGTTGTTCTATTACCACGAAATGGGATCTCGCTTGGTGGCTAAGCGAGGGGCGACTTGCGCTTGCCAAACCAGTATAATTGTTTGGGGGGCAGGAAAATGCGCTGATGATCAAATTTGGATCAGTGCCGTTGGCTCCTTCTTATTCGTCTTCAGTATCTCTTCCCTATTCAAAATAGACATTTCTTCGTAAGGTTCTACCTCTTCTTCACATCATCCAGCATCATCTTTTGGAATCGCACACAATCCCATCCACCATCGATACTACGATCCAAATACATTATCACTTGCAACAACTTCCTTTGATTGATTACTGTAGGTATTGTGCATCACGTAATTTCCCTTTCTGGATGTGTCAAGGTCTTCTAGAGACATAGCTAACATCCTTAACTTAGCAAGCACGTATTCAAGAGAGAGCTTCACCGCCGACATCATGCATTTCTTCTTGATACTCGTAGCCGCTGGATCTGTCATCGCCCAAAAGTACGGAAATATGAATCCAAATCCGGCCCAATACACCAGATGGCCACGAGCAACCGAAGCAGCACGGCCAACCGCAGAATCGCGACTGAGCCTCCCACCAATGCTCCCAGAATACAAGGCTGAGATCTTCCAGTGCGGAATGGGAGCTGAGATGAATGGTTACTGCTGCCAGACCGTGACCAAGGATGGTGTCGGCATGGGCTGTAAGTGTTCTCCCGCTGTCCTTGCTCTCCGACATGACTGGCTGACTTGTGGAGGCAATATTGCTACACCTCTGATCGCAAACTTCTTGGAGGAGATCATTACCTTCGATTGCCCAATGATCATCAATGAAGTGAAGCAGAAAAATACAATAGGAGCCTGCTGCTCTCCCAATGTAAGCCCTCTTCTCCGTGATCTTCATTTAGACCGATGCTAATGCTTCAAGGCAACAATTGTCACGCCAACAATGTCTCTCTACAAGTGTCAAGGCTCCACTCTTACCAGTATCGATATCGAATCCAAGAAGCCAGATGTTGTTGGACCACTCCTGGACACACTTGAGGATTAGAGGAGTGATGCAAGATGCCTGAGAAACACCGACGCAGAGCATTGTGGACGAGTGAGGAGATACGTCACGAGATGGAATATGGGTTCAAGAACGGCGCACGGGACTATTGTTCAGGCATGGGACGGGGAACCCTCGAAAGAATCGCATTTGTAGGATTAGCTTGGATCGAATCACTCCTGGTTCCTTCCGCTTTCCGCTTTGCCATTTGCCATCAAGTGTCGAGTGGGAGAATCACAACGAAGTCTGCATTCGCACAATCAGTAGCACACAAGAAGTCGGATGGAGAACAGTCCTTTTTGATTGATTCTGCCAGGTGTAAGTCGTCGTCATCTTTACTTCGTCAATGACACAGTCTTTTGTGCTTCCCAAACGCCAGCTTGATCTTCCACTCGATGCCAGACCTGAGGCCACGAAACTTTATGTAGTCACTACTTCCTGCTATGCTGCTTAATCGAACTATGCTATGTCAGTAAAAACACATAATTCGATCTCGGGTATAACTCACAGGTGTCAAGAAAGATTCCGCTACAAATCTAGCACGGGCATTCAACTGTCCAATAATTAGCATGAATCTGGAAGCAAATGCTAGTGAAGCCCTACAAAAAGCTTCATCTCCGATATCTCCTTGTCTACCTCCTCCATGAACTGGATGATGAAGTCCACCAATTTGTGCTTCAGCATCTCCTCGGTATGAAAGTTCGTAATCAGGAAGGAAATGTCATAGCCCTGTCATGGTCAGCATCCAAATCACCCAAATCAACGTCCTGGCACCAACCTTGACCGGTTTCCTCCGCAAGATGAAGAAGGCCTCCGCTCTTTGCGTCAGGAATCTTGTGAACTTATGAACCAGGATATGCTCAATTTCATCTGCCTGCTTGATCTTGATGCTTATCCGCACGCTGTTGATGCTCGGCTCGATCAGAACTCGCTCGTTCTCATTTCGGGCAACAGTGAGAGGGTTCAGCAGAACTTCGGGGGATGTCTGGGCCTCTATCTCGGGTACATTGTGCCGTTCTGAGGTTTGCGATGCGAAGTTCGAGAGACAGAGCGCTGCTGTCAGGGAGCTCCGGACGCATTGAAGGTATGGTCGCAATGATTGAGACTGCAGAGCGTTAGAATATTGATTTAGCAATAATTTCCCCTACGGCCATGAACGTCTTACCATGATGTCTGTTCGTGAGTCGTAAAGCCGTCCAGCTTCGACTGCGACTGTGATGTGGGGGATGGTCGTTCCGGGCTGTGGTGGGGTTGGATCTCAGGCACCCCGGGACTCGCAAGCGCGCTAGTTGAGCCGCCGCCGCTCTTCTTCTGTTTACTGGGTATTTCTTTTCTGTTCCTCAACTTCTTCACCACTTCGACACCTTATCAAATTCACACTCTTGTCGAGGTAGAGGCAGAGACTAATTTCTGTGAGAATTTTAAGAAACCTCCATGCAAAGCTTCCATAGCTCATCACAAGAGCTTTCCCTCCACCGCTTCGACCCCGCCACAACCATGGCTACCATCCCAGGTTTGTAATCTACCTATGAGATACTACATGATATACTAATTACTGCAGTGATTGTCAAGCATCAGGGCAAGAAATACGATGTCGAACTCGACCCTACCTCCCTCGGCGAAGTCTTCAAATTCCAGCTCTATTCCTTGACTGGTGTTGAGCCAGACCGACAAAAGATTCTCGTGAAGGGTGGCCAACTTAAAGATGACACCGACCTCTCAAAACTCGGCGCGAAGCCAGGTCAGACATTCATGATGATGGGCACAGCGTCTGGGACCGGTGATCTCCAGCGACCCAAAGAGGCTGTCAAGTTCGTGGAGGACATGACTGAAGCAGAAGCGGCACAACAAGTGGGCGCTACACCGGCTGGTCTACAGAACCTTGGGAACACCTGTTATATGAATTCCGCATTGCAAACACTACGAGCTGTTCCAGAGCTGCAACAAGAATTGTCCAGATACGTCGCTGCGCCAACTCCTGGTGGCGGCGCCGGTTCATCTGCTCTTGGAGACCTTAGCATGTTTGGACTTGATGGTCTTGGAGCCTCTACAGATTTGACTGCAGCTCTGAGAGATCTGTACTCGCAGATGGGCCAAACGCAAGAAGGTTTTCCGCCACTGGCTTTCTTGAACGCCCTCCGAACCGCATTCCCACAATTCGCCCAGAAGTCAAAGACCGGTCATGGCTATGCGCAACAAGACGCCGAGGAAGCTTGGTCGCAGATTGTCCAGCAGTTGCGACAGAAGCTCAGAATTAAGGGAAAGGGTGATAATGACGAGGATACAACTTTTGTTGACAAATACATGGCTGGAAGATTCTCGTCCGTCACCGAATGTGATGAGCAGGCTGCTAAGGATCTCGGTGAAGAGCCAGTGAAGGGCGAGGATGTCTTCCTGAAGCTGGATTGCCATATCAGTGGTACAACGAATCATCTCAGAGATGGCATTTTGGCTGGTTTGGAGGAGAAGATAGAGAAGAGATCAGACGTTCTCGACCGAGATGCGATTTACACCAAGAAATCGAAGATCGCACGGCTACCAAAGTATCTCACTGTCCACTTCGTTCGATTCTTCTGGAAGCGCGAGGCCCAGAAGAAAGCAAAGATTATGCGAAAGGTCACCTTCCCTGATGAATTGGATGTGGTCGAGTTCTGCACAGACGAACTCAAGGCAATGTTGATCCCAGTCCGGGACAAGGTTCGCGAGGTACGAAAGGATGAGGAGGATATCGAGCGTGCCCGCAAGAGACAAAAGAAGATCCATGACAAAGCAGCTGCAGATGAGGCTGCAGGTATTGTTGACTCTGTAAGTGAATCGAAGAAGTCCGACGACAAGAAAGACGACAAGAAGAAAGATGTCAAGAAAGATGGTAAAGATGCCGCCGGGGATGTTGCGATGGAGGATGTCGTCTACAAGACCGATGCCGAGATCGATGCCGAGAAAGCCGCAGCCATCCTCGAGGCAAAGAAAGAGCTTCATGCTTTGATCAATCCTGAGCTATTGAAGGATGAGGGATCAAACAAGTCTGGCCTCTACGAGCTTCGCGGTATTGTCACACATCAAGGTGCCAGCGCAGACAGTGGTCATTACACGTCGTATGTGAAGAAGCAAGGACCACTTGACCCCAAGACTGGAAAGCGCGGTGAGGAGGATGGAAAGTGGTGGTGGTTCAACGACGATAAAGTTTCCGAGGTTGAGGCAGAAAAGATCGTGACTCTCTCTGGCGGTGGAGAGTCACATTCTGCTTTGATTCTGCTTTACAGAGCTATTCCTCTGCCATCTGCAGAGGGTACTGCTGAATAAGTAGTCATGATGTATTAAGGAATGTTTGCATTGCGAGGCGTTACGTTGAGTTGAGGCGTGGGGCAAAAGCGGTGCGGCATGTTCTTGATAGAGAATTGGAGGAAGCAGAGAGCAAATAGACTTTCTTTCGTTGCTGACCTAACGGAACTGCAGTTTCCTCCTGACGCCCGTGACAAACGCCGCTTTAAATAACTGAAATCTAATGATATTGATATGGGTAGTCCTAGCACCCAAAAGTCTCCGGGAAATGCATATATGGAGAATCTGATGATCCTTCGCGCAGTCAAGCTCCATTGTTCGGAGACATGCCTAGCCTGGATTTTTCCTCTCCTCTTATTGGCTAGCTGAAGGAAGTTCAAAAGTAGGCGAAATGTCTCCGGAGCTTCGTGAGGCACTACAAATACCAGTCAGTCCTGCCCCTCCAAACACTCATCAATCCAGCTCAAAATCTCTACAATATGTCTGATCATACTCATCACCACCATTCTGAGAATACGGATAAGAATCATTCACATTGGAAGTAAGCATTCCTCGATCTTTCGTTGGGCGGGTTAGACAAGCAGAGGCGGTTTATGTCGTTGAAGAACCTCTCAGCTTCGATTCTACTATGATAATTACAAATGGTGAGTTCTACAAACTGACTCTCGCATAGTGAAGCCGCTTCTACATACAATTCCAAATTCGCCAAGACAATCCAACAAATCATCGACGAGATCCAAAAACACCACGAATGGCTCGGCGTAGACTGGGCAGAGGAGTCTGATAGCGAGGACGAGGGCTCCTCAGCAACACCAAAGAAAACTGTCCGATTGCTGGATTATGCTTGCGGAACTGGACTGGTGTCACGTGTGAGTATATCCTGCCCATTCGGCCACTCCAGCCGGCAAGAAAGAAGCATGAGTTGATGGATTTAATAGGCGTTGGCACCATATATCACGCAAAGCATAGGTATCGACCTTACAGAAGGCATGGTGAAAGAATACAACACCTCAGCTCGCAACCAAGGCATCTCGGAAGCAGAGATGTTGGCTGTGCAAGGAAACCTCATCGATGCTAACAGCCCGAATCCTCCAGCTCTAGCTGGCAAAGAGTTTTATGACTTCGAAATTGCGGCTGTTGGATTGGGGTTTCACCATTTCGACGATCCGGCGCTGGCAGCAAAGAGACTGGCGGAGAGATTAAAGAAAGGGGGTGTATTGTTCATTGTAGATTTCTTGCCACATAAGCACCTTCCGTAAGTATATTTCCAGTTGTCCTCTCTATTCATCCATCTGAGCGTTCCGCTGTCAGTTGAGATTCCAGTTACTTGTCTGACTATTAGCAGAGCGGATGATGAGCATGGCCACAAAGCCGCCAAGACTATCACACACATGGGCTTCTCGCAGGAGACAGTAAAGAAGATGTTCGAAGACGCTGGTGTGGGCGCTAGCTTCGATTACAAGGTTATAGGGAAAGGTGTTGTGTTCGAGGGTGGTGGGAATAAGATGGAGAGGAGTGTTTTCTTTGCTAAAGGGGCGAAGTTGTAGTTGCTTCTCTTGCGAAATGATAATCATGGAAGTGGTCGTGATGACATCTGGAATCTAGTTATTTCGGAGGCTTTCATCTGTCGAAATGTGGTGTAGCCTTATATTTCCGCTCATCAGCTTCAGTAATAGAGACTGAAGTTGAGACGAGCAGAAACAAGATGGCTATAATCACAGCTAAGTGATATATAACATTGCACCAAGGAGGACATCTGGGACTCTGACTTGCTCAAATGACCGTCGATACTGCTCTGCTCCATGGTGGCAGCCGAAGCTCCGCATTAGCTAATTGCTACCAAAGTCCAGTCAACTCGATCCCGGGGAAGTGACCAGAGTCTAGGAGTGGTTCATCGAAGACTAGATCTCTATCCAAAACAAATCACAAGCTGTCAATACATGCTTTTGTTGCACATCGCAAAGTGCAATTGCCAATTCGAGAAACTTATCAATCGTCGCCTCATCGTATCAGAGACACCGGAAGCTGCGAGTCCGAATCATGAACGAGATCCTGGAGTGAGGTTGACATCCTAAACAGGAATTTCTCGGGACTTTTTGATGCACGTCGCATTCTGGATTTGCCTCTTTGGGAAGTCCTGGTTTGAGAAGCGGCATGTTCCGTTGTCGAAAGAGGCAATTGCACATCTCGACGTGACACTGTGACATCCCTTCTTTAGGTCGCTCGCAGGTGTCATTGCATCCCGTGTAGGAACATTAGACATTGGAGAGATGAATCACTTGATCTGCCGTGAAAGCAAGGCGTAGAGTAGAGCGACGAACTTGGTGGATGTTGTCGATGGTTCAGGTCCCTAAACCGAGGCACGAGCATGAGTCAGACAAGCTGTGGTCCATCTTTTAGCCGAGTCACCTTTGATAACATCTATCGAAAGAAACGTCTCTCTCAACAAGCCGCGCATGGCTTAAAGAAAGCAGAATGTCAGCCCAGCAGCAAAAGATTCGAAGGCTAGTCTGGACTGGAGCAATTGCATCGGTGACAGCTACCGGAGCATGGTATGGTGCGGGCTTGAAGACAAGGTCTGAATTCAAGCAGGTACGTTTTTTTTTCCTCCTTCCACCAGACGGCTCTATGGTAATAACGTAAAACTGGCAGGAAATAGAAAAGCGGCGCGAGGCTACACCTGCTGAGAAGATCGCACAGCTCGAGGAGCAACGTGGTGGCTTGATTGCTAAGAGACTGGGCCTTGAAAGGAAGATAAAGGAGCTGGAGATGAGGGCTAATGGCGCGACGAGGGAGGAGAGTATGCAGGGGCAGGAGAGGAGACGGTGATGGTCCGAATAGAGAGGGCTGATATATAAATGCTGGATCAACGAAGCTCGATGGCGAGAGCTACGGACGGAATCTTGGTCTGCAGCCGCAATCAGGACTAATAGCGATCGAAGTCAAGTCCGGCTCGATGTTGCTCAGCTTCCTCTGGAGATATACCAGATCTATGTGAGGTATTGAAAGCTTTCATCAGTCAGGAACAGCACGAACAATGGAGGCTACCCTTGTCGGATTCAAGCCGGACTCCCAGAAGGCGAATACATGGGCTTACGAGGGACCGACCTTACCGTTGGAATGAGAAGATCCTTGCGTACAAGAATTAAGAATATTTTCGAGGAACTGCTTCAATCGCTTTACATCGAGACACAAACCACAGTGTCAGTGATGGACGTTCAGCTTCTATCGAGATACGGTCCGAGAAAGTGTCAGCATCCAACCGCAACTGCACTGGTTTCCTGCCTCGCACTTTTGCTCGTCGAGATGGGGAGATGATATCATTAACCGTTCACGAGTCCTTTATTGATACAATGCTCTGCAAATCGCTCCCATGCTTGGTGTTCCAGATCGTATCTGGGAAACCAGCCTCGCGCACTCGTTGGCCGCCATCAGGCTGTTGAGAAACAGGGAAACGGAGCTTCTACTCAACTATATCCTCCGGCAGTTAATGAACATCGACCATACGATTGGGTTCAGTCGTGGATCAGTGACTACGGACAGTGAGGTTGTGGCGATCTCGGCAAGAAGATAGTCACGAGAGGACAAATTGTGCCCTGTTTGAGGTCGTTGAGCAGACCGAATAGCTGGAACGGTGGAAGAGGCCCGCTTCTCTTTTGTAGGACGCTGGGATGGATGTCCGACTGCTTTCCAACTGCTGTAAGGGATGAGCAGATCATATTATCCAGGGACTGCCGACTATATCGTGGGGAACAATGCATCCATTTATATTCCACAAACAAAGACTACCACCAGGCTCTAACATGATCTGTGACAAGAGAGCCTTGAGCTATATCTATGGGGTTTGAATATGTGCCTGTCATTCAATAATGGACCACAATTCGGTTCTAGCCGCAACTCTTTATGTGGACCATTTGAGTGATGAACTGTGATAAAAAAAACAACCTAACTCGATGGAAGTTGCACTAATCCCACTCTCCATGTGGGCTCAATTGCTGGCAAAGCTTGTATAAAGTAAAAGACCTAAGGAAAAGTCAAGATGGGAATTCCGCATTCCGGTCAGGTACTTAAGTGGTGCAATTCAGAATGGGATTCTGGTTGTTGAATAGTTGTGAATAGCGAGATGACCTTTGCCGCGAATAGAAAGTCAACAAGAAGACTTTTTCGACTGCTATCTTAATTGAACTTGACTCTTCATGCTCGCTGGCAGAGATACTCACTCGGACAATCGTACGAAGTCGTAAAAGGACATTGGCAATCTACGCTTACAGACATTCTCAAGCGTGAAACAAGTAGGTCGCACAGGCAGGTTATGGCACCCGTTCCAGTTGTTCGGACTGCTGTCATCATAATGACAGGCAAAAGCAATTTTAGCCCACAAGGATAATCGAAGTTGAGTCTGATTCCAGCACCATCTTCAACAGCCTTTCCACAAGGAACATACCAGCAACTCCGCCCCTCGGGCAACTCGGGAATCTATCTCGACGCTTGGCAGCTGCTTTTGCATGATACACACCATCCTTCTTACTCGCATGCGAGACCTGTCCATGTTCATGTTCCCAGCTTTGCGGGCCTGGCCAAATATTGGTGGATTCCTCCGAAATATGATCCTCAAAGACCAGACGATAGAGTAATATGCGCTGGCGTTAAGGGTTTGGACATTTCGGCTTCGACTGCCTACAACTCTCTCGAGGAAAGAAACTTGACGGCGAACAGTACCAACAATGCTCAATGTCGACTTTGTGCGGCTTGCGCAGAACCCATCACCCACCGCCTCTGCGTCCGAGACGAGAGGAAAAGAGGGACAAGGAAAAGGGCAAGGGCAAGGAAAAGTCAGTGCTTGTAAACGAAACCCACGATCCCGGTTACCTTGACGTCAGTCGCGAGCCAATCGATTCAGAGCGAAAGAGCCTTCTTAATCGACCATCTGCCAACTTTGACTGGGCGCGAGAAGACCAGCTTTCAACTATTCTTGAGAGTCTTGACGATAGTGCCAGTCGAAGAGACGACGAAGAGGGAGAACAACAGCCCCTCACTCCCGTTCCCGAGCAGGCGCCAAGAAAGCCGCGAGTGATAAGATCTCGTGTGAAAAGAACTCGCTTTGTGGAACACCTTTCCAGCCCAGGACATATCTCGAAGCAATACAGGGAAAAGATGTCGTCCATGTCCGGCAGGAGAACTCCAGAGACACCGCGTCCTATTGCGGCGCCGCCGAGAGATGTGAGTTGATCTGGCGAATTGTTTGTGGTCCTGTGGCTAAAAAGAAGCTAATGTGTTGTCTCAAAAGCTCGAATCGATAGCTTATATCGACAAATCCCTTGTATTCGAGCACTTCACCACGGACGATGCCTGGGAACTTGGTTCTGCACTGCGCAATCGTCTGCTGCCCATCGCTACGCCAGTCGTAATCAATATTTCCCTTGCGAATCAGAACCAAATCCTCTTCCACTCATGTACGCATTCCGGGGTAATGCCCGACAACGACAGCTGGGTTTCGAGGAAACGGAAAACCGTTCTGCGATGGGGTTGTTCGACGTGGTACATGCACTGCAAATTCGATGGTGATGAGGTCGCCTTCAGGGAGAAATATGGCCTGGGCAATAGCGCGGGGGAGTATGCCATACATGGTGGGGGTGTTCCAATCAGGGTGACTGGGGTCGAAGGTGTCGTCGCCGTTGTCGTCGTGAGTGGATTGAAACAGAGCGAGGATCATGGTGTAATCGTGGAGGTGATACGCGAGTTGTACTATTGACGGGAATTTGGTAAATATTGGCCGGGGGCGTGCATAAAAAGGCAAGATCAGGGGGCACAGGTCACTGAAATTTTAGTTCTTGGAATTTCTGTATTATAATAGACTGCCTAACGGCCAAGCTGATTGTAGCTAGGACGTTCAAGGAGCGAGTGCTCCTACGCTTTATGGATGAATGCGAATAATGTGTTTCATGCTGGTCTTTTTCATTCGATATCTGTTCTTACTTGTCCGACATTTGGCATTTAGACATTCCATTTCCATACCATAAAATATTGTCATGGCACACAGGTGTGTTCTTGGACTCAATATCTATGAGCACAACATATTTTGACAAGTACAACGTTTCTCCAGACCGTGAAGAGGACTAGCAAGGCCGCTGAGCTGTCCAGATCATCTCGCTGATACTTTGCACTGTGCTCGACATGCTTGTCCAACCAAGCACTTTGTTCTGCGGCAGCTACTGTTAGATTTATATATTCTCTGACACTTCAGTGCTTTAGTTTCTGGCTTGTTGATTCTCAGCAGATACGTGACCTAATCCGGCTCGACTCCTCCCCATTCTATCTGAAGATATGAGTCGACTAAGCTTCCTAGCAATAGCCATTGCACTTATCACTTCAACTCCAGCTATGTCTATCCGATCCAATTCCCCAGCTCCCCGGGCCAAATTTTGCATCCCAATTAACAGCTCATCTTCTTCGCTCAACGGCCTCTTCTCCCTCACAGTGGCCGACACAATCAAAGACACCCATTCCACCAAGCCGACTCATTTCATGTACTTTCCCCCGCCATCAGCAGCTGCTACAAGCGGTAACGGCGATGTCCTTGTCCTCTCCAAGACCCACTATAAAACCAACTTCAACCTCACGAACGGCAAGCTCACGACTCTAAATGGCATGTCGTGCTTGATCTACTTCGAGGACTTACCACAGGGAACAGCAGTGGTGTGTGGAGCCTTCCCAGACCCAAAGTCTTTGGCGAGGAACCAGACTTGGATGGCTGAGGATCAATGCCTTTTCAACGTCCTCACCAAGGTGTTGGTTCCAGTCTTAAACGGCGTTGTTTATCGTGAGCGTAAATAGACTTAGCTTGGAGTTCAATGGTGCTGCTACTGATCTGTCATACAGCTTTACAAATCCCTCGATCTGAGCCTGACAAGTTGCTTGACTACTGTGGGAAAGGGTGTGACAATATGTACGAGCATTGTAGATTTCGCGCTCCGCAGAGAAAGGAGAAGTCACTGATATTCATATCCTAGATCCCGCAGCGTTGATCATTGAGCCCGCCTAGTGGCTCCATAAATAGAGGACGAAAGCTCCAGAATTTGCGTATACTATGTTCTTCCCGATCCGAACGGTTCTTTGCTATCGTAATATGTACTGCACTGCAATGAGTATAATTGTTAGAAGATTGCAAAGTGCTATGTTTTTGTCTCTGTGATGTTTGCTCTGGGCGGACGCTGCCGATGGTTGATTGAGTTTCACAGTTCTCGTTGTCTCATTTGATCGCATTCATTACACCTACCCTCTGACGAATGATAACAAGTTCATAGCGCCAAAATAAGTTATTCTCTCGTGTTATTTTCATTTTATCTATTTAGAAAAACCCTTCCCGTTGCTAGCCTACTCTTTCCAGAGGCGATATCATCATGCGTTGCCATGTTGTGGGTAACACTTTCGAGATACCACGAACCTCTCTCCTCGCGGTCTCCCCAACCCACCAGATGTCTTCCATCCCGGATGCGAGTGCAAAGAAATGCGCTAAGATAACCAGTGCCCTTGGCCGTTTCTCTTCGACAAATTCGACAAACCTCCTCGGGACAAGAAGAGCGAATGCCATCATTCGTCTGCAGATTCCCATCTGATGCTCACCTGATTTCAGTGCGAGCTGAATGCAGCCTTTGTCATTTAATTTTCCGCGTCAGTGAACAAACTCTCAGGGAATCACAAAGGTGTAGCTCTGATAGGTGTAATTGGACAGTTACTCTTCCTTCTTCTGACAAGATGTCTCTGAGAGAAATAGGGGCTTTGAGGCTCTGTACACATACCAACATAGCTCAACGTCCTCTCATAAGCTTGCACGGTTTCCACGTCCCAAACATCCCCAGGTATATTCTGGTCGAGCAAGTCTGCTAGCCCTTCCCGATTACTTTCAGCAAACATGACATCCCCGTCAGCGAGAAAAGGTCGTGCTCTAGCGATCGTCATGATCTTTGCAGTCTCGGTATTTTCCAATGCATTGAAAGCGATACGGAATACCGGCCCTGCTCCACGAGCCATCTGCAGCCATTCCATTGGAGGGTGGTATGGATCCAGAGATCTATCCTGCAAGGATGCAAAAGAATCTATCAGAATCAGGCTTGATGCAAAGCACACTGCGTCGGCACTTTTCGAGTCCAGTCCGCCGACCGCCTTGCGGTGTTCTCGTAATGATAGCCCCAGATACTCTTGTCGAGCGACAAGCAGTTCAGGGTTGGTGGGGTCGGATTTCAGGAGATGGAGTGCGGACATTGAGAATATCTCGTAAAGGAGGTTGTCGTTTTCGAAAGCAAGATTGGGCACGTCGACTGATCACGCATGCTGGACATTCTCATTGTGACACGCGGGCAAGGTAGCGCTGGTATTTTGGATGTAGTTCTGCAAGAGATGAAGTTCGAGCAGACGACGTGACTTGGATTCCGGCAGATCCAAGGAGTTAGAATTTGCGGCTCCGGTCAGGTGCAAAGACTCCTGGGTTTCATCACATTCACTTTCGAGCACGGTTGAGGTGCCGGTCGAGCTTGTAGGTTCAGAATGATTATTACCTTCCCTCTCATCGCTTTGTTGGGAAGGATTGGATGACTTTGGCCGCGATTCGGTATACTGGCAAGGGACGGAATGACGGCAGCAGCTCCCGCATATCGGGCGATGCTCATCACACTGCTCACAAGTCAATACCACATGTACGGTGGAGAACCATGTCCTTTCAATGTACGAAGACGCTCAACTCACTTTGACTCTTCGGGCTCGACATCTGCTGCAACCGGTCTTACTCTTGGTATGATACAGACGTGGAACCTTGATCGAAGTTGAAACCTCCGAGTGCTTACGCCTGGAGTTAACAGACGAGCCTTGTGTAGGATTGGACTTCTTCTCCATTGTAACTGGGAGCTGCCTGGCCGATACCGAAGCAGACAAGCTGTGCTATTCGTCCGATTTCCGTTTCATGAGCTTGTAGGTATGGTGATGGGAACGATACCGAAGTGACACTGTAGTGGGGCTTGTGTCTGTTCGGAAGGAATGACTATGAGTATACTCAGCCCAGGAGTACCTGCCGTTACCTACTCTTTGCTGCTGGTTTATACTGCTTCGGGGCTTCCATCCAACAGCATGACTTGTCTTCAGACGGATTATTCTTTGATGCTGTCTTGAAAGAGAATAAAAAAGTATAGATTATGATTTACTTTCATTTGCACCATTCACAGAGGATGGTGACTGCTGGAGGAAACGAAGGCCCGTTAAGCCAGTCCCATCATAAATGGCCGAGTACACTCACGCTCACGCATCTAGGCGTGGCGCAGGCCTATATTCCGCACTCGCTTATTCTGGAATAGGAGCAGGGTGTGATTCTCGGTATCGTTTAGACAGGGGTCGTTTGAGAGTTCTGCTTTTGTCTAACCTCTCTACCAATCATATCTCGATCTGCAGGTAAGCGAGATACCAACTGTTGAAATACTACTTCTGCTCGGCAGCATCAACTCTGCGACTTTGGCTATGCTGTTGCGTAGCCAATTGCTGATAGTCTTGTTGACCGGGTTTAGTCTAATTTGTAAACCTCCTTTGCTATTGCCAGGCTTTGGGCGGTCCCATAAAGCAACGCTTCTCGCACCACATTTGTCTACGCTTCTTCGTCATCTCCATTCAGCCCGTATGTTGCGTCGTTTCTAGCCCAAGTACACCGTCAAAGAATAAGAGTCCTTTCAACACGTAGAGCTCCTCTCTAATTCATCTTCTTCGTTACTTTCGATTATTTTTCGACGCCAAACGAGACGAGCTTTATCTGATCCGAACCCTCAGACGTCAAAATTGGGGAAATACCGCCAAAGGCGAACCAGAAATTCCCAGCACCGACGACTACGACGAATATCACTCCGTCCGAATCGAACATCTATTCAAGTACAAGCAATGAGCGGTCTCGAAGTAGCCTCATTAGTGATCTATAGTATCTTGGCCATCCCCCTCCTCTACATACTTGCCCGCCATGGCTGGTCAGGTTTTCTCGGATGGCTGTTCCTATTTGCCTTCTGTTCACTCCGGATCATTGGCAGTGCTATGTCTTTGATCAACGGCTCCAAAAGCTTATCTACAGCTATTATCTCCAACATAGGCCTGTCCCCTCTTCTTCTCGCCATAGTTGGGATCCTTCACGAAACGTAAGAGATTTTCTTCAATCAATAGAATCAGCGATGCTAATCATTGAATCATAGTCGTCACTACCGTAGTCCAAAGTTCAGCAATACGATCGAGTGGCTCTCGTTATCGTTATTCACCTTATCGTCACGACAGGTCTGGCACTGATAGCTTCGGGCGCCAGTTCCTTCGGAGCCCAAGACGGGAAGAACAAGAATGATGAGATGCTCATCAAGACTGGTGTCATGGTCCTGGTCGTCGCATGGATACTCATCGCTGCTTCGACTCTCATCTCGTTTCTGCCAAGTCAACGTAACCGCCACGCACCCATCTTTATCGACGGCTCAAAGGTTAGTGGTCCTCTCTTGGTGCAACAGCAAGTGAACTTGATGCTAACATATTTAGCTGCTTTACGCTGTGCTATTCTCTCTGCCATTTGTCTTTGTCCGGCTGATGTACAGTGTCATTTCAATTTTCTCGCCTTCCAGAGATCTCAATCCCGTCAGTGGGTCATTAGGATTGAAAATTGGCCTGAGCTTTTTGATGGAACTGATTGTTGTTATTGCTTTCACATTTGTGGGACTTGCAACGCATGGCATTCGACTACGGGTAGAGCGCACCAAGCATACGAGGATGAGGTCGCTTGGAGCAACTCAGCGAGAAGCTGAGGCTATGAAATGAGGAGCTGTGTCAAGTAATCGAATGAGCTACTAGTTTTGGTGCTGTTTGGCAGGTATATCTGCATTTGGGACTTTCCTGGAACATCGTCTGCAACAACTTTTCTTGCTATGGTGGTGTCTATTCGTGAATTCAATTTGAGAATCTTTAATGATATGTGCTCATAAGGGAACATGTAGTTTTCGTCTTGCACTTTGAACTTTACTGTTTAAAGTACTAGTATTATCATAGTTCGAAGTCTCCATTTTTAGCATCACGGAAAATTTGGCTTCGAATTCAGTGAAGTTATCGGATTCTCGCTTACTACTTGTATCGCTTTCTTCCCATGTTTACTTTCTATGCACCCACCTGATTTGCAATTTCTTCAAGAGATAACAGATCTACACACTCATGGGGCTATTCTTCATCAGCAAGCTGGAACAGTCTTCCTTTCTACTGATAAAACGAAAGTGTGCGTTTGCATCATTTCACGAGTGTAACATTGCATGTTTATATTCAAGATAATATATACTTGGCTGAGTTCCCCCAATAGCTAGATTTTCAGTCCACATCAGGGACAGGTAGATGGTTTAGCAGCTTCACTTTCCGTCCAAGCGCTTTCAGGGCCTTCAGAGCATTTTCATCTCTCAATCTCTCAGTCTCTTTCTCATCGACCAAGACGAAATCATGTCTCAGCACCTTACTACCCTCCTTCACTCCGTATTCCTTAGCCGTCTTCGCATCGGCAGGGCTGAAGTCAACAATCAAAGACTGTTTGACACCGAAAACTGCATCGGATGTCTCGTATGGGTCGCCGCGAATGTATAATGCACTGCAAATGAGGTTGTTAGCATGATATCGCAATTGTGGAGTATCAGAAAGGCGTACGTGATCAAATGATCCCAGCCAGGCTTCTCGAACATGAAGTGCATATGCGCTGGTCGCCATGGATGCCTCTTCAGTAGCTTCAACAGCTGTCCTACAGGTCCGTCATGTGGAATTGGATATGGTACTGGCACAATCGCCTTGAACCAGAACACTCCATCCTTGTCACTCTTCATCACGCATCTTCCATCTGGACCATCTCTGTTGGCATGTTGTACATCGTAATGGCCCGTACTGTCTGTCTCCCAGATATCCACTTTAACGCCTTCAATTGGGTTCCCGTTTACATCTTTGATTGTGCAGAGGACCAAGCAAGGCTCTCCTTCCGTATCTTGCGACATGAGGTCTCCATGATTCATTGTCTCCGCTTCGTGTGTATGGAATGGACCGAGAACCGATCCCTCTGTACTCGCAGGTGGCTTTGGGTGGTCAATTGCGTCGACAAGGAGGGAGAGCCCGAGGATATCGGAGAGCAGAATATATTCCTAGTGGCTGCTAGTCAGTAAATAACAAGGATTGAAGCAGGGACCAGACTTACATGGCGCACATCTGTACTGATCTGTCCAACTTTCACGAGGAAATTCAATGCTGCCATCCATTCAGTAGTGCTTAACCTCGTTTCCCGGGCGAAGTCATGGAGATGCGTAACCAGTCTTTCCATCACATAAGTAAGGCGTGGGTCTGAAGACTGGGAATTGATGATAACTGTATTTTCTGTAATATTATCGATGTTCAAGTCCTTCATAGGAGGTACTTTGATCTCTTCGGACGCCATTTTGAACTTCAATTGCTGTCGATATGTCTTGGATGTTTGAAGTAGAGAAAGAGTGCGAGGATGGCGGGGTCGAACGCGGGGTCAAAGGAGTATTTAAATGTTGGACATCAACACCACTTCCGCGTTTTCCGATCCGAAGAAATTTAGTAAGGAGCTGAGGAGTTGTGAATTTTACTGTCGGGAAGTCTGCTAAAGTTAAAGGTAACAAGTTGGGGTTGGTGCAATGTTTGTCAGTGATTGTCAATGTTTTGGGGTTTACTCGTCAGCCGGGTCTTGACATCGGCTCCCCACATGCGGGGGATTTGCGACCCTTGCAGTCAATGGAATACCCGTATCACGTGGAGGGGGAAGTGCCCGCAATTCCCGCAACTGCCGCAGCAGGTCTCGAAATGCTCTTCGATTAGAAAAAATAGGTTTCCGAGCTATTTGAGAGAGCAATATCATGAGTCTAGGCTCGCCCAGTGAAGAGTAGTGTCGAAATGTATGTTTTAGTGCGTGTTTCGTTAGCGAGCTTACCCCTATTTTGAGGTGACAGGAATCTGCATCCAGAAGGTCTGCAAGGCCTTATCACAGATTGTAAGATTGTAATTTGAATCTGAAATGGTCTCCATTCTGGCATGCCACTAGAAAGTGCCCGCTAATTTTACAACAGGGGTTTCCGCACGGCGAGGGAAGCAGCCTTTTGTTGACTCGCAACTAATAGGCGAGCCTGGTCGACGACCTGCGAAATCAAGTCCGGAGCATAATCATAACTGCCTACGTCTCCGGGTATGTTAATGGCGGAAGCGAGTGAGTTACGTCTTTAATATTTTGGATCAAGGTTCAGAAGGGGATGGGACGACCAGTAGGTACAAAGACAAATGGAGGACGGTGATCAGATCAGATATGACGGGGGAGGATGATTGCAGGAGCGATGCATCACTTAATGGCGGAGGTATTTAAGCGACATATAGACGACTACACATGTGATAGCAAGAGAGCAAAGGGAGTTCAATCATCACAGGAGAGTTCACTGTCTCACGGTTGTTTACAAGATCAAGTGTTCAGAATTCCATTGCCATTCTTCGCAAAAAATAGCTATCTAGACCGTAGCAACCCAGACCATCTCCCAGCCTCGAATATCTTGACACATCGCGACCAAGAAAACAAATTGTCGGAAGATTGGGAAGTTTACTTCTTGGCACCGGCCTTGACAGCAGCCTTGGTGACCCTAGAAAGAAGGTTAGTTAGTGAAGCTTGGGGCAGGATTGTTTCAAGAGTTCAACTTACTTTCCAGCCTTGTCAGACTTGACAACCGACTTGATGACACCGACTGCAACAGTTTGCCGCATATGTGTTTCAGGTTAGCAGAAGTCGTTAAGCAAAGGGGTGGGGGTACTTATCACGAACGGCGAAACGTCCAAGAGGTGGGTAATCAGTGAAGGCCTCAACACACATGGGCTTGGATGGAATCATCTTGACGATGGCAGCATCACCCGACTTGATGAACTTGGGGGCGTTCTCAATGGATTTACCGGTACGGCGATCAATCTTCTCCAAGAGCTCACCGAACTTGCAAGCAATGTGGGCAGTGTGGCAATCAAGGACTGGAGCGTAACCAGCACCGACTTGACCAGGGTGGTTAAGAACGATGACCTGGGCGTTGAAGGACTCAGCACCCTTAGGTGGGTCGTTCTTGGAGTCACCAGCGACGTTACCACGACGGATTTCCTTGACGGAGACGTTCTTGACGTTGAAGCCAACGTTGTCTCCTGGGAGACCCTCAACAAGTTGCTCGTGGTGCATCTCGACGGACTTGACTTCAGTGGTGACACCAGCTGGGGCGAAGGTGACGACCATACCGGCCTTGATGACACCGGTCTCAACACGACCGACTGGCACCGTGCCAATACCACCAATCTTGTAGACATCCTGAAGAGGAAGACGGAGGGGCTTGTCAGTTGGGCGGGAAGGTGGGTCGATAGCATCAATGGCCTCGAGGAGGGTCTTGCCGGTGGACTTGCCAGCCTTGGTCTCCTTCTCCCAACCCTTGTACCATGGGCAGTTGGTGGAGTTGTCGATCATGTTGTCACCGTTGAATCCAGAGATAGGAACGAAGGCAACAGTCTTTGGGTTGTATCCGACCTTCTTGATGAAGTTGGAAGTCTCCTTGATGATTTCTTGGAAACGAGCCTCGGACCACTTGGTGGTGTCCATCTTGTTGATGGCGACGATGAGCTGCTTGACACCGAGAGTGTAGGCGAGAAGAGCGTGCTCACGGGTCTGGCCGTCCTTGGAGATACCAGCCTCGAACTCACCAGTACCGGCGGCAATGATGAGAATAGCGCAATCAGCCTGGGAGGTACCAGTAATCATGTTCTTGATGAAATCACGGTGACCAGGGGCATCTGCAGAGAAATTAGCATGTGTTTGAAGAGAATCTCAGAAGAAATAGCATACCAATGACGGTGACGTAGTACTTGGGGGTCTCGAACTTCCAGAGAGCGATATCGATGGTGATACCACGCTCACGCTCGGCCTTTAGCTTGTCAAGAACCCACGCATACTTGAATGAACCCTTGCCCAACTCGGCGGCTTCCTATTAAGACGGTCAGCATATGTAAAAGACATTTCGATACGATGATCTTGTGTTATGGTGGTGTCGACTTGGAGATGTGAAGTTGTGTTGTTATTGTTGGGCAGCAATTGCGGCGAGGCGTTGCGGTGTAAACGCTCGGGCGCAGAAAAATCGATTGTGGGATGCCCCACCGAGGGGCAAATTTTGCGATAAGCCCAGCAAGGCAGGGCAGAGGTGAGGGGTAAAATTGAGACAGCGACGAAATATTCCTTACCTTCTCGAACTTCTCGATGGTACGCTTGTCGATTCCACCGCACTTGTAGATCAAGTGACCTGTTGTATATTGTGAGCGAGTTGTTCGAAGGAGAGATCGACGTCGTTGTGTTGGAGGTTTGCTTACCAGTAGTGGTGGACTTTCCGGAATCGACGTGGCCGATAACGACCACGTTAATGTGCATCTTCTCCTTACTATGAGAGAAGAAATCGTCAGCAAGGTGTCCATTAAGCTTGAGATCATCGTCACGATGATGCCCTTGATGGGTGGCGGATGGTAGAAGGCTGTCGCAAAAAGGAAGATTTGATTAGACTCACCCCATGATGGCGGTTGTGTATTATTGACGGTTTGTGTGTGTATTTTCTTTTGAAAAGAGTTGAATCTGTTGATGTCGAGGTCAGTAAGGACGACTCTGGTGATGGATAGAAGATGTTGAAGACGTACTGCACAGAGTGATTGCTTGAATCGGGGTATGTGCGACGAAGAGGAAAGGAAGGAGAAGAGTTTTTGGAGAGGAGGATCGAGGAATTTGTAGGTGCGGGACAACGTGGTGCACCAAAAAATTAAGCGAGCAGGACCGTTTCGCGCTAGGCTACTAGCGGGGGTTGAATATTCTCAGCGCCAAAATCAACGTCATTGAGTCAGACCGAAAGAGCGTATTCAATAGAGATGCGGCGCATGAGGCGAGACTGATGAAAGGCATATCTTCAGGGTAAGGGGGTAATACGATGGTGAAACCAGTATGGACACGGTCAGATCCTACGATATCTTCATCCTTCTCAATGTCACATGAAAGTGGGGTAACACGAGTTGGAGGGGTAAAGTCTCCCGGTCAACAAAAAATTTCTCATCACTATCGCATGAAATATTCCGCATCAACTTGCACTTCAAACATTATCAGGGCTGAGATGAAGTTAAAATCTGGCTTGAAGTCATCTGCCAAAAGAAGTGAATGGGTCTAGGAATCCAGAGCCTTCTAAACGCGAATCGTTCAACCACCAGTTTTCAATTTTGGGGAAAGGAAATGATGGAGGGGATTTATGTCTGGTGGAGTACAGTCTGCTCCATAAGGTATTGGTCAAGTCACTGTTTTGTTGCTGCTGAAGGCTGACTACATGTTCTTGCTCTCGCTGCCCACTTTGCTTTTCTTCCATGCTTACAGTGAACAGCCGTAGCTGTCCGTCTTCTGAAGCTCATCATCTTCAGCGAGACTCTGAGATAGGTACATTCTCCATCAAACTTCACTTCAATATCTCATCACTAGCTGTTTCATCTTCTACGTATTCTTGTCCTCGCTTCGCCACATTTCTGCATTTGCCTCACCTTTTCCCTCATTAAACATTACTTTGAATTGAATCCTTCCTCTAGCCACCGTGTCATTCTCACATCCGTCTGTCATTAAAATTCGTGAATCTACACCGCGAGAAACAATGAATCCTCCTGGTTCACCGCCTGACTCACTCCGAGACCTTCCATTCGCATCTGACCTTCACTTTTCGCCGCCGTTCAGTGGCTTTTGCATGGTTATGATTGGCGTTCCAATACGGGCACAGCAGAACGCAGCCTCACGGAAAGAAAACCCAGACTTCGCGTTCGAAGTGGAATGCTGCACAATTTGGATTGGAGACTCGGATCAATGGTCTAGTGAATATGAATAGTCTTCAACATCAGATTCCCTTTTCCACAGATTTGGAATTGAAGAGTAGAGTTTGGGAACAATGTAGGCGATCGGGAAGATCCACAAAAGAACACTGCCACCGCTATATTTTCTCCATTCCAATGACCCGGTTGGAGTTCGTGACGTGGCAAGAGTTTTATCATACAGCAGCTTGATTTCTCTTCCGTAGTCAACATCTATTCTGCTACCATCTGCCCCCTGTCAATTCTTGAAACCGTGTCCCTCACCTTCCTACGGCACTGAATTTTTCACCATTCTGCGAAATCCTCTTGTTCTATAAACTTTTTTGCTCATATTTTTCTCTTTGCGGATTCTTTTCACAGTTATACGAGCATCGGAAGTGCTCTTCAATGATCGTCGTCGACTTCATACCTTTTTGGCTTACCCAATCCTCATCAAGTTTCCGCTGGTCGCATACTTTGACATGGTCTTTTCGTCTTCCACCTGTATCTGGATCTGAAGATAAATCTTCAATCAAAATTTTGAACTCAATTCAATTTCAGCGCGAATATGGGATGGGACCTCTACGTCTCAAGTCTGGGATGGAGAAAGTGTACGAAAATTAGCCTGCGGAATTAAAACTCAAAGCCAAGCTCAAGCTGGCAAAACTAAGTGGAACATGACTGTTAACTTGCGGCCAACTTACGGTATGACTGTTGACTTGGACCTTTTACTTCACTGTGAGCCTCTGCTCGATGCCAGCCCAATCTGCAAGTTTGAACATATGCTCTCTGGGGCTGACAGAATTTTCATCTGGAAATCGATCCAGCCATTTTGAAAGGTTGAGAGAGTCAGCAGTGTTGAGAGTGTGCCTTTCCTCCGTCCTCTTCCAATCTCTCCTTATGTTTCCGCTTTTCAAGCATCGATACAAGAAATCATGAGCACCCCTACGTGTGGCCTCATCTCGGGCCTGCTTCTCTAGCCCGTCTAGTCTTAGTCTTGTTAACCGAGGACGAAAGGCTCAGCAACATCTACTTGGTACCGTTTCTCCAATGCTATATAAACGCGACTACTGAGGCACCGCAAAGATTCATCAGATTGAATATCTGTGCAGCTATTTGTGGCATGGATGAGTGACTGGCTGGTAGAAACCAAGTTTGTCCTAACTAGAAGCTGCCGACAGGATGATGCTACAAGAATCCTGTTCTTGAAGATCACTACAGGCTGGAATGGAACCTGCCCAGTATTTATAAAATATCTTGACTCTCTGCTGTGTTCAGCTTGTCAAGACGTTTGACAGCACTGTAAGGAATGACAACGGGAGGCCAAATATAATGAAGAGACTGGCCACTCTCGATCCTTAGGGAAGAACCACCAGTTCGTCACTTCCGACACCTAGGAGCCAGACTCCAGGCCCTAATAGTTCTTCGTTTACAGAGCCCATAACCCAAGAGCCTGTTGTGCTCAGTTTTCACTCTAAGAGGTATGTGGACAGTTGGTACATGGTACACGGGTGTATTTTAAGCAAATCTATTTCCGAGTTAAAGGATCTCAAAGGGCAGCTTTGTACATCGCCTACGATTCAGCAAGAATCGAATGTAGTCGAGTACCATTGTACGCGGCAGGTTCTGTTTCAGTGAATGGCAGGTGGGATGCAACGGAGGAAACGTATACCTAGCTCATTTCTCCGACGCATTCAAGACATGTGTACTCTACAAATTTCACATTCTAGAGTCTCTTGTAGATGTGAGATCTCAGACCTCAGAATGCAGGTACCTAGGAAGATTTTCCGATGACCCGGGACAAAGGCCCGCTTGCCCCTCCTGGTTTTCTACGACAGTCAGCAGACTGATCTTCGTAATGACCGGAGCCTCTGGACATTAGTCTCTGACGACAAAGTCGAGAATGATAGTAATACAGAGACAAGACTTTCCAATCCCCACTTATCTTCTCTAGAGATCTGGAGTTCGAGTGTTCCCCTTCGGCTAGGAGCAAGGTTCAGAACAATGCTTCAGCATCAACACCTATCATGACGCAGCTGATCGAGGCCTTTACGTCTCCGAGCCAAGTGACCTCCCTCTGTAGTCTAGGCAACTTCAAGGTCCAGAAGTGCAATTGAAAGAGCTTTACTTCACAAGACCCTTTTTTGATTGACTTGATGAGCGCGGCTGCAGATCTTGACCCCACTTGTTCGAATCCAGGTCGATAATGGCATGAAAGGACCATTGCTCTGCTTCGCTCCGCTTGTTCAAGCCACTTCTTGGAAATATTCCTGTTACGAAAGTATTGATACTGTCACAAGATCAAGTCCTGAGCAAGAGGTGTAGACAAATTAAATTGCTGCTCAAGTTTGGCTGTTCGATATGCGATTATTGACCCCGCTTGGTTGATGTTCGGCACATGAAGGTGGTTGTCAGAGAGGTGAGAATATGTCATTTAAATCATGTAACATTTTTTTGCAATGCTTCTGGATCCACAACCAATCTTCACAACAGGTTTGCCATCTTGTGCCGTGGACCGAATACTTCAATAGTGTAGACAAATCTAGTGAAAATGGCTTGTTCATTCTGAGAATAGCTTGTTCATTGACAAAAGCACATGCTCACATGGATTACGTACTCTTAAGTCTTCTTATCAGATTCTTGAGACCAACTAGAGGCTGTTCTATTGAACCCTTGAACACTGGTGTGAACTAGATAAGGATTTCAAACCATAGATAGTGTGTCTTTGCTTGGCGATCGAATCATTAAGAGACGCTCTCTTGTGGTTATATATCCATGCGGTACTTGTATCAGATGAATTAGAAGATCATGCTGGGTGTGGATGAATCTCTCGTCGGGACCAAACAAATCATCGAAGTCAAGAGTTGAAGCGATTGTTGCACTCAGTAATTGAACACGTCTCCCGACCCTTTCCTCTGCTTTGGAATCCTAGGAAGCTTGCCATCAAACTTCGTCATACTGCATCCATTCTCCTCATCCACAACGTTAGTGCAACTATTTAGAGCTCATTTGTTCTACCCGTCGCATGGTCGACTGAAACCCTCGCTTTCGAACGTCGTCTTGGGCAGTATCCAGAAACTTTCGATTGTATGCCTTTGAAACATTTTCAACAATCTCGGAACGTCGGAGTCGTTCTCTCCAGAGGCGGAGTTGAAGCATTTAGGCCTGACTGAGCTGAAAGGGTCCCCTTGGTGTCGTCAACCGGCCATGATCTCCTCCGAAGCGTCCGTGATTGAAACCTTAAACGAATGCCACATCCCCAAAGGAGGAAATACAGAATGTTTTACGCACAAAGAAGTCAGAAATAGGGGTCCTCTCCTGCTGCTAAACAAGCCATCTACGTCTCGCGGACAAGTCTAGATTACTTCCTAATTTCTCCGCAGAGCATGGTGGCCGGATCTCCAGGCTATGATAGGGTTGTTGTTTAGCGGCTGAGTGCTAAGCTTTAGTCCCTAAAGCTTGTCGAAGCTTGGATGCTAGAAGCTACCACAGCACTGGACTAGGTATCGCAGGCAGAAAGGGATTAGTCATGTAAGGCGTCTGAACCATACGAGATGATCTGCGGGCTGAACTTTATTTCTTCGTTGATGAATGTTAGTGCTTGTGGTTCAACGACTAGAGGAGATCTGCATTGTTGTTCTACCTGTTGAGGTTTGGTTCGCTCAAAGAGTTCCCTACTATCGAAATTTTCGGAACTGTTAACCGTACTAGTTCCGGCGCCGTTACGTCGGAGGCTGTTGGTGTGATTCTCGGGTCGTCTCTTCTTTCTATCTCAACTCTGAGCTTTGAATTTGACAGTGTGAATCTGCTGAAATATTCCGTGATCTGCGGTACAGCGTCACGGGAGATCGACAGTCTGGACTCGTCGAAGAGGTAGTGGATGGTAGGCATGAGAAACCTATCTGGTAAAATTTTACTTACATGAAAAAGCCACAATTTTAACAGAACATTTCGTCATTGTTGTCTCTTGTAAACAATGTTGCTGTGTTGAAAATGTATAAAGCATCCCATCATCGACTCCCAACCGTCTATCTTCATCACCCAAAAGCAATCCAAACTTCCAAGGCCTTCTGCAACCCTCATATCAGCATCACCTCAAAGGATTCATTCCTGAGAACCAGTCTTCAAACATCATGCACTTCTCGAACACCTTCCGTCTGTTCGCTCTCACCTCCGCCCTAGTCCTCGCTGCTCCCATCCCACAAGGTGCTGGTGTCGGTGCTGGCTGTGATGGTTCGTTCCAATTCCCTCAAACCAAATACAGAAGCCAATATCTAACAACGTTCTCAGCGATTTTGACAGATGGTGACACAGGCTCCGGCCTCCTCGTCAAAGAGGCCGGTCAAAACGCCGCATCACTCCTCAAATCCGCCGGAGTCAAGCGCCAAGGAGCTGGCGTCGGCGATGCATGCAGTGCTATCTTGACAGACGGCGACACCGGCTCCGGATTAGCAGTCAAAGAAGCCGGACAGAACCTTGATTCTCTCCTGAAGTCCTCTGGTGCAAAGCGTCAGCTCGATAAAGCCGGTGCTGGAACAGCAGCTATCATCAGTTTGGTCAGTCCTGAAGCTGCAGCATATCAAGAGGGCTTGACGGATGTCATTGATGGCGATGGAACGAGTGACAGTGCAGTCATTGGTCAACAGATTGGGGCTATCGAAGCTCAGGCTGGGTCTGGTGCAGGGAACTTGGTTCCTTCCAAGCTCCCAACTATGCCCAAGACGACCTAAGCGGGATATTGCTGAAGACCTTGATTGCCTGTTTGGAAGTATAACGATTGTATGATGTGTGATGATTTATGATGAGGGTATGGTTTTGGCTTGTGCAGCGACATGTGAATTGTAGCGTTCAGCGAGGGTGTTTGGATTGGTTTGCCTGTAACTACCTTAATTCTGAGCGAACTTTGGGAAATAAGCTATGGCTTGATATTCCCCAATTTATTATCGACGTTGTGTATATAATCATTTCCTGAGTGCACTGGAAATCAATGAATGCGGCTGCAGAGTGTTTGAGGGTTTATGGTCCAGATCACCAAGCACTCGCTCGCTTAACAGATTGATCAGCAAGGCATGCCAAGCATGAGAGTCAACAAAAGGCGGCTTTCAAACTTGCCGCAGGTCTCTATATCATGTTGCCCTACAAGCATCTAACCGTTGCAACTTTCACCCAAACTCCGTTTGTCTCATCTCTCTTTCCTTAGAACCCCGTTCCTCCCTATTCCGCGGGCACCAACCAAAGGCCATTATCCTCGAAGATCCCACGACACCCTTAGGTTGTTCGAGCCACACCCAAGCAGCAGTGCCACTTTTGGCACTGACAACAAAATACTCTGTGCTCTCATCGTAGAACAGATTCAGCTTTGAATCTATCATGGATTGGTCCTTCAGTGGAACAGCGTGTAACCATGTCTCGTGATTCTAGGTGACCGGCCCGCGAAGGTGTGAAAGTGTACTCTGAACTTCGATCTCGAATGTCGCTAGGGTGTTTGAAAGTTTGAAGCTTAGATCATGCGTGTTCACATGCAATACCATCGTGCTGTTGATCGCACGGACATCAATTGATGTTGGCGTTGAGTTAAGTTGACACTTTGGTGAGATGGACATTTGACGCCTTCTAGGACTTTGATAACAGCTTGGAAATACTTATAGCGATTTCTCAGTAAGGTGTTGCAAAAAAAGTAGCTCGCATTATTCTAGTCGTACGATATCGCACATATTCCCAACATGAAATATTCCCACTCCCACACTGTGCTGACAATCTTTCAGCCAAGTGTCATTCTGGCTTCTGGGGCTTGACTTCTGATAAAGTTTCCGTCCCGATTTTCAGTAGAGCCTATTGACCAGCATCTTTCCCACTGCAAGGATCTAGAATGTAGTCCCGAATCGCTGGATCCCCGAATTCTTGATGCTCTTCTGAAGGATTCAGGGGTTCGGCTAAGTTAAATTCCACTGTCATGTGAAGCGACTTTAAATTCCACTGTCATGTGAAGCGACTGTACGGCTGAGCCCGCCAAGTCGCGCTGCCGACGAAATGAGCCGGCGCCGGTGAACCTCGGTCCGGCCATGACATTTCGTAGTGGGACAGGGGCTTCTCTCTGTTCAACAAAAGGAATGAAATGCGTCAAACTTATCTCTTCAATTCTTTCACCATTTAAGCTTCCAATTCAGACTCTTCGTACCCGGCATCCAGCAGCGAACCAGTTCAGCAGGTCTGTCCCGCAGCGGGGTTTACTTACACTGTCAGCAATCATGGCGAATCGTCCAACACTCGTCCCTCCACCTCCCATTAATCCAAAAAAGTCCGCCATTGAGAATGTATTAGAGTTGACGGAGCTGGCTGCAATCGCCCCAGTGCGTATCCATCTATGCCATCCATTGATAGTTTAGCAAAGAGTTTTCTGACGATCCTGCGACAGGATATCTTCTCCAACACCAGACCTCTATGGCATCCTCCTGGAGCGCGAGGAATATATGGCGGCGCTGTTATTGCACAATCTCTCGCAGCAGCCCAAAAGACCGTCCCCTCGAACTTCTCAGTCCATAGCATGCACTGCTACTTCGTCCTTGCTGGCGATTCCGAGATTCCAGTTATGTATTACGTCGAGCACGTCCGGGAGGGTAAATCGTTCGCAACACGTACTGTGCAGGCGAGGCAACGAGGAAAGGCTATATTCACAACGACACTTTCATTTATGCGAGAGAATAGTGGAGGAAAGACACAGGTCAAGCATGCTGTACCTTTACCGAAAGAAGTGCAGCTGCCGGATGAAGAACATCCAGACAACGAATCAAATGGGACGAGCCCCTTCATAAGCCGGAGGATCGAGATCTTGAATCGAGATAGCGAGCATCCACACGAGAAGCGGACGAGACAATGGATCAAGGCTAGAGGTAAAATAAGTGATGAGGGCGGACACCAGGCACATCTCAGTGCTTTGGCTTACATGTCCGATTCATACTTTATCGGAACAGTCTCGCGAGTACATCCCTTATACAGACCTGGAGATCCATCAAATTTGAGTGAAGAAGACGATGCCGCAGGTGTCAAGAATCCAAAAGGTTTGCCTGAGATCGGTATGATGGTCAGCTTAGACCATACCATTTATTTCCACGAGCCAAAAGGCTTCAGGGCTGATGAGTGGATGTTCACCGAGATGGCAAGTCCTTGGTCTGGGGATGGGAGAGGAGTTGTTCAACAGCATATGTTTGCGGCGGATGGGACCCTAGTTGCGACTTGCTTCCAAGAGGTATGCATCTGTCTGGTCTTCTGACATATTACCTTGCTAATAATATCTTAGGGAGTCGTGAGACTCAAAGAGCCGCGCGAACCTTCGTCGAAGTTGTGATTTATTTAGATGCTTTGATAGAGTGGGTTGTTTGACTATGTCTTAGATTTATATCCATCATGAATGTTCATATAATTGCTGTTCTTTCGGCTTCGCCTCAAGGACTGCAACGTCGTTCAGAACAAGCACTGCTGTAAAAGTACCAGAGCCCTGACAGTTCATGGCTAAGCAGTTGTCAATGATGGTAGTATTGCGTTGAGATATTTCCTCTGTCCGTGTTTCCTACACCATTGGGTTCCCGTTTCCCACATTCTCTCATTGACTTTGAAATCTTGCCAAAACAACCCCACTGTGCATCCTCCAAATGCTCGCTCTTGAGGTTCTCTTCATTTCCACCAACGGCACCAACCGGGTGCTGGCAAACTTCCTAGGAGGAATGCCATGACTCCACAGCTCGTCCATCTCGACATATTTCTTGCCCTTAGACTCAGGAAACACGAAGAAGATGAATATAACCGTGAAGGTCAGAATGCCTCAAAACACAAAGCAGTGTTTTCTCGCAAAAAGCACGTGCCGAACACCACGGGAATGCTGCTGAGCACCTCATATCTTTGATACATATTTTAGTGTAACAAAATTCTACAACAATCAATTATGTAGTATGAATCTCTCTTTAGCGGTCTCCGCGTAGCTTAGCTCATACCTCCTTCAAATTCTGTCAGATAACCACATCTCGAAGAGGGAAACAAATTGCTCGCAAAGCATGTGATGGCTGCGGTAATAGAAAGGTTAAGGCAGGCCCCATGAAAAAAATCTGTCTATTATCTAATAAAAGCAGTGTATCTAGGCCGATGGGGATGATTCTCAATCTCGACCTGATGGTTGTATGACAGCTGAAACTTACTGCACGTTCCAGACGACTTGGAAGCAAAGGGGCCGTCCTCAAAGGTCAGATATCTATAAACAGCTCCATGACTTTCGTGCTTCATTCCGACAATATGCAGGGACACGGAGAGATTCAGGAAAGTACAAGATGTTCCGAATTACTTGACAAGTACTCCGAGTCTCCATGGACAAGCTCTGCTGCTCCAACCGCATGTGGCAATTGAGCAGTTCTGCCCAATTCATATCTTTCGCACCATCATGGAAGACTTCTGACAGGACTCTATCCTGTTGCTCCTCTGATCCGTGCTTCAAGCTCTACTTCTTGAGTCTGAGAATGTCTATGCCAGATGGGTTACAATTTTCTTCGACCCTGCCTCTCAATTTGCGCGATGACTATTTCTTCTCTTTCACTTAAAGCCAATGTCTACCCCTTTAGGAAAGCTATTCCAGTACGAGAGATATGACAAACAGGGCTAGGCAATTGGTGTTGCCAGTCGACTCGCCACTTGCGGACTTGATCATCCTTCAATATCCCAGACGTTTGTCCATCCTATCTGTTCTACCCTCCAGGCTTTCATGACCTTCTCAGATTGCCGAAAACGCGTTTGGGTCATAGTCTCGGCGTCACCAGCGAATCGAGCACAGCTCCTCGAAGATTACGACCTGATATCCCTGCGCTGACCCAGATCCTCAATTACAATATTTCCAGCTTATTCTGATCCATATCTTTTATTGCCAAGCCTTCCCATATCATGACAAAACACAGTCCTGACCACCCGCCAAGCCTACAGCGACTCAACATCCACACTTCTTCCAACATAAATCTGATTACCACCCTTCGTCAAATGCCTTTCACTATCACTGTCCGTGGCATCTCCTTTACTTCTCCCCCTGCCACCGCCTACTTGTATCCTACTTTCCGTCCCAATTTTCCCCAACTTCACATCGTCATTCTCCCTGTACCCAAACCGACCATCTTCAATCAACGCAAAATTATCCGGTCGATTGCTTCTACCCCCAACACCAGCTGAACCGTGGCCTAGCCCGCCAAGTGTAGATGATTTCATTCTAGAGGTTTGGTCGGCGGTTGAGCCGAAGACTTTGGGGGCCACGGCTACGAGGTAGGTTCGCACCATGGGGAGGTTGGCATTGATTATCGCTAGGCAGGGTTCGAGTGTTGTCCAGAAAAGACCCATGGGGAGTGTAAATGTTGGGTCAGTGAAGGAGATTATTTGGAGGGATTTGATGCGTATGGCGCTTATGATTGTGATACTGGTGAGTTGCGTGGTGTTAACGTGTCTGGTATGATAGAATGATGAGGTGGAGTGGGAATTTGAAGACTCACAAGAGTCCTAGAGAGAACATGATGACTAGGCCGACTTTGCGTCTCCAATGTAGTTGGAGTTTTAAAATGTGCGGAATGGGTAGTGCCATGACCTATGATCTACATCAGCTCCATCCCGCATTGAGCTTCCTGAATGACGACTTTGAAGTCCAGATTGCAGGCTGTCCCATGTTTGTAGATGATTGTAGGTAATCTCACCATAAAATCTGTGACAACGTTCAATGCACCCGCAGATACGTAGACGGTATTTCGGTCTCCGCAGACACCACCCTCGATGGTGGGATTCCAATTGAAAGTCAAGGGCCTGCAAAGAAGGAATGTCTCGAGGACGACACTGATTGCCCAGGCAATGAGGATCCCGATGGCGACAATTGCCGATATTCGAAACGAAGGGGTACTTCCAAATATTCTGTAGTAAAACATCACGACCGAAGTTTTTATCAGGCATAAGGTGATCCCGTACAAAGCTTCGAAGGGAAGAATAAGCTATCTTATGAGTTACTAGGTCCTGCTTAGACTGAAAGAGGGGAAGCAGACTGACCTTCAAAGTTTTCACCACGTCTGCCGGGTGGACATCTTCGATATGTCTGCCTTGACAAGAAGTCAATATACACTTATTGTCCGATTTTGAAGTAACAAGAAATGTCGGAACATTTGACTTACCAACACCTCCAGCAAGCACACCTGGGAAATTTAGTAATTGCTCTCTTCCAAACAGAAATTGCAGAAAACCTACAGGCGAACTGGATTCCAACACTAATCAGCAACGAGAACAGTGCTCCCAAGAGCAAGTAATCATCAATGCCTAAAGTAACGTCTCTCATACTCCTTGACTTCAGCCGCACAGCAGTCGTGGCGATACCAATGGCTATGAAGACCGTAATAGCAATCAAGGGATCCCGCGCCTTCCCAATTGTGAGATCGTAGACCATGTTGAGCCGCAGTCACAACCACAAAAATTCCAAAATAATAAGAATACACAACTCCACGATTTCAGCTCCGAGGATTGAAATTCGATTGGTGAAGAGGAATAAATAGGAAGGGTGGCATTCTGGTACTCCTGAGCATCAGGTACAAACGCCTGTTGGAGCTCAGCTGTGAGTGCTCCCCTGATCGTCGCCGTGGTCATCGGCTTTCGTACGGTTGTCGCAACTATTCATCCTTGACAGACTATTCATCCCTGTTAAGGATGAATGGAAGAAAAACGTCAAGGTTCTTCCTTTTCGGGCACCGCCAAGCATGAGAACATGCATGTAAAATGCCCGCGGGAGAAAGATCTGCTTAGGCGGCGAGCCGGGACCTGGTAAGAACTCAGAAACCTAGTTTCGTGATATCCTTGTGGTTTTCGAGTCATGTAATTAATTCATGAAGGTTAATCAGTCCTGATCATGGCAGATCGTAACTCTTTCAGACACGAAATAATGGTTCAAAATCTTTCGAAGTACCAAAACAGTTGTCAAAATGGGCCTTATTAGCCATGAGCCTTGTTAGCCGACTGTAAAAGCGTCAAGAATCGAGCTCTACCTCCTCTGCATCTCCTTCCCCTCGAATTTCAAGAGTTGTACTTTGTTGAGTTAGTATTAATACAGCTGACTCGAACGACAAAGTCCCCATCACCCACTTTCATCCCGGATGGACCATGTGGCATGGGCTTTCACACGAACCTAAAGTTTCAGCGTAATTGTACCGACTCGAGAGTCCGGTCTCCGATGGTACTTGTATCATCGGCCTGCCCACGTTCTATGATTTGCAAACATGAAAGCATTTCGCATCAGTAAGAGTTCTCTGATCGAGACAACTTGGTGATCGGTGTCTTCCTCCGTTGACATACGGTGTTCCGGAAGACTCCTCCAAGTACTTCCCACAGACACCGCTTTCGACAGATGGAATGAGATCGTCCCATGTGATTCTCAAATGTGGAGAGGCGTTGAAGTGGATGATATTTATTTGCTAGACGAGTGGAGGCAATTGTGGCTTCCAGGCCCTGTGCCCAGGATCGACCCAATCGGGGAAGCCAGACAGCGGCATGGCCCGCAACAGTTTTGTCCCCACAGAAATACCCGCCCTTGTGCATGCTCAGCGGCGCATCCATGGGCAGTTTCTGTGTTCCTGGTCTGTATGTATGTGATGCCTGAAGGAACATGGCAGGGGACTGATGTGACATGACAGGATGTGCCTGCATATGAGTTGCTTCAGCTGCTGTCCTAGCCATGTCGAAAGGAAGGGGAGTCTTCACCAACGTTCTGCAGACCTCTTTTTTTCCTTTACTGCTCATAACATACTGAAGAGATTCGAACCCTCTCGTCTGCATCGATATGTCGTCCTGCATCATCCATCCTGACTCTATTGACTTTTTGAACTCGGAGAAGTTCGATTTTGTAATCGTCGGCGGTGGTACAGCTGGTCTGGTGGTTGCTACTCGTTTGACGGAAGATCCCAATGTAAAGGTCTTGGTTCTAGAAGCTGGTGCCAACAAACTCAATGACCCTCGAATCGTGACTCCTGGATTAGCTGCCAGCCTGTACGATGATCCAGACTTCGATTGGTGCTTCATGAGCGTGCCGCAAGTCAGTAAATATCCATCGATGACGATATCAAAGAGGTTAACAATTGGGTAGGAACACCTTAAAGGTCGCCGAATTGCCCAACCAAAAGGGAGAACTTTGGGCGGATCTACTGCGATCAACCTAGGAATGATCATTTATCCTTCGAAGTCTGGATTTGATGCTTGGGAGAAACTGGGAAACTCAGGATGGAACTGGGACACAATGTCCCCATACCTCAGAAAGTTCCACACTCTAACTCTGCCTTCCGAATCTGCTCAAGAAGACTTGGGTCTGAAGTATATTGACAGAGAGATCCAAGGTAGGAAACTCCATATGGGTGCTTATCCTGCAAGGGAGACAAGGAAGCAGGGCAGCAGGGTCGAACTGCAAAGTCCCCAGAACAAATCCAAACTAACAAAGTCTAGGAACAAATGGTCCAATCCAGCTGTCCTTCGGAGAAAACGATGCATATACTGCATTCAACAAAGCTTGGCCAAAGACGTTCTCTGCTTTGAAGCAGGATTTAACTGGCGACCCTATCACCGGAGTTGCAAATGGAGCTTTCACAAACCCAGGGATAGTACATCCCGTGACAAAAGCCAGAAGTCATGCTGGAGCAGATTACTTGAACGCTGAAGTATCTAATCGACCTAATCTTTGGATTTTGACTGAAGTCCTGGTGGACAAGGTTCTGATCAAGAAGACCGCTACCAGCAGCTGTTTAGCCACAGGTGTTCAAATCACCACGAAAGCAGGTGTCCAGAAGGATGTCTACGCAAGACTAGAAGTCATTATTGCAGCTGGAACAATCAAATCGCCACAACTCTTGGAGTTATCTGGAGTCGGCGATGCTAAACTGCTTGGATCTCATGGCATTGAAGTATTGGTTGACAACCCAAACGTGGGAGAGAATCTTCAGGATCATGGTTATGTCCCATTCAGCTGGGAGGTTGCAGACGATCAGGTCTCTGGAGACGTTTTGCGGGACCCGGATATAGCAGGAGCTGCTATGGCGGCATATATGACGGCAAAAGCTGGTCCCCTCTCTGGAGTCCCGATTGTTTCGTCTTTCATGCCTCTTGTTGACTTTGCAGAGAAGGACATGGATGAATTATTGTATAAACACCTTGACTCTGTCCATTACCCAAACTTCCCGTCGCAAAAGAAGCAGTTCCAGATTCTTCGAGACATATTGAAAAGTCCACAGGATGCCTCGGGGCAATACACTATGGCTCCATTCCAGATTGTCCCTCGAGATGGTCCAAACTGCAAAGGCATTTATGGAATGGGCAAGGATGGCAATTATATAAGCATCGTCTCCGTCCTCAATCATCCATTCTCGAGAGGAGTGGTCCACATCAACTCAGCAGACCCCACAATCCAGCCAACCTTGGACCCTCGATACTTCTCTCATCCACTAGACTTGGAGCTTCACGGTCGCCATACTCAGTGGCTGGAGACGATCGCAGCTACAGAGCCCATGGCATCACTCCTGAAGAAAGATGGTCGCAGAATCCACGCTGAAAACCCAGTTCATGACCGTGAAGATGCGAAGCGAGTTGTGGAGGAGACATTCATATCTCATTACCACGTAACGAGTTCTTGCTCAATGCTACCAAAAGAGCTTGGAGGAGTTGTCAACGAGCGTCTTTTGGTATATGGCGTTTGCAACTTGAGAATTGTCGACGCAAGCATTTTCCCCATGATCCCGAGGGGCAATATTCAAGCATCGGTATACGCTGTCGCAGAGAAGGCCGCAGATATCATCAAGGAGGATCAGCTTGCTAAGAGCATGGCAACAGCGACTGTCTGAGAGGGAGGCCGTACACCAGTTATATGTGACATGAAGCAAAAGACAAAGCCTGCTTGATATGAAATTACTGGACAGAAAGTCACTTGACTTGGTTGTCTTGCTCTTGAGCGACGTGTGATCTCTGAGACATTGTGATGCAGAGGCTGATGACCTGGACAAGGATTGGGTCTCCTAAATGTCCGATACGTGCAGGGAGTACAACGAAGCAGACAAGACTCGAACAGAATACACAAAAGTGCCAACCGTTGCGTCAAGTGATTGTTTTTTTAATATCTCAGTGACTGCATTAAGACGAAAAAAGGGGTACTTCGGTTGATGGTTCTGCCCTGCGTCATAATGCGTTATGCCACGCTAGCCTTCTTCCGGAGAGGATTAATTTTAATGCGTGCGTACGGACTTATGAACGTGGCCATTATCCGAGTTGGTCTGGCTGGACTGGACTGACTGACTGGCTCGAGACTGGATGCTCCGGGATCAAAACAAATCAGGATATACTCAGCTGACGCCAACGCCTCTTCCTTCCCATTGAATCGCCCTTCGCAGATGATGATTGTACCTTCCGAAAACCCAAGCCATCCACCGTTTTCGATTCGCAATCTCGAGCAACCTCCTGCAAGTCAATCGCCCAGGCTGAAGTGTTGACGAAGTTCCCGGGTTGTTGACGCGGCCAGACCAAATGCACGCAATACGACAAAAATGTCGTCCGAAGCATCAAGTGTTAATCTTGAAATGCTACCCCAGAACCACAAAGGGCGCTGTTGATGTCAAGCCTAATTCGAGCGAGTTGAGCTACCTGCTGTACTATGCGACAACGCGACGGAGTAAGGTGCAGAAGGTAGCGGCATTTCTGGAGAAGAAGACAGCTAGCGATGTCTGGCGAGCAAGAATAGGGTATGTGAAGCTTCGCGATGCAGATCCGAAGGGCCCTTGTTGAGTGCTGAGCTGGATGCTAATATCATGGCATAGGAATGTTCAAGTTACGCTCCAAATTCTGGCCGCCTTGATCGAAAAGGCCCCGAGAGACCTTCCTTTGTACGCCCCGTATGTTCTCAAGATACTTAATATCATCCTGCGCTCGCGCGACATTACTATGGTCGAATCATCAATCCCAACCTTTGAAGCTTTCTGTGAACACCACGATGGCGCATCTCTTTCGGCGGACCAGGAATATTTGCATCAGTATGAGGAGATAGTGGGAATATACGCCTCCTTTGCTTCAACAAGGCCCCCACAGACAAAATCACCAATAAGTGCTCCGGTGGCTATGCGATGGAGAAGTGCTGGCTTACAGGCAATCAAAAGCGTGGCTTCATCCGAAGCATTAGCCTCGCTTGCTGGGAGACAGTTGGACGTGGTAGTACCTATCTTGCTGGAAAATCTTTGGACGGACAATGACGATTTTATCGATTTGCTTGAGCACCGTGCGGGACTTGAAGAGAAGGTTGATACGGAGAAGCTCCTGAGGCGACGGACCAGTATTGCGACCGTGAGAACAGCCGATACAACTGGAGATGGCAATGCTTTGGCTTTGTCTGCCACTACGGCCGATGCCGATAAGGTGGCAGAAGAAGACATTGGGGTAAAGGCCCTCCAATGTTTGAAGCAGGTATTTGTGGTGAACAACAGGTCACAAATCCATGCCGCGACTTTAGCGACCCTGAAATTCATTGCCGACCGAGTTGAGCAAGGAGAGAGCGTTATTGAGAAGAGTCATCTACGAGGAGGAGAATACAGGGGCTGGGCAACGAGAATCTTTGAAATGATTGCCAGATGGACCCCCGTCCAGGACAGGTATATCATTTTGGTGACTGCCATGGATGTATTAGTCCGGAGCCAGGTGGCTGATGCCAATCTTCAACATCAACTTGTTCTTGCAACCATGGTGGACTCGCTTCTCAAATCGGACATAAATTTAATCGGGCTGAGTGTGATGGATGTTTTGCTGGGCCTGATACAGCATGTGCTGAGATTGCTTCAATTGGATGGTGCTACCCCCCATTTCCAACAAGAAAATGGGACAGGTATCGCGAGGAATGAATCTGGTGATCCATCACCCTCCGCCAGTGGTGGTATAACAACAGCTGAACCTGCTGCGGTGCCAACCCACTTGAGAAAGGAACTTCTGGACCGACTTCAGCAGTGCATTGGTGATCTTGCTACTCATGTCTATTATGCGGATCAGATATCAGATATGGTCTCCGCTATCCTTTTGAGATTAAAGCCATCCCCAATGGGAGGAGGATTTAATGCAGTCTCGGCCATTGAGAACCCAGCGGCTGCCTCAGCGGCGATTACCTCTGTTGGTGATCTGACAGAAGACTCTGGAACAGATGGTTTTTTCTCGTTTGATACCGCCAAAATTAAGGCACTCGAAGCAATCAAGTCCATCTTGGTTGTAGCGAGCACTCGCAACAACATGAGTGGCGTGGGGAGCTTGGGGAGGAATCGAGTTCCAGTTCGCGTTTGGGAGGGAACTCAATGGCTCCTAAGAGATTTGAATGGCCGGGTTCGAAAGGCTTACGCAGACGCTCTATTGACCTGGCTCGACCGAGAGGTGACAAGGGCCGATCTACGAGTATTCGAGGAGAAGCCAAAAGGCCTAAGCAAAACTACCCGGGATGAGTCGGCGACCAATTTATCAAAGCGGGCGGTGTCAAATGCATCTCAACGAGAGAAACCTGTCAAAGCATCTCGGATGACTTTCCTGCAACTACTTCATCTTGCCATTTATGAGAACGCACTGCAATACGTTGATAGCGAGCCAGACATCGTTCTATTGCACTTATTGCTTGCAAACCTTGTCGAAAATCTTGGCGTCAATGCCGTCAAACACGGGTTGCCTATGATTTTCCGACTACAAGAAGATATTCTCGAGGCTGAGACTCCTCTGGCAAAAATTCGGCTGGGCAGCTTGTGTCACGGATACTTCTGGACTTTGAGTGAGAAGTTCGACTTCGATACTTCACCAATTGGTAAAATCGTTGAGTCAGAAATCACTCGACGTCGGAGCAAGATGCTTTGGATTGAGCGAGTTCGCCTTCCTCCAATAAGTCTCGATCAGGTTGGCATTCCTGGAGAAACGACATCCGAGCAAGCACTCCCCATAGAAGAACTTGAGACCGAGTCATTACGACCGTTCGATGATCGCTTTCAGATGGTGATGTTGATCTCACTATCCTACGCTGAATCGTTGCCAGCTCCATCGAGTCCGCCCACATCTCCCGGTAGGAGCTTCAGTCATCCAATACTGAATAATACTGGGTCGACAGGAGATGGTGATCGTGCGATACCAGATAAGATCAAGGAGCAGATGATGTCAGAATGGAGCAAAGAGGCTGTAGTTGCAATGGTCTTAGAAGGTAGCAAGACTGTCTCTTTGAATGGTTCCAAAAGTGGTACTAATGTTACCGGGCACCGTAACTTTCTAGCCGTCAATGGTCAAGGAAATGCCGGTACTGGAGCGACGAACAGTGGATCACAGTCTCCGCAGCGTCACAACCACCAAAGCCATCGAAGCCGGCCAAATTCGACTTATGGCCTTGTTGGGGGACTGGGAGCCTTGCAAAAGCTTAGGAGAGGCAGTGGACAATCTCCCGCCACCGCAAGCGAGTCCAGCCGGAATTCTGTTACTCGGGTGGAGCAGTTGAAGAGAGTTTTATCTGGCCAGCAAAACAATATCCCCGATACAAGTGGCGTCGCGCATAGTGATGCAAGCAGTGAGAGTATGGTCAGCTACGATTTCACTGCTTCCGAAGTCTCATTCAACCCTAACCAGCAGAACAATGGTTCTATTTCTATGGAGCGCTCTGTGTCACTACGCGATTCGAATGACAGGCCAAGATCGAAGTCTCGAGACCGAGTCGCCGCAGATGGGGAGCACCAACGTCCGTTGTCATCCCATCCAGTTCTGCAGAATGCGAATCCTAATATTATGGAAGGAACCGTGGATGATCGTGAGGCTGTACCCCCTGTGCCGCCTCTCCCATCATCGCTCACTGCCGAAGGCACAGCAGTTCACGATCACGCGCTTCCTGAGGTACGCAAAGGACGGAGTGTGAGGAGGTCCTTGAAAAGTCGAGGTGGCCAAAGCTATCAAGCGTCCCCGTGGGGCGAAGATGTCAACCCAACTGTGGATCTAGAGAGCTTACTGAAGGGAATTGAGATTAGCGGAGAACAAAAGGGGAACGTGGCGAGACCGCCCTACTGAACATAATGGATCATTGCACATAATCTTTCGGTCACTGTTGATACCTAGCTATTCAACCATGTGTATTACTATCATTCTATAGATTGGAAGCCAGGCGCAACAGCAGAGCGGGTTGATAGCGAATTTGATTGCACAATTGGGTCGACCACCCGAAACCACACATGTTACAGTCCGTATGGTACGAGGATTGAGTCTTTTGGATGTGTAGAGTGTTTTCCCTGATCAATCTGCCTCACAATCCGCCTTCTAACTGTTGCCTTGAATGGGCGTAGTACGGTTGGAAAGTGCCAAGGCTCAATCGACCATCCTCATTTGCCATCTCACCGATCAGCTCTGGGTCCGGACGTACCGTACGAGTATACCAACCACCGCATTATCCGCCAGCCTCACAACTGATTTGTCCTCTCTCCTTGGCTAAGTCCTGCAAAGTCCTGAATTTGCACCACACGGCAACAACCGCATTTCTAGAGGTGCGCTTCCGTAGTCCCGACGATTGCCGCGAGATTGGATCCGCTCGAGAATCGTCGCTTTGAGACAGCAATCGTCGCGACAGACAGAAATAGAATCAGTAGGCTTTGCTCTAATTATAGAGAGAGAGGTGCTGGAAAACTGTATTTATATGGCACGTCCTTCTCCTCCTTTGTGTCTGACTTCCAGATTCCACTTGACACCCAGATGGATGTCGGATTGAGACTTTGCTCAAAAGCAATTCAATCGACAGTCCCAAACTCTCAGGCCTAATTCTCGAACCGACTTGATTATTGCTCAACATGAAGCGGTACTTCTTAATTTCTGCCTTGAGGACGTATTATCTACGACAAAAGGACCGCGATAGCAGAGTCCTTCCTTCACACGCAGATGCAGGACTTGTGACAGTCGGGTGAAGTATTATGGAGCTTTGCTGGCCACTGTCACAGGCAGCGCTTTTTCCCAATGGCAGGACTTCGAGGTACCAATATCCACTGGTCTACGTCAATCGTATCTGACATCCAATGGGTGCGTGGCTGCCCCCAATCATGGTCGTCGTCCTCGGTCAGCCCAGCGGTGTGCCTCGCGCCGGTAGCTGAGCTGCTGAACCCAAATTGTGAGGCGAGCGCAAGGCAACCATTGCCCACCCTCTCGCTGACAACATCTCGACGCACCTCAGGTAAGTACGCAAATCCATAGGCTGGAGTACGATTTGCTGTTAGTAGGTTCACATTCGATAGTGATTGACTCCGTTCGGTGAGAGCGATGCCTCGCGCTGCCGCATCTTGGACCCCACACTCCACGTGCTCTAGCTGCACCTTGGAAAAAGTCCTGGAGTCCTGCCTGCTGTTGTGTCATGGAAGTCTCTCTCGTGAGCGAAAGGACTTATACTGCTTAGGTGGCAATGCGTGTTGTTTTTCTGCATCCGTTTTCCGTTCCTTTTCAAAGTCGTGGCAAGTCACCATACGATTTAGTCATCAGTTGAACCATCTCCAATATTGAAGGACTTTACGATGGCATTCCTTCGCAAGAGAAGTGGTAGCCAGTGCTCATTCTCCAAAGGAGATGATGAAATTACCGTTAGGAGGATAGAGCAAACAGATGTCACCCGCAAGTTAAGATCAGATACCGTTCAATCGACGAGATCCTCATGCTCGAGCGTTGAGGCTTCGGACTTTGCAATCCATGACTCCTGCGTGTAAGGTCCACCTCGATTTTGGTCATTGACCAGCACTTAATTAATTGACGAATTAGTATCCGTAACTTCCCAAAACACAAGTCTTCACATCTTCGATTCTTGGCGTGGGTCGCATACACTCGCAAGTAGTAGGTGCTCTTCTCCACTTTCGAGGTGCCTCTCAAGAAATGACTGCCAAGATCGGCGTCCTCTCCATGTCTCCTCATACTTGTGATCTTACAACCTGCTTCTCAATTGACCATCACTGATATTCATCTCTTCCTCAGTACCGACGAATATATCACGGAGGACGAACGAAGGACGTGTCCCCTGTTATGGTGTAGAGATGTCTTCGAGAATCAGGAAGCCATGCTCCAACATGTTTGGAACTGCCCATATCTCTCAAAGGGACTCTATTGGTGCTTTCATTGTCAGAAGCCAGAGCGCGTGGGAAAGTTCAACTGCAAAAGATGTCAAGGAGCTCCATCTCGGACAGATCGTATGACCTCCGTCGCGAAGAGAATATTCTCAAAGCTTGGAGCCAGACCTCATCGATCAGAACGCAATGCCCTTTCTTCGTCATCAGAATCCCCAAAGGATCAGTCAAAAGTCTTTGAGCAATCGGAAACTCCCGTCCCTCCCTATTTCCAGGACCCTTTCCAAGAGGAGCAAGGAATGAGCTGGAGGCATTCAGATGCTCAAGAGCTGCCCAATTCTTCCATCATCCCCGAAATGCCTGGAGACTGGACAGCTGCGTCTCATGAATTACCCGACACATACATTTCCGAGATGACTGGCACGGAATGTCCGATCGAGATCGGCGGGGGAATCGTCACATGGGAGGACAATTTCTATACTGATAACTTGGAGGACTGGGACACACCTGAAGTACCTTCCCCAAAAGGGAGGGGGTCTTCCCCAAAGCTCGAGATCGATACTTCGGTTGCTCAAACATCGGCGCCGACGAACTGGATCGATACGCCTCTTTCCGCAACCATCATCTCGCCGATGAGTGCTTTCGGCAAATTTGATTCCAGCGCCGATGCCAGCCCTGTCGAAATATCTCCTACGGACAGTGTTGTGAGTGGAAAGTCATTCTTCACAGATTCCGGCTATTCCAGTGCCACTACTCAGTCAGCTACGTTCTCCACACGGAGCTTTGATCGCTTTCCTAGCATTGGCGACAAGAAAGGGAAGAAGCGAGAATTTGGAACCGTCTCCGAAGCCTGGATCAAGGATACCGCGTCTTCTATTCCTCAATCGTTATCGTCAGTGGTTGCGACGCCTATCGTCACGCCAAATATCAAAATTTCTCCTAAAGTTGTACATGCGGCTGGCAGATGTACTGGTTCCTCAAGAAAACGGCTTGTTTCATCACACTGGCATGATGCTCCGAGTCTGGTCCAATCCTTCTCAGAGAGTCTGAATGCTCACATTCAACACACCAGGTCTGCTTTGCAATTGCTCCCGCAGACACCCACTACGCTGGAGTTGATGTCGATGTCACGGACATCTATCGTTTCCATTGGACTAGAGGTATTGACAGGCGTTCTCGAAGGTCGCAATCCAACGGCCATTGTCCAACTTTTCGCCTTCACGCACATTGCTTGCGCTCTGGCCATTGCTACTGATGATGACGAAGCAAAGATTCATACTCAAGAGTGGTTTCAAGATTCCCTGCAGTGGGCAACTGGCTTGATAGGAGAAAGGCAACAAAAGAGTTACGAGAAAGTTGCAAGATTCATTTGGCAGCCTCTCGAAAGTTTAGCGGACGCCATACCCAGAAGCGCTTCTTCCAAGGAGGGTTCTCTATTTGCGGCTTGCAAGCATTTCCTTGACAGTGAGTAGCCCCTCCCAGCTCTGGACCAAGCTAACATTGTCAGTTTTTGAAAGTCTCGACTCCCCTCAGGCAAATGTTTCCATAACATCTCAACCATTCAATTTCGCTCAGGCTTCATTCGAACACAAAGCTAAGATCCGTGTGATCGACGAGCTGATCAAGAAGCCACGCATCGAAGCCTTCATCGAGGATGTCGTTGAGGTCGAGAGGCGACTACACCAGAGCCAAATCATCAGCACTCGCGACCTCGAACTCGAACTCATCAGTGCTGGCAAGCTCGCATCTCAATCGGACACCACCTACAGCAGGTTTCTACAACATGTCACGGCTCTCTGTGATTCCTTGTACGCGGAAGCGCCCGCGAAAATGTCGAGAACGAAATGTCACATTAGAGATGTCTGTCGAGTCAAGCAAATGATGCCCGATGAAGAATACGATGAAGTGGCTGGACACGATGGTTTTAACCAGGCTGAAGAGCAAACAACACACCAACTGGACCTCCATGACGCAGATGATAATCTATTGCTGCTCGATCTGGATTTCGAGTCTAACTTTGAAGAGCCAACGGCGATTGAGACACATCATGACGTGGCAGTATTCAGCCGAGACTGTGATAGGATGCTTCGTTTCACACATGGAAGCCACACCAGCGTCCACATCCAAAGCCACCAACCTTACACCCGCAATTCGCCAAGACAGAGCAATACTCAAAATCATCACCGTCAACCATCACAACCACCCAGCATAATCCTCCATCCACCAACACCACGACAAGTTCCAACATTTTCTTCCACGTCATCTTCCATGTCCATTTCCCATTCACCAGCAAACTCGAACATTCCTCCAACTACGAACTCTTCCACCTTACACCGCTGCCACTGCGGCTACATCCCCACCGGCGAAGAGAAATGGAAAGCTTCCAACCTCCGCCGGCACAAACGTATCCAGCACGCTACGAAATCGAAGGTGTACGTGTGTCGTTGGAGAGGATGCAAGAGCTCGTTTACGCGGAGCGATAATTTGAGATGTCATGTCAGGGAGAAGGGGCATTATGAGGGGGCGGAGGAAAGGGGTGATGGAGGTGGCGATGGGAATGGGAGCAGAAGTGGGGGCCGTGATGAGGGAAGAAGTAGGAAGAGGAGGAGGGTTGGTGGAGATAATGAAATAAGGAGAGAGGTGGGATTAGCTTTGCGATAGCAGTGGCGGAAGCAAAGGGAGGAAGCATAATGCAGCAACAAGGAAGCCGGACTTTCTGTTCCACTATGTAATATGTTAGTGTTTTGGATGCATTGTGACGGGAGTTGTCATTAGCATTACTGGAGTTTGGCATGGGACAACCGTCGATACCCAAAGTTTCTAAATACTGTAATAATCCAAAAATTTATCCTACCACCATTCTAAAATCTCGAGTTCTCCATCACATATGCATGTTTGACCCTCTGTCCCACTCCTGCAAACTTGCTGTGCAGTACATCTCCTCCAGAATTCCTGAACTCTACAAAAGAACTATAAATTTCACGCTACTTTGCAAGAGTCCTACGTCCCGAGTCCTGACAAATACCAAAAAATCCATTGGCTGGACTTCAAGTCCTGACCTAACCGCCTGTCTGATACGGTATGCTCTAGATGTCGGTGAAAATCCTACCGCTCTTTGCAGAACCGTCACATTACTGCTACCGAATGCATGTTCGTCTGTTCAACCCGAAGTATACTTAAGAGTATCCCGCAGGACAGCATTGACCAACGGATGAATGTAAGGGTCTTATTGTGAGGTCGTGCATGGTACATCGGGTTGTACGGAGTGTGCCAGTAGTCACCGTGTATTACAACACAACTCGATGTCCTATGTGATGCAACACAATATCGATAGCTAAGTCATCAGCCCTACGAGTGGAGACTGGATGCCGATCCCAAGAACAGGTTCTTCGAATCGAGGCTGAACAGATACACCTCCTACTACAGTCTGTATTACCCCACTCTGATCGGCACGTTTATGTTGTGTAGCGCCGTAGAACGGCAGGTTTGCATGCTGGTGGGTAAGACAGAGGTGTGTCGTTCGAGGGTGGCGGAGTCGAACTTCAGGATGGTGCGAGGCTACCGTTTTGCCTTGCTGCTGTGTACTGTTGAGCTGCCTGGAATGCGCTGTTCGTAACGGTTTGCGATACGAGTGTCTTGAAAAGGATTCGAATTTATCTCTCGATTGTTGGTTCCATTTGACTAGAAAGCCACGAGTTAGGGGAATCGCATAGTCCCTTGAAGTATTTAGGTCGAACTGGCTGTGTCCTATATGAGCTGGAATCTGTCCACGGATTTTCCTTAGCTGGAATTGTCGTGGTATCCAACCCTATGAGTTCTTTGGCGTATACTGATATAGCAGGCAGTGTACCATGGGTAGCTATGATTGACCAGGGTTTGAGTGCTACTTGAGCTCCCAAATTGAGGGAGAGGGACGAAATGCTTCCCGCAGATACTGCAGTTTCCCGATTTGACAGGGGCCAAAGTCCTCAAGGACTTCAGCAGCTCGCATAGCCTTCATATTCACATGCTCGCACCAAAACCGTTGAATTGAGGCGTGTGGCATGAAAGTCCTGCAGTGAAACTGATTCACTAGTTGAATTACGTTCATGGTATCCGTGGCCAAGTCCACGGAAGCGCTGTTCACGGGAGGCACGGGAGGCATGCTACTCACAAATTTTCACAGCTAAGCACTTTCTCGGAAGCTACCGAATGTATCAAATGGTACTAGAAGTAGACTTAAGCCCGTGTGCCAATAAGATAAGAGCTGCCAAAGGAATGCTGCAGTGACACACGCAAGATTCCCTTTACCATCGGATAAATGCTTGAATCCTGCCCGATCGAAGAGAGATGTCATGGCAGCACGGCGCATGCATGTATATTTATCAATCCATGAGGTCCACTGACTTGTTTTTAAGTGCCGATGTCTCTGCATTTTCCCGACTAGCGTTACCTGAGAGTCATTTTGGTCGTTGTGGCTACACAGCGTCCCGGGGTACGTCCACATCCGTTTCGGACTGCCAAGATCATTAGGCGAGGTGGCAGTGGGCATTTTTTCAGGACTGGTGCCCAAGAGGGGACAGGTGCTCTTCTTGACAGTCTAGCACATTGTCCCCGGCATGCGTCAACATATTGTCCCTTTGGTACGTTACGATTATTCTGCAAGGACTGTAGCATACCCGTCTCAGGTGGTACCGTACGCACCAATATCATGGTAGAGCCAATGATAGCACTGAACAAGTCCTCGCTTAATGAAAATAAACATGACAGTGTTCCGCTATCTCCACTCCATGGTTCTCTGGATTCAGCCTCTCCGTCATCCGCTCCCTACCGTACCTAGCTAGTGACTTTGTTGCTTTAGCCCTGCGCTGACGTGTTCGTCGTTTGGTCGTTGATATGTGGAAAGTATAGAAAGAAAGTGCCCCGCGAATGGGGATGCCTCTGGCATGATTCGACCCACTTGACCACCTCTAAAACTCAACAAAACACCTCGCATCCACTATTTCAGTCCTGATATATCATATCATTTGACCCAATTTGATCCCCTCTCATTCGGCTTCACATACGAGTGCTGCCTTGCCTCCATCTTGCCTCGCCACGATTTGCTCTCCTCGTCGAACTATCCGAACTCAGCAACTCGATGAATTGACTTTATGCCAGCAAAAGCCACTCAAAAGTGAAAGAGAACAATTTAATCCTTGGATTCATTATGTCTCAAGTACTGACATGATCAAGTCCTTCAAGACCACATCTGGTCGTCATGGCTCCCATCAAGCCAAAATACACTCCACTCACGCTCGAGAACCTAAAGATACTTCCAAGCGCACCTCCGAATCTGCAGACATATTTCAGTACTCCACAGGACTTTGAAAGGGTCTCGGTTGGAAGCAGGACCTACAGAATGGATATGGTTGAGTTACTGGAGGCGTGGGAGAGGCGTTGGGAAAAGGCGGCAACAGTTGACAAGGACTGAAAATGGGGCTTGTTTAAATGGAAGTGATGGTAATAGGAAAGCAGGTTGTATTTTAGGAAGGTGCGATCTTAGTGGTGGGTAGTGGTGGTGGTGGATCCCGGACCAGGTCAGCGATTGAGACGAAGCAGCGAAAACAGCAGAATTCAAGGATTTGGTTGGACTATAAACTACATAATGACTCGGGAAATAAAAACACTCAGTGAAATTCACTTTGATATCTATTCACAACATTCCTTAAAGAGTCTGACCGCCCAACACATACGAGCAGCAAGATTATCCAAGAGAGGCAGCGCCAACTCTGGAGGCCCCCTTGTTCTCACCTACCCAACTGGTTCTGGTAATTCTCACCCTGTTGTGAAATAATCCCTTGATGATAGGCACAAGCATTTGCGCATGCAATCCACACTTTCTCCCACTGTTTCCTGAATTCAGACAGGACTTCTTTCTTCCAACCTTTCGGAACTTCCATCTGTATGGCGTGTCAGCTTTATTTCAGTTCAAACTTCCAGGAATCGATTAATGAGAGGGGAAAACGACGAAGATGAAGATCCTTACCTTCTGGCCTTTGAAGAGCTCAAGATGCTCTCCTAACTGATTCGCCGTCCCCTCCGTCCAAGCTTTCACACCCGCCAGTCCATCCTCCACACCATCAGCCTTCCCCAAGTCCTTTCTGGCTTCTGCAGCAAGATTGGTAACCTGCCGAACCCAATCATGAATGTCAGAGCGCACATCCTGCATCATGTGATCATCTCTCAGGTCATGAAGTATGTAGGTGACGAGAATGCTATGCAAGCGATTCTTGAGAATGTAAGATCGCTCCACTAGATCCAGAAGTTCGTGAGGTGGAGATGCGAAGATCCTGGGATTATGAAAGTACGCTGTGAAGTCGAAGCTCTTGCCTTTGCATTGTGGGCATTTAGGTGGCTTGAGGGAGAAGGCGGCGAGTTCGTTGATTAGTGGTGAGGCTGCTGGAGCTTGGCTGAAGGATGGCAAACCATGATTTGCGAAGACTAACGGAGCTGTGAATGGTGATTCGGGGACTAGCTCGAACGTTTGACCGCGAGAGTTCCCGCCTATTTGGTACTCGCCGAAGAGGCGAGCGTGACTTGGGAGTGCGGTATCGTGAGATTTCATTGCGGTCGCTGATGATTTTCAAGGTCAAGGGCTGGACTTTAATGAGATTCTCAGTGGTTTTTGATGTACATGTCAACAATGAAAGCATGCTATCAAACATACGTTGTTAACCAAGCACCCGTCGAACAAAGCTCTCTTTGAGGGGATATGATTGGCAACTCCGCGAATCAATGAACATTGGGCGAGCAATCACGACCTTAAGTCTGTGGATATTGACAATCATTGTGCTAATGTGCCAAGTGTTTAATTGCTTCCTTCCTGCATTTGCGATGCTTTCATGCACATCATCTCTGCGTGAGAGAATCTGACAATCTTTGACAAAAATTCGCCTTCTTCATCTAGAATCATGCACAGTATGATCCAAAAAATCCAATTCCTCCTCTAAACTGCAGGAGAAGGCACATTGCCTCTTCTTCTGTGCCACAGTGGGGTATACTGAAAAGTGAGCTCCACTATGTGCTGAGATGTTACGGGAACTGTGAACTGTTGTTGCTCTATTTTGCATCCGGATCACTTTTCAGGAAAGACGAACAAAGAATTCTTTGATAACAAATGATCAGTACAGTAACCGCCCTCAGGGCCACCACAGACTGAAAGCATAAACTCCGAAACGGATCCATGTGGTCACCTCACTTGAGGCTCATCTGTCAATGACCCTGGTTCCCTGGGTGGCTTTGGACACCCGAAATGGAGATTCTGTCTGATTTAAGACACATTTCGAAAGTGTGGAAGGCTTATTAATTCAAAAATTGATTTGTTTTTACCTTAACTGGGAGCTTGCAGTTGCTGAGACTTAGATGGATTGAAATAACTGCCCAGTTTCTTCCAATGGCGACTCAGACTAACTCCGAGACTGTTTTCCCGAGAATAAACTTATAAAATCCAAACCTTGCGTGACGTATCACCAACCCAGCGTTGCATCGTCTTGCCCACTCAAGAACTTCCCACTCGAAAATTCTCTTGTTGCGTTATCGATCTTGTCCACCACTCCCCTGATCCCATCTTCCACAGAAACAGGAGCCTGTTCCATCCCCGCCCCTGTCGCAGCATGATTCCCTAGATCGGTCCTCAGCCATCCTGGATTTATAGGAAATGCGATGATGCCCGGATTTTCCATATGGATCTTTCTCGTCACGAAATTGAGAGCGCATTTGCTTGCTCCGTATGCCGTATTCTCGACCTTCAAATTATCCATACCGCTGATGCTACCGGCGCCGCTAGATATGGCCACAAATTTGGGATTCGAGCCACAGTCAAGAAGTGGTGCAGTGGCCTGGAAGAGTAAGAGTGGCCCCAGTGTGTTGACAGTGTAGTGAGAGAGCATTTCTTCAGGTGGGGTGATGCGTGCTGGTCCGAAGTAGCTTGATATTCCGGCGTTTGCAATGACGATGTCTAGGTGGCTGATCTGGTAGTCCGATTTGAGAGTTTCAACGACCTTCGACGCATCTGTTGTCGATGCGGAGTCTAATTTGAGCATAATCAATCTAGAATTCTCGCCTTTCGGAATGGCATCCAGATTTGCTGACAATGCGGGGTTGATATCTCGCGCTGTCCCGACGACAACGTGATTTGGGCGAGATAGGTAGATCGTGAGCAGGCCCCTGCCAATTCCTGAACGGAGTTAGCAAAGCTTTAAAGAATGGGCGATTGAGAGTCCCGAAGTAAATGGAGGAGACTGTATGTAGTAAATACCTCTGTTACAGCCCGTAATGAGAACATTAGTTGTCGCTGCCATTTTTGACGTCGTGTCTGCCCTTAAGGTTTCCAAATGCTTCTTTGTTGAGTGAGGGGTCGGGCTTCGTGATAGACTTCATTTAACTTCTGATTAGACGACGAGGCGCCGCCCAATGACGTCAAAAGCGCCAGGCGTCCGCCAAACAACAAGCGAAGAAGCGGAACAACATCCGCGAGGATGCCGGTGCATGAAGAACTTAAAAAGATTTTCATGGAAGAAACTTACGAGAGATTCTACTCATCACTTGGACAGTCTAGTAATTCAATCTAGAGAATTTCCTGTACGGTAGATCCACGATAATTGGTCGAGCAGTAGTACCAACAATGGTAATACGCGAGAAGTAAACACCACGTCATGCAGGTCCTGAAATTAAAACCTTCGTGAGCATGAAGTTGAAGCTCGAGTTTCGAATAGAACTTACTCACCGACAAGCCATCGGTCACTAACTTGGCGCGTAAAGGCTTCGACTTGCTTCCGATCCCCCAAGAGAAAACAAACCTGATGGTAAGCTCATTATGTCGAACAGCCGTACTTCGCATTTCTATATCCAAGTACCAGTCCTCTGGGTATGGAAGCAATGATCCGCTCGAAAAACCAGTTGGCTGGAAATGCTCCGCGTCTTGCTCCGTTCGTGGCAAAGCAGGATACTGTCGAGACCACGACGCAAAGCCATTATAATTCATTACGTTCACCAGGCACATGCTCCAAAATTCTCAGCGGAGTCACAGAAGAACATGATGGCTCTGCTGTTGCGCTCTCTCCAATGCTTCCTTTCGAATTGAGACTCGGTGTTGTAAGATGCACCTCTTACTACTCTGTCTATAGTTGCCAACTTAGTACATTACTAGCTCTTTGCAATTAGTTGGAGGCTTTTGCTTCTTTTGCAGGCCCTCGGGACGTCGTCGTCAGCCTGTCTCGGCCTCCGAGCGACAATGCAAGACCATCCTTCATGATTTCGACTCCAGGTCCCGACATACTTAAAATGTACAAGGAGGCCAGGGAGCTTGGACTGAAGAAGTACAAGACAGCTATCAACACCAAGGAGTGGTTGGACAGAAGTTAATGCAGTCCAACTTCCCATTTGCTCCATGTGACCATGAGGACGAGACGAAGCTGAATGAGGAACAGAGAGGTGGAATATATCCTGCAAAACAAATCGATATGCTGATGAATTGCGACGACATTATTGTGTACACTTCGATGGTGGGAACAATGCGCCTAACTACCCAATCTTAGTACTAATTGCTAACTACCTGACTACGAGGTCTTGTCCGCGACGGCCCTTCGCAAGCTCCGGGGTCACGGGACCTCGCTTCGCCACGGTCTAGCTAACCCGTTTACGGTTCGCTTAAGTTTATTAGGAAGCAAATAAATCTATAAACAACGTATTATCAGGCAAATAATTATAGTATAATATAATATTTAGTATTCAAAATTAAGTAAATAGTAATATAGATATAGTACTTTAAGAGCTCCCCTTTCCTATAATTATAGTTTCTTCCTTAAGTAAATATCACTATTAAGTAAATATTCGATCTATAAACCTGTTTTCGATCTATAACTATACTTACGGACTATAGGATATCTGATAACACCTCTACTACTGCCGGCGCTGCTGCCCTTACTGCCCCTGCTCCTGCTCCTGCTCTAATTACTCTTACTCCTACTACTCTAGCTACTACTACCCCTCCCCCTCCTCTAATCTTCACTACGTAAGTTATATTTATAGTCCTTTTATAATCCGTAAGGTAGTTAATAAGTATCTGTAAGGCCCGCTCTCTCTACTACTACTACTACTACTATAGTGCAGTTATTTACCCTGCCCGCTATCCGCGCTACTATATTATATCCGGGTCGGGTCTTTACTAGTACGCAGTCCTCTAACTTAGAGGTATAATATATCTAAATTAGTAAGTTTTTATTCTAAAAAAAGAGATTTTTAACCCTTTTCTTATATTTATAAGTTATTACGGACATATAAAGTTACTAATAGGTACTAGCTAGATATATTATATCTTCAGGTTATAGCTATTACTAGCGAGGATCTGGCCTGTAGATAGAATATATTATTATTAGTAGTTTCTTATCCGGCTCCTGCACTAACTACTATTACAGTAGCGAAGGTAAGTATTACTCCCTCTGTAAGTTAAATTCCTGCCCTGACTTAGTCCGTAACAGGTACTTACGGATCCGTAGGCCCCAACGCCCTAGCCCTAGCCCTAGCTCTAGCTTCAGCTCCAGCTCCAGCCCCTGCCGCCGCCGCTGCTACAGCCGCCGTAGGTCCCTCTAATCCTTTAGTGGGTCGCTCCTATCGTCGTATAAATGCCTAGGTCGCTCTTAGTAATTCTTTAACTACTTGTAAGTACTCTATCTAAATATATAATAGACCGTAACTGTAACGTTGAAGTGACGGAAGTGCTGGAAATAGGGGTACTCAGGTTTAGCCGGAATATTACCGGACGGAAGCCGGACCAGATTCGTGTATATATAGGACCGCTCCCCCTGCGAGGGCTCCTTACCTTCTTGTTTCCTTCGTACCAGACCTATAATATTACTATTTGCCTACCCTCTTGCTCCTATACTTGATACTGCACTTAGTAATATTGCGTCGTTACAGTAACTAACTTATAATAGGCCGCCGCGCTGCCTCCCTAGGCCCCGCTACTACTAGTATGGTCCGCTGCGCCCGCCGCTACTATACTCTTTCTTAGAGAGCACACTGTTTTACTAAGCTTTTTAGAGAGCTAGCGGCTCTATACGAAGAGGAAGCGGAGGTACTAGAGAAGAGAGAGGTGGAGGAGGAGGAGGAGGAAGAGGAGATAGACTAGGATATCCCGGAGACTCCTTAAGGACCTAGCCTTAAGCTGTAAATCCTATTAAGGATCCCTTATAAGAATATAATTTACTTTAAAATAGGAATTCTAGTCTACTTTATGTATTTTCAGCCTTAAAATATAATTTATAGACGTGATACTAACTTGTAAATAATAGGAAACCTTTATAAAGTTAATGAATATCTATTAATACTTTTAGAAATATAATATTAGGTGTATAACCTCTATTTTCAACTAGTAATAATACACTTAACTTATCTATAGATAATATTCGTGAAACCCTAATGTATAACTAACCGTATATAAAGACCGGCGTCTGTAAATCTAATCTAATAGTATAAAATAACTACCCTTAAGACTTATTAATTATTATAGTAAAGTATAAATAGGCCGGAAATTACTTACGTTTAAGAGTAATACTTAATCCGTTATCTATTATAAATAACTTAATATATAATAGCACCTGTAATTACTTATTAAAATCACCCCTAAGGATTCTTACTTTAATATAGTACTTCCGTAAACTAGTTACGATCATATAAGTTCTGTTATAAAGGCCTTTCGGAGGCGTAAGGTTTTATAAAAGTAGAATAAGTAAGCTAATCTTAAGATAAAGCTACGAAGGTAGAAGTAATAGAAAGTTAATCTTCTATAACATTTTAATTAGAAATTAATAGATTCCTTCCTTAGCTATATCTACGTCCGTAAGGTACGTATCTACGGATTAATAATTCTATACCTAATCCGGAAGATATATAAGAATTATCTCATTAAGTTTCATAATAATAGTATTTAAGGTTAATAGTAAATACTAATCGCTGAACACTAATAAGTCTCTTATAGCTTATAACATAAGATCTCGTAAGTATATATAATTAATTAAGTCGGAAATACTAATAAGTTAATAAATATACACTAGGATTATAATTATATATTCTTATATAGGATTATATGGAATATTACAGATCTAATTCACGAATTCCGGACTATAAACCCCCTCGTGAACTCGTATATTAACCTATAAAGTAATCCGTCTTAATTATAGCTAGATAAACGACTTCTAGAGGTAAGCACTTATAATATTAGCCCGTGTACCGCGAGGAATAATAGGTAAGATCTATATAAAGTCACCTCTAAGGATTATAAGTACTCTACTGAAGAGAATATTATCTGTAACTTTCTGTAAATTAACTAGTAAATAATAGACTACTTTAAAGCAGTACTTATATTATATAAGTACCTTATCCTAGATTAGTAAATCTATATCATAGAGTAGTATACTAAAAGCGCTCTACTAAGTAATACTACTTATAGACTACTTATATAAATCTAAGGGAATCTTGAATTATAAGTATAATATATATCCGTTAAGTAATAACAGAGCTACAATTCCTATGGAAGTAATATAGAGGACTGTTTTTTTTTATCTACGATAATAATAATATAATATCTTATAAAGAAATATCTTTCCGAAGTCTTCCTAGCCTTATACATAGAAGTAAGCTATTTGCGAGTTTATATTAATAGTAGTTATAATCTTTATAAAGGTAGCACGTTAATCCGTATTCAATTAATCTCTTATAGTTAGCGCGTAAGATACTAGATCATTACTTTATACTTTAGTAGTCTATTCCGCGTATTTATAAATCCAATCCTAGATATACTGTAGTAGACTAAAGTCTGGAAAAGATACTTACTAATCCGTAAGCCCGCTAGTAAGTAGAAATAAGCTATAATTAAAGTGAGGATCTACTAATAGTAAGGGAAAGCTAGGAGCGCCTCTTCTTTTTTATAATTAAAGAGGTAAATTATTATAAAAGCGTACTTTATACTTATCCTAGATAGTTTATAGATTCGTAATCTCTTATTAACGTAACTTAATTAAGAATAACATCTATAAACTAGCTGTAAGAGTAAAGAGGATAGCCTTATCGAAATAATAGTACTATTCCTAGTTATTATCAGCTAACTTATATGCGATATAGGCGGCCTTATATATATTATATGTAACGCCCTAAAACTAGTATAATTACTCGTATAATTTTACCTACCGGATAACCGTAAGAAGTAGCCGTAAATAGAAGCGCTTACCTGAAATCGGACTATAATAATATATCTAACTAATTTAATTTAGTCCTCTCTTATAAGGGGTCTATTTATAGGTACTCTGATTCTATACGTAATAGGCCGGAAACTCTAAATAAAGGTACAGATAATTATTAAGGTAGTCTATATTATACTTAAAATAACCTATTAATATAGAATAAGCTGCATCTCGTTTTATAGCCAGCTCTTAAGTTAATATACTATTCACAAAGTATACAGGTTACTCTCCTTTTAAATAGACTACTAAATACTATATAAGCGGAAATTCCTAGTAAGTCGGAAACTTAAATAATCGCCAAATAGCCTCTGAAGGACTTATATACTATACTTAGATGTAATAAGTAATCTCGTTATCTGTATTTAAGACTATAAGAGTTATATAGTCCGTACCTTTATATATATACTTATAGATGTACTTTATAGCTTAAACTAATTCATATATCTTAACATTAATATACAACTAGTACTTATTAAGGAGATACAAGTTATATAGCATAACCTAGCTATTATCTATTATAACCTCCTAGTTACCTTTCCGGACTATAAACGTCCGCGATCCGCCTCTCTATCAGTATTCTAGGTACTTATCTTCTTGAATTATAGTTACTAGCGTAAACTCCTTTAGAAATCGCTTCTAATATATTAACGGACTATCGCTAAACTTATAGGCTATATATAAAGAGGTAAGGTAGGCTGATCTATAAGAGCCGTGAAGTATATAAGTAAGGACTAGCTCCTATAACTTATCTATAGGGTCTGTAATCTTATCCGGAACCTTTGCAGATATAATCTTATTAACCCTATCTAGTGTTAAATACTTACTTAGATTCGTAACCTAAAGAAGAAAGTATAAATAAAGTAAACTATATTTTTAATATTTAATAGTATATATATATAAGCTAAATATTTCCTAAAGAGACTTCTCTTTATATTACTTAATAGTTTAATAACCTTTAAGTAAAACACGCGAGAGATAATATTAAGTTAATCTATTACTTATTATATGTACTTATTATATTCACGGATAATTTCCGGCTATTACGAATTAGCTGTAAAGGTAATAAAAAGCGTAGGTTATCTGAAAAAGCGAACTATTACTATAGAATCTTAAAATAATTACTATATAAAACAATTGCTACTAATAAAAGAAGAGGGAAGTACGTAACACTAACCTAAACTACTAATCTCTCTAATATCTTCCCGAATTAATATATCCGTAAGCCTATTATATATATTTATATAGATATTTATTTAATATGTTCGTAACTAATTAAGCTGTATTATTTCGCAAGTAATATAGGTATTAACGATATATTATTAAAATAAGCGGTTCCCCTAGAAGAGTACGGACTATTCGCGGTCCCTTATATATAATCGAAACCTATAAAACAGCTATTAATTCAGCTATAGCTATTTATAGGTATTCCGGCGATCTAAAAGCTCTATTAATTAATACTACTCGTATTTACTATATAGAAAGAGAAGGATATAGTATAGAGGTATATATATAGTGAAAGTTATAAGTACCTAATAAAGAAGTAGCTTATTACAGCTTAGCTCGCGGACTATAAGTATTATATCTTATTAGCTAATATTATTATACTTATTAAGTAAGATTTCCGTAAGCTTATTAATAATAGGAAGATTCTTTCGTTATTTATCTGCCCTTATTTGAATCACTAAACGTATTTATAGACTTAAGACTATCCGAAAATATCTATTAAGTGTCTATAAATATTCCTAAGTAGTCTTATAAATACTAATAAATAGATTTTCCTTTATAATTATCTTATCTAAATCGTGAAGGATTATTAAATTAAGGTATAGATTACGTTTTAATTATATATTAATTGTATAATCAGGATCGTAAAAGAATAACTAAGCGAAGGTAAGGCGTTCTTATAAGCCGGGAATTAAGGGGCCTTATAAGTAGTATATCTCCTTATAAGCTGTAAAAGTCGTAAGGCTATATATTAAATTAATATAGTTCTCCTTTCTAGTGTTTATAGATATAAATACTAACGCAGAATTATATTTACAGATATCCCGGCGAAAACTTACACTTCGTAGATCCGCATTATTTAAAAGCCTCTATAAAACTAGCGATAGTAATTATAAAAGGTCTAACTTAATATCTCCTTTCTTATAATAAAGCTTAAACTCCTTACTAGGTCTCTACTCGCCGATCTAGTGTAAAGCCTCGTAATATATATGTATATATATATACTATCTCTCTAGTAGAAAACAGATCTGTAATAGTGAAAATAAATCGGAAACTAAATAGGACTAGTTTTTAAAGGACTAGTAAAGCTACTGCAGGAACTACAGGAGGAGGTATTATAAGGGGAGTATCTGCAGGCGCTAAAATTAAAGAAGGAGGATTTTACATAGCTGCTTAATCTACTACTATCTAAATATTCGTCCGCTACTAACGCTTTACAGGTTAAGGGTTATCCGTAAGAGCCGTAACTAAGCCGCTATATATTTATTAAGGAGTATTCACGTCTAATTTGCTAAGAGAATATCGTAAAGTTATATTTCCTTAGAAGGCTAGTTAGTAAATAGCCCGTAAACACGTTAGTTAACTATACTATATACCTATAATATATTTTATATTATCCTTTAACGTAATTTATCTAAAAATCTTACGTAAAGCGATTTTAATTATATCTTATATACTATTAAGGTAAAGAAGAGTCTATTACTTTAAGGTAAATTAATTATTAACGCGTTCTAGGAATTAGAAAATATATTACAAGTAGCTACGGCCTCTTACAGATGTATAAGCCAAGGATTTTAGTGTTCTTACCTTCGCACGGTCCGCAAACGTATAACTAATCAACGTACTTCACGTGACCAGTTTTTTAACACAGAGATCCACAAATCGCTCAATGTAAGATAGATTGAAAGGGGGAAGTGCCAAGACCCCGCTTGTGTCCAAAGCGGTGAAGAGCAGCAGAATCTCGAGAAGCTCAACTTTATTTCTGGCAGCAGAACAAGCATCAGAAGACCGGGACTGCATATTCCTGTACAGACAATGCCACCCAAAATCTCAAATCCGGCCACTAACTCTGCCAGTAATGCCATGGTCAAAAAGCGCAAAGACGCTCCTGATTCCTCAAGCAGCCATACTAAACCAGGCAAAGGGCGCAACTTCAAACGCGTGAAGTATGACGCGCGATCAATTTTGACGAGCTCTCCAGATGGAGCTCTGAAGAACGGGCAACTAGACTTACAGTCTTTTCTCAAATCACGCGAATTCGAGATCAAGGCATTGCAAGATGGCATGCAAAAGTCGAAGAATAGCGGGACAACGAGAGCATTCCAACAAGTACCACGGGATCTGCGAAGACGAACCGCGAGCCACAATGTCAAGAGGGTGCCAAAGAGACTGCAGAAGAGGGCGGCGAAGGAGATGAAAGATGACAACACACCGACTGTCAACTCGAGAACTAGAAAGCCAGGGAATCCACGGGCGAGGCTGCGAGCGGAGACTGCAAAGCGACTTGGTATCTTGGCGGCAAAGAAAAGAGCTGCGAAAGAGAAAAAGGTTGGTGACGTTGGAATAAAGACTCGAGAACCGCGACCCAAGATTCGAAAGAATGCGTTGAACGACCCGCCGAAGCCCAAGTCGAAGTTTAGGAAAAGGCAGATACATAAGACTTGGCTGCCCACGCACTTATGGCATGCAAAGAGGGCAACAATGACTGAGCCAAAAAGCCCTCTGTGGAGATTTGCTATTCCACTTACTTCGACCCAGAAGTCATACAGACCTACACATCGAGCGAGTGGAGGAAGGGGGGCCGTCTGCTGGGACATGAGCTACATGAGCACAATTGGTCTGCAAGGTACAGAAGCAAGTCTGCAAAAGCTTCTCAAAGCTGTTGGTGTTAAAGAGGAGGGGCTCTGGGAAGCAAGGGGTACAAAATGGAGAGAAGGGAAACGAAGCTGGACTGGATGGTTGACTAGAGAAGTGAAGGAGAAATCTATTGTTGTCAGTCCTGCTACTGTCTTATGGTGCCCACCACAATCTGCTACGGCAAGTGATGAACCTGCGAAAAGGAAACCAGCACAGCGCCGAATTTTTATCAGGGTCCATCCTGCAGCTTTCCTTGAAATATGGACTGAAATCCTTCGCCTGTCCAAGCTTCAACGTCCCATTGTTCACATCGAGGATCTTCGTTTCGAACTTGGAAGCATTGAGATCCTAGGACCGTCGTCAACTGAAGCTCTACTAAGCATTTTGCACCCAAGCGACGAATCGGAAGAGCATGCGGGAGCGTTCCAGGCACTTCTTGGTATTACAAACCCGGGATCGTTACCATCTAATTCTGTATTAAGTTTCTCTGTCATCGATCCTCGGATTAGGTATCCGCCCAGGCCGGTCAAGCTACCAAAAGCCAATGATGAAGAAGCCAACTTCAAGCTCCTAGAATTGGCCTCGTCTTGGCCCGTGGATCAGTCCACAGGATCATCAGCATTATTCGATCGAGAAGCCAGATTTAAAGCAACTCGGCTTCCCTCTCAAAAGGCACTCAATCGAAGAAAAGCACTTGCTAAACCAGGAGAATACCCCGCCGTTCTAGCAACTGATCCAAGAATACCAATTGCTTTAATTGCTTCCAGATCGGGCTCATCAGGGTCTGCACAAGGCACTTGGACACTTCTGGCGCCATGGAAGTGTATCTTGCCAATTTGGTACGGATTGATGCACTGTCCTTTGTCATCTGGCAGTAATCCACGATTTGGTGGCTTACAAGAGCTCCGTCAGATCCACTTTGAACAAGGCGTTCCCTACTTCCCTACCGATTTCCCCGGCACTGCTTCCGGCTTTCAGTGGGAGCTTGATGAAAGACTGAAGAAGAAGGCCAATTGGGACAAGCGCCCCAAGGGTAAGAGAGTTGAATGGGATTCTCTTGATCTTGGAGCCGGGAGGAAGGGTGAAATTGGTCGAGGATGGGCTTCTGACTTTGAGGATGTCCTTGGAGTGCCACTCTTGGCGGCTAGCGGTGCTCCAACAGACCCCAGCCAGGAGAGCGAGCAGTCAAAGGAGATCACCCCGAAGAACGAAGTCCCAGTCCACCATCTCCCAAGCAAGATATTTAGAACTCTCCTTTCCTCAGTTGAGAATGAGCTACCACCGGCAAATGCAGTCGCCACAGTTCGCATCACTCTTGTCGCGAAAGGAATTGCCTCACCCTCCGCACGCATATACCGCCTGCCAAAAGCCGCGGAAGACTTCTCATCGATCGTATCCGAACCATCTATTACCAGCGCTCCACCACCCACGACCCGCGAGCAATGGCTCGCCCTTCTCCCACCCCCTTCCCATTCCACACTTCCACTCAACCCCAAATCCAAAGCCGCAAAGGTCCCCAGCCGGATCCCCCTGAACACACCTCTTCCCCAACGCGTCCAACTCCTCGCTCAATCCCTCCTACAAAACCCTCCACGCCAGTACTCGCAATACCCGTCTGGGAACCACGAAGAAGATTTTCCGCTAGTGCCGGATGAGGAGGATCTTATTGGGTTCGTGACGACGGGGGAATTCAATCTGGCGGAGGGGAGGGGAGTTGCGGTGGGGAGCGTGGTTGTGAAGAAGATTTTGGAGGGACTGAAGGCTGGGAATAGTGGGGGGAAAGAGAGGAGGTTGTGTATTGTTAGAAATGCAGGAGAGAAGATGGGGAGGTTGGCGAGGTGGGAGCTTGTTTGAAGTGGTAGATTTTGCGAAGTCATCCGTCGTTTGGAGCGTTCTATGAGCCCCTATCAGAATGCGCAAGTCAAATTGTGTTTTATAAGGAGACCAGAGACGAAATCCGTTAGCTGTAGAATCAAATTCGAACAACATGTTCGTATTCTTGCTCCCGAGGTCTTCAAGATCTCGACGTAGTCATGTTCACAAGCAAGTCAACTACCGGTGCTGGATACGTACAGTCTTTTTTTGCAGAGCTTGAGTGAAGCAGGATTGGAGATCGACCATGTACGCAGGTATAAATCTACCTCTCTTTTCGTTGGATGTGCGTTCGTGTACGATCCTAAGCTGAGATACGATTTCATGTTTCATGGAAATGGAAGCTATCACAAAGAAACATCGCCTTTTGAAAAGTTCGGCTGACTCTTGGGATTGAGTATCTGTGTAACAATAAAATAAACGCTATGCTGAGATCTTTGCTCATACTCATTCTGCTTTCTGCCTTCACAATTCTTCCTCGTTGATTTTCAATCACGACCATGTCAGACGAGCTCCATTGTTCCAAGTAGCCTGGAGCACCGTCCCGCCGCTCAACTCTACAGAAACACAGACGAAGCCCAGAGCCTTGCTGATCTCATCGAATTGTCTGTGTAACCACCTCTTCAAGTCGGTCTCTAACGGTTCGAGAGCTTCCACCATAATGAACAACTTGGTAGGACCGCCATTCCCAATTCGGCCAGCCCTTATCAAAATTTCTGCAAGGTTCGCTCCTACTCCCTCCTTAATGCGATCCTGTGACGCTTCTTGTTTGATGTAAATCCCTATAGTCGTAAAATAATTTCTCAGAGTGCAGTGACAACCAGACAAGGTGAGCCACCGATCATTACTGCATTCCGTTAGAATGAGCAGTCATAGAATTAAATAAGTAGATACACATACTTGGAATCTTCAATCGTGGTAGCTGCCCAGTCTCTTTGTACGGTGAAATGATTGATCTGGTCCATTTTTATTCGCATTGCCTTGAAGGCCTTGAAGTTCTCAATAGTGACGGTGAATTTTTGGTTTCGTTCGCGTATTTTCCATGCTTCCTTCAGATCATCAATCCTCAGTTTACTGTCATGTCTAAGTACAGTGAGCAACGCTCTGGGATTGTTGTAGCAAGGCCAGACGTGGGAATAGACCATCCGACGGAGCTCTGCAGGTAGATCTCGAAGATGAAATTGGCGACTTGACCTGGGCAATCAACAGATTAGAGATTGCTAGCATGCATAAAATAGCGATTTGATAAACTTACTGAATGGTGGCGTTGTTATGATCTGAGTCTGACGGGGAAGTCTGAGAGGAGGCTTGGAGAGCAGCTGGGTTTGCAGAAGGGGTCCGATCATCCAAGCTGCCGGAGACCACACTGCCTTCTTGCAAGGAGGCTTCAGTACTTCGGGTTGGTGCTTGCGGAGGCAGGTCTTCAGAAGTTCTCGCTCCGATTGACTGATTGGAGGAAGCGTCTGACGTGACAAACTGGCTCTTTACAACCTGTGACAGGACTGTGGAGTTTGCTGAACTGGATTTTTCGCGTCTGCTACCCGTTTTGATACACACAGGCATTTTTGTTCCAACATTTTCAACATGGTCAGACATGGTGAGGGCGAAGGATGTTGACCGCAGGTTCTGATCGGCCCCTTGCGAATAGGCAAATGAAGAATATATCTAATCAATGTAAAGATGCATGAAAGCTAAGAAGACGAGTTGATGAATGAGCTAGAAATTTGGTATAGACTTGTACTCGGAGCAGAAAAGAATTTGCGCGCAGAATTGTATAACTTCCGAAGCGTTGGGAAGGAGCGACCTTCAAGATTGAGATGGCCAGTATGCACAGCAGGGTTACATCTGGGAAGCATATTTAGACAGGCAGCAAGAATGATCTAGTCAAGGGCCTCTTGAATTTAAGAGACCGCATTTCCTCCCATCTCAAATCTGCGGTGGCTCGAGAGCCTTGAATTCGCCTAAGAAATACGTCTACTCCAGACGTTTGGCGACCGAGAAATCTCTAGGGATCTAAGCACATGTTAGTTTTATGTCTGCAGGAACATCATAGTCATACTCGCCTCGATTTGAAGTCATACACTGCTGAAGGTATTGAGTTTGGAGACAGCTTTTGTGATGCCTTCGCATTTCATTACACATTCCATGGGATTGGGTTCCACTCTGCTCAAGAAGGCCTTTTGTATATTTCAGTAGGCTTTGGAGCTTGCCTCTGCGGCCGCCTCTTTTGCCTCTCCGTATTTAGAGGAAACCTCTTTTTCAGCCCACAAGTATTACATCTTCGGACGAGGAGGTCTGCCCAGGGTTTCTTGCCACCCTTGCTCTTATTCTCTATAGTACTTGTACATGTAGCTCCATCTACCATTATTGTATCGCAATTCTTGCAAAGGGAATGCTTCATGGCAGGCGACATCCGCATTAAAACTTTGTGAGAGACGGCGCGGAGTTCGGATACCAAATGTCTGGAAGCAGAATGCGATAGAGGCACTTGGGGATCTGTAGTTTTCTCCAACGTCGTCTCGGGACTTTGCTCGCAGGCTTCTTTAGTATCTGTGGATGTAAGGCTTTCCATGGGTTGGGAATTCTGTCGCTGTGTCGCCATGTATGTCGCTGCTTGGTACAGGAAGGATACTCTGCTGTACAGTGCCTTATTCGGTACACTGCCAGTTTTGGGCTTTGCCATGGTGGGTAGTGATTGCGCCTTGAGGTAGATACTGAGCGCTTCTGAAGTTACAGAAATGGGTTGACTTGAAAGTTCGCGTTCGAATTCGAGTTCGAATCTCAAGATTAAATGATGCTCGAAGCCATATTTTCAGCCTCATCATCGAATAGATGAGCTAGTCTGTTACCAGACTAGCGTTTGTGAGGCGGGATCTTCAATCGCGCGCACCTCAATCCCTTCTCGCAGCCTGAACCACGTCTCCCTTCCCACCTCATCTTCCTTCAACGTTTGCATCAGCCAACTTACTCTCTCCGTTCCCCTCTATTTTCAATCTTCTCGATCGTTTTCTACGGTCTACCTTGCGATACCTACTCATTCTCACGACGCCTGCGACCCTTATCGTCGCGCTCAGCTCCTGTACACAAGCCCTCACAGCTTCTACGAACCACCGTCAGCATGGCCACCGAAGAAGATCTCATCGACTACTCTGATGAGGAGCTCGGAACCAACGATGCGGCACCTGCAGCTGGCGCAAATGGAGGCGCAAAGAAGGGAGAGCTGGCGGTCTCAGGAGGTACAACGGACAAGAAGGGATCTTACGTCGGCATCCACTCGACTGGTTTCCGAGACTTCCTACTGAAGCCGGAGCTTCTGCGTGCCATTACGGATTGCGGTTTCGAACATCCTTCGGAGGGTCAGTCATAACTTTCATCCCCAAGCTCCATCGTTGTCGTTCCACCGCGCGTCCGTCCATCTCGCAAGCAAAAATAAATACTCTGGCCATTCTGTATCAAGCCACGATCGATCCTGGCATGTCTCTGTTGGCTGGTTGTAGACCTAGGCAAGTGGTGTGGAGAGATCTGACCGCGCGAGCGGGATCTTCACGATGATTCGAGGCTTCGGCCAAGGTTGGAAAGAAGCACAAGGCGGCGAAGCCAAGAGACATCCAGGATCGGCTCGGTTTCGAGGGCTTTACGTATTACCTACCTGTTTCGAGCGATGATTTGCACCTTTAAAGGCAATCTCGCACCTCTACGTCGATGTTGTTTTCTTCGAAGTTGGAATGACGTTCTGCGGGTTCTATAATGCGGATGTACGGACGTTGCGATGTTTTGCACCTACCACACTCACACACTTGGAGAACACTTTGATCTAACATCGGCTCGATTTACTCTACAGTTCAGCAAGTTTGTATCCCTCAAGCAATCCTCGGAACCGATGTTCTCTGCCAGGCCAAATCCGGTCTTGGTAAGACCGCCATCTTCGTCCTCACCAGTCTCCAGCAAATCGAGCCCGTCAATGGTGAAACCTCCGTCCTCATCATGTGTCACACTCGTGAGCTTGCATACCAGATCAAGAACGAGTATGCAAGATTCAGCAAATATATGCCAGATGTCAAGACCTCTGTCTTCTATGGCGGAACTCCCATCCAAAAAGATGCAGAGATTCTGAAGAACAAGGACACGCACCCACATATCATCGTTGCCACACCCGGTCGTTTGAACGCTCTCGTCCGTGACAAGTTCCTTCGATTGGGCAGCTGCAAGATCTTTGTTCTTGATGAGTGCGATAAGATGCTTGATCAGATCGGTAAGGACAATCTCAAAATCTGCTTTGACGATTTCGCTAAATCTGCCAGACATGCGCCGTGATGTTCAAGAAATTTTCCGCGCCACGCCTACTCAAAAGCAAGTCATGATGTTCAGCGCCACTCTTTCTCAGGAAGTTCGACCTATCTGCAAGAAGTTCATGCAAAACCCTCTTGAGATCTATGTCGATGATGAAAAGACACTCACTCTCCACGGTCTCAATCAGTTTTTCATCAAACTTGACGAGAAGGAGAAGAATCGGAAGCTCAACGAGCTGCTCGACGATTTGCAGTTCAACCAAGCTATCATCTTCGTCAAGTCGACTGTTAGAGCTACGGAGTTGGACAAGCTTTTGAAAGAGTGCAATTTCCCGTCCGTTGCTGTTCATTCCGGTGTCAGCCAAGAGGAGAGGTATGTTTCCATGTTCATCGATTGTTCTTCGGTACTAATCTTTAACAGAATCAAGCGCTACAAGGCATTCAAGGATTTCCAAGAGCGTATTTGCGTTGCTACGGATGTTTTCGGGCGTGGTATCGACATCGAGCGTATCAACCTGGCAATCAACTACGACCTTCCTGCTGATGCTGATTCTTACCTTCATCGTGTCGGTCGTGCCGGACGATTCGGTACCAAGGGTCTTTCGATCTCATTCGTGAGCAGCGAGGCTGACGAGGAGGTATTGAAGTCGGTTGAGAAGCGCTTCGAGGCAGATATTCCGTATGTAGCTCATTTCCCTCACCTCAGTGGCCCGGTGCTAACCATCTTACAGAGCATTCCCTGCTGAGGGTATCGACTCCAGTATCTACATGGCAAACTAGAGAGGTATCTGGATACCCTTTATCGACCTGCTTTCGGATTCTGCTTTGGACCGGACACGCAAAATGTACTCTTTTCCTCTCTTCCACCCTTCTAATTTCTTTGTCCTTGGTGGTTGGGACGCGTCATTCTTCTGATTTGACCTTCTGGGTCTCTATACTTCCGAGATAAATGAAAAAAATGGATGATGGTGGGCGAAATGTGACGCAGGGCAAGCTTTTACTTTTCATCTCGTCCGGGGCCCCCGAGATTCGAAAATGGCATGGGCGTCACGGGTTGAATGATACTGCTAGTGGGCTATGGGTAGTGCAAGCAATCAATGAAATACAAAAGTTCGTCTTGGGACATGACTTTCCTCGCGATGCTTTATCGCATCGTGTTCTGGTCCCAGTGAAGTCGGTCATTGCATGATGTGCTGCAACCCACCGCCACTTACAACATCCCAATCTGACTTTCACGCGTGGCTCGTCTTGCAAGCAGCACAAGAGTGGAGTTGGAGTCGGAATGAGTTATCCCCGTAAAAGTAATATCCTACTCTCTTGCTCCATTCCTGTTCTTTTGTTGGTCTAACCCTCATAGGAATGCCAGATTTCTCGTCTTCCTGCAAACAACTCTTGATCATTTTGAAATCTCGGGCATCAACCAGAACAGAGCAGACCGTCTTACCTCCGTATGTCAGGTTCAATACCCTCCTCATCGGGTGTGGATAATGTGGCACCCATTACTACCAAGCTTCTAATATTGGGCGTGGCGTTTTTCACTAAAGGGATGCTTGTTTTGAGACCATCAGGACCAGGACCCTTCCAGCATTTGCACCTGCGTCTGGCGCTCAATCAGATGCGCCGCTAGCCAAGGACACATCAGGGTGCTGAATCAACGCACTGAGATGATTAATTATCCAATTGTGATCCTTTGAGGGACCACAACGACAGATTGGTGATGGCAGAGAAGGGGGCACCACAATACCCATGGCTATCTCTGCGGACTATTCGATACAACGATTTCTATCGTATATAGTCAGTGCCTCTGTCTAATACTCACTAATAAACACCCAAAGTCTTCCGGATTGAGAAGTTCCAGATGTCGATGTATTCGTTGAATAAAGCTCCTCCAGTGAGTCCCTCTTAAGCATTGATTAGGCTTCCAAACCGACACAACGATGAAATTAACCAGCGAGTACTAGGGAACCAAGATATGGCTATTGAACCTGGGATATCTCGAAGCTGATGAAGGCTTCCTCCTGAATGGTGTGAGTCCATCTAAATCCTGGTCTTCACAGTCTTCCTAATCCAGCCAGGCCAATGCTTCTTTAGCCAGTGACCCGTCTCCAGCCAGTGCCCGTCGCGAGATGGTCATCATCTCTGTACTGATCTCTCATCCAACCGAAGGCCTTCTAATTTATGAGACCGGCGCTGGACGTGACTATCCTGAAGTCTGGGGCCCACAGCTTTTGGACGTCTTTGTACGAACAAACTATTCTCGCGAACACGAGCTCGATGCGGCTATCGCGAAAACAGGTCATAGCATCAAAGATGTCAAGGGAGTGATAATTGGCCACTTGCATTTGGACCATGCGGGCGGATTGGAGCATTTTCGCGGAACCGATGTACCAATCTATGTCCACGAGGAAGAGCTCAAGAACGCTTTCTATAGCGTTGCGGCCAAGACTGATATAGGTCAGCCATCTGCCAGAAGATTGGTACGATCACTGTTACATGCTGATGCTGCACGTTAGGTGTCTATCTTCCCAATTACTTGGACTTCCAATTAAATTGGAAGCCATTCCATGGTGATTCCTGGGAGATATGCTCGGGCCTCACCATGTGGCTCTCAGCTGGCCATACCCCCGGACTCTGCATCCTCCAGGCAAGCATACAGCAATTTTACGTACTCGTCATGTCCCAGTCACTGACAGCTTCTCGACATAGGTCAATCTTCCGGAGAGTGGAACTTGGATTTTCACATCTGATCAGTATATCGTGAAAGAAAACTTCGAGGATTCCAGACCACAAGGATGGCTATCGAGAGACCATGCCAAGTCCGTACAGTCGCATCAAAGGGTGCAGTCCATGCAGAAACTAACAGGTGCAAAAATGGTATTTGGTCATTGCAAGGAGACTTTTTTGAAGTACAAGCCTGCTCCAGACTACTACGAATAGGAAAACAGATTGAGCAAGTAGTTTCCGGGAGATAAATTTTATTTATTTACGTCTTCCACTTAGATACCCCCGCCTGTGCTTAATAACAAAAAATACATCCTGTGCATTATCCCAGTAGGAAAATCCACTCGTCTCCTCTTCCATTACTGTCCAGTGCATAATGAAAACTCCAGTCTGCTCCTGCCCAGCAACAGTCTTGAGGCTTTTATTGTTCTAAGGGCATTGTGGCCTGGTAGTGTTATTAAATTCAGCCTTTACAACATCCAGTGATGAAGAAACCCCCACCTAAATGTTTCTGACTTCTATCACTATCAGCAATTACGGACGTTTCAACTTGTAAATATTTCGATGCCATTTTTCCCCTGAAATAAATTGCAATCAGTAAATAATTCAAGTTCATGTGGTAAACTTTAGAAGTGGAGAGAGGGCAGTTGCCATGTTAACTTTAAGCGACACATTAAAGTGCCAAGATTATTGAATATCAATAGAACAGAATAAAGTATGAAGTCCAGAAGTGGGCTTGTGACAAAGTTCTCAATGTAGAATTTCTGCACATAATTCCTCCAAAATTGCTTGCTAGCTACTCTTCTTCCATCAACAACCCCGGTATAGTAGGTGGGGCCGGCCTTCCGGGAAGTAGACAAGAAATTTTCTCGAACGCCTCTACTTTTCGTTTACTATCACAATCATCTCGTCTAGCATACTGAACAGTCTCAAAAAGTTGCATTAGGAATAATAATCAGCTCATAGATTAATCAGCGTAAAAGAACAATTACTTTGTTTTCGGAATAAGTCCTATCTCCTCGAAACTCTGGAACGCATCTGTAAAACTCTTGTACGAGTCAATGTGGCCTGTCCATCCGAACCTCCGTGCCTTGTTGATACTGAGGGTAGCCGACCAAGTCCTCTGAAACACCCAATCTTGATATGCCCAAGTTCCTGCATCCCAGGTTGCCTTCGCTTCTGGCTTCCCAGCACGATCGCAAATCCTGTCCCACACCTCCCGTTTGTCAACTGCCCATTCCGCGAGGCTGAAGTCCAGCTGCGGCTGGCCTATGGTGGGCAGCGGCTTAGTGAACACCTGATCTGAGCTAGATTTGGCTCCGAAATAAGCTGCGAGGCGTGGCCACATGTATTTCCAGGTGAAATAGTCGCCGTTTGTAACGTTGAACGCCTCATTTCCACAGCGTGGATGCGTCGAGACGAAAATTGATAAATCCGCAATGAGACGCGAGTCACTCACGTCGTCATATCCAGCCCAATAAATCTGATTTGTTGGCATTTTGGCCTCTTTGTCCAATTCCTTGGAGACAATGAAAAACAGGGCAAACGTGAGCGCTGAATTCATTCCGTTTGGCTTCAAGGTGTGCCCAATGATGGCTTCGGGTCGAATGACGTTCCAAGTCCATCTCTGACCCTTTTGCGCAGCAATGAGTGCATCTTCTTGCGGGAAGTAAAAGTTGTCAATGCTCGCTGTACGTCGAGGCTCCTCTTCGCGAGCTGGGGATGGAACAGGTCCAAGGTGCACGTTGTAATGCTTGCCGCCTGTTTGAAGGGTGATATTCTCGAGTCCAGGGGCGACTTTGAGAAGTGCTTGTAAGAAGTTCTCGAACAGTGCGCTGTTTGCTTTGTTCAATTCCGCAAAGTCATCGCGGTGAACATAGGACGAAAAATATGCGTGGGTGACACGAGCACAGAGCTCGCGCATCTGTTCGGCGAGAGTTTCGTGGTCTTTTCCAAAATCCAACCCAATGAATTTTATTCGAGGGTCCTGGACCGCAACCTTGAAGGGAGACCGTGATGTGACGATGATCTCGCTCCATTGTTCCCGCGTGGTATTGCGTGCCAAATGCTCGATGATTGCGGAGCCAGTAATCCCATTTCCCCCAGTGACGAGCGCAATCTTTCCTGCCATGGCGAGATTCGAGTGATGTTGAGGTCAGGGGAAATGTAAAAAACCAAAGAATTGTGTAGAGATGAATAGGTTTTGGGTGCCGACGGGCTGCGCGGAGCATTCTAAAGCATGATCTGGCATTGTTTTATGCCTGGCCAAACTACAAGAGGGGATTGAGTTCTGTTCCATTTTGGCTACTGTAAATCGAGATTTCCGGGGATAGAGTAGCGCTCCGGAAGATGTGGTGCAAGCCCTCTTGCCCAAGTACAGGGGATGACTAGCTGCGTGGAGAAAGTGGAGACTGATGGGGACCAAAGTTGGAGTAGTCAGGAGTCACCCTATCATCGTCCCGCATGGTAGTAGCAATCATGTGCGATGCATTGATTTAGACATTCTTCCCAAGCAATTTCGAGAGTACAGTAGCCAACTTTTCTGGACAGTTTTCCGGCAACTCCTTGCACCGCCAAGCGACAAAATGATCTGGACGAACGAGCACAGCTCCAGTCTCTTCCACGCCCCTTAGATGTATCCACTCCCGATAGCAGTCCATGTAGCCACAACGAAAGCCAATCGAGTATCCTTTGACCTGTACACCAGATCGACTTGAAATCGCTTCTGCAGCCTTAAGCCAGGCGCCTCCACCGATTCCAGTGAACAGAGTGAAAATGCCATGACCAGCCAAGTCGAGACTTGAAACACGTTCTGATTGACCATCGGCTGCCAGCCAAACATGAGGTAAGTGATATCCTGGGAAGGTGCTCAACATGACATCTTTGAGGAAGTTGAGGGAGGAAAAATCTGGCGGAGTATCACCGTCCTCCACGACAACCGCTGGAGAATTGAGGTATACTTGGTTCATCTGAATACCCAGTGCTTGTACTTCGTCGTCGGTAGCCTCCAACGCAAGCCTCAACTTCTCACGCATCTCAGCTCCCTGATCTGAAGCTTCTTGCAGCTTCTGTACCACACCTTGGCGGGCCTGAGGCGTGAGCCCCATGAGGTCCCAAAGAAGTCTATGCGCTTCCATGCCAGCGTTTGCACGCTTCACAATCGCGTCTCCCACCGGCTTGCGTTCCAGAGTGAGCGTATCCAGGAGAGAAGGTGCAGCATATCCTTTGATAACATATGCTAGTTTCCATGCTAGGTTGAAAGCATCGGACAAGCATGTATTGCTTCCTAGACCGTTGACTTTGAAATAATTAGCGCAGTAATGGCCAAAAATCTTGGGATCAGAACACCGGTTCTAGGGCATCGACCCTGAGACTTGTCTTCCATCCGGGATCCCAGATTTTAGAGACTTACAGGTGAGGAAATGTACATACTGGGAGGATGGCGATGAGTTGCATCACCTATGCAAAGAACCCGGCCTTGCTGCCATCGTTCCGCAACCTGATCATTGATTTTCCACTGAAAAGAAGACAAGATCTCTATCTTGATAGAATAATCACCGATCATCTGATAAAGCCGCTCTAATATTTGATTTTCAGTGGGTGTGAAAGCTTTCCCATCCTTTGTCGCGGGGTGCAGAGATACGACAAACTCGTTCCAGGGTCGAACCATTCGAAAATTCCCCACAGCAGACCAATCTGGAGCATCGGGATTCAAGATCCAGTTGAGACTACCAGGTCGATGTGCTATATATTTGGTGAGATCCGCTTTGATGTGCACATTGAACGCGGTGTTCAACTGCTTTCCGACGATGGGAATCTTCAAAGCATCAAGCACAGCACTTCTAGCGCCATCTGCCCCAACAAGATATCCAGATATGATGACGAATGTTTTCTGAGTTGCACGGTCCCGTAATGTGGTCCTCACTCCATCTTCAGTCTCCTCGAATTCGACGAACTCGGTTGAGAAACGGACCTCAGATCCTAACTTTCGAACCTCGTCTACGAGCACTGGCTCAAGAAAGCTCTGAGGAAGATCCGACATGACGCAAGGACTCGATGATTCATAATCTCCCTTTTGACTTGGTTTGTTTCCCCAAGCCCAAAGCCGTCCGTATTCTTCACCAGCCAACGTGTGTAGCCAGGAGGTGTGTTGCATATCTGGCTGATTAGCTGAGAATTCGCCTAAACATCCTTAAAAGGCGTACCATGAGCAGGGCTGGCCACGGAACTCAGTAAACCCTCAATTTCAGCATCTCGTAGCACTTCCATCGCCCTTTGGTTGAAGATATGAGCGCGTGGCGTGTTCGCGCTTCCACGATGTCTCGAGATGACAAGTGCCTTGACACCCATACGAGCCAGATGAAGAGCTGTGGTAGCACCAGAAGGGCCCGCGCCAATGATCAAAACCGGTACATCCATTGTGGTGAAATCTTCAGTAGCATGTATTGGGCAATATCTTCGCAAGAAAGAAGGGCGCAAGAAAGAAGAGCGAAGCTCAACTTCAACTGCTTAGCAATGTAGCAAACGCGAAGTTTCAGAACCTGTCTATAAATCTTCTGCGGAAGCTAAAGGTTGGAATCCTTTCTGGCATAGTATCAAATGGACCCCACATACCCGATTCGTATATCTTGGTCAGCCTGTTGTGTTGATGCTAGCACTGGTAGATCTGGTGATAATGATCTCACGTCGCCTGGCGCCACCTTATCCACGCCCAGAGCCGTGCTTCCTCATCATGGTTCCGGAACTGCAATACCGGGAGCCCGGCTTCTCTCGAGAGGTGTTCAACTGATTGGCCGCTATCGAGAAAGGACTGTTGATCGAATACAGAGTAGGGGCGGAGCTTCACGATGATAAACAACCGTGGAATGACCCGGAGTTGTACTTCAAGATTATTCTTTCAATCTTGCCAAAGTCAACAATCATAACCCTGCTTGCTTCTTTCTACAACAATGGCCATAGTTACGGAAATTGTAGAGCAATCTTTCTTCCAGCGATGGAGTGTCTGGCAATTGACGTGCGCAATTGCAGGACTTTACATTGCCAACATGGTGTGTTTCATCATCTCTCAGGCAACAACAGCTCCACGCGCTTGAAAGAAAGCAGCCAGAATGTGTCGCTAACATCAAGTATAGCTCATATATTATTTCTTGTTCTCGCCGGTCCGTCATATCCCCGGGCCTTGGTACGCTCGCATTTCCAAGCTTCCTCTCCAATACGAGACCTACATGCGTCGAAGATCGCAATATGCGACAAGGCTCATCAAGAAGTATGGGCCAATCGTAGTCATTGCGCCTGATCAAGTCCATACGACCGATGAAACAGCCATGAAGATTATCTATGACCGGACATCTTTGAAGACCGGCTTCTATGCCAGCATGGGGTCGTGGAAAGGAGTAACATCAACACTGGGCTTCATCGATTACAACAGTGCAGCTCCTACTCGCAACAACTTGATCCAGTGCTTTCAGAATAAAAACCTCACAACTTTGGTAGAGAATATTGATTCGCACGTTATGGATTTCATCAGGTTGCTCGAGTCGAAAGTTATGAGCAAGGAACCCGTGGACGGAGTTGTCGTGTTTCGTCTCCTAGCCTTGGATATCGTCACAGATGTTCTTTGGGGAGAGGAAACACGGCTCCTCAAGAGCTGTAGCGACGAAAGTCCAGATCTGCTTCGTCGCTTCCATGCTTTCAGTAATTGGAACGCTCTGAAGAGCTTCATTCCAGGAGCAGATTTGATGGTCCGCCTCTTTGGCACGTCCAAGTGGCGCCAGCTTCGCAACGATTGCAACGACATGGACGTCACGGCACGCGAGGCTCTAGAGAGATGGGAAGACAACAAAGAGACTTGCCGAGAAAAGGATGTTCTTTCCATGCTTCGAGGCATGAACGATGCCGAAGACCCAGCAAAACGTGTTCCCAGTGACCACATTCCTGCTTATATGGTAGAGATGCTAGCAGCTGGGTCATCAACAACGTCTCACACGGCTGCATTTACATGCTGGTTACTCGCCCGCCACGAAAGTGTTCAAAGCTGCCTTCAAGAAGAACTTTTTGAGGCCTTTCCCGATGCTGACAACATGGACTTCAAGAAGACCATGGATCTCCCATTCGTCGATGCAGTTATCAGAGAAACCATGCGGATGTATCCAATGATTCCGGGGCCACTGGAGCGTTTTCTCGGAAAAGACATCAAAGTGGATGGAAAGATTGTGCCACGAGGTGTGGTTGCCTCCACCGCTGCCTACAATCAAGGCCGGTTAGAGGAAGTGTACCCCAACTGTGAGGTGTGGAGCCCAGAACGGTGGCTCGATGCCAACGAGAGGATGAAGCTGAATTGGACACCCTTTGGATATGGTAGCAGGGCATGCCCGGGTTCGAATTTGGCAATGACAGAGCTGAAGTATATGATTGGTGCCATTTTCCGCCGATTTCGGGCCAGAATTCCAAAGGGCCATGAGACGGATACTCTTGAGCTCTCGGACGTCTTTGCTGCTGGTGCAAAGTCTGGCCATATCTGGTTGGAATTTGAAGAATCAGGAAAAGTCTTGGCCTGATTTCAAGAGGGTCTTATCACACGATGCGACTTCAGCAACTTTCTTCCATGATTGTAGGTGGGCGGAAGGAAAATTTCTCAACGTGATACGAGGGGTGGTATTCTGAAAAGCTCTGGCAACAATGCAATGATTGTGAAAGTATTGAATATGCACGCCCTGTGCTTCTCATGACAATCGCGTGCCTCCATGTACTGAGAAATCCAACGCCATATGCAGCATATCAAGATGGTTCAAGACGCGGAAACGTACGCTCGGATAATTTCGACGCTGCGGCACCAAAGGACGACCACCTCCCAGGACTAATCATACTGAAGACATCAGAGAACAGGCGAAGAATTGAGGGCATGGTAGAGCTTCGAACAGGAATTGGCAAGTCGGAATTTCCGAGTGGCGCTATTGTGAGCGTGTCGTTGCTGATGTAATCTTTTTGGAATTCGTGGGCTCCAGCATATGTCCATAATACTACTGCAGCATGATGGAGTCCTAAGAAGGCAAGAAAATTGAACTTTGCTCGAGTGTCTTCGGGTCGTTGAACTTCGCGGCTAATAAGCGACCAGATGGTAAGTGCATGCCGAACAGCTATATAACCACGCCGGCTATTTGCCCAGCGGGATATATCTCCAATAATGCTACTCTCAATTGATCGTTCGTCTGCCATTCGGTATGATATGTGATGTAAGTCGTCGATAGGAGCATGCAGGCGCATGAAACTGAGGTGAAAGAGTAGGAGGCTGCTTAAGATGCTGTTTCGATCTCTCTGAAGATTGAGCTCATTTGAGATGGACTTGAATGATTGTTTCCATCTTCGGAGTGCATTCGTCAGGCGGTCCAGGTCACCCTCGAGATCATGCATGCCTTGTGGCCGGGTGACAAGATGATCGTCTGAACGGCCACACGACAAGTTTGCAGTGGACGCTCTTCGTTGTGTGGTGCTGAGAGTTGGCCCAGATTGCCCTGATATATTCGAATCGCCATCTAGCCCATTGTAACACAAGCTTGACAGCATCTCATCACTTCCGGTCAGTCTCTCGAACATGTAGTAGTCATGAGAAAAGCGCCACACGGCTTGCTGAAGTCCGAAAATGAGGAGTTCGTTTCCAATTGGATCGAGAACAGAAAATCGTTCATCTCTCTCCAAAGCTATCCGTATTGTGTCGGAGAATCTTTGAGCTTTGACTGTCGTGTGATCCCGCTCAACAAGGGCCAAGTAAATGTCAAGAGGTAACGCTGGACCTCTCCAGGTTTGATCAGAACATGGCAGCTCCAAATCAATCTCTTCTGGAGAAATAAGAGGCCGAGTGTTGAGAAGTACACTAGTATACGTTTCCGCACGCAGTATTCCGAAGGCGAGCCTTCGACGTCCTTCCGACAGGAGCCATCGGGAAAGTCGATCTTCCGGTTTCTTTGAAAGCGCTGCCTCCTTTTCGCCATATCGAGTCCTCGGTGCAGAAAATATGTCCATGCGACGGGCTTGGGCAACAAGGACTCCGCCGAGGTGTTGAGCATACGAAAACGCCTTTGACTGGCCAAAGTATAAGGCAGCTACCTGTGTAAGGAGTCGTGCTTGCCCCAGCCACAACAGTTCATCATCGACTCCTCCCAGCTCTAATGATGTAGTGAGACTTTGACGGAGTCGATTGTGGAGAACAGTGCCAAAGTGTGCTGCCTGCGCTCCCCCATACATTGCACCAATTGAAGCCAGAGTGAGATATAGAAGAGGGTGGATCTGGTCGCAATGCAATCCTTGCCTGCTCAATAGTGGCCACAAAGGCCCAAAGTTTTGTAGATATAGATCCACGAAATCTCCTAGAGTGTGAGACGAGCTAACAGGCTGATTTGGAATTGAAAATGCGCTCTGAACTTTCCCTGACATTGAATTCCAGTACTCAGCATGGTCAGGCTTGGATGAAAGAGATTTTTCTCGTGCAGCGTCGGTAACCATCATCTCAATGAGTTTACTTTGACCAGTGGGTGTCTTCGCGACTGTTTCTTCAGGCTGTATGTGGTTTCCGCTTCCTTGGAGATATGTTAGCATAGTTTGAGGCGCTGCTTGACCAGTACTCACTATGATTGCTACTTCCTTCGAGCTGAGGAACTGCTGCATGGTCTTTCTCATGCGTTTGAAGCTGTTCCGCTGCAAAGGAAGTCGGAAAGTCAGACACAGCCGGCAAAATCAGATTTCCTATACCCGACTCGCCAATTCGCATCTGTGATGGCCTCCTTGCGCTGTCATCGCTGAAAGCCCCATCCGTGACCTGTTGGAAAGGGTAGCCTGTTTCACCATCCGGCCACCCCAAGGACCAATCAGCCGGGAGGAAGAGGCTTTCGTGGATCCATGGCCAGGCTGTCGTCTCGAAAACGGAGTCAATGTGCATGCTGTCAGCCTCATTCGCTGACGGTGGCAGATCAGGAAGTAGAAATGTATCGGACTGAGATATCGAGGTGGAAGGCTCCGGCTGATATATCTGTCCATTACTGCATGTCGGCTCCGACAATGAGGTTGGACTTGGAAAGGCACCGTTGTCTTCGTCATGACGCTGTCCAGGTTGATCTGGGTCGATGTCCCAGTTGTAACTCTCATCATGGCGAGATTGACCTTCGCTCGAATTCCCGTTCACATCATGAGTGGCATCTCGCGGTGAGAGAGCAGCACGCGTGACCTCGTTGCTATTCAGGAGGCATTGACTGATGCGCCCGGCTCCCCGATTGAACTCACAATCGTGTCGGTCGTCGATGCATCTTTGACATGGATGCTGACCATCGCACTTGGTCCGCAACTCTCGGCAGCGGACACATGCTGTGTGACAACGCCTCCGGCCATTGCTCAAGATCCCTTCGGATGACGAGACGGACTTCTGCTGGTGAATTTTACTGTGCCGGGCAAGGAGATCGCGACGATGGAAGGTAATGTTGCATAAGTGACACGCGTGATTGTTCCCAGAGTTATTGTGGTTCTGCATGTGCCGATTGAGTGACTTCTGCCTCGAGTACTCCTTTCCACATTTCTGACACGAATACATAGGCGATAGACAGACAATTATCGAAATGAGCTTAGCAAGGAGTCGGGCATAGAGGATGGTTATGGTGAGATAGTCGTCGTTGTCATGTACGTGAAGAGGCTAGAATTAGCTGTCGTTCTAGCAGGAGGAGGAGGAGGAGGAGGAGGAAGAGTCGAGGACCTCGTGCTAGGGTAAGGCAAGATATATTTGCAAGCACTAGTATCTGCCGAAGTAAGGGAAGAAGACAATGCTAGAACGGGCAATACGGATAGATCTTTTCATGCTTACTTATACCTACCTATGCTAGGCAAGGTAGGTATTGTACTTGACACGGCTCTCAGGTGCGGAACCCGTTCCATGGCTCACTCTGTCCCCTGCCCCGTACCCCGCCCCCGCCTTGCAGTGTCGGATCTGGATCCGACCGTCAACCTCAACCTATCCTTTCAATTCGTTGTCATAAAACGTGTTCACATTGTCAACCATATCTACATCATATCCCATATTCGAATTTTTATATATCAGTCACAATATTCATACGGATCATAGACGGTGTCCCAATGCCATGACATGCTCTGTTTATCCACATCATATTCTTAAGCTATCAATCCAACGCTGTGTGCTTCACACGAATACCATTCTGTTTCGAAGGCTTCCAATCTTTCCAATCTCTACCACGACCTCATCACCGTGCTTCAAAAACCCTGGCGGCTTCATGAACAGTCCCACGCCTCCGGGAGTCCCCGTCATGATCAAGGAGCCCTTTTGCAGTGTCTGGCCTTGACTGCAAAACGCCACTAGCTTCCGGACATCGAAGCATAAATCTGACGTGTTGCTCTCCTGGCGCACTTCACCATTGACCAGAGTCTTCAAGGACAAGTCATTCGCCTCCCCGAGGATATGAGCAGCAACCAGAGCAGGTCCTAGGGGTGCATACTTGTCGAAGGATTTGCTGAAGGACCACTGTGGAACTGGTCCAGCCTTCCCAGCCTCACGCTGCCAGTCTCGGGCAGATACATCGTTTCCCACCGTATATGCAGCAACGTAATCCAGAGCGTCAGATTCATGGACATCTTTGGCGTCCCTTCCAATGACGATGGTCAACTCCCCCTCATAGTCGCATTGACTTTGCGCAATCTTTGGAATGGGGATATCTGCGCCATGATCGGCAACTGTAAGTGCAGGTTTGAGGAAGACAGTCGGGCAGGTAGGCAAAGGTCGCCCAGTCTCGAGAACTAGTGCAGAGGAATGAATGAGTAAGGCCGTCCAGATCACATAGAGGAACATAACAGTCTGCAAGAGTTCTTCAGTCAACTTACTATGAGTCCTGTAGTTGAGCCCTATGCAACGGATGATGGGCACATTCTTGGCCTCTAAGGGTCCAAGCAATTTCTTGACGGTTTGAAGCTGTTCGGTTGGATTTGCCTCCAAAGGGTCACTACCTTCACAGACTCTGACTCTCAGCTGGCCGGTACTGGCGAGTTTGGCGATGCCATCGTTCTCATCCGAAACTATGGGCTCGCCGTACCGGACTGTTCCCTCGGCCTCTACGGGCACATATCGCACAAGGCGTGTCCAGGGGACTAGTTTGGATATCATAGTAGCCACACTTGGTTATGGCGATGGAGTCGCGAGAAGAAGAAATTGTGCTCTTGTGAATGAATATTGATGTTCAAGTTTCTTGATATACTACCAAGTGATCAGTCGGGGACTTGTGATTTAGGGGTTAGACACGAAATTCGACGCATTATTCCATTACAAATGCCACGATCTCCAGCCTTATAGCACAAGTCCTTGCGATTGGCGAGGAAATGGTGGTTCGCATTAGTGGATTGGGTGGGAGAGTTTTGACTCGCTTCTCATCTCGATGCACCACAATATCCGGCATGCTCGTTCGCCAATCCACCCCGAGCAGGTCACAATCGGGGGTGTCAGGCATGACATGTCTGCTTAATTCCTGATCAATTCTCGGCCATTTCTTCTCTTTGGTTCCGCCCGAGCGTCCGAGTGAGTCCTCGCTGATTTAAAAAGTGCATCTAACGACTGGCACCCAGACTTGATAGCCGTTCCAATATACATTCTACAAGTACCCGCCGTTCCAAGCAAGATGCCCTTGCCGACAGATGATCCCCGTGTGCGCATACTGAAGACTGGGTTTGTTATTTACTATCATGCCGACCTCGCTGCTGCAAGGGAATTCTATCTCAATTTCGGTCTCTCCATTGCATTCGAGCGTCCAGGCAAGGAAATCTTCTTTCAAGGTTATGGAACCGAGCCTTTTGTCTACGCTGCACGCAAGGCAGACGGTGTAAGCCATTTTGGAGGAGCGGCGTTTGTTGTTGAAAGTCGCTCCGAGCTCGACCGCGCAGCTGCAATTCCCGGAGCAAGCAAGATCACTCCTCTTGACGCGCCAGGTGGTGGTGAATACGTGACATTGAAGGATCCAGCAGGGCATCTCGTGCATCTTGTGCATGGGCAGGTCGAGAAAGCTGCCAATTCACCACATCTCCCGAAACTTGTGGTGAACTATGAGGATGAGAAGCCTCGCAAGGGACAATTCCAACGCTTTGAAGCTGGACTGGCGAGAGTGCACCGTTGGGGGCACTATGGTGTCACGTACAGGCCTGGGGAATACCAGATCATGTATGACTGGTATACGACGAATCTCTCGCTCGCTACTTCGGATGTTGTGCATCGCGATGATCAACCCATTACTTGCTTCTTCCATATCGACCGAGGTTTGGAGTTTACTGATCATCATGCCTTCTTCTTCAAACCAGCAAAGCCAGGACAGGCTCTCGGAGTTGCACATGCGGCATTCGAGGTCCACGACTATGACGAACAGCAACTAGGCCATGACTTCTTGACTTCCAAGGGATATGAGCTGTGCTGGGGAATCGGGCGGGCACGTTTCCTAGTTCCACATGCTAAACAAGAGAAGCTAACTGTCCATAGCATGTTCTGGGAAGTCAAGTATTTGACTATTGGTTTGATCCAAGCAAGTTTATCGTGGTGAGTCACAGTTGTCTACTATCCCATTCAAACAAAGGCACTAAATTGTAGCAGGAACATTATGCTGATGGAGATGTCGTCAACCGTGAAACTCCAGTAGCGTACATGCCAGCGGGACCGAAAGCTCTGGCTGTCTGGGGCCCGCCAGTACCTCCAGTGTTCTAGTTAAGAGAAGTTGAGTTTGCGATTCGATGTGTTGATGTGGCAATGGGGATGGACTGAGGACTTGGACTTCAAGCGCTGGTAATGCTGACAATCGGTGACAGGATCAGCCATAGCCCAAAAATAAATAAAATAATATTAAACGTCACGGAATACGCCGTACTTACACACCTTATCAAAACATGTTGTAGGTGCTTGTAAGCTGATAGCACGCATTCTCCCTCATGACATGTACCTGGTCCTTTTCTCCAATCCAAAGAGACTACTATTCCAACCGAGATTGTTATTCAGGACTCCGTGGCCAATTTGCTACTACCACTTAGAGGTGCGAACTGGCTTCAAGCCGGAAGTCGATGATGTTGGCTATCAAATCCCAGTGACTCGAACGGCACGATTCAGCAACTCCTGACCTATCAGCCGAACGATTGTTCACGAGCGGTCTATCCCCAAGGCGTTCAATGCCAGAGTCTTCATTCATGGGAAGGGCTGCGCGAGGCAGCGAATAAGACTACTCTCGACTTGTCAGACAAGTGGAGGATGTGCCTCGAGCGAAGAAGTATGGCTACTTTCTAGCATGACTTACCTCACTACAATAGCTTTGCGTCGAGCCGAATTCTCTCTTTGTAGTATGTGCCTTCTTGAAAGCATACTGGTGCTCCAGAGACGAATGACTGTAAAAGTAATGAAACAGCATGCATTCGAATACGACGTTGACGCTGACTCTGTCTTGGAGAAGAATAATCACATCATTGGATAGGAGCATAAGGGGTTCTGCTCTCGGAGAGTTTGCTTCCCGGCGGGAGTGCCGCTGTGGCAACACGTTCACATAAGATATGCGGAGAAAGGAATTGAATCCTGGGAGTTGGAGATGCATGGTATTACAGGGCTTTGTTGGTTCTTATGATCCGGATGGTAAGCTGGGGGTTTTGCTCCTGCTCCTGCTTTGGCTTTCCAGACAGGGTGGCTGGATGGGATTTCAAACGGTGACATGGGAAAGAGGTTCATTGGCGATCTGTAAGACCGGAAAGTTTCCTACTGCTCCTTGCTTGGAAGAATGGAGGGATACGGGGGTCGTCGATGAATATGCGGGGAGAAGGAGAATGAGGAGGAAGGCAGTTTGAAGTGGCACGACAGCTAGAAGTCCAGTTGGTAATTAGATACCCAGAAGCATGCAGGTGAGATGAAAGGGGCGAGTCAACAACGCATCTGCAAATTATAGTAGCCACTTGACTTTGATGATTGTCAATAGGACATTTCTGCGGCCCCAAGTGAAACATGGAAATTTATGACCACTCAATTAAACAAGCATGCAATACCGGAGCATTATTTCCTGAAGTCGAACATGATGTTCTTGCTCAGCAAAAAGTTACCTCAACAAGGATGCAAATGCGGTAACGAATAACAGAACAGAGGAACAAGAACTCCACCAACCTAACCCAAAAATTCTCCCCTGCTTAAACGATAAATCTCAAAACGGCCGAGACTTGATTTCCGCGTCGAGGTTCGTAGGGTGTGATTGGGAGACGTTAAGCCACGGAAGCTAGTTTGGTACTGCTTTTAGGTTGTCAAAAAATCAAGGTTTTGACATTTGACAAGGTCTCGCTTCTGGAAAAGGGGAATGGCGGCTGGCGGTATGGGGCCCATCGCGGGATGGGATTTTGCCACGCGAGATTTGCACGAGCCGGCATTTCTGTTACTTGGGAATAATTGCGAAGGGAATAATGGGGCCAAGAGTGGCTGATTCCCGTGCCGTGATTGAGGTCCAGAGAACATGGCATGCTGGCTGCAAAACGTGAAAAAGAGTGATGTCGTTGATGGAGCTAAGAATAGGGTGGCGTTTGGTTGTGTCACTCATTCAGGAACATCTCGTTGAGCGTCGTGCTTCCGACTGGTTGGATGGCCAATTGCATCGGACATTATTCGTCGATCTTGATCTTCCTTCTTTTCTTTCCTTTCTTGGACTTCTTGGGGTTTGGTTTTCTGAAGCTTTGCTGATGACTTAATTGCTTCCTCGGACTCAGATGCCACTTGTTGATGGGCACCGGAACGGACTTTTGAACAGGCTTGATGAGAATCCTCACTTGTAAGCGATGAAAGGGACCCTGGACCATGCATATTCAACGGCTTGGCGAGCTTCTGATATGAACGATTATCGGTAAGAACCATGGAGTTCCCCTTTAACGGGCATGGCATTTCGCTGATTTCCACCAAGACATTCGGTTTTGATAGACGGCTACCTGGTTTGGGAGGATGTCCGCAAAGCTACGGTTCCTTAGACTTTGATCTTTCTCCGACGGCAATAAAGGGTTTCTTAACTCTTGAAGTGTTGAAGCTTCATTACAGTAAGGGGAGCTTACCGCGGGATCAAAGTGGCAGAAATGTCACTATAATTTGCATGGCGAGCACGAGCAGTTTTGAGTTGGCCGTTAAACGTCAATTGACTACTGCAACTAACAAGTAGAGCTGCCAACTAGACCTCTTTCAGTTATCTAGTTTGCTGCGTGGTTTTGATATCGTCGACGGCTTCTTCGGTGATTGGGCTCAGGGGGTTGCGCGGCTTCTGTCTAGTTAAATTGAAGGGCATTGTGGAGTGGAGGTTAAGCAAGATTACATTTTGTCAGAGGAGGGTGAGATGCTTCCGAGAAGGAAACTCTGATAGGACATTACGAGCTATCTTTTGCTAGCCTGTTAAGTGTGTGGTGAGCACTTGAGTACGATTGCGATCCAATGATTATGTCCTCTGTGCGAGAAAGGAGGGTCATTTCCTCCAGTGTTTACGGTGTAGGGGGCCGTATATCGTACCGTACGAGCTGTGGTATTTTGTTTGCCTCTTGCTGCCGAACCCGGCTTCCTGAGCAAGAGCAACAACCAAGCAAATACTCCGTTCAAAAGATAAGTTGATAGGCAGAATGGTGATGAATATAAATAGATTTAGGCTTGAAAATGGTCGCCCTCGTGAGCTATTCCCGTAATGAGACTTCGGTTGTTCGTCCCTGCATATTTTTCGTTAAATTCGAAGTCAGCTTTTTTGTTTTTTTTACAAGGTGGAGCTCAAATGCCCTTTGTCTCTTCAAGCTCCTGTCTTTTGACCTTCTCAAGAGTCAATTTTCATTCCAGTTACAGCAGAACTTAGTCGGGGTCAGAGATTTCACATATCGTCAAGCGTACGTCTTAGTCGCAGTCGCGTTCTTTCATTTGAAGATCGTCTCCTCTAGAACCCCACCTAAGTCTAAAGCCACGGCTCAATCATTCTCGTCAACTCCCCATTTGATAAGGACCTGAGAAGGACTTCGGGATGTGGCGACATTGTTCGGGTCGGGAGAAGAACCGTGCCAGCGGGCGCATCCAGCGAGAGAGGGAATCGTGGCTTGTGGACAGCGACGCGACTTGACGCCGTGGCCGGGAGAATGTGTTTCGCGTCAGTGGTACGATGCACTACCAGGGGATGGTAAGATATGCCAAGCACAACGTCATACATTGTTTTTCGTGAAATCAACCGTGCGGCGTCTTCAACCGACAAAGCCTTGAGACCAGGTGTTTGGATTATGTGAAGCTGTGAAAGTAGAAAACAGACAACAAAGAGGGGAGAACGCGATCGACCCGAAAATTTGAGACTCAACATTTTCTATCCGGACATGCCGTCGGCTACAATTGCAGAAACCAAGGGGGCTTACTTTTATGTGTCTACCGAAAAGTCTCGTTATCTGTGAAATACCGGTTTTCGGTTTGCAGGACGTGCTTGAAATTGAGTTTTGGCCCCGATTATCCTAATTATCCATAGGACATGGGATGGAAGGGATCCGGTTCATGTCTGTGCCTCCATGGGACGGCTGGCCTGGCTCGGTATGCAATGCCCTGTTGTCACTGCGGGTCACTGAAAACACAGCCTGGCCAGCATGTCTAAGACAAACGCCGTCATTGATAGGAGCCCTTGTTCGTGAGAAAAGTCTTGAGTGCTGAAAATCCATTTCGAAGAAGTGAGGAGGGCGAGTCAGTGACAATATCGTGAAGAATCATTGGAACGTCCAAAATCGTACCATTCCAACCTGGCCCTTTCGCTAAGACTGGACGAGGTACACAAAAGACCTGAATTGTTGTAATAACGGCTTCTGCCCGCGGAACCACACCGTTTCTTGTTACTAGCTTTGCGGGAGCGAGCGGCTGTGGAGCTCCAGAAGAAAAAGATCAAGCTTCGCTGCGGAGCTTGGAGACAGGAGCAGAACGCGTTGGTTTTTCGTTTTGTCGTTCGTGGATGCCGGAAGGTGGCAGGGAAGGAGACCTGGACTCCAGGACACCGACTACAAGTATGTCAGTACAAGCCAAACAGAGAATGGTTCGACATACTCGGAATGCGAGCCTTGGTCAGCTAGGGTTACGAAAAGCGACACGGAGCGGCGGACGAACCAGAATTTGGATGACTTGGGGAGGTTGGTGTTGTACTGAGCTGGTGAGTTGGAGCACTTGGAAGCGGCTTTGCTGCAAATTCGGGCCTGAGAGGCCAGGGTCTGGGAGCTATTGCCCATTCTTCTTGCCCCTGTTATCGCAATCTTGCGAATCTGCACAGCCTGTTGCTCATCCCTGCAGCGACTCATCGCTGTTATTGACGCCCGTGCTGGGGTAGCTGCCAAGTTGACGCCTCAAACCCAAAATATCGTCAGCAAAGAGGAAAGTGGGCCGACAGGGAAGTAAGGGCAATTAGGATTCTGGCCACTTGCCCCGATCTGATCAGATTTGAGCATCAGGACATAAACATGAGATAAGGTAAAGTTAAAATAGCAGCATGGAGGAATATAGGAGTGAGTGGTATGTAGACAAACCGTCAATTGCTGAACTGTCAGCTTGACACAGAACATTTCCTTATCTGCGACACCTCGATCAAACTCTCTGTCCCAGATAGACAATGGATAATGTATGCGCTTTGGTGTCTCAAGTGCTGTCAAATGCAAGCCATAAAGCTTCTTTCAGCTCAACTGAAAAAGGTAACACTGATTGATCCGACATGTCTTGGGCTCGTATTCATTCTGCGTAGAGAGACGATTCAGAGAATTCCAACTTTTCTTCGAAGCTCTGATAGCTTTCATAGGTTCTCCCAATACTGATTGTGCGACTGATTGTTGAACATCAAGAAGAAGCCTTCGAGATCATATTCTCCATGTCTATTCCAGGCTGACTAGGCCAACAACAGCACTTCTACCATCTTTTGATATATAGACTTTACTGTATACCAAACAATGCCTAATTGAGAACGCATCCGGGTAGTTGTTCGTCCGCCATCCGAGCCTTCCATATTTATCCTTGTGGGATTTGGATATGGCGACTTGGCGTGGTTTGCAACAAATTCATCACTGCCTGTAAAGTAGAGTCAAGACACACGGCTCGGTGTCTGGTTCCAGTGGCTGGCCATCATGATCTTGACGGGTCTGGATAGTGAGGATATGTGCAGTTGCACGGATTTGATGATCTGTAGGCTGTACCTGTACCTGATCAGATCTGCTGCTGCTCTTTGATGCTTGGGAGGCGAAATTGAAAATAGATAGAGAGCCTGTCGGCGATCATGAATTATCGATGTCTGATATCCATAATTTGCAGGCAAGGCTTGAGCAGATCGAGGAAGGCGCGGGCATGCTTTCTGCTCGTTGGGATGGCCGTTCTGAGTTTTTAAGAGGGGCAGGGCAGGTCAGGGCATGGCATGAGGGTAGTGAAGAGTGGAGAGGGTAATTTAAGCCGCCACGATCCTAGTGGAGAGGGAAAGAAAAATACCTGCATCGCACCGCACCCCGCTCCACCAGGCATTCAGGGCACAGCACCACATAACGCAGCACCACCACAGCAGCCAATCCGTCATCGACCTGTCTATCCGGACTTCCATCGGCACTGTACTGTCTTGTCCCTCTCTTTGCCTGCTCTGCTGCTGCTCTCTGCCAACTATCTCACTCTTCTCCAGCTTCCAGTCGATCAACGCTGCAAAGATACCCAATTCGATCTCGATCTGTCCAAATCAACACAGTTAACTCCTCCAGCAGGACCCCTTTTCTCCCTTTCTGGCCGCCTAGTACAGCACAGTACAGCAGCCCGAGCCACCGGACAATAATATTTTTCAGGGATCCTGAGCTCGATGGCCCTGTTGCTGCTGCAGATGCTAAAGTAATCTTCCTGTCGGCCAATCCAACACGTCGACAGCCACTTTTGGTCGTCCTACGCGAGCCCTGCCCTGCTCACCCTCTTCCCACCATACCTCCACTCCATCCGCGGACAGACGACACTCCTCCTCCTCGCGGCGCCCATTCCTCAGCTAGAAGTTCTCAAACACACGCTCTTTACTCTCCCAGCCCGCGTCCCCATTTGCAGCTCGAGACCGGCACGTTCTCTTGCGGCGTCACGCTCGTTATAGCTCCCATCTCTGCCACTTCTGCCCCTGCCAGGATCTTCAGCCCAGTGCATCAGCCTTCGTTTGGTGCCGAGACAGGAGGTGCAAGTGCAGCAAAAGCAACAACCATTCACGACACACGAAAGCTACGACCTGAAGGCGACTCGGCCAACTATACTCATCGCGGCGGCACCAAGAGCCATCACACACACAGCTGCTGCAGCCCACAGACGGCGCCGTGAAGAGGCACTCCCAATCTGGTCAAGATGGCTCCATCTCCTCCACGCCTACGGATTCTATCAGGTTTGTCCACCCGTCCCTACTTCTATTGATAAATTTCCGCCCTCTTTCCTCACCAAGCCAGGAAGCTCTTTCAGCATCTTCGCGCCACTCTCGTTTTCTCCTTTGTGTGCCGATGTATCAATTTTCAAGATGGAGATGGAACTAATGAGAGTGTGTGTAGTTGGCGGAAATGCAGTATCAGCTTTTCTGTCCTGGCGACTTCAAGCCACGAATGCCTGCGACGTGACACTGGTGTGGAAGAGTGGTTTCGACGCGGTTCACCAATACGGAATTTCGTTCAAGTATGTTTAGCTATCCGTGTTGTCCATATCGGCAGAGTACTGACTTTTCCAGATCAACGTCTTTTGGCAATGAACGGTTCAAGCCTCGTAATGGTAAGCTACTTTGATATATGTTATCCAATGGTGTGAATGAATGCTGATTTGGCCTCAACAGTCGTACGAGCACCAGAAGATGCAGCAAATATCAAAGACGGAGCATTCGACTATGTCCTCCTCTGTGTTAAAGCCCTTCCAGATGTTTATGACCTCGCGTCCGTCATTGAATCAGTCGTTACACCACAACATACTTGCATTCTTGTTAATACCACACACACGTTAGGGGTTGAGGCGCATCTGGAATCGAGGTTTCCAAGCAATGTTGTCCTGTCACTCGTTTCAGGCGCCGAGATCATACAATTAGGAGCAAGCGAATTCGAACACAGAGGGTCGACAGAAGTATGGGTGGGACCGGCGAACAAGAATCCCGCAATGCCCAGCACTATACAGGGAGATATGGCAGACGCTCTGGCCATGACTTTGAGCAGTGGGCAAGTAGATTGTCATGTTTCTACCAACATACGACAACAGCAATACGAGCGGATGATCGGGTAGGTTAAAGAATTTGTGAGGCTTATCTACGCTAACTTCTCTGTGCAGCCCCATTGCTTTCCATCCTCTCAGTGTAATCTTCGAAACCCCAACCCACAGCGCGTTGCTCGAAAAGGTGGGCGTTAAGGCGCTGGTTTCGGAAGTATTTGACGAGCTCCTCACAATCGCAAATGCCCAGGAATGCAGTTTCCCTGTGGACTTTAAATCAAAAATAATGGCGGAGATGGTCAAGCCTACAGAAGCGAACAGCATCATGTACCAGGATTTCACGGCCAAAAGACCAATGGAGGTCGAAACATATCTGGGCTCTCCGATCAAGCTCGCGCAAGGCGTAGGCGTTAAGGTCCCCAGGATCGAGACGCTTTACGCCATTTTACATAATTTGAACATTGTAAATCAACAACGGAAGGACACCGCGGTCGTCTCTCCTGTTGCTGTGAATCCTCCAATCAGGCTGTCCTCAGCACCACCTCCTAGGCCGATGATGAATGGCGCAGTCAATGGAAATGGACCTCCCAGAGGCCGGGGAAGAGGGCCTTCGATGAATGGACCACCGCCGGGCATGATGCGTCGAGGGCCACCCCCCATGAATGGTGGACCTCCAAATGGCTATGGACGTGGTGGATACCCTCCCAGAAACCAATCTCGGCGCGGTTCTCTGGAAGGAAACGATCTGGAAGAGTTCAGTCACTTAGTATTATACGATGACATCCCAGAGTCTGGAGAATCGAACTATGGCGGGGACAGCGGTGGTGATATCGCACTGCGAGAACGGGAGTTGATGTTACGGCAACGAGAACTCGCCCTGAGAGAACAAGAATTGCGGATGAGAAATGGGGGCGGTCCTCGCGGTCCTCCTCGCAGGGGACCACCCACACCGTCAGTTCGAAATGGAGGGTTCGACGATGACGACGACGATGATTACGTTGATCCCGCAGATGGTCCACCGGTCCCAATGATTGACCCTGACAACTTCGATATGATGAGCGTTACATCCCGACGCAACAGAAAAGCCGGCCCAAGTCAAAGTCAGATCCGTAAGAATCCGGAATTCGGTGACGCTCCTCCTGGACGAAGAGGCGGTGGCTTCATGCGCCCTGGCTTTCCTAGGAACAGATCTAGCGCACGGATAATCAGCCAAGTACCTGGTTTACATGACTCCCTCATGGATGATCCTTTGATGGGCTACTCGTCTAATCGATATGGCAATGTAGACCGAGCTCAGATGGGAATGGATTCTAGAACGAACTCGCTGACGGCAGCCCGACTGGATGAATTACAATATGGCGGTCCGCTTGGGCCTAATGGTCAAGGTGGTGCATACCCTCGTAGAGCAAGTCAATCACCCGCGAATCCATATAGTCCGCAGATGGGAAGAGGTGGTCGGCCGTCTCCGCCGAACGGGCATATGGGTCCTTCTATGAACGGTAGACCCTCGCCTCCTGGAGGTATGAGGCAGCCTGTTCCTCGTCATCCACCGGGACAAGGCAATTCAGTTGCACCGCAACAAGTTGAGCAATATGCTGGGGTGAGCGCCCTTCATCCACCCAAAGGCCCTGTGCAAGTTCGAAGTCTGACGGGTAGTGCGAGCGCTAGCGCGGGGAGTGGTGACAGCGCCAATATTGACTCGGAACCCTCTGCACATAGCAGCCAAAGCAGTTTAGGGCCACGACCACCCATCGGCGTACGATAAACAGAAACGGAGTAGAGGCACTCCTCGATATCGGTCATATGCAAAGATTGGCAACAGTTTCGTCCGTGGAGATGCTTGCGGACATCAAGCCTCCCTCTTACACCTAATTTTGTCCAACACGAATGTCCCTCTCTCGAATCACGGCCTTATCGACTTCAACCTGCATATACACTTTTTTACTTTGCTTTAATGGGCTTGGCCGGGGGGAAGAATGACCAGCATCCACGAGAGCGATTACGCCTTTCCTGGGGCATAATGATGAGACCGGATTTAGACTTCGAGGCCTTGGTAACATAATTTGTCAGTGGTCTCCTAGGACGACGACGTAAATACGCATGCTGCGGCACAACGCACACATTCTTGTTTTTCTTTCTGGTAATATTGCATTGGGGCTCGGCGTCTTTGCGCATATAATTTCTACTGCCGCCTGCGAAGCAATATCGAACGGTGGATTCTAAGTGTGGTGGGCGAGCTAATCTCGGATCGGCTTGTGGACAGCGTTTTCAGCATACGAAACATGAAGACCTGGATCATTGGTTGGGGTGAAGCTATCAGCACCGTGTATCAATCAAATAGGGAGGACGGAGGGAGTGATCAGTCAGTTGAAACGGGTGGATTGTGACGACGGTGATGACTTGCGGTCTCTGTTTGTGGTAGATGATTGTATAGAGACCTGAGCCTTACTGTTACTGGGTTCAATGGCAGCCCAGGGCAGGTAGGCTGTCATTTTCAGCAACAAATAGGAAAGTTCATTGGACTTTTTCACGTCAACTGGATTTGCAACTTTGAGGTCTTACGTGATTGGCTTATTTCCACCCAAGGTGAACTTATCCCTCACCTTTGCAGAGGCGCCATTCATTCCGCCTCGTTGTAGATGCTTGCTGGTGAATTGCGTTCAAAAAGTGAATGTACTGATTCTGTGTTCTGGCAGTGACCAGCCTTTCACATTCGTCGGGTCGGTCGCCGCAGCAACATTGTTGTTCAAAGGTGAGCTCGTCTCGCTTAAGGCCCCTAACATCTCCCCTCAAAGACAACCACCACTTAAGTATTTCTAATCTTTGAAGGATGGCAAACCTCCTGCGGATGAAAAATAAAATTCAAGATGCACTCAAGAAGGTCTTCCCGTTGTGTGCGGTCTAAAAAGATTGCTGTGTCGTGGGTTGTCTCTTTGGATAGGTGGCTGCCAACGTGCCCGACTGGAGCTGCCGCGAAAGTGATGCCGCGAAAGTGAACATCACATTCACCCACAATAACCTCATCGGCGCAAGAAATCTCTGCACACGCTAGGAGGCCAGCTCTCTGAGCAGTGCTGGCCCAAAAACTTATTTAAGGTTGCCCATTGCTCCTCCTCGTCCACTTCTTTTGACCTTCATCTTCGAAATTTGCCTTCGCACAGAGCCACAAACTCGAATACCACCACCGCAACTTCCAACTGCAGCTTCATTGCTTTTCTTTCCCTCAAGCCCGCACGTAATTACCATCGTTCAGCTTCACCATGAGTACCAGCAACAACAACAACCCACAAGCTGCCGGTCGTCGACCTCCCGTCATCCGACTCACAGCCGGCCCACCTTCCAATCCTGCTCAAGGACGTGAAGCCAAAGGCAAGAAGACCGTTTCTGCCCCAGCCCCAAATGTCACCCCTAAGCTCGAGAACAATGTCCGAGTCTACAAGCCAGAAGAGTTGACTGACCGCGCGACCGTCGAAGCTGCCATCAATGACCATATCATTCGTGCCCGAGAGCAGTCTGGACTTGAACGCCTGTCTGTTGCTATCAACTACATCAATGGCTCGACCTTCATTGCATTCAACGGTACCGAGTCGCTCGTTCTTACGTCTGATGAGCTCATTGACTTGGTTCTCGCCGACAAGTTCATCGCTGCTCAGCTCTGCGTCGCTCTTGCGCTCACTCCAATTCCTCTCTCTATCGTCATCAACATCAACTCAAATACCACCTTCTCCACCACCAACCGCCTTCAAGCCCCCACCATCGCTGAGTGTGAGGCTACGAAGATTGAAGACCTGAAAAATATTTACTCCTCCTTCCACTTCAAGCAGCTTTCCAGCGAGGTTCGCAAGATGATCTATCTTTCCTCCGACGTCTTCGCCCTTGGCCATGATGGTCAAATTCCTCCCTTCTTCCTTGTTGCCTTGTGCGACAGCTTTCTCCAAGAAGAAGCTAAGGCTGCCTATAAGGAGATCAACTTCCAAGTTACCCTCGTCAATGAGAAGAGCTTCAACAAGATGAGTATCTACAAGATTCGGTTTCTTCGCCACCTGTACTGCCAATGGGGTGATCTGTAAGTTTCCTTCTTCTCTTTCCTTCTTTTCCTAATCTGCAAGCAAGAACATAGCTAATATACAATCTACAGCGGCAAGGACGAGTACAAGCCCCGCTTTCTCCAACTGAGAGGAAACAGATGCCAAATGAGCAATAACCTCCGCACTCTCACCATGGATTTCTCCAGCCCCCACACTGAGCCAAGCTCTCTCTCGCTTATGTGTAATATCGCTCGAGCCTCGAACGCCGGTGTCGTCCGTCTCACCATTCGCCTCCAGTCTTTCGCTTCACTTGAGTCTCGGAGAATCTACCGCTGCGGTGAGGACAAAAAGGCACCATGGCTCCGTCTTTGTCTTATTGAGCAAGCCAACGAGTGGATCCGCTCTCCTGGCCGCTTGATCTCCGTCAATACTACTGACTGCATGGAGGAGTGGTTCTGGGAGCGTGCTGATGGCAATCCCTTGGATGTCAGTCGTTACGGCAAAGCTCACCTCAAGACACCTTCTGTTAAGTGTAACATGGCTTTGGAGAACCGCATCTTGGGCCGTACTCTTGGTCTATAAGCCTCGAGCCGCCACTTACTCTCTTCCTCGAAAACTTCGTAAACTTCGAATAACTCGAATAACTCGAATACCTCGAATACCTCGAATACATATGGCACGGCATGAATCCATGGTTTGCCTATGATTTTCGGTGAAGGGATACTCAGTGGTGTGCTTTTTTCTTTCTCATTTTCCCTCGAAGAATAGGAATGGTTGGCGAGGTATTTGACTCTTCGTTAAGTTACAATCATTCTAATCTTGTGGTTGCTCGGCTGGATCTCTACAGAAAAGAAGAGAACTGCACTTGTGTTCTATCCCCCCTTTGTACTTCCTTTTCGAGTTTGTTGAGCTTGTGGTTGAAGATCATGGAGTTGAGAAGGGTTATGATCTTGTCTTCCACCTGCGCTTTGTAATTCCTTTTCGAGTTTGTTGAACTTGTGGTTGGAGATCAACTAGAGGAAAGGATAGATGCATTTGTTGTCTTCTCCCTCAGAGAATAGAGACTGCAAAGAATGAAAATGTAATGAAAACAACCCCCTAATCTTCTTCCTTCTACTTCGAGTTTAATTGTGAGATGATTTTTCTGAGGTTCTTCGACGTGAAAGGTTGAGGTCCAGGGTCCTTTTGTTTGGTTGGTCTTTGTTCTTTCCTCCTTTGACCCTCCTGCCTTTGAACTTTCCCGCGAGGTTCTCCATTGTTTCTTCTACGTTTCTCAAGCCACCAGGAAGTTCATCCCTTTTCTACGGGCAGCTTACTACATGATGAGGAGCTTGACCTCGGCTTGGCTACTATGGTATTGTTCAATTTGACTAGATTCCTAACAGTGGCATAGCATAGAAGCGTCCTGCTTTGCGAGGAAACGCGTATGTCCTGCTTGTCGAAGAAACTCCTATGACTGCTAAGAAGTCTCCAATGCCTCTCTGCTTAAGTTTCAACAAGCTTCTGATGCTGATCACAGTATGCTTTGGCGCCTTCTCGATGAACTTAACCTTCCATCGACACAGGCCAGATCTTGTGTGGTGTAAGCAAGGGTATCTTATTCTTTCTCGGGGTTTCCATCTAGCACAATACATCTATCCATCCTCATCATCAATCTCCTCCATTGCAACATTTCTTGGCCCTTTCTGTGATGCATATAACTCCTCCCTACCAGTACCAGCAATCTCCCCAGTTGTAGCTTTTGTGCCCATATACCCGGCTTTCTCAAGAGCATCAGCCTCCTCAGGCTCGACTAGCCCTCCAACTCCCTTGGCCTTATCCAGTTTCGATCTAACAGCCGCAGGTACAAAGGCCGTAGCCTCCTTTCTCAAGTCCCTGATCACAGGTTTGGCCTCATACGTCGTCTTTGCCTCAACCACGACTCTCTGCCTCTCCTGCCCTGCCCCAGCACCACCATCCGCATAGCCCACTTTCCTCTCATTCGCTCCTAATGGTGTGTTATTCGCATTTGTACCTCCAGCTCCTCTTCCGCCTTTCGCAGCGTCTGAGCCTGGATACTGTGCCGCGATCCGCTCGCGACGTCTCTGGTACCATCTGTCGAGGACATCTTTCGGTATAGGCGGCGGTGTGTCGCGCGGCATAGGAATACTCTTCACATCCTCCGGAACATCACTCTCCTCACTACTCTCTCCATCATCCCTCCTCCTCTTACCTAGCACACCCGTCCCTCCCCTACCTCCCCTCATCCCTCCTCTACCACCTATCTCGCCCCTAGCCCTCCGCTCCCCAGAACCAAATTTCGGCGCAGCATCTCCCAATGCCTCTCTAGCTTTCTTGACGGCTTTTAAATCGCGCTCTAGTCCTTCGAGAACGGACTTCTCGTGGGAGGTAAGGGTGCCGGCCGTCTCAAGGGCTTTCAAGTCCGCGAGCTCTTTTTCGAGGTGGGCTGGGTTGCGCTTGGCGAGCTTTTCGTTGCGGCGATTTTGGGCTTCGGCTTTGCCTGTAGGATTCTGTTAGTAAGTATATACTTGGAGCTCTGGTATGGACTGCAATTGGAACTGGGATAGAGAGAGGATGAGGGCAGGTGGGGCCATCGGGTTGTTTTGTACGGCGGTACCTTTCTTTATGGCCTTTGCTTTCTCAACTTTGCGCTGAGCTTGCGCTGGGTTGACGGACTTCTCTTTCGGCATTTAGAGGGTATGAGGTATCAGTACATGTAGAACTGAGGGATGTCGCTGGTCGCATTCTCTGAAATTTGAGGTTGAGCTTTACTATTCTGCCCCAGACATCCAAGCTGGAAACGGTCACCGCCTCAATCACGTGGTCAATTTTGACATTTGTGAACCAGTTTCGTTTGGGATTCTGAAGTTCTATTACAATTTATGTGATGGTTTGTACTCCAATAGATCGTCCATGAGACTCCCTCTCCTGTAGACAGCCATGTGCCAGGTCATTGATGACCGTAAACATCAACTGCCAGCAATCCGACCCCCTCGCGTCGATCCCAGTAATCCTTCCCATACACCTCTCGTTCCAAGCTCCAAACCACCAATGATCCCGGCACATCGCTCCTTGATTCAAGCAATTCAATCTTGGTACTTTGCATGCCTTCTTCCCCGGCAGGATGGACTTGACCCAAGGCTTGAAAGCACATTGAAACAACGACACATTGCCAATGCCATCAGGGACTTCCTCCGTACAGCCTGATATCTGCAACTCCTTCAAGCTCTCAAACTTGATGAGCTCCATCCCAGTGTTGAGACGAACACCAGAATCTAACATCATGACCTTGATGCGTCGGCAGTCCTCCCTTAATGCAAGTGCATGCTTGGCTGGCCGCCGTCCAAAGGTCTTCCATCTGAAATATATAGTGTCGAGGTCGAAGTTGATGTATACTGGGGTAGCTGAGTTGGAAGTATTGAAAGCAGCCTGATACAGCTTCTTACCCTCAGCCCTCGCCTCTCTCGAGACCTGCAAGATAGCCGGGATATCTGGCGACAGACATTGGCGACGCGGTCTCGACCACTCGATACGCACGATTCTCTTCTCCACAGTCAACGACCATATCTTCAAGCGGAGTTCGACCGGTAGTCTCTGGAATGGCGCAAACGTAAATGACGCAGATGGAGATACTGGAGCTGAACTTGGAGCTTGAGTTTGAGCTGATTCCATGATGTGATTCGGAATGAGAATGATAGTGCCCAGCTAACGATGTTACTCAAGATTTGCTTTTCGGAGACGCCGTGGACCCATTTTCGGGGAGAGCGGTGCTTACATGGGATGCTCGGAGTGATATGAATCGTCCCTACTGAGTCCACAGTCTCATATCGGGGAATTTGTTAGAAGCGGTAGCTAAATTCAGACTTATGGCTTCGTCGGCGATTTCTAGTGTCGCTGTTGTACGTCCGTAGCTTTGCCCTCGAACAGCATAAGTTTGAGGCTTCTCGCAGGATGCGGTCCATCCCGTCGAGCCGAGAATCTCATTGGTGACGAATCCGAATTATAGAGCGGGCAGGACGCGTTCATCAGCTATGGTCCTGTTGAACAGAGGGTACGTCCGTATCATACGGACAGCATGTATCGGCGAGTTTTCCGTGAGTGTGGAACATGGGGCAATGCTCTCTGCTGCTGACCCTTCAATTCCTGCATCAATGACCGAGACGGACTTACTTTCTATTCTGTCCCGAATAAATATACCTTTACGTCCGTACTCCTTCACTTGAAGTCGTACCGACCCAAGATTCTTCACGGTTGTGATGTATAATGCGAGGTGACGTTGGGTATTGATGTCGCCAAAAGGCTTGGCGGGGACCGTGCTGACGATCTCGGCGGAATGTTGCCCCTCCTCTTGCGTACGAGACGGATAGTCGTCGGCGCTCTTCGTAGATTTCAGGTCCTTCATATCTTCTTCTGGATTGTTCAAAATAATTGAAATTTTACAGCATATATACCTAATCAGAATCCTTGAGCTCAAACAATATATTTATGTGCTCCATAGATGAGATCCACCGTATGATGAACTAGGAACTTTTCCGGTAATGCTGGATTATACGCTTCCTGGCCCTTGACCGCGAAGACACGCTCGCAGAATGAATCAAGAGGCATGAGAGCAAAGGTATTGGGCCCTCTTGAATTCATCGAAGTTTCACAGCGTCCTTGAGGCTGGCCACAGGATAAAGCTTGCGCTGAAGGCTCTCACGAGCTTCATCGCCGCTTTATTGCATTCCACATCAGAAGCTTGCGACCGAGATCTGCTTCATTTCCCCCGAAATCCGGTCTATCTTCCCTTCTCTTCTCTACCACTATTCCGATTTGCTTTCCCTCACTTTCCCTCATGTTTTGTTATGATCGCTTAATGCCTCCACAAATTTACCGAAGCCAGGCCAGCTTCTTAGTGCGAAATGTACCCCGCCATCAAACCACTCCATCAACAGTTTATCTTCAAAATGCCAGAACCACCATGCTAAACACCCAACAAGTGACTGTCACAATGGACTCCTTCCAATTATTCCCCCTCCTTCCAACCGAGCTCCGCCTAAAAATCTGGGAATTTGCAATCCCACAAAACAAAGCCCTCCTCCCCCGCACCTACACAGCAGATAGCTGCCGCACCGCATGTCGCGAATCCCGCTCCGTCCACACCAAGACCTTCGTACCCTTCTTCTCTGCATCTGCGAGGTCCCTCTTCACACATCCCATCTCTATATACGGAAATCCTGCACTCGATGACACATTATACCTAGATGACATCAACACCCTGACTGCCGATTTCAGCGATTGGATTATACCGGAACGGAGGGGAGGAATCACACATCTCGCTGTGCAGGATGAAATGTGGAAGATGAAATATGCGAGGCGGGGAGGCGCGGTGTTGGAAGCAGGTGGAGATTTGAGGTTCATGATATTTCATCCTGGTGCTGGGCTGTGCGGGTTGGATGTTTTGACGCTGGTGTTGACGGGTGCGGTGTTGGTTGGGGGAGGGAATCATGGAATGGGGAGGGATAGGGACAGGAGGCGTGCGGATGACAGGAGGTTGATGGAGTGTGAGGAGGTTTTCTTGGAGGATAAGAAAATTGGTGGGGATGTAAGGGATGTATTGAAGACATTGGGAAGGTTGAATGGTATGAAGCTTAATCAAGGGTGGAGGGAGCCGGAGTTGAGGTTTGCGAGGATCGTGGTGGACTAGCGATCGAGATGACTGGTTATTACTGGCCAGCAAGAGATGCACAAGTATGGTGTTTGGTATTTCGTGTCCCCAAGCGTCAAGTGTATACGATTCTATGTTATGAGGGCGTTGCTTTGATTTTCAGTAAGATATACATAGAGAAACAAGCGAACATGGAAAGAGGTGAGCGTTTGGTAATGCGACCCATTATCTCATTTGTAAATTTATGAATTGTAGCCCGCTTTGAGCCTGTTTATAGATCTTTCCATCATCTTCTGTTTAGACAGAGCGTTTCGACCAACCACAGTGGACGTTTTTCCTTGCTTCATTCAAGCGCTCTCCACATGCTTAGTAGGATGCATTCCCTCCTTCCCACTAGTATCAATATCCTCCAACTGTTCCGTCGCCAATGCATCTCCAAACAGCTCCGCAATCTCCTCTAGACTTTTCCCCTTGGTCTCAGGCAAGAAAAAGTAATATATCAAGCCTGCAGCAAAATTTGAAGCGATGAATAAGGAGTAGTACCTCCAATGAACGTGTTCGATGGCGATCGGAGTAATCTGGGCAAGAACAATTGCAACGACGGCTTTCGAGAAGACGGCCAGGCCGAGTCCTTTGGATCGGAGGAAGAATGGAAACAATTCTACAGGCACAACCCAAACCATAGCGTTGAAGAATAGGGCATAGCCGAAGGAGTAGATGAAGATGAAGGCGATTGCTGCTCGAGGTCCAGATTGATCGGTTGTTCCGGCTCCAAATTCAGCGGAAAGTGCCATGATAATACTGATCATGACGCAAAGAAAGCCAGATCCAATCCCTGCTGGATGTTAGCCAACGGAATGTTTATTGTCTTGAAGTTGGTAGGACTTACAGAGTGTTCGAGTCCGCATCCACTTATCTGCTACGAATGCCAGATACGCAATCTGCCCAAAAACTCCCATGAAACCGTAGATGCCAGAAATGAGAAGTCCTGTGCGGCCAGTATATCCAACAGCAGCGTAGAAAATGCTCTGGTAATTTTGTATGACGGTAGACCCACTGAGCTGGCCCATCATGAGAATGAAACAAGCAGTAGCAGTGCGGCGGAAGTATTGCCTAGAGAAGAGCTTGCAAATTGAAGAAACTAATCCGGTATTCCGTCCCTCGTTTTCGAGGATGATCTGGTCGTGAATCTGGGTGAATTCTTGTGCCAGAAAATCTTCTGTCTGTTCTCCGTGGAGGCGAATCATGACTGTCTATATTAGCGATCATCCATCTCACGGCACTGGGGCATACTCCTTACCTGCTTTGGCTTCATCGTACCTTTCCTTTCCAACCAGCCAACGAGGAGTATACGGAATGAAGAAGCAACCGATGGAAAGTAGAATAGCTCCGGGCATCTGCATAGCGAGAGGGATCCTCCATTGAGCATTGCCAGAAGCATAGCCACCTGCATAGCCTATCCAATTCGCAACCATGAAGCCTATGGAGATCATCATGCCTTGTAGACCAACGATGAAGCCTCTATTCTTGGGAGGAGAAACTTCAGCGATATAGACTGGTACGACAGCAAGGATCATGCCACATGCGAGACCAGCAAAGAATCTGCCGGCGATCATCATGCCGACATTCTGCGCCGCCGTTTGTAAAGCTGCTCCAAAGGTAGCTGGACTTATCAGTGACTTTCAAAAGGTTGGATATTGAGCCTTGTTCTTACCCATCATGCCTGCGGCGCATATGGTCCATCTTCGACTGAACCTATCTGCGCTATACCCGGTGATAAAGGTACCCATAGCTTGGCCAGCGTTGTAAAGCGAGACAATCGCGCCTAAACTTCGTCAAAATTAACCCATCTTTGTCAAAGGTCCCGAAAAAGGCTTACCTGTCAATGATGCATTTTTGGCCGATGGGCCATACATGTAGACAGCAAATGTTTTGTGTCCGAGTGTTGTTGCTATGATGCCTTCAAGGAGTTAACGACAAGCTTCCGAGGAACAGGAACGAACCTAAGTAGGAGACTTACCAGAGTCAACCCCGAACACAAAACCTCCAGTAGCTACCACAAGGGCAATAAGGAGAACGTATGAATTCATGATCGCGGTATTGTAGTGGTGCTCGATATCTCTGTTCTTATGTGATGTCTTCAGGTCTCAGGAGGGGAATGCTCCTCCTTATATCTTCATCAACCATACAGTGCACGGTTCAGGACGAGGAGAGTGACTGCACACTGCGAGCGCCACACGTCGTGAGTTGACCCGAGGACGAGGAATCGAGCCACCATCATTGAACACCTGAATGTGTGATGTCGTGAAGTGAGAATTTGATCCTGGGGAAGCGTCGGGGTCTGGAGGTTGTTTTCGCCTTGGCGGCGGGGAAGACTAGGGGGTGGCCTGCGGAGATCTTGCGGTGTGATAGGCTGGTTCGCCGCATTGCGGACTTTGTCGTCTCAGGGGTTCGCTCGCTACCGAAGCTGGGATGTGGAGAGGGACTCAACACTGCTTGGCATGATGAAAACTTGTCGAGTCATGTTGTCAGGTCTTTTGCAACACCCGTGTCATTCATCTCCATCTCTACTGCATGACAAAGCCATTGTCAGATCACAGCATTACCTCCTACTAGGTTTCATGCGGAACTCAATGTTTTTGTGTAAATCCAGCTAAATTTGATGACGCTGATCTAGATTACAGTATTATGAAATCGTGGCGTCTGCCTCCTTTCACGCTATCAACCCATTGGTAACCGTCAGAGAACGAGCTCTTCACATTGTTCCCATTCATTGAGACAGCCCTTCCTGCTCCATTAGGAGCTCTCACTCTTCCAATCGTTCCCTCCGGAGTGTCCACCCAGCAAGTAAAAACGATACCACCGTTCTTCCTCTCCTTCTTCCATCCAGCCGAATACTTTCCATAGACGCCTGTAAAGCCACCTTCGCAATATTCCAAATCTCCAGGCGATGGTCTGAACTCCCACGCAGTACCTCCAGCTTCTATGATGTTGAGACCAAGCAGTTCGAAAGTCATCACCAAAACTGGTCCCGTGGAAAATGGATGACAGTGAGAGATGTAGCTAGGCTTGTCTTTGTAAAAGGGATACGTGAGCTGGCCATCTCCTCCCCATGCCTCTAAGATCGTGCTGCCGGTACTGGCCGGGTTGTTAAGCATCCATCCCCAAGCGGTACGGATCATTTGGAGAGCATCATTCATCTTGTTGGCACGCATAAGAGCCTGTAATTCGAATCCTGATATGAACGGCGACACGGGCCCCGAGCATTCGGGATTGATTGGGCCATATGGACCCCATCTCTTCTTCAGGTTTGTCGTGATGGTCGCAGCTCGATCAAGATCCGCAACACCGAACCAACAAGCCAACGAGTTTCCATCCTGTGGATGCAGATCTGGCGAGTTCAAGTTGTCGATGTAAAGTCCCTTGGCAGGGTCCCAGAACTTTTCCACGTTTGGTTTGAGTGTCTCAGCCAGTACTAGCCACTCTCTGGCAATACCCGAATTGCCCAGTAGTTGAGCTAGAGGTGCCAGGTTGACCAGGGTTTCATGGAAGAGAATGTTACAAGAGAGGTTGTATCCTTTGACTGACACACGCCCCCAATCCAGTACTCCTGCACAGTAGTAAAGTCCCTCTTCAGACCGAAACTAACATGGTCAGCAAGGGAGAGGAAGATAAAGAGGTGTAAACAGACCCTTGAAGTTGCTAGCTCCATTCCCAACATGATTTTACTCCATTTGCTCTTCAGCCAGGTCAAATCACCTGTCAAATGGTAAAAATGTCGGGAAACAAGCATTGTCCAAAGATGATAAGAATCCGACATATATGGCCACTCTTCTGATTTTGCCAGTTCGCTGACGCTGTCGTGACAAATCGGAGGTCCTGCCCAAGGAAATTGGCCCTCTTTACTCTGGACATCGAAGAGCGTGTCCAATGCATTACGCATGGATATGGAGTCTCCGATAGTCACAAACTGTGACCAAAGAACGATGGCCAAATCTCCAGCCCACACTGTTCGGTCTCTTCGAGGAGCATCAGTGATGACTGTCTCGCCAGACGTGCAGCAGACAGCGTTGGTTAACCAGCCAGAGTCGAGGTCGCACCGACGCGACTGGTCCTTGGCTAACGTGGAAAGCTGGTTGGTATATGCCGATGCATACCATAGGCGGTTGAGTAGTTCGTCGTTGCAGTAAAAATACGACGGATATGCCTTGAGGTTGTTCCAATGAGGCATGGATGTGAAATGTGCCGAAACTTCTTTGATATCCAGAATTGCATCAGTAGTCTTTGTAAAAATGGTGAGATATCGGTAGCCGCCCCTCTGCTTCTCCAAAGGGACAGTGTACGTTTCATTCGGCCCAATCTGGAATTCCAAATGCCCATCGGACACGGAAGGTCGTAAAGAAGATGCATCGTCACTGTCAAAACCAACCCACTGCGAGCTTTCAGCGTACGAAAGGGCAGCCGTTTGATGAGTTGATGCTGGTCCACTGCGGATTGTCACTGGGCCACAAACTTCTTTGCCAAAGTCGAGCGTCATCGAAGAGTACAGGTCGCCCGGGACATGACCGTTCGTTGTTGGTAAAGCACAGATGACTGTGCTTTGAAAGTCCAACAGGTTTGCCTCGTTTTCAACATGACCAGTTGTACGGAATATGCGAACGGGGTACTGTGTCCGCGATTCTGGTGAGAAATTGTATCGATCCCAGGGGCCAGCGAAAGCTGGTTGAACGCCTTCGGTTGATCTTGACGGTCTCCTGATGAATGCTTCCCCCATCATAATGATTTTCTTTCCTCCTTTGGTCGCAAGTTATCAAGGCTGATCAAGAAAATGGGAGCCCGATCCAAGTACAGCTTTGCATACTAGCTCCTCTCAGAGAGGTCGGTATCTCCTGCACCGAGTGTGCCACTTGCGTCCACCTTAATAAATAATTTCTCCATTGTCTTCTCCACTTACTACTTGGCTCGATGAAAAAGTGATTGAACATCTGTATTCCGCGCCCGAATAATGTCTCGGATCTGAGGTTTTGGTGAAGGAGTGGGGGATAACGCCACAACGTAGCACCAGGTAGGGGCGGGGTTGGGGAAATGCCAAGTCTACGGAGGTACAAGCAATAAGTTTAGGCTCACCGCTTTCATTCTGCCTATACAAAATCCGACTGGCAGAAACGGGCGGTGAGCCTAAACTTTTCCCCTACACCACCATAAGCCCCGGATGCGGGGACCAGCCCAATCAGACTCATATTTCCCCGCCGTTACAACTCAGTCTCCATCTTCACTTTCCAACAGGAGACTTCGACATGTCAGAGAAGCGTGGAAGGTCAAATGCTTGCCGAAATTGCCGGTAAGAAACCCTTTTTGTCGAGTTTGTTAAGACAAAGATCGCTGACCCCTCCTCTAGGTTGCGGAAACGGAAATGCCTCCCGATTCCAGGCGATGATTCAGGATGCTGCCAGCTCTGCAGAGACCAAACTTTGCCTTGCAGCTTGACAGTAACCAGTAGCAAGAATCGTCCAATAGTTCCAGCGAACAACAATACTTCTCCTGTGAAATCGGAAGTCATTGCCTCACCGAAACATCTATCAAACGATCCAGGCTCACTCTTACCTCCCAAGCCTGTTCTGAATGAACTGGTGGACCTTTATTTTCGACTGATTCACGATGGACCTCATACACTTTTCCATGAACCAACCTTTGTTTCCAATCTGGCCTCACATGCGGTCCCGGCAAGCCTAGTGTTCGCCGTCATAGCCCTTTCAGCAAGGTGAGAATACCTCTAATCGCCAAAAACTGAGGCTTATGTTTAGATTTTCGACGAACGAGTATTTCCGAAATGATGCCCAAGGTTATGCTCGAGCATACGCAGCTGCTTCATTAGAGCTTCTCCAGTATGAGATGATAAAGCCCAGTTTGGAAACAGTCCAGGGCTATATCCTCATCTCGCAGCATCTAGGAGGAGAAGGTGACGCGAAAGCGAAGCACATCTGTACTGGCCTGGCAAGACTTCATTGCCAGTCGCTTCGTCTGTGGGAAACCGAAGGCTTGGGTCTCCTCGATCAAGAGCTGCGCAGACGTACATACCTCTCTGTGGTTATTACTGGGAAATGGAGCTCTGCAGATATGTCTGTGGCCCCAGCTCGAGCCGAATACCCGCCAGAGAACCTCCTCCTACTCGACGAGGAAGATTTTCTTGCACTTCGTTTGAAATTACCTCGACACGGTATTTGGACCCAAATGGCGAAGACAATAGACCTCTTTCGAGAGATCCTAGATGTCATCATTCGTTTAGGAACTGGAAGAACGCTCGCTACTCAAATGGATGAGGTTAACAGGCTCGCCAATCGATTAGACAGATGGGAGTATGAACTGCCGCCTGTATTGAAGTATAGCTCTGAGAATTTTGAATATTTCAGAAGGGTGGGGTTCGGGAAGACGTTTCTTGCCATGCATATCGGATATCATCATTACAGACAGCTCCTGTACTTCCCATTCCTGGACCCGAGGAATGATGACCGCTTGGTGTTTGAGTGCAAGAAGCATGCGATGATGGTATCTGAGATTGCATCAAAAGGTGGTCAACTGGTCTACTATATCATTGGACACATCTTAGTAGTCAGCAGCAGTGTTCATCTTCATACATTGCTGCTCGGTGGCGGTGATGTGGATAGCGCGAGGTTGTGCCTCTTGTCAAACTTTGACATTCTCATGAAGCTGAAGCGGTACTGGCCAGTAATTGATTCTGCGGTAAAGAGCTCTCTAACGTGATCCAAGAACTAGCTGACAATCAAATAGGTTGGCCGTCTTCGGACATTTCAAAATCATTGCCAGCTGAGTCCACTCAGCTCTTTCTTGCTCGATGACTGGATGTGGAAGTTCTTGATGGAGCAATCTGCTGTTCTCGGCGAGGAGAGAGTGTCGAAGAATACTGATCGGGAACCATTGGTAAACGACGAGGAAATGAGCAATGATGCTTTGGTCGAGAGCGCGCTGTCATGGTTATTAGATTGATGAATGGTGCTGGGTGCCTGGTCCAGGGAGTAATCCTGACTTGCCAACCTGGCATGTGAAGGGAGCATTGAAAGTAAGCGGTGCCTAGAGATACCAGATAGTGTGCTTCTGATCAGCGAACAGAATCCTGTCTCGGTCCAGACTCAACACAGTATCCTGAGTGATCAAGATTGTCGTGACAATTGACCGAGGAGCTGTCAATTATTACTACACAGATGAGGGCCTAAAGTCTAGAGTTCGTGACGCCGAGGTGTCGGAATTTAGCGCCCGGCCACTAAACTTTAGCCCTTCCGCCTGTAACCTTATTCTCGCCCCTGCAACCCCTCTGCCCTTTCAAGCACTTTCAACAATAAACACATCTGAAGAATCATTGCAACGGCATACGGTTCCCATTCCTAAAATGCCGATTCGATCGCGGACGGCTCGCCTAGCCGCAACCTTCCACTCCTTCTCCTTCCTTCCACCTGAGCTCCGAATACACATATGGGAACATGCCATCTCGCAGAGACCTTCTCTCCTCCCTCGCGCTCCAATACCGTCTCGAGCCCTCCTCACCACATGCCGAGAGTCTCGCTCTGTCTTCCTCTCAATATTTACACTATGTTTCCACCCAGTTATGCACCAAGTCATGCATCTGATCAAGTGGCCGGTTTCGCTCTACGGTAACCTCAAACGAGACATCCTCTACATCGATCCCGAGATGGACGACCTTGCGGTCTTCGATCGAGAGCTTGATGAGTGGTTGACACCAGTCGCAAGAGGAAGGAATGGAATCAAGCACGCGGCTATAGAAAAAGAATATTGGAGAGAGCTTGATCCAGCAAACGAATCGAGCATGTTTGACAACGAGCAAGATCAGAGGTTGAAACTCGCTGGACTGGAAGGGTTGTTAAAGATGACACTGGTGCTCAACGACTATGATGTAGTGGATCTATTTGAAGACCCACCGGCTCTTGATGAGAGAATCTTGTTGGAGTATTCAGATAAAGTTGTAGAACTGGAGGACTCAAAGGTGTTCCATGATATCGCCCAGAATATGCCAGGGCGAGTCTTGCCAGAGATAAATATAGGCAGGATTATCTACGACTGAACGCACCTGTAGGATGGCCGTTATGTTGTCTCAAGTATCCTCTTGTAGGCCTCTTTCCTGTGCTATTCTAGAGTAGCGATGCTCCGGACTTTGCAGGACTTGCGGCCGTCTTACTACCCCGCCCCCTCTATTATGCACAGACAAAGACCATCAGGACTGGGCGAATAAGTCCAGGAAGCGCACGTCTACGGCAAGGATGCTATGGCCTATCAGGCAGTGGTTCTAATTTCGAACCTGGTCTGCGTGATTTCCCATAAATACCCCTTTTCAACTCTGACACACAGCAACAGATCTCACCCACTTTCCGTCCCCTCGGTGCATGGCCGTCTCTTCAAAATACAATTCGCTCAAAAGCATCCCAGAAGTCCAACATGGCCACTTTCACCCTCTTTCCTCTCCTTGCCGGCGAGCTTCAGCTTCGAATTTGGGAGCTGTCGATTTCAGACAAACCAGCTTTACTCCCTCGCCGACCCATGGGCGCTCTTGCAGCCTCTCGAGACTCTCGAACCACCTATCTCAAAGTCTACACCCGCTTCTTCAAAAACATCGCACACTCCCTCTTCGAATACCCCATATCTCTCTATGCCAATGTAGCTGTCGACTCTACACTCTTCTTAGACAACGAGTCTATACTTCTCAAAAACTTCGAGGATTGGATCGAGCCGGGTTTCAAGAATACCATCAAGCACTTGGCAGTTGAAGACACTTTCTGGCGACAACCGGCACCAAGACCAGAGCTGCTTTCGAATGATTTGCGCTTCAAGATCTTTCATCCTAATACCGGTGTCGAAGGCATGACTGTGGTCAATGTTGTCTTGACGAGCACCGACTATCCGGCAAATAATGAGGAGCAGACACAGGATGTTGGAGGGAAGGGACAGGACTTGAATGATAGAAGACTGGCTATTTGCGATGCGACATATCCCGAAGATTCTCTCGTCTTGGAAAGTGTGAGAGATCTTTACGGGACGCTGAATGAGTTACATCAGGCGGGGTACTTCGAGGGCTGGGTTGAGCCTGAGGTGAGGATGACGAGGATTGTACAAGATTGAGGATTCTAGCTTTCATTACTCCGATCAAATCCATGGCTATTTCCGAGTATAAAGAGAAACTATTCTTGACAGCTCCTCATTGAAATGTTGGGGGTATCGTGCCGGTCCAGGGCTTTTGGCGGGGTAAATAGTGTACATCGCGGGGTCGTTCCAGCGCCACAGTGGCGCTGGAAGAGAGGCTGATGCCTCTAATTTCAGGGGCTGGCCACTGCTTCGAATATCCCATGTTAGTTTCGCTCCAAAGTCGTCAACGTCTTTCAACACTTCTCACAATACCCCAAAGCGCCTACCTATTTTCAATCTGCATCTCCTCCTCTCAAGAGCTTGACCCTACTTTCCTTCCTGCCTGCAGAGCTTCGCTTCAAGATCTTGGCATTGTCCATCCCACAAACTCCAGCGATCCTACCATGCGAACCCACCAATGCCTTCACCGCGTGCCGGGAGTCTGAAGCTGTGTAATTTTTAATATTTACTCATTATGTTTTCTGCCAACCACGCATCGTCTTGTGGAGCAATCTACCTCGTTGCATGCATATGCAAGCTCGGCACGCTTTGCGTAGGTTGTTTTGCTGCCCGCATGCGTCACCGCATGGGACTTGGATCAGTGGCTATTACCCGATACGTTCGAGAGATTAGAGCAGAAATTTTGGGCACGTCTTCTGGCTGGTCAGTGATGTGAATATAATACTAGGTGCAAAGGAGAATGCGAGAATTCAGTGTGTACCCGTAGGTGGATGGTCTACACGTAGAAGCAATACATGTATGTACCATCACTTGGAAGACAGATTCGATTGCTAATAAAATAGTTGTGTTTCTTACATGGCCACTCCGGCCACCATTTGTTTGTTTGATCAAATGCAATTCCCTGATCCATCACGCTTCTCCTGTACCATGTTTTTCGGCAGGCTATTTTCCGATTAGTCGTGGCGAAGTGCTTTCTGTCCTATCTGGGTGCTCAACTTAGATTATTGCCATTTCTATTTAATCGTGTTAGGATATTTCGAATGACAGAACATTATAGTGTAACTATTATACATTGAGTTAGGGGTAAGTGGAATGTCTACTGAATGAGCGCCTTCAAAATGCTAAGCGAGACACATTTTCTATGCAGCAACTACTGCTTCCCTTCTTGCAGACTCCCAGCTTTCGGCTCCCCAGCATCTAATTTTGGCTTCACATCCTCAAGCTTCACATTCTCCACATCCTCCTGAGCCTTCTTCGCCTTCAAATTCGTCCACCCAAGACCAAAACTCGCACCAAACGCCACGACCGTAGCTCCAGCACCCAGGTAAAACACCTTGTTCAACGCATCATTATACGCCAACACCACGCCCCTCACCTGCTCCTTCGTGATCACGGTTCTAAACGCCGAAGCCCCAACAGCATACACGGTCTCGGGGTCGACCTCCGGTGCATAATGCTTCAAAGCTGGCTTCAACGCATTCGAGAAGATGGTCTGTGCGAATGATACGAAGAGAGCGCCTCCGAGAATTTGGCAAAACATGAGGAACGAGTTGGCAACTGCAAGTCTGGACTTTGGGATTACGGCTTGAACTGCCGTGAGAGGCTGTTGCATGGTCAAGCCTCGAGAGAACCCCGCTATAATTTGATAGCCAATCCACATTCCAGCATTCGATGTTGGTGTAAATGTGCTGAACAGGCCGCAGGAGATCGACGTCAGAGCTGTGCCGGCGATGGCAAACGGAGTGTAGTAGCCCAGTCTTGAAGCTGCAAAGGATTGTCAGTCAAGTTGAAATTGTCCAGAGAGAGATTCCTTACTCAAAGCGCCAGTCATGATCGAGCCGATGATTTGGGAACCAACAGAAGGCAAGTAATATACTCCACCCATCGTCGGACTTGCGTCCTTGACGACTTGGAACCAAAGCGGAATGTAATAAGTGACTACCATGCCCGAGCCTTGTGACAGAGTCATGGTGAGACACGCGCAGATGACGACCCGATTCTTGAGCAGGAAGAATGGGATCATGGCCGTATCTCCGCGACGCCCTTCCCAGACGAAGAATATAACGATGGTAACAGCAGATCCACACAGCAATCCGATGACTTTCGCAGAGCCCCAAGCATATGTGACGCCTCCCCATTCCACCGCGAGCAGCAGCATCACGCACCCTGGCGCAAAGATTGTGAAGCCTGTAAGGTCGAGGCGGTCGAGGGTTTGCAATGGTGTTGGTTTGTCGGTGATCACCAATTTGGCATCTGGTACGCGGATGAAGGTAAGTAGAACAGCTGTTATGCCGCCGATCTGGACAATGTTAGCTGCTGCTTCGTTTCGCTTGAGTAGCCTGATGCCTCTTGTCCATAGAGACTCATTTCTATGTGCTGTGTGGGATTGGCAACTTTGAATAAATTGGCTTACTGGCAGATTCATCCAGAAACACCACCTCCATGATGCATGTTGAGATAAAATGCCTCCAATGACTGGGCCAAGAACGAGTCCGATTGAGCCAATTCCCATCATGAAGCCCAAGTAAACTGTTAACATCTGTTAGTAAAAACGACCGCAGCAGGACGAAGATCACGCACGAGGTCTTTTAGCAAGAGGGGCCGAAGAGGCAAGAATGGTAAGCATCCCAACAGTCAGTCCTGAAGACCCAATACCCGAGACTGCTCTGCCAACGATGAACGTGTTTGAATTCTTTGCCAGAGCGCAGATCAATGAGCCTACTTCAAAGATGAAGACACCACCCAGGAAGAGTTTCTAATTGCCCAGCGTAAGTAATTGATTTGGATTTGGTATCTGACATGGGCGAAATATACCTTTGAAGTGTAGTACTGGTAGAGTTTCCCTGAGAGGGGCTGCAGAGCTGCGCTACACATTGTTAGTAAGTACGGGACAGAATCAAGAAAGCTCTAAGGGAACCTTACGAGCAGAGTAAGTATGCCGTTCCATACCACCCGATGTCTTTGATAGAGTCGAAATCATTCGAAATGCTAGGAATTGCCTGTCGAATGTAAGTAAGTATGCAAGTCAAAACCAAGGATTGCAACTTACAGTTACAACAATCGTCATATCAAGCATGACGAGGAACATGACAGCGGTAATACCGAAGAGGACAAGATGCAAACGAATGCCAGTAATGTAGTCTGGGACTTCATCGTCTGGATTGACGGGCAGGGGCGGGACTTCAGGCTCTCCATCGAACAACGGCGCCGTCGATTGGCCTCCAGCGGTGTCGCCCCTCACTGTCACGCCATCATTGTGAACGGCCTCCTTTTCAAGAGTGACAGACGAAGTATTTCCAGAGACAGTAGCCATGACAATGAACACGCAAAGCGAGAAAGTGCTGCTTGCCACTTTGTTCGACATCTTCCCGTCTTGTTATATACCAAAGCTTCGGTGGCTGCATGGACACCAGATCCCGCCTCCGACGGAGAAGCTTAACTCCATGCTCTAAACGCGGCTCCATAAGATAAACAACCTAAATACAACCTGTCGACCAATCAATTGAGGTAGTCGAGTGGATTTGCAGGGCTGGTGGGTGGTTGTTGTGTCAGGGAAAGGGAAGCGGACCGAACGGGCTTTCATTTCTGCTTGTCCGATCCGCCGGGTCTCGATTGGGGATACGACATAAGAGGAGATGGGGTCTTCTGCACCGTTGCCTGGAACTCTTCATTGCCTCCCAATGCTTTACGAGATGATTATCCCGATCAAATATGCATTCTTACTTCGCCCGTCAAGTTGTCTTGGGAAAGTTCACTCGTCCCTGCTTGGAAACCTGGACGATTATTTTGACATCCGTTCTTTTGATCACCAGGTATGTCATGGTATTTCTCTGACTTGTACGCAAATTTCCTTGCTCAAGGAAGTCTACATATATCAAAAAATGTATGTCAGAATGGAGATCATATTCGCCCGAGAGGGTTGCTCGAGACTATTGCAATATAGGTACGCTAAAATTACAGTCCCCCATCAAATCCAGCCCTAGGAAAAGAGACAGTCAGCAATTGCAGCAAGATTGAGAGGATCAACTTTCTCCTAGGAGGTCCCGGAACTTTCAGAAAAGGAAAGGGCCAGTACGTACAGTTCGCATCGTTCATGAAGTCGAAATCATCAAGCATCATGTCGTCCATCCCTCCCAAAGGTACCGCCAGCTCTGGCACAGCATGCTGGCCGCTTTGAGCAGCATCCGCCGCAATCTTGGCTTCATACCACTGCTGAACCATTCTCATCGCCCTAGCACAACCCGTCGGAAACGAACTCGCTCGATCTCTAACAGGCTTCTTCTGCAGACGGTCTATGACCTCGCCAACCTGTTCAAACCTCGAAGCCAGCTCGTTGAAATAGTATGACAGATTTGCCGTCTGTCGAACGTATGAAAGGTCCCAACCTGTTTCTTCGAGCAGAGAGAGTTTGAGGAGTGTTGAGAGTCCACGGCCCATGTGAGAGAGGTCGATCACGCAGAAGGCTTTGTAGGCTGATATCGGCCGGTTGACATAACCGTTAAGTAACTTTTGACTCGAGACTAGACAACCATAAAGCATGTCGATGCGCTGAGAGCTGACATTACCGACTGAGCTGGTCTGGAAGAATGGTTTGTAAATTGCTGGCTCGTATGTGAATACCTCGTCACTGTTGAAGCTCATGAGTATCATTGCTAATAACAACTTGTTAGCATTCTCTAGATCTCTCTCTCGAGAACGAAGGACATAGAGGAGGCAACATACGATCTTGTTGGATTCTCGGTGGGAGTGAATTGAAAAGATTTTCCATTTCTGCCCGCACCATTTTACCGAGCATCCACACGGGAGCTTTGGTGTCGTCAACTTTTCCTTTGTCTGCAAATCTCAGGTAGACCGGTTCTATGATGTTTTGCAGCTTGCAAAGCGATGCGAGGATGATATCCGAGTCATGTTCTGGAGCTGCAAGTAAGACTTCGCAGCAGTGCTCCATGTAGGCGGAGTATCGTAGCCCTTCAAGTTTCTTGAGACAATAGGCGGAACTGCATCGTTAGCATTAATACGGACGGCAATGTTATTGGCACTCACACAGAATTTAGGAAGTAGTAGCAGAGCAGAGCTCTGCGTTCATCGTGTGTCCGCTCGTGCTCTTCCTTCTGCGATTTTGTTCTTGCCATTTCAACATCAGAAATGGGCCCGTCATAATCACGCAATGGTCTCGTTAGCCCCAGGTCGTAGAGTAATGCTAAAGAGAGTTGATGCGTTCCCGTTGACTGCCAGGAAGGAATGACAGGTGAGTAATAATAAGACCTGAGTCCGTCTTTGTCAGCTCTTAAAGCCGCCCTTCGCCGAAATAGCAACTCACCAAGCATTGTACAAGATCATACCTTGCAGCATATCCAGACTCTTCTCGCCCCTGATCAGCATAGCAGCCGCAACCTCCATCATGAACTGCTTGGAAATCTCAATCTGACGAAATCGATCTTCCTGAAAAGCTACCATCATCACCGCTTTGTACGTCCAAGGCTTCTGGCTCCGAAGCAGATCTGCAGACATGTCATTCGGGATGGCGAGAAACGGGAAGCGAGGTTGGAATCGTTCCTTGAAAATTGCGAGAAGAGTGTTTGCGTCCTCCATAGGTGGCACAGAATGCGTTCCTTGTCGGTTTGGAGGGGATATCTGAACTCCGGATTCATTCAGAATTGGTGGGAAAAGCTCGTGTCCACCGACAAAGTCTCTGGCGCAGACTATTCCTGATGAAAGCCATGACTGGCAGCTGCCGGCTTTAGGCTGTAGATCAGCCCAACGACTATCCAGACAAATCAGTCTTCGTCTTGTCTTAACTCCCAAATAGATTCCCCTTGACATTAAAGCCGCTTCGAAGTGCTTACCGGTCGGGGGAGGGGAAACTTTCCGGAAACCCTTCCTCGTGTTCATGTTGTCTTTCATCAGGAGGCGATGGTTCGCTTAGGCCTTGGCTTTCTGGTGGTGTGAGATGCGACGAAGTCCGAATGGACACGCCCTGCGAACTTGAAAGAAGCGACACCAGGCTCTCGATCTTCTGCTCCAGTGCTGCAGTATTCCTGAACTCATACAGTCAACACGCTGTTCAAGATGGTTTCAACCAAAGTGCACTTGGCAAATTCATCAAACCTTATGTGCAACCTTGAAATAATTTGTCCCAAGTCCTGCTTGACCAAAAGACACTGTAGTGGAAAGACTTATACAAGACACTCAAATTGCGAGTACCAGGAGTCTCAAGAGGGCTTGGAGAACTCGGAAAAGATAAGTATGAAAGAGTTCAACTCACGAAGTAGTATTTGGAGACCTCCGTTTCCGTGCAGTTCGAGGTATCACAATACATTCTTTATTGAGCCGAGAGCATCTGTAAAACGTCAGCCTTAGGATTTTGCTCTTCTAGTCACATGTAATTCAGAAGCCTCAAGACCGATACAAACATTCAAGTCCCTTTCGGACCTTAAGAAAAGCACAACATATAATTTCAAACTAAGCCCGGACATTCCACGAGGAGCCATTCCCGAACACAACAAAGGTACCAAACCAAGCAAGAAACTCAATCCGAAAAGAACAAAAATCCCAACTCACCTCGCACATTTCCCATCACCACTCTCCAACGGTAAACACTTCGCCTTCGCCCTCGAGCAATTCTGACAAGCCTTCGTCGAATTCCCAGGACCCACACTCCCACCTCGACTTTCACCACCACCAAGTCCACTTCCCGATGATGGCGTCTGAAGCATCATCCGTCCGACTAGCACACACACACACTAACACAGTCAAAACCCCCTCCAAAAAAAAAGTTTAATAATCAACCAGCAAAGCAAAGTAAAACTCAAACAAGCAAAGTCAATTACACAACAGGACACAAAAAATCGAGTACATCGGGAAGAAAGGACAATACAGCAGCACCGCCGCGAAGGTTGGTGTCGCTTTTTCCCTTCATTTCAATCGGGGCGGGGTTTTGCGAAGGGCCGTGTCCGTTGGGTTGATTAGCGCTGACCCTGGGCTTTGCTGGGGGATGTGATTCGCTGATCGTATTCCGCTTATGGGGTACGAGGAAAGGGGCAGAGGGGTTGATGTGAGGACTTTAAGATGGAGAAGAGAAATCTCGTTCATCAGTTGAATGTCGATAAGGTCATGAAGTGTATCTACTTCTCATACGTAGAAAGCTCGTCGTGAATGTATCTAGAAAACATAGGATCCACCCTTGTCCCTATCCCTCAGTCTCTCGCCTGCAATGGCTGGACGTCAATAAATACTAACCCAAATCAGCAAGTATGATTGAACCAAACACCAGCGTCTTAACATCATAGCATTCTCCTCCAATACCGCTGAAACCTTCAGTAGAAACTTCAAAGTCATCAACTCTCCTCCAAATATTGCTGTTGACGAAATGCATCGCCCCACACGAGTGGAGGCAGATCTGAGGCACAGCAAAATACCCGTACCTAACATCACGCCGAGAGTCACCTGGCGTTTCACAGGTCAGACGTGAATACGCGTCTGTTCACTTCCAGCAGATAGCGGGCAAGTTTTTACCTTTCTCGCTCGCGAGGCTCCTACAAAGAGGTCGCAAACTTCTGTTTGATTATTATGCGTGACTAATGCCAATTGACTTCGTATGGCACTGGCGAAATTCGACATACAAAGGCAAAGACTTCAACATTGTCGGGCATACAAGCTGGCACACTGTAAAAATTAACCAAGTATCGTTCCCACTGTATTGTGTGAAGTGGCTGAATCAGAACGAAATGCTGCTAGTGGTCCGCTTGGACCTTCCGCAAGAAAATCATGCTATTTCAAGTCATCACATAAAATGTGGGAAGGACCTCATTGAGATGTTGAATGATCTTCATCATTAGCCCGCAGGCGGTATCATGTCCATAAACCCATCGCAAAAAAAGAAAACCATCGTTATCGTACAATCATGAACCACCAGAAAGCCACTACGCATTGCCCAAATCAACCATTATGAATCTTGCCGCCAAAGAAAACAGAGAAGACCCATGTACCAAGTACCGGAAGGCAAGAGGAGAAACGAAACCTTATCCATCAACCATCTGCGAGAATCGTAGGTGAGAAGGGTATCGTTGCGGATCTACAAATCATTCTTCTTGGCAGTGTCCTCGGTCTTGCCGGTGACGGAGTTGACTGGAAGGAATGTTAGAATCGATCAAGTGCTTGGGGGACGGAATAATTACTGGTATCAGTGACGGTCTTCGAGACACTGTCGAGCACACCACCGCCCTCCTTTTGAGCACTGTCGCCGCTGCCTCGGAGGCTGTCACCAGCCTTTTGGGTGGCTGACTTTTCGCTACCTGAGTGAGAAGGATGTATCAGCAGGCCGTCGTGAATAGCAGAGAGAGGTATCCAACTTACTTGGCTGGACTGCAGCAGCAACCTTGTCACCAGCGCCAGTGAGATTCTCGCCGATAACCTGTCCGGTGGACTTCTGGCTCTGAGGAGTGAGCTTCTCCTGGGCCTGCTCGCCGAGACCCTTGCGTCTGCACGTATGTTAGCTTCACAGCCCAGGTGGGAGGAAGGGTAGGAAGGCGGCCAAGAACGCGGGGGAGTACTTACGCTGCGTCAGACATGGTGATTGATTTGGGGTTGAGTGTTTTGTTGAAGTGTTTTGAAGTTAAGTTGATTGAAAGTGTTGAGATCGTGTGAAGGTGTGATGAAGAAAGAAGATGGAGTCTCAGGATGGGAGATGCTCTTTAAGTAGGAGGGAAGCGAGAGAAGACGAGGCTTCCTGCCTGTCTTGCTTGATACAAGGCTGGAAGACGTCATGGCTCCTCCTCTGAAATTCAATTTGCCACAAACGCAAACAATTTGCGGGTAAGGAAAGCTGGGCTCAGGCAGGGCAGGAAGGTAGGACAGCTCCTGCTTGTCGTGATACAGTGGCACCGTGCAGGAATCAAAGCCCACAACTACCTAACTACCACTCCCTCTACATCCGGTCTTGTCTCACAAAGCTCCAGCTTCTTGCAGTACTAGCAGTCCTAAGTAAGAACTAGCTGTGGCACACGAGCAGGTCAACAGCCATAGAGAAGGCACCTTTGCAATGGCCATCACCATCATCATCGGGAACTAGACTTGGTTGCCCCTCACTTCAAGGCTGAAATGGAGCTATGACCAAGGGTCTTTGAAGATTTCCATGTGAACATGATCGCAATTTAGCCACACCCAATTGCCATGTTTCACAGACGGACTGAAAGGTCCGGCCTGATTGAAGTTGAGTTTTGAGAGATGTTGCGGGTTAGAGCGCGTGATGTCATTTACATTTACAACAGAAGTTGTTGTGATGTCATTACCCATTTATTCCAAGACTTCCGAAAACAGCATGCACAACATGGATTTATGGGACCTGGTGGACCAGCTGACTTAGGTACAATCTTATTGCGCAATCAACAAGACAAATGACATGTAATTCTGGAGCTTCAAGATCGTCCCAAGAACGAAAAACTAACGTTGAGATTGACACGTGACGTGGACAAATATTTGCCTCTGGAGGTCAGCTTCTGAATGGGCTGTTTACAAGCCTCAGACACCCAATACCAAATGTACAACGCTTTTCCAGATTTGATCGTGACATATGTGGTGGCGGTGCTGCTGAATGATATGAACCAGAGCAATCGAAGAGCTTCGTCCGAATCAGGAGACTTGGTTGGATGCACGAATTGATAAACAGTCTTCAAAGTGAAAATACCAAGTCACAAACAAGCGCTAGCCGATCTAACTTAAAGAATGCCACAGGTTGATATGTGATAGGAAAACACGGCAGGCAATACATGCACTTGCAGCCAATTTCTCAGCTCAACTCCGCATGCCTAGTTTCCTACAGGGCAACACAATCCGAGCAAAATAGCACTTAGATACACGGTTTCAGCTGCCGAACGATACCGAAAAATGGCATGAATGCCCTGCAGAAAGTAGGCTAACATGGAGAAAGCTTTTGGGGCCCTCAGAAGCCAAGACAGCCTGTGTATTCTGGCCCAATGATACACTGATACATCTTTTGTTCAGTGACTTCCAACATAATGGTAAGACTTTGCTCAGACTTGAAGCCGAGGCTGTTGTACACGGCTTTTACTAAGAGGGTTGGTTCTGACACCTTGCAGAAAAGAAAGATATCGTAAAGAGTTGAATGTCGAATGTCAATATCAACATCGGTAAGACTGTCACAATGCTGAATTAAGTGGCTGTGAGCATATTTCTGCCACCTGCAACAGAACTCTCTAGTTGAAGGCAATCGTCACAGGCTTCATAACTGCAGAAGCGCAATGATACGATTCTCAGGGGCCACCCATCTAGATGGCCATGCGAATGATAATGTGAACTTGAGTTGAAACTTCTGAGTTGCACAGAGGTTGAACATTCCGCTGGTCAGGGGAATTAAAGTTTAGCAGACTGACTGGGGGCCAGGCACGCTAAAACGCGGTGGCTCCGTTGCCGTGGTGCGCCTGCCACTTGTAAACAAACCCAGAACCCCACTTCGACTTCAAGCACACACAATCCTGGACTCTGCATACAACTACAACGTCAGCTGCGAATCTTCCAATTTGCTGCAGGCACTTGCAATCTGTTCCTGGGCATAATTTCCTTTTCTTCAATCTGCTCTCCATTGCTTGCCTGTCGTAACTTCTTGCAACTCGCACTCCTTCAGTGCAGGGCGCCAACGGCTCTCACCGACACCGAGCAGCAAGACCCTCAGGAGAAGAACAAGATTGTCCAGCATGTCGAACTTCATTACGAATCTGTTTCCTTCCTCGCAGGGAGGCAAGCATGAGGGAATTCTGCCTGTGCCTCCTCCTCCCCTCCATACTCGCTCCAGCCAAAACGAGGCCTTCGAGCGACCAAACACTCCGACTCGAAACAGCTTCATCACTCCAGTCTCTACCCCACAAGGCAGTCCGAGCAAGAATCGAAACCCTCCAGGTGCCAATGATCTACCGACTGCTTTCGAGAATGCCATGAAGATCGCCCCGCCTGTTTTCGGTGGAAGTCGCTCGCAGGTTGGAACACCACTGTCTCCAGGAAAGGGGAACACTTTGGCTGTGGACGACTCTTACTTTGGTAATTCTTCCGGCGGTGTTGACGATAGTGTTTTACACAAATCAGCCGTAGCACCAGGCAGCCCACTGCGGAAGCAAGGTAAAGAGAACACTCCACCAGGATCCAGACAAGGACTTGATTCCGCCCAGAACCAAGCCGCAATTTCCAGACAAGAGCTCTACCAACCCCAACAGACTACAAAGAAATACAACACACAGCGAGGTTTGACCGCTGAGGAATTGGAGATCCTGCACAAGCCAAATGTCAAACGCCTTGCCAATGTCACACAGCTTTGTAGGTACCCTTCCATACATGCCAGTCAGTTCTAACCACTCGCAGACTTCCTAGACTATTACTTCGACCTCCTTAGCTATGTTGGCTCGCGTCAAAATCGACTCAATCACTTCCGATCCGAATATCCAGAGCCACCAGAAACTCCCGAAGAGACCTACAACCAGGTTTGGCAAAAGTATGCTGGTAGAGAACGTGCGAATCTGCGAAAACGTCGCGTACGTCTTCGCCAGGGCGATTTCCAGATCCTTACACAAGTTGGACAAGGTGGCTATGGTCAGGTCTTCCTTGCTCAGAAGAAGGATACTCGCGAAGTTTGTGCACTGAAGGTCATGAGCAAGAAGTTGCTATTCAAGCTCGATGAGATCCGACATGTCCTCACAGAGCGCGACATCTTGACGAATGCAAAGAGCGAGTGGCTCGTCCGACTACTCTATTCATTCCAGGATGAGAAGAGTATCTATTTGGCTATGGTAAGTTCGTGGAAAGAGCTGATTTATTGCTAAGCTGATCAATCTAGGAATACGTCCCTGGTGGAGATTTCAGAACCCTACTCAACAACACTGGAGTCCTTGCAAATCGTCATGCCCGCTTCTATATTGCCGAGATGTTCTGCTCTGTAGACGCCCTTCATCAACTTGGCTATATCCACCGTGATCTCAAGCCGGAGAATTTCCTCATAGATTCGACTGGTCACGTCAAGCTCACAGATTTCGGACTTGCTGCTGGTTTCCTGGCCCCGGGTAAAATCGAATCCATGCGCGTCAAGCTCGAGAAGGTCGGAGAGACATATGTTCCCTTTGGCAAACCGATGGAGCAGCGTACTGTTGCTGAGCGTCGTGAAGGGTACCGGTCGATGAGAGATAAGGATGTCAACTATGCGAAGTCGATTGTTGGTTCTCCTGACTACATGGCCCCCGAGGTCTTGAAGGGAGATGAATACGAGTTCTCGGTGGACTATTGGAGTCTGGGGTGTATGCATTTCGAGGCTTTGACTGGCTTCCCTCCTTTCGCAGGTGCAACAGTTGAAGAGACCTGGAAGAATTTGAAGCACTGGAGAGAGGTTTTGAAGCGGCCAGTCTGGGAAGATCCAAATTACTTTATCAGCAATCGTACTTGGAACTTCATTACTAGGTATGTCTATCGCGAAAAGTCTAAATACGCTCATGCTAACACAGATAGCTGCATTGCATCCAAATCGAGGCGGTTCTCGTCGATCAAGGATGTTTATGAGCACCACTACTTCGCCGAGGTTGACTGGACTACGCTTCGCTCTCAACGCGCTCCTTTCGTTCCTGAACTTGACTCTGAGACCGATGCTGGTTACTTCGACGATTTCAGCAACGAAGCCGATATGGCTAAGTACAAGGAGGTCCACGAGAAGCAGGAGGCACTGGAGAACATGGCCGACAGAGAGGACCCCATGAGCAAGAGTTTGTTCGTCGGTTTCACATTCAGGCATCGCAAGCCCGCGAACGAGGAAGGCGGCAAGTCGAGTCCAAGAAAAGGCATCGCAACAGATGGCACGTTTGGCACGATGCTGTGAGGGATGAGGACGTGTTGGTCAACACCCATTTCGCTTCTATCTTTGCGTTAGGGATCATTGACGGACGGCGATAGAGGATGGAGCATTGTGGGAAAGTCGGTCTGTCTGGTGTCTGGCGTGCAACGAGCTTCTGCTGGGGCGCTTTTAAGAGTGTTCAAACATGACTGTCGGGAGTTTCTCGTGCCAATTTGTTTTCGTCCAACCGTCGGTCGTGTTTAGAGTTCGTGATGAGATTAGGCAATGCTGTGCTATGCTTGCGAAGCTGTACTAATAGCTATGATAACAATTGATGACTTTGCTAGAATTATTGGTGCTTCGGTTTCGGGTGAAATCTTGTTGATGGGCCGTTTTGCGTTCTTGGTAGCTGGTACAGTTGTTAGGTGAGTGCTGATGACCGAGCATACTCTTCTCCTCCCACATCCCATCACATCAAATATCACCAATTCAGAGATATAATCACGCCTTCGGTAAAGTGTTCGCTCTTATTTTCCTCATCGTCTCTGTCATCAACATACGAAGCAGACGAAGAAGTCTATCACCTGCCCATCCAGCGTTCCTCGATACTTCCTTATATTCTGATCCACCCCCACATTACGTTGTTTCAGCAGATGTGCTTCGGGATCGAGGACTTCGTTACCATGCAACCCCCCCCCCCCCCCCCCCCCCCCCCCCGGGGGGCTTTATATATATATATATCAGTCTGTGAGTGAAGGATAGTGGAAGTGTGGGAATGGAGGAATGAACAGCGAGCGGTACAAGGACTCGATCATCATCATATGTCTTCCAGGAAGTTTTATCCTCAGCTACACCCCCAAGCCTACCAGCTACTTCATTGGCATGTTCCGAGAAAAGCTTCTTGAAAAGCGGCTTATGTTTCCAGGGTTAGAGCCGGCAAGTGTAGCTTCTACTTGAGACCTCATCCAGATAAACATAATATCGCTGAAAAGTTTGCCAAGAGATTATGGTTGCGGCGCACTGATTTCCATCTGTGAGATGATGGTCTCTTGAAAAGAGAGGGTAATTTGGTGCGGGAATCTTGGTTGAGTTGAAATAGTATTGGAGCGGATTGTGGGGGGACATTGACGGTGAAGGGTGACCCGGACTGCGTGCATACTCTACTGGGTGAACTTCGATAATTCGTTTGAAGTTTAAAGGGCAAGATGCCATATTTGGAGGCGCTCAGGATCGTGGTATTAGTATCGGTCTGGTTTCCTCACTTGCGTTTGTAGATTTGGACCGGACATGCAAACCTTTCGCCAATATGCTTAGCATCTCACTTCATGACTGGGTGATTGGTCTGTGGATTGGAGTAGTGACTCGAAACTGATTCCCCCTCCCTTTCTCGTATGGCCTACTGAACTCGATTGATGATACAGCCGGTCAGCACATTGAATCCTGGTAATTCTGCTTCACTACCATTCTTTGACTCAAAAGTCGTATCTCAAGGCAGCCGGTAAAGCCCGAACTGCAGATGTACTGTCTTGGAAGTTGCTGAACAATGTCAAATGCTCACGCTGCCCGTCCGCTTTGCGGCTAGATCTGCGGTTAGGTGCATGATATGCCTTCAAACATAAACAAAGCAAACACTACCAAGCTACTTCGGTAAAAGCCTCCAAAGTCGAATGTGGAAAATAAGAAACATGATATGTATACACATCCTATGATCTCCTCCAAGCGGCCCGTAAGTGATGGAAGAGACGGAAGGCGGAGCGGATAGCAAGTGAAGGCGACGCAGGTAAGCTACCAATCATACACTCAAAGAGTATTAACAAACTTCACATTCCTAATTCGGATCGACATGCGTTCGGTCTAGACCAGTTGCTGCCGAAGACTGTCGGCTAGTAATTTTAGTAGTAGCACAAGATTGCTTTCCCTCATGGATTGACTGATAGAGATCGGTGAAAAGTGTGGCCGCCTCCTAAAATTTGACCTTTTAAAGAGCATGTGCATCAAAATTTTGGAAGGTTCTTACTTTTGGTTTCTGATTCGTCGACGACCAAATAAAAATTATTTTCGAACATTGTCTCTTGACTGATTGACTAAGATTCTGCAAGGTCTTTTGAAATATCAAAATCTGGTCAAAATGGGAAACTATGACAACCAAGGTCGCATTTCCAAGCAGGCATTCCTTGTGAGCACATCTATATTCGCGCTCATGGGTCAAAGATAACACTCACTGACATATTTAGTATTCATCTGGTATCCTCCTAGCCATTTGTATCATCGCCGCATTCACCCGATTCTGGATTCGCATCAGCATCCAACGCCAATTCTCAATGGACGATTACTTTCTCGTCCTCGGGATGTGCTGTCTCATCGCTAGCCTTTCACTGTTATTCTATTATATCGACGACATGATGTTTATTGGAGCTTTGATAACTGGGACTGCACATATCAATGGTGATAATTCGGGGAGCTGGAAACAGAGGGCGTTCAGATATCAGGAGATTGTGGTTATCGCGTGCATTCTGACATGGGTAGCAATCATCTCTGTCAAGATGAGCTTTCTCTTCCTTTTCAAGAGACTGCTGGGTCGAATGGAGACTATGCTGGTATACTGGTACTTCGTTCTCATTTTTACCTTGGCTATCTCAGCATATGGTTTCCTTGTTTACATCTTACCTTGTCCATACTTCTACGACGAACGATCTTGTGAGTTGCTTCAGTCCCACTTTCCCAACATCAAGCTAATTCAAAATCATAGTTAAATGCAATCAGGGCACCAAAGCTGACCTCACGTTCAAATATTCCATGCCACAAATGATTCTGGACGTGTTTTCTGATATCTTGAGTACGTCCATCGCCCCTTCTTACAACATGACAAACTTTCAAAACAATTCTAATCTTCACAGTTCTCGCAATACCAGTCCGCCTCCTCTGGCAGATCCGCGTCCGCCTTTCGCAGAAAATTGCCATCAGTTCCTCTCTGTGCTTGACCATCGTCATAATCGCCGTCACTATCATCCGTGCTTCTGGAATTCGTCACGGTAACTCTATCGATAGTGTCTGGGAAACCTATTGGCAGGTCATATCTGCGGAAGTTGGGCTCATCATGACTTCAGCCACTGCCTTCCGCACCTTCTTCGTCGCCCGGAGTGCCGCCCGACAACGTCAACGGGATCAGAATCGGGTGCGCCATGACTGGACGGCTCGCTTCTGTAAGATTCAGATGCCGAGTTCTGTTTCTTTGAAGACACTTCGTGTCAGCAATTCCACGGATGATACACGGGATATTGAGCGTGGAATTGAAGGTGCGACTCTGGCGGAGAGTCGCGGTTGAACTCTGCTGGATGTTATTATGGTGGAAACGGGAGTTTAGCGCATCAGTGAGAGGGACAGTTCTCTGATGGAGCTTCTGAAAGAAAGTTAAGAAGGGGGCTTTTGGTGTGTCTATGAATTGGACTTTGGAGGTGTTGTTGATAGGGCGTCGGCTTAGCGAGCCCTCGTAATGTGAAATTGTCCACAGCAAAGCTTAATATTTGAACCAACATGTTAATCATTAAAAATCTGATCTACAGTTACAATCACTCATCGCATTCTCGTCACACCAGTGTGATGACTGTCAATACATTATCCTGGGATGTAGCTGTTCGGGATGACTCTTAAGTGTCGTATGTCAGGACCATGAACTTATTCAGATTGTCTGGAACCCCCGATCACTCATCGTGAACCGTTGGAAAGACGCATTATTGACTCCTCTACTCCATGGATCAAGTATAAATATCAAGAAAAATCTCTTACCCCTTTCTGTTTCTCTTCATCAGCTTCCAACTTCGAAAAGCTCTCCAGAGGAAGTCACTGACGGTCAACAAATTCATAGATCACCAGGTCGGCGCCAAAGTAGGGTAACTAAATTCTTAAGCGATCCAGATAGAACTAGAAACATGTATCAGACCTTTATCATAAAGTACACCTGCGGGCACGATGCCAAACACTTCGAATCGTGTGCCATCTACCCTTGCCCCAGAATATACCCCGATCGGGTAGCAAAAGCACCGCATACGTGCTTAAGTACAGCCTGTAGGGACAGAGCAAGAAACGACATGTTGAAAAGGCAGAAAGAGACACTCTATCGTTGAAGATATTTGTGGTTAGTTGGGTGGCAGTGGTGGGGAAATCACTGAGTGTTTGATGGGACAGGTCGAAGACTGGGGGAAAGAAACGACAGTGCCTGAGATATTTGTAAAAACGCATGCCTGATGGTTTTCGTCGCTCCGCATCATCTTTTGACTCTAATTTCCCCAGTCCCTGGCTAGGAAGAGTGACCTTGTGTGACTTTTGCTTCAGCTTATTTCACAGATAAGACTCTCCGGGTTTGGCCAAGGAGGGATGCAGACAGGGATGTTGATAGATCCGAAAATCTTCTTTATGATTTGGAAAAATATATTCACGCCCATCTAGCTCTATTAACATAACCGTTGTAGAACAACACCAAAGGCATCCATGCAAGACTCCGAATCGAGTCACATGTCAAAACTCCTGCTCTCGCTTCCGCAAACGCATCGCAAAAATGACGCTCTTTCTATTCAGTTCTGGTATAAACAGACTTCTGGCGCCAATGAGATCCATAACGCATCATCAGAGCAGGGAGAGGAATAACCACAACACAAATAGCCGCCAAAACCAGAAAACCATACCCGAGTCCCAGCGCATCAGTCAGCAGAGGAATGCAGAGAGGCAGCAGAGTTCCCATCGAGCACCGAGTGAGGAGCACCACCGTCATGGCAGAAGCAGAGTAGATGCCAAATGAGTCAACAATGTACGAAGACATGGGTATTCCAATCACAATCGACACGAATCCAAGGGCGGCTACGACTACTAGAAGTAGGTAAATCGACCAGTCTGAATATGGGACCCATCCGTAAAGTCCGACTACGAACGGTAGGAATGCTGCCCCTCCAATCATGAATGGTAGGCGAAACTCTGGACGACCAATACCGCCATGAGACTTGGCCAACTTAACATAGATTCGATCTATTGAGAGGTTGCATACAATGATTGCAGAAATTGCTCCCACGCCTGGTACTGTTAACCTAAAATTATTGTGCGGGCCCGTGGAGACTTACTGAAGCATATGAAAACAGACCCAGTTTGCGCTGGGGAGAAGCCATAATGTTCTCTCAAGATCCCAGGCAATGTCGTTGCCACAATGTAGTAAAAAGTGAATGCAAAGCCAGCATAAAACGACATAATCTGCAGCACAGCAGAACTGCACATCACCAGAAGTGGTCTTGTGATCGCCGTCCTCAGTTTTGCCCATGACTGGTCCGTATCTCCACCTTCGGTCTCCCAGGCACACTTCAGCGATTCATCCTTGGTCTCTATGCGCATTCTTGCTGCCCTACGCTGCAAGATTGTGACCTTGTATGTCTCTCGAAGAAGAACGCAGAACAAGATTTCACAAAGCGTTGCTACTCCAGCACAAAGCCAAAGGATATTTCGCCAACCCACTGTCTCAGCCAAAACACCACTGATAGCAGGGCCAATCGTACCGCCTATCAGCGGCGCAAACATGACAAGAGACATACCAGAGCCTCTCGATTCTGATTTGAATATATCGCCAATGATGGCAGGATTCAGGACATTTGAAGCGACAGCAAATCCTGTCAGCAGGCGGGAGAAAATGAAGAGGCTCGTGGTATGACTAAGAGCACCTAGCACAACTCCAAAAATGAAGATGATGTTGGCAAAGTTGAAGACAGGATAACGGCCATAGATTTCCGATAGCGGTGCCATCAGGAATGGCCCCGCAGCTTCTCCAAGTTCCCAGACGGTGACGAGCAGGATACTGGCGGCTTTGCTGTCACCACCTCCCAGATCAAAGACGATCCGGTCTGCTACTGGGACGACTCCGATACATGTAAACGAACTGAAAAATATGTCAGAAAAGTGGTTGCGACAAAGTGATTTGGCTTACACTGTGAAAGCCATGAAGCTGAGTAATGCCACAACCTCTAATTTGTAGGCTCTCGACCAGTCCAATGGATTCTCTGAGTCGCCATCAGGATTGAAGTCAACCAACTTCTGATCTCCATTGAGAATTGATTCTGGCCGTACATGGCCCAACAAGGGCTCCGTCTCGTCTATCATGATGTTGACAAGGAAAAATTCCTGGAGCAGAAAAATCGCAATATCCACAAAAGTGGGGTGGGTCTTGATGCCAAGGGATATCCGAGAATCTCAAGCAATTGGGAAACGATTTGGGGATGTCATGGAATTTAGAGATTGCAAAATGAGTTAAAGAGCCGGTTGTGTAAGAAATAATTGGGCCCGAGGTAGTAAGAAAGCGAATACAAAGGGTATTGATAATGTACTTGTATGACAACGATGCCCTGTCGAGGTTGGCGAAGCGCGCGAAATCTGTGGATTCTGACGCCATTATTGGCAGGACTTCGGCTTCGGACCTGTCCATATGTTCCAGCCCCTGTTCGCTTACATTAGCCAATGACCATCCTCGAATGTTGTTTTGTTGTTGTTGCATTTTCTTGGCATCCTCGTAGAACCATGGCATGATTTGATTGTTAACCTTGAGATTCAGGGTACTTATTTACTTCATCGCCCAGTGGTGGATATGCAGAGACGAAATGTGAGGGATTGAAACCTTGACTAATGGCAAGATCCAGACGACTATAAGGATCGACTCCATCCTTCTCGCGCCTATTGTCGTCATGAGTATTTGAGGACCTGAAAGTAGAGGTACAAAGCACAATATTCAAGGAAAAACTGGGCCATGGACTGGCGGGCTCCAAGCAGGTTTATGAACAGTCAGCGAGAGACAGAGAGCACATGAAAGTCACAATTATATGCAAGACATTACATGCGCTTGTGAGAAAAACAACGCTTTTATTCAGTTAACTCCATTACCTGAAAGAAGCAGCTGGGCTTCATAGAGTGATGAGTCAACAGTTAATCAACCTCGTCCTTTGATCCCTGATCTGATGCTGCCACAAATCAACTTTCTCAGGAGAAAGAGAGAAAGCCTAGACCAGTGTGCCTGTGCATATCGCAGACTCATGGTCAAGTCAGGCCAGCTGATTCCAGATAATGAGATAGCTACACACGATGATTCTAAATTAAGCCCACAAAATTGATCCTCCCATCTAAGGCTCTCAGCAGATGCAAGTATGGCTGCCTGACCAGCCTGACCAGCCGAGGAACGACACCATCGGTACCTGTCCTGGCTCTGTCTTGATCAAGTGCAAGATTCGATCTATTGTTTTGGAGGCTGTAACTGTAGTGGTCGCGACGAAAATATCTTCAGTCCGAACCAAGCAGTCTGTAGCATGAGCTGAACTCAGGAAAAACCACATTGGGAAACTGAGTTTTGATATCCGCGAAAGCAGCTTCGGTGGACTTTTTGACAGATTCTATGCCAGATGTCTCTTCGCTGAGTATGATCTTTTTGGAATTGTTTGGATCTTGCATATGGCCGACAACCACGACCAACTCCTTGACAAATCGTAACTTGCATTGATCCCATGTCCATCCACAAACTTCAAGAGGGTCTGAGTACACGTTGTCGCGAAAGAAGGGCAACTCTTCTTGGAGGCGTTCTAGGCTGTCTATGTCGAGCGCAAGATTCATGAATTGCCCTTGGGGAAGCATGTCATCCACGAAAATTATGTTGAAGCCGAAGCTGAAGTGGAGATAATTGATGTAGATCAAGTCGTGGGCAAAGTTGACATAGCATGGTCCACGGCGTGCAGCCTCTTGACCGGAAATCCTGCAGGGGTTGAAAGGTGTTTCATACATCGTCAACGCTTCTGATCGAGATTCTGTGTTGACGGACAGCAACGCTATGGTACCAGACGTAATCGCTTTCCAAATAACCCCCTCAACCGAATCATCCTCGAGGATGAAGATGATTCGTGGTGTGATGGCCTTGCGCCAGACTTTTCGTCGCAGCTCGATCGGGAGTTTGGGAAATAAGGTGAACTTGACTGGAGGGGTGGCAGTGGCGGTTACAGAGGAGGTTGAGCCGAGATTGATGCTGGTAACGGAATGTGCATTGGTGAGATTGCTTTTCACTGGCTTCATCAAGGCTGAGAAGTTCGCGCCTGGAACGTTGCCAGGGACGCATGGAACGTCATTGAGATTGCTTTCCACGCTGTTAGCTTCGACTTCAAGGCTGTCGATTGAAGTGGACATCTCTAGTGGAGATATTGAAGGCGGTGGAGTGGAAGATTATGTTCTCGAAGGTGTGGTTGTTCTCGAAGATCAGTTCGCTCAGTCAAATCAAGCAAAGCGACACGATCAAAGGTGCCAAATTGGTTGCCTGATTACCTTATATACTAGTACGCTATTGGCTGCTAGCGGGTAAATTCACTAGAACAGGGCGTCGAAATTGAAGATAAGAACGAATTGCTAATTCATTTTGGTCCCTGATCCTCCACGGCTTCTACACGCAAAGACTAGAAACTTCCAAATCCAAGAAAATTTTTACGCAAACAGCCGACCTGTCATCTCAGCAACGGCCAAGTGTCCTGTCAATGAGAAGACGGAAGCGCTTGCTGTTTCCTCGTCGAGTGCACTAAAAGAGATCATGGGCCAAATCTCGCTAAAATTACCCCTCCATTCAGAGTAAACAAATGAAAGAAGATGGTCAGAACATCTCGAATCATGCTCATGAGTCTCTCGGAAATGATTCTATTGACCTGAGTTTCTACTTCAACTAGCCTTGAAAACAAGATCGGCGTTGAGAGCCCGAAGTTATGGACGTTTTCCAGTGGGGATCAAACAGTCGTTAAAAAGTCCATCGAAGGACCGGCCAAGCAATTGAGCAGACATCCACAAGTTGCGGAAATGCAAAGGCAAACTTCAAAGAATAATAGAGAGAAAAAAAGACAGCAAGTTATAGCAGCCTTAACAACCAATCGCCCCTCACAGTTGACGAGATCTACATCTCCGAAATATCAGAATGTCAGAGCTGCCATAACTTTCCCCACCCGATCTTTCACACATACGGGTCAGATGGTTCCACGGGCAGAAAAGCTCTTATTTGGATTCTCAAGGTACCTAAGTGCTGGAGTTCAATAGGGTAGATACGGAGGCGAGGAGTTGGATGTCGCTCGTGTTTTCGAGATTGAACGGTCTGTAGACGAGGCTCCTTGAATCTGACAGTCGATTCCAACGTGTTGCTATTCTTTCAACACCGCTCTCCCAAAACGTGGGTCGTTCAATCCAAATACTCTCCAGTACGCTCGGTCTCACCAACTATACAGTAATTCTCGCCCTATCGCTGCCTGCGCAAAACCCTCCCAGCCTTCATCGATACACACATTAAACCCTGCTCTTCATAGCGGCACATCTCCAACCCGCCTCTTCCTCGAGCCCTGCAAGCAAGCAGATCTCCACATCTAACTCCACATTCCGATTCAGTATAATTAGTACCAGTTCACTTCCACCTTATACCACCCCCTTCTTCTCAAAAGCATCCCTCCCCCTAATTCGTATTCCCATTCCCAACCCCCCAAATCTTTTGATCCCCAGGACACCTTCACCAGCTTTCAGAGCAAAGTCCATGTCTCATTCTCAATTTCAATCTATTCTCATTTCTCACTCAACTGAGAAAGAACTAGGAAAGCAGTACAGAGATCTCGCGACAGATACGCCAGTCAAAAAGCGCGTGTCTTAATCGTTGGCTCTTTAGTACACATTCATTCTATGCGGCCTTAGGCCAGGAATACCATACTATGGCATGTGATAGAGGAGGGATTAGCAGAAGAATTGAATTGAATTGAAGAGAAGAATCTTTTTATATAGGGGAGGGGGGGGGAGTGTGTGAGGAGTAATGGCCGTGGGAGGTAGCATTGGGGAAATAGATACGAGTACTGTATTAGTGAGACGGGATGGCTTTACTGCGAGGAAAGAAAGTCAAGATGTCATTTCCTTGTCGGTACGAGTAGATGCATTGATGATTGTTTGGACGAAGTGCTAATTACACTGTACTGTACCATGATATCGCCTCATCGCCTCGAAAAATGAAAAAGAAAACCATGACTGCCTAGCCGATTTGCTCGGCTGATTACTTGTACATTCCACGGAAACATCTTTGTGAAGGAAATAGAATGCTAGACTCGATTTTTCGAGTTCTGCATTGAAGTTATGATTTTGCTTCGTTTTGCCTTAGGTTAGAGCTTAGATATGCCAATTCAGCGCCTGCCAATTTAGTGCCTACCAATGCAAGTCACTATGATCAGTCATCCCCCATTCGCCTCAGAGCACTCTCGGAGCCTTTTGGTGCGCCTCGCGCCTCGAGCCTCGAGATGGGTAAGTCGTGGCCCTTCAATAACTCGTATTCGTGTTTCTGACAGCGATGGTTATAGCGACTCGACGAAAATGTCGCCACCGAGAACGAGCTTTGGGAAAGGAGAATTTTGTAGGCTACAGTGACGGGTATCGAATATGACGGGTACATGGAAAGTGGGAAAGGCTGCGATGATTCATGATCGATGATTCATGGATGAGTGAGATGTGTAAATGCAAGTGAAGGGCGCGAGAGAGGTCCACTTCGTCTCGCCTCGCCGCTGGGGTAGGTAAGGCAGGTGACTGACTGACTACTGCTGGATTAATCCCGAGGGATTCTCGCGGCAAGTAGGGGGTAAAGTCGTCGAGTCACGATGTTCGATGATGCAGTCGAGCTGGACTTCCAGGTCACTCGTAGCCTTGCCTGAATAGCCAAGCCAAGTCAGGGGTTTGGGTGGATACATTGCTGTCTCGAGTCTTGTGACTGGAGACTAGGAGGTAGGTAATTGCCAGCTGTTGACCTCGGCCATTCTGTGTTTGTTGGTATGGTTATGAGGAGTCATGATAGAAAACAGGATACGTAGCCTTGCCTGAGAGGTCATGTCAGGGGCAAAGATTCGGCCACTTAAGTCGCCTGCTGCGTGCCTAGAGTATTGAACCCGAGACAGGAGCCTCGCCGGAATCGTATTCGTGACAGAAGTCACGATGATTCATGACTTGATCCCCAGCTCGGCTGGGAGCAGAGGAAAGGAGAGGCAACAGAGACATTCATTCAATTCATTGTGAAGAAAATCACCGAGCCATGTGACAGAACTCACGCGTATCAACCGAATTCAAGCCTGAATCCGCCTAGGTTGGCACGGCGATCCATGAATAACACAACAGTCATTCGCACACTCACTCATCCAATGCGGCCCACTTCGCCGCAATATGAGATCCAAGGATGGAAAATAGCTGCGGAGGAACAGCTCCTGAAGGACCAGTGATTATTGCCCACTCTTCCAGTCGCCGTAAACTTGAGACGAGACGAGATGATACAGGACACATGGATGCCAGCTGGCGCTTGCGTTGTGTTGGGTTGGAGAGTTCCGGCATGTGATATACTCGTGACTCACATCCAGAAATGGGATCCACTGGGGCGAAAACTGGACACGTGCTGATGACAGGATTGGATTGGAATGGATCTGGTAAATGCAGGGGTAGTTGAAGGCAATGTAGGCAGAATTGGCATGCTTCTAGAATAGAATACAAATCAAAGCTGATGTGAAACAGGTACGACAGATTTAGCGATATGATGGTGTTTGCATGATATGCATGATATGCATGACATAGATCTGGTCATCTGCATATGTATGGAAAGTCGCACAGAACAGTACCAGGCTGGAGGCAAACAAACAGAATCTCGCCCCCAAATATCAAAGGATGCCTCGCAGCCTATTTGGTGGGAAGCCAGCTAGGCTTCTCATCCTGCAAGGCTGGCGGATTTGTACCCCTCTTCTCCATTCATGGAGGGGTCACATACGTCAGATATGGATCCTTTGGCCTGTGTTCTTTTCGTTCTTTATTCATCCTCAGCCTGACGGATGCATAAAGCTGGGAAGTGGCGCTGACCACTCCGGCCTGCCTATCTGATGAGGTGAGGGTGTTTGTCAAGGCTCCGCTTCGGCTGGAGATGCTTGGCTTTTGTGTAGGCAGCAGCTCTGCTCGACGCCCACATCAATAACAGACTGACCGACCACCACTTTTGCCCTACCCTCTCTACTACCCTACCAACCCTAGCCCTGAAATGTGTGAAAGAAAGAAAGAATGAATGAATGCATGCATGCATGCTAACGAACGAGTAAAACATGAGGATTAAGGTCACCATTGCCGAGAAATTCAACCAATACAATGTGTGAAAAGATAACAGAACAGACAAGCAGACAAGTATGAGGGACGAGAAAAGATAACAAAAAGTCCGTCTTACGAGAAGATACGGTTCACCTCCAGCTCCACTCCAGCTCCAGCTCCTTCGTTCGGCCTGCCTACTTCCTACTCACGTAAGGGTAAGAAGAGGGTGTGCTGCAAATCCGAAGGATCGGATTGAGGGTAGATCGAACGAAGGGGTCTGAGACATCGCATGAACTTGGATAACCATGACCATGATAGAATTTTTTCTTGATGCTCACACAGCCATCAAGACAAGACAGATCTTCTCGTCCGTTCCGATGGGCGGTACCTGTCTGCTTCTCTCTCGGCCTTCAGAAGCCGAAGAGTCAAGTTTTGGCACGCGAGAATTCTCGCACCGGCGCGGAGATGCCAAGTCAAAATTTTCTGCACCCTTTGTCTTCCCAGGCCGCCGTAGCCCTGCGCAGCCAGCAGAGAATGGTGGACGGAACGGATGTTATGTGGCTGGGGGCTTGGGATTTTAGGGGCTGAGGAGATACACCAGGGCATGGGGTAAGATAATTGTCTGACGAATGAGGCGGATAGACCAATCATTGTGGCGATATTGGAAATTTTAGGATTAACATTATTCCCGTCCTTGGAGTGCTGAGGTTTGGTTCGTGAGTGGTGTGGTGGATGGATGGATCATGGATTGTGGATCGGCGCTTTTCACATCAGGCTTCCATCCAGATGTTCTGGAAGGTTGCTATATTGGGTCTAGAGGTGGCCAGATCGACTCATCTCCCGCTCCTTTCATCCCCGAAAACTCGAGGTTCGTTGGGCCCACGGCTTTGACCTTTGGGCTTGAAGTTGGTGAACCGAGTGAAAGTTGGGGAACCTCCGATATAGGCCGATGGGTTGTGGGAATCTTCGGAATGTCATGAGATCAGCATATTATTGTAACCAAAGGGCGTGAGTCAGCGTGGGTTGTTGGTGAGGTCACAGCCGTTTGATTTGCCGTCACGGAAATTGATGACTAGGCGATGCGAGGCGCCTGATTTGTGAGCTGCTGAGACAGGAGATTTCGATCTCGGATATTGAAAGTGTTTACTTGGGTTGGGTGAGATGATGAGAAAGCGCGCGGTTACGGAGATGGTAAATCCTACCGAAGCTTGCTTGGCCTTGCTGACTGACTGATCTCGAATGCGATCTGTTCGATGTTGCTCCATCCGTGGCGTGTCGATGGATCATGATCACAGTATTCTGCAAGGAAATCTCTTCATGATGGGTGATGAGCGATAAAGACTCATTCTGGTACTTTCACCCGGTACAGTGCTTTTGTGCGTGGGGTTTGGCGTTTCTTGTTTTTTTCTTTTCTCCTTCTTTGTCTTGGATGGGTGGCAAAGAAGGGATTTACACCCCAATTCGGCCATATTGAGGGTGAGTCACGAGGATATGGTTTGGGGGTGACTAAAGCGTGACTTGTTCGGATTTTTTAATTCGGTGCAGCGCTGATGATTCGAGAACGAGTGTCTTTGTTCCAAACTTGGGTGATGGCAGGGCTGGTTACACTGACGGAGATGTATGGTCCCGTTTAACGGGAGCTAAACACTGTATTACTCTGTCTGACGTTTGCAGCCTGGTACGAAAGCAGGGTGAGTGAGATGTGAGAGTAAGAACTTAGAAAGCTAGGTGAGGTATGATGATAGAACTTGAGTCATTCGGAGGGTTCCCCTCTGGAGCTCTGTTATTGGTTTGAAGGAGGAAAACGTGTATTCTTGAGATCTTGACAGCTAGAACAATGGCTCTGGATCTTCTAAAATTTCTGGGGAAGTTCTAAAGATTCGCTGGCATGGCTCGTGATGCTGCAACAATGAGGGGAGGGGAAGCAAGGCTGCGTGGCATGGCATGCCGTAGGACCCATTAAGTCGCTGAGTAAAGGATCGAGGGAAGCACAGTCGACAGGAAGGATTGCAGATTCGACGATATTCCCAGACAGGCGCCGGCCAAGTTGAGCTGCTACTGGCAGCGCCGGCCGCGAGCATGAAGCAAGCTGCAGCATGATGCTGATGTTGTGGTTGACGAGACCAATCATCACGACTCTGCACCTGGGAGCGGGGAAGCCTCGCACGGCGGCTATTGGTTGTGTGTGACAAGGGAGGACAGTTTTCAATGATAATGGGATCAGAAAATGATGATTATCCTCGTTGCTTTGTGAGGCCTTCGATCGAAAATCGAGGTGGGCCACACGGGGGATATCTGTGGGGTGGTTCATGCTGTTGCTTCGTCTGCGAATTTTCGATATTCATGGATACCGTGATTATTCAGTCGATAAAGGATCAAAATGGCATAAACCTTTCTGCTGTTCCAGGAAGAAAGGCTGACTCAAAATCTCGAGAACATCCAGGCTTAGAGAGGGGGCTGACAGACAAGTGGTGGGTTGAAACTGAAGATGATACGGAGGTCGGCAAGTAAGAGCCCGCTACCATGTCCAACGCCAGCGCCTCCTTTGTGTGGGTTGCATTATTAAGATTCCATCCAGCTTGGCGGGATTTCCAATTCGTGTTGCAACTTCAAAGGTTGTAGTGAAGAAACAAGGTGTGTGCTTTGGTGAGTAATTCTGAGCCTGGGGGCGAATACGTAGGCACTAGGAGGACGTACCATTTCCGGCGATTTGTGGATCGGCCTCGTCCCAATTGACGTGGCGATAAGGTGCACCAAAGTGGAACGCTTGTTGGTCATGGTGATGATCAGGCTGAAAAAAATCAGCATCACCAGCATCATCGTCAGTCCAATTTAGGACGAGATGAGCCGTGGAAGGCGAATTCAAAGGTGGATACTTGAAAGTGAGACTTGAGACTTGACTTTAGTCTTGGGTATGCGCACATCTCGGGAGGCTGAGAGTTTGCCGTCATTCTCTCGTGGTTTTCTCGATGAGACGATGGAGGTGATTTTTGAATTATTCGAGGATTTACCGTTGCACGGCGCCTTCTCTAAGCACCGCACTGGACAGCGACCGGCCCATGTCCCAGCTGCATGACTACCACCAAACTGTATGTACGCACTGCTCTTGCTCAGATGAGTAGAAAATAGATCGCACAGGACAGAAACAGAGACAGATGCACAGAAATGGATATGAAAGGGGGAAGATTCGTGTTCTTCTCCACACTGCTTGCCTGCGCCTGGCGAGTTCAGAGGGAGGCAGAACGATGGCATTGATAGGGGCAAGGCTGTGCTTCAGACATTTGGCTTACGAACGGGCTGAGGGGTAGCAAGCCCCCTCGACGATCCAAGAGCTTGAGTAGGGTGAGTAAGGCAAGTAAAGTGGAGGCGTTCGTGAGGACTGTACGCGGTGCAGCATCATCATTATCATGATCTCAGTGCCGTAGATAGACTGACGCCCAAAGGAGAACAATACAGTACCCATTGCATCGGCTGGGTACGCGATCATAGGTTGTAAATTGCGGAGGTCGTGGTAGGCTGGAAAATAGGGGAAGTTCATTTGCTGGAGAGTGGGGACCAACATAACACACACCTGCTTGCTGCAGAAGTCAGGATAGACTGGACTGGATAATCGGCTAGAAAGGACACACAAGAAACAAGTAGTTGCGGTACGATATGATACGTTGGTAAATTTCTGTACACACCTCACCCGTATTTTGATAGCCGTCCTTGTCCTCATCCTCGTCTCGGGCCCAGTCCGTCCAGGCAGGCTTGGAAGTTGGGGATAGCCTCCTTCCCGGGTTCTTGTTGAGTGCTGTGTTTGTGCTGTGCATGCTGCGGTATGTGATGCAGGAGGCAAATTACTAAGTGAATCATAATTTTCAACAACGGGGTTCTCGAGTTGAGTTTCTTGGGGCAGGGAAATAAGGATGTGTTACTGTGTGGTGGCGGAGGATTTTTCATGTAAAGGAGGGTGGACGAGCTGTGAGTGGCGGCGTGCGTGGATTTCAGGTCAAGGTCAAGGTCAATAGAGTGAGGATGGATGGTTGAGTATGAGGATGAGCAGCAGTCCAGTCCCATCCAATGGTCCAGTCCAGTCAGAGATTCGATGCAGCCCCTGTAATTATGGCTGCCTCGCTGGTGAGCCAGGCACCAAATATCGCCATCAGCATCGCCATCGTATCGTGCTTGCCGTGCCTCCCACCCCAGAGAGCAGCCCAGCCCAGCCCTGTCCAGCCTTCGGTAGTGACCAAAGACGCAAGGTAACCGTACCAATTCCCACCACCCCAGCACAGCACAGGCCACCTCTGCCTTGTGGTGTGCTCTTGCTGTGACTCTTCGCTCTTCGCTTGCTTGTTAGCCACCGCCCGCCAGTCCAGGCGAAGGCAGGCTCCACGCTGCTTCCCTTCCCCCCCCCCCCCCCCCCAAATCTCACGCCCGTTCCGACTGTAACAAAACCGAGCCATGCCCGCAGCCTCCTCTCTGACTTCTGCTCTTCACCACAGCAATGTATGATCCCAAAGAATAGACCAGCGGCTCTTTGAAGTCTGCACAACAACCACCGCCAATCTCGAAAACAATACCGATCAAACACCTGCAAACTCCTGCACCTCTATATTCTATTCTTTTTTCACTTCAAAAAACACCCCCCATTCCTCTTTCCGCCATCTCCGATTCTGCGACAAAGCGAACACCTCGCTCGCCCCCAGCAGAAGTGACTCTGGCAGCACCCAGTCATACGCCGCCTCCTCTTACGACTACTACTCCCTCCTCCTACAACTCCTCCTAATTCGACCTCTAGCCACATTTCGTTATTTGCGCACCGCACCGCTTTGTTCTTATTTCACTTCCTTTGATACCCCGTGGAAGGAAGCCTTGGTTGTTGCTTTCAGTAACAACAACTTCAGCTTTCCATTCACTCACTTTCGTGGTGGTGGTCGCGATACCGGCTAGCTTGCCACTTCAAACCCACTCCGAACCAGTCACTCGCACTCGCACTCGACTTCTGTCTGTCAGGTACCCTCTGACTCTGAGTTGACGCCTGCTTCTAGCAAAGACACCTTTGTCTCTCGCAAACACTCCACTCAATCCTTTTTGTCACCTGTCGATAATATCCTCGGTCTACCCCCGCGGTCCTCAAATAATCCTCACCTCATACATACAACCCTCCTCGAATCCTCTGCACCTCTCTCAATGGTAGCTAGATCCCATAACTAGCCCACCATTTACCACAACAGCTTCCACTTTCATCGTCGAAAGCTTCACCATGATCCTCGCCCTCTACGAATCTTCCCCAGTCGCCAGTCTTACATCGTCTACCGGTACCATCGTTCGTGAAGAGAACCCGAAGGTCTCTTCTCTCTGTTAGCTTCCTCCTCCCTCGATCATCTCGCTCAGCAACGCCATACGTTGTTGTTTGGGCCTGTATCTAGTCAGAAGGTTTCACGGCTTCAGTTAATAACGGTTTATCGGTTTGGCTTTGTACAGACGGCGACTGGAGAAATACTCGTACCTCCATAACCCTCGAATTCCCCGAAGATGAATTGCGGCGAAGATGATTCGCCGCCTTACATCACTTCATATCGAAATGGTCCATACAGCTCCTCAATAGCTTCCTCCGCCTCCTCCTCATCCGCCTCAGTTTGGTCCGATGCCTCCTCACAATCATCCGACGATTCCTCAGTCACCGGCGCATCTTCCGACAATGAGATCTCAGAAACATATTGCTGCACAAGTCAGCCTGTACCTTCCTTTACAACAGCCACCAATGTCTGCGAACAAGCACCTGCGGTCGCCTACTGGTCAAAACACAAGTCGGCTGAAGCTGCACCAGAGCAACGACACCCGAGAAGGACAAGTGTTGGAGCAAATACTCGAACGGGATGCCCTCCTTCGTTAGTACGCCAATGCGATCGAAAGGTCAACTTCGTCGACGGCCTTGTCGGTAAGATATGAAAATCCTTAAATAAGTCCCCTCACTCAATGATCATTCCAGATTCTTCTGCTCAGATTGTCGAGGCAATTTGGCCCCTCTCATCGGTCGTTTGCCGAAGCGAGATGGGAAACAAGGGCGTTCTTCCTTTACGCACTTTCATTCAAGAGACTCTTCGACGATCACGGACAAGTTACTCGACCCTCCAGGTCGCTTTATACTACCTGATCTTGATCAAGCCTCACGTACCCAAACATGATTTTACAATGGAACAGCCGGATGATGCACACTCTATCAGAGCACTTCAATGCGGACGTCGCATGTTCCTATCAGCTCTTATTCTTGCTTCCAAGTACCTTCAGGATCGTAACTACTCCGCGCGCGCGTGGAGTAAGATTTCTGGACTGAACACTTTGGAGATTAACCAAAATGAAATGGCCTTCCTTCTGGCCGTCAATTGGGAGTTACACATTACGGACTCGATTTTTCAAAGATGGACTGAGATTGTTCTCGGCAACAGACCAACTCAACCTCCTGCGCCTGGCTCAGCCTCGTCTCGCTTAGCTGAGCAGGACTGGAAATCCATCATTCTTAGACTCACCCCCGAGTTGGATAATATCGAAGGTCTCTCACCATCGACATCTGCCAAGGCATACGCCAAGTCTATTGGTGCGACCTCACCGCGATCTTTTGCACCTATGGTTGCCGACCGAAACACCTTTGGATACGGTTCGAACGAATCGACTCCTACTCCCAAATATTACACTCCCAGTATTTTGGAGCCTTCGCCATCCGCGGTCTACCCTGCCAGCAAGCCCGCGCCAGCTCTTGGTCTTCTACCAACCCCAAGACTGACCCCGCAAAGCACCGGATTCAACACTCCTGCAGTGAGTGCTGCGTCTTACATGCTTGGCAAGTCTTCAATGGGCTTTGCTATGGCACAAGCTTCAAGCATCAATGCTTCTCAGGTAAATGATAAGTGGACACAACATTTGTCTTCATCGCCTCAATCATACGTCTCTCATCGTCGATCGTCATTGGCCAACTCGGTCTCGTCAGTGTCATCGCCTGAGTCAATGGTCTCTGATACGTCGTCTCGATCATCTCGTTCGTCTTCAATCTCTTCTGCCTCGTCGTTGATGAGCGCGCCTATCTCATCCAAATTGGATGTCCAAGCGCGCTGTCGATATGCGAAGCTGTGCAGTGAGAAGCAAAACAGAACAGTTATTGCCACAGTGCCTGAGGGTTTCTGCGACAGTGGACCAACATCATCGCCAGAGTCATATGCTGGACCAGTCGGCAAGGATTTCCTTGACTTGTCACTGGATACACCATTGGCTCGTCGTGTTGAATTGGACATGTACTCGAAAGATGAAGAAGCTGCACGTGCTCTACAAGAGCTCCATAGCCATCCAAGGTCATCGGAGTCTCCCATCAAAGCCGGCGCGAAACGTAGCAGACCGCAATCGATTGACAACTCCCTCCAAGAGAATGTCAGAGAGATGTTGAGCGGTCATTATCAACCATTTGAGAGCAACTGGTCAGACAACTTTGTTCGAACTCGTTCGAGTCAGACCATGGATGTCAGCCCTCAAGTTGCTGTTCGCTCCACGTCTTCTTCGTCTCTTGGACGTAAGAGAGTTTGCTGCGCTACAGAAGCTGCTCGTGGACTACCCCAAGCCCTTCACCCGGCCTTTGGTGGCCTCGGTGGACCAGGCATGTGGGAATCTATTTTGAATTAGTTACTACACCCGTCCGACCTATACATACATCTCTCTATTGTCACAACAGTACATTTTTCCTTTGTTTAAAACTGGGCCTCAGCTCAACATACTGGGTGTTTTTGCATGCGGCGCCGACTGTTGGTTTTCGCTCAAATTCGCATCATTCCGGTGTCTGTCTGGGTTATAGATGGGATCGGAGCGTTGGAGGAATACCACTACAGTTTTCTGTATTGCATCGCATGGATTCTGCCTGGTTGGTGTCCTGGGAGCCTGGACACTTGTAAGTTAAGAGAAACGTTCGAGGGGAAAGGCATGGCGGCTAGCTTTGAATTCATGGAAAGTGAATTTAGCATCGGAAACTGGCGAGCTGGGTGGTTGGGGGTCAGGGAAATGGTCACTTGCACGGAATTGGAGTTTACAATCAATCGGATCATCCCGATTGTGGAAAGGCGCGCATGGTTCTGATCTTCATCTGGGTAGCTTTGAATTTGAGTTGGGCTTGAACGGATACCGAACGAACCAACGAACCAACGTACCCTGGACAACCTTGCGTAACTAGTACATGAGAAACTTCTTCCTAAATGCAATGGCTTCAGAGACAGATCTACCTATCTACCTTGCCTTCCTCATCCGCATATGTGCTCATCAAGACTGCTTGACTTGAAAGCTAAGTAGTCAATTCCTGTTCATCTCCATCCCTTGACCACACACATACATGTACCCAGTCCAATGCTTCCGGCTGGCTAACTGCTAACGAATGTGTCTCCGAACTCTCCACAGTGTACGTACGTACCCGGTCTGTCCACACCATACAAGGCCTGCGTATCAACTTCTCCTGCGTGCGTGTCGGGAGTTGCGAGTTGCGAGTTGTAAGGTTTCAAGTTTCAGGTTTCCTCATCTCGGCACGTAAGTCCATACCGACCTCCCTTCCCCCCATTCCCCCATTCACTTCTTTTTGAAGTCATCTATCCATCGCGCTTTGTACCAGGATGATGGATTTTGTGGTGAGTGGTTTTATGAATGCACGGAGTGACTGTTCGGTAGTATCCTGAAGGGTTAATGGGTTGTAGAGGTGAGTTCATCGTGCTGGAATGTGAGATGAGATGAGATGAAATGAGATGAGAAGAGATGTGAGGAGTCTTGGGTGGAAATTATGTCAAGAGGGAGAGAGAGATACGGTAAGTGAGAATGAGAGTGCGGTGAGTTAGCTAGATAGTAGGTACCGAAGAGAAGGATGGATGTTTGCTTCTCTTGAGTCTTGATTCAATCTTCGAAGTGTTGGGTCGGAACTTGTTCAGTAGTCTACGTGATTACAATATGATCTTGGGACTGTAGTCGCAGCTTTTTCCGTGCTCGTCGCTCCGAAAACAAAAAGATAGCAGTATCGAACCTACCAAGGGTATGATGAGATGTAAAAGAGAAGACGAGAAATTTCGCAAGAGAAGAGAAGAAGATACCGAATGGGCGGACGCACTGGGAACTAATTGTTTGAAATTAGTCTGGCATTTTTGGATAGAGGATAGAGGGATTTACTCGAACTCGGGAGCGTTCACGTTTTGTTCATTCAGGGGAGTGGGGAATGAGTGCTAAGGGAATATTATACCAATTTGAACACCTCGGTTGATGATTCCTGAGGGTGTGGATGAGATGGACTTCCAAGTATTGGATTCGACACGGAAGCAATGCAGTCATCCGCACTCTGCTTTCCAGTCCCCACGTGGAACGACCGATTCGAGGGTATGTACCTGAAGAGATAATTCGTTGCTTGTATGATACTTATACAGCTCGATTGCTCGCATGCCATAAGAGGGATAGGTAAGTGACGTACCATATAACTCTCGTACCATATATTCAAATGCATTTTTCATGTATCATAACAGCGAAATTCATTGTTTTTATAGACATTTTTGAAAGATGAGGGCGTATATTCCACTTAATCTACAACTTCTCGTGAGTCTGCTGGTATGTTGCGTTGCGTTGCGTTCGTTGCATTGCAAAAATCAAGCGAGAGGAGGCTGGACACTGGGTTGTGGATCTCATCCACTCCATGTCTCCACTTCAAACCTCAAACCATCAAAAGAGTCTTCAGCCAGCATAGAAGGGAAAAAGCTTGCCGAGTCTCAAAATCCGAATTAAAAAAGTGCAAAAGTAAAGTTTCAATCGATGGACACGCTGGGAACTGGTTTTTCTGTTAAGACTTTGCTTTTCTTCAATTGAAGAAGGAAGAAAGAACTACTTACTCGAACCCAGGACCATTCACAATTTGTCTTTTCTCTGAACAATTGCTAAGCGAATATTATACCACTAAACCACGTGCCCGAGATGTGATTGGATGGGAGAAAAGTTGTTATTTTGTTATATGCGTGGGTTAGGGAAGTGGGCCTTGTGGGTTTTGGATTCGGGAAAATGAGAAAGCCGAGTGTGGATTGTGGATTGGGGGGGAAGGGGGAGGTTTATGGGTGAGCTTGAAGCGGGTGAAGGGGAGGTATGAGGATTTTGGAATATGGAAATGAGAGGATGGTATGAGTTTAGACATCGTGCTGTAGATCGCTATTCTAATGGCTGTCCAGGGCTTCTGCCCATACTCTTCCGGAGAGAGGTGCTGCTGGATTTAAGCGAGATCAACGAGAATGTCAAGTCATGTACATCACTTCAAAGTTGTTGATTCTCAATATAATTCAGCGGCATATCTAATACCGCATCAGAATAAGATGAAGTTCAAATGAAGTTTTTCTGCTAGATTTTATGCTTAAATGCGATCCCAGTTCACCTAGAATGTTTGGGCGTGCCCCTCTCAAGGTCACCTACATCATTTTAAAGGTTTTGGGTACCAGGAAATCAACGAAACTTCTGTTTGTAATACATGATTCTGAGACAAAGTGGTTCAGAAATTACTTGGCTCGGTGTCAAGTACTCTTATTTCTTGAACGAAGTAAGTTTCCACTTTGGTTTGCTTAGTCCAACGCCTGCGTGTGACGATGCGCACGAAATATACTCTAAAGTGTTTGATTTGTACCCCTTTCACACCAAGTTATCGATGCTATAGATATATAAGAGATCCGTATCTCCTCATCAAAGCACCTTGTACCTATCAAGATTACCCTCCAGATCCAGCTCCAGAATCTCTTCGCATGGCACGTGATTTTCACCACCAATCTAGACCTTCGCTCTTGTTCGCTCTGCTAATTCTACACATTCTCGTTGATGGTTCCGTCGACAGTAAGGATAATGATGTTTCCCGCATCAACAGGTTGTGAGGTCTTCCACAGGACTCCAGAACACCGCGAGGCTTTCACCGCGATATCCATCGAATCAGCAGCTTGAGGCCGGACAGGGCGTCGCGGGGTGCCTCCAGTCATGCCTCATTGGCCCCATTGGATCGCGATTACACAGCTTGATCCAACCACACGACACTCGTAGGAAGCCTCCAAGAAGCAGCCAATGGGTGATGCACTTGTATTTTGGTGCGGCAGGTCATCAGGATAGGGTGCCTCGACTTCCGCCAAGGAAACACCTCGAATTATTCTCATAAGTATGTAGCAGTGCCTCATGCTTCGCACTCATCGCTCAGTCGGTACTTCTCCAATTATTTACGACGAATGTGCATTGTCCACAGGTACACAATTGAGTTGAAACCGTTACAATTCATTGACCGTCAAGTTCAGCCTTACCAGACAACACCATGGGCAGTCCGGGTACACTGGTATGGCTGCTGTTCCAGCTTCTGATTTGTGGGAGCCTACAAGATGGCAATTCCACTTCTTCAGGAGTCGACAATTCAGCTCTCATATCAGTAGATGTGACTGTGGTGGTTACCCGGTAGGTCAACGTTTTGCGTGTACATGAATTTCTGCTGATAGATCACAATAGCATTGATATATCTGACCCATTAACGCCCCCGATTCCAAATCTCGCATCTCCAGTCTGTCTGACGATAACTTTGGCTCAGACTTATGTCGGAGATCATCGGCCACCTATTCCATCACGAGGAGAATCCTCCAATTCATCGATTTTCAGCTCCGAAACTTCGCTCAACGGTCATCAGTCTGACATCCATGTATCTTCACAAATCACCACTACCCTTGACGTTGCTCTGGGAATCGTTCATGTCACGAACTCTACCATCGGCGTTCATGAACAGCTTCAGCCAGGCGAGATTGGAATCGAAGCTGAAACCACATCTTCAGATGATCAGTCTCTCATTGGAAATGATACACAGAAGGATCTCAATGCTCTATGGAGTGCTCATCAGAGAAGGTACCACAGCAGGAAACGAACGTTCCGGTTTCGGAAGGAAGAGGACGACCCCGTCAAACCTTCCTGGGCCAGTGCCATTCCACCGGTTGCGGTTGCTGTACTTGGCGGTGCCTTGTATTTCACTACGCTGGAGGCGGATAGGTGGAAACGGCAGAAAACGCAAGAACGTGCAAGGCCACCAGTGCCGACGCCGAGTGACCCATACGATATTGTATTGCAACCAGAGACTAGATCTATTTCACACGAGCAATTACTTGCGGAAGTGAGAGGCATCTACGCTGATCTTGTATTGGTGGAGGCGAAGTGTATCGAGACGCGCGAGAGACTGGCACTGCCCTTCGCCTCTGGATCTTCAGCAATGCTTAACAATGAGCAGTTGCATGCTCTTATCTCTCTACATTGCATTTTATGCATTAAACATCACGATTTTCTCTTGGCATCCCAGCACCCATCCGCCAGTCACGCTCTCCGGTGCCTCGGCCCACAATATGCAATGCCAGCGAGAATGTGGCGACATGGTATATACTCATTTCTTGAGTTTCTCAGGCATCGCTTGCCCCATTCTCATGATGCTATGGAAGAATTCATCCATCTTGCGTATATGATGATGGAAAGATTATACAAGAATGTACCGGCATTTGAGGATACATGGGTCGTTGTGGGTGATCTTACGAGCTATTGTATGGCTATTGAGGGCGAGAATCTTGAGGATCGGGGAAAATGGGTGGCCATCGCGCGGCACTGGTGTTCCACACTATCTCGAAATGCACCTACAGCTGGCCGATTGTATCATTGTCTCGCGATGCTGACTCGAGGAGATGTTTTGCTGCAGCTTGCTCTGCTCTCGAAATCTCTTTGTGTAGCTGTGCCATTCAGCCATGCCCAAAACTCGATTCTGGCTCTCCTTGACCTGATCGTCGGGGCGGGAAGCAATCACCTTTTCCCAGACTTTCAGTTGTCAGCTTTTGATTTGGCGTTTGTAAAAACACATAGGTTCCTATTTAACCAGGAACACGACCTTTTCGAAGCTCAAAGCCAGGGCTTTCTCGCATCGATCAACAGCCACATTGATCAACTCGCCGACAAATTCTCGGAAAATGGCTATCATGTCGTAATTGTTAACTGCGCTGCAGTGTTTGGCTACGGCTGGAGCGACGATTCACTCATACGTGACATGAAAGACCGGACCGAAGATTTTGCCAGCTTCCCTGAAGATGTTCAGTATAATCCACAATTCGAAGCAGCACGAAAAATAGCACATGCGACTCTAGACTCCTTTCTAATTAGATTGGATGATCTGAATGTACTAACGGGTATTCACGCCTCCTTGGTGTTCATGCTCTATATGGTTTCTCATCCATGGACTGCGCGCCTCGTGCAGATAGACTTCCCATGGACATCCCTCGTGAACTTCCTGGACAACCTCCTGAAGAAGTACGACACATCCTGGAGTGCCATTGACAATGAGACTTTTCCCATGTCAAAAAGAAGTGATGCTTGTCCTCTTCCTGAAGACTACGCTCTGCGCGGGTTACTCTGGGCAGAAACATATTTTCCAGACAGTTGGTTTCACGATGATGTAGAAGATAGCTCAGAAACGGCAAGTGCTCCTCAGATGACGGCACAGCGAGAAGAGAGGATCCTTTGGCTCGCTGTTCGCATTGCTCAGAGAATTCCCACATGTCTGATATACGAACGTGCTTCCTTTAACCCTTTTCGCTCTGCATTCAACAAACCACGATTCTCAACGCCTCGAAGGTTGCACTCGTCCGATCAATCACGGAACAAGCCTGAGATATCACAAGAATCCTCTAATATGATAGAATTGAGTAATTCATCGTTCATAGAGCTCCTTGGTGCGGTGTCTCCGCGTTCGTCGAACATCGACTCTCACTTGGATGGCATACAGGCGACTTTAGGACTTCCATTTGATCCCCTGGAGCAGTCTGCTAAACAATTCAACCGGCCAGGCCAGCCCAGCTCTGGCGGCTTAGCTTCGCCGAATGAAGTCTACCAGGAAACTTTCGATAATTGGCTCTCGGATCTGATCGACGTAGACATGACCCTCGATGAGAATCTTGAGCTTAGCGAAACCCAAGAAGCAGTCCCACTCATCTCAATGCAGGGGCTGGGGAAAGGTGTCCAGAAAACTGCACTACATTACCGATCGATGTGATAGTCTTCTCTCAGACAGGTAATAATCATCACCAGGATGACGAGGAAGAATCGAATTATAGCGAAAAGTCAGATCGTGATCTGGGGCTCAATTTCGATGAGGAGAACGAGCGGCAATATATGGGAGATGTAGAAAAGCATGGTATCATCCACTCGCCGGCCGAGCCAGAAACTCACAACTCGAATTCTCAATTGCTTGGTAGCAAAGAACTCACCAAGATCGAACCGAAAACCACTTCAACACAACTTCGACGTCCTCGCGGGGTATCGGAAGCAAAACTACCTTCGCCGCAATTCCCCTCTCCACCCAGCTCATCTTCCAGTCCAGCAAAGACACGCCTGTTGCCACTGTAACAAAGCATTCACCCGTGCTAGTGACATGAAGTAAGCCATCTTCATCCATGTGTCCCTGTACCTCCTCATTGTCCGTTTCGACGTACTGACCTCTTGCCAGTAAACACGTCAAATATCACACCCGCCCCATCACCTGTCCAATCACAGGCTGTGACTACACATGCGGTCGACAGAAGGATCTGAGTCGGCATCAACACGGCGTACATAAAGACATCTATGGCGAGGAAGAATTTCCTGTCTGCATGAGGAGTGTAGGCAAACAGGGGTGAAATTCTCGAGGAGGGATAACTTGGGGAGGCATTTGAAGAAGAGGCACGGTGGTGCTGATGCCGAGAGGGCTGAGAAGGATGATGAGAGGGATAAGTGAGGGTTTACTCGCCGATTTTGAATGAGAAATCTGGTGTATTATAGAGATATGTACGTGCTTGTTTTGGGTTGTAAGAGACGAAGTAGTGTCGTTGTTTACTAGGTCCTCTTCTAAAGCCAATAACCGAAGTTCGACCAAGACTCGAATTGCCCCTCTTTCACCTGAAATTCAGCAGCCACCGACTTTCCGTCCGCGAACTTTTACAAGAAGAAACAGAAGGCAATATGTGGCGGATTTGAGCTGTTTTGAACCCTCTTCAGCCGTCTTCGAGGCCTTAGGCGGTTTCGTAAGAATGGCCGCGAAAGAAATTCTTTGGCATCATATCGAATAAGTCTTTTTCAGCGTGACTTTCGGTGTTCACGTTAAGTGTCTAACCAGGCCTTTAGCCTATTGTCATGTTTAAAGTACACAATCGTGAGACCATTTGAAAGGGCAGTAGGCTGAAAGTCAGAACTCCTCATCGATGATCTCGAGAGCATATAGCCACCTGTCCTATCGCGTGGTCCTATGTTCAACTCCTCTCGGGTCCTGCCCCGCTTGGTTTGCTGCAAGTATCATTCTGCCAACAGAAACGTCCACCTGGTACGTGTTCCTTGTTTCAATTCCTCTATCATCCTTGTAGCTAGCATCAATACCTGCATCCCTCTCCAGCAGCATTTTCAACCCATTATTCATTCCCGCCTTTCCCTTGATGTATTCATCCGTCAGCTGCAACTCAATGTAGCCTACAACGATGTACTGATCGCGCTGTCTATTATATTCAGCAATCCGAACCGCTTTCAATCCAGGCAGCATTCTAAGACCTTCTCTATTTGATATTTCGAATTGGTGTTTGGGTGACATTGGCTCCTCGGGATCTTCTTCCTAAACAATAGATCTGATTGCTGCAGAGCGTATCGGTAGAAAGCAGCTGTGTCCATGATATCAAGGACACCTCGTCAAAGGAGTTGACTAGTCGAAAAACCGGGGTGTCTTTCTCTCCGTCGAACATAATTGGAGGGCAATCCATTTTATTACCGTTAAGGTATTGATGAGTCTTCAGGATCTCAGCGCGAGACTCATGGCAGACCGCGAAGAGGGGCGAGAGCTCCGTTGCGCAGCGAGCTTTCCAATGCACTCCCGATTTTCAGTGTCTCCACATACAAATTTCAATCCAACGAGGTGCTGGATGTGCTTCTATCCAGACGCGGAGGCGCAACTCTGCTGGGAGCTTGGGGAAGAGCGTGAATTTATCCAGTGTCCCGATTATGACTTGACTCTCGGGATCAGCAGGCAATGGAGAGGCAGGAACATGTGGCGCGAGATCCAGTACAGTGGGAAGTGGCTGACCGTCGACATTGGAGGTTTGAGGGCCAGAAGCGGAGAGCATTTGATCTGCGGTAGCGGCGTTGTTATTCGTGGTTGAGAGGGGAATGGGAGCCTTTTCTGTCAATTGTTTACCATTTACGGAGCATCGAGGTTCGACGACAGCGCTAGCAGTCCCTTCATAGCTTCGAGGGGTGCCGTCGGTCATCCTGGTGTCTGCAATGGCTTGTCTCTCGAGATTCGACGCTGGCATGTTGATTGGCGCTGAATTTCTTGTCAGCGATCGGTGACGTTGAGGGGGATATGGTCAAGAGCTTACCCATGCTACACAGAATTGACTGAATCTTGACGCGTTGAATCAAACATGGTATTATCGACGGCGGTTGGTTGCTTCTCCAGCACGTTGGAAATCTTGGTCGAAATGATGGTGCGGGTTGTGGGTTCGAAGTGAAAGAAAATTGTGACGTTGAAGTGGAGCCACCGAGTTGGTTGGTAGTTGCGATCGTGGTTTTGGGGAGGAAGGGATAATGAATCTCGGCCAGCAAGAATTTGACAATCACTTGACTTGCGACATCGCATTACATTGTTCGAAAATCCAATTCTTCTTTGGCCTTGTTACAATATCAGAATATTCACTAACGGTGGCGGGGCTTGAGTATCGAGAGCAATCATCAAGATGTTCCGGTGAGTGCACCTTGCTCAGCTCGCTTAAAAATCAACAACATTGACGATATGTTCAGAATATCCAAAAAGAAAATAAAAAATGCCACAGGTTAAACCTGCATCCAGCAGGCAAAACCCCATAAATGATAAAGTGGGATAAAATAGCAAAACTCGGAAGACAGCTCATTTGAGATGAGATGCCTTCGTAGAAAATCCTCCAGGGAGGATTTTTCAAGATAAGATGTACCGTTTGCGAATCGAAGTTGGCGTTAGAAATTCCCAATCGATCCACCCGAACCAGCTTTGACCTGACAGATCGCGAATGGCCAATCTGCGCCGCTGGAACGATGCAAAATTCATTATTTAGCTAGATGCAGGGAAAAGCTTCGCTTACTAAAAAATTTTGGTGGATGGGCGAACCCGCATCTATCTATCCATTTGGAGAGACTGGTACCAAACCATCTCGCGCTTTTTCAAAATCGATATACCATCTGGTTATGACTTCGACGACTGGAAACATCTCCAATTATCTCGTCAAATTATACTTGCTCCTCATGATTCAAACATGCACCGAACCTTTTCTCGCAAAAATCGTTTGCTTTGGCTGCTATAAACGAAAAGAGGCTGCCTACTCCCCAACACCATAGCCATTCAAGCGCCTTCCAAAGAGTGTTGGGGAGGAAGTATATTTTGAACCTGATACTGCTACCTGAACCTAATCATCTTGAGATAGTCACAACTCATTTCTACAACTCTCTAGATCACACCGTAAAGACTAGAAGAAAATGACTTTCGCGACTAGTGCTGAAAGAACCTCGCAGACTCACCTGCCTCAGTGACGCGAAAAGATAATTCAACAATGTCCTCAATTCTTTTAGAATGCCAGGACTGCATTCAGGTGATCGTTATGTGGATATTCATTCTCACCACAACCCTCCTCGTGCATCCCGCCACTGACTTCTTTGTGCCAGTTTGCATCATCTTCACGAGCGTGCAATGTAATGAAGGTAACGCAGAACGCACAGTGATTCGCTAAAAGTCACTCCATACACGAGAATCGACTGCATTGATGGACGTCCGGGGACGCTCCCAGATTCACCTCACAAATCATCCAATCCCACATGGTCCGGCGGAACAGCCCCTCGAATCGCGGTAGTGCCACTACAAAGCTCATCGAATTCGCTCAGAGGAATATTCCGAGTAACTAGATTATCCCAAGCAAACTCAATAGCATTTCCTCCTGGCGCGTAGGCTTCCCATCCCTGGCTGGGCAGTCCATTGACAGCATCCTTCATGAACGCAAGCCAGAGATCTTGCATTCTGTGCGACACGGCGAACTCGAATGGTGTGGATTCCGAGTAAGCGATATCGTGGGTTCCAAATATCAGAGGTAGCTCCGAGGAGTGGTATGCGCCTTGCCATGGGCGTGGTGAGATGTTGGAGAAGTTACCGGTGTAGTAGTAGCGGAAAGTGGTTGCGTTAGCTGCGTATCGGTTCCTAACTTCGGATTAGAATAGAGGAAAAACGTAAAATGTAGAGACTTTACTTGGTGGTCTGCTGTGCCCAGCAGATTCGCTGGACTGTGTTGGCATTTGCCGCAGTCTCGTTGTATGTGGTTCCGTTGTTGACCCACTCGGTAAGCGACGAGCCTTCATTGTTGTTGGTTCCATGGATGGCAGGCTTGAAGCATGTGAGCTGGATCAATCAAGGCATCATAAATCAAGCTAGATGAGCACTCACGACCTTGGAAAAATTGCCTGCCAATGCTCTGGCAGTATAATTTGAGAACCTCGTCAGATTGTCGACCACCGGGGTAAAGCTAATACTGGGCGCCGACCCATTGTCCTGATACGACTTCAAAAAAGCCTCAATGTCCATGAAACTAACTTTTTTCATGCAAGTGAGTTCGGCGTTGGCACTCAGATTGCCACACCCAAATTGCCCTGCCAGGAAAGTGAAGTTGGATCCTGTGGGATCGCTGCTCGGCGCAGCGCCAATGGCTGAAGAAGAATCCAAGATTATTCCAGAAACGATGGGATCTTCAGGGTAGGCATAGTTGTAGTAGTCTGTAGAGCTGGCTCCAGCAGACTGACCCCACATTGTGATTCTGGAAGTGTCGCCACCGAAGTTGGCGATGTTGGACCGAACCCATTCCAGAGCAAGTCGTTGATCTAGCAGACCAAGATTGAGAGTCTGGTTGATTCCAGCAGCATGTGGATTGCCGAAAATATTCAGACGGTAGCTATATTCTGTGAATTCGCATCTTTGATATCTCAGTATTATCTACTCACTTTATTTGCACTACGATATGCTCTTGGCTTCTCTGTACCCAAGGAGTAGGGATTTGATACTCAATATGAGCACCGCCAGTAAGTTGACCACCACCATAAATCCAAACAATGACCGGCAACTTCTCGCTGCAGTTATTGGCTGTCGTGAAAGGAGCCCAGACGCTGAGAGTTAGGCAATCTTCCGATGTTGGTCCTGATATCAGAAAGTCTCGTGCATCAATCTCATAAGTCGATGGGATTGAGGTGTCGTACTGCGGACAAGATGGGCTGAAAGACGTAGCATCGATATCTCCGACGGGAGACTTGGCTACAGATGGCATCCATCGATGGTCACCGACTGGAGGTTCGGCGAATGGAATACCAAGGAATTGGGCAACATCGGGGTGGGTACCGTTGATTAGGCCATAGACAGTTCCAACTGTTGTGTCGACTTTGAGGGAAGAGATCGCTAAGCAGGTTTGAAGAGGCAACGCGGTAAACAAAGTGCGAAGCGAACCCCGAATTCCATGATTGTTCGAACGCATGTTGATCATTGAATCTTCTGGGATATGATTGATGTGAAAAACATCTACTCTGACATGTTGCATGAACTACTTATATGTTGTTCTGACACCAACAACGGGAGTCTACTTCCATACCAAGCTCACTTGCGTGAAAACTTCATCGCAACTTCGAACCTGCCAAGCCTGTAGCACTCGTGATGACGGCAACGAGAGTTGAAAAGCTATGGATAGCTATGGCCTGCGGGGTAGATTAGTTGAAGTGAAGCTATCTAAGCTCTCAAATTTAAGCATACAGCAAGAGTAGGACCGAATGCGAGGTTCCAAGCATATTTCTCGGTCCCGAAAGTCGAGCCAAGACTTGACATCCAGGCGCTTCCTGAAGAGATGAACATGCAGAAAGAAGAAATAGGAGTAGTAGCTCATGGTGAACAAGCAGGTCGGCAATGGGTTCGTCAATCGTAGGAGAGCCGCTGCGGGGTAGCTCGAAGGTGGGATTTGGTGACGAACATTGGCGGGGTCCCCACAGCTTGACGGTCCGAATGTCAGGAAGAAGTCCGACAAAGAAAAGGACGAAAGTTGACTCAATTCAAATCTGTACACAGATATAATCGAGTTATGGCGTTCTGTGAAATCTTGATGTAATTAAAGCCACGGATGATTACAGCCGCCTCCACAATCTTGAACAGAAACCAGCCTCCTTTGTCTACCGCCATTTGATCAGAACGCTTTCACCCAGGCTCTTCTCCGTTGTTCACGTTTGACCTCTTCTTGCAAGAAATCGAGAAACGGGACCACCTGGTAAGGAGCTTCAACATTTAACACACTGCATGAGACTGAGACCGGAATGGAAAAACAACTTTCCCTAAATACCTGGAATTCAGCCCAAGCAACAGTCAACTCGATGTCGCTAACATGAATCCGGATCTCCACAAACCGTGGCGCTGAAATTGATTTGCAAATAGCCCAAAATGTGTTTATGTCCCTTGTTCTGTGCCAACCCGCTAACACACCTCAATATGCATCGTAAGAATCACAATCCTTGAAAGCCTTCAGCTTAAACAGACCCCTTGCATTGTCTCTCCCAATCTTCTCCTTCTGACCAACATCCAACTTCAAAGCGTCAAACCAAGTACATGCATCGTCGTAATTTTCAAATGGGTAATCCGTGGCAAACATGATTCTGTCCGGGCCACCCAATTCCTCTATGCAATATTTAAGTGTTGGTGTTGAGAAGTGTCCAGACGTGGTGATCCAGATGTTTTCGCGGAAATAATCCCGAATCGTCTTCTTGATTGACAGACCTAGAGGCTTCTTAATATCCTCAAACCAATGATTGATACGCCATAAATCGAATGGAATGTGCTCGCCCAGATGCCCAATGATTACTTGCAGCTTTGGATTCCTGTCGAAGACGCCGTTGACGACCATCCCGAGAAGATGTAAACTCACGCCCTGAGCAAAGGACAAAGGCGGGCCGATCAGCCATTTTCTATCGGCCCATAGAGTGTCATGAACAACGCCGGTGGGTTGTTTTGGGTGGAGATAAAAAGGTACGTCAAGTTCCACAACTGTCTGCCAGAAGACATCCCACTCAGGTTGATCGTAGAAAATGAGTGACTTCCCGTCTGAAGCAATCTGAATGTCGTTCACCAAAGCACCCTTGAATCCATATTTCTCGACACAACGTCTCAACTCCTTAGCTGCAACAGTAGGATCATGCATTGGCAAAGCTGCAAAAGAACCAAAGCGATCTGGCTTGTCCTTTATTTGTTCATAGATCCAGTCGTTGGTCAGTTGGGCCATTCTTAGTGCCTCAGCTGGGTCAGCAATGTCCTGAATACCTGGAGCCGTGTAGGACAAGATGTGGTATCCAACGCCGTGCTTGTTTGCGTATTCAAGTCTGATCTTATCGACATCACTGATTTCGCGAACATGTCGATCAGCGTCAACAGCGAAGAAGCCGGCCCACCATTTTGCTTTCTCAGCGAAGTCTGGAAGGTTGAAGTGGTCCTCGATAGTGACCTTGCCAAACATCTTGAATGGGTTGAGCTGATATACTGGATCCGTGGAGATCGAAAATGAGTCTGGGATGTTTCGGGTCCAGCTTTTGAAAAGTATGAGAGACCAAGAGGCGAAAATGAAGAATGGCCAAAAGAATGAGATTTGAAACCAACAGACCTTATATACAATGTCCCTAGCATACGCTCGGGAACTCGGGGACGTGGAATAGTCCGCACCCGCCTACTAAGTATCGTAACTCGAGCATCTTCCGAAGTGAGATCTTACTTTGAAACGGTCCGCATTCGTACTCATCATAGAGCCCTAGTATCCTCACCCAAAATGATGAATGATCCTTTATTGTGCATGCCCAGGCTTAGATCGGCTTCTCCCCTCAATGTAGAGCGTGGAAGTATTCACTGAAACACGAGTGCTATCTAGTCATGGCGGCTTGAGAGGCTTTCAGTCGGTTCAACATAGCCAGCATACAGTTCAGAACTTGCGGAGCCACGCTCAAAACCTTGCTTGCCCACACTTGATACCCCGCAGAGTACTCCATACCCCAAAGCAGCTGTCTCGGTGCTGCCAAACTCCACAACTCGACCCCAGCAGGGAAGATGTCGGAAAGCGCACCCATTGGCAGCAATTAAACATAAAGGGAGGCCATATTACGAAACATGTGCAGAAAGCAAAGTAGATGAAGAGGAGCTTGGCTGAAAGTCGGATCTTGGCAAAGGGCGTAGCCGCTCCATCCAAGGAGGCGGGCCGCGCACCTCGCCGTCTTGGACTCGATCCTATCCCGACAATTGTAGAAGAAATTTGATCTATGACTGCAGTGATATCGAAAATGAAAGACGATGTATGAAGAAATTATCCGCGGTTCCAATTGCTTGATGCTGATGCTCCACATTCAGCACAACGCCGAAGGTTGTCTTTGACTGGAAGGGCTTCGACTGACTGGACCAAGCCAAATCCCAAGTCGTTGCACAACGGCAAAACATTGGTTTAAGTTCGACTTCAGAATTCGATATTCGAATGCGGAAGAACTGTCCCCGAGTGAAAGTAAAAGTCGACCGCAAATAACACAGCGATGACAGTCTCAACGGATGCTCAAGAGATCTGAAATGCAGCCATGAGCGGGTGTCTGTATGCACTGATCAAAATGTTGATGTCAGAAAAGATTAATGGATCGCGGAGCAGTCAATCTGGATGCCAGAGGCGTAGAGTACCATCGTCCATCATCAGATCGAACGAACACTGGTGAGACTTGATCATGATAAAGGTAGGAGATGGATATCAGAAATAATAAAGCTTGGCGCATATTCCACGCTCAAGTGGGACCCCTATTTTGGAGGCGTTCTTGGAACAGCATCTCGTAACACTCGTTTTTGGCAATATGCCACCACACTCATTCAACAGACTTCATGTCAAAGATGCAATCCTCCTACTTTCCCTCGCTTTTCCTACGCTGTCTGCCGCTCGCGAGACGGGAGTCTGTGACGATCCAACCTTTGGCTCCGACATCCTTCGATTCGAATTGAGTCCCAATCCGTGGACCTCGAATCCCTCCCTCTCTTCCCAACGCGGCGCACCTCTCTGGATTGGTGTACAATATGAAGGAGGATCGCAGAAGCCCCCTGGGCAACCATACCCTCTTGTTGTGGCGCTGTCGACTGCCTACAATCAGACGTACATAGCTACAACATCAACTGGTTCCAAAGATGCGCCTTGTCCTAATAGCTATACCTACGATGAGAACTACGATTCGAAAAGCTGGGACAATGATTATACTTTCAATACGTCGTTCACCTGCCATGGTTACTACGACGTCAAGACATCGGCGCCGATATACTTCGAGACTTCCTCGAACTTCACGGGCTCACCCGAGAACACCATCACAACCGCAGCCGTAAAGGCCGCAGGCGTTCAGTACGGCACCGCATATACGAACTTAGTTCTGCCACAGCATTACTACTCATCGAATATCCAAGGTGGGATCTTCGGCTCTATTTCCCATTACGACTCGTTCGGGAGCAATGCAACTGCGGGAAAGGGTGCAATGCTAGGCTTCGTGGATACAAGTGAACAGCAAGTGCTAGGACTAGGTCTAAACTCTACGTTCATGAAATACTTCTACGAGAGTGGCAGAACTGCGTCTCGGTCCATTGGCCTCTACTACGGCGTTCCACCTGAAGCGGGTTCGGATCTCGAGCGGAATGGCACTATGATATTGGGCGGCTATTCCAAAAGCCGAGTACAGGGCGATCTCCTGGAGGAAACATATCCTGTTGGAGCTTTCGAGCTGGCTAGGCAGTGTCCATGGGAGGTCGATGTGGCATCCATGGCTGTCTCGGGCCAAGAAATCAGCGAATCCTCTTTCACAGCTTGTGTCGAGCCACAGGAGGCCACACTCGTCCTCCCCAAATCCATCTATCAAAGTCTCCAGGGCTCAGACTCCACAGATCTGACGATCACACTTTCGAATGGGCTCAACATCACTATACCCTCCACTCTGGTATCCTTCCGTGAAGAGTCAGATGCAGACAAATCACCTATCCTAGGTGCGCCGTTCCTGAGTCAGGTCTACGTGTTCGCAGACTACCAAGCCAAGACTCTAAGTGTTGGACTGGCGAACAACACGATGGCATATACAGAAGGACCGGATGAATTACAATGCGTATCGCATAACATCACAGATGGTGATCTAGGCTGGGCGATTGGTAGCCAAGCAGCTTATGAGGCTTCGCAGACCTCGTCGAGTTCTCCTTCTGCGACTGCTACTGGGGAAGGCAAGAAGAACAATGGTGTAAGAAGTGGTGCCGGACTTGGTCTGTGTCTGCTGGCTGCAGCTATTAGTGTTGGATTGATTTTGTAAGATGCAATACCCTGTGATGAACATAATGTGGATATGTTGTATATAATCCTGTTAGCTCTGAGATGTGCAGATTCTCCAAATCGGATTCTGTGCGGGAATTCAGTGCCACAAAAGTTTCGACTGCTGCCGTTCTATTTGCGGCATATACCATAGCCTCTTGTGAGATTGTATGTTAGTAGATGCGAGCGAGCATGATGTCTCAAGTAAACATACTTTGCTAGGCTCGTTGCTTCCCTCTACGTGACAACTTTCTAGTAGGCAATTACACGAATATTAAGCTGTTGTCTTTCTCCAGATGGGTTCCTGATTCTGAAGATCTGCTTTCTCATCGAAATAAGAAGTGCTGGCCCTATTTTCCCCGGCTTCTGACAAACAGAATGAGCAGTGGAGCCCAGTTGTATCCGAGTTGGCTCGTGTACAGACAGTAATGAGGTCGTATTTGCGTGTACTCGAGCCTGCGACTTTTCGTGTACTAGTAGAGCTCGGCGCAGTGCATGAGTGTGGCAGTGAGTGAGTACCTTGTAGGGCATTCAGTCAGTCCCAGCCAGGTGCTGCTTCCTGCACAACACCTACCACGCCATGATTTTCCCTGCAAGCCACCACGGGTACCTACCTGATCGACCGCACCGGACAGTACATCATCTCAAGTCAAAGAAAAAAGCCCGACATCAATCAATAATGTCTCACCCATCTCATCCGAGATCTACATCCTGCATCATATCTTATCTTCTCCATCTTATCCAAAGGCCCCAGATCCGAAATCCAAATCCCGCCGGCTTCTCATTCAAAGCCCGCAATCCCAGTATATAAAGGCCCGGCAACGCGGTAGCGAGAGTGCTGCGCTGCGCAGGGCGGGCAAGCAAGCAAGCCTCAAAAACCTAACGGTTATCTCGGACGGAAGAAGACATCCATCATCCATGGACACTTTTCAGGCAGGACATGGATGTGGGGAAGAGGGCTGTTTTAAGCTTCTGCCAGAAAACGCCACCCGATCGGACGTGGCTTACGGGATGCAATGTGGTGCGTGAAGGCTATTTATTGAGGGCTTGGTTAGGTCAGCCTTACAAGGTGGTTCGTTGATCTGCTTGGACAGGACAGGTAGGTTCATAGGTGATGAAGACCGACCTCACAAGATTTATTTCCGCATTGCATCTTCAGCGGCTGCCGGTCTATCGGACTTTACCCATCACTTATTAACTAAATATCAGCAGCATCTCCCATCACCCGATCGACAAACCTGCATCTCCCAGCGACCCAAAACAAACCATCGTTCTCGTATCCAGCAGTGCACGCCATCTCTCGCTTCAACGCGTTTGGGGGGATCTGCTTGGTGGAGAGAGCTGCAGACCTCTTGTTTGGCTGCCAGGGGGCCTAGGATGATGGCGGAGAATACAATGCGGCTTCATGCTTGATGGCGTCAAGTCTCAGAGTTCGTCTGGTACCGAAGTCGATGGTGTGGCCTGTGTGGAAAAGGTTATTTGGACGTGTAATGTGTCTGCGTTGTGGTTTGTCTATTTCGCTTGCCTTGTGCGCCTGTTCTATGCCCTGCTCTTGCTCTCACCTCCCTCTCTCCTCTCTCACTCTTCTGCCTCGATGATTTTGTTCTAAAGATCTACTTCGTCAGATATGCTCGTTCCTTCCTTCCTCTTTTGTCGTGTTCCTTGTCTTATTTGTCTGTGTGATGACATTCATCGTTGGTTTTGATTCAAGCCACCTTCTCATAGCTGGTCTCTCCGACTCGTCAAGTGGTAATTATCTTCTCCAAGCATCTCTTCATTTATCAATAGGTATCGAGGGCGCAGATTAATACAAATACATCAGGCAAACAAGATCGATCTGTCTCTATCCCCCCTCCACGAGACCAGACCATCGGATATCTCTCCCAGAAACCGAAAAGCAAAAAGACATCGCAGCGCGAGTAGCAACATCGGTCAAAAAGATATAAGAACGAGCCACGCAAATGCCTCTCTATAGAGAGGTATCTCCATCCATCCATCCTTCCATTCATTAAACAAAAACCCAGCACACAACACGATCGACACTCCCAACAATACACAATGATTTTCGGCCGCGATTTTTCCAGTCCGTGAGAAAAGAAAGAAAAAGTCAACAACACCGACTCCAGTACCCCACAACCCGACCCGAGACCCCAAAGAAAATGAACATCGAGATTCGTTCCGTTCGTTCATCCCAACCGTCCTTATTCCAGTCCCGCTACCCCTGACCCAAGCATAAACACCCTCACACAAAATACAAACGCCGGGTATCGAAGGACCTCCGATATTATCTGGGAAGCGGATTTACAGCCCGTAATGTACGCCACCGATGCCCGCCTCTCGCTCGCCTACCCAAAACCATATGTCAACTAGCCAGAAGACTCCACGTTGATTAGTGTACGATGACGTGAAGGCATGATCTCTATTGCAGCTCTTTCTTTGCCATTTCTGGACTGTCATCCGCCGAATCGCTCATGATCTCGCTCTTATCGACAGGAGACTGACTGCCACCATTCGCGTTTGCGGCGCCAGTCGATGGACCCTTTCCACACCCCTTAACGAGGATATGTCTCTGGTCGTTCAATCAGCCAACTGTTTCAGAAATTTATCAAGAAACGAGAGCAGGAAGCTGCCTCCAATTACTGGAATTAGAATCGGATAAAGAACGAACCTTCAATGCATCTTTCCGCGAGAAGCTCTTCTCGCAATGGCCGCAAGGGAATGGCTTCACAGCCAAATGGATTCGCTTATGGCGCTTCAAATCGTGGTTACGATTGAAGGTCTGTGGGCATTGATCGCACTTGAAAGGGCGGTCGTTGGGTGGAGCCTGGCCTTGTGGGTGATGTCCGTACATCTGGTGAGGATGCTGTGGGTAGCCTTGCATGCTCATTCCGCCTACCAACGCCATTTGGTTTCCGGGATTGTGCACGTTGGACATGATGGGACCGGCCATTGCTGGCAAGCTGTACCCGTTATAAGGCCGTGGGTAGCCTTGGGGTGCGGCCATCGAGGCGTGACTCTGTGCCGAGACGGGGGAAATACGATTAGAGGGTGCGGAAGATGTATTAGGAGATTGCTGGGTTGGAGATTGGTGGGTATATGCTGGGAAAGAGGACTGCTGTGGCGTTGAAGATGGTGTGTAGTAAGTTGGGGTTGGAGGCGGTCTCCCGCCATAGGTATCTGGAGCGTGGAGAGGTCCTTGTGGTGGCGGTTGCGAAGCCGCTGGCAGGCCATTGTTGTTATTCAGCTGCTGTTGGTGTTGTTGATTTTGCTGCTGATTTTGCTGGGCCTGCTGCTGTTGTTGATGATGATGTTGGTGGCTAGTGGAGAGGGCTGGAAGGGTCTGCTGTTGAGAATGACCACCACTTGACATTGGAGCAGGGAAAGGAGGCACACTGATATCATATGGAGGTGGGGGGAGTCCCTCCCCTGCAGTTGGAGAGTTGGTATATCGATTGGGGAAGTTCATGGATGGAGAGTTCAGCGGACGTCCCATATATGGCTGCTGGGACTGGGCGAAAGATGCGGGCATTGGAGGAGCTGAGCTGAAGCCATAGGAGGGCTGATTGGGAGTCGGCCAGAAACCCATTGGCTGATATGGAGGGACGCCTCCGGCCGAGCTCTGGGAACTGCCACTATTTACACTTGAAGCCAGAGGGCTGAGATCACTTGCCAGACCGGCAGGAGGAGTCAGAACGCTGCTGACAATCGCTGGAGTTGGCTGGGTTGATGTTGACGGGGCATAAGCTGGAAGGCGGTGCATCTGAGAAAGATGGTCTGGCGGGGGGAGGGAGAAGGTTGGAAGGCTGCTGGCTGCGGCGCGGCGAGCGGTGAAGCTCTGTGCCTCCATCATGGAATATGATTGCGAAGTCCACGGTGTTTTCTTGGAGGAAACGGAGGGAAAAGTCGCGCCAACTAAGGATTGATGGTCGCGGAGAATGGGGTTCGACAAGGTGGAGGAGCAGGTCAGATGTCGGCTTTCTGACAACCTCGCCAGATAGTAAACACTCCTGTAGCATATAAAGTCCGTGAAGGTTTGGCCGATGTTGACACCCGCGAGGTCACTTTTTTCCGTCTTGTTTCGGGTCGTCTGTCTTGCTTCGACTAATGTTTTTGTCGCCGTCGAGGTTTTGTCTTTCTTTCGTCTGGTCTCGTCTCGGATCCTTTCACGATCTCGTTCTCGTAAAGTCAAGTCAAGCGAGGACAAGTCGAGTATATGCAGTCCAGTCAAGTCAAGGAAGTGAGCAAAGTCAGTCAGTAGTAAGACCTTGGATGAAGTGAGGAATGTGGAGCGGAGCGTTGTCGATCACCTGGATGGCGGCCGGGGAGGCGCTGTCGATTTATGTAGCTTACTGGAGATGGGGACCCTCAGCTGTGGTCTGTGTGCTTCCGCGTGCATTTGGCTGGATGGTGTTGATTACCAGCGGGAAGCGTGGCAGAGGGGGACAGGGGTTGCTTACAGGGGATAAACACTAGACCTACACTAGCAGTACACTAGCATAAGGCTAGGATCGATGCGCCATGTGTCCATGAAGTGAGCGAGCCGAGGAGGGCTGTAGCGTGGAAAGGGAGAGAGCGCGAGCTGGCCAGCTGGAGGAGAGACGGAGGGCATGACATGGGGCGGGGTGGGGAGGAAAGTCGAACAGTAAATTTGGGTTGGGTAGGGTAGCGCAGGGAAGGGGAGGATCCGGGATCAGAGACAGAAGAGGATAGGAGTCCTGAAGGAGGTGGACTGGCCGGCCAGTGGTCTGGTCTGGTCTGGTCTGGTCTGATGGATGAAGCTAACAAGGACGAGGGGGTGGACAATAGGCGAGCAACTCCGATTTAGCTCTGGGCTCATCTGAACGAGTATGCTATGCTGTATCTTCTTTCTTCTGGCACCTGGCTCTATCAAGTTTTGGGCTCTAGCACTGCACTGCACTGCACTCTTCACTCGGTAGGCATGTCCTCACTTCTTTCCACACGTCGAAGTACTGTTCCATTCCTCAGTCATCTTCTTGGAACCTGGACCCCAGACATGCATCCGAGACTCCACGACCAGGACATGCCTTTCCCATTCGTCGGGTCCGCTGGAGACTGCCGGTGTTGGGTTCATCACACTCACTCACTCACTCACTCACACAGCTTCAGGGTTTGGGGTCCAGGCAAATATTGTCTTGTGCAACCCCAAGCCAAATTGCAACCGTGTCGCGTCGAGTCGACGATAGACAAATCGGGTAATTAACTTTATTTTAATATTCCTAGTCCATTCCAATCCACGCTGGCGGGAGGATTTACAGCAGCATACTAGCGACTGGACTTGTTGGTAGTGGGCAGTCATCCAGCCCAGCTTAGCACAGCGTGTCATCTCGTCTCCGCTGAAGAACTGATGAGGTGCTGTAGTCGGAAAGTCAATTCAAAAGTTAAAAGCCAAAAACTCAAAGCCTGTTCTGAGTCTGGGACAGGCGGTGGGTGTATTCCGTGGGAGGCATGGTGCGATGCGACGGCATTCACAGCAGTAAGTGAAGCAAATAAGAATTGGAATAGAAGCCAAAACACACTACAGACGGGATACTACCCTACTGCCCTATCTAAACACTTTCAGCACTGACTTTCGGAGCAGAAGCTTAAGGATCTGACAAGCTTCTGGCGATTTGATATGAGACAGGAGCATGCTGGGGAGCTTTGCTAATCACCCCGGCTTATGATTGGAGACCATGGCTAGTGACTATTCTCAGGATGTCCAATCTTCACGCACTCCACCCTCACGGACTCAAGCCAATCCTTCAAGGCAAACGAAAGTTAAGCAAAAGAGAACCAAGGTGGATTGAATCATTAGAAAAAGTATTCTATTCAGAATCTCCAATGCTGTCTATTACTCTCGCTGTTTCATGATACCCATCTCATCCCGAGTCTTCAGTGTCCTGATATGGAGTCTCGACCACCCCTCGAAAGGTCGTCCTTCAAAATGGCTCGGTCTAGACCCCCCCTCTCTCGCTCTCCATCCCGTGCAGCTGGATCTCCGTTCGCTTCAGGCTCTCTGGTCCGAAAGATTGAGAAACATACGGAAGCAAGGACAGGGCCCGGTCACAGGGATGATGAAAGTTAGACTCCACGGAGTAAAGCAAGACACGCTGCAACTTCCGTAAAAGCAAATAAATAAAAGGCAAAAAGGAAACAAGATGCTCGAGTCGCTGTCCTGCAGCAAAGAGAGAGCAGATGGTGGGTGGGCTGCAGCTGGCTCGCTCCGGAGGTGTGGGTGTGGCTCCCCCTCCCTAAAATGAACATTGCAGGCATTGTCGGCTACATGCGAGCAGCCCATGAAAGAGAGAGCATGGGCAGATGGATAATGTGGGAGAGCGATAGTATCGTACCCAGAGGCGGGTTCTTGGCTTAAGCCGCTGAGTCTAAAATGCAGCCATCCCATCTAATGTCTATCTACAGCCGTGCACACATGGGAGGAAACGGTAGTGGAGGATTGGGACTTGGGATAGAAGCAGGGGGGGTCAACTATTAAAAAGACGCCTTTTGAGATTCGATTCCCAGCTGAAAGCATCCACTTTCAATTTTACCCCGATTTATTTCGGTGGGCACACGCTTGCTTGGGGACGGGACGGCTGGCGCTGGGTGTGGCCCGTGACCAGCCCAATCCCAATCTCTGGGGTTGAGGGACGGAGCTACGACTGCGATACAGCATCTCCTCGCTTCTTCGCTTCACTTCACAGTTCTCGGTCCCGATGATCTTGAGAGGAGAATACCGTGAAAGGCAGGGATGGTTTTGCAACTGCTGTGTGTGTGTGGTATGCAATGCAGTGCAGTGCGCAGATATAGGAGGCGAGTGAGTGCAGTTTGATATCCAGAGCTTCGTTTTGATTGATCTCTCTCTTGAAACGGGATGCAAGGAGCAAAGAGGAGGAGGATGACAGGCTGCGTTGCTATGTCCGAGCCAGGATTGTTCGGACAGTAGTATCGCATCATTCATATCATTTCGATCGACCTAGCCGTGCAAAACTTCAAACAATGCATTGGCATTATTTCACAACCTGTTTACTTCTTTTCTGGTACCGCTGTAGTAGGAACCCCTTTCTTTCGTTCCTTTTTTTTGTTTTTTCAAGGTTTCTCTTTCGTCCGACAAAGTGCAGCAACATGCAACATTTGCTCTTATCTCTCTGCCAATCATGTTTCTTTCATCAGATGCAAAGCACGATCGAATCGAGAAAAAAGTCAAGTTGGGCACGAGGCTCGCGGCAACGTTCGAGCTAAAGGAGAAAAGGCCTAAAGTGGTTAGATGGGTACCCTGCTCCAAATCTTTGGAGATAATCAGCGACGGCGACTACGCAGGGGTCAGGGGCGAGTCTTGTGGTGAGTGGTGGGTGGGTTAGTGGGTGTGGTCTTTGCTAGGGGCGGGCTGGGCTTGGTGGCAGAAACTGGAAATCTGGATTTCTGGGTGCGAGTGACAGGGAGCGCATGGACCAACGATCCAAACCAGGGGGGGTAGATGAAGTGGATTGTGGGTGGGTGTGGATGTGTGGATCAGGCGCATGTGTGATTGGCGTGATAGGGATCTGGTCGGCGAGCTTACGGCTTGATATTGGTTGTGTCGCGGTTCTTGCTGACTTTGACTTTGTTGTTGTTGAACTGACACGACAGAGAGAAGTAGAAAGAGAGGACTAAGCAATTGTGCTTCACGCATATGCTCTGTGGCTGCGGTTGACAGGCACGTACGCGTATACGATGGGCATCCTGTCAATGGTCCTCTAAGCGCTGGAAGAGACCCTCCTAATTCCTTTCAGCCTTATGTAATCCTGTATCGACCCGGTCTTGGATATCCTATCTATCTATTATTTATGTGTCAGTTGGTCTTGGCACGGCGAAGCTGTATCTTGCAATCCGGCAGGTGTCCCATTCGGTTATCAATTGATTTTCATCCTCCATTTATTTGTTCAGACGTTTCGACACGGCTGAGATGCACACTTACAGACCGCAGAGTGATCACAGCTTTGATTCCAAGCTTTTTAAAGTTTTAGGATCTGAAAGTTCTTCATCCAATAGCGAATAAATAAAACGAAAGATTGTCGAGGAGATCAAACGATCGCTTGCCTGCCCTTTGCACTTTTGCGACATGGGTCACCAATCATGAGCCCCCTCCCTGTTTCTGCTGCTCTGCCGTTGCCGTATGCAAGCTGAAAGCAGAGTACGTCTGTATTAATGTAACTGAACAATATGGCATATCAGAACCCCAGCGATCTGATCACAACCCAAAGCATGCTGGTCATGCGAGAACCTTATGGCAAGAGGCCGGCTGATAATAATATGAAACTACGTTCACTGAGTCTATCCTGTACCTGGTCTCTCGGGTCTTGGTACAGTAGTATCTAGTAACGTGAAAGCTTCTATTCTTGACGAGAGGCGGGTGGCTGCTGGCTGTCAAATTCAATATTCCTTCGCTGATGTCGCACCAGTACTCGCGCCGCAATTCTATCTTGCTCTTGATATCCTTCTGCTCTTCCATTTTAAAATAAGCGTTACACAATGTCATTTCGCTTCTCTTCTTTCATGAGGTCCCTGAAGCACTGTTATTGTCGTTATCGTTCAATAATCTAGAAAGTTATATGGGTGACATGTCCAATTCGGTTATCTTTTCCCCATTCATAGGCTCTGCGTTCTAGGCCCCACCCAGGGTTTTCGGCCTCCGCCGGAGACACAGCAAGCAATGCCAAGGGTAACTACCAGGATCGCAAGTGGCATCGCTTGAATTGCCCAATGTATCAGAAGATCCGAACGGAGTGAGGGGAAGGAAGATGTGTCTCAGTTGGCAGGCTGGCTCCCGTCGTTAGAAATGTGACAGAAGGGAAGTAAGGGAACTGTTGGAAGACTTCGAGGATTTGTTTCTTATGTCACGATTTATGTACCGTTCATCTCACATCTGGGGCATTGGGCCTGTTAAAGCGAGTCGGAGCAAATAGCTGGTAACGCGTCGGTCATACTGCTGGCTCCTCTCGAATTAAGCTCAACACACACGGCGCATCATAAGAACGCCCTCCGCGATTTCTCGGGTCGCTAAATAACGCCAGCAAACCCAGCTATCTTCACTAAAGGCAAAGAGGCAGAGATCAGCCTACCTTATTCGAGCCCTGGAGACCCTGTTAATGCTCTTGTCTGGTCATGCCCTGTCCTGGTCCATGTCCCTGTCCCTGTTTGCTCACTATTTTCATCCCCCTGTCAGCGACTTTGCATCATGCTTTTTCCTTCTGTTGAGAGCGCTGCTCTCGACCAACGAAACGATACGGCATGAGCTGGGACCGCTGGGCTTCACTCCAGACCGCTCTTCATCGTCAAATAAACTGATAAACCAACTATGCCGATTGACGCGCAGATTATTGAATTTAGTCTTCATAGGTGGGCTCGAGTCAGGCTGGCGGCCGGTGGTCGATGGATGAACATGCTCGTGGGGACAACGAGGATGAACGGGAGATACCCATGAGGCGTTCAGCGTTCAACTAGCTGCAGACAACATGCCTGGCAGATGAGATGTGGCAGTTGTGGTGCTTCATGATGATAATATCGGCTCTGCTTGCCCGACTCCCCATTTGGCTTTTATGTCTGACTGCTGAGTGAGGGATGGGAGATGAGAGCAGCGGAGAAACATGTGGTTATGCTTATTCTATGTCACTTTTCCTGTTCTGATGATACGAGAAGGATGAACAGGATGAGGGCGAATCACAGACACAGTCAATATCTCGATGCTACTATTTTCATGTATTCAGTAACAATCCCGTATTTCAGTCCACTCGATGCTCTGCTTTGTGTTCGGAAGTCGTCTGGGCTTGCCTACTCCGACCGACGCCCGCCGTCGGGCTCTCCCAGCATTTCGGGAGTGGCTCTATGTCTCATCTCGTGGTGCTGTTGTACCAAGACTGAAAGAGATACCAATCTACTCAGGAATTCGGGACGGTATTGTATCACGAGCCGATACTGGATTTCTGGAAGGCTTACCGGTACACATGTGGTAGTTCTGGAAGGTCTCTGATGTTGTGTTATGTACAAAAGGAATGTACTCGGAGAGAACCACATCTGGGTATTTCCCGCCTTTCTCATTCATTCCTCAACAGCACTCGTCTTAACTTATTTTGTATCGTCTTCCGAGACATCTCTCTCTCTCTCCGCCTCGAGAAACGCCATTGAGATGCAAGGAGTGACATTGCTGGCTTCAAAGCAGAGCCGCATCATTTGGGCGTCCACGGTGTGCACTTTCTTTTGCCAAGCGAGTAAGACGGTACTTTTGGGCTTGCGCACGTCCACTGGCCCCATGTTGCAGCCCTTGTCGTATGTATATCGACCCCTGATATTGACAAGGTGAAATGCACGACAACGAATATTGGCCAAATCACAGGAAGGAGACCAGGCGTGGTGGCCTCACCAGAGCTCCCTGGCCGACATGAGCCCTGCAAAATGGCTCTTTCGGCTGAACATGTCAATGCACCTGCAACACCTTTGGTTCACCAGGATTCAAGATAAGATTCAGCCATAAGCGGCCCTCGGAATGAATCCCGTGCGATGTTGCATGCAGCTGTCCTACCGAGGAAAGCTATCCCATCCTATGCGGAGAACCCTAGTAGGGTACCGCATCCTGTCGCATCCCACCCCATGCCATTCCAACGTACGGGGCCAAGAATAGCGTCAAGCACTGGAGGAATACCCAAGCTCCTGGATTTCAGCGCCTTCAGCGGCCAGAGCGCACTTCCTTCCCGTCTATCGGACGGAAATCCTTCAGCAAAGCTAGCACAGTTCATGGACGGGTGCACGACCGACAGTTGTGTTTCCGCACGTCTCGTTCGTCTCGTCTGGTCAAGCTTCCGAAACCCCAGAGTCATTGCCAACGGATAACTGCAGAATCGCTTGAGCAACCCTTCCTCTCATCCCATGCATCTCAAGTGTTTCCAGCGTTCCCAGAACCAGTGGGCGGCGTCGCCGGTGGCTGTCACCATAGGCCGGAAAAGGGCATTGGGACGCCAATTGTCCATCCACTGCATACATGGCGACTGAGCAAATGAGCCAACCCCTGAACACCACAACCTCCACCCGCAGCCCGGCCGCTTCGACGACCACGAAGCGGAGCAGCACGAATCATTCTATCCCCCGCATCTCTTCTACCGAAAACCGGGATGTGTACATGTTGACATCTGTTGATGTCTTGGATGTGTCTTGAATCGTACTCGGCGCTAGGAGTTCCTTTGGAGATTGCTTCTGGCCCGTGTCCGCTCCTGCTCCTTTTCAGGCCGATCAGATCATTGGAGAAACCTCAGCTCTCAACCCCAATATCTTGGCGAGAATTTTTTCGTCTAGGAAAGGATAGGGCAGAGAATAAAGCATGGGAGACTGGGATCAGCATTTGCCGGGACGGGTTTTCCAAATTACAAGTTACTATCATTAGAAACTCGTGGCCGGGTATATTCTTTGATTGATTGCCTATGTCAGGGAGAAACCTCACCCATTCCGTCCAAAGCGATCCTCACAAGACGTCTCAAAGTTTGACCCCCTGATCTGCAAGAACGCACGGCTGATGATTCGGTGAGTTCCGTTCGAACAGTCCGGTCAGTTGTCAATTTCAACGTCTTCCTGGCACAGACGCGGGATGGCGTTTAGCGGAAGAGATAGTCCCGATCATCTACGAAAGTCGTTCGGCAGTCATTGGGGTTCCAGTTTGGACGTTTTCAGCTCCCTCACTTGCTACGCCCGATGTGTATGGTCCTTTTGATTTGGCCAACGTTCCCCCAAGCGCTTTATGCTGGCAAATCTAGCCGCGGTAGCATTCAACTGTTGAAAATCCGATGTCTTCCATGGATGAAGGTGAGAAATAAGCATGAAGCGTGAAGAACTATTGAAGTCATCCCAGATCTGAGAGGTGCCCTCTCACTGGATATTCAAGTGACAGTGAAAAGTCCAATGCTTCCGGTACTCGACGATACTAACGTCCCTATCTATTTCAAGCATGACTCTAAAGTTTAATGCCAGAATATTGGATGTCACTGATGTTCAAATCCGCAATATCACTACTTTCTTCTAGCAGCATGATAATGCACACACAGCCTTACCAAACCCTACCATCAACTATTGCTACTCTAGCAAGGCTATGCCGCCAGGGAGAAGCCCATGGAACCTCCCGCAGCACAAAAAGAAAGGAACACCAAGACTCTGGACGGGAGCTCAAGACATCTCGATCCTCAAGCCAACCACGATCCAACGGCTTCATTCCCATGCCAAAAGCGTCCACGCACGTCGGTACTCAATCACATCGCATTCAGAAGGATACCAGCATGCCAGCATCTGCAGCCCAGTTCACCCCATCCGCCTTGACTTACCCAATAGCTTATTTTCCTGCAAGCCATCGGATCCAGCCCCTTCTCCAAGACCTCGACTCAGAGAACCCATGGCGCACTCCCTGTCGAACTAGTGCCAGATTTCCATCCAGGAAGCGGGATAGGGAATGGAAAGGGAAGAGGAATGGAACGCTTGCTGTAGGATGTGGCTGCCGTCTTTGTTGTGAAGTTGTGGCCCGGCTTTGGAACAGGATGCAAGTAGAACGCAAGTGTCAACTTCGAGAACGTTGATGTTCCACTTTGAAAGTTCTAGAGCACGTCTACTTGATGGTTGGCGGTGATGATAGGTCGTTTGAATCGAGGCTCTGTAAGTTGTGTGCTCAGCATGAGCTGATTGTTGCATGGCCATGAGATATGTGAGAAGGTTGGTCCAGTGTATTTGGTCTGGGACTCCTGTCTCGGTGGATGTCGTCTTTACTTTTTCCTGATGCCTCAGGACTACCCAGTCAAGATACTGCGATTTCCTCTTGCAAACTTCGTTGTCTGCTTCTCCAAGCAGAAGAACGAAACGGACAGCCTGGAAGCTTCGACAGGACCCCAAGACAATCTCCACAGTAAAGTTTCCTTTCCAGCGTACATTCTAATCGTCGTACGGTAGGATACTCTTTCGCAACATCCTTCTCATAGCAAGCCCAGCCTTGCTATCATCTGTCATCCTTCCAGCATGCTATTCGAAAGGTAGGAAACAGCATCCGAAGAATCCACATGGCACTCCTCTCCACCATCAACCATCAACCATCCACCATCCCACCAACCAGACCCTTGGCATTATCGAAGAACAGCTTAAGTCCACAGCGTCCACAAAGTATACGCCAGCCGAAGCCTCAACTTTTGACAGACGCCTCTGGGCTCCGTACCTGGAGTCATGCGTCGAGACTCAAGCCAGACCTAAATCTACAAGATGAATCTTTGATGTTCCAAACACTCTCTCTCATACGAACATGTTCTCAGCCATTGAACTTCAATTCTAGATACAGCACGATCCGCATGCTGGGCCCCAGAAACCGCACTGATCTCCAGAACAACAGTCCAGTTCAGGTCCCATCATCAGGCACAATCGAGACCTCACTGTCAGATCAAAGCCGACCCACCATTCTGGCACTCCTTTCAATCAAGCATAGCTCGAATCCAAATACCGTCCAAGGCACACTCCAAAAGTAGAAGGCAATGGCTCCAAGAGACCAAGACTAGACAAGCACCTCTTCTTCAGGTACTCTTCCGCCTTTTTAATCTACCATTGGCTGATTTACGACAGAACGCCTGACAGCAGCTACTCTTAGATGCGTTTAGACTCTCCAGATACCGTTACAACTCTCGCGATTCGGACGAGCCATTTGAGGCCACAGTAGAGTTGGCGTCATGGTTTCTTGTCGTCTACTGCTGGTGCGGATTTCCACGCGGCAGCCATTGTCTATGATCCGTTGGGAAAATCCCGCTTTCCAATTATGATATTTTCCTTGAGGAGAGAGGCTAGCTATGGACAATTTCGGTTGCAGAATGGACTTCTAGACGGCTCTAGCTAATGTTGCCAGCTAGCAGTATGCCCGTCCGAGCATCTCATCGAACTCGACTAGAAGTCATCCCGCGTCCCTTCTAGAGACTCTTCCCATGTCGAGAAAATAGTCAACTCAACCTGCTCAAGCTTCGCAAACAAGAAATCCCAATACTATGCTGATACCAACTAATATGCCGTGTCTGCAAGCATCGAAGTTACGACGGTGAGAGATCGAACGCATCAAATCTAATCTGAATCCAACTACTTCCTGTAGCTCTTACCCATAAGTTCGCGGTGTATTCCCACCTCGCATCTCCGCCTGCATTCTAAGTGTAATAAGTTTACAAGTTACGAGTCTACATCATCACCTCCGATGTCAAACACCCCGTATCGATTAATAAATCTAGACTCCTCCAGCACCACTCCAAAGCAGTAAAGTCCGGCTCCAGCTCGCCAAATGAGTCAGAGCCACTAACTGTCATCACCCCATGATCCCAGCTACCAAGCTCAGTTTTAACCCAGCAGACTGGTCCGGTGATGCTTGCTAGATTAGGGTAGTTTGACTTAGTATCGTGGTCATTAGTGCTGGCGTTGGTGTCGGACTGGTGCTGGAGCTGGTAGTGTCGGGCATAGCCGAAGTGGTGGTCGATCTGGATCTAGATCTGAACGGACTTCTGGAAATTAAAATTCGGGATCTGGGAGTCAACAAGTCACGAAGAGTTCTACGGAAAGAAACGCTATGTAATGTAGAATACCGAGGAGATGGGCCGACCTTGGGCGAGCACGGAGAAGTGAAGTCCCATGGACAAGGAGTGGACGAGGTCAGGCATATTGACAAATAACAAGGAGATGGAGGAACTGTATTTGCGCGCCGAAGATCGGAGAATGGAGATTTTTCGGTGTCACTAGCTAGCTTTGTTGTGCTGAGCAAGTAGGCGTGAAACCGTCAGTCGTTCGTGATGAGTCCTGATGAGCTGATGTGAGGTGGGATGGTGGACTTAGAGTGCTAGCTGATAGCGGAGAAACACCAGAATTCTGGCGAACAGGGAAAAACCGTTACAGATATCTTGTCGTCTAGGTTGTGAATCTAGACCTTTGTCTATTAACTCATTTTGCGCTGGTGACGTCTTGATATCGTACTCTCCCAAGTACATACTACTAGCTGGAAGTGCTTTTGAGCATTCGACTATGGTAGTGTAGCTCTCAAGTTAAATCCCGTCAAATCAAATCAAAAAAACTGCTGAGCTAGACTTCTTTACAATGCAAATGAATTCGGAAAATCGCTTGTAAGCTGGTTGTACAAGTATCGACAACTGAGTCTCATAGATCCTTTGAAAGCTGCTCAAAGTCTGCAAACCGCCACTACATGAGAAGACAGCCGGAATTAAGATATGGCGAGTTTCCTGCTCACCCATCTCTTCATAGCTCTATCTATGTATGATGGTATATTGCGGCAAACGAGCTACAGCATCTTCTCCGCGCTCAGTGCCATCTTCTAAAAGCTACCTGGCTCGGGATACCATCATAAATCTACAACGCGGAAGAGGTCAACTATTTTCAATTTATTATCTCAGTACCCTATACAAAGTCCCACAACCAAATTTCCATTTGCAAGCATCCCCTTCCACTTCCACCTATCATCCACCATCATCCATCCATACTCAACAATCTTCGCATTTCCGTCTCCGAAAACACCCCCCGAGAAGAAAAAACGACTCAAATAATCTACAGCACCACAACCATTACCATTATATACCTTGCAAGGAGCAGGAGTACCACCAAGGCAAAGCCCAAGGAATGAATATGCAGAACCCGCTATGCAAGCAACGCAAACAATGCGAAAAGCAAGACCCATCCAACCAGTAAGGATAGGCAATTCTTGAGCAAATCTTCACCCCAAACATCTAAGATCCTAAGACTTCATAATACTAATCGAGAGAGTGATACGCGTCAAAGGCGGGTAAAGGTGGGGAGGATTTCGTTGCAATGTGAGACAAAAAGATACTGTCAGGTGGCAGCATTGAAAGTCTTGATCATCATTCTCTTCTTGCGTTCATCAGCCACCAACACGCCTTTGACTTTCAGAACGGATTCCAGGGTCTCGAGAAGGTGATTGAAGGTGCTGGCAGCGCCTTTTTCCTGTGCCAGTCGCGCAATACTGAGGTGGTTCTTCTTGCCATGTTCGATGACGGTCATGATTTCGATAGCGAAGGAAACTTCCTTCATATCGAGGACTGCGCGCTGTCAGCTACTTTCTAGTAGTATGGGCACTGAAACTTACAGTTTTGAGCCCCAACTCTCGCAAACACGATATTTTGTTCCTTGTTGACCTGAACATCCCGGATACCATAACGCTTCCAATCCTTCAGCAAGAACGTGATTTCTCGTCTAGTACGTCGTTGCGACAAAGTGAAGCAGAGGAATCCAAAGGCAGGCTTCACATGGAACAATTTGGCTAGCCAGCTTTGTTGTGGTGCAACTTGTCGGGCTCTTGCATCAACACTTTGATCACGCACGCCAAATGCTTTTAGCCGTGCATTGGAGATTGAGTCCTGAACACCGGCCTCATCCTCATGTACATCATGAGCTAGCGAAACGTTAGCTTCCAGAAGGGATGAGACTTGTTCTGTGTACTGACCACTGAGAGACATATCAGGCTTTGAGCTTTTCTTCTTGAAGATTCTGCCAAATCCGAATTGCTTCTTCTTAGGTAGTTGCCCACGAGGGCTCTGGAGATGAGGGTTTTCGGGGCGTTCGTACGGAGGCTGAACTGTATCATTGCTCATCGTCTTCGATGGAACAGAGCTGGTGCTGATGGTGGACAACCGTGAGCCATCGTCTTCAGTCTTTGAATTGCGCTTAAACCACCCTGATCTCTTGCGCACTACTGTACCAGTGCTGCTCTCGAATTGCTCTCCGTCGAACCGACTTTCGCTGATAGGTGCAAGATCTGTCGAGTTCTCATACCTGGACGTAGCCTTGTATTGCTGGCGAAGGTCAAGCCCAGATGGTCGATGGCTGTTCAAGGAAGCACCCTCATCGATTCCTAGACCGCCTGTCATCAAAGGAGGCAGCGCAACTTGTGAGCTTTTCTTTCGGATTGTCAATGGTGCAGGTGGTTTGACAGGACTCAAGGGCGATGAGGGCTGGACAACTCGGATTGTGTTCTTGATACCGTTGGATGCCTTTTTGAAATATACATCGTCCTGTGGATGGCTCAATTTCCAAGCTTCAGGTGCTGATGCAATGCGACCACCCTTTGCCTCGACTTTACGTTGATGTTCAAGGAGAGAAGCTCTCTCTCGTGCCCTGCGAGGTGATGAATCCTCGCCTTTTGACTCGTCAATTGATGGGAGTGCTCGGTTCAAAGGCTGATATCTGGTATCCGAAGGGGCGGAAGTGATGCGACGGTCTATCATAATCTGGGTTGGAGATAGTGGCTGTATTAGGCGATCGATGTGGTTGACCATCCGATCCAAGTAAGTCGGCGAGGCATCATTTCCGAATTGCTTCCGAAGCTCTGCCTGCTTTCGTGCTTCTATCAATTCATGTCTCACTGAATCAGAGCGGGCTGGGGGCGCAGGGAGCGGTCGTGTATCTAACGAGGAATGCTTAGCTTTTGGATTGGAATTGGAATTTGCCGGAATGGTTGTTTGCTCCGTACTCGACGGCTTCCTTGGCTCGGAATCAACCTCTGATATCATGGAGATCCGATTGAATGCCTCGTCGCAATCCTTGGCGAGACTGCTGCTTAATTGCCGAACATCTTCATTCCATATTTGACTGACGCGACCAGGATTTGGTCCTGCAATGTAAGATTGGGAGGCGACCGATTGAGCCTTTCTTGAGCGAATGTATCTGGTAGAAGCAGGTGTTTCATTGACTGGACGTAGAACACTACCTCCGTCGTCAATGACTTCCGTATGATTACTGTGTCTGCTGTGGAGGGCACTTGGAACAGGAGGAGCCGATGCGTTCCTCTGAGTTATGTTTGAAAGTTTTCGAGAATGAGAAAAGCTCACGCCTCTCTTGTGGCCCACTCTCGCTCTGACCTGACCGTTGCTTGTACGGCTGAGGGAAGAGCTCATCGAACTCCGAGAAGCGTAGATTTTAGGAGGGGGCCCGAGCTGCTGAAATCTACTACGGCTTCCGGAGGAAGCACGAGATCCTTTTCGTAGTGTGGCTGTGGTCTTCTCATCTTCCCAAGTACTGCTCTTGGTCGGTTGGTGAACGGTGATCTTGGCCTCCCCATTTCGTTGTGCGTTGAGGTGCTGTGGTCTTGATGCCTTAAAGGGATCATAACTTTGCACTGTCTCTGCGCCATTACTGACGACAGTAAATTTCGAGGACTGACGTCCGTGTCCCTTTTCTGGTGGAAAGTGACAAGTGGAGTATGTCTTCGTAAGATTGACCGGTCTGACATGATGGTAGTCACTGTTAGAATAAGCAAGCTCCGGCGCGTAGTTTTCCAATGCTGCATCGCGATACTTCAATAAGAGACTGTAGAACAGCTTCGGCTCGTTCGGCCTGTAAAAGTCAGAAGACTGCACGATTCTTTAATATCTGCAACTTACTTGTCACTGAGGAGTGCATCAATGAGTTGCTGCTCTGTGTACATGTGCCACATCGATCTCAAGTTGCGGAGAAGGTCTTGGTGAATGTCGCTCTTGCGGATAACTGTGAGATCGCAATCTTTGACATTGGGAGATTGAGGATAACAGCCACGACTCAAGTTATCCAGATAGTCGTACTTCTTGATCAGAGGGTGCTTCCAGATCTGCTGAAGCCGGATACGGTCCTTCGGGTTGACCTGTAAAATTCTGTGGACCAGGTTCTTCGCGTCTTCACTGAACTCCGCTGGCATCGAGTATTGACCTTTCTTGATCTTCCGAAGCAGCGGCCGAAGTGCTTCCTGGCTTGAGCCATCTACATCGAAAGGCAAGCGGCCGGCAAGCATGGCGTAGAATACGACACCCAGACTCCATATGTCGATCATATCTCCTCGATATTCAGAGCCGCTAATCAGCTCGGGAGCTGCGTAGTGGGGACTTCCACAAGAAGTCTTAAGCTTGTGATCTGGTGCCTGTTGCAATGCAGCCATCCCGAAGTCTGCAATCTTGATTTCTCCTTGCTTTGTTAAGAGAATATTTTCGGGCTTGAGGTCTCGGTGGCAGATCTTGAATGAATGACAGTATCCGATAGCACTGAGCATTTGTCGAAAGTATCTCACAGCTTCCTCTTCGTCAAGACGGCCGCTCTTCGAAATATGCTCGAAAAGCTCTCCGTTGTCAACGAACTCTAGTACCAGGTATCTATTCTTTGTCAATGCCGGTATGATTAATGTCGACGAGCTCACATAACACTTACATCTCTGTGCGATTCTCCCAGATATCATATAGCTTCATGATATTTGGATGTTGTATGAGCTTCATGATGGCCACCTCTCTCTCAATTCCCAGCGGTATACGTTTGACACCATCTTCCGCATTGGTTTGGGTAGACTCCACCTCTTCAAGATTTGCCAGACTTCCAGCTTGTGAGATCTGTGCATTTTTCTTCTGGACTATCTTGATGGCTGCCTCCTGCCCAGAATACATATGCCTTGCAAATCTCACCCGTGCAGTAGCTCCCTGTCCCAAGGTTTTGCCTAGCTTCCATGGACCAATACACTTCTTGATTATCTTGGCGTTGGAATCGTTTGAGGTCGTGGAGTACTGCGAATTGCGATTGGATTCTGGGTAGTCCTTGATTGCTGACAACCGCGGGTTTTCCATGTTGGGATTGACGGATGTTACGCGACGCGAATCCCGTTCATGGCCAGTGTCTTGCGACTGTGTCTGGTTTTGGAGGAGGCCATTGGTCCACAGACTTTCGTGGTGTGGTATAGAGGAGGGTTTGGCAAGCTGTTCGGGGCTTGGAGGCGGAGCATTGTTCACTCGTCGAGTCGCCTCACCTAGAGGTGGACGACGCGTCGTTGGGCGCGAGTAATTGTTCATCTTGCCGGACGGTCCTTCTCAGAACCACATTAAGTTTGCCTGCTCAATTGCGACGTGAAAACAAGGCTTCTCGACCAGCGAGGTTTCGACTGGGCTCGGAATACTAGCTGGAGGGACGTTGCATCGGCTTGGCAGGGAGACGTATTCTCGAAGTGACAGAAGTAGAGAGATAAGGCAGACGAAAGGAATACCTGGAATCTTCACCAGGCAGGTCAGCTACTAATCTCAAACTCAATAATATCAGGGTGCAGAAGTTCGTGCTGGTACCACGCGTCGGAGGAATGGGTGGTGACAAACCTGCAACTCGTGAACCAAACCAAGGGACTATGCGAGGAGCAACGATGCTGCAAAAGCGGCTGTTCAAGCTGACGAAGGGAAAAGGAAAGAAGATAGCACAGTGTTCTGAAGGCAAGAGAAAATTGATACGTAGTTGCAGGTAAAACAGCAGTCTAGGGGCGGTGGTGGAATGTGTTGCCGTTAGAAAGGGATGTTTATTGACTTCCGATACTTGGGTGGGTACCCGGTTTCCGGCGCACTTGGAATGTACCTCCGGTCTGGTCTCTAACCCACGTGTCTGGACATCACTCAGTGAAAACTGAAAGAGACATTAATCTTAAGTCAAGATTGCCACAGAATAAATTCAAGCAAAAGACAATGGAAGAAGGCAATGTGTAGAGTATGCCTGTACCTATGCACTTCTGGGCGTAAGGAGTTTGTGAAGAAAAGTATCAGCTATCAATTCCTCAAAAGAGAGTGTGAATGTGTTCTTCGCTGCTACAGACCCAGTGCATTTGAATTGCACGTCCTCAGCAGCATCCGAGAGAATAGCCGCTTGCAGTTGCTCGAGAATACGCAACCTATACAGCCATGGAGGCTACATGACCAGATCATTCCCGATGCGAACATCATGAAGGATCTCGCCTCTAGGGCTCCAAGCGCAACATCTACAATAGAGCTATTACCTGGTTGAAGGCCATGGGCCCGATGTATTGTGACTCGACACTTACGGATGTTTGGCAGCTTACACCAACGCCCCCTAGGTAAGAGTGGGCTGGGTGCATGCCACAAATCGAAAGGCTTGAAGTTTGGGAATCCCTAGCTTATAGAGACTGATGACTATGCTACAGCGTATTCAAAGCGTGTAGACGCATCTGAAGAACGTTTTTCCAGGACATGACTGAGCATTGGTCATGCTCTCCACTGACCCGGTCTTCACATTCCAGAACTATGATCAGAGATTAGCAGGTACTACATTAAATCTTGAGATAGCGCCATGCGTAATAAATGACAGGCCAATAGACAGTAGGCATTTGAAACCTCTCTTTACCGGGTGAAATACAGCTAAAGATCGTGAGGAAAGTAGTTCTCAAATCGGCTTTTTTCACAGCCTCATTTGGAACTGCACCTCGGCGATGCTATTGAATATGTTCCCCTCCTTATCCTTGAGAGAAGTGACAGCATGACATCTCTGACAAAGTTACAAATATTCCGTACTGGCGAAGCTTGGTTATCAATTGAGCTGTTCGATGGGAGGTGAAATAAACTTGAGTGAAGTGAGGTTGTCATGTACTATTTAAAGGCCGACCGGGCCGGCTTGGCGCGACGACCCGTGTCTCGCGCGACTCCAGGCGCGTCACATTTGTTGCTCTATTCCTTTCAACCTTCAAAGACGACAACCACAACTTCAGCAGTATAACTGAAGGGCAACGATGTCAGGATCAAACGCTCGTCGAAGGCCTCGGTCGGATATCGAGACCGCCGACGATGGTGATCTCGTCAGACGCTCCCAAAGCTCAACTCCTTCCGAATCCTCGAAACGCGCCCGACCGAACAGCTATCACAGCGATCAGTTGTCCGAATCACCCGAACCTCAGGCTCGCCGTGTAAATGGGATTGGAAGGGAGAAGACCCGGGTCTACAATGATGAGGACAAAGAGGAGAATGGCGCAGGTCCTGGTGATTTTCAACCTGGTGCCATTGTTCGGGTCAGGCTGAAGAACTTTGTCACCTACGAGAGCGCCGAATTCTTCCCTGGCCCGAGCATGAACATGGTCATCGGTCCAAATGGCACAGGAAAGAGCTCTCTAGTTTGTGCCATATGCATCGGACTCGGCTGGGGGACTGGCAACTTGGGGCGTGCGAAAGAGTTTGGGGAGTATGTCAAGCACAACACAAAGTCAGCAGAGATCGAAATTGAGCTGCAGAAACGACATAACGAGACCGAAAACCATGTTGTGCGCGTCAAAATCACCAAGGATGGCAACACAAGAGATTGGTGGTTGAATGATCGGAAGACCTCCCTGAAAGCAGTTCAAAAGTTGGTCAGGGATTTCTCTATTCAGATTGACAATCTCTGTCAATTTTTACCTCAGGAGAAGGTATCCGAATTTGCAGGACTATCTCCCATAGACCTGTTGCGCGAAACACAGCGAGCCGCCGCGCCACCACAAATGCTTGAATGGCATGAGTCGCTTAAGGATCTTCGAAAAACGCAGAAGGTGTTGGAGTTGCAGCAGAAGACAGATCGAGAACAGCTGGCAAATTGGGAAGTTCATCAGCAGAATTTAGGGACCGATATTCAGAAGTTGAAAGAACGAGAAGTCATATTGAAGGAAATCAAGCGTCTGGAGAGAACTGTTCCTTGGGTTGAGTACCGTGTTGCTCGCGATGCTTACAAAGTGCGCGCTGGGATCAAGAAAGAAGCACAACGACGTCTCAGAGAATTGCAAGCAGAAGTTGAGCCAATCATGAACCGAATCAAGGCCAAAGAGCAATACGCAACACAAATCCTGAAGGTTGTTAGTGAACGGAGGACAGCTGTTGTAAGCGCCGAGCGAGAGGCGGACGCTAAGATTCAGGAAATGGAAGCGCTGGGGGACGATATTAAGAAGTACACCGCCGATGTCGAGGGAGAGAACAAACGTCACCAAACCCAAAAGGCCGCGGTGGCAAAAGTGCAGAAGTCAATCACAGATATGAAGAGCAAGCTTCACGACGAGCCCATTGAGTTTGACGGTCCTGCCTGGAATGAACGCATAGTAGGCATCATTCGTTCAAAGTCTGAAGCATGAGCTAACCTAAACCCAGAGAGCAAAAGAGAATGAAGCTCGGGCTTTGAAGGGGGAACTCGAAGAGCTCAATGCGAGCAATCGTGAGAAGAGTCAACAGGGCAGAGAAATTCGCGATAAGATCGACATGCTCAAGATCGATTTAGCCGCTTTCGACACTCAGCAAGGGCAGCAATTGAACAAGCTTGAAAGGTTGGGCAAAGATGCAGCTATAGCTTGGAAGTGGGTACAGGAAAATCGAGACCAGTTTCGGGAAGAGGTTTATGGGCCACCCCTCGTCACCTGTTCTCTTAAAGATCCTCGATATGCAGACGCTGTTGAAGCTCTTCTTAGCAGGAACGATTTTTTGGCATTCACGGCGCAAAATTTGGATGACATGAAGACGTTGAGCGACCAATTCTCAGGTACCATGGGGCTTACCGATATCACACTGCGCTCTACGGCCGGAGGACTCTCCGCTCAACGTCGACTCTCTGCCGAAGATATGCAACGCCTCGGCCTGGACGGATGGGCGATTGATTATATCGATGGCCCGGAACCAGTGCTAAGCATGTTGTGTAATGCTAGAAAGCTAGACAGAAGTCCCGTCACCCTTTGCGAAATCAGCGAGGAAAGCTATAACGAGATTGTGGACGGAGAAAAAGTGACTCATTTCGTCACTGGCAGCAATTTTTATCAGGTATCGAGGAGAAAAGAATATGGACCTGGGGCGGTCTCTACCACGACCAAGAATGTGACAGATGCCGTCAATTGGACCGACCAGCCAGTAGATATTTCAGCCAAACGAGAAGTCCAGGAGCGTATCGACGCATTAGAGCGCGAATTCGACGAGTTAAAAGCCGAGATAAAGCCTCTGCGAGCAGCTCTTGCAGAAAAGAAAGAACAGCTCCCTCAACTAAGCGAGGAAATCGTAAGCCGCTACCCCTGTTTCTATCTACGATCAATCCATTGACAGTGCTATACAGAAACGGTTGACCAAGGAGAAAGCCGACATACAAAAAGTTTATAGCGAGCAGCAGAGCCTTCCCGCTAAGATCGGTACGTTTACCATTTCTATTAATTTTAGCCTGTGCTTACAAATTCTAGCACGCGAGGAGGAGCTCCTTAAAAGAAAGCAATCTGGCTTCGCTGAAATTCGAGAGGAAATTCACAAGATCAATGTCCAGCATGATCATGCTGTAATTCGAAGATCGAAACTTGCTCTCCAGTACAAGGAAATCGTGATGAAGATCCGAGCTTGCCATGAGGCTGTTCTGGAAGCGAGAGTTATGGCTATCGAAGCAGAATCCGACGTCGCTGGCTTAACTGAACGCAATGCTGATATTGTGCGCCAACTTCAAGAGGAAGAACATCGACTACAGGAGGCGCAAAGCCAGCTAGATGAGTTCAAAGCAATAGCTGGAAAAGCCCTCGAGGCAGTAACAGCCATCCAAGCTGACCCAGAAAATGAAGAACATCTTGAGAGCTGGAAGAACCTTGCGCCAGAGATCACTGTCGACGAATTGAAAGCTCAAATTATCGCCGAGACGACTAGGCTTGAATTCGTTGTCGCAAGCAATCCTAACGCCATCAACGAATACAGACGGCGGCAGGCCGATGTTGATAGACTTAGTCGAAAGGTTGCCGAGACTGATGAGAGGCTGGAGGATGTTGGAAGCAGCATTGCGGAGATTCGCGACCAGTGGGAACCACAATTGGATACTCTTATTGCTGAGATCAGCGAAGCTTTCTCACACAACTTCGAGCAGATCGGCTGTGCAGGACAAGTTGGCGTCCATAAAGATGACGACTTTGACCTGTGGCAAATTCAAATCAAGGTCAAATTCAGGTATGCCTTCTCTCTGCGACTTCTCAAAGTAGAACCTAACAAATGATGACAGAGAAAACGAAGACCTCCAGATTCTCGACTCTCATCGCCAATCTGGTGGCGAACGCTCAGTCTCCACAATCTTCTTCCTTATGTCCCTCCAATCTCTCGCACAAGCACCGTTCCGTGTTGTCGATGAGATCAATCAAGGCATGGACCCCCGAAATGAACGCATGGTCCACGAACGTATGGTAGAAATCGCCTGCAAAGAACACACTAGCCAATATTTCCTCATCACGCCCAAGCTACTTACAGGACTGCGGTACGACAAGCGGATGAAGGTTCTGTGTATTGCGAGCGGCGCATGGATGCCGGAAAATTACAAGAAGCTCGATGTCTCTAAGATCATCGGTATCAAGAGATCTCTCGTGGCCGCTGGTTGAACGGCTGAATGGATTGCGGTCACTGGGCATGCCAGTATAATTTTTGATTTTAAGGCGTTTGGCATCAGAATCGGAATTGATGATATCTATCTTGCAACCATAATTTTGGAAGCGACGCAATTGCAACTGGAGGACACGGAGTTTAAGAGTTGTACAATAACGCGATAAATGACCACGGGATCGCCAGAGCCAGGAGGTTGGACGGCATGGATGGGTGGGATGGGTTGGGTTGGGATGGGATCATCGAGACGAAGATTTTCACTTCAAAAACATGTTGATGAAGTGGCTCGCACTCGCGTGCTTGTGCTATAACTGAACGATCTGCCAAGCTGACCTTCAATACCAATCAAGTGCTCCTATTATTCAAAGTTCCCAGAATGCCACCTATTATAATGGACATAAGGCAATCCAGGTTGATCTGCATGACAGACGTTACTTTCTTATATGCATTACCAGCAGATCTCTCAGATCCCAGCTCTCCCAGCGCTCATGGATTTCACAATGTCAAGATGCCATATACAAAACACATGTAAACATATGCCAAGCTCGGTAGCCGAGAGTCCTCCACAAAGTGGTAAGGTCAATTGCAATGAACCCATGTATGTCGCAGGACGCGAATTCGAGAAGTAACGAAGATCACTAGACCGGCTCATGCACAAACTGCTCTTCATTAAATTCATATTTTATTACATACAGTCAGTAAAGCTCCTCTGCAGATCTACAAAACAACAGCCCACGCCGCCGCACCGGCAACTATCAGCCCTCCAACCCAAGCATTTCCCACACCTCCAGGACTCGCCGCCGACTTCCCAGACGTCGAATTCGAACTCGACGATTCCGAACTCGTCACGTTAGGATTTCCCGTTACCGTCGCCGCACCGGTCGTCACCCCCGTCCCATTCTTACAAACATCAGTCCCCGCCGCCGCCGCCGTACTACTAAACGTAACATCCGCACAATTATACAGCCCACCATCCGGATCCCCATTCGTCACAACCTGAATCGTCGCATTCATGCCCTCCGTAATCTGTAAACTACTCGGAATCTCTATTCCTGTCATACAGAACGCTCCGAGCCCTTGTTCTTTGAACGTCGGGCGGAGAACAGTGTTGAAGGCCGAGCCTGGGTCGTTGCCGACTGCGATGAGCACTTCGACGTTCGCGTCGATGTGGCCCATTGTTAGGGCTATTTGGCCGTTGGAGAGGGGGAAGGGTGTCCTGGTGGAGGAGACGGTGTCTTGGCCGCCGCAGGGGAAGGTGCCAAGTTTGTCCTCGTCGAAGCCGCGGGCGGCGGGATAGTCGAGATTGAAGTGTGCGGTGGCGAGGGAGGTGAGGGCCGAGAGGGCGAGGAGGGTTGATCGGTCGAGCATTTTTGATGTGGTTTTGAAGTGACTCGCTCGATGATGTATGTTGCTATGGAACGATAGAAATGTCGTATTGAGAATAGACGAATGACACTGGCGAATGGAAATGCAAGATTATGAATATGAAGTATCTAGGAACAGAGAAAGTCTCGCTTGCTGCTGCTACTCCAACAATGTGAAGTCGCAAGGGCATTTACGCACTTTATACAGCCATCCAGAACAAAGGATCCTCCTTGGAGACATCTTCGCACACAGCTACACCTCTCTAGCTTTGGCACTTGAGAGCAAGTTCCTGCTACAACCTCCTGATCTCAACACCTGACACTGTAGATATACATGAAAAACGAAACGCGCTCAAATCAAGCCTTCATACCCGAGTCTGACAGGGTCGCCTAAGCTTTCAGACGTCCCTCCAATCATCTCTCCGCAGCAACGGTACACCCGTGGGCCAGATCCTAGCGGGACTTCCTCGCTGTGGGCTGCACGATATGGAAGCTTGTCTTCCTGGGCGAATGATGACGAGAGAGAAGATATGAGCAAGATGGCGGGGTAGACCGGTGATTGTGAAGCGAGCGGCGTTTCAAGAATCTGGAAGCGATGACCTAGCGCGATGAAGCCGCAAAGAATCGATACCCAATTGAAAATAGACTGAAACCATCTTCGGGCAAGGAGTGTGCTGAGAACTTTCTCAAAACTGTGAGGTGGGTTTGGGACGTGCCTGCCCGAAGATATGGTAAGCTTAACTTTTTCACGGGGAGGCTTGGTTGGCATGGGAGGACGGTGAAGGAGAGATGTTTCGTTTCAAAAGAGGCGAGCGACTACGAAAACGTGATTTGATGAGAGTTTGGAGATCTTGCGAGAAGTTTACAGGAGCTTGATCTGTTCTTCTTTGAGCTTAAATCTATGAGAAATTCAATGAGCTGTTGATGGAATACGATTTGTGAAAGTGCTATGATATAGTGAATGTTGAGTACTCTTGCTTTCGGAAAGGAGATATGCGGAGGTATAAATGTGTGGGGAGTAAGCAACTTATGGCCAAGGATAAAAGTATCCTTGTTTATTGACAACATAACAGAGGTAGGCAAAAAAAGATCGACATGTGATGATTAGAAAATCGGCTCGAGTGACAGACATGAAGCAACCTTTGATGACCCAACAGAGGCCCCCAAGCCAATAAAGCCTGGATGAATTGTTGGTGCCAACACGTGCCGCAATTCTGAGCGAAGAGAAATGAGAAGGTTTCTGGAGACTTCAGATGGCGACCAAGTTTGATCGCTCGCTTGAGGGATCAGGTGGGAAGGAGTATCGCTCTCGCCGAGTCTCGGAGCCCTCTCTACGATTCTTTCAAAGGGCTACGATGAGAATGAATATGTGGCAATGAGATCATCCAAATTTGCAAAATCTAGATGGTGACAAGAGGAAGGAAACGAGCGAAAAATGTACAGCTTGTAATTAAATACGACATGTAAGCCACAAGTCTGTAGAGACAGGCTTGACGCCCAGCAGTACCCGCTGCAGTGTCCGAACGCCAGTTCATTTCTCATAATCATTATGTTGCAACCTCTAGTGCTCGTTGACAACGTATCTTCCCAGCGCCAAGCTGCCTATGAAAGTCCCGCCGAGCACCGACAGGAAGTATCCCACATTCATGGTCATGATCGACAACATGCTATTAAATTATCAGCATGTGATTCCAAGATCCGGTAGAGGGAATACTCACAGAAGATAGCCAACACCAACAATAACGGTATCCATAACAGCACGCACAGGGTCGGTAGTGATCCTCCACGGCCGTACCCCCATGCCTCGCTTCTTCACAACCATCACATCTTCCTCAACCCCATTCTCCGACAAGACCATCCGCTTGCTATCCGAGTCCTGCGATATCCTCTCAGACTTCGGGAGCTTCCCAGCCACGGTAACATATCGACGGTTGAACTCGGCATCTAGCCATGCCCTTTCCTTCCATGCCTTGACTGCCAACAAAGACCGGAAGATGACTGCCAGGATCACGAGAAAGATGCATGTTCCAGCGTAGGCTCCAGGGCTGTTTGGCGTCCACATTGATGAGTAGAGAGGTGTTGAGGTGCTGGTGAAGAAAGTCATGGACATCATGGACATCGACATTGAAGTGCTAGCTGCGCTGGTCGAGCCCATATCCATCCCGCTCATATCCGTCGCTGCCTCTGCGCCATGGGGACTGGGAGACATCTTGATGGCGGAGGAGTAATTTGTTTGGGTGATTTCCGAGGATACAGTACTGGCGGATGGTGGAGATGGGCGTCCAGACTCCAAGTTATAACTCGCAGAGCTAGGTAGGATGGTAAAGTACTGTACTTTGAAATTAAGTCGCGGCTGAATTGGAAGGAATTATCGATGATACTTGGCAATGCCGTACAGAGGGACAGTAGGTACAATTATTAAGGAAAAGTGAATGGATACGGTAAAACAATGAGAAGATATGAGAGGGATATAAGAAGCGGGAGTTATTTCAGATGCAGCCCTCCGCAGTCTTGAACCGGATCCGGACTGACACAGTGCTGTTTGATGCGAGGCTTGACCTTACCATCTGTCTTGTCCAAGACTTTCCAAGGCCCAGGGTTCTGTCTGGGGTAAGCTGCGTCTACCCAGCGCATGAAAGAGCCTGGACGTCGAACGCCTTGAGCGGGTTTGAGCGAATTGAGAACGAATAATTACCTGTTTGGGAGAAGCGTCATGCTGCTTTATGGACCAACTGGGAAGCAAGTGCTGCAGCACAAATCCACTCGCACGCTAGTCCTGGATCACGTGTCGCAGCATTTTTTGACTTTGAAGCTTCTTCCTTCCTTCCTTTCTTTCTTTCTTTCTTTGATGTCTTCGCTGTATCTTAATCTTGCAAAGAAGTATTGCTAATGTTACGATTCTGGTACAGTACATTACCACGGGCGACTACCCCATCTCCATGCCACTATCGGCTAAGTGTTCTTGGCGATCTCGCTGAGGAATTCAGAGCTTCAGCCAAGGTTGAGCCCCATTTCCTAAACAATCACACCCGTCATACGAATACCTGCAACCCAACATGGGGGTTCGCCAAGTGGGCATGAAAGTCTTGTCTGAACAACATGCTCATAGCGGGTCTAGAGTCTTGAATAATCCTCTCTTTACAAAGGCGTGCTGAACCCTGCTGTTTCTGTTCCAGCCTCAGCCGAACTTTCTCAGAAAGGAGATCTTGAAACAGCTGCCCAATCATAAACTCACTGTGCAGGTTAACGCATGGACTGTCCTTCACTCAGTTTCACATTTCTGCGCTCTTTTGATCTTCTTTCTGTAACCTTCTCATCTTGGGTATCCTCTGCTGGGCAGCGTGTGAGGTTGAGCTTGAGCCAAGCTAGATTGATAACCTTGACACGCCGCCCAGATCCCTTTGTCACTGCATTCCATTTTGCCAGATCGAAATCCGACATACCGGTGCTTTTATCGAGAGACATACGCCTGGCGCGCTGGGACTGTGTTTTCGTTAATACCATCTCCACTAATTTGTAATTTTGCGTGGGCTGTTTCGGAGTTTTCTTGCTGTTGATTTTACGATGACCTCAAAATTGTCGTCGATAGTTGCTAGGCAACACAACCATGGCTCGACTGGCGGAATGTCCATGTCGATGTCCGCTGGCGTACCGGGCCTCTTCTACATGCAGCAGATATTCTGGGCCTTCGTCGGAACTGCCATCGGGTTGGCTATTATTGCGAATGGCCTCAACAAGCTCCTCTATCACCAGCGAATATCTGCAGCTCGGGATAATTCCACCGCCGCCAAGCCTAAGTCAATGTTCTTTAGGGTCCATGCTACGACTGCAACAATTGTAAGAGAATATGGGTATTATTCATTACCGGTGACCATTCGTAAGACGCAAATATACTTTGCACCATTGGGACCGTCGACCATATTGATCGGATACCTGGTGCTGATCGTCGTTTGTTGTTTTTATGGATTCAATACCGAGGATGTTCTCCAATGGGAAGATGTGGGTTATAGAGCAGGATATATCGCCATTTGTCAACTACCACTTATCATCCTACTTGCCGCAAAGCGCAACCTCATCGGATATTTCACTGGACTTGGATACGAACGACTGGCTTGGCTCCATCGATGGATCGCTCGAGCTCTTCTATTCACAGTCGCAATCCATGCTGGATTCTTCCTACATGAATGGGGAAAGTACGACTACATAATGGTCAAGATCAAGGCAGATCCTATCACACAGAAAGGCATCGCAGCTGCGAGTGTCTTGTTGTGGATCATCATCTCATCGGTTGCTCCAATTCGAGGTCTCTCTTACGAAATATTTGTCATCCAACATATCCTCTCATGGCTTGGACTTGTTGCTGCACTCTACCTTCACGTTCCGAAGGAGAACCAAACATGGCTTTGGATTCCCCTTGCATTCTGGGGTTTCGACCGGTTAGTGCGTGCAGTATACCTTCTGTACAATAATCTAGCTGTCTTTCATCCAAATAGTTCGGGATTCTTGGCCTGCAAAGCTACTTTCGAACCTTTGGATGACAGTCACACTCGAGTCACCATCTCAGATCCACCTGTCAAATGGGAAGCAGGACAACATCTGTTCTTAGCTTGTCATGTCGTCGCCCCGCTATCATCACATCCGTTTACGATATCCAGCATTCCCTCGGATGGGAAAGTCGAGTTCGTGGTTCGAGCTAAGAAAGGTGCAACCAAGAGATTCTTCAAATATGCAGAGAGCTCATACCCGAGTGGTCAAAACTCCACCAGAAACTCGGGACGATCAGTATTAATCGATGGGCCATACTCTCGCATCCGGCCATTAAGACAGTTTGACAGTGTAGTCTTCATTGCTGGATCTACAGGAGCGACGTTCACCGTCCCTCTCATGCGAGACATCGTCCAGCAATGGAAAGGGTTAGGACAATCCAGAAAATCCCATTTCGACCCTCCTCCCGGCGCCGTTACTCGATACATTCGCTTCGTCTGGGTAGTGAAGCAAAGCTGTGCTATCAATTGGTTCGCATCAGAGTTCGACCGCGCGATCCGTGATGTGGACAATTTACGACATGACGGCCACTACGTCGGTCTCGATATGAGCATCTACGTTACATGTGACGAAAACATGACGAGCGGGCAAGCATCAATCATAAAATCATCCACCTCTGTCGACATCGACGACAAACGTCTCGTTACGACTGAAGTTCGCGGTTCTTCCTCCACAGAATGCTGTTGCAAACAGCTCGTTAAGGATGAGAAAGCCATCGTCCCAGTCTGCGAATGTGGCTCAGTATCCACTACACGAGCCGCCAATTCTCGTACCAGCAGCAACTACACGAACTCGTTCGACAACTCAAGAAGTAGCGCTGTGGATAATCGGATTACGATTCTAAGTGGACGACCAGATGTTAGTGAGATTATAAGGGGGACTGCTGAGAGCGCCTTGGGGGAGATGGCTGTTGTGGTTTGTGGACCGCAGGGGTTAGTGCAGAGGACGAGGAATGCGGCGGCGAAGATTAGTGATGATAGGGGTGTGCATAAGGGGACGGGGGCGCAGGGAATCTATGTACACGCGGAGACCTTTGGGTATGCTTGATTGGGATTGGAAATGGGTGGGGAAACTGGTTGGTTGGATGGAGTTTATGGTTAGGAAAAATATGGGATGGGATTGGCTCTGGTTCGTGTAAATGATTTGATTATGATACCTGTTTTATAGCTGAGCATCTAGACTTTGTAATTCACGAATGCGTATGCTTACCTTCTTCGGATGCTCTTGTCAACACTTCGCTATGAGACGCCAATACCACGACTTGTCCATACTCATCGCCGCTCTATCCTACACAATCTGGTCTCAAACTGGTCTATCTGAGGCTTCTTTTAACAAAATCCCCCATGCCCCAAAACCAAAAGAAAACATCTCTCAAGAATCTTGGCGTTCTCCCCTCCACTTCCCCAGACACATCGCTTGACCCCATACCACCCAAACCCGACTCAAACTTCGTCCCAACTTTGCCAAGACTCAGCCTCACCCACAAAACAAGAACACAAATTAAACCCATCTCGCATACCAATCAAACATCTATTTATTGCTCAAACACGTTCTCCATCATCTCATCTGATCTCACCTCAGCTTAGCTCAGAGAAAACAAAGACGAGACGTTTGTTTCGTGCTTCCTTGGTCTCGTCATGCTCTAATTATACATTTGAGGAAAGGGGGGATTCAAGAGATGAGATTGGCTCCTCGAGCTAAACATTCGTGAGGGTGCCAATGCTTGGATGAGGGTGAAGGTGATGCGGTGGATACACAGTTTGTCTGGCTTGGTTCCCCGGTTTCCCCAGGTTCTTTAGGTCGGGTTGGAACTTGGGGTTGGTCTGGATTTAGATGGAAGGGGCGGGAGAGGGGAATTGGAAGTAATCGTTAAGGGGGTGGTCTGGAGTTGGGGCTTGGATGGGAGGATAGCTTCAGGGCGAGAATAGCTTCGGGGTGCTGTTTCGTTTGATTATGGGGAACGGTACCTTTCGTACATTCACATATGTGGTAAGCGAAGATTTAAGAACTAGAAAAAGGGGGACTGTTGACAGTGGCTCGCTTACGAAGCTAAGGCTTTGTTGACCTAGGGAGAGGAGATCAGATCTTCAATAGACGCTTACTTATGGGAACCTAAGAGCTTAGGACTTGGGTACTTCTTTCTTGGAAGTTAAAAACATATACAGATCGATGATTTTGAACTTGGAAGTAGACACATTAAGTCAGGGTTTGGGCAGTAGCACTCGATCTTCCCCGTCACTGTCGGAGATTTCGATTTTTGAAAATAGTTTAGTTAACTAAGACAGACACAGCAAATGTTGCCCCAAATGATCATTGATATAACATATAAGATACCATTCAAATCATTGTCAGGAGGTTGACGAGCTTCTCGAAATTTGCTCGTCTCCCACATGCCGGCTAAATATTCAGCCATGTCTAAGACTGAGACTTCACCAGAATCTCGCCAGACTGAAAGAACCGGCATACGTGTATGTAGTAATCAAATACTTCGGCCACATGACGGAACATTCATATCGACACGATATTATCATGTCCAGGTACTACAAGTAACGTATTCAAATTTATTCATGTTCACTTTCAGACAGATCGACGAAGTTTTGAGGTTCATTACAAACCGCGGAAAATCCCGCGCCGGATGTTTCCCGCTTTCTCAGTTCGAGATCCAACCCCAGCACGTCTCCCGTGCTCCGGAGCTTGGAACTTTTTTTTTGTGTTGAATCTCACAAACACCTCCAGGTACCTCCCGTTATACACAGCTATCGCTGCAAAAAGCATCCTCATTCAGTTTCCTATCCTATACTTGACCATTTGACAGGCGCTCAATTGGCCTTTTCTGAACATTTCGTGATACTTTCTGGATTCGATTATCGTCACAATGCTTCGATCGGCACGCGGGACCAGCTCCGTCCTCGCAGCGTCAGCTGCTAAACCGAGGGCAGGAGCTTCCTTCAAGTTCTCGTCGAACCCCTCATTCACATTCACGACTTCCAGATCCACCGCCTCGAATTCTGCGCCTGCCAACTGCCGGTCCATATATACTAGCCGTTCCGCCTTGTCCTCGACGTCCGCTACAGCAACTCGAACATCCTCACAATCCTTTCAACCCCGCTTCCAACGAAACTTCCACGCAACAGCATACAGAATGGCTGCTACACGAGCAGAGACAGATGCCTTTGGAGAGGTGCAGGTACCGGCAGACAAGTACTGGGGAGCACAAACGGAACGGTCGTTGGAGAACTTCAAGATCAATCAACCGCAAGACCGCATGCCCCCTCCAATTGTCAAGGCTTTTGGCATTCTGAAGGGTGCTGCTGCTACGGTCAACATGCAATTTGGACTTGGTACGCCCCGATGAAACGAAATTTGGAATATGCGCTTACGATTTCGACAGACCCAAAGATTGGGAAAGCCATTCAAGAAGCTGCTGCTGAGGTCGCTTCCCTCAAACTCATCGACCATTTCCCCCTCGTTGTCTGGCAAACTGGTTCCGGAACCCAATCGAACATGAATGCCAATGAGGTTATCTCGAATCGTGCCATTGAGATTCTGGGCGGAAAGATGGGAAGCAAGAAGCCAGTCCACCCCAACGATCATGTCAATATGAGTGCCTCCTCGAACGATACCTTCCCTACCGTAATGCACATCGCCGCAGTGCTCGAGATTGAGCAGGAGCTTATCCCAGCTATCAAGTCACTCCGTGATGCTCTCCAAGCCAAGGTTGACGATTTTGAGGCGAAGAAGATCATCAAGATTGGACGTACACATTTGCAAGATGCTACACCATTGACTCTTGCTCAAGAGTTCTCCGGATATGTGGCTCAGCTGGACTTTGGAATTAAGCGTGTGGAATCTTCTCTCCCAGATCTCCGTCTACTGGCCCAAGGTGGGACTGCCGTCGGTACTGGAATCAACACATTCAAGGGTTTCGCCGAGGCAATCGCTGCCGAAGTCACGAAGATGACCGGTACTGAGTTCAAGACCGCCCCAAACAAGTTCGAGTCTCTAGCAGCACACGATGCTATCGTGCAAGCTTCAGGGTCTCTGAATACCCTCTCATCATCTCTTTTCAAAATCGCCCAGGATATCAGATACCTCGGGTCTGGACCTCGCTGCGGTCTTGGAGAATTAGCCCTTCCGGAAAACGAGCCTGGAAGCAGCATCATGCCTGGAAAGGTTAACCCAACTCAATGTGAAGCCTTGACTATGGTTTGTGCTCAGGTCATCGGAAACCACTCTGCTACCACCATTGGTGGTATGAACGGACAGTTCGAGTTGAACGTGTTCAAGCCTTTGGTTATTAGGAATCTTTTGCACAGCATCCGTATTCTCACGGACGGCATGAAGAGCTTCGAGAAGAACTTGGTTGTTGGTCTCCAAGCCAATGAGGATAAGATTTCGAATATCATGAAGGAATCGTAAGTCTAGTCCCACCTCTCTCGGGTATCTGTACTAATAGAAGCCCAGTCTCATGTTGGTAACCTGCCTCAACCCTAAGATCGGATACGACATGGCTAGCAAGGTAGCAAAGAACGCTCACAAGAAGGGCTTGACATTGAAGGAATCGGCAATGGAGCTGAAGGCACTAAGCGAGGAGGACTTCGACAGACTAGTCCGTCCAGAATTGATGATCGGTCCTGAGGAGTATAAGAAGAAATAGAGGGTTGATTGGAAGATGTGGAACCCCCTCTTTGTATAAATTTGACGTTCGGGTTCGCATACCCAAGAACGTGTGTAGATTTGTGAATATGAATGAAGTGGATGAATATGCAGCCTAACATAGCCTCTCTACGTCTGTGAACTGATGCGAGTATGTAGTGTCTCAAGACGCCTGCGACCAGTTCACTCAGTGGTGATCTTCACTATGTAAGACCTCGAAAATGATTAAATAAGGTGTCCGAATAGTGACTGACATTCTTCCTGCAACCAACTTCTTGAATCACTGTTCCGTCCCTTCCCAATTCCGACTCACATGCTACAGGACACATGTGCGAGTTCATCAGGTCGAAATGCACAGTAAATTGTGGCTCGACGAAAGGGAGGTCTTCTACGCACTACAAAAATGACGATTCTCGTTCAAGAGCATGCTGGCAGCTTGAACCTATTTCATTTGAAGTAGCTCGAACTCCATGATCAGTCTCCAGTTACATGCCTCAAACTCACAGGTCCAAGAGAGCATAAAATCACGCCTCACTAGTTGTTCAAATCTTCTTGCATTACCTACGGCTCGTAAGCCGCCATCTCACTACAATTAACATGCGGATTCCCACTCTCAATCTCCGTCCAAAACGCCTCCCCCTTCGGATCCGTCATCCCATTCCCCCTCTCCATCTTCGCCTCAAACTCCTGCCTACTCTTCACCGCATAGTGATGCAACCCAATCCTCGTCCGCGTGATCGGCCGCCTCCACGCATCCGTCTCAATCACGTCCCCATTCTCGCCTACGGTGTGCGAGCCAGGCGACGTCTCGAACTTGTGCGGGTTCATGGGCGGCCCCGCGTGCGACATCTTGACGATGGATTTGATGTGGCTGTTGGCCGAGTCGTCGCCGTTGTGCGAGAGGTCGTCGTAGATGCAGGTTGTGAAGGCTTTGCGGACGGATTCAGGGCGAGATATTAGGCCCGAGGAAGTGTGCATTCGCCAGCTGATCCTCTCTGTTAGCATTCTCTTCTTCACAATCGCCATATTTGGACTTGGTGCAGAAGTTGGGGATAGAACTACTCACTTAACACCCAAAGCGCCCACCGAATCATCATCCTCAAATGTCTTCAAAACCTCACCCAACGTCTCCGGCCCCGGCGTCTCCAAAAACTCATCAACATCCATAAAAGCTATCCACGTATGTCTCTCCCTATACCGCTCTATACACCACGTATAGAACGTCAACTGCATATACCCATCTCTACTCTCACGTTCCTGGTACGTGAACGTCAGGGCCGTCCTCGGAATCCCAGGATACTGGAAACTCGACAGCGGCGGATCCGACCCGTCATCCATGACATAGAACCGCCTGATCCCCATATTGTGGTAGTGGTGTACGAAGAACTCGATCATGTCTACCGCCTGGTCCTTCACGGACATGCATACTGCGATCGGTTCGGCGATCGGGATGCTGTCGAATGGTTTGTCGATGTTGCCGTCTGCGGGCTGCGCCATTAGGAATGGAGGTGTGGTTTCGACGTGTGGTTTCTCTGCATCCGAGACGTCGACTACGGGCGGTGGTTTGGGTTTCGATTTGGGCTTTTGTCCAGCTGTCGAGGAGGGTGGTGCTGCTGCTGGAGGGGGAGGAGATGCGCTGAGTTCGGAGGGGGTTTCTTCGAAGAGGATGAAGTGAAGGCCCATGAGGCAGATGGTGAAAATTAATATGTGCTTCCATTGTATCTGCTGGATGCTCTTGAGGGCCTGTTCGGTGCTGAAGTCGGACAGCATGGCTGTCTGTCTATTCGAGTTTCGTTGGAGGATTTCGCGCGCTCGCTGTTTCGCAGGAAATTCAAAGGATATACAAAAATCAAATAAACAGTATGAATAAAAATAAATGAGTGATCAAAAGGACATTGAGAAGGAGTGGACTACCACTTGAGAGACGTGTTTGCAAACAAGAACCGACTCTTGGAACAAGTCAAAAGTCAAGATGCGAAGAGAAAGGTACTGTGGTTGTCGCAGAATACTTGCCTGCCCATGTTCCACAAAGCTCAATCCCCTATCAACCCCGAGAAGGCTGAGCGAGTATGGCTGGGCCATAGTGGGGGCGCATATAGTCTTGAAGGGGCACAAGGCCTTGTCCATTTCGGGGCGCTTGCTATTACACATGCGGCCATGGGCCATGTTGGTTCATGGGTTGTGGCTGACTGGCTGACAAGTCTGTTTTTCGGTGGGATGAGGTTGAACGACACGGGGGGAATTGGAGACTGGGACAGGCCCCTAGCGGCTAGTGAGGAAAAAGGGGTTGCGCTATTGAGGGCGAGACTTGGCGGGCGACAAGGCTGAGAGGTTAGGAGGTTATCGGATGAGGGGTCTCGAAACTTTTGGAGACTGTTCTTTAGCAGGATGCTAGGTGCTTTGAAGTGGAAAGGAAGGTCTTATGTTCATTACTATGGGCGCTTTGAAATGTTTGAAATGATCAATGTCAGGAAGTTCAAGCTGAACCTCCCCCAAAGCATTAACAGTGTAATCCATGAAAATAGTGGCGTGGCGTACAAGCGAGACCGAAAGCGAGCTGAATTGGTGAGTTCGAGATCGCGCACTTATTATACTTGACACGGAATCATCAGTGGTTGTTTAATAAATAACTTGAATTGCATTCGATCATATAATTCGTACATGGAGCTTTGAAAGGGCTAACAATTTTCGCTTTAAAGATATTGAAAAGGTACAAGGTTACAACTTCGATGCCGGCGACGAATTTCCTACGCTCGTGATTTCGTTATACAGCAATCTGGACAATTCAGTCAGTAAGCACTCAGATATGGGAAGGAGGATGAACTCACGAAGTCAAGAAATCAGCGTAATCCTCTCCAGTGACTTGTCCAGAGAAGTACTGAGCAGCCAGGTGGTACTTGTTCCCCTTCTGACCCTTCGAAGCCAACTCCTCCGCCTGCTCCTTCAATAGCTTCAGCGCGTACGCCTTATCGACCTTCTTGCCCTCAGCGGTGGGGACACCGTGCTTCACCCATTGCCACAACTGACTACGACTCACTTCAGCGGTGGCAGCATCCTCCATCAAGTAGTTGATGGGAACACAGCCGACGCCACGGAGCCAGCCCTCCATGTATCCGAGGCCGATGTTCAAGTTCTTGCGGATACCGTCCTCGGTGATCTTGCCTGGGACGTTCATGTTCAGAAGGTCGTTCTGCCCGATCTTGACGTCTTCACGACGGACGAACATCTGGTTGGGAGTTGGCATATGCTTGTTGAACACTTCCGATGCGATGGCGGCGAGTGCTGGGTGAGCAACCCAGGTTCCGTCGTGGCCAGCCTTGACTTCACGGAGTTTGTCAGCGTAGACACCTTCCATTGCCTTGTCGTTCGCAGCTTTGTCGTCCTTGATGGGAATCTGAGCGGCCATGCCGCCCATGGCATGCACCTGACGTCTGTGGCAGGTCTGGATGAGAAGCTTGACGTAGGCATCCATGAATGGGACGGTCATTGTGACGGCGGATCTGTCGGGGAGGACAAAGTTGGAATTCTGGCGGAACTTCTTGATTACACTGAAAATGTAATCCCACCTTCCGCAGTTCAGGCCTGAGGAGTGGTCTCGAAGCTCGTAGATGATCTCGTCCATCTCAAAAGCAGCGAGGATGGTCTCAATCAAGACAGTACCTCTGATTGTGCCGCGGGGAATACCGATGAAATCTTGGGCGAGGTTGAAAACATCGTTCCAGAGACGAGCCTCGAGATGGGATTCCATCTTTGGGAGGTAGAAGTATGGACCAGTTCCCCGCCTGATCAGCTCCTTTGCATTGTGGAAGAAGTAAAGACCGAAATCGAAAAGACTGCCAGAGATTGGCTCGCCATCAACAGTCAAGTGCTTCTCCTCCAAGTGCCACCCTCGAGGTCGAACAATGAGTGTTGGGAGTGTGCGGTCGGTTCGTAGCTTGTATTCCTTCTCTCCTTGCTTGAAGTCAACTTGCTTGCGGATAGCATCGTACAAGTTGACTTGACCGTTGATCATGTTGTCCCAAGTGGGAGCGCTCGAATCTGATCAAGTTCAAATCAGCTGATGGTCATACGACGAATAGTAGAGATGAATACCTTCAAAATCTGCCATATATGTCCAGACATTCGAGTTCAAGGCATTTACGACCATCTTGCGATCTGTTGGGCCTGTGATCTCCACTCTCCGGTCAATCAGCCCTGGTGCAGGCTTTGCTCCCCTCCATGCATCATTCTCGCGGATATGTCTGGTTTCTGGGAGAAAGTCTGGCAGAGAACCCTTGTCGAGCTCTGCTTGTCTGATCACACGTCGTTGAAGAAGTTGCTTGCGGGTGCCATTGAAGGATCTGTGAAGGAGAGCGAGGAATGCAAGGGCGTCTTTGCTGAGGATCTTGCCGTTGAAGTCGTTAATTGTGCCAGCGACGTTGACGCCCTGGAGAATAGATTCGGTGGTAGCCATTGTGTATGTATATTTGGTGCTTCGCAGAAATGTGCTTGATTCTAAAGAGGAGAAGCTTTGGAGGATTGAGGAGGGCGAGCACGGCGAGCTATATGCTTTTCATACGTCAGATGAGACTGCTACATCATTGGAGGGAGCTTCAAATAAATACCACGGCAATGAGGAGCTAATCGGCAGAGCCCAGAAGAGCGGATAGAGCAGCACGGCTCCGGGTGGAGGGGAATGCAGTGTTTGGTAAGAAACGAAGCTTGTGAATGTGGGGAACCCCAGTAACGGCGTTGCAGTTTGTTGCCGCTCTATTGCCGATGAAAGTCTGGGGATAGTCTCCAAAATGACGTTGTTGATCTTGCAATCGAATCGTGGACACAGTGCAAATTCGTGGAGATTGCGGATGCCTGGTGGTGAGAAGTTGAGATTCCAGCAGTGGGATATATTTGTTTGTTTCTCCCATTCTTGCATGTGTTATCAAGCGAAATGACGATGTTGACATCTCTATCGATATGCAGTCGAACCTCGGCAGCTCCCTCTGCCCGTAAAATGCCCACCGCCGCCTCTCTCCGAAGCGACAACACCCGCAGAGAGCAGGCCAGCCGAGGTAATTCCGCTTTATCCGACCCTATTTCCGATCCTACTTCCCTTCCGCCATGCCTTCTCAGCAGAACAATCGTGAGGAAAAAAAGAGTTTTATCTTTTAGTATTTCGGTTTGTTGGAGTCAAAATTTTAATGTTGCCGCTTTGTAGCCCCTCGGTACGATTGGCATCAATCGGTAAATTGGAAGAATGTTTGCTTGTTTGCAACATGGGCGGGCACTTGCCACCCTTCTTTGCCCTTCATGCTCATGAGCTGCCTCGCTTGGAGAATTTGTGTATGTTGTTTTAATTCGCTTGCTCTCGAGCCGAGTATTGACAGCCAACCGACGTTTTAAATACTTTCAAATGTCGGACTAAACTTCTCCCAGGATCATATTATGGTGCCTATGTCTAAGATATGCAAATCCCATGTCTAGTAATTGTACAGTCTCACGCAATGCTGCTTGTTCTCAAGGATACAATTCTTTCGTCTCAGGCGGTCCCCAAATCTTCACCGTCATACCCATACCTCCCGCCCTCTCAATCCCTGTTATGTTATCGCTAGCTTCCTGCTTGAAATCCTTCTTCGAATCCTGTTCCTTCAACGGAAGGATATCCTCCTGGCTTCCAGCGTAATTCCTCTCATCCCACGTTGTCTTCGATAAACTTGCTTCTGTACTTGAACTTCCCACGCTCTTCCTCCGCTCGACGACGACATGTACTTCTCGCTTTGCATTGAATGTTATGTTTTCCATTTTGGCGGATGCTCCTGTTGCAGAGGCATCCATCTTCCAGCTGACATCCTTTGAGGTCCCGAACGTCTTCGTGAGTTGAGTGGCAACGCTGTTCTTGTGGTGGCCCATTATATTCAAGTTTTCCTTGTCTGATGCTATCCGGACGATCATCTCCGCCATCGACATTTCGATGTTGAGTTTGACCATGTATGCGACTGGGTGAAATTGCATGTATCTGTTTGGTGAGTAGATGAACTTGAGGGACACTTGGATGGGATTCTTACACAAATCCATTATTCAGGCTCATCATCCCAATAATTAAGCAGTCCATGCTGAGAGAGAGAATGACGATCCCTTGGTTGAAACGCACCAACCGATCATACTTGATCAAACCTTGGCGTACCAGCCTGGTTTTCACAATCCGGATAAAATAGTAGTTCAAGGCTCCATCTACTAGCAGGTAGATGCACTTCTCACATCGATCCCAAACGTCGTTGATATGGATGTATCTTTGGGAAACTTGCAGTCGTGCTGGGATCCCTAGCATATAGGTCATCAATATTCGTACTGGAATCTCAGAGAGGAGGTATTCTTACAGATGCAATACACAGAGATGTTGATGGCAGTGATCAAGACAGCAACCGCAATCTTAATTCTTAGTGCCTTCATCTTATTCGTGAGGAGTATAGCGACTCGGTTGATGATGATCTGGAGCAAGAATTGTACTTGGAGTGCCCATGTCGTCACTGAGCTTGTTAGGCTGGTGACAGTGGTGCTGCGTATAACACTTACGAATGACGAAGAAGAACGCAAAGCTGTAAACCATTAGACATCAATCAAGTAGCTAGATGGACCCTGAAAACCATACCTTGGTGGAATATTGCCATTCAAGTGGAGCCAACATATTATGCAGAATATCAAACAAACGAGAATCTCCAGCCATATCATAACAATATACGGCGAATGAATTCTAGAAAATCCATATCGTCGCCCAACCTCTGTTGTCTGCTTGATGGCAGTCCCTATCAACGCCATTAGAACAGTCCAAGGCCATATATAGAACTCAATCTCCACTTACATGTGGTGAGAAAACCGAAGCCAAGAGTGAACCCCCAAGCAATAGATGCAATGACCAGATCAGACTGAGTGACAACGAGCGGCTTGAAATCATCGGAAAGTAGAGTGATCATGACGATTGATCAGGCTCAAAGGAGAGGAGAAGAAGATGGAGGATCCAGTATTGTAACATCAAGACAGAGTCTACAAGCCCCAGCGCAGTTTAGACGGATATCAGAAGCAGAAGTGAGACTGAACGACCAGATGACTCAAGCCGGCCGTGGTCATCACCTATGTATGCATCTGCGAAATCCTCGCTGGAGGCAACCTCCATGTTCTTCAGCGAGTCAGTTCGCTTCATGTAGTAGAGAGTTCTCATAAGTAGCCAATGGGAAGCATCGCTCAATATTGAGATTTAATGCGCTGTCGGAGACTTTCAAGCATCATCCAAACACCTGCAGAGTTTAGTTTCAAGGGCTTCGCGAAACTTCGTCAGCTCGGAAGCGAGAATTGAGCGCCAATGGGAAGTCCTAGATTTTAGATGGCGGTACTTGTTAGTAAATTCCATGGGTTCAAGACCGAGTTTAGAATTCTTAGCAGAGGTCAAAGTCCTGCTCATGCTAGGATAGCCTAGACTACCCGAAGGGAAGCACCCGTGAAAGAGCCGCAAGATTGACACTACGTTCGGGAACGGTGATCATTTTTGGAGAAAGTGGATGGAATAAAGGGGCTTGCGAAGAATTGTGGATTACCGAAGATCGTGGAGATACGTCTATGGATCGGTTGTGCTAAAGAACGTGGAGAATGGGACGCGCTCTCCACAAAAGAGGCAAAGCATGTGGTTAATCACGATCGTAAAAATGACTGTGCATTTCTACCACTGTTTGCCATGTGCACATTCAATAGTTGTGAGTGGTCTCAAACAGAAAACAAACATACGAAGGGATGGAGAATTGTCGCTCTAAGTTCGCCCGGGAACATACAATTGTTCCGTAGCCAAAACCTGAGATGGCCATCCAACCCCGGCCGAGGCATGTTCGGCGATCAACTTAATAGTTTCGGTATCGTCATTTGATGTGTTGAAGACAGCCGTGACTTTCGACTGTGCAGAAGCTTTATGTACACTTGGACGAGATCTGAGCGCTGCAGTCTACCTGGGGAACTAGGCGACGCGGAGAACGCTCGGTTCTGCGGAATGAAAGGCAAAATGAGAGCACCTGAACTAAAGTGCGACTATCTTCAGACAACACAAAGAGAGAGAGAGAGAGAGTCCGGGGGAAATAGTGTGGTAAAAGAGTCCAGCAAGAAAAAAATGATCACAAAAGGAAAGGAACAGAAGGCCTGAAGAAAAACTGGCATAAAATTTAATATTATCAACGCCTCAAAGTTAGACAGCCTATCCAAGAAGCCAAGGGCTGCGCACACGACTCGTTTCCACTCTGATGACTGCGATTTGGAACTTTCCCCAGGCCTCGTTTCACGCCAAAAATCTGTCGACGAATGCGAGGGCGGCGGATTCTCCTTCCGAGCTCTCACAGTCATGCTCTTGCATGTTGAACCCTTGAGATTACTCACAGATAGAGAGTCCGAAGTTGTCTCGGTGTTTGCTCGGCGAATGCGACTTTGGTTGGAGCTGCATCGGTGATTGAACTCTTTCTTGACAGATGATGTTGAAGTCGGGAAGACAAATGCTCCTGGAGCTCCTTTTTACTCCTGATTTGCTGACTAATGCTATGCAGATTTCCTTGTCGCTCCTTCCTAGTGCCTATCCCAACCTAAATAGCAACGAGAGAGGTTTTCGGTCCAGCCCCAGACCATGCTAGAAGTATCTTGTCGGCAGTTCTTCCAATCCTCTTATGCTTACAAGAACATCGGTCTGACTCGAGGAAGATGTTCTTGGAGCAGCCTTTGATATTCCTCACGTTGACTGCCTCGTCCATGGCCCTCACTATTCGTCTGTGTCAACTGGCAATATTTCCGGGGCGAGGATTCTGTTTGCTTGTTTTTGTTGTATTGTTGTTTTACAAATCTCTATTTCCCACTATTCTACTCATTAATCCGATCTGTTCGCGCCAATTTATATTCCGGACACCAGTCGTCCAAGGGTATCATATGGTCATGTGCAGCTATAAATCTTGTGGGTTGACTAGAAGTTGTCAGTATGAGGTCAAGACGCAGCTTACTACGGGTACTTACTGCAGTCCCAACGGTGTGGGATAATCTATAGTCTCTACAGCAAACGTCCTCGCTGTCTCCATGGTTGGTAACCGAATACCATCCTCTATTCCACTTTCTTCATCCGCGGTTCTAAGTTCGGCCATTCTGTGCAAGTCAGCGAGCCGTCCATCTCATCCGCTGTTCAAGGTTCTTTACCTGGCAAAATACCACTGATCTTCAGGACCACCACCCCACTGGAACTCTTCCAGAACCCTCAACATCGTACTCCTCTTTCTCAAACTCAGGCCACCATTATATCCAACTCCCAACTCCGGCGCAATAGGTGCTCCCACATAGTCATATTCAAAGAAATCCTCCACACTCCTCACGCTGTTGGCGCACAAAACACTGTCACTCTGAAAAATAAGAACATGGTCCGCGGGTGCCAGGTCATTCCACAACCACGGCGTAGTCAAGAAATTCGACACCGAGTCCCAGTTCGGAAAGAAAAGTCCTTCGGGCAAAGAACGAATGACCACCCTTCCACTCTTCTGATGCCGCAGCAACGCCTGCGACGTAGTAAACGACCCAAAGTTCTCCGCAGAAGTATATATGATGACAGGCCAGTCGGGGCCCAACACAGCGCTAAAGTGTAGTACAAGGGGAATGATAGCTGCTGATCTTCGAGTTTCGATTATGACTGCAGACTTGATGCTCGTACTCGCGTTTGCCGTGACGCCTGGCTGGTTTCCGCTATTCGATAAGGAATCCGATGATTCGGAGTGTGTAAGATCGTGTACGAGATGTGACAGTGAGGAGTTTGCAAGCAGTCGAGTGTGTGCTCCGTGGTAGTGGCCTGTCTTATTGACGGTGGACTTGAGAAACCACACCACGAGCATGAACCACAACGTGGGGTACAGCCATTTCTTCGTCTGGGGGTTGTGGAGGACGGAGGGGGAGGGGAGCGCGAGAGCCATTCTCTGCCGTGGAGAGACGGACACCGGTCAGTAAAGATGCATTGCTGGCAGACGACTGGTGGGCAAAAGAATCAGGTTGTCGAGAAGATCAAAAGCCAGAAGATTTATTTGTATGATTCCACCGTCGGAAGAAAGATGACGGGAACTACTGCTGCTTCTGACAGGGGTCTCTTCCTCTCCACCAAATTGGGAAATTGTGGCGTTAGATACGAATATTGGCATTCTCTGGACCCATGAGGCGTCAGTTCTCAGCTGAGAGAGTGCCAGATCAATGCATCTTGCAGGGGCTTGCTTTAAAATAATCTGCTTCCGAAAGGTTGCATCCAGAGTCAAAGTCAAGCTCATCCCGTTTCCTTGGGACCCTAAAAAGAAGCGCTTGGGAAACTATGGACAAAATTTCGAGCTTATCACTCACTCACTCACCCTAAGCTCGGTCCAGACTTAGAGATTGCTGGGAAGCTTGGAATTCCAGGGCAGGGGTCGAGACCTTCGCTACCCCTATCCGGGATCGACTATCGTTCCCCTAGTTGATCTCGCTAGGGGACTGAACTAGTGCTGGGTTGCCCCACTCCTATCGATCGAGACATCTACTTTGGCTTCGCCTTATTCAAAGCAACCATTCTCAATACACCTCAAAAGTCCTACAAAATCATGACAGACTCATGATCAAGTTCCTCGCAGAATTGTCAGATGCTGAGGCCAGCCAGAGTGATTTATGACTTTTCGAAAGATGAGCCAGTGCCTTTCGTATTTTCGCTGATGCTGTTCCTCCAAGCTTGCTTCTTCGTGCAATGCTTTCTCTCCAAAACCTCATTCGGAAGTTGAACATGAACTTTTTCTTTTACTCCATGTCCTGATCAGGAGACGTTCTGCTGGAAAAACCCTCCGCGAAATGTATCATCCTTAGTGGGTTGGATCTGTTGCAAGTCATTTTGGATCCTATCTACGGAGGTATCTACACCCGCAATAAACATCCGAAGAGAGGCAAGCTTTTTTCATGGTTTCTTAGACCTATCAAACCTATCTCCTGCTTTCTACCCGTAATAGTCTTTTGTGTTTAGATTCAAGGTTCCTTGCCTGACAATTGGTCTGCTGTGGTCCGTCATGTCGAAGTCTTCTCGCAATACGGAAAGTTGCGATGCTTCAGAGACTCCATATCAACCAAGTGCCACGCAACGGATCACTCAAGGCACTCCTTGAGTTGTTCAGAGCCTGCACTATAAATTAGGACGTCGCAGTCTTTCTTGCACATCTGATGCATCTGGGCTACAGAGCTTCGATTCCACGCTGCATCCTCGGAGCGATATCTCCCCTGCTAAGAGGTAATGAGTTCATTACCGAGACCAGCTCATGGATCTCTTCGACCTAATTAACCCATGTTAAACAGTGAAAGTCACCAAGGTGGTCAGAGTGTTTGGATCCGTGTTGGAGTGCGGATGGAGAAGGTCAGGCTGGCTGCAGTATGGTTAGTGCCGATGTAATCGGTGGTACTCGTGGATGTCAATGTCAACTTCACGGCTTCCACAGCTTCACCAATATCTGATCTCGGACCGAGAGTTCAACTTATAATTCTTTTTTATTAATTCGGCTCCTGCCAACGCGGGTGGCCCGGCATTGTGTTCGGAAGAGAAAGGCATTCTTTGGTGACATCTCGGCTATGGTACCCTTACTCTGTTTCCACATCCCCTTCTAGTCAGACACTGGAACAAGAGAAGACGATACCTCTTCTACGCAGGTAAGAAGGCGCGTCAAGCGTCTGCGAAACCTATTTCTGATGTCTATCGAGTAGGAATTGGCCAACGATCCAGTCAATTCGGCAGCACAGTGCGGGTTTCTCATTGAATAGCAACTTGAAGACCGACCTCAATCTCTCCACCATTTGCGGTCTAACTACGACGCTATTTCGAGACCCCGCTGAGCATTGAAGCTCTCGAGAAATCATGCTGGGACTTCTAGACATCGTCAAGTCAGGATGGCTACGGTCATACTAAACGCAGTAGTACCAGCGAGGGATCCTGTCGGTCATCAAAATCTTGACTCTTCCTGATACTTGGACCTTTTGCCTTTTCTGACTAGGAAAGATGCAAGTGTGCAGTTCTTATTGCAAAGTTTAGCTCCATGGCTTCGAGCAATAGGATGATCAACCATGCACTCCCTGCATCACTTCCTCAAACCCACCGCCGATAGACTGAGACTAGGAGAATCAGAAGGAGCGAGGACTTTTGTATCGCTCAAGGTTGACTCCACTTCAGGGAATTGAGGCTGACAGTCACGCACTGACCAAAGTACCTTGGTGCTACACCTGTCCTCCCATCCATAGATATCACAGCTACTAATGCAATGTACGCCCACACTACCAAAAAAAGTGCTCGTCGTCTTAGCGGGTCTGGCGGGTCCTTACCTTGTCCCATTCCCACCGCACCGGGTTTCCTTGGTCTTCAAGGTGGTCGGAGATTGGTGATGTGTTTGGCAAGTGTTAGTAGACACCTTGATGGGTACTGATTCGGCAAAGCTTGATGGTGGAAGCCAAGGGCCCGACAACGGATTAATGCAGAAACAGCGGCGCGGCGGCATATAATAAGCATCGAGAAGAATTGTTAGCTGATGTGCCTAGAATATTCGGTCTTGGTACTGAGGTTTTGTTACCTCGCTAGGATGCTGCATGTCAGTGTTGTACGGGTGACACCTTGGACACGCAGCTCGAGCCGACTGTCACACGGCACACTTGAGTGCCAATTGCCAAACATAGAACTCTGACTCTTGGCCGCTCATCTCAGCTGAAAAGTGCAGCGGGTTCATGTGATGGCATAAGCAAAAGCAACTTCCGCTGGTCGGGATGCTTTGAGAAAGAAGTCTTCGGATTGGGGAGGCTGTAAAGAAACTCGCTCTAGCGTAACCATCAAGGTGTACGTCGAGCCCACCACTTCTCCCAATCACGAATAGTAGCGCCGTTACCCAAAGAACTCCAGATTCCATGCTCAGGATTGGCTTCTACGATCCTTCAGGTCTAGAAATTTATCGTTCTTAGCGTGCCGTGCTCCGAGAAGCTTTTCAGATAAAGAGGTGTTGATCCCTCTTACTTCGAACTCTCGAACGTACCACGAGCTGCAACTTTGACTCTGCCGAAACTGGGCGAACACTTCCGACAAGCAGTCAAGATGTCAACTTCTTTTGATCCTGCGAGTGTCAATCTCGATGAGGCTGATCCGACTCAAATTATCTGCTACTTGCAGCGAGGAGAGAATGATTACGATGGTCGCATCGGAGCTCGAATCTCGGCTCTCTTCGTGATTCTTGTTGTTTCTTCGGCAGCGACCTTCTTCCCAGTCCTCGCAGCACGCGTCAAATGGCTACGGATCAACATCTATGTTTACCTGTTTGCTCGATACTTCGGCGCCGGTGTGATCATTGCAACGGCTTTCATCCAGTTAAGTCCTTCCGGCTCGCCCACAGTTTTGTCTGTTTACCTTACGCGAGCTAACACTGCAGCAGTCTTCTTGACCCAGCGTATGCGGAGATAGGACCAGATACTTGTGTTGGAATGACTGGACATTGGGCTGATTATTCCTGGTGCCCTGGTATTGTCTTGACGTCTATCATGGTCATCTTTCTCATGGACGTACGTGACCGTCCGACAATTTCCATAACAGACCTCACTAACACTTCATCAGTTCAGCGCAGAGCAATATGTGGACCATAAATACGGCTTCGCACACGGTCCCAGCATCGAAAACGTCATCACTGACCGACCTGGCCAAGCCGAAGGAGGAGCACACGATCATAATGGTACCTCAGCGCAGACTCGCACCCAATCCGTTACTCACAACCAGCTCCACTCCGGCGACCAAGACGAAAACTTTCACGACCAGATCGCAGCCGCACAAGCACAGAAAGATCTCCCCAAGAAAGATTTCGAAGATTCCGAAAAAGCATCCCCCGCGCCCTCCGTCAGCGAAATCGTCGAGCGCTCATTTCGTCAGCAGATCGCTGCGTTCCTCATCCTCGAATTCGGTGTCATCTTCCACTCTGTCATCATCGGTCTCAACTTGGGAACTACAGGCGCCGAGTTCAGCACGCTGTATCCTGTTCTCGTCTTCCACCAGTCATTCGAAGGTCTAGGTATCGGTGCGAGGATGTCGGCTATTCCTTTCCCGAAGCGGTTGAGCTGGCTTCCGTGGTTCCTCTGCACCGTGTATGGTCTCACTACTCCAATTGCTATTGCGATTGGGTTGGGAGTCCGCAATACGTATAATGCTGGGAGTATGACGGCGAACATCATCAGTGGTGTGCTTGATGCTATCTCGGCTGGCATCTTGATTTATACTGGACTAGTGGAGTTGCTTGCTAGGGACTTCTTATTCAATCCTGAGTTGTCGAGAAGCTCGAAGCGGTTGACGTTTATGATCTTCTGTGTGTTATTGGGTACGGCACTGATGGCGCTGCTTGGGAAATGGGCTTAGTTTGGTCAGTCATTTGGCTTTCGTCATTGTACAGGATAGTTGGATGGATGGTACATAGCACGGTAAAGGAGGGGCAGATTATGAATGCCAATGGTAAAGTTGTCAGTGGAACAAAAAGGCCAGAATAGGTCACAATGGAAAGTCCTTCCGCTGTCTTGTTTGGATCTCCCATGCGGGTCGTGAGGCTTTAACTAGAAGACTTGCGGTCTGACTTCCTCCATGATATTCTGATCGGCCAAACTACGTGACGGTATGGGCGTCGAATGCTTTCCTTTCTTACAGTAGATATCAAATAAATATCCATTTGAGCCCAGTCTGTCTCCCCGCCCCTTCTAGATGTTTCTTTCAGCGGAGCAGCATCTGACACAGCACACATTGGCCCGTGGTCATCCTGCAAGGCAGTCTCTCGTCTCAACTACCGTTCCAACACCTACAACAAACACCACAAGTACATCAAGTCATCTGCACAGACCTCATGAATTCAACTCTTAAGCTTAAGTACCTCAAACGCACTAACTAAAAATCCTAATTTCCATCTTCACACCCCAAACTCACACCCCAAAGTCAACGCCCGCAATGAACCCCCACAGCAACAGACAGACAGCAATTTCCCGCCCTCTGGGTCCCCTTCACCCAAGGCGATAACCTGTCTGTTCTTCAACCATGCCGAAGCGGTATCGAGAAATTTGAGTCTGATTGCGAAGAGGTTGTTCTGTGGTCTGAGGACGGCTATACTGGTTGAGTTCTGGGATGTCAGGCGTGAGTTATGTTGCGTTTGATGCCGTTCGGTAGTACTTTTGAATGTTTGGCTTATTTCGTGTTGGGATGTTGGAATTGGTGTGGATTCGACGTGGAGTTATTGGGAAATTGAGGAAGAGATTTGTGATGATGGGGCGCTGGTAGATTGGATAGATGTTGGTTGACAGTTGGAAAGCAGTTCGAGGGTCGGTTTTGGGATGTAGGGTTATTACGGAAACGACGCATGATCATGGTATTATGATTTAAGATTTGAAGGAGAATTCAAGTATTGGAATTAGAATTATGTGAGCTCGCCCATTCTCACTCTTCATCACCCTGCTTGAAACAACTCATGAGCTTCCTCCCCAAGCTCTCGAAAGCAAATAGGTCTTCGTTCATACTCATCATTCCTCTTCAACATCATCCAAACCAATAGAAATATGAGTAGGGAACTCCCCAATTAGACTAAACATAAACCCTCAATTCTATACACACAAATACCCCGACCTCACCCACTCTCCATCACAGCCGAAGCCATGCTCGCGCTCACTCCACAGCCATCTCTGCGTCGGGCCCCAATTCCTAGATATGCTATTCTCATTCGCAGGACATGGAAGGAATGTTGAGGCTGATTTGGGAAGCTTGGTGTAGAAGTAGTTGCCAAATAGTCTTAATGTTGCTGGGATTGTTGGTGGGTGATTTACTTGACTTGCGCTTTATTTTTCTGTTTTTGGTTTCCAGGAAAGATGTGGTGAATGTGGAAAAGAGTAGGAGAGGGGAGGAAGGGGAGAGAATGGAGCTGAGCTGAGCTGGCTTGTGGAAAGAGGTGCAGTATATATTGCGGTATCCTATGAGGTCCAGATTTCGGGGCACCTGGGGGCGGTGGAGGGGTTGAAGGGGAGGGTTGAGAGGGGGAGGAGAGAGACGGTAAAGAGAGGGAGAGATTCGGAGGTAAAGGGTAGAGAGTGGGGAGTGGGGAGTGGCATCGATGGTAACTTTGCTCATGAAGACGCTGAAAAGAGGGGGAGAGTGGAGAGCGGTGTTGATGTTAACTTTGCTCGCTAAGACGCTGGTAAGAGAGCGAGTTTCTATTCTATCGTATGAAAGTAGAGGAGTGGGGTATTTTGTGGTCTGAATGCGAGATGATTAGAGGGGATGAATGTCTTGTTACTATATTCTCTGATTAAGCCGATGTTTCAATGGAGTCGTTGCAGATGAATGGACATTGTGTAATGTTTCTTACACGTTACATCGATGACCTGCATTTTACATCGATGAGAAAACCAACGTCTGCCACAGGCGTCAGTCTCAAGGAAGTGACTTCGGCAAACAGATGACTATCTGCTGCCTGAGTCTCTTTTACTTTCCATTCCAGAACACAGGTTCCAGAATAAATAGGTACCTGCAGTGCCCTCCCTGTTTGTATTTGGCTGGAAGAGGAAATTTCGCTTAGATGCCCCCCCTCTTTTCTGTATGTTCTGGTCTAGGTCTGAATTTCTCCCGGCTTTTGAAATGTGGCTAATGTATTGTCGTATGAGGATATGGAACGGAGTAGTCTAACATTACTGTATCGAGAGGTGTACCCATCACCATTTTCGGTTAAACTGGAGAGAAATTGTCCTCTTCGAGATCATGGGTTGAACTTGAGCTTGAGCCTGTGTACGCGTGATACAACCACTCAGGTAACTCGGATGTCGCCTGCAAGATCCAAGAGCTGAAAATCGGGACTGATGTCTTATCGTCTGGTTTCTCAACATCGATCTCAGACATGGCGGAACGACAATTTCGAAACATCGGACTTGAGCCTTTCCGCTCTTGGACTGTAATCGAAACAGGAAGCGAAACTGGTGGCTTGAGATGGGATGAACTACTTCTCCGGATCAAAATCTAAGAATTGACTCCAAGTGTGAGGTATCTTTTAGGTCGAAACAGGAGAGGTATGGTAGGTAGACCGTTATGTTTTGGGTTGAATCTCAGTACTTAAGGTTATCTGAGATTTTGGGGATCGAAGGCACATCTTGAATGGAAGTTCCGGAAACGGAAAGTCTAACTCCAGCAAACTTCCGTACCTGACGATATCCGCGATTGAACTGGTTGTATACTGGTAGAAGCGATAGCCATGTGTGTCTGACCTGACAATCATACAGTAGAGTGAGTATATGTTTTGTTGCAGCCTTGCAGGTCAAACCTCGGAGGTGGGCAAAGGGTCGGTAACGACGATGAGGCAGGCTTGAAGGCGAGGCAGGGTTATTCTGACGCTTCTGATGCAGCTCGCTTAGTGATTGTGTGAGAGGCTTGGCGTGGCGGCGCTGAGGGGAGGAGCTTGTTATGCTTATTGTTTGACAAGAAACGGTTGGGTACTTAGATTCTCGAAAGGGCCGTTTGTTAGTCAGGGACGTGACTGGTTAGTTCCTTAAGAGAAGGAGGTTGGTACTGTATGGGTGGTGTTTCTGGAGGAGTTGCGTGGTTGAAATGCTGATGCGGAGGACTGAAAGAGGGAGTAGGAGGCTTGAAAGAGCGCGGAGGATATTGTCGAAGGTGGAGCAAATTCCAACCGGAAGAATTTGTAGTGAGCCTATTGGATGGGATTCATGTATTTGATAAGGTCTGGTTCCTGGGGACGGGAGGTTTTGGAAGTAGGTGATTTTCCGTCTCCCTCGGAGTGGAAGTCATAAGTGCCTAGTTCGGGAAGCGACTCGAAGCATCGATGATCGCAATGGTCCGTCCATCTCTTTTTTGTTGTGGACTGGGCACTTCTCGTTTATGAAGTAAAAGCAGAAGTAGATAGATGATTTCCTTTTGTTATGTGCCCTTCTCAAAATGATGGTTCTTATCACTATCACGTCGCTCCTTCCTCGATCTGTATCTCGGCTGAAGAAATGAAATGTGAATGAAAAAGCGGGGAGGGGGAGTGGGGACCTGTTGGGATGTCTGGCTGTGGGTGGGAGGGCAGACCTTTGAACTCACCAATCGAATTCGAGCTTCTTTGTGAATTTTATCTCTTTGAGCTCGATCAACGAATGAATGAATGAATGAACCTCTGCGATATACCTACCTACTACGTTCTGACTTGATTTGAAATCTATTGTACTGGAACGACTCTCGAATTGCAATCTGCAAGCAAAGTGATATCAACGTGGTAATCAATCGACCTCGACATCAAAATCGATAATTCCAACACCCCCCACTCCTTCCTATTCCATCGACCTCCGTTCAATAGTCTCTCGGCCAATTAGAACAGTTGTAAGACAATCACGTGCTTATCTCTTCGGCAATTCGGCGACTGGAACTAGGCCTGGATTGCGCTTACTGAGCTAGCTGATTTAGCTCATTTCCAGGTCGAGCTTAACTTAAAGGGCTCTTGTTTCCTTCCCTCCTGTTTTCAGATTCCCACTTGACCTCTTTGGTTTGCAGCCAGCTAGACAGCCAGCCAGCCAGCATTGAAACGCAACGCACCACAAACGCTCACGCCCTCAAATGCCTTATTATTGAATCCCTGCACGCCATATACACACACACACACACACACACAGACTGCGACTTGACGAGTACAAACCCAGCAAGCAACCAAGCATCTCATCCTATTTCAGCTTGACCCAGCTCAGCCTTACTTGACTGACCTGACTTGACTCGACCAAACAAACAAATCATTCATTCATCCCACAGGTATGTCAGCCTCGAGTGCATTTCCTTTTGTTATGTTTTGGTCGCGTTATGTCAGTCAGTACTTCTCCACCTCCACTTCCACCTGCCTCCACCTCCACCACTTCCTAGCACCGCTGCACCTCTGCACAGAAGCTCGCGACATCTTCCTGCTATCGAGGATCAAGCATTGCGCACCAACAAGCCAGAGCTTTTGATATCTTGCTCTGATATGCATGATCTTCTCCTATCCTTCTTTCGGCTTCAGCCTTGGGGGCCCATCGAAGAAGTCGACACAAGACAAGACATCGATCGAACCAGACCCAATGCTGTTCTTTGTTCTCGGTCGGGTCTCTGCTTTGAGTATCAAATATGGCGATCCGACATGCCTTCCCCCACCACCAGCTCACCGCCACCCCTTACCCGTATGCGGTCGGACTCCCCTCCCACAACCCCTCATTCCTCGAACACCAATGGCGCTCACAATGTTCTGGAGTTCGTCTGTTCTGAAGTTGATGCAGAACAAACGCGACATCCGAACATCGAGATGTGACTGAAGGTGCAGCGCGAACAATTGATCGAGGCACAGCAGACCAGATCCAGAGCAGAGCATCCCCTATTATGGCACAGCCAAGCAAGATTGCATGCATGTGTTCAACAGGGTGTTCCCAGCGCAAAGCTGCGCGATGTTGCTGAGACAGAGGCACATTCTTCTTCCCCTCCCTCCCCTTTTCCCCCTTTCTGCTCTTGTCCCTATCCGGCCACAGTTACTGCTCGTCACACAAGCTTTCCCCTTTTCCCTCCTCCTCCACTGCACTGAAGATGCGTGCGATGCACCGCACGGTACCGTTCATACGATGGGGCAGCAGCAAGGCATAGCTTCTTCATAGCTTGCTTCGTCTGATCTTCTTCTTCTGGACCCGGATCTGGTACGCTGCAATATCCTGCGTGCGCTGCAGTTGGCTGCATATCTCGTACAGCCCAGCATCCCCCCAGTCATGCCGAGCAAAGCACCAGCCTCTGCCAGAAACAGAGTGTTGGCCGGCTCACGGGTGCCGAGGATCTAGTTGTCTGCCTGTCCACTCCTGGCCACCGCAAGGAATGAGTCTTGGATGGACCACTTCTTTGTCTATTCTGGGCCAAGTCTGGACCAAGTCAACTGCTTTCCTGCAGCGGCCGCACTCCCGAGAGGCTCGTCTACCGTCCTCGGTGCACCGGTCGCGCTTTCCATACCCCCCAGCCTCCACCTTTTCCTTACTGTACTGTTCTTTCCCCCTACCCTACCCTACCCTGCCCAAGCCCACCGATCAACCCAACCCTTCCAAGTCGCCGCCTGTGCTCGATCAATCTATTCTTCTTTCTGTCATCCCGCATCCCCATCCGCTGCGCAGCCTCCATCGCCTTACCTGATCAATCATTAATCCCACTGTTTGTTATTCAGGTTTCCTATCCAGGTCTTCTAACCGGTTGGAACGCCTCCAGTGAAATCGGACCTCCATTCAGCTCTCTCACTCGCCGTCGCAAGCAGCCAGCCAGCCAGCCTGAATTACTCGGGTCCTTCCTTCGCGCCAACCTCAATCCAGCTCTTCGCGACCAGGTTTCTGCGACAAGCAAAGAGCAGCCATCCACTCCCCATAACCAGTAAGGTCACCGGCACGCAACTCAAAAGAGTCAACCTCGTCATACCATAAACACAATGGCCGATATTACCGACCAACACGATCAAGGTTCGCCAAATGCCCTCGACGAGCACGCCGTAGGAAATGGCAATTCAATTGCGGGAGAGAGTCGCGGTGTCAAGCGTCAACGCCCATCCACTGCCGACGACGACGACGATGATGATGATAAGCCCGGACGCGAGCGCAGAAAGATTGAGATCAAGTTCATCACGGATAAGTCGCGTCGCCACATCACCTTCTCCAAGCGCAAGGCCGGTATCATGAAGAAGGTCAGTCCAAATGCTTCAAATCGCGTCTCGGCGCGCCAATCGCGATCGCGTTTCAACAACCCTTACTGATTCATCAATAATAGGCATACGAATTGTCGGTCCTCACTGGAACTCAAGTTCTCCTCCTCGTTGTCTCCGAAACGGGTCTCGTCTACACTTTTACCACACCGAAGCTCCAACCCCTCGTCACAAAGGCGGAAGGAAAGAACTTGATCCAAGTATGTTGGCTCCCCGATTGATATCATACATATACTGACCTATACCAGGCCTGTCTGAATGCCCCAGAACCTGCTGGCAATGGAGAGAATGGCGTAGATGATCAGAACACTGTTGACTCGCCCGAGGAGCAACCTGCTCAACACATCCCAACTCCAAACCGAGCCGGAATGCCACAACAAGCTAATATGCACCCGAACTACATGCCTCAGACCCTCGAGCACCAGCAAGCTCTCGCCTACCAAAATTACGTTGCTCAACAACAGAGAGGAGGGGGTTACCCAATGCCTCCCCAGGGCGGTATTCCTCAGCAACATTCACACCAAGCATAGAGCCGAATCTTGCATCCCAGTACACGGAGGGTCGTCTTTAACTCTGATACCCGACACATAATACAGCGCCCCAAAACGTTCGTGTCTTGCGAGACGTAAACCTTCAAAGTACTCGTTCTAATTGGTGTTCTGGTGTCATTTTCCATTGGGAGTTTCTTTAATCAACCTTGCACTTTGTTTACAAAATCGGAAAACTATACCACGCGGGATAATGAGTTAATTTTACCTCCAGTATCATCATCACTCTTGGGAGAGATTTTGGTTTGGTCCGGTAGCAAAGGTGGATGGATGGACGACGATGATGAAGTGAACTTTCATGGGACATGTCTGCATGTGGAATGGAGCGATCAGGCAGGAATCTTCCTTGGAAGATATCTGCACGGTTACTGTGGTTGGTGGTGCATCATGGATTACTTGCTTGTTTTTTCCGCGCTGGCCTTTTTCTCTACGTTGCTAGCTACTGATTTGGTTGGGATTGGGGGTGGTGGATGGTCATTCATGGTTCCTCTCTCTTTATCGTCTCTCTACATCTCTCTCTCTCCCACTCTGTACAGTACAGGCCTCTCTCTGGCCACCCATATGGGAGGTTGATATGCGCGCAAATGGTGGAATTGAATTTTTGATAAGACAGATTTCCAACTCCCTTCCATTACTACTTAATTTACCCCAGGCCTGATACTCCCAAGCTCATCCTCCACCGTAGAATCCACGCTCGCTCTCCTCCCGGAAACAGCAAAGTGTCAACAAACTAAACAATCATCATGACGTGAGACTTCCCGGTGCCCCGAGACATCCAAGCTCAAGCTCGGGATTCAAGATCTCGATCTCGGCTTCGAGGTTCAAGAACGGCAACTTACCTCCGACAATATCCAACTCATTCATGCTTAACCTTAAGCATACCTGTAAAATAAGCTTAAATTTGAGGAATTGGGTCAAAGCTAGCTAGCTAGTTACTAGCTGTGGATGGGGAGTGGAGAGATCTATTTCGGATCTGGATCTCGATCTCGATCTATACCTCTTTTAGATATCAAACTATCTGTACTGTACCAAGCAATGTACCTTACCCCGCGTGTTTTCTTTTGCAAAGTTGGGCATGCAGGGGAGGTGTGTTTCGATGGTCCAAGCAGAAGTAAGACAAAAAAGAAACTTCGTTCCAAAAATGGCGGGATTGGAAGGTAGGGGAAGGGGAGAGGGGGGGGGGGGGGGGATTGAGTGTGTTTGTGAGGTTGTGGGTGTGCTTGTTGGTTTGATCCATTGGGGAAGATCAAAAAGTTTGTTGTTGAATGGTGTGCTGTTGATAGATGAAGGGATTTTGAATGAGTAAGTAGGTAAGGAGATTCACTCTGGTACTCTGGAGAAGAGGAGGGATGAATAGGTAGGTTTAGGACTCGAAAGATGGGGGGGGATAATCAAATCATAGTACATATTATCTGATCTGATCTCTGGACTTAGAGAACTGTCACTAATTGGGTGGTGGATGGGCAGATGCCCCGAGAGCTGATTGAGATGATAGCTGGCTGTAGTAGATGGTATATTTAAAAACATATATGCTAGCTATCTGCTTGCCTGACAGAGTAGCTGGAAAGGTCGAAGGAGGTGATGGTCGGAAGGAGAGTTGGTGAATAGGCATGAGATAGGATATTTTAGCGAGGAAGAAAAGTATCTGTTTCAATATTGAGGAAAAGGCAGTAGGGTTGTGCTTCAATCAATTCATTGTAAGGTGTTGTTTCCTCAACTACGCATGTTGGTTTCACAGCTGCTGATATGCTCTCCTGTGCTTGCCCTTTCCTTTCCATACCGCTCCTCTTGCGTTCAACCACCTCTTCATTTTGTACAGTCTTCGTGAGAACAAGTACAACATTGCTCCTCTTTCAGGTCAAGCTGTAGCCCCTCTTCTCTGTACCACCGAACGCCTCTGTATCCTGGATAGCTTACAACCGAACCAATGAATCAACCCATCCCTAAAAGAACTCCGCTGCAATGCTAGATAGCCAGCCTAAACGCCTTGTCCTTAAACCGACCTGGAAAGACAGCTTTCCATGCCGTGACTGATACAAATGCGACCTCCCGTGCCTCAAGCAACAGCTCAATGCAGCATCTTGACGTAGTGTCATATACCAACATATACTCTCATGAAGCAGTGCCAGAGGGACCAATCCCCGGCCCATCAGAACTAGGTGGTAACGAAGGAGGTCCCTTCCCACTGCCATCTCGCTTCCACCACTTCATTTTCCAGAATCCACCTGTTGCATCCTGAGATTTATGTCTCCTCCCCGACCCTCTAGGCGATGGTCTAGCTGTGAAGCCCGGGAATCCAGTTGAGCGTCTCCTTCTCCGGCGCGAGAAAGTATTTGACCGTAACAAAGACGTATTCTCATCCGGCTCGTCTCTGATCGCAGATTCTGGCAGACCAGAAGAAGCTCGTCTCGGTGGTCGTGAGGGCGATGGCGACTTCGTAGTATCGTCTTCCAGCTCTCCCCATATCTCGTCTGCTTCGGTGACTCGTACTGTCTTGCGGACATTTCTGGTGGCTCCTAGCACGGTGTCGAGTTTCGTGGTGGGTGTCATGGGCTCGTTGCGGAGGAGGGCCTGGTGTTCTGCGCCGATGGTAGCTTCTTCGTCGGCGTTGAGGGAGTCGGATGATTCGTCGTTGTCGGTGTCTTCAACGAAGCCTAGGCCTGGTGCGAGCGCGCTCTGTGAGACTGCGGAGGGGGTTTGCTCGTCAGAAAGGCGCCAGGAGAGAGCGAGAACGCCCGAGAGGAGGATTACAGTGCCGAGGGCTATGAGGCAGGCTTGGAGAACTGTGAGGCGGTCGGTTTGTTTGAAGTAGATGAGGCCGTCGAGAATGGCAATGATATTGTAGATGCAGAAGACGAGAGGGTATAGGACGCTTGTTGAGACTAACTTTAGGCCTCGGTGGAGATAGTAGAGTTGGGTGAGGGCGAGGGTGACCAGACCGAGGAGGATAGCCCATGATTGCCATCGATTGAACTGGTTGATCCTGTCGATGATTGTACGGACTAAGAGCTCCACTGCTGATTTCGCTACCAGTAACGAATGGGCTGAGAGTATTCCACTGATCGATCCGTATGCCAGCCCTCGAAAGAGTCGTATTCGTGGTGTCGAGGATATGCTTGGTATCCTGGCTAAGAATCCCGCTACTACAATGATTGCCAGAACCAGAATAAGCTGTAGTACCATCCAAATCACAAAAGTTCTCCTGCCGAGCAATTGTAGCAACTGATCCAAACTATGCGCTGGTTCCGGGATGGCTCCAAAGATAGCAATCAACACAGCACCGCTCGAAACCAGGAGCGTTCCTCCCAAAGACCAGCGAGTGAAAGGCTCCCCCAGAATCAGAGTGGCGCATATCGAGTTGAAGACCAATCCAGAAGCCTGCAGCGTCGAGAGGACAGGTAATGGTAGAGTCGTTATCTGAATAGTGCTCCCGACCAGGTTGGATATAATGAACATTCCCATCCCAAGCTGCCATCGCCGGCGTCTGTATGGTGGCCGTCGCACATCGTAGGGATCCTTCTCGTCTTCTAGGAGATGCGATTTGCGCTGGAGGGTGAGGCCGAGACTCTGTACGCTGGTTGAGACGAGGCCGACGAGGATGCCAATCTGTGACTCGCAGACTTGTCAGTCGTTGTTTTGAAGCTGTGTTGGAGATCTGGACTGGGGGCAAATGTCAAGCAAGCAGGGGTGACGAACAGCTACGCTTCCTCCTGGCGACAGGTCGCCCAGGTTTCCCATCACGCAGATGATATAGTATCGCAAGGCTTCATCTCATTTGGATGGTTTTGTCTGTGTCTGTGGTGTAACTTCCTCTGGATTGGGGTGGTAGAACGAGGTGCTTTCTGTGAGATGTGAGGGCGTATTGATGAGCGACTCGCGGTCAAGGTCGAGTGACCTCCTGGATTGTCGTAGCCAAGTCTCGCTTGGCTGTGGGGGGTGTGGTTCTAGAATGGTGTCCGGAAGTAAACACTGAAAATATCCAAGTCGAATGGATCTTCAAAACTGCTACAAAAAGTCGTAGGTTTGGCTAGCGACTTTGAATTGTGAATCGAATGCGATTTTAAAAGCGAAACCGGGAATATATTTGGAAGGGTGTGGTAATGTACCAAAAGCATTTGGAGACATTCCGACTAAGATATTCAAATGTCCCAGGTTGCGCCAGACCCTTCGTAATACGAAAAAATCGGATGCGCAATGTCGTGTATCGACAATGTGACATGAAAAGACAGTATATTCACAATCACTCGGTACCCAGGGATTCACCTGGTAAGAGGATACACTACGATGCGACGCTGCGAATGTCACAAGCTGAACTCAGGACATTCAAGACTTCCGTGAACCACACATACAAGTTATCTAAGACCACGATCAACACGTAAAGCTGAGAGGATTATCACTGCTTCTATGTGATAAGTCACTTGGAATCCGAATGATTTCCAGACAACATCTGAACAACTCAATCACAGAAAATGCTGCATCTCGGAGTCATATCACCATTTATCGTTTTGTCATGAGAGATATCTTCGCGAGCTACCAATTTTGACTTTGTTATTGAGGTAACCCAATACCTAAAACCAACGCCATACAACCCAATACACCAACACAAGCTTCAAATCCTGCGAAATCCAAGGTTCCAGGGGGTTTTCCTTTCCCTCCCCAGCAGCAACAGGTCAGCCTTGGTCTTTCAGCAGAGAGCAACTCTCAGACTTCCAGCAGCTTGTTTTTCTCCGACATCTTCTCATTTAACCTCATAGGCTTCCTACGATCGCTTTTGCTGTCACTCCATCCATATTGCTTCCACATCTTGGCAATTTCCTCCTCTCGCTCATCCTCAGCCAAGTGCATCAAAGTCCAGAGCGTGTAGGCTCTCCCTTCCCTCTGCCCAACAATATGTGTATGTGCTGTCCAAGCGGACAAAACGAACCACCAACACAAGTGCTGCCATCCACAATTTTCGTCATTGATATCGAAGTCAGTGAGGCCCAAGGTTGATATGAAGCAGACCACCAGAGGCAGCCATATGAAATGCTTTTGAGCTAGACGATGGGCTGCAATATCCCGGATGTCCTCGCTGAGGGCGGCCATGACTTTGGATAATACTCCCGGAGGACTCTGAGGGGCAGTCATGTTGTTCTTTCTGGAGCTGGCGGGTGGATTGGCGTATTGAATGACTTGTGAAAAATTGAAAGCGGCAAGTGGCTGGAAGAGCAAAATGCACAGATTATGACCTTTAAGCAGGGAAAGAAAATATCCTCAGAGACCAAGCAGGGAGTGTAAATCATGAATCAGGATAGGACCAAGCTGTTGCAGATCTAATTAGAATACCTCGAGAGATGGTGAAAGCGCCAGAAGAGCTCTCACAGAACTCCCGAAAGTCTATTAATCGCACGAAGCGATGTACAGAGAAGCAACAGCAAGAAAGATTGCCAAATGAAATGCTAGCTTGTACAAACAAGCTCCGTGAAGGGGTTTAACATAACTGGACAGTAATTGTAACCCAAGTAAACCAGGCTTGACTGAATGTGTAAATCGGAATTGAGACTTTGAAAGCATTTTAGCCAAAAGAGAAATTAATAGAGCAGCAGGATTCTGAACGACCCCGATAGTCCTCTTTCCCCGATTCAAGTCCCTACTGCAAGACAACGACGTAGTCATGCAAGGCAGGAACTTCAGCAGGATCTGCTCACAAATAGTGAAGAAGAACTGGAACCGTAAGTTCCAAGCTCGGATGAGGACATTGATATTGAGATATCCACACGTGATAACCTCGCTAATCCTGCCAAGAGCATGCCGATCGTTGCTCCTCTTATCGCGAGAGCTACAGCTCGACAACCTCACAGCTCCAGCTCTCCCACTCCCCTCTTCCAACAAACAACCCACCCACAACCGTCAAGATGTCACAATCCCACGCTCTCTCGGACGACCAGGTCAGACTTTCCTCCCACGATATCCCAAGTTCCAATTGGCACATTTCGTAGCCATCCAAACCAAGGCAGAGACAGCAAGTAGCTAACAGCAATGGGCACAACAGGTCGGCCAAGAGCTCAAGAAGATGACAGCCTTCATCAAGCAAGAAGCCATGGAGAAAGGTCGCGAGATCGAAATAAAAGCCGACGAAGAGTTTGCCATCGAGAAGTCGAAGCTCGTCCGCCAGGAAACCGCCGCCATCGACTCAACATACGAGAAGAAGTTCAAGACGGCCCAGATGTCACAGCAGATCACACGGTCGACGCTTACCAACAAGACGCGCCTGAAGGTGCTCTCTGCCCGCCAGGAGCTCCTCGATGCTATCTTCGAGGATGCGCAAAAGAAGCTCGGGGATCAGACGAAGGATAAGGGAAAGTATCAGACTGTGTTGAAGGGTCTGTTGCTGGAGGGTTTCTACGCTTTGAGTGAGGAGAAGGTGGTGGTTAGGGCGAGGAAGGCGGATAAGGAGATAGTTGGAAAGGCGATTAAGGATGCGGAGAAGGAGTATAAGGAGAAGACGAAGAAGGATATTAGTGCTAGTATTGATGAGTCGAATCCGTTGCCCGAAGGATGGTATGTTCTCCCTTTCCGTCCCAATTTTTGTCTCTCGTAATTGAGAATGGCATGTGCTGATAGTTGGATACAGCGCTGGAGGCGTCTCGATCCTCGGCAGCGGTGGCAAGATTGAAATCACCAATACCTTTGACGAGCGCTTGAAGCTGTTGGAAGATGTAGCTCTACCCTCTATCCGGACCAAGCTATTCGGACCCAACGAGAACAGGAAGTTCTATGAGTAGAGTTGAGCAGGTGGCATAGCACACATGCGGGGTGGGCGGATATGCGGATACCCGAGTGGAATGGGAGAGTTTGGGTTGCTGTTCGTCGGTTACAGTTGCTAAATGAGGACATTGCTAGCGTCGGAAGACAGAAGAAGAGGTTGTAGACTGCTGTGTATGATACAACGAATCCTGCATGAGACTAGGTTGGAGTCTCTAAATCCATTGCTCTTCTATCATTCAAAATTCTTCTTCCTAAGAGGTGGTGTCTCAGAATCTACTATGATCTAGGCCTGACAATGCATTCCATCAAAAGGTCGTTGTAAGCATAATATGACTCTACTCAGTAAGCTGCTTCTTCAGAAAACTCGCCATCCCCTTCTTCTCTTTCTCAAAACTCTCCAACCTCTTCTTCTCCTTTTCTTCGTTCTCATTATACCACGAATGCTTCAACTTACTCTTCGTCCTCAGCATCCCCACCGCCCTCTGCTTCACAAGCGTCAACGCCTCCTTCGTATCCAACCGCGTGAAGAACGCCGCACCCCCCGTCTGGATCTTCGACCCTATCCAATCCAACTGCTTACTAAACTCCTCGATATCCTCATTGAACATCTCCTCCTGCTCTTTATCACTCAGATCACGATCTGAGGATAGGCCGTCGTCGAGCGTGACGTCGAGGAGATAGATGAGCGCGCGGAGCTCGTGGTAGGCTGTACCCGGGGAGGTGTCGGTTTCTGGTTTAATTATAAAGCGAGGGCCATGCAAGGTGTCCATTATGGAGTCAAGGGAGGTACTGTAGTAGCTGGACTGGCTGGCGTGCGAGAGGGAGTCGTGGAAGAAGCAGGCTGCGAGGCGACGCCGGAGATCGTGGGTGCGATGGGAGGTGGAGGAGATGCTTTCAACCGTTTGGAGGCGGAGGGACGCGGAGGTGGTGCTTCTGAAGATGCTTTCGCAGATGGTGGTGCACTGGAGGTTTTTAGCATGTGATGTTCTCCGTCTGACTTGTAGGAAGGAGGGAGGAAGGAGGACTTACTGCTTCGTCCCAATCACTTATATATTGGCATAACCGTGCGATTGTCTCTTGAACTGCATCTTGGATATCGACGTTCTCAGCAACCATCTTGTCTAAGCTCATCTTGAGCAGTAGAAATATGAGATATCGTCTTGATTTCTCATGTAACAATTTCGCTACCTGCCCAAAGAACTTGATAATGGCTAGTAGATTTGCCCAATTCCTTCTTGGATATGGATCCTTGAGTTTGTTGACTGGCTTCAAAGATTCTATTTCATGAGCTTTTGGGGTCGCCCCTAAGCGGAGGAACATCGACCGTATGGCATCGATTGTGATCAGTCTCTTGGTCTGCTCATGGCTCTGTCTCATGACCCTGAGATATGATGTCCGAAGAGGATCTCTTGCTTCCACCGACACCTCGTCTAACATCCAGAGGAAGAGCTCATCTGGTAGTCCATGACCCATGGAAACTATATCTTCGGCAAAACCAGATGTGAAAGTCTGTTGTCTCATCCGAGGATCAGCGAGAACACTTTTCCAAGTTTCGGGGACCGAAGCAATTGGGAAGGGCTTGCGCTCTGGCTTCGCATGTTTGGTCCCAGTCTCGAAGAAGTACCAACTTTGCTCTATGACTGTAGCTTCTGTCCTCTGGATAGCTCTTGCTACTCTGTGTGCGCCTCCATCTTCTCCATCTGCTACAACTGACTCCAGCAAGACACTATGCTTGAACTTTCCTCGCTTCGCAGGATCTAGTGAAGACCGATCATCTTCGTCAATGTCAGGCTCCTCCAACATAGCCTTGTACCTCTGGGTGGTGGCTTCAGCAGCCTCGTCGTCCTGAGCGTGGCCGACTAAAGATTTGAGGTCGAATTTCTTCTTGGACAGAACAGGTAGTGGAGAGACATGGAAGGTGTTTGTCCGTGTTTTGTACCGGGGAGCCACAGGCGTAGTAGGCGCTGGTTTATCACCTGACATCTTAGGCCGACTTGCGGTATTAGGGAATCTTGCTGCTAGAATCGTGTGGAGATCCTCTAGAGAGTCATCAGACTCATCTTCATCGTCTGAATTTTGGATAACACAGTCTGATATATTCTTTGCTGGTAAAGACTGTGGAGGTACCTTCTCCCTTTGTTCCGATTGTGTCCGTTCTGAGGCATCACTGCTTGGCGGCGGCGATAAGCTGGAAGTGTAATTTCGCTGATCTGAGGATTTGGGCGCTGATGAAGGTTGAGTCGCCATTTGAGAATTTGATGCGGGCACGTTGGCAGATCTCATTGCTGGTACAGAAGGAACCTTCAATGCCGGTGATTGAGCAGATGATTTTGAATCCATGACAGCCTTGGGCTTGAAAAAGTCTCGGATGGATGTATTGGTCGCCATGGCTATATAATCGCAAAGTGTGCGATTTGAAAATGAACTGCCTCGCGCTTGTCATGGACTCCCACAGGTACTGGCTCTGGTTGTGACGCGATGCTGAAGAAGTTCGCGTAGTTCGTGTTGATTACGCGGGCAAAGTCACGTGCGGTAAATGGATACCAAAAGTGGCCGATTATTTTGGGCATTTTAACCTCATTGGTGTAAAATGCCCTTCCTCACCTTCTTTTCTTCCGCTTTGTTTCATCAAATAGCCCCAAGGAGAGCAAACGGCACAGTGCTACCAAGGTGGTTGTACGAGGTATGTGCCCTGCAGCCAGCTCCTGTTTGGAAGACGTTTGGGGAGCAGCCACCTACCAGCATTTTGGCCCGTGTGTTTTGACAGGCTGCTCTCCGTTCTGCTGTTCCCGTACCGCACATAAACAGTAATTTCAACAACCTTCGCCTTTTCATATCATATAGTTCACAGATAGAGGACCCAAAAGCCTCGAACCCGTACCCGTATATTATGTTGTCAGCATGACGCATACAAAGCCCTTCGGATCTGGAAGTTGTTGCGTCCGAACAGTGCCGAATCTGTCCAGTGTTCTGGCCTCTCTCTGCCCAAGCCCTTGTGAAGGGGACTTTCTTGTGTCCGCTGTCCCCGGGCTCGGCGTTAAGAAAGCCGTATCGCTTTTAGATTTTAATGCAGACGCGAATTAAATTCGTGAGCGGTGGAGAAGAAGTGGTTCCCTTTTTGGGATGATAGTGTCGGTTGACGCAGTTCTTAATTTGACTGCCCCTCCAGCGCAGGGGTGTGAGCCTTGGCCCTCTGGAGAAATGTTGTGTTTGATCTTTGCACTTGATGGTGGACTCTTCCTCCGTACACGGAACGGTACAGTACAGTACAGTACAGTACAGTTCGGTGCGGTATAAAGGGAACTAACCATATGAACTCATCCGTCCCGTTCAAGAGATAGGCTGGATAACTGCACGAGAGTTCTGTATCAGATCTTCAATGGTTGGTTAGAGAAGAGGGCAGGGACAGAACAGACTTGAATCTGCCATGCCACCACCAGTCAAGAATCGGCTACGATCTCCCTCCTCGCCTGCAGCTTAAATATACTCTAACTTCTACTCTGATGTTTGAAATTGACGTGATAGGGCCGGGCTTGGGACTTCGGCCTCCCATCCTCCAGTCAGCATTCAGGAGCGCAGCAAGAGGAGGGAGGGTTCGGCACCTTTCCCAAATCCCACGCCCAGCTGTGCCACGATTGCTAAACAAATCTCACCGGCCAGGCGACGACGGGTAGATATCCCCCTGTACTGTAGCGTACGGAAATCTTACAGTAATCAGTCCCTCGCCCGGAAATGCCCCTATGATTGGTGAGCTCGTTGGCAGATATGTGCAGTGCTGAATGTGTATTTGACAGCATCATCACCACCACCGTCAGCTCGACTCATCCATCCTTCATATGTTCAGGCAGTGCAGTGAGAGCAGCGCAAAATAGTACAGTACGGGGACAGCACAGTCAATGCAAATAGAATACAAGTAAAATGAAACCTAAGCCCATTCCCTCTCTTCCAAAAAGAATAATCGCTTGTGAAATTTCAGTTGTGCAAACAAGTGCAACTTCAAAGTCCGAAGCCGAAGCCAGCCATTGAATGAAGTTTGCCATCTTCCGCCGGGCACAATTTGTTCTGATACGGGCTTTCGGGAGAAGTGGCGTTTCTTAGTCAAAGTCCCATTATTAAGCAGTCAGTCGCGCAAGCTTCCTCGAAGGTGAACAGGACAGGACAACAGTGAACTAAAGTTTTAGGTAGTCAGCAGCAAAGCCTTCTTTCTTTTTACACAATTCCGGGCTTGCGCAAAGACTCAATTCAATTCAATTCAGTTCAGAACCATCTTTTACCCATTCACCCATCACCTATCACCTTTCACAAGCATACGTTGACCACAGCGCGCTTCCCCTGAGCGGTCGGCTGGGCTGGGCTGGGTCTTGGAATTTGAGAAGCGCCTTGCTTGCTTACAGTACCGTACCTACGCGATTGATCCGCCTCATCCGGGTCCCCATACAACCAACCAAAGGAAATTTCCCCTCGACTCTTTATCCCCTCGACACCAAACAATTCAACCCGGTCACTCTTTACGACATCATCTTCAAAGAGTATTCATGTTCTTGTAACACTATATCCTCACTTCACCGGGCGGATCAACACGACCTTCTGGGTTTGGCCTCGAGGTACCCAGAGGCGACCTGTCTCTCCGCGAGAGGGCTTTGGCCATTCTCAACAGCTAATCTGTCGCCATGGCCGTCACAACCCACGAAGAACAGGACGATGTGCCTAACCCGACGAAGCGATTACGATGGGCGACCCAGAGGTTGGCAGGGAAGAAAGGGAGCAAGAAACGGGGTTCGATCTTAGGACGTCTGGGACACAAGGGGTCAACAAGTAGTGAGAAGAAGAGGCAATCTACAGGAGGAGAATCGTTAGGCACAGATTTGGGAGGGATTCAAGAAGAACCAGAACCAAGTGAAGCAGCTGAGGAGGAAAAGCCAGAGGATACAGAAGGCCAGGGCCCGCGGAAACTCTACTTCAACATCCCCTTACCTCCAGATGCTGTTGATGAAGAGGGACACCCTGCTCAGCACTTCAGGAGGAACAAGATTCGGACAGCCAAGTACACGCCGATCAGTTTCATCCCGAAGAACTTGATGTTTCAATTCCAGAATGTTGCCAATGTGTACTTCTTGTTCTTGATCATTTTGGCTGTAAGATTAACGCGATACGATCAGCGCAATAAAAGCTAACTAGCGAATAGTTCTTCAGCATTTTTGGTGCTTCGAATCCAGGACTGAACGCCGTTCCTTTGATTGTCATTGTGTTCATCACGGCAGTGAAGGATGCAGTGGAAGATTACAGACGGACGGTTCTTGACAACGAATTGAACAATTCCCCAGTGCACCGATTGATCGACTGGAACAACGTCAATGTTAGCGATGATGATATTTCAATCTGGAGACGGTTCAAGAAGGCGACCACCCGAGGACTACTTGCCATCTGGCACAAAATGAAGAAGCCAAAGCAGGCGCCTGGAAAAGAATATGCATCTAATGCATTGGATCGTCCTAGAGAGTCCTACGAGACCAGGGAGACAAGGGACACCAGAAGACAGTCTGCGCTTACGGCGAATACCAGGGAGTCATTTGCTTCTGCTCGAGAGGAGATCCAAATGACACCAGTTCCCTCGCCATTACCTCGTGACGATACCTTGCAGATTCCCGAACCCCATGTGCGCCCAGGAACCGCATTTTCCTATGAGGACGGGCACCGTTCCCCAGCTGTGAAGAACTTTGGCAGCCTGATCAACCCGGCCAGGACTGCCACCGGAAAGTCCAGATTCCATCTTGACTATTGGAAGAATGTGAAAGTTGGGGATTTTGTTCGACTTTACAACGATGATCAAATTCCAGCTGATGTTGTTATTCTATCGACATCTGATCCCGATGGTGCTTGTTATGTGGAGACAAAGAATTTGGATGGAGAGACAAACCTGAAAGTCCGACATGCTCTCCGAAGTGGTCGTGACATCAAACATGCTCGTGATTGCGAAAGGACCGAATTCACCATCGACAGCGAGCCTCCTCAAGCAAATCTCTACCAATACAGTGCGGTCGCGCGTTGGACACAAAGAAATTCCAAGTCTCCAGATTCCCCAGGGGAAGAAATGGCAGAACCTGTTTCTATCAATAATATGCTTCTAAGAGGATGCAATCTGCGCAATACGGAGTGGGTACTCGGTGTAGTGGTTTTCACAGGTTTTGATACCAAGATCATGATCAACTCTGGGATCACTCCTAGCAAGCGTTCTCGCATTGCACGAGAGCTGAACTGGAATGTCGTATACAATTTCGTCATCCTGCTCCTCATGTGTCTCGCCTCTGGCCTGTACCAGGGTATTTACTGGGGTCAAGGAGGAAACTCTATCCAGTTCTTCGAATTCGGCTCAATCGGTGGCAAACCCTCCTTGGATGGGTTCATCACATTTTGGGCTGCCATTATTCTATTCCAGAATTTGGTCCCAATCTCCTTGTACATTTCGCTGGAAATCATCAAAACTTGCCAGGCGTTCTTCATCTACAGCGACACCGAGATGTACTACGACAAGATCGACTACCCTTGTACCCCTAAATCTTGGAACATTTCCGATGACCTGGGTCAAATCGAATACATCTTCTCTGATAAGACTGGTACTCTTACTCAAAACGTGATGGAGTTCAAGAAGGCAACAATCAATGGCGTTCCGTACGGAGAGGCTTATACTGAGGCCCAAGCTGGTATGCAAAAGCGACAAGGTATCGATGTTGAAAAGGAAGGGGCAAGAGCGCGTGAGGAAATTGCACGAGCGCGGGTCAAGATGATTGAAGATATCAGAAAGCTTCACGACAACCCTTACCTCCACGACGATGAGTTGACCTTCGTCGCACCAGACTTCATTGCTGATATGTCTGGACAATCAGGCCTAGAGCAACAGCATGCTAACGAGCAGTTCATGCTGGCATTGGCTTTGTGCCATACGGTCATTGCTGAGATGACCCCCGGCGACCCACCAAAGATTGAGTTCAAGGCACAGTCTCCTGATGAGGCCGCACTGGTTGCTACGGCTCGAGATGTTGGGTTCACGGTGTTGGGCAACTCCACAGATGGCATACGTCTAAATATCCAGGGTGAGGATCGTTCTTTCAAGGTTCTCAACACGCTCGAATTCAACTCCACTCGTAAGCGAATGAGTGCCATTATCAGAATGCCCGACAACAGGATCATTCTATACTGCAAGGGTGCAGACAGTATGATCTACTCCAGACTGAAGCGAGGAGAGCAATCCGAGCTGCGAAGAACAACAGCAGAGCACCTCGAGATGTTTGCACGCGAAGGACTTCGAACTCTATGTATCGCACAGAGGGAGCTAGGTGAGGAGGAGTATCAAAAGTGGAACAAAGAGCACGAAATTGCTTCTGCTGCTATCCAAGACCGCGAGGACAAGCTCGAAGCAGTCGCTGATGTAATCGAGCGTGACCTGACTCTGCTTGGTGGTACAGCTATCGAGGATCGTCTTCAAGAAGGTGTTCCTGATACCATCGCTCTTCTCGCTGAGGCGGGTATCAAGCTTTGGGTCTTGACTGGAGACAAGGTTGAAACAGCCATCAACATCGGCTTCTCTTGCAATTTGCTCAACAACGATATGGAACTTATCGTCTTCAAGATTGAAGATGAAACAATCGCTAGCGCTGAGGTTGAACTCGACAAACACCTCGCCACGTTCAACATGACGGGGTCGGACGATGAACTCAAGGCTGCTCGCAAGAGCCATGAACCACCTGCGCCAACTCATGCCATCGTCATTGATGGTGATTCCCTCAAACTCGTTCTCGATCCAGAGATCCGCCAAAAGTTCTTACTCCTTTGCAAGCAGTGCAAGTCTGTTCTCTGTTGTCGTGTTAGTCCTGCTCAGAAGGCTGCAGTTGTTGCTATGGTCAAGAGTGGGTTGGATGTCATGACTCTGTCCATCGGCGACGGTGCAAATGATGTAGCAATGATCCAGGAGGCTGACGTCGGTGTTGGTATTGCCGGAGAAGAAGGTCGGCAAGCTGTTATGTCCGCCGATTACGCTATCGGACAGTTCCGTTTCCTGCAGCGATTAGTACTCGTACATGGCCGCTGGTCTTATCGAAGATTGGCGGAAACCATTGCAAACTTCTTCTATAAGAATATCGTCTGGACGTTCACCATTTTCTGGTACCAGATCTACTGCAGTTTCGACCAAACGTACCTCTACGACTACACCTATATTCTCCTTTTCAATTTGGCCTTCACGTCGCTTCCAGTCATCTTCATGGGTGTCTTGGACCAAGATGTCAGCGACAAAGTGTCTCTTGCTGTTCCACAACTGTATCGTCGTGGTATTGAGCGACTTGAATGGACTCAACGGAAGTTCTGGTAAGTGATTTCTGAAATCTAAAGACAATCCGTGCTAACGTTACAATAGGCTGTACATGATTGATGGAATGTATCAGTCCGTGATCTTGTTCTACATGGCTTACCTGGCCTTCCTCCCAGGGAACTTCGTCACTCATAACGGCTTGAATATTGATGATCGAGAACGTTTCGGCGTGTACATTGCCCCAGCAGCCATCATTGTCATCAACACCTACATTCTGCTCAACACCTACCGATGGGATTGGCTCATGTTACTGCTTGTCGTTATCAGTAGTTTGCTTGTCTGGTTCTGGACTGGCGTCTACTCGGCCTTCAAGTCCTCCGACTACTTCTACAAGGCTGCCACAGAGGTTTTTGCTCAGCCCACCTTCTGGGCAGTGACATCTTTGTCGATTATCTTATCTCTGGCGCCTCGATTCTTCGTCAAGGCTATTCAGAAGATCTACTTCCCATACGATGTTGACATCATTCGCGAGCAAGTTCGTCAAGGCAAATTCGAGCATCTCGATAAGCCTGGGCAAACCGCTCCGGAAGATGCTATCTCGAATGGGTCAACTTCAACATCGTACGAAATCGCAAAGCCGAGTAAGCATACCCACTATCCGAGTGTTGATGAAGACCAACGGCCCATTTACCCCCCTTCAGTTGCTCCAACGGCTACCACACACAACCCTCGAAGCCAAAATGGCAGCGACGGAACAGACTTCACTCGACATCGACCCTCCGTCGATCAACCCCCATACAGCCGTCCGTCAATGGACAGAGCACGACCGTCATACGACAGGATACGTGCCTCAATGGATCGTATTCGTCCAAGTTATGAGCAGAGTAATGACTTCACATCTGCGGCTCTGTTGACTCGACTAGAGTCAAGTCATTCCTTCGGCCCAGTTCCAAGTCGGAAAAACAACACTCACGATTGATAACCTAATCACCGCGCACGAATCTCACATACGTCGCCCCGCTCCCACCCAACGAGCACGGCAGCGACTTTGTACATTACCAACAATACCCTCTCTTTTGTTGATAAAAAGGAGATCTCGAATTCTCGATGATCTGCATGAAGCGATCTACGACCTGGTTTTACCTTTTCTTATTCTGATTTTTTGCTTTCCGTCCATGCATTGACACTTTGCTGCATTGGCGTTGGGGGAGTTTGCAATGAAGCGGCTTGGTTTGGCCGGAAAGATGGATTCGGCACATTGGTTTCTTTGATTTTTACCGGGGATCTTGGTTCCCCGCTCTCAGACAGACACAGCACCTCTTTTGCTTTTTCCTTTTCGCTCGAGACAAGCCTCCTGCTAGTACCCATGCTGTTTTCGGCAATGCGAACGTGTTGACGGTCGAATAGAAAGTTGCGGTTGGATCGTTGTATTTTCAACGAATCTGGTGGTTAGTTGATGAGGTCGGTTGATTGGTTGAATGGAATGGGCGACTTGACTGGATCGGTGAATAGGTCGTGGATCTGATGATGTTGATCCTTTCTGTATATAAGGGTTCCGATTGTAAGCGAGAAAGATAATTGAACAACTCTACATGACTTCTCCCCTCGCTCGCGTGATATTTTGCTTGGCTCCATTTTGTGACAATTCTCGGTCAAGCAATATGTCAATCGACTACGTTGCTCGTGCAAGCCACATGTCGGCTCCAACCGCATCTACTTGGCCAACTTTGTCTTCGTCTGTCCGTGTGAACACTGGACTTCGAACATGCGAAGCTAAGAGGAAAGAAAACGCTGGAGAACGGGGCATGACGTGGAGTGAGGTCTTTCCTTCGCTTCCTGGAGCCTGGACTGGATGAGCTCAATAAACATTATACGGTCGAAACAGTTTCGGAATATCTTCGTTAGTAGCTGGGTGTCATAGGTCGATTAAAGTACTCTTATATACCATGATGAATAGCCTTGAGCTCCAGCCCAGGCGTCTGTCATTAGGAGACCTTCATTCCTGCCGTTCTCCATCGATCGAATAATGGAGAGCCAGTCTATTTTATCTTAAGCACGTTTTTTCCAACTACAATTCGAGCTGTTGAGACAGATCGTCCCTTATGTCAATTCAAGTTCTTTTGATAGAATTGCGTTGGTAGCGATACCTACATTGTATTTACCAGTCCTATACGTGGCTTCAGAAGTGTCTAAAGAGTACAGTATTCAGCGTGCTCATCCTTCTGTATACAAATCCTCTCCTCCAATCCTACCACCAATCTTCCTACGCCACGACATGATCTTCAGCCCCAATCGCATTCAAGACCGTGGCTGCACCACGCTTCTCCAAACTCTTAGTGACCGGGTTTCTAGCCTCAAATACCTCATCCAACTCCTCCAGGGTACGTTCTTTCGTCTCCGGGAAGAAGAAATACATGAAGGCAAACTCAAACAGGTCCCAGAAGACAAAGAAGATGTAGAAGTAGTAGCCGATGTCTTGGAATGCTGGGCCGGACGCGTATCTAGTTGCCATTGAGTCATTTTCTCCAAAGTCTAACAGGGGGGTGATGAAGCATACTGGATGATGGTGCTGGCTACAGCAGATGCTAGATTACCCACAGCAGTTCCCTTTGCTCGAGTCGATGTCGTCAAACACTCGACGATGTACATGGACTGAAGAGGCGTCCATCCGAAGGAGAACACGACACCAAACACGAAAATGAACACGATAGTGGTGTATGCAGCGCCGTTATTGCCAGATTCGCCCAACTTGGATGTTCCAGTGATGATGGCGAAACAAATAGAGCAGAAGACGATGGAATACAAAAGCAAAGGCCGTCTCCCAATTTTATCCGTCATTCTGGCGCCGAGGAGTGCCGCGATGAAGCAAGCCATCGGACTCAGACTGTTAATAAGTAATTGAGTACTCTCGGATGTGATACCAGCTTGCTCAACCATCACGGGGAGATAATACCCCGTCACCGAATTACCACTCAGCTGTCCAAAACACGCCATTCCTAAGACACAAATGAGTCTCCGTCGAGCCGAGTGCGTGTTGAACAGTTCGCGGTAGTCCCACCAGCTCTTGTCGGAAGCGTCGAGCTTGATGCTATGCAGCATCTCTTTCATCTGCAGGACGACGATGGGGTGCGTTTCTGAACCTTCTCCATGGTAGCGTGCGAGTACTGCGCGTGCTTGGTCGGTTCTACCGCGGGCGATGAGCCAGCGAGGCGATTCGGGGAGGAACCAGGCCCCGCTTGCGACGATTACAGACGAGACGAGTTGACCCCAGACGGGAATACGGAAGGCGTACGAAGTTGTCAGCTTGGAGCAGCCGTATATTGTCCAGCTGGCTACGATGGCGCCTCCCCACCTGTTTTAAGTGGTTAACCACTTATTCGCCAGTGCTATCCGAAAGAGAAGAAAGGATCGGGGATTTGAGTAGATATCTCAAGTGTACTTACCACATACAGTTATATATCCCCGTCTGTGTTCCACGCCACTTCGGATGCGAGATCTCACTGACATACGTTGGTGCACTTACAGAGCAAAAGCTGACCCCGAATCCGAGAATGAAACGACCACCCATGAACATGGCTCGACTGGTCGCAGGTGCTTGCAAACATGTCCCGAGAATGATGATCACGGCTCCGGTGAACATACCGGCGCGTCTTCCTAGGTAATCATTGGTAGGTCCGGTAAAGGGCACAGCCGCGATGGATCCGATGTTGTAGAGTGCGAAGATGAAGCCTGTGGTAGAGCCGGCTTTGGTCCTGGTATGGTGTCAACATGTGGACTAAGCGAGGAGACAAGACTGCCAGAAAAAGGAACAAGGGGAGAGGAAGAGATAGAGGGAGCTCACATATGGAAATACTCCTGATAAGACGACATGGCATTCAAGCCACCCATCAATGACCCATCATATCCGTTCAAACAGCCACAGAAGTAGGCGACGAGTAAACAGCCATAGAGACGAAACATGGCTTTCGTCCATGGCTTGCACTCGATGTCCTCGACGGTCTGAATGAGATCCACAACATTTGCGACATCGCTGTCTCGATACTCGTCTGCTTTCACGGTGGGGAGTTCCTCGGATTTAGAAAGGAAATCCCTTCCCGGTGAGGGAGAACGAGACATCTTTGTTGTGAGAGAGCTGTTCTTGTCAGGGAGAAGGGAGAAGGAGTGGAAAGGCACCAGAGAATGTTTCGCAAAAGTTGATTTACTTCTTTCATTCCCATTCCTGGGCGAGATATTCAAGAAACTTATAGAAAAGAAGGGGACGGAGAAACCTCGCCTAGGTCAACACCAAACTTGAGAAAAAATCGCCAAGGCATCATCCCATCCCACTCTCCGCTCTCCTGGAGAGCGATTCCCAGTACATGTGAGCTCCATCTACTAGTTGCGGGGTATATGGGGTTAGAATGACAAGGAATGGGAGGCAGGAAGTCGGGGAAGTCGGGGGTGCGAGAAGTTGACTTCAAACCCCTATCTGGGATCTTGCGTCCGACGATTCAACCACAGCCTTGGGTCGAACATCTTGATGATCTTAGCTGTTCTGGAGAGAGGTTGCGAAGCTTATGACTCGCGAAAGGTGGTTTTCCTGGCATTGGAGTGACGGGCGTGGCTGAATGGGGCAAGTCTTGTCCGCGGAAAATAATTGCTGTTTTGGGAACCGCGTCTGGGTCGGTGCTACTTTCTATGCGGGATTGACGCTCGGGGTAGTTCGGCCGAGACTTGTAGGGTACATGCGTATTTTGATGGTCTATGGCATTAGCATGTGAAAGTCCACATGCGTAATCACTTCTTCTTTAGAGTCGTTGGTGGGAATGTATGTTCCCGATTTTTGGTCTGTTTCGGTCTTGCCTAGTTGCTCATCTGAGGTGGTAGCAAGTGTCAAGCGATTCCCACAAGTATGCCAAATTCACCTCAGAATGTGAGATTTCACGAGTGCTTGCGAATGATATCTAAAATACCTAAATTGAATGCTCTTACCCTCTCACGCAGTGTTCAGCAGTCTGGTAGAGGGCAAAGTCACATATTTTTGAAGTCTACCATGAAATTAGCCGAGGGTTAGGTTCGTCTAATTTCTGTTCCAAAACTTTCATTCTTCGCACAGCTCAAAATCGTATCTAAGTTTATTTTACTCCATGAGATGATAAAGTTCACGCCAAATGATTATCATTTAGTGAAATACAAGCCTCGCTGATTGTCCCTTTCTCAACCAAAGGACGAGTCATCCAGTCCACTTCGACTCACAATCCATCCCCAGGACGAAGAATATGAGCCCATCTCTGTGCCAGAAGTCAGCCCTCTATAAAATACGGTACTTGTGGATCAATGAATGAGCTGGTCTCACCTCGTCCCATGGCCTACTAGAATCCACATATCGGAGGTCTGTACCCAAGCGGATGACATTATCTGGGTCATAGTTGATTGTCGAGGCGTGGATCTGCTTCTGGTCAGCTCGTCTGTCGAAATAAGAGGTTTCAGCTTAGTTTCATTGTAGCTTACCGCGTATGAATTATGGAAGACAATGTCACCAGCTTCATAGGCGGTCAGAAGCCACCGACTGTTGTGTTCCTTCGCGAATCCAGCAGGTCCTGTTGACAGAAGCCCTCCATTCATCATGTTTTGATTGTAGGCATTTTTGATCTCTTCTTCAGGCAGTCCAGCCTCTCTGGCTCGTTTGGTGAAGTCTGCTTCGATCTCCGCACCGAGTAGATGTCCTGCTTTACGATTAGCCGGGTTTCTCGCTAAACAAAACGAGAATGGTAGAGTTGTTCATACCTTTCTCTAAATAGATCAATCCTCCCCCATCGATCTTGATATCCCCAATTGGAACCCATGCCGTGACAAATGTGTCTTCCCCATGCCTGAGAAAGATCTGATCATAATGTACTCCAATGGCCTTGTTTCCAGGCATGTTATTCCGGAGCAGAGTTCTACGGATACCCAAAGTATTATCACCCCAGCCTGTCATCTTAGCAACAAATTCTTGCAGGGCCGGGTGTCTGCAGAGATCTTCCTTGTACCAATCCTCATGATGAGCTTGCAAAGCCAGATCACCAAACAAGCCAGCAAGCTCTGGGTTCGGACCCGTTGTTCGCCCGTTCTCATCATTACTGCCCTCAACTCCTGCGCCGATACCGGGGAAATTGAGCTTGTCTTGTTCGGTGTTGAAGATGCCTTCTACCGGCTTCGTCCCAGGTTTTAGAACGTTGGTCGGGGCGAGCAACTCGAAGTATTTCCGTCTCGCTTGGAGGATGTCTTCACGTGGAACGAGTCCTTTTACGAATACATAGCCGTCTTCTTTGTATCGTCGCTGGATCTCTTCAATGGGCGTGTCGAGTGTTGTGGGTTTGAGAAGTCCCATGGATTCAAGTGGAAGGCGGCCGTCATTGACGAAAAGCTGCTTTTCTTGCAGCATGAGCTCAGCGTCCGAGAGTGTAGATGATGGCATTTTGAGAGTAGTTTTGGAGATAGTGGCTTCTTTGTGGAGGTTCTTGTGGAGGTTTGGTATGAATCTGGGACGGTAAGGGACGGAGTTCTTCAAGGAAGTAGAAGATTTGTATGCTACAGACACAAGACAGACAGGGCAAATTAATCAGATATTCAATTCATCTCCCCACTCTTGATAACATTTGAGATTGTCACCCCTCCAAAATGATAATGCAGGGTCGTAGGCAGTGCCTTGTGTCAGTCTCCAGGAAAGGAAAAAATGTTCCGCTTCTAGTAATTCTTCGGCGCAACGCCGAAGCGAGCACTTGGTTTGTGCTCGTGCTCGCGGGGAAGTCGGGGGAGCCAGGTGGATCTGGGGAAGAACATATTAAATGAGCCTAACTGAGTGCTCAACCATGTTTGCGGATTTTGTGAGGAATAGTTGGCGCTATGATCTACCAAAGAGCTAATATAGTACTGATTCAGAAACGGCCCCCAGGATCCGAGATGCATATGGCACATGCTGGCGGATGGATTCCTGGAGCTACACTTAGCTTATCCCGACACACAGCTAGACCCACTGACAAATGTTAGTGACAAAACGTAGTCAAAATTATGCAAAGAAAACACTGCATCCAGATTGTAGATCCGAGGCCCTGCAGCTCGACCAAGATTGATTTGGATTATGATGATTCGCCAAGAATATTTCCGCAGTGAACAACCAATGCTATTGTTTGTGAACTCTGCTAGTTTGTGAACTCTGCTAGTTTGTGAACTCTGCTAGTTTGTGAACTCTGCTAGTTTGTGAACTCTGCTAGCAATTCATCGACGAAGCCCTTGTAGCCCATAAATCCTTCAAATTTGACCGCAGCGCCCTTGTCGGCCAGCCGTGATCCTCTTCTGTTTGGGTAAGAACATCTAGCAATGCTCGTTGCTCTTCCCGCGCCTCCACTACATTCCCGCTGATTGTAATTCCCATACACGCAACTACGATTGCAGCTGGAGTAGCGATATTTGACATAGCAATGCTGCACAGGAGCTTGAGAGCAGATCGGGCTTGATCCTGGTGGAGTTTAGCGAGTTCCTTGTTTACTTTACTTCCGCTAATCGGACTTCGCACTCACGTTTATTCCGACCCATGAGCTTTGCCGAGGGAGCACTGCTTCTTGTATATGTGGATTGTGTATTAACAGGGTCAAACGGGCTAGGGTTATGTACTGCCAGCCCATAACTGTGCATGTCAGCTCATCCTTTGCTGAAATGCGGGTCAAAGTACCCATACCGTGCCAATCAGCATGGAACCGGACATCCCAAAAGGGGCAGGAGCTTGAGTCTTCTGGAATAGAAAAACAAAGGGGATCATATGATTCTGGACGCTTTGTACACCATTCCACGTTGTTCTGAAGTAGAGCATCATAACAAAATCGGTCAGCACCACTTTTTCCAAAGCAGAACTCGAGGGCCTTCGAACAATGATCAACTGCACGGTTTGCCCACGCACAATCATCCGAACTTGAAAGAGATTCCATCATACTCGCAGTGGCCTTGATAGCCGGCGGCCGATGCATGGTCAACGATGCATAGATCTCTTGCCGAATCCCGGCCCACGCTGCGGCTTGATGTAAACCGGTACTAGGAACCTCAGCCTGCTGGCTGCGAAGGAATGCTTGTGTACCAAGAGAATGGTGATATTGATCTGAGCCGGCAAGCGGGACGTTGAGCTCTTCGAGTAGCCGTAGAATGACCGTCGCTGCAAGCAGATTATCGTTGCAGTTCGACTCCTCTTTGTCCAAGTCTGGAATCAAGTTCTGAAGACACCTTTGATAAAAGAAATCTGCTACGTATGGATCGAAGTCTTTCTTGATCATGCACAAGTGGCGAGATGATACTGCAAAAATAGCATCCAAAAGAGACTGGCACGATCTCGCGCGCCTCGGTGCCTCGATTTCAAAATGACGGGATTGATCGCAAAAGTCGAACTGAGCTGGAGGTTAGTGAGATGGTCCTCTGGAGTCTTGTACAATGAAGTCACTACTCACAAACTTTGACAGGTTATGTGTGAAGTGCTCGAGCAACAGAATCTCGGTGGTATCTTTCAGGGGCCAACGGCGGTCAAGAAATTGTCCAAGCATCAGCTTGTTCCAATCATCGTTTGCAGCGGTGTACGATGCTAAAGCAGGCGAGATGGAGCACTGCTCGTAAGCTTGTATTGGAGACTCAATTCCTGGGTCGTAGGCTTCAATCACCTCCAACGTCTCGTCAACGAATTGTACTGAAGTATTGTCAGAGTACCATATGAGGATAAACATGGAGGATTGATGTGCTACTATCTGGGAATATTGAATCTGTTCGATGCATCACACCTGGTGTCTCATTTTGGATGCACTGCTTGAATCGAATCTTTTTGGAAGGCTTGCGGCGGCTGCAAGTACGTCCATTTTGCATGCACAAACTGCACTGTGGTGTTGCAAAATCACCTATACCATAGCAAAATTGTCAATGACGAGTATAGACAGAGAGCTCGGGAATGTTTACATTTGCGGTGCAGCTGCCGACACTGATCACTAAAATTCGCTTAGCAGTTATCATGCGAAGGAAATAATTAGCTTGAATCTAACGGAGAACGTAGATTACCATGATTTATGGTTTTTGGGAGCAGGGTTCAATTCGTTGGTCAAGGAACTGGCCATTTCGATGGCAGAGCGGGAAGAAATTGACTATTCGGGCGATGATAGTGGATTGACCATGGTGCGGCCCCGTTGAGGAAGAAAATGGGTTTCGAGCGGGCATGACTTTCCTTTTGTAGAAGAGGCGAAGCAAGCGTCCGCAGTTTCCCGCACCCACTCCAAGTGCGAGTACGAGATATCTGACTTGTTTCCGAGGTCAAGACTTAGCTTTCTGAGATTGTCCCAGTCATGCAAATCTCTCTCCATACCCCGCACTTTCAGTCATCTGTAGATTTGGGACGAACAACCTCCGCTTTTTGCGGGGTAATTGAATGGTTTCTAAAATGCAGCTCAGCACGCCACAGTCGTCGGGGATGTCGGATGGCAAAGTCCTTCTAAATTCCTTTCTTACTCGTGTCACCCGTGCCGCTTTCTTCAAATTATCATGTGGATCGCTATGCCATGACCAAGTGAAAGAATCAAGTAGAGGGTCAAAATACAATGGCAATCATGCCGAGTTGTCTGGCTATATAAAGGGGCGATGACCAGGTCAAATTGGAGGATCCGGTAGCCCATCAAGTCTTCAAAGCATTTCCTCTGGTGGACGCTTCAATCTCATTTCAATATGTTGACCGTGATCACTCAACTGAGTCTCGCTCTTCACTTGGTTCTAGCAAGCTCGGCAGCTACTTCTGGCCACCACAAGCAATGGCCTCACGGCCCCTTCACAACGAAGGGAACTCAGATCATAGATCCTTCTGGAAAGCCTTTCGTGTACGTCGGCATGAACTGGCCTGGTGAAGGCGAGGCTATGATTCCCGAGGGTCTTCAATACTCATCCATCTCAGACGTAGTGTCCAAAATCAAAGAACTTGGGATGAATTCAGTTCGGATGGGCTGGGCCACGGAAATGGTGGATGACATACTCGACAATGGTGGCGATGTAACCATTGCCAACGCCTTGAACAAAGTTCTAGGGCCGGAAAATGGGACAATCATTCTCGATAAGATCATCAAACACAACCCACGATTTTCGTCCAAGACAACCCGTCTTCAGGTCTGGGATGCAGTTGCCGCGGAACTGCAGCGGCAGCAACTCCATCTCATCTTCAATAACCATGTATCGAAGGCAATCTGGTGCTGCAGTCCCGACGACGGAAATGGCTGGTTTGATGACACCTACTTCGATGTCCGGAAATGGAGGCGGAGTTTGAAGTACATGGCAAAATATGCCAAGAAGAACTGGCCTGCTGCCACCGCGCTCTCTCTCCGCAACGAACTCCGAGAAGTGTCAAATCCAACTGCAAACGCAACCTACGGCTGGACACGCTGGTACGATGAGATGACGGCTGCCGCTGCAGATGTCCACGCCGCAAATCCCGATGCTCTAATTTTCTTGTCCGGGCTCAATTATGATCATGAGCTGAATCCTATCACGGCTGGACAGTCACTGAGCAGCACCGATGACAGAGTATTCAAGCTCAGTGACTTCAAGTACGCCAACAAGATTGTTTTTGAGCTTCACACTTACGATAATTGGATGACCAACTGTACCTACTTTCAATCGACTCTCTATTCTCGCGGCTTCAATGCACTTGACGTCTCTTCCGAAACCACGGCGGTCAACCATGCGCCGGTCCTATTTACCGAGTTTGGCTTTGCGCAAAACGGCACCGACTACCAGCAAGTGTATGCTCAGTGTATCAAGGACTTCGTCACTGGGGATAGTCGCATTGCAGAGGCAGCTCGCATCGAAGGAGGCATTGGTTGGCTCCAGTGGACGATTGGAGGATCGTACTACATCAGACAGGGTATCCAGGACTTCGATGACTGGTGGGCGATTCTCAACCATGATTGGTCGGACTGGAGAAATGAAACGGTCCTTGATAATTATCAGAGGCCAATGGTCAAAGGAGTTCTAGCTGCTTAGAGTCTTGCTTTGACCAGGAAATTTGTATAACTTGAACAAGATTTGCAATTTCTACAAAGTCGCGACTAAAGATGTTGAAGGCATAATATTTAATATAATCGCCTTTCCGAGATTTCTATAAAGCCTTTTTCCAAGTGAGGGAAGCGAGTGTTCGTGGTCAATTGAAGTCAGCTGTACTTGACTTCTCGGTTAATTATTGATGTCAACCCGCTTGCCTCTGTTGCTTGCTTACCAGTTCCCCGATCATAGAGCGAACTTCTGACCCACGAGTGTCTCGCTCAATGCCCATAGCTTATCAATGTTCTCCTGCCCCTTGGCGTGTTCTTTTTCGATTGGCTTAGGTGCACAGTCCTGAAGGAAACCTCCTGAATGTCCTGCCACGAGTCAGCAATTGACAGTACAGCTTCGAGCAAAAAAAAGTGCTTACCTTCGATGGATGGATCTAGAGCTGCGACAAGAGGAGTTGCACAACCTTGCTGAAGCGTCTTTGGTGCCTCCATTTCGACCTGTTTTCCGTTGGAATTTTCGTTCATGATAGCCAGGGCTGCTGAGAACATGTCAGGCGTGACATGGTTGGAGAGATTAGACTCCAAGACAACTTTCTGAGTTAGAATTTTTGTTCAGATACCTCTGACAGTATGGCGAAGACTTACAGCCGGGCTGCAGAGCGTACGACTGAATGCCTTTGCTCTTCAGCTTTTGTGCCAAGGCACTGGAAAAGAGCACATTTCCGGTCTTCGATTGACCATATGCTAACCAGGGATCATAAGCTTTGCCCTCCTTGAACATTATAAGCTCCGTCCTCAATCGTAGAATTATAGAGTGTCACCTCAAAGTTGTAGTCATCAAATCTGACCCCGGCAAGCTCGTACCCATTGCTGCTCACGTTCACAATCCTGGCTCCCTTTCCTGCAGCGAGTATTTTCGGCATCAGAAGATTGGTTAACAAGAAATGACCGACGTGATTGCTGCCAAACTGCAGCTCGATTCCCTCTTTGGTGGTTTCGAAAGTTGGAATGGCCATCACACCGGCACAATTGATCAGATAGTGAATCTTTTCGACCTTCGCGCTTACAACATCGGCAGTCTTTTGAATCGAAGCTTGGTCAGCAAGATCAAGGTGGACGAATGAGACAGCAATGGATGAGTTGATAGCTTTAATTTGCTCAATCACAGGGGCGACTTTGGACTCGGTCCGGCCGAGGAGGATAATGGCTGATGGCGAGCCATAGGCGAGAGAGATAGCAATTTCAGCTCCAATGGATTTTGTGCTTGGACCAGTGATAACGACTGTTGTGTATGTGAGTGGGTTTGCCGTTCTTTAAAAGATCAGTAACTTACCTGTCTTCCCTTCCAAGGTCGAAGCGAAAGCCTCGACGACCTCTTTTCCAGTAGTGTTTCGGTCGAAGGGTGGCATTTTGATACTATGTTGCCGATTTGAAAGCACTCGATGATGGTAGGCAGTTGAGCAAGTGAAACTGAAAATTTGAATGCTTTCAAGACAGAGACGACAGAGAAGATGATGGGATGAGAGACTGTTGGGAGAAAAGCACAATCTTATTATATGTTAAAATGACTGTGCAGTTTCTTCTGCTCGTGAAGCATCGTTCCGCATCGGTCCAATGATATTCAAATGGAATCTAACGTAGCCGAAAATGGAAATATCGGTAAGCTTGATTGTGTGGAGTTCATTCCAAAGTCCGTCTATCGGCGGAGATATCAATACTCGACAATGCCGACATCTCGGTAGTGTATCAATTAGGTCATCACTCTCGAAATTATGCTTAGCATGCACGAGCTTCGCGTCAATTAATCAGATTCGAGCAAGTCCTGTTGAGGACTTTTGCGCTAAGCCACGTTTGGAAATATAAGTCATCCACAAAATACCGCCGACAAGGCGGTCTTTGAAGTACACTATGCGAATAGGAATCAATCCTTGCATATCTAAAGTGACAAGCCTCAAATGATATTTTTTTCTCCCCTGCACAGTCAAGATAAAGACGTACATCTTAAGAAATTATCAATATGGTCAGCTGACACAAAATTTCCATACTTCTTCATCACTTACCCAAATCTTTCTAAGACTACTGCTGAATGGTACGGCTATGCCATTATAATATTAAGTACTACCGTAAAGCTGTTTCAAAGAAGAAAACATATACTCATCTGGGGTATGTCTGCTCCAATTTTCCTCCATGTCCTCCTTAAAAGTCCCTTGACTCCTGACCACGAGTCACACCAGTTGATATATAGGCAGCCTGTTCCTGCGGTACACCGCATGGATATCCTCTCGTTCTCGAGTCGGCTTCCATGCTCTCGGCCATATCGATCTCTGTCTCTTTGCTAGCGTAGTGTTGAGTCCTGATTGCAGGGATGAAATCGATCGCATAACTCCAGACATAAAATGTATATATGAAGGAGATGACCCATTCACAAACGGCAGCTGAATTGTATCTTTTTTGACGGCTAAGCGCGCCGAATGCAATTGCTAGCCCCAGTTCGACGATTATGAAAACAAGCTTGATCCAAAACGATATTCGAAGAATGCGATGCTGGCGATAATGAATTCCGAGACGTTGATATTCCCAGCAGACGAAAATGGCGGAGATGATGTACCCGGCACTATAAGTTTCAATAATCTTAGCTCTGATGGAAAGAAGTTCAGATAAAGGGACCTACATGAATACAACGAGACATGCATCATGAGTTGTGGAGTAGTGAATATTATTTTTGCAAGTGAGAATAATCAAGCCAATCATGCCAATTACTGCAAAAACGATTGCGAGAGTGCTCAGTAGCTTTTGAAACCAAGAAGTGTTTCGAGCGATTGTCCCTCGGTGTCGAAGCCACCTTTCAGTCGCGAAGACGGTTGTAAAACTCACGACGGTGGTGGTTCCCATGGCAATGAACAGAGGTTGAAGTTGATGAGCTCCAATGTCCGAGATGTACCTGCAAATTCTATGAGATGTAGTAAGCATTAAAAAGGAGAGATCCCACTGACGCGATGTGTTGATCTGCGTCCATCGGCACAAGGTTTACTGAAGTCTTTTTCACACTCCACCATAATAGCATTCCAAGAAGCATCCCAAGCCATACGAATCCGCTGAATATGGGTACGACAACGTATATTGTTGCCCACCACGGGGCTTTAATGCCTGCCATTATAATTTTGGATATAGGATGTGGGACGTCGACCGTGTCGATGATTCGGAAGGACAGTATTGAAGCGAGGGAAGATCGGTGCAGCAAACCCGAGATCAAAATCAACCAATTCGAGGCTATAAGGAATCTAGGAAGAAATCTACGTAGACGACAACAAATACAACAAGAAAAAATATAATTGCGGCTATCATGCTCGATGACGCGCTGCGTCATTCTTCCCGTGGATCCGAATTAGCTTTGGGTCTGGGCACTAGAAGTTTCGGCTTCCCAATTTTTAGCCGAACCAAAACAGAGAAATACCGAGCGCGCAAGTCTATGAAGAAACATACCTAGAAAGTCATTTGCATGTATGCTACATTTCTTTTATTTTTGAGATGCCATGAGGTGACAGTATGATGTCCCCAGCCATTCTTGAAACATTTCTGGGTCGTCCAAGGAAGGAGATGCCAAATGACCGAAGTCAAAAAGATACATGCAGCGCTGGTGGAATTCCTTCCCACAAGCAATCCGCAAGGTCGATGGTCGTGCGTCGAAATGTGGGTGATATTGCCCATTTCTCTCAAACCTACGCATCACAGAGGACTATTGTTACCTGAATGCCTGCTGAAGATGTGGAAAGGCGCCAGATGAGAAGGGTGGGGCGCAAATGGTTCCTCGGTCTTGCAATGGGAAACAACAACTTGGCACTTCACTTTGACTGGTACAATTCCTTGATCTAATTGGAAAAGTACAGTTTCTAGATTTGGTGTAAATTAGTCTGATGTCGTTGACAATCCAGGCTCGTCCAGGGAGATACCTGACAGCGTGGAGTGTATCCGAGTGTTGTTCGAATAGTATCTGCCGTACCAATTCTTATCTTGTTTCCCGACTTGCAATGATAGGAGGATAAGTCATTCAATTAATAACATTTCTTAGCTTCGAACATTTGACAACTTTGCATGAGACGACTACAGCCTCGCGTAGCCTTGTCGCAAGGCTGAAGGGGCTACTGTAGTCCCGCATAAAATCGGGAAGCGCGATCTGGTGGCTCGCGTCCTCCGAAAACGACTTCAATATTTTGGTGAACTTGAGATTCAGCTTCACCATCTGCCACAATCTCTAGCTCTTGCCTACTTTTTCACCTACATTGTAATATTGACTCCAGGAATAGCGCTCTCAGCCCAGGATCAAAATCTTTCTTCTGAGCTTGATTTTTCTTTCTTCCTGAACCACATTCCATCATCAACATCCAACATTGATTTTTACCCCCTTTACCATCTTCACACAACGCTTGACTGTAGTCTGTGCTGCAAGACAGACCCTCCCCAGATGATTTGGTCCTAGCAGACGGTCGGTTTTTGCCATGAGGGAAGAGGAACTGTGGGACCAGCTCCAAGAGCTTGATGGGTATGCAAACGCCCTCCCTACTCAAGAACACTCTGTCTCGTGATCCGTGCCTGCGTACTACATCTATGGCTTCTGCTGCTGAAAATACGTTTTACTGACTTTCGAATTGATAGTGAGCTCAAGAGTTTCCCTTCGGACGCCCACTGGTTCTGCCCCAAACGATCCGATGACGACAATGTTGACTATGATCAGCCGAACGAGCCAGAGGAGGGCATGAGTCAAGCAACTAAGAAGGAATTGATACAAGACTCCAAGAAGAGATACACGGTGGCATACCGATATTCTCAGATTCTTGGAATCAATGAAGATGTTGCGGGGAAGGCGCGGGAGGATTATTCTGCGGCTTTGGACCATCTCCTGAAGACATGCGACAAATGCGTGTTTAATTGGCATCGTGGACGCAAGGAGCATTTCAAATGGCTATCCGAGTAGGTTTTGAGGGTAGATTATTGCCTCTGGTACTAACTCACTCCAGACGATACGACGACGAGGTAGTTGAAGAACTTGCAAATCGAATTAACGCACTCGACTTCCAAAGAATCGACAGTGGCTTGAAATCGGGCGAAGAAATTCTCAGAGCGGTAGAACCTCAAGGTCGCAACCAATCCTACCTTGCGAAACATGACACGGCCGCGCTTATGGCTATCTACGAATCTCTCTGCTGTGCTGATTATCATCGAGACGATTCGAGACTTGCGAAGCACTTCGATTATGTTTTTGAACAAGTCCAACAGCGAAAGGTTCTCAGACTTGGTGATATGTTACCTGCGATGGCACGGTTTCTGTTCAGTAGAAATTTTTACCGACACCGATTTGCAGCGACTTGCTGGCAAAAAATGACGGACAAACTGACAGCAAAGACTTTCGACTGGGTTGTTAATGATAATCTTGCTGAAGCCATCGTGCATGTGGCCAATCTTTCTGTCGCACCAGAAGATATCATCGTGTTCTGGAAGGCCTTCTTGCTCATGCTGGAGAAAATGGACCAAGATCTTATTACTCATCGTTTGCGTGGTATGGAAGTTCAGCCAGACATATACCGCCTTGCACTTCAACACTTGGCCGCTAGCTCTGGAACAATCGTTCAACTTGTTATCAATGCCCTTAGCGGACTTCTTACCAAGGCCCCTAAAGTTTTCTGGTCGGCTATGGAAACCATCTCTCCGGGCACAGTAATCGATTGCATCTTCCAGAGTCCTGGATTTGAAAGATTACTTATGAATGCTGAGTTCTTTGATAAGATAGCTGAATCCCCTCCGATAGCCTGGGTTCCGGGCTTGCTAAAGTCAATAAGTACGGATCATCGGTACGACGCCTGCCGATCGCTACTTCGCCATCTTCTGGAACGATTTCAAAGCGATAGATACCCAGATGATACGAGACTCGCATGTTGTGCTGCTGGTATGGGAGCGCTGAACCTTACGTTGGAGACCTTTGTCAGCTCCGAATACAAAATAAATCCTTCGACGTCTTTGATAGTCATCAGTGAGCTTATGGGACTTGTCAATAAGCACCGGCACATGGTCGATGGATGTGCAGACTTGGAAGATGGCAACATTACACCCGCACAACAGACATTGAGAACACTTGGAATGTCGGTTATTAAGAATGCCCTCACACTGGATTGCAAGAGTGTCAGAGCTGAGTTTGACAATTTGCTACATGATCAACCTGTTCAGCGTGGTCTGAGAAGTCATTCCCAACCAATCTGGGAAGGTGTTCTGGACATATTTCGACCTGGCAATATCGAACTGGCCAAGAGCATCATCCCTGCTACCGCAGTACTGGCTGGCCTCGACCGATTTCACCCGAAAGATAGAAAAAAGGCAGAGTTGATGACCAAAGACCGGGTGCAGTTCAACAAAGATTTGGATGAATTGATGGATAACATTTCACGAATTATTGACCGCTTGAGCGACTTTTCCAGCCTAGATCTGGCCCAATTCTCCCAAGACTCTTCGATGATTCAGCCATTGGTTGCAACTTTGCTTTCCTGCGACCAAAGAGTGTGCGAGGCTACTGTGGGAGCCATCAAAGCCATGACAGGTGAAGATGTTAGGCAAGATGCCCTGCAAAATCTTCTTGAGACCTCGTTCAGCCCGATGCTAGCTTCGATAAACTCAACTGTCAAAGAAGTCACTCGCGTACGGACCTTTGGCCCTGTTCCATACATGATCAAAATTAACGGTGAAGTGCTCACTGGCTTGGCTGGTAATACTGGTGTACTTCGAGCCCGCTCAAATTTCTCAAAACATGATCGGTACCTCATCAAGGATTGGTGGCACTCGCAATGGCGATCACTGCATGTGGCGTTCGAATCTACTGAAGTATGGTCGCCCAGTGTCAACAAAAGCACCGCAGAAATGCAGGATTTCTGCCGCGCTGTCATGGAGTATGCTGAAGCACTCTTCGATGAATATACAGTCTTCGCATCTGCTTTACAAAGCTCTACGCCTTCACCCAACGGGCAAGAAGTTACTGAACGAAGTCTGTCTTCCAGAGAGTCGATCAGGGAGGTTTTGGCCACTGTTGGCAACAACATCAATGGAATGGTAACCTGGCTACGACTCAGAGATGGATACCTTGTCAGTATCATCACAAAGCTTCTGAGTAAACTTCTTCATGCCCTAGGAGATTACAATGTCGATGTCCATGATTTTGCGGACAAGTATATCCGAAATGCTTGCACATCTGATGGGTCGGTTAGGACTAATATGACTATGCAACAAAAGGCCGAGCTACAGAGAGCACTAGATGACCTTCATGGTTTTTCGGAAATCGTCGAAGTTTCCAAAGTCTCCTCGATTCCCAGAACTCAAGGTTCACTTGATTCATGGTCAAGATCTGCAGGCGGCGTGCAGCATGAGCCAAGGCTACCCCCAAAAAGTGAGAAGAAGAGCACTACGAAGAGCGGGCCAGTCTCCACGTTCCAACCATTGAGCAAAGTCAAAGTAGACATAACCATGTCCGCTGAGGCTCAAGAAACCTTCAGAGAAAACCGTCGCAAGATGCAAGAAGAACGAGAGCGCCAAAAGGCCGAAGCAATCGCCAAAGCAAGAGCAATTCGAGCGCCAGCAACCATCAGAGGCGAAGGCTCTGGTCTGAAGGGCATTGGTGGCGTTGCTGGCAAAGACCACGCTCCAATTCGGAGTGAAATCATGGTTGGATCCTCCGACGAGGATTCAGACGATGACGAGGACGAGGATGAGACGAACGCCCTTGTGAAGCGAAGAAAAGAGACTTCCAAGGTGGTGTCTGAATATGAGGAAAGTAGGCGACGAGCCTTGAAGCAGATGAACCAAGGCCCGGTCAAGAAGACCAAGGTGCAAAGATCAGCTAAGGATCTTCGCGCTCGCGTAGAACCGAACATGGACCCATTATACGAGGAAATTCTCAGCTGGGACATATTCCACGATAGCGACACTCCTCCCAGCAGCACAGTCTGTCGGAAGATTGATAACAAATACTTAGACCTTGACCTCTACAGGTCAACCTTCGCGCCATTGCTCATTTCCGAAGTGTGGCGCTCTCTTGTTACAGCCCGGGACGAGAACAATTACAAACCTATAGAGATCAAGGTTCTGAATCGCATGTCGGTCGATAAGTTCATGGAAGTGAGCACGAGTATGCCGATGTCCAAGAACCGAGACCTCATGGTGTCTGAACGTGATATCGTCCTTCTATCACAGGCCGCAGACCCAATCAACAATACGTCTGCACCGCATTGCTTGGCTCGAGTCCAACGCACGACTCGAAAGAAGGATGCTCTTGAAGTTACATATAGCATTAGTAGAGGAACTACAGCAGTCCTTTTGAATAGCTTCGTCCCAAATGGCAAGGTCTATGCGGTTAAGATTGCAGACATGACGACGACTCAACGCGAGTTTGCGGCTCTGAGTGCTTTGATGTACTACGACTTGTGTAGTGAGATCTTGGAAGCCAAGCCATCTCCTATTCAGAAGTACTCTGACGAAAAGATCTCAACGTACGCATCCACATACAAGCTCAATAAAGGGCAAGCCCGAGCCATCCTATCGGCCAACGAGAATGATGGTTTCACTCTGATTCAAGGGTTAGTTTTTGACATATTTTCAGGGCTGTATGCACTAACTTATTCACAGACCTCCGGGATCTGGGAAGACTAAGACCATTGTAGCCATGGTTGGTTGCCTTCTCACCCAGACTCTGAAAGAGCAAGCATCGCACATGGTCCAGCATAAGCCCGTGGCTCAAGGCCAGCCAGCTGCGAAAGTACCAATGAAAAAGAAGCTTCTCATATGCGCTCCTAGTAATGCTGCTGTCGATGAATTGGTCGTTCGACTGATGGAAGGAGTTCAACCACTGAACGGACCTCGTCAAAAGATCAATGTGATCCGGATTGGAAGAAGCGATGCGATCAATGCTGCGGTTAAGGAAGTCATGCTTGACGAGCTAGTCCAGAAGAAACTTGAGGGGGTTGATGGTGAGAAGAATAAACTATTGAACGAGCGCGAAAAACTACACAAGGACGCTGCGCTCATCAAGGAGCGCCTGAATGTTATCAGGCCGCTGATGGACGAGGCTCACAAGCTCAATGATTCGAAGAAGGAGCGTGATCTGCGACGGGAATTTGACGACCTAAAGAGAAAGCAAGCCTCAATAGGTGCCAAGATTGATGAGGACAAACAAAGTGGTAACACTTATACACGGCAAAATGAAATCAATCGACGACGATTCCAGCAGGAGATTATAGATGGTGCTCATGTTCTTTGCTCCACACTCAGTGGCAGTGGCCACGACATGTTCCGAAACATCGATGTCGAATTCGAGACAGTCATTATTGATGAAGCTGCACAGTGTATCGAACTCAGTGCGTTGATTCCACTGAAGTACGGAGCCACTAAATGTATCCTGGTCGGAGATCCCGAACAACTGCCACCGACTGTTCTGTCGAGATCTGCTCAGAGCTTTGGTTATGAGCAAAGTTTGTTTGTTCGGATGCAAAAAAATCATCCAAAGGATGTGCACTTACTTGATACTCAATACCGCATGCACCCTGAGATCAGCAGCTTCCCATCAGAGCAATTCTACAATAGTAGACTGATCGATGGTCCTGGCATGGATAAATTGAGAGAACAACCATGGCACGCAAGCACTATCCTTGGACCGTATCGATTCTTCGATGTCGAGGGTGTCCAGACAAAGCACGCCCAGGGTCACTCATTCATCAATGTACCAGAACTGAATGCCGCACTGGCACTCTACGCAAGGTTGAAGGAGGACTATAGAAACGTTGATTTCAAGGGCAAAATTGGTATCATCACGAGTTACAAGGCTCAGCTGACGGAGATGAAGGCGCGGTTTGCCAGAAAGTATGGCGATGACATCTTCGAAGAAATCGAATTCAACACTACAGACGCATTCCAAGGACGTGAACGAGAAATCATCATATTTTCCTGCGTTCGAGCCAAGGCTACTGGTGGTATAGGCTTCCTCGGAGATATCAGACGTATGAATGTCGGACTCACTCGTGCAAAATCTTCTCTTTGGGTTCTCGGTGATTCACGATCCTTGCAGCAGGGCCAATTTTGGAATAGACTCATCGAGGATGCCAAGGCTCGTAAACGATATACCAGCGGCAATGTTATTGAGCTTTTTTCAAAGCCTACGTCCCGTGGAGGCCAGCCAGCGTGGCAACCACGACAACCTCCACCAGGTGAAGATCGACCTTCCTCGTCAAATGGAACTCGAACCTCTTTGTCAAACAACGATCGCATTGCTTCTCGTCCAAAGGCAGGAGACGAGGACGACGATATTGAGATGACAGAAACCCCCAGTCTTGCTGGCTCAAGAAAAACCTCTTTGACTGGAGTTGGTGGTCATGCTGCAGTTTCTGGCGGTAAACCTAAAGGAGCGCTCGGTATTAGGCCAGGTGTTCGCAAGGCTACTGGAAGTAGTATAGATGGAAGCCATCCTAAGAGACCACGAGAGTCTGATGTCAAAGACGAACAAGGGCAAGGACCATCCAAAAAGGTAAGCACATCAAACTGTCTTCAATCATTGTCTGTATCCAGAGCTAACAAGCGCAGGCACATCCAACGCCGCCACCAGGAACTGAAATGTCTGCCATTGAGGCCGCTCTCCAAGCTCAGCAAGCAAAGAAGCCACCATCAACTTCTCGACCTCGACCTCCAGGACTTGTTCCTCCACCTCGACGCCCTAAGCCCGCTGCTGACCCTTTCATTCAGCGCAAGCCTCCGAAGCGAAATTGACATGTTTTTTGAACCACACAGAAGCATCTCCATGTTGTGTCCGGCGTTTAGTCGAAAAAGAATGGGGCATTATTTGATAGAGGCATTACGAGCGTAGCATAGATTCGGGGTTATCATTTGGATCAAGCATTTAATGCTGTTTGGTCCTGGAGTGAGTACTGTTATCACCTAGGTATTAGCCACCGATGATGGCCGAGATGAAGCAACGCAAAACCCGCTCCTGATATATGACATGAGAACCTGAAGCGACCACACATTACTCCTTCACGATCCAACACATTTTCTAGACATGCATTCCCGGACTGCTGTTCCCTTGCAACGATCTAGCGTATTTACCCTAAGCCACGAGGTCACAACTTCGTCCAAGATACCAGAGAGTGTCACTCAACGGCTCCTCGCTTACTCGCTTACTGCAACCCCCTTTTCATTCTCGCCTGCGGGGTTCTTGGTTCAGACTCACCGGGCTGTGGGCTTGGAAAGGAATTAAATGGGTCATTTAATCGGTCCCGAGACCATATACGCTACCTGAATTGACGACCGTACCCACTTCGATCCATCATGAAGGGGCGCAAAGCTGCAGAACCCAAAAGGGTAGTTATACCCAGAAATGGTCGCTTATATCGAAAGGTTGTCAGTAGAGATCTCGCTTAGAACGGGGCGCGTCGAGCCACGCTGCGAATCCATGATATATCTGTCTTATGGGAAATGACACCTTCTTGCGATGACATTTCAAGCCAATGTTGAGGCCATTGAAGAGAAGTGGGTTGCAGAGCGTGGTGTCTATTGTTGACGAGCTCTTATGCAAACGAGCCGAGGTGTCTTCGCGCGGCGGACTTCCGTTAATGGAACTTCCAGCCTCTTTGACACTTGCTCAGTGAATGTTGAAATACAATAATTTCTGTTTTGCGAATTTTAGGACTTTTTTTTATGCTGGGCCCGAGCGACGGTCGAACCGCCGATACGCTGGCAAAAGCTTGCGTCTCTCATCACAGAGGCATGAAAGAGAGATCGAGGGGATGCATGGAATGTAGATAATGTGCAAGGGCATTTGATAATTTGAATATGTGTCAAGTCTAATCCGAGCTCTCCATTCGCCAGAACGTAGACTGCGGTATCTAAATTTGAGTTGTATAGACGCAACGAAAGAGATCTCTCGGGAAAGCCTCTCTTGCGAGAGAGCCTTGCGGTAATACTAGTCGTCTGAACATTGTTGATGAGCGCCAAGTCCTAGCTAACATGTGTAAATTACATTGGCTGAACCCAAGCTGCATTCAAGTTTGAACCTTATTTTTCGTTGGTTGCCGAAAGGAGCAATTCCAGCTCAGCTCCACCTCCACAATCACTTAAGAGGCGCGGGCTCATTTCTATAGAGTTCATGGATCCAAGTGGTGCTCATTCCCTACATGCTTTCCTCAACACTCGCATCTCACCCTCTGCTGGAGGCTTTTCGTCCCGCTTCTCACGTCAAACAATACTCTTTCCATCTCGTTCTTTCAACTTGCTGCTTTTTTTTTTTGGGATCAACCACATCCGTATGATGAGTACTTGATTTTTGTTTTTTTTTTCCCCTCTCCTTTGATTCTACTACGGAATATTCCCCCACGTGGATTGTCGATACCGGAAATTATCCCGGCCTTCCCAGGGCTGCAGCTGTGAGACCTGGGCCACCTGGCATGCAGTGGAGATCTCTATTGATCCGCCCTAGGATCTTGGTTTGCTCCTAGCGCCATGGCCTAGGACAAGCCGCGACATCATCACCACACCACCACACCACCTCCAACACCGGCGTCCATCAAAATATCCGAGCTTTCTGGTGGGGTAGTCTGTTGGCACGCACAGACTCCTGCAAGTAACAGGATGTTGCTCCGGCATGTGACCAGTGGAAGTTGATAAGCACTGAGTACGACGAAGGAAAGGATCAATTTCGAAGTTACACATAATCTGATGCTGTACCCAACGACTTTCTCCTTGACCCGAAGGCGTCAAGAGACGGCTGAGGGCAGTACGCCGATCACCAAAATCGGTCCCTCTCCCAGCCGTCGGGGAAATTCGACGTATCATACCGCGTTAGCTGCGGCTTTCCTGGGCGCTAGGAGTATCTGCTAATGCAGAAAGCAAGCAGGTCGCAAATCATCACTGGATTGGCGCCTCTCAGGGCCCTTGGACTTAGTAGGTGACGACGAGCGTCTTCCAAGCCCTGTGACAGTGCAGCGGCACATTTGCTATGTCTTCTTTGTATCCCCTCCCAACCTCCTTTTCCTCGCATTATTGTTCCCTCCTTTCTATTTCTGTTGAAACTGGAGCCCTGGCCTCGAAACAATTTCTCATATCTCATTTTTACCCTGGTTTTGCGAACGGATTGCGCCGACTCCGGCGCCTGCCATCCGAACTTTTTGTTTTGCTGGCTAGATACTGCGGCGTTGACGTCGTCTACCCAACCTCGATTCCCTATCGCACTTTCCTTGAGTCTAGATTTCAATTGACTATCGAGCCGCATCGCAGCATAACACAGAAACATTTCATTGCATTCATAATAAATCTATAGGCCGACGCAGACATTACCCCCATTGCGCCGAACTGCCGTACCACACATCAAAGCACTGCCACTTTTCTCCGTTTGTCGAATCAATTCAAGATATCCCGCAAAACTCGGCGTAGTTTGAACTTCCAAACACTTTGAAATGGGGTGATACTTTTCCAGGTACGTTTGTTGCATCCCATGGCATCTATAATTTGAAATCTAAGGCAAGCTGCAGAAACTGATATATCCTTCAGTCGCAATGCAAACTTCCGTTAGATCAGAGGCTCCCCGGCCGGCGGACGTCAAATCGCTCTCAGATGAGTCTGTACAAGTCAGTAGAGAGGTATCGGTAGTCTCGACTCGAGCCCCTACACCGTCCATTATCCCGGCCGTAATCAACGAATATGTGCCCGCCGAGTTTGCACCAGGGATTACATCCGTCACGGCTCAAGGGGCGCAGCTGAATCGGTGGAACTCGAGAATATCTGATAGATCATGGAGGAATTCGAGGAGGACGAGCTCGCAGGCACCGCAGATTTCGCAGGATGCTAGCATGCTCCATAGTAATCGAGAGAGCATGAAGGCTCTGTCGGATTTCTTAATGACCAGGGACCCTCCGCCAAACAATTTCATGAGCATCCCCTCGGATGACGAAGAGAGTCTCTCACCACTAAAGAAGACTGCTTTCAGATTTTTTGGAAAACAGAAGAAATCAGCAAAGACTCCACGGCTCATGCAACTTCCTGATAGCGCAGTAGCTGCTCAAACTCGAAGTGGAGCACGGCATATCGCAATATCGATCCCAATGGAACACGATCACTCGAGAGCTCCGACTCCTGTTCATCCACCAAATCCTCTCCGATCGCATCCTCCTATGAACATAGACAGAAGCGCCGTTACCGTCCTCAAGTCTGTCGCTGAGGTTCGAGAGTCAGCATCAACGAATTTCAGACCTGAGACAAGAAGCAGAGATTCGGCAGTAGAAAATGGGTATCGTCCGCAGAGTGCAGGGGCACGTTCACAGAAAGAAAAGAATGGTATTGATACCACCCGGATCATGAGTGCGTATCATCCGGACTCGGTATCCGACAAAAGGCAAGCGAGAGTGGAACCATCTCCAGCTAGGTACGACCAGCGACCACAGAGGAGCTATATCGCAGTCTCTCCCACGCATCATCAGGACAGCCAACGAGTAGACCTCCGTCATTCAGGCGGTACGATCTACAGCCAAATGTCTTTCGCCAGTACAGGTATGGGTCATTCGCGAAATATCAGCAGCGTTTCCACTGCACCGAGTGCCACCCTGATCAGTTCCCTGAAGCTCGATCTCCCTCCTCGAACTTCGAGCATATCCAAAGTTCCTGTTTCCATTCAGAAAGAACTTGCAATCGCATCGATGTTAGCTGAGAAAGCGGCGGAAGAAGCACCAGCTTCGCCCACAAAATCCGCCGACAGTGAGGCTGGATGTCCCTCTCCTCCTGCTATTTATGGCATTGCGGTTCGCGGTTATAATGCTTCCCCAGTTGGCCGCCCTCAAGTTGTGAATCAAAGATCACATATATCGCACTTATCCGCCGATGTTCCAAGCCATCCAGGAGCTCAAGATGGAATGCCTAGTCGACCTTGGACTGCGCCTCCTCCAAGAACAAAACATCTCACGGTTCCTCGAAGCAAGGAGACGGTCAAACGAACTGCATCGAGTCGGGATGGAAATACGGAGTCACTTCTCGTTACCCGCCAAAGCCGCCAGGAGAAAGTGAGAGCTAGGAAACTCCGCGATCTTGAATCTGTTCAGCCACATTCTAGTCCTCGTCGGCCGTTATCTGAAGCGAAAAGTACCAGTGTCGGCCAGAACACCACGCATGTTGTAGCACCCCCACGAAATCCTAAGCGAGGACTGCACTCGGGAGATGGACATCGAAGGAGGGCAACAATCAACACACTATCACCAATCATGATTGTAGCGAATCTGCCCCCATACACAGGCTATGTGACTAAAATGGACCTTCCGCTTCAGCATCCTTCAAGACAGTCTAGATCCGGAGCGCCTAACTCGCCAGAATCGACAGCTAAAAGTACACACACCCCTCCCCGCTCAATCACCACATCCGTCGACTCCGATACCGACGCCGACAACGATGCCACTCAGCCCACCTCCTCCAGCAGCAAAAACAAATCCAATCGCCGCTCACCCACGCAATCCCTCCGCAGCAGCGTCCTTTCAACGCGCCGGCAAGAACGCCGCGCAAAACGCAACATGAGTCTGCGCGAAAAGGAAATGGACGCTCGGATGTCCAAGATCGAAAGCGACAATCTCATGCTTCTACAGACGCTTGGGAGTATCGCGAGGAGTTTTGGGGAGATAAGTCGAATTGGCAAGGAGACGAGGGGGGATAGAAAGACGACGGCGAGACTGTTGGACGAAGAGTGGATGCCTAGTGAGGAGGAGAAGAGGAGGAGGGTAGAGTTACAGAGGATGGAGCCTTTTATGAGGGAGATGCAGGTGCTGGCTCCCAGGGTGAGTATGGAGATACATAGGTTGAAGAAGGACGGAGAGGAAGCTGGGGAGGATTCGGACGATGCGATGAGTATTTTGGGGTGAGGGGTTTAAGGATTGGGTTGAATAGGAGTTAAGGGGCTCGTTAGGGGGAATATTGATACCAAGTTCTTTTTTTGGCGAGTAAAGCGAGCGATTTATTTGAAAAGGTTTCGTCGTATTTAATCTATCTTACATATACACACAATATCAATTCTAAATTTCTAATGGCCTAGTTTTCGATTTGAATTTCATCATTGACTGCACAATTCCACATTACATAAACCATGGAGTTAGATGTAAAAAATGATCGTGTCAACAACAAATATCACATCATGATCTTCTACCAGATCCACAAACTCATGGAGTAGCTACGGATAGAACTTAATTCTTATTGTACCTCTACTAGAACTTTCACATGGTTATCCTTGTCATTAATCAAAGTCTGAAATCCCTCCGCTACTGTATCCTCCAGCTTTACCTTTTTCGTAATCATTTTGCTAGGCTTGATGGCTCCTATATCCAATTAGCAAAGATATTGAAACGCAAACCAGCACTATCACTGCAGAAAGTACGAGAAGCGAAAGAAATGGAGTAGGGCGATGGAGGGAAAGAAAGCAACCGACCAGAAACAATAGCCTCCAAAACCTCCTTGAAATCCCCCTCCACGAAAGTTGCCACCCCCATATACTTCTTCTCCTTAAACACCAAATCATTCGGGAAAATCGGCACCGGCTTCTCCCACACTGCGATATTCACCAACGTCCCGTGCGCCCTCAACGACCCAATCGCCGCATTCATTCCACTCTGCACACCGGCCGCATCGAATCCCACATGCACGCCCTGCCCATCGCACAACCTCCTCACCTCAGCTACAACGTCGACTTCCGTAGGATCGAAAACGTGATCGGCGCCGAACTCGAGACTGAACTGTTTGCGGCGGGGCGAGACCTCGGACACGATTATCATGCCGGCGCCTTTGGCGCGCAGGGCTTGGATGACGGCGAGCCCGATGGGACCGCCGCCGATGATGAGAACGGAGTTGCCGGGCTTGAAGGGGGAGGCTTTCACGGCGTGCCAGGCTACGGAGAGGGGTTCGATCAGAGCGCCGAGTTCCATGGGGACGGAAGGGGGGAGGTGGATTGCGCTTGTCGAGGGGCAGACCTGATGTAGTGTTAGCAAGAGGAGTCTTTGAAAGTGTGGAGAGTGAAGATTGGGGTTGTGATTGTGATCTGGAAAGGAACAAGGGAAAAGATGATAGATCCTAGATCAATGTGGACTTAAGAACGGAATAACACGAACCATGAAATCTGAGAGGCCACCTCCACAACCTGTAGAGGGAAGTCATGTGAGCATATATTCTTGATACTGGAGCAACGTTGGAGGTGGTGAAAGGTGCTTGACTTGACGTACCGCTAAGACCAATAAACCCATTACTATAACAGCAGTTGATATATCCGTCTACACAAGCTCCACACGTCCCATCGAAGATAATGGGTTGCACACACACCCTGTCACCAATCTGGTGCGTTGTCACTCCTTCACCTACTTCAACGACCGTTCCGCTGAACTCGTGACCAAGTGTCAAAGGAACTTTTTCTCCAGTGATGGGGTGTGGATGAGCTGAGGGAATGAGACTTGCTCCTCCTAGGTACTCATGGAGATCTTTATGCCATATCAACACCGAAAACTTTGAAGCACGTGGGGAAGCTGTGAAATTTAGACAACTTACCAGTCCCACAAATCCCAACAAAAGCAGGCTTCACCTTTACCTGCCCCTTCCCACAATTGGGAACCGGGATCTGGTCGAGCCGAATGTCTTTCTGGCCGTGGAATCGCAAAGCTCGCATCGTTGTCTCGACGCCTCCTTCCTTGGCGTCGAAGGTCTGCTTGAAGTTGTATGAAGGCATTGCGATGCTGCCCATTTTGTCGATTGGGAGAGCTCCACTCGGGTCAACTGTCAACCGTTCAAGTCCCTGATAGTGTGTTCTAGAGAACAGAACAGCCTCCAATTAGATAATGGTGAGATCCCAGAATCGTCGGTAGGTAAGGCAGTAGTCCAACAGGCAAAACAAAAGACAGAGCAAAGAAACAAAGGAGCCTCAATCAACCAGCGCCTCCCCCGAGCGGAAGGAAATTTTATAGACTAGCCCAGCACAAGAGGAGTCCGCGTGCCTCTGGCAGCTGGCCTAGTCTCAGTCACACAGGAGGAACATCATCGTTCCTCTCATCCTCCATTTCACACAATAGGTAAGGTTTTTGTGTTCGCCACACACCTCCTCATTGCTCTCCAGTCGATTGTCCAGTTCTCGTTCGCCAGTTCGCTAGCTACCCCGCCCCAAGATTTTAGCCGAGCTGACCCCTATCTCCGGGATTCCTGATTGGGGAACTCCGAGATGAGTATCTGATGGAGGAAGATGACGGACTGGTGGGCTGGATGCGTTGGGGCCCCGCGATACTGGGATGGGATGAATCCAAAATGGGATATCCGGAGTGTGAATCTGGAAGAGGTGGGTTCTTCAAGAAGTGGTATTGGAGCGATTGTGGTGAGGGGGAAGGCAGAGTGTTGCGATTGTTTGGTCTAGACCTAGCTTTGACTGGGCTTGGTATTGGTTTGGTTGTCTTGATATACTTGGCGGATTCTTTATTGCTTCATTCCACTTTTGATACAGTCATTTTTGTTCTTCTCGCATGCGCAGGTGGGCAGCTATCCTTCGTCGATATCGATGATGAGTATGCACGTTACTTTTCCCCGCTCCTCGAGAGGTTGGGTATGCCCAGGTTCCCCAGTCGTTTTTGAACTTAAGAATGCCTATTTTTCATAATATCGAAACGCCAGCTATTGTCCGGGGATAGTTCCAGACGCAAGAAATCATACAGCATGGTATCATCTACTGTATCCATCTCCCTCTCTATTCAGATTCAGGTTCGCATTCTATGAACCTGCTGTGAAGATAACTATGCGTCACATTGCAAGATCGACTCCACCAAACCTCAAACACTCTCCTTCCCACCCATCTCCAAAAGCTCAGTCTTCATCACATTTCCTCCAGCCTTCTCCTCAGCCTCAAGATCCCTCTCCGTAAGCAAGACCACCTTATCTCCAAACGCTGCAGCGATGTCTTCCAGAGTCTTTTGTTTGGTCTCCCTGCTCACAGTCAGCACGCTCCTGTCCATTACAGCTTGTTTTGGGAGCTAAAGGATTAGAAGGTGAAAGGAGAACTTACGGAAAGAAGAAATAAGCTATGACGAGGAAGAAGAACGAACATCCAACGAAGACGTAGTAGTAATTCTCGTGGATTGTGGCGAATGCGCTAGGTCCTGCTTCGGTGACTGTTCGTGAAGTTTCAGCATTATATTGTTTCAAAGTTTGAAGGGATGTGGGCAAAGGACGGGAGGGAATGAAAAGAGAATGAAAAAGTTGCTCTACTTACGAGCGACATTTACGATGAAATGCGACGCGGCAGCCAAGCCCATGACTTTGCTTCTGTACACCAGAGGGAGGACTTCAGCGCCGTAAAGCCAGGTTGTGCTATTGAGCATGCCATCTGATACTCGTCAGCAGCCACTTCTCTAGGTGAAGGGTATCAGGGTTGGTGCATATAAGGAAGAGACTCACAATACACAACGACGAAGAGATAAATGCCCAACACAGCAAACCCCTTCCCGATCTTGTTATTGGTGTTCTGAAATTCTCGTTGCATTACTGCAGCGTAAATTTCTACAACGACTATGCCGGAGAGACCGGCTAGGATCATTCTTATTGCTCTGTTAGCCGAGCTCTGCTCCGGCATGAAGGAAACTGGGACATGAGAGCAGGGAACGGAGTCATACTTTCGGCGGCCCCACTGATCAGTGAGAAATTTGGTTGTGATGGCATTGGATACAAATGCGACAGTGCCGTAAACACCTGCTAATGCTAGTATGGTCTTTTGGCTGATGCCGAGGGATTTGTAGAGGATTGCTAAGGCGGTTTCAGTATTGACGCGATTTTTGGATGATGATGGAACTCACTTTGATAGTACTGTTGACATAAAGTTAGCTTCAGGTAAGAACATCACTTAGAAATTGGAACTCGCCTGTATGACATTAACACCCGTCAAGCTCGTCATAGTCTGTACCGCAATCGATCTATGCACCAGGTAGCCAGTCAGTTCCGTGTACTCCAAATCTTGTATGAAAGAAACCCTCAAGCAAAACAAACTCACACCATGACCCTATGCCTAAACAACCTCCAAATCTCCCTATAAGACGTAGTCTCCCTCTCCCTCTCAAACTCAATCTGACACCTCATCCCGGCAAATTCCCTCACAATCTCCCCCTCCTGCACACCTTCACCCCTATGAATCCTCGCAAACTCCGTCCGCGCCAACTCAATCTTGCCCATACGGATCAGCTGTCGCGGCGAATGTGGCATGAATGTTGCAAGTCCGGCAAACATGATGACGCCGAAAGGAATTTGCAGACCGAGGGGGAGTCGCCATTGGGTCGATCCGTAGGGTGCGTAGCTACAAGCGAATCCGACCCAGTTCGACATCATGGTGCCGAAGGAGATGCCGCAGCCAGATATTCCGCCGATGAGGCCGCGGTGGAGGGGAGAAGAAATTTCAGAGAGGTAGATCGGGACGGTGGCGACCATCCCTCTAAACTGTAGTCAGCTAACTTCCTCTGCAATCATGAGGGGAGGATGAGTGAAAACACGGAGGAACGATGTCTAGAGATTACATACCCAACGGCATACCCAGCAAGTACTCTTCCAGCAAGGAACATCCCAAAGTTCACAGCAGAAGTCTGGACAATGGTTCCAATCGTAACGATGATACACATCAATTCCATGAAGCGGATCCGTCCTAGCTTGTCACCGACGAAAGTCTGCGTCAAGGCACCAAGAGCTTCTCCTGCTATATAGACGGCTACGACCTATGTTCATGATCAGAACTCATTGTTTGTGAGGTTTAAGAGGAATGATATTGAAAGTGGGATGAACAAATGGACTTACAGCTCCTGTGGCACCATTTGATGGATTTCCCATATATTCTATGAAGCTTTTATGCGCGATTGCTGGGTTGGTGATTAGATCTTGTTGTTTGCACGGCAAATCAAAAAGGGACGTACTTGTTGTTGCAATACCAGTATCGAAACCCTACGTGAAATATAAGCAACCGTCTCTGAATGGGACCAGAAAACAAACTTACGAATAAGAATGTTCCAATCGCTGCAAAGAGCGCGAGACCAATCGTGTACCAGCCAGCCATGTTGTCAACTCCTATCTGTACTTGTCGTTGAAATTGTAATAAACAGCTTCAAAGTGAAAAATACATTTCTGATGTAACCGAAGAAACGAAATGTTACACAGAAACAGATAAATAAGATTGACTCGGCAATAGACGGAGACGGCAATTTATAGCGGGGTAATACATAGCGAGGAGGAGTAAGTAGGGGACAGATGATCGTCGAGGCGATCTCGGAAGTTTGGTGCCGCTCAAACGTCAATAGTGGGGTCCCCGGGTTTTGGTTACTCCAGTTTCTGAACTTGTGATAAGCGAGTGCGGGTGACTTGAGAAGGATGAACATATGTTTGGTAGGGATATGATACAGTGTGCAATTTTGGTCCTTTGCTTCTCAAGCTTTGCTGCGGATATGTTGTGTTCGCTCGATACCCATTTTCCACTTCGCCTAATCTCGTCACGGCCGCCCTCACAAAATTCACTCACAACAACAGCTTCCAATTATCCCCCTTCCTCACATCAATCAAGGCAAAATCTCCTCCCCCTTCCAATCCCAACACCTGCCCCTTCCATCAACTCCAACACTCTTCACAACCCCCACCATTTTCTCCACCGCATATTCGGGACTGAATAACTTCTCCTCCTTCACACCAGCCCAAAACTCCTTGCTCAGCCTCGTCTTCACCGTTCCCGGATGATACGCCATCGCCATAGCCTTCTCGCCACTCCTCCCCCTCAACCATAAATCCAGATTCTTACTCACACTATTCACACCCGCTTTACTGGCCCTATAGCTATACCATCCTCCCAGTCCATTATCGGACGTTGAGCCCACACGGGCAGACATGTTCAGCCAGACGGCTTGAGAAGGAATTCCTAACTCTTCGCACTCTGATGGGGACGGAAGGGAGGTAGACTTCTTAGGGAGGAAAGGCGTGAAATGTTTTGCGAGGAGGAGAGGTCCGATGGTGTTGATGGCGAAGGTGTGCGTCAGGTGCGAGTGGTTGAGTTGCGAGGGGGATTTCTCGGGATAGAGAATTCCAGGGATAGAGAAGGCGAGGTGTAAGTGGTTAGATGAGGGGGGAAACATGGTTTTGGCATCTTCTGCTGCGCGGATGATGGTTGATTCATCTAATTTGGTGTCAGTTCTGCTTTCTTTTGGTTCACATGTATCTTATCCCCAGATCGACAATTGTGAGATATAGACGGTTGACGTACTTGTAACATCAACCTCCAACACATTGAGTCTCTCAGGATCCACATCTGGTAAGTCCTCCAGAATGCTTTTCTTCACTCCCGTGACATCTTTCCTCGCTGTTGCAATGACCGGGATCTTGGTCGTTTGCAGGAGATGTCGTGTTAATTGGAAGCCAATTCCTCGGCTTGCTGGACAGACTAATGACCAGGCCATTATGAAGCAGTTTGAACTGAGTTCTTTTGGACCTAAAAAGTATAATCGCTCAAGGAGAGCGTTTGGAGTGGACTTTGATATTGAACTCATCAGTGACAGCATCTACAGGGATCATGATCATCGAGCCCCTTGCAAGCGGCGGGAAGACCTGGACCTTTGCCTAAATGAGCTTGGCTCTGATTCAGGACTTTTGTTAGTTGCGAATTGTAACGAGTGCTACTTAGGAAATTGTAGAGTGGTGCTTTGGGCAGTTGGGAAATTATAAAGCTTATCTTCTGTGAACGAACCCAGTAGCAGCCACTTGGCTTTCTGTGGAGACGACCAAGAACATGTTCAGACCTCACTCCTCATATTCAAAGAAATACAACTGTACAAAATGTCCATCTTGTGCTCAACTGCTTTTGGAAGCTCATCTACCTACACATCATAAATGCCCAAAACACCATGCTGCTCAAGCAGATTGCAGCCAGTCGAAGGAATCTTAGGTATATTGTGAAAAGAGAAGTACAGGTGATCAAACAAGTCCAACTAAAGAGCTACATCTTGGAAACTCGAATGCCCTGGCGTTTGAGATCCCGATCCACTGTTCTCGTCAGCAGGCTCCTTCAACTTCTCGTCTGTCTCCTCTGACTCGGATGCTGATGCGGGAGCTGCGGGCCGTAGAGCGACTTTGTGCTGATCTCTGTCCTCGACTCTAACTTTCTGCTCATCCTGAATGGCGGTCTTATCTTCTTTGTCTTCCTCCTCATCATCACTGCTCTCTTGCTCCTCCTGCTTCGGCGCATCTTTCGCGGGTGGCGTAGGAGGGACAGCTTGGCTCGAGCCATTTGTTGCAGGTGGACTAGGTAATGGCGATTCTCTTGCTGGCTCTGGCGGTGACTGGGCAGGTATTTCGCTTTGAGCAATCTGGCGTTGTCGCGGATCGGCATCAAGATAATACTGTCTGACACCCACGATCCTGCCTCCTCTTTCACAACCCTCAACCCATTCCGGTCGAACAACTGGGATGTTCATCTCGACGGCCTTTTCCCAAAGTAGACCTCTTCCTTCCGTAGTCACGAAGTGTGTAGTATCAATCCGGACTGTATCCGCCATCTTAGCTCCTATCCTCTCCACAGCCTTGGTGAGGCTATCCCTTAGCTGCGCAGGCAGAATACCAGGCGTGACAGTAATGCCACTCAGGTCCGTCATCTTATGCGTCTTAACAACGACCTTCTCACTGCTGAAAGTGCCTGCACTAGTCCTCAGCACCAGATGAAACGTGTATTCCGTATCGACTGCCAGGCCACTAATCTTCGTGCTGTGCATCGTGGTTGGTCTAGGGATGTTGCCGGCTTTCTGGCCATTGCGAAAGAGGGAGAGGGAGATGACATCTGCGGTTGCGACTTCGATTGGGTCCCATTCGAGGACTACGGATGTTTGAGTGGCATTTCTGCAGCTGAGCTTCGGGGCTGCGGGTTCTGAGTCGCCGAAGGAGGAGTAAATGGAGTCTTGGAGGGCAAGGAAGGCGGCTTGGGATTTGGTTTCTGAGTTGAGATTTCGAGCGACTGTGATGTCTACTATACTCCCGGAGGAGATATTGGGAGGCAATAGAATGGAGGGAAATTCGATCTGGAAGAGTAGTTAGGTTGCTGGTGCTTTGTAGGGGGCTCAGCGGATTCGCATAGCAACATACAAGTCTTTTGTCTTGAGTCAGCAGGACTGCAACACCTGCATCAACCTTGCCTACTGTCAATGAGATCAGCATCGTTGCAATGAGAGTGTGACTGGTTCAGTTGTTGAGAGAGATACGTTGCGACAACCTCAAGCTTGATCCAGTGAACGCAACGCGCATCTGGAGGAGCTCGGACCTTTCGTGACCTCTGATTGGCTGTAAGGCAAGGCTGTGAAAGTAAATCCCCCAAGAAAGCCCAGAGGATTTCGGTTTCTCAACATGGGAAAGTCTGGATAGTTTGAATATTACAAGCATTTGGCACAGTTTTCTTTGGTGTGGAGAGATTTACATTCTCTTCTTAGTGATTGAGAATCCCGGAATGTTCCCCCGAGTGTCTTTGAAAGTGTTCTGTGGGCTCTCTTGCCTGCCTTTAGGAAATCCACCGGCCTTCTTCCTGAGACCTTTATCCCTAATCTTCAATACTGCCTCTAAAGCGGCATCCGTCTGCGCAATCAAATCACTAAGTTCAGTCTTTAAAATATGCTCATTAGGAGTGAGTTGAGCCGTCCCAGTCAAAGGTCCTGCCTCTCCTCCAGCCAGCGTATTCCCATCTGGTGCAAATCCCTTCCTTTTCAAGGACTCCGTGAAAGCCATTCTCAACTTCCTAGCCGCATAACTCCTAACCACCCTCTTTGATTCCAAATGTTTGTACGCGATTGCCGACCACCAGAAAGGATCTGTCCGCTCCTCCCAGCGCTGTTCAAAAACCTTTCGGAGTGGGAAGTTGCTGGGAAGCGTCTCGAGCCATCGCATGGCGCTGATGCTGTAGACTCGCGCGTCTCTGTATCTGATGGAGAAGGCGCTCCATGTATTGCGACCTGCCGGGCTCAATGGGGTGAGCCAGTTGTAGTCTAGGATTCTTGAGGCGGACTTTGCTGCTGTGAGATTCCAGGCCATTGTTGGGAGCGGGAAGAGGTAAAGACTGTAAATTGCAGTGCTGAAAATAGATTATATCGATCCATTATTGATTTCCAATAGCATGTTTTCTGGCACAGTTCTTTCGCGACTGCGCGTAGTGAAAGATCCCACGAGAGCAAAGCTTGTCATACAATTCAGTCCATATTTGAATGTCGGGCTCGCTTCGGGAACAAAGCGCCGTTCGATTGTGGATTTCAACGCTAGTGGTGACGCACAAGTTTACTCCTTAGCCCCTCCACTGTAGTCCAAATCACAACAACAAGCGGCGACTTTCTCTATTTAAAGAGACAACCATCCTCGCTCACTTCGGTATCGACCCATAAAAACCGACATCTCATCTAAAATTCGATAACCAAATCACCTTCAATAAAGGAAATCAGTCAATATGCCTAAGAATAAGGGAAAGGTAAGCAAAGCGCGCCCGCTTCAGCTGATCCAACTTCAGCACATCGTACACAGACAAGGCAGACGCTGACTGTTATACTTGCGCAGGGTGGTAAGAATAGGCGTCGAGGAAAGAACGAGAACGACAATGAGAAGCGCGAGCTCACCTTCAAGGAAGAGGGTCAAGGTAAGACAATCCCTCCACTTATCCAAAATTACCCCACCATCCCAACAATACCTTTCCACAAGCCCTCCAAAACATCAATAAAACCATACAGAAAACCACACTAATCCTCCTCTCCCTCACAGAATACGCCCAAGTCCTCAAGATGCTCGGCAACGGTCGCCTCGAAGCCCTCTGCTTCGACGGCTCCAAACGTCTAGCACACATCCGCGGCAAGCTCCGCAAGAAGGTCTGGATCAACCAAGGCGACATCATCCTTCTCTCGCTCCGCGACTACCAGGACGAGAAGGGCGACGTGATCCTCAAGTACAGCGCGGACGAGGCGCGGTCGCTCAAGGCATACGGCGAGCTACCCGAGAGCGCAAAGATCAACGAGACGGATACCTATGGACAAGAGGGAGATGGAGATTGCAATTTCGAGTTCGATGAGGATAGGAGTGAGAGTGAGGATGAGGATGGGAAGGGTAAGGAGATTGATGTTGATGAGATTTAAGGGGTCAGCGAGGCTCTTCTGGCTCTATACCTGCATCTCCTGCCTCTCGTCTTTCTTGACCCTATATCAGCATTCGCCTCTGGGCTTGGGCTTGGAATGGGGATAAGTGGAGGTGTTGGTACGGATACTGGTACTGGTGTCGTTCCTGGTGGTGACGAAAAGAAAGTCTGTCTTCTCTCTCAATCTCGCGGAAGTAGTTGTGGTCGTTCGTCAAGACCGAGACGCTACCCATCCATTTCCCGAGAACCTCGACAGCATGTTTCTTTTGGTGTGGTTGTTTGACTTGGGCGTTGGCTTGCAGTGGGAGAGACGTTGCAATCCATCGGCTAGGCCGTTTCTTTTCTCTTCTTGCATTCTTCTACATACGGTATCATGCACGTTCTGCTTTTCGTTATGGCTTGGGTTTATGATGGGTTCTTACTAGGTACTTATGGTACGAGTAAAATCGAAGTCGGACACTTGATAGAAAATAGAAACACGCTGCATATACATAAGTCACCTGGTTTTGAAGGCTAAATTTGGGTTCAACGTTGTTGGTATTCAACACTAACTACACTACCCTCTCTTGTGCAGCATACTTTGGAATAGGCAAAGCCAAAATCCACCTATTAGGCACAACTCCTTTTACACCTATCGAGAACCAACATGCATCTACCAATCATCATCATCCGCTTCATCATCTGAACAAATGTTAGCCTCTGTTTCTTTTCGAATCCGATGAAATTGTACTTACCACTTGCACTGACTTTCTGCTTCCTCTTGTTCAAAGCAGCCGCCAACGCACCAGCCAGACCACCATCTGCTCCACCACCACTGGCTCCAGCGGGAGGCAATCCGCTTCCAGCAGGACCTGTATCTGCTCCAGGAACCATGGCTTGACTTCTGTCTCTGATTTGTGAACGGTCGACCTTCTTAAGTGCTCCAATACCTCCTGCTTTCTGGATGTTCGCCATTAAGTCTGCACGATCACCAGTTGGCTGTGGTAAAGAGGTAGGTACTCCAGATTGATATCCTGAATCCCGATTTGGTGGTGGGGGAGGGGGAGCGGGAGGTCCTCCAGAAGTTGGCATAGGAGGCGGTGGAGGTGCATTTGAAGATGGCAAAGGGGGGGGAGGAGGTGCGTTTGAAGATGGCAAAGGGGGCGGGGGAGGTGCGTTTGAAGACGGTAGAGGAGGCGGAGGAGGCGCATTTGAGGATGGCAAAGGAGGGGGAGGGGGAGCATTCGAGGAGGGCAACGGAGGTGGAAGAGGGGCACTCGATTGAGGCAATGGCGGTGGCAGAGGAGCGTTGGACTGTGGAAGAGGCGGAGGAGGTGGTGCACTCAATTGTGGAGGGCCGCTGTCTCTTGCCGGAGGTGGAGGCACAGGTCGTGAAGAGGCAGGCGGTAATGGAGGACCAGAGGGTGTCTTGGGAGGCAAAGGAGGTGGAGGTACACTCGCTGGAGGAACAGCATGAGCATGTCCTATTGAATCTCTTTGCGGAGTTTCTCGTTGAGGGGGTGGTGGAGGAACTGCTCCTCTGCTTGGTGTCGGAGGTGGAACTTGCTTTCTTTGGCCCATGAAAGGCGGGGGAACCCCAAATTTGGAACCACTCTCTCCAGGTTCGTATGAGTCTTCGATTGGCGACTTTGGAGGTCTTGGGGGAGGAGGCGGCCCTGGGTTTGACAGGCTTTGAGCATGGGCTCGTTGTGGTTTGGTATTGGTATTGGCGAATTTGCCAGCATCTGGTAAAGGAGGTGGTGCCGCAAATCTGGGAGGTGGAGGTCCCCTCGGTGGAGACGGTTCACGGGGTGGTGTAGGCTCTCTAGTCGGCTCAACTTTCGCTGCTGATCTTCTGGCTGGGGGTGGTGCTGGCGGTGCTCCCCTCCCACGGCCTGAAGAGATGCTTTGTGGACTTTCAGATCGTGTCCGTGAAGGTGCTGTTGGAGGAGGCGGCGGCGGAGGGGCCCTGTTCCTTTGATTCTCAATTCCATTTGCTGGAGTTGGGACATTCTGTGCCGCCTGCTGTTGGCGAATATAATCTGCAATGAATTCTTGGTTGTCTCGAATCAGATCATCTGTAATTCCCATTTGCTTCAAATCGTCGCCCCAGGTTTCCCTCCAATTAGGATCAATAGCATCCAGTGCAGCAAATTGAGATTGCGGCTTTCCTCCATTGAAGCTGCCGCCTGACATCCGATGGTTTTGTGCTGGTGGAAGTGTATAACTCGGCGAGTCTGGAGGTGTAGGTTGTATGGACGGAGCAGATGAGTGTCTATGTCCACCAAATAACCCACCAAGTAAGCCATGCCTCTGTTGCTGTTGTCCACCTCCGCCGAACGGGTTTGACTTGGTCAGTTTACTGGCATTCTTCTCTCGATCGTTCATCTTCTTGAGGAATTGCTTCGCCTCTTTCTCATCTACAAAGGATAGTCCGGCCAAGCAATCCTCGGTTTCAAAGGTATGGAAGAAGGTCCTGTCCTGATTGTAGGACCAAGTGTCGTAGATTTCCTGATCCCATATTACCCCTCGATTAAGTGGCTACAAGATGTTAGTATATGGTGGCTCGATATATATCCAGATCGTGATTCGGAGATGGGCTGACGAACCGACACATCAACAAGCTTCAACCAGTATGTATTTCCCACCAGATCATTCGCAAGGACCGCAGCCCCCTGAAGTCCGGTATATGTCCATTTGTTCCGATTAGGGTACGCAATGTACAGTCTTGCCACGGCCACCGCCTGTATCTTATTCGTAGCCTTTGGGACCTGCCTCTTGACTGTCTCCTTATCGTCGTCAGTGAGGATTGAAGGCATCTTCTTTGACTAAAAGCGTCCTGATCCCGAGTGATCCGTAGGTCCCGTCCTCAAGCTCTACCGTTCTGTTTGTCGAGATGGTTTCGAAACAGGAAGTGGTCGTGTGGGAGATTGGCCTCGTATGGCACTGCCTGAGCGCATTTGGACGTGGAAAGAAGGATATCTTCAATGTCCGTTGTTGCGATCGAGTCGGGTGGATTGTGCAATTAGTGAGTCGACAGTAGGCAGCCAGAGGCAAATGCCATTCACAGAACAGACGCTGTGTCTAGGTGGGAGCTTTGATGTTAACAAAGTGCCAGTACCTGTCCTGTCGGCGCTACGTAACGGAAGAGCCGCCAAGAGGTGTTGGTCAAGCCTCACCAAACCCACTCAGCTGCGCTGAATTTGCTGCACTCAGCCACGTCGAAGGCGGGAGAAGGAAGGCCCTTCGATGCGAGCTTCAACGCGCGTCTCGACCCTTGACTTCGAAGAGTAGAAAGGCAACAACGGAAAAGTGTAGCTAAGTGAGTCCAAGTCCACACAAAATTCTCTCCAGCCTTATCAGAATTGCCTTCAGGCCAACCTACTTTGGTCTCTTGAATTTCGAAGGATCTTGCTCGGAAGGTTACACAATGGAGAAACACTATGTCACTACCCACTGATTCCGAGCTACAGTGCATGTATCCCATGTTTCAACATTCTCAGGACCATCATATGATTGAGGGCAGAAAAGAGGTATGCATTCATGATTCATCAGTCTAGCTGGAGTTGTATTACTACAGCCGAAGTCTTTTGTTTGTCCTTCATTCTCCACGCAAGTTCCTTTTTCAGGATACCACTAGCTCACACAATATCCCCAAACCTCATATTTTGGATTCTCTATTTATAACTATTAGCTCCAATCCAGCAAAAGACGAAAAGTACCAATAGCACAACTTCGAAAGCATACCGGGAAAGCATTACTTGTTCAGCTCCTTTGTCTTAGCAGCACGCTCTTCCTTGGTTCCCTCTTGTTGAACATTGAACTCCTTGGGGACAGCTGGGCCTGGGTGAGCTTCGTGATGAATGAACTCGACCTTGTCTCCCTTTGGCTCCCCTTGATCATGAAGGGGATGAGTGCTGGCAGTCGACTCGGTCTTGGAGGAGGCATGCTTTGCTGTGTGCTCGGTGGCAGCGCCAGCTGCATGGTTATCGGTCTCGTCTGGTCCGGCAGGCATATTGGATGATTATTGATGAGCAGTTTAGAATTTTCAATGAAAGTTTTAATGTGAAGTCTGGAGAAAGGATTCGATACCGTATGACTTTACAATACCTCAATGTAATTAAAAGACGGCCAGCCTTTTATGAAAGCAATTGCCCCTCTATGCTAACTAAGACCATGACGTCGAGAGTCTGGGGACTTGGAGGGGAAGCACGCGAGATGGATGGATGCCAATCAAATCAACCGCCCGCTCAGGCAGTAAAGCACTATAACCTAGTGACTCCGTACTTTCTGACGCGTCTTCCCGTTTCCCACTTCCAGGAATCGAGATTGTTCGCATTGATTTTCCGTGTCCACACTTCAAGACTCCAAGCCAATTTTTGATTAACGTACCACTGCAGCCTAGAACTTCTGCTCATGGAGGGGTCTGGTCGATCATGACCGCCACACCTGCAGATGTCTTCCGGGAACGGTGATCAACAGCCAGTGAAGCTGTCCCTGCCACTAGTATGATGCTCCAGGAACAGCTTGAAGACCCCGCTAAAATGTGCAGAAATACCAGCAGGAGATATTTCAGGAGCTTCAGCAAAAAGATGAGCTCGTTGTCATTGCTCGCGGCCTCGGCTTGCTACGCCTAGTTACGAACCTCCTTCATTCCTATGATGCTGCTGGAAACAACCTGATTCTGTTAGTCGGAGCAGAGGACAGAGAAAATGGATGGATCGGAGAAGCTCTTGCGGAACATGCTGCTATCAGTATGGCTCCCAGAGCCAGAGGGCTCAGCGTGGTCAATACAGATGTCATGAGCGTAGGCACAAGAGAGAAGATGTACAGTCAAGGTGGCATTTTCAGTGTCACTTCACGAATCCTCGTCGTCGACCTCCTTACAAGCTTGTTGAACCCGGAAACGATTACCGGATTGGTGGTCCTCCATGCAGACAAGATTGTGGCTACATCTTTGGAGGCTTTCATACTGCGAATCTATAGGCAGCGGAATAAAGTTGGTTTCTTGAAAGCCTTCTCCGATAATCCTGAGCCATTTGCCACTGGGTTTTCACCACTTTCTACCATGATGCGGAATTTGTTTCTCCGAAATGTGTCACTATGGCCGCGGTTCCAGGTCACTGTGGGCCAGGCATTAGAGGGCAAGAAGAAGGCTGAGGTTATAGAATTGGAAGTCCCAATGTCTGAATCTATGCGCGATATTCAAAATGCCATCATGGAGTGTGTTGAAGTGAGCATCTCGGATCTCAAAAAGAGCAACTCGGGCTTGGAGATGGAAGACTGGAATCTTGACAGCGCTCTCCATAAGCAATTTGATATGGTTGTCAGGCGACAACTAGATCCAGTTTGGCATCGAGTCAGCTGGAAGACCAAACAAATCGTTAACGACTTGGGAGTGCTAAGAGGCACGCTCCACAGTCTTCTCACATATGATGCTGTCTCCTTCAATCGCCATCTGGACACTATTCTGGCAGCTCACTCCCCGCCACCAGGATCTACAAGACAAAATCAATCTCCATGGCTATTCCTCGATGCTGCCCATACCATATTTGACACGGCCAAGCGAAGAGTGTACACTGGCAAAACAACACAAGGAGCCACAGAAAACTTAGAATCACTTCGACCTGTCCTGGAAGAACAACCCAAGTGGGCAGTTCTTGCCGAAGTCTTGGAAGAAATTGACCACGACCTTTATTTCAACCCGACCATCAGAGACGATTCAAACGGATCTATACTAATCATGTGTAGCGATACAAACCAGTGTCGTCAGCTACGAGATTACCTCCAGATTATGCACATTCGAACGGAAACCACGGAGACAGATGGTGACGAGGAGGCCGAGCATGAACCATCTGCAACGGTCATGATGAGACGGAAGCTGCGTAATTACCTAAAGTGGAAGAAGGAGTTTGCCAAAGTCAGCGCCGAATTATTCAAAGAAAATCAGAATTCTCTGAACGGGACGACCGAAACTAAAAGCACAAGCGGTAGCTATCGAGGAAAGCAACCCCCCAATAAGAGACGTCGAGTTCGAGGTGGTGGAAATGCCGGAATCGGTCCTACACGAGCAGCAAATGGTAGCATCCTAGCATCAGAGGACAAACCACTTGAAGTCGCTACTCTAATGACTGAGATTCAGCCAACGGAAACCGAGGCTGCTCAGAAAGAAGACATCGTAGCGGATCCGTTGGATGATATGGAGGACTTTTATCAACTCTATGATACTCAAGATCTTGTTGTAATTCATGCCTACGATGGAGACATGGACGAACATGTACTCGAAGAGGTAAAACCTCGATACATCATCATGTACGAACCAGACACATCGTTCGTTCGCCGAGTGGAAGTCTATCGCTCCTCTCATAACGACCGCAACGTTCGCGTCTACTTCCTGTATTATGGTGGCTCGGTGGAAGAGCAACGATATCTCTCTTCCGTGCGGCGAGAAAAGGATGCTTTCACCAAACTCATCAAAGAAAAATCCAGCATGTCCGTTGTCATGACCCTGGATGCCCATGGCATCGAAGATCCTGAAGATGCATTTCTCCGCACAATTAACACTCGAATAGCAGGCGGTGGCCGTCTCGCTGCTACGGCCCAACCGCCTCGCGTCGTCGTTGACGTCCGTGAATTCCGCTCCTCACTCCCCTCTCTCCTTCACGGCCGCTCTATGGTGATAGTCCCCTGTATGTTAACAGTCGGCGACTACATCCTGTCACCTAGTATCTGCATCGAGCGCAAATCCATAAAAGATCTCGTTTCCTCCTTCAAAGACGGCCGTCTCTATAGTCAAGCCGAAACCATGCAATTGCACTACAAATCTCCCATGCTCCTCATCGAGTTCGACCAAAACAAGTCCTTCACACTCGAGCCCTTCGCCGACCTCTCTGGTACACTGAACTCCGTCTCAGCCTCCAACGCTACCTCAGACCTCCAATCGAAGCTGGTGCTCCTCACCCTCGCATTTCCCCGCCTCCGCATCATCTGGTCCTCCTCCCCTTACCAAACAGCCGAGATTTTCGAATCACTCAAAACGCAAGAACCGGAACCAGATCCCATCGCTGCAGTACGGATTGGTTTGGAGGGCGGCCAGAAAGCTGAGGATCAGAGCTTTAATAGGGAACCGCAAGATATGTTACGCATTGTGCCTGGGGTGACGGGGAAAAATATTAAGAATTTGGTGGTTGAGATGGGCAGTTTGAGGGAAGTTGCCAATGCCTCCGTGGATGAGTTGGAGCCGGCTGTGGGGAGGGAGGCGGGGAGGGCGATACATAGGTTCTTCAATAAGAGTGTGTTGGGTGATGAGTAGAAGGCCTTCGAAGAAAAGCACTTGAATCTTGTGCGGGATTAGAAACTAGGGAAATATACTATACGAAGTGGGTAGCATAGCTGTTGACGTCTTTGAGCAGCATGTACAGAGAATCAGAACGCAAATAGTCCGTTGTAGTAATCTTCACATCTCTCAGTCTGCATTAATGCCATGCCATACCATGTCACTCATGTATTGCTTCGGTCTTTAAGTCTTGCTGCTGTTGCAACTCCAGGACAATGTCGTGGGAGTCCTTCGATGCCCCAACTGAGACATGGTTAACTGCTCGCTTAATGTCTCTATTGTTTACATCATTAGAACTTCCTATTATTCCGAAAGGGCTGGGGACATTCCAGCGCTCTCACTGTCATGACATAGTTTTGTTTGGCCTGCATTTCAAACTATTACAGTTGTACATAAGTGCTCGGAAAATGCAACGGTCTTCGTAACTTCCGCATCTGTGGGTTGCTGGAAGATACAAGATTTATGTCTATTTAGTATTTGGTATGTACTCTACACCCTAACATCCACCACACCCCTCAACGTCTCACTCTCCACAACCCTCCTCACAAACTCCAATCCCTCCTCATCATCTCTCATAATAGCCTCATCCCTCATCTCCAACAACTCCACCTCCACTCTCCCCCTCTCCCTAGCATCTATCGCCGCAAAGCCTAATCGTAAGACCTGATTCACCGTCCTTACCTTCTCCTCTATTCCCAACCCTATTATCTTCCCTCCTCCTTCGACTTTAGACTCAGGCCCAGCTCCAACATTCCTCAAAGTCCAAACCAGCACCTCAACATCCAACCTCTCGAGCAAGCCGCTCCATACCAGAAGATGCACAGCCTGTACATTACACTCCTTAATCGCCTCTTTCAATCCCTCAAATGCCACTTCGCCACTCGTGTTTGTCAACCACGATACTCTGGCGCCGGATTTGAGGAGATAGAAGAGGTGTTGTAAGGAAGTGGGAGTGAAGGGGGGTGTGAGGAGGGAGTGGGGGATTTCGATATTGGGCGAGAGGGAGGAGGAGGAGGACCAGGAGATGAGGGGCCATGGGGAGGGACCGTCTGGCTGGGAGAGGAAGGAGAGGAAGAGGTCGTAGTCGAGTGTGTGGAACTGGGTGGGTGTTAAGCGGGGACTTGACGGTGAGGGTGAGGTTGGTTCTGATATAGGTGGTGGTAGTTCGGGCGGTGGAGTGTTTGTAGCTTGCGAGTTGAGGGGTTCCGCGGGTATTTGTAAAGCTAGTAAGGGAGCTTTGGGCTTGTTCTTGGATTTGAGGAAATCTGTGATGGCAGTATTAGGATGTGTGTCTGAAATCATGAAATTGCTTGTAATTTTGAATTGCAAAAGGGAAGTGTACTTACACGTCGGTACAAACGGTCTATCCACCGCATACCTCTGGATCCACGCCTCTTTCGCCCTCAACAGAACCTCCAAACTGGCCCACCGACACTTCAAAACCCTACTCTGCAAATCTCCGTCCTCCTCACCCCACTCCTCACTCATATCCCTATCCCTCCCATGACCATCAGCCTCACTGAAGTCTTTTCCTTCTCCCGCCTTGTCCCTCGCATATTCCCTCTCCCAACTTGGCCCAGAAACTCTCATCACAGTCCAATTGAACACCGTCGCACTACTCAATTTCCCCGCAATCACAGGACTGGCTTTCGGTAAGTCAAGATTGAGACAGAATTGGAAGACACGCTCGAGCAATTCGGTGGGAAGTTTTTCGAGAAGTGACATTTTGCGCCTCGATTTCAGGGTTTTGAGGGTTCGGATTTTGGGGGCTTTGACTGAGGGAGTCGTAGTATGTGGGATATTCGAATGGGCATTTTGTAGGGGTTTGAAAGGTCGGCCTGGTTTGCGATTCTGTTTGCTAAGTTAGTATAATTCTCCAGCGGTGGTGGGGGGGAACTTGGTGGCGAAGGAGAATTACCAGGGCTTTTCGGGTTTCTACTGCAGCTTTTGTATTAGATCGTTTTCTTTTGCCGGGGATCTTGATGGGTGTGAGATACATAGATCGATAGAGCGAAGGTGAGGGTTGTGATGCATTTTGCAAATAGGTCAGTATCTACTTTTCGAGAAATTTATTCTCAGCCTTGTGGTTGCCCCGCGCTAGACAGGGGTGGAGCCGAGGTGGAGCCTTTCAGCCTTCTCTCTTCTGAACTCTAAGTGTACAACCTTCCATCATGCAGGACATATGGCCCTTGATAGCTTTGTTCCCGCCATGCAAGATCCTGAGATTATGATGAAAGATGCGAGCCTTCTTACTATAAGTCAAAGCATCCCTATCAAATGCATACCTCCTCAAATTACACCATTCACCCTCCCAACTATCCCAGTTGAACTCCGACAGCACATCTACAAATATATATTTACCCATCACACCAACACCCCTCTAAGTCGCTTCCCTTACTCAGACTACAAAAACCCCGACTGTCGCTGCGGCGAAGGGCTTTCCCTCTCGAACCAACTATTCTATTCCGAAACCAGGCATCTCTTCTACAACCACGCTCGATTCTCCTTCAAGACACCCCTGTCTTGCAATCGCTTCCTAGACGGTATCGGGCCTCACATCAAAGATATAGGTGCTTTGTCCATCACTTTTGAGTACTGCGAAGTTTATCTTCTCCGGAGCATATTCAATAAGTTCCCATCGGAGTCTAAATTACATACTCTGCATCTCGATTATACCGGCCAATTAGTGAGGCCGGGTCCTGGTCCCATATACTTGCCGTCTGTGCAGGAAAAGGATGCGAATATTGCGTATGATGTGAGATTTAGACCGGAGTTACATCCCTTGTCGAGACTGAAATATGTAAGGAAGGTTACGGTTGTGGGAGATGTTGAGAGCGAGGAGGTGCAGGAGGCTGTTGTGAAACTGAGTTTGAAGATTGAGGATGCGGCAAGCAGAAACGGAGTATTGGCTAGCAAGATGGAGGTTTCTGAGCTCACGTATTTCGGCAAGCCTCAGATCTTGTTCAGCATCGAATATCCTTCGGTGAATGAGGGGTCAAGTTGAGGTGAAGAAGCTTGGCTTGCGGTCGTGTCAAGCAAATCTGATGCACCGGAATAGGTGTTGAACAGTATGGAGCTAAGTGTTGTTCAAAATTGGCTTGTGTCAATATCTGGGAACCGACAAGCGATTCACAGAAGAGCTGGGGACCTATTCAGCCTGTACCTTCTCCTGGAAATGTTGAGTCGATGCAGATATCAGCTCCAGTTGCTATCGCGATGCAGCTCTGGGATAAATCAACAATTCGCATGAACAGTGATGGAGAAGATTCCTGTATCTCGATCGATTTCACAATTCACTCCCAGAATGATACTGATTCAGGCTCTGCGCGTGGCCAGAATTCAGTAAGGCTCCTCGCTGCATTCAGAACCTACGAAATAACGGTCCAGCCAAACCAAAGAAAAGCTATCAAAGACTAGACGGCGAAGCAAGGAGAAGAGGTATCAGTCAAGACCCTCGGCGCCCTTGAAGGATTTGAAAGCTTCGGTGAGATTTATTCCGCTTCTCTGTGATACCGCCGCAGCTAAAGATACTTCAGCTGGACCTCTACAGCTCAGATACCTGAGCGGGCTTTTGAGAGTTCTGCGGAGAAGAGTGTTCTTTCTGTTTAGCTGTGTTGCAAGCTACAGATGAAAATGTCTTGCAGTTGCTGTCATGACTTGGAATGGTTGCTGCAGAATTCCAAAGACAAAAATATAAATGAGCGCTTCAAGTCTCCCACGTGGTGTGTAAAGGAGAACGAAGATGCACCAGTACCACCTGGAAAAAGATCGGACTTGGATGAGCGATACGCCGATACTATTGTTGCAGAAATCAGATTGTCGGAGATACCTGCGCCCCAAGGGCTTCAGATACATTTAAAAATCGAGATCCCTGGGCATAACAGATGATTGAGTTCATCTCCGGATCCATGCTTGAACGCGGAGATTTGCTTTGATTTCATTTAGGCCTGGCCTGGTCCAAGTTTTGACTTTTCTCTCCAAGATCAAGCTTCGGGATCTAAAATCTGCAAGGGTGGCCTTGATACAGCCTTTGGCTTTCCCTCAAAATCGATCATGGGTTTTGTGCAGGCCAATCACTCTGATGCGGCGTCTGGAGGCTGAGTCTATATTCAAATTCTAAGACGGTGCGAGTCTCCAGAGGCTCTTGGGCTCGTCTTGGTATTCATATCGGAAGATTTGCCTTGGTAGGGAAAGTACCTTCATTTCCCGTTCCAGGAAGTACGAGTGAGTGAGTATGTGTGTCACCAGTCCTGCTTCACCACCGACGTCATCGCCAATTTCTCGATCACTTTGCGACGAGATTTTCTTGGGAGAAGATCATGACTTGTACAAGTACCAAGTACGTCTGGTCCCACCGAGTCAAGTCCGACGATGAACAAAGCACTCAGCGAACCACGAGTCAGCTAGTCATCGATCGAGATTTCGAGTTTGCCGGCTTCCGTGGTCGAACGGCGGCCGTTGTCAAAATAGACAACTTTTAGCAAGAACTCGTGGTGCGGGATGTGGGTCTCTGACCTCACCAGCCACATCTCAAGTGTGGCGTAAGTAACATCCCAGCGATCATTGCCTCCCCGGATCTCAAATTTCTGCTTTCCTTGATTTTGACTTCTACTTTAATTATGAATGTACCAATGAGATCTTTCTCCGGCCACCCTCGTCAGACGCAGTTTCGGTGCGAAAGACAAAGGGGGAGTGGGGGACTGCAAAATGCGGTATGCAGTGGGCGGGCTGACAAGGGAAATTCTCATCGACGTCACAGTTTACGGCTCGTGATCCCTGCCGGACCGTTGAATTTTTGATGAGACAGAGCGAACAGGATCAGATCATTTGTTTGTGGTTGGCTGCCGAAGTTACCTATGACGCGCCTTCTCGAGACGACACGGTGATTGCCATGAGAAAGGCTGGCTGACTGGCTGGCTGGCCAGGCAAAGGTGAGCCAGCGTATATATTTCGAGGCTCCCTTCCTTTTCGTGCTTCACTCCATCCCTCTACACAAACAAACAAAGAACCAAACCCATCTCAACTTCACGATAACAAATCTTAAAGGTCTCCACCACCACTACTCCAAACACACAATCAACATCAAGTCGCACAGCGCAACATTTCAAAATGGGTGCCGTCGTATCATGCGTAAGTTGGAGCTCAGCCTCGCTACATCAGATCGAAGCAGTCGCTAACGTAAACAACAGATCAAGTCTCTCTTCCAGACGATCGGAGCCTGCATCATGGCAGTAGTTAACGGCATCGCCGGCATACTCAAGGCCATCATCAATGCCATTGCTTCCTTCTTCGGTATCATCGTCAGCTGTCTGACTTGTGGACGAGGGGGTGGTCGCCGTCGTAGAGGAACACATACTACGAGCCATGTCTGAGCCCTCCGATCCCACTCGGCATCAAACCAAACCAGCATGCTCTCCGACCACAGGCTACTCGATTAATGTGATCACACGCAACTCGATCTTAGATGGTTTAAGGGGAAGGATGGCAAGGCTGCCGGTAACGGAGGATGGGAGCTTGTACGATAGGACGGGATGGAAATGGATGGAGCGACGGCATGACACGGCACTTTTTATTTGTTTTCTTCCAATACCCGGCATGAGATTGCCATTCAGCGCTTGCTTGCTTGTACCCCATTGATAATAGAGCAATGATGACGATATGAGGCAATTCTACTTTCCAATGATATCTCTGGTTTTTGTGACATGCCTTTTGTGAAATTACTTTCGATGATGCCTTAGTATCCAGAAGTATAATGACGAAAATCAGCTATTCATAAACAAATTAAATTAGAGTTATAATCAATTGTTACAGAACCCCTTCTCTACAACTATTGCATGGCATTCCAACCATATCCTCAACTTCTTCATCGGTGATCTGTATTGCAATGTTTGAATGTTCACTAAAGCCCATGTCTTAGCCTGCAAATCCCCAAATTGATCTGAAAACACAAAGGGCAATACTTTACCTGTTGAATCGATACGCTCATTATGAAATTAAAAACCATACCCTTCGAAACGACTACTTTCCTTGTGGTAAGAACGAAATGTCAATGAAATATCTAGTCATCATGTGACCAGAATCTGCCAAGGATTGGACCTCGAAATTCCAAGCTTCAAAATATCTCGATCCCAGAATACCAACCGACCACAGCAGATGAAGGCGTGATCTTCATCCTACTCCATTCGACACACTATCGAGCGGCTATGCGGTCTCTGCACGCACCCGCCCCTTCATCGACCCTTCTCAAATTCCTCAGGTCGCAGTCAGAGAGCATTTGCTTCTTCAGCCCCAATCCTCGACCAGGCTTTTCTTTCGACCATGCTGCCCCTAGAGCTCGACCACCGCCGCTACAGACCTGTCGTAGCGTCAAATCTCCTTCAAATACTAGACGTTTGTCTACCTCGTCGCCCCGACGTGCAACTGTCGAAGCTTCGTTCCTGAATCTTGAATTTCTTTGGCCCAGATCTGGTACCGCGCTGAAAGCTCCGTCAACCGACTCGCACGATATAGCTCGGAACAGGAGCCTAGCATATGGAGGTTCGCTAATAGGACAGCGGAATGCCCATTCGGGCTCGACGAAGTGGCATCAGAAGCTCTGGGGAGTGACATCTTTGCGAGGGGGGCGACCTCTGAGACCAGACGACCTACCAGCCACATTGCATGGTTCAGAGGAGGATAGTGACAATTCAATGTTCAGTTTGGGACGGCATATATCTGCGAAAGCAGCAGCGCAGCCAAAGCTTCGCTGTACGGAGTTTGACGAGAATGGGAATGTAGTTTTGGCGAGTGGAGAGTTTAAGAAGAGCGAGTTGATTGCAAAAGTACTACTCCTCTGACTACCTCATTTCTATATGCTGAGAGCAATGCTAACTATGATTTGCGATAGTACGGACTTCTTCCCCGCGATCTCAGAAAAATAGACAGCAGTCTCCTCCCCCACATCCTCGTGCGTCCTTCCGCCATTCTTATCAACCTCCTCCACCTCCGCGTTCTCATCAAAGCCAATCGCGTCCTCGTCTTCGACGCCTACGGCACAACAGACTCCTATAATCAAAGCGCCTTCATCTACGACCTCGAAGACAAACTACGGCAAAAACAGCCCTCGCCCCTAGCAGGTGGCCTACCATACGAGTTTCGCGCTCTAGAAGCTGTTCTCATCTCAGCCATAACCAGCTTAGAGAAAGAGTTTGAGGGCGTTAGGAAACCGGTTGTGAGGGTCCTGAGACAGCTGGAAGAGGATATCGATAGAGATAAATTACGAGTTCTGCTTATTTACTCGAAGAAACTGGGAACCTTCGAGCAAAAGGCTAAGTTAGTGAGAGATGCCATCGATGAGGTGCTAGAAGCGGATGATGATCTCGCGGCTATGTACCTTACAGAGAAAAGTCACGATTTGGTCCGTGGAGAGGACGACCATACCGAGGTGGAGATGCTGCTTGAGTCATACCATAAGCTGTGTGATGAAATCGTGCAGGAGTCTGGGAATTTGGTGTCGAATATCAGGAACACGGAGGAGATGTAAGTTTCCTTTTCCATACTTTCATCCCCTCCTCGTTACATCACATCCAATCTCATTCCATGGAATTGAAGCACACCAAATCCAAGTTGAAATCAATTACTGACCCCATCCCAGCGTAAAAGCCATCCTTGACGCCAACCGCAACTCCCTCATGCTCCTGGATCTCAAATTCTCCATCGGCACGCTCGGCATCGGCTCCGGCGCCTTCATCGCTGCCCTCTACGGCATGAACCTCAAGAATTTCATCGAGGAGTCCGACATCGGTTTCTGGGGCGTCACGGGCTGGAGCGTTGTCTTCGCCGGCATTGTTTGCGCTTACGGTCTTACTAAGCTAAGGAAAGTGCAGAGGGTGAGTATGTGGGGTGAGGGTGGGCGGAGGGGACGCAGCTGGAGAGACGAGGATTTGGATAGGGCGCTGGTTAATAGGGAACTTGAGGCGGGGAGGAGGGAGAGGAGTGAGAGGGAGAGGATTAGGAGGTTGAAGGAGGGGAGGGTGGAGGATGGAGTTGTGCCTCTTATGGCGGCGGCGGCGGCGGGAAAGGCGAAGCATAAAGTTGTGTAAGCAGGGAATAGGAAGGTCACTGTTGTAGGTGCATTGATGGCGTTGGAAGCGCTGGGTTAGGTGGGATAGGATGTATATTTACCACTATTATATGGGTGGCGTATGGCTTTGAGACCACGTAGATCGGATAGACATCTACACACTTCTCTCTTGTAGTCCTTGTCTGGACCTTATACCTGCTTTCATGTTACGCAAAGTGACAACGTTATCCTCTTTCTTGGTTGAACATTGACTTTCGGCGGTCCCTGTTTTGTAGGAGATCGAACTCATTATGGAGTCCAATCAACGTATGTAGTATCTCAATTGCATCTCGTTTGGTCGTTTGGTAATTTGACCTCAAGTTTCTCCCAGAGCTGTGGTAATCATTCAGTTCTGACTTTTGAAGACGTTGCCCTGCTAGCTCTCTGTGTGTTTCGACGACTAGGTAGAATCTCATTCTGTCTAAACGCTCACTACGTCCTATGGGGAATCAACTATAGGGAAACATTTTTCAGTTCTGAAGGTAACGATAGTTCATACAGCGGCAAGGCTCACCATGTACATGCGAATTATCGGGGGACTCATGCTGAACTCAGGCGGATGGTAAGGAACAAAGCTAGTTAATAAACCGGGAAGTGAATGGCAGATCCGCTTTTGACTTCTTTTACATATCCTCCACTTCCCGAACATCTATGTATTGCTTCGACAGGCGATACTGATCTTTGCTTCATCGATGGTTACTTACGACTCGCCCAAGAATCTGAGTCCAGCTTTATGGGACATTCTACTGTAGAAATCTAGACCCAAATACACGTCCGTACCTGTGCTGTCGACGATACTAGATTCGTCGGAAGTCAAAGTACAGCCAATTTAATTATCTTGCAAACCAATGTGATTCGCAAAGTTGATCCATGCTTGCGCGCGATTCGCTTAAGGTGCTGAATTTCCAGTCGTGATCTTGTTTCTTAGTCGCAAGTCTAGAAGTTCGACAGCTACCACAAGCTTTGGAAGCAAATCTCCGAGATTTTCTAGACTTCGAAAAATGCTTTCTCGAGGCAGAATAAAAAAAATTCACTAGGTGACAGCACAGCAAGATTGCGCTGCTGGATGACCTTGAATCCCTACCCGTGGTCAGCGTAAACAATGCGCCTGCGAAGCGAGAAGCCACCTACTTCGGGAAGTGGGGATATTATGACTAGTGCTCCCGCTCTCCACCCTGCAGTAGTTTCTCAGGCTGTTTACAACCTCTTTGATCTCGCTTGCTCCATTGCGCGTCGGGTTTCTATCTCTCCAACATCAAACTCATAAAGCTTAGCCTCGCTTCGCTGCACGTTCGATCTTTTTCGCGGGTCGGGTGGTGGAGGATTACGAATTCGCATGCGTGCATCGGTATAGGAACGAGGGGAAGCTGCAGAACAACCTGGGGACCCCGCAGTCTTCTGGATGAAAGAAAATTAGGGGGCTTCTGGGGTTGGTACTATGATGAATTCAATTTCCGTCATGTGTATTGATTCGTCAAGCTCGTTTCCCTTTCCAACTTTTGGATAGTATAAGTACTCCCTTCATTTCGGTCTGTCGATTCTCAGGTCGAACTCAAAGTCATCTTGTCTCCAGAGAAATTTTCTGACCTTTAGCTTTTATCGATATCTTCAAGAGAAACATGCTTGTAAGCACAGTAGCAGCAGTCCTAATGCTTGCGGTGGCAGCATCCGCTATGCCTGCCATCACTGCCAAGTCGAACAACTGCAAGTCCCATGAGTCCCATGTACACACTTCGAATAACGGTAGCGCTACCACCAACACCTCTGATAGCAACTGCTCTAGCTCTCGCCAGTGCATGACAGATATGGTCTCCAAGATCCTGAATTCTATGGTTGCGCACACTCCAGATACCCTGCCACTAGCAAAGATCTATAGGGCAACCGAAAACTCTCACCCGGCAGCCCTCGGCATGATGACCTCGTGGCGGACTATAACCAAGGCTGGCACGCCCAGCATACTTGCCATCGACACGACCAATGGCACGGCGTACTTCGCCCTAGACATCAGCGAAGGCAGCGACAGTATTCAAAACATCCTACGGGGCCGAGTCAAGGTTGTTGGTCAAAATATCACCGAGCTTGAACTCTTCATCAACCGGTTCCGCGGCGACCACGGGTTCTCCTTCTCATCCCAAGAACTTCCAGCCAACTACAAGGACTTGATGAATCCCCCGACTAATCGAACCAAGCCCAGCCGAGCAGATTTGGAGGCTATCAGCGCCGCCCTCTTCGCTGAATCCAGCAACCCGGCCAGCAATACCTCGGTCGCTATCGCTGATGACTGCCAATTCACAGAACTAGGCTGGAAAGTCATCGATACCGGAAACTATGGAAACGCCTCCTCTGCAGCTCTCGGTTGTATCTGGCCTTCCGATCACCCCACCGACGCCAATGCAAGAACCAACCTGGTCATCGATGAGGAGCTCGGCTTCGTTATCACCAGCGGCATCGTCCCCGGCAAGGTCTTCCCCTACGCGAACATCACGGAGTCTGCCTTCATCCCGGATCACATGGTCGCGGCTCAGGAAGCTCAGCTGGCTTGGATGGCTGAGATGATCGAATTGGGTGAGGTTCCAATGCTGGAACCTACTGGTGCTACGGGCGACACTCTAGAACTGCTTCAGTTCTACGATGATGAGCTGCAAGCCATGCAGATAAATGTGTATCTGAGCGGTCCGGGGATGACATCGCCTTGGCTGTCGTAGATTCTGGAATGCTCACTGTATATGATGACGAGAGAGAGAAGGAAGCTGTTTTCGCCAGTTTCGAACTCCCGAACCATTTCCAGTGTACGTGGGTATTGTGGTGGTCAATGGAATTCTGACAGTAGCTAGAGCAGGGACGATCGAAATGCGAACTGGAAGTCTTTAATCTGACATTGGTCAGCAGGGTTGGGGAGGTAGAATTGGAATGGTGGGACATGAAAATAGTAGTCTTCTGTGCCCTCAAATACATCACCGTATGCTCCCTTTCCATGTTGAGCCGCGGGATTCATTCTGTGAAGTGAGATGGTCAGCTTCTGGTCCGGGGTTCACCATCTGATTCTCAACCACCAGAGTGAGGCAAAATTGTAACACTGCTCTTATGATCAAGTCGTGTCTGCCGAAGAGAATAGAATTATGTTCTAATTCTTGAATGTTAATTGCGGACCTTCTCATTTCCACAGTGGCTTTTCTTCCAACTGTTCATTGCCACCAAGCCCCTGACTTGGCTCATACCCACATGAATCCTAATTGCAAGATGCACTACCAACATCGGTTTCTCCATCTCTCATAAAATATTTCTCGTTCAGTCATAGCCATCGCGAACTTCGTTGCTGTAATTCCAACACTACGACAAGGCCCGACGGCATATAAAACCATCCGCTTCCATACCCCCCTTTTCGAGCTCATTTAGTAAATCTGCTGGTCATCGTATGCTCTGACACTCTCCAAATAATTGATAACCTGACTGTAATCCTTGCAAACTGCCTGTTGTTAGCCACTTTGAACCCAAAGGAATAAAATCAGCCCAGCTCACCATGTTTCGAATCCCAACCATCCGACCCTCCATTGTGGTCCGGGAATGTCGTTTCCAATCCTTCCAAAGCCATATCGGCTGAGCACATAATCGCTTGCCGCATATAATCAAAACAATGGATCATATGCCAGTGGTGATCTTCCGGCAATGTTGTATTTGATGTCAGGCCAGAGTAAGTCTCGACAATGGCAAACAAGCAATGCAGCTGATGTGTCATGGAAGTCGTAAAGACTGTCTTGTTTGGCCAGATGATCGGGGTTGGAAGATCGTGGTATCTATGTGTATCGTTGACCCATTGGAAACCAATCCCGTCTGTCCCTCTGTCAGTCCTTGTCACCTAGGGGAGGAATTTAAATTTCTTACGAGGCATCAATTCATTCCACGCCACCAAGACCTCTTCTCGAAAGAACTCTGACGTGTTGTAAGGAGCGAACGTCTGGTTGATGTGGAATGTCGTGACTTGGGTCCCAACTGTGTTTGTGTTAGATCTTTCTAAAAATTTCGATTCAGCTCAGCAAAGGCATACAATGAGGTCCAACACCCGTCAAATCCCCCCCTACTTCATGTTCACTAGTCTTTGGAAAAGCATTCTGGGATTGATTTCGTAGGAGGAGTGCAATGATGACAAGCAGTAACCCGATGTCCAGAAACCAGCGTGCCTCCCTCAGAATGGATAGACATGAGGTTCTCTTTGTTCTCCTGGCATATCGCTGTCTGAACTCCTCCGCAGTCAAGAGCTTTTCGTCTCCCATCAAAGACTCGTCCACCTCCGTAATGGAAGAATCATCTTGCTCGTCCATCTGCACATTCTCGTATTTTGGCTGACTCGTCATGGTGATTATGGTAAACAAACAACGCCAGCGTGTTGAATTTGAAAGATGGTAGAGATCGGAGAATGGACAAAAATCAATCAGACACAGAAAAATCACTATAGAAAGACTGGATGATTGAAAGTAGCAAGACCTCTAACAACATTTCTGGCGTGGCGATAGGAGAGACAAGTGATGTTTGATGTCATGAGCCTCTTGACAAGGTCATCCACGTTCTTTGCATATAATGCCTTGGCGACGTCTTCGCAGACCATCAGATTTTGGAGATCTTCAAACAATTATGTTTCGGGTCTATCCTGCAACAGCCTGTGGGATGGTCCCATTCTCCCCATGAAACGGCCCAAACGGGAAGCGAAGGAGGTTAGCACCAAACCGTTTCACCATCTCACCTCGCCTCGACATTCCTCTAGCACGGACTATGATACGGATCATCCAAGTCAGAGACACTCTCCACTTGATCTTCGTCTCGTTTTCAAATGCGACTCTTACCACGAGACATTTTTGGACCCAAAGTGACCTGACTGTGGTGCTGGTCAGACTTTTGCTGACAAGCTCTGTCAACTTCCGAACAAAAATTCTTTGACGTGCTACGAGCTCTCTTCAACCAATTTGAAGAGATTGAGTTGCACATACACCACCTCCTCACATGGATTCTTCCAGTATCGCGGCATAGTTCGAGGTAGCCTTGACCCCGGAGGCTCGTTGAGTGTGTGTCGCCGAGCCATGAGGAGCAATCTTTCGTCGGTCTTCAACCATGTTATCACCACCCTCCTCGCTCTGCAAATCTTTCTGATTGCTTCTCATGCTTATATGCCACTCTCTGATGACTTCTTGCGAAACATATCCTCTGGCGGTTCAGACTTTGAACCTGGAAATGGTGCCATCCTTTCTCCGATCTTGATACCCCGCGTCCCAGGCACCGCTGGTCACGCATCGGTTCAGCACCACTTCGTCAATTTCTTCAGCACTCAGCTCCCAAAATGGAAACTTCAGTGGTACAACTCGTCAGCGACGACTGACAAGGGCGCAAATGTTCCGATCTCGAATCTTGTTTTCAGCAGGGAGCCACCCTGGACGAAGGTCGGCCAAGCGAATTGGTTGACGTTAGCTGTTCATTATGATAGCAAAAGCGTGCCAGAAGGGCACATTGGCGCGACGAGTGCCCTTCCATGTGGTATTTTGATGCATGTTGCTCGAAGTATTGATGGGTACATGACTCAAATGCACGACGAAATGGATGCTCTTGGGGAAGGGGGAACCGTCGCGATGGACATGGGAATCCAATTGATGTTTCTTGACGGTACTGAGGCTCTTGATGGGGGTGAAGCTGCTCTTTATGGATCAAGGCATGCCTTCTATTCTTTAATGATGAACTAGTACTGACCTGCGTTACAGATACTTGAGTAATAATTTGGAGAAGAACGTAAATCCCGTTGGTTCAGGTTACCCAAACTCACTGAGCCAAATTCGTATCTTTACTTTGCTAGACGGCTTGGGAGCAGCTAGCCCGATGATTCCCTCATACTGCCTCGTGACGAGTTGGGTTTATGAGAGACTTGCCAATCTGGAAGGACGAATGCGGAAAATTGGCCTCCTGGAGACGACCAAATCGACTGGGTTTCTGTCCGAAGGAAACGCGACAAACGTGCAGGCTGGGGTGGTTGCTGATTCTGTTCCATTCATGGAGCGCGGAACCCCATTTCTCAATCTTCAGCCTTCGCCTCTTCCTAGCAGCCAAAATGTTTTGGAAGATGCCTCCATTCTTGATGCGCCGACAGTCAGAGATTGGGTTAAGATTGTCACAGGCTTCACCTTGGAATGGCTAGACATGATGGAGGTGTGGCCAGAGTAGGAATGACTTCTCGAATAGGAGATACGAGCCTGCGTGGTTATGTGTCAAGCATAGCTGAGAGATCAGTACATATGCCACCGCGGGTATTCCTCGAGTCACGGGAGGCAAAGAGAGACGCTTAGGTCTGTCCCCGTCAAAGAGTCCTAAAATGAAGAAATGCGATCAGGATTGGACTTTTTCACGATTTCAAGGAAATTTCGAAAGCCCATAATGATATCTGGTCGAAGGATACGGTTCAATGAATGTGGCCCTGCTTTGAAATAGGGACCAGGAATCGGAAACGTCCCTACAAATAGCTAAAAGGCAAGGAAAAGGGGAATTAGGATGCTAGGGAGCGTCAGACAATTCAATGGAAGTTTCATAGATATGGCCTGGTATGCAAGAAATTTACGTGTGCATGGCTCACCATGCTTCTTTCCAATACACAAGAATTTGTAAGTAATCCAGTGCCCGCAGACGACTGGTGTTTTTCCCGAATGCTCTCCTAAACCTACTACTGATAGATGTAACAAAATGGCCCAGCAAGAGTGCTGACCAAATCTTTGCTTGGAAGACCCGCGTGCCCCTTCGGCGCCGTGACAGACAGGTTCTGGATGTCAGTGATCTTTCCCGGTGGGCTGTTCGGCTGCATCATGATAGTTCCACCTTTATACTGCTGGACGCGATTCGCCGGATCCTGGTTCTGCCAGATCCACCAATGTCTATCGACCTGCCCATGATGCAACCAGAAAACAGGTTCAGCGGGACTAACGTAGAAATCTCCGCCCGGATCACCCCAGATACTGTAGTGACCACCCGTGTGAAGCGAGAAAGCTTTAGCGGTGTCGCTCTGGAGGGTCTTTTCGAAGGCTTCGATGTCTTTGGATGAGGTGATGTGGTTCGCGATATCTTGAGGACGGAGGTACTGAGATGTGAAGTAGTTGTTGACGTCTCGGCGGAGACAGCGAGGGTTGTATCCGTAGCCGTCTGAGCGAGGGTTTCTTGGGACCTTCAGAGCAGCATCTACGGAGGGTGCGATCGGTCCAAGGTTCACTGTCATGCTGGAACCTTTGTTAGTATGAGCCAGGAAAACATGATCGAGCATCGGCTTACTTTGCGAAAGGTCCTGTCTTGACACATCCTCCTCCTTTGCCTGGGGGCACCGTGATACCTGCCATCCCAAGAGCATACCCCTTGTGAGTGACCGACTCCCCATTACCACCCATGCTGTGAGCATCTCCATTGAAGATTGGGGAAACCGTTGGATCTGGGTATTTGCCCCAGTTCCAGTACTTCGTCCTGTCAGAGATCATTCGAGGTTCCGAATTCACTTTCACTCACAGGTTGATATCCCTTGTATCCACACTCATCACGTAAGGCGACCTCGTAAGCCCAGATGTAATACCGATGCCAGTGGAGAAAGTTTGCCTTGGAGATGTCAGTATCAATATGTGTGTCCCCTAATGTCAAGTCTCACCGTATCGTGAACTCCCATGGTCATATTGATATGCACAACGACAAAGTCATCATATCGAGTCTTGGCGCCTGGGTATTGAGTCGCACTCAACTTGGAGGGGCCAGCAAGCAGACATTTCACAGCCTTAACGTAGTCGTCCTTCTCATCGTTTGTCAAGTCGCCACTAAGCATTAAAGTCAGTATAAACTTCTATATTCGATCCGAGATCCTTACTATTCCTTTCTCACAGCAAGTGTCTCTTTCGTGCAGGTCGTTTTCGCACTTCCGTCCGAAAGGGTACCGCTCAACACTTTGTAGACGTTGTCAAGTGCTTTGGCAGCCAAATCATCGTCGGGCCCCCTCTTCGATAATGGGTTCGCAAGAGATAGTGCCGACAAGAACAAAAGAAGGAGTCCCGTGAGACGGAAAGTGGTGATGGCCATTTTTCACCTTGATTTTGCTCCAAAAGCTTCACACATAAAAAGACAGGATGCAGGTACAGACCAAGCAGACTATATGCCTCCAAGACCTCCCCGAATCACGTTTATGAGATGAGATCTCATCCCAGAGAAACGTGCTGGCCAAAGCAATATAGTTCAAGTTTATATTGCTGGTCACATTGGCCTCAATGGTAAATGTGGATGCTGAATGCTGGCGAGCAATATGTAAGATTAATTTGAAATACACCCCTAGTCCTTCAAATACTTCTTTGCCTATGGGCTGGCTTCCCTCTTTCGACACTGCAAATAACTGGTACGGTGTCGAATCATCCTTGTTGTTGTTCTCTTTTTGCCAAAGGGTCGGTTGTCGGTGGCCAATAAGCTGTCGCTGATCTCGCCTGTCCAGTTGTTTGAAGTTTGCGGGGAAATAGGCATACGGCGCGGTATTGGAAGGGGGTCTTTTGTAAGAAACAATGCAATATCCTCCAGGAAGGTTGCTTCTATGCATTTCTCCCTGTCGGCCAAGTGTCATGTGAACTGCCTCATTTGCGACGATCTGTGAATTGCCAATAACGGCACTTCGAGGGTACCACTTCGCTAGTAAGAAATAAACAAGACTCATAAGTGCTCTTTATCCGCTGGATGCCAGTAGCTACCAATTACTGAAAGTTGGTTGGACACGGCGACAAAAGTCGGCAGTGGATAACCATGTTCCCAAGCTTTAAATTGGCTCCATCCGAGTCACTCGACTCCGCTTTCAAATTGAGAAGCAATCTTTGCGGATGATAAAGGCGGACATCTTATAGCTTCAGCCAGGACGAGACTTTTTACCTGTAAGCACTTGTACTGATGAGATCGGGTTATCGGAATCCTTTCTTGGTGAAAGACTTTTTTTTGGATGTCTGCGGTTATGGAAGCGAATGTGACACCACGTAGGCTGGGGAGCTTGAGCCGCAGCGAACCATATTAGGCATTGCGTTCAAGCAATTTATCGGGGAGGACAAGTTGCATAACTCCTGGTCGATGGAGTTTCCGATGCCTGAACAAAAAGGTAACAAGATTACCTCCAGCTGAGAAGACACGCCAGCAGCATGGCGCGTTATAAAGAGTCAGCGGGATCGACATTCCAAGATTGCTAAGTCGAGCTAGAAATGGAAGGCAATACTAAAACAGCAACAGTTGCACAGGAGACATCACATTGTCAGGCAACTAGTTTGCATGAGAGATGATGAATCTGACTTCATTTTCAGCCCGACACACCCATCCCCGCCATGTTCCTTAGTCCCTAGCTTGAAATGCTGCAAGAACTGATGTTGGCGGTGCGAGCTGGAAAGCTAAGATATCAAGGACGAAGATAGAACGGGATCAGCACTGGACAAGGCAGCAGAGAAACATTGGTTCTTTGATCACCGACAACCATCGAGGATTCGCCGAAAATTCTTGATTGCTCGCTAAAAACAATTACTCATAACAGCTGTTGTAGGGACATCTATATAGAAGAATCAAATATGCCATCTCATAAACGCCAAAAACCGCATACCACATTTGGATTCAAGCTCTCGTGCAGCAAGAAGTGAAATGTCTTCATGAATAAATTGATCTGAATGACACCAGTTGCTTGTCCACAAAGGATTTGCACTTGAGCAAGTTGTTGTACATTTTCATCGGAATTCGTCAACTTTGACCACAGCTCAAATTCTTGAGTCGACAGGTAACAAGCCTTTCGCAAGACGTTGAATCTGTCCCGCGTAGTACTTGGACTGCAGGCCGCCGCCCAAAGCCTTGATAGGAATCCATTTGATCCAGCTCGGCGTTGGTATGGGAGCGAGGACAACTCGAGCATCCTCGTCCGAGACTTTTTCATTCAGGATGATCTCCTTCGGCAACTTGGGAAGTACTGCCGCAGGTCGGGCGATTCCGATGAGATCGCACCCACCACTCTTCAGTGCAGCTTCCATGCCGACGCGCGTACGGAAACCTCCAGTCACCATGAGGATGACTTTTGGAAAGCGAGCTCGAACATCCTGGGCAAACTGTAGAAAGAAAGCTTCTCGTAGGAGGGTGCTTTGCTTAGTCTTGGGGTCGCTGGTGGCACGCTTTTCGACATCGGGAGCATCCTCGGTCATCATGCGGGGGTTCTCGTAAGTGCCTCCTGATATCTCCATGAAGTCTACTCCGACCTCGTTGATCAACCTGATTTGCTCCATGACTTCTTCCGGTGATTCTGATGAAGCAGCGTCCACGCTATTGAGTTTTATTCCGATACAGAATTCCGGACTTGTTGCCTTGCGAACCTCCCGGATGATGCGAAGCACAACTTCAACACGCTTGGCTGCTGATCCTCCAAATTCGTCTGTTCGGAAATTTGTTGTTGAGGACATGAACTGGGCGAGAAGATACCCATGGCTTGCATGCAGTTCCACGCCCTTGAACCCTGCCTCGTAACATTGTTTCGAGCCCTCCACAAACTGTGCAATGATTCCTTCGGGACCCGTGATCTCATCGATTGTCATCTCTCTTGGTGTTCCAAAGAGCAAGGATACAGCTGTTCTGGCAATTATCGACTCTCCAAGGTTCAGCTTTACTGGGGATGGCGCAATGTTCTTCTGGAAAAATCCACTAGACCCAGCTCCATAGGGTGATTGACGTCCTGGATGGCAGAGTTGAATCACAGTAGGAGTTCCTGATCGTTGACACACAGCAGCCCAATTCTTCCACTGCGCTTTTTGCTCCGGACTCTGGCCATGTAGAGAGGTCTCTACGTCGGCTGGTGACCCGTGGAATATTTTTGAGACCTGGACGTTGCCTGGACTATGTTAGGTACAAGTTCAAGATACATGGTTGATCGATTGTCAAGTCCTACCTGTTATGAGCATTCCCCAGCCCCCATCGGCCCATTCACCATAGGCTGAAGAGAAGCCTTTGCTAGGATTATGATCAGAGGACATAGCCTCTGCCATTGCAGCCTTTGCAAGCCTGTTAAATATCACAATTAGTTTCCTGAAGATTTTGTTTATCGAAGCCGTGTCTCAAGATATCACCGCGAGATATCGAGTACGTCATGAGATCGTTGGAGAAGCAAACTGACCTGTTCGGGAGCTCGAGGCCGCATGGTAACTGGATCTTTTCTGAAAGTTGCATCATGCGAAGATTAAAAGGGCCTCTGGGAAGTATATGACGAGATGAAAAAGCGAATCGTTGGGCAGATGATTAGAATGAACGGAGAAGACACTTTCTTGTAGAAGACAGGACGAAGAAATACTTAATATTCGGGCTACTTCGCAGAGATCGATCAGAAGAGGCAAATGGCGGAGGAATACTTGACTCCGTAAGAAGCCGGCAATGATTAACAAGGCTTGTTTTTGAAGCTTGCCACGATTGACTCCAAGTAGTCTCAGATTTCACTCGGGTATGGATGCCATACTATGAAAGTTTCTCGCATCAAACTCTGCCATGATTGGGTGGCAAGCACGGTATCACGGCGAATTGGATGCCGAGGCGGCATGATGCATGTCCGACCCCTGCCAAGACGGTGCTTCTCCTCAACCGAACCGAGGCAAATGGACATAAATAAAAGACTGTTTAGTCGAATAAACAATTTGTCCGATGTTTGTTAGAAAGATGGAGAGATTGGTAAGGAAAGATGAAGTTTTCGGTCCATCGAGATGCCTGTTTGTTGCGGATGTCAGAACCTTAAATCATAGCCTCTCGGTAACTGATGCCAAGCTTCTTGTTAAAAAAAAGGGTGTGAGGGGGTTGGGGGGGGGGGAATGCAAAAGGTTCTTCTGTTGTGCTTTCTTTCTTTCTCCTCTTCAACTTAAACGGGATCTTAAGAAAATTATCACACCGAATCAGCGCCATATCCGACTCTAGCCGCACCTCAGGTTATGCTCTATTGCGATGCCTCATTACCGAGGTCATGGCTCCCGTTTGTCATGAAGCTTGATTTGTACCAAATAAATTCTTCTTTCAGGTATTTACATAGTGCACTCACAACAGTAAGCATTATTGTCCACACTCGTTGACCGAATGGCCAAATTGTCAAGTTGCAAGAGAAATTTTCTCCGATAATGTATTTGGACATCATGCCAAGCTAAGAGGATTCTGTGTCGCAAGCCCGACGGAACGAAGAGTTGTGATTGCTCGTTCTGCTTTGATCATCTCTATATGCTATTTTTGCATAGCTTGCCCTAGCAGGTTCAAGTGTTGATTTAGATGCATAGTTAGCATTTCTAGATCCTGACTGTATCGCTTACGTCGGATATACTTACTTCCCGACTTTGAGTCTCATCTCTTGGAGCCTGCACATAAACACGCAGAAGCCATCTTGAATTTTTATGTACAACACCAAATGTTTGCGGAAGGGGTTTCCTAGGCTCTTTTTGAGCGAGCCAATGAGTGCAAAGTCTTCGCGAATGGAGGTTAGTGCAAGACAGTCATTATGTTGGAGTTTGCTCCGGACTTTACAGATTATTTCCGTCATGCAAGCAATGTCCATTCAGAATCTGATTTTCACACTGCGATGCCCAGAACACCCCACCATCGTCGTTGAATGATGCGTCGTGCCTCATCGGGACATACTCGCGAGGTCCAGGAACCAATGAGAGGGACCGAGGACGTTTTGATCGTTTGTCATTTTTGGTTCACAGTACCTTCTGTTGCACAGCTACGTGATCTTGATGGCATAACGTTTTCGAGGATTCCAACGCTCGTAGATAATTTCTTTAAACCCGGTCTTTCATCTGTCATCAAGACTCGGAGCGGAAGGTATGAATTACTTGACATGCCCTGGGAAGATAAAATGGAGAGACCAGTACCTGTCTCAAAAAGCCATTAGGAGCCATAACAGCCTTCTATCTACATTAATCAACTTTATACAAAGGTAAGTCCTCATTGAGCCTTCTCTAGAACTTGCCTGCACCCGAGCCATGACTGACAGAAGTAGACAAATATCAACATGAGGCTCTTCGTCACTGGCGCAACTGGTTACGTTGGCGGCGCCGTCACAGAGCAAGCCATTGCACAAGGGCATACCGTCCACGGTCTCTCGCGTAACGGAGCCGGTGATACAAAGTTGAAAGCCTTGGGAGCAACTCCTGTTCGCGGCGACTTAAAGTCCCTGGACATCCTTCGCCAGCAAGCTGCTGAAGCGGATGCTGTATGCCACCTAGCATACATCCACGACTTCACCGCAAATTACGAAGACATCCTCGCCATCGATGCCGCTGCTGTGGATGCTCTTGCTGAACCTCTTCGCGGCACCAACAAACCACTTGTGATCACTTCCGGCACCTTGGTCACTGAGCCTGATCCCAAAGGTGGAGAAACGGATGAGACTTCACCCCCGTTGAAAAATCCTATCGTGGATCGGCTTCGCTCGGAGAAGCACGCCTTGGGTAAGGCTATAGAAGGAGTTAGAGTTAGTGCTATACGTCTCACGCCGTATGTTCATGGCAGAGGTGCAAGCGGCTTCATCCCAATGCTCCTTGACCACGCTGCCAAGAGCGGAGAGTCAATCTACATTGACGACGGCGCTACACACACGAGCGGGGTCAATGTCGACGATGCCGCAGCTATGTATCTGCTTGCAGTGGAGAAATCCAAGCCAGGCGACGTTTGGAATTGTTGCGAGGACAAGTCGGTTTCTATCAAGGATTTGGCGGGAGCTGTTGGTGAAGTGATGAAAGTCCACTTGAAATCGATCACGGTGGAGGAAGCGACTAAAAGAGGTGGTCATCTTCTGGCTTTGATCTTGACTCTCGCTAATCGACCGTCGAATAAGAAAGCAAAGAGAGAGTTGGGCTGGGAGCCGAAGCGACTGGACATCTTGCAGGATGTGAGAGCGGGTTCGTATACTGGGCTAGCGAAGAAGTTGCTGGAGGGTCAGGGTGGAGTCAAGCACTATAGTGCTGAGTAAGGATAGGGATGTTCTGTTCTCCAAGGTAATGGAAAACCTAAACGTTTTGTGAGACTGCCAGAAGGAATTCTTTACTCTGTCTTAGTGCACGCATCTACAATTCCCCCTCATCCGTCGTCATCGTCACATAATTCAAGTTCCTGTCTTCATTCATTCCGTTCTGTACCTTATCTCGGTTTGCATTCCTCTCCCACATGATATACCTCTGTACCAAAGAACAGAAATGTTGAGAGCGACCAAGGAGAGGAGGATGTGGTTGCCTCGCGTGAGGCGGGGTCCGTCGTTTTCTTGGTAGATGTTTGCGATAATGCCAGAAGTCTTCCAACGAAAGCGATAAGCAGCGTGAGAAGATTGTCCATTCAGACTGCTGACCGACGGCAGCGAGTTCTCCCTCAGAGGCTGAGCCAAGTAATAATACATGTGGATCATATCCAAGCGCCCAAACTCCGCCCGAAGATCTACTGTTTATGCTATACAAATAGAACACGCAAATGACCACTAAATTAAAACAGCCTATGCGATGAGTCCTCATTCAAGTTCATCGTGACTTCCGCAAAGTTTCGGTATCGGGACTCAGAGCAATCTTGGCAAGAGCTCGATATTATGTTTCGAGGGCGTTGGGCTTCTTTGGCGACATCACCGCGGTTTTAGAGTTGCGTTCTGGTTGCCAGGGCGGCGTACGCCCATCTTGTGCCATATTCGAGAAGTAGCGGTAACTCAGTGGCAAGGTTGGCCTTCATCCGCCATATGCTGACATTTTTCGTCAGCGGGGAAAGAGAAGAATGTTTTCCGGGTAACTCCTCACTAGTGTCGATCCCGCCGCCCTCGTCGTCTTCATCTGAGGCCTTGTAACGTCCCAACAGATCAACATTGCTGCTCGACATTGATATTATAATGTTGATTAAAGAAGGTGACAGTACTTCAGGCTAAGTTTGATTTGAAAGTATGGATCCAACCTCTTCCCAGAATGACTTTGGAAGAGAATTGCTTGATACGTTGAACGATCTCAAACAGATTATTGACAAGATTGTGGGATTTCTGCTGTGTATCAAGCGTTTCGGTGTTGAGGAGAATGTCCAAAGTTATAAAGAATCGGCATCTCACTTTAAAGAAGGTTTTCTTGCCACTGTGATTATTCATTTCGGGGGCTTGTGGTTAGCAGTTGTTTCTTTTTCAAGTAATGAGGCTGTTAAGGACTTCCATATTGAGCTCTTCAAACCTGTAAGTTGCCATAAAGGGCGTGGTATCCAAGACTATATTTCGCCCAGTAGCTATGAAGTTGAGGTGGCAAAATCAAAAGTCGCGAAGTGATCCCAGGACATTGGGCGGAGTAAGACCAAATCGCCCGATTGCGAGACTTCAGAAAGGCTGCCACGAGTTTGAAAGCCGAGATCTCACGAACGCCCTCTTGATCATGGAATGATTTTACTGGCCGTTGCCTGGAATGAAGGCTGTGTCGCGGTCTGTGGTAAGTTCTGGTGGCAGTGCGGCGGGCGTCAGCGCAAGGCTTCATGAATGACGGGCGTAGATCTCCCCTGAGGCTGTCGGGAGACGGTCATATTGATTGGCGTCAAAACGAACAGAGCAGAAATATTACACTCATAGATGAATTTGAATCACGAATAAGAGGACGGTGAGTTACTGGGAAAACCTCTTCGACGTCATGAGCGCCTCGACGCACCTAGCCATCGTCGTGCCGTTCGTCTCATCTCCTGATGTTGGCTTCGCTTATTCAGGGGCGAAAATGCAAGGTCCAGCCTGCCAAATTGCACGTCAGTAAATTCCGTGAGATTGAGTTTCAGTCCCCACAAAGTATGAGCAATCAAGCATTCTCAGGGAACTTAGGTTTTGGGAGGCTCAAACTTTTTTTTTGAACGGCTATCTAGACTTCAAAAACTTTGTACCGTCTGACTTCGGGAGCTCTCGATCTACTCCCCCACACCCTTGATGCCACGAAACTCCCCTGGATGTTGCCCTGGAATCCTGGTTGCGTTTCCCGCCACTTTCACAAGTCGGACTGCTCTTATTCCAAAACATGCATTTCTTGGATCCTCATTGATGCGTATGAAGGGCTCCGCTCTGGAATCTGTGCACACATCGGAGCGCATACCCAACAAGGCCTAGTCGACCTCTTTGTCGGGTCCTTGCGAGGCGGCGGCAGCAAGAGATAGATGGCGCCCAGGCTCGTTTAAGCAGCCCCCCTCGGTACGAACATCCGAATGGGAAACAAGTTCAGTGTTCGAAACAGGAGACAGCAAAAGGTAATTTTAGAGGTGACCTTGGCGATCATGAGCATGCTTAAGCGACTCCAGAATATATTAAATGTAAAGTGTTTTCTGTTTCACCGATCCCGAAGGAACCTGCGCGCGGCCTAGAATCCGTAGATTCGGTGTGCTGACACTTTCAACTGGTGGTGTTCCTGCGGCGCACCGGCGGATGGAGAATTGGAAAATGTCTAGAGTTCGATATCCATTTTGGCTTGGCACCTCTATGTGGAATGAGTGCCTCCTTTGCTGCGAGTATTGAGAAGTACATATGGTCTGCGGTTCCCAATCCTGAGAAGTTTCCTTTACTCCTCATCGCGCCAGTCGCTCATTACTTGCACATTCTTGCACATTTACATTCATTTGAATTGTCCTTCTTTTGCTGCTTATTCACTCGTTCATCCGTTTTTGATTTTATCCCTCAACAATCAAGTCATCCTGATCATCGTTCGCACTCATCAAAATGAAGTATTCTCAGATCATCGCCGGTGCAGCTGTTGCCTCTGTGGCACAAGCGCATACAACCATCTGGAACATGTTCGTTAACGATGTTGACCAAGGCGTTGGAAACACCGCAGGAGGATACATCCGTTTCCCACCAAACAATAACCCTGTCAAGGACATTACCTCGAAGGATATGACTTGTAACGTTGCGAATACCAAAGCTGCCAAGACAATTGCTGTTGCTGCTGGTGACAAGGTAGACACGCCAAAGCACCAAATATATCTGACTAGCACTAACCTTTACTCAGCTCACCCTCGAATGGCACCACGACAGTAATTCTGCCTCGGACGATATCATTGACAAGTCCCACGTTGGTCCTGTCATGGTCTACATCGCACCGACTTCGTCCAACGGTGCTGGCGATGTCTGGGTCAAGTTGGCCGAAGACGGATACGACGGATCATCATGGGCTGTCCAGAAACTCATTGCCAACAAGGGCAAGCACGATGTCACTCTTCCATCTACCCTCGCCGACGGTGACTACCTCGTCCGCGGTGAGATCATTGCCCTTCATGAAGCCGACAAAGCATTCAATGTCGACCCTGTTCGTGGTGCCCAGTTCTATATGGAGTGTATCCAGATTACCGTCTCTGGAGGGGGAGCAACCGTATGTACTTGTTCTCCTTATGACTTTCATAACTAACAGTCACAGGTTCTCCCAGCCGGTGTCTCGATCCCAGGTGCTTACTCGTACTCTGACCCAGGTGTTGTATTCAACGTTTATGGCGCGTACAGCTCCTACACCATTCCCGGCCCAGCTGTTTGGGACGGTGCCAGCTCCGGAACTGCTCCAGCTCCCTCTTCTGCCGCTCCAGTCGCCTCTAGCACAGCTTCTGCCATCCCAACAACATCCGCTCCTGCAGTTTCAAGCAGCAAAGCACCAGTCGCCACTAGTGTTGCCAGCGACTTGGAGCCAGTGACTGAGCTTCCATCGTCAACCGCGCCAGCCGCAACACCAATTGCCACTTCGAGTAAGAGCGCGTGCAAAGCAAAGACCTCCACTCCAGCCCAAGCTGCCACCTCAACTAAGAGCGCATGCAAGGCAAAGACCTCCACTGTTGCCCCGGTCTCGACGAAGTCAGCATGCTCAGCCAAGAGCATCCAATCTGCTGTCCCGACTACTTTAGCTACTGTTGCCAAGCCAGTTGCATCGGGAGTCTCATCTGGCGCTGCCGTTGCAAAATATGGACAATGGTAAGACAACCCAATGAATTTCATCCTCAGACCTTGTCTAACATCATTCAGTGGCGGAAACGGATTTACCGGCTCAACCACTTGCGCCGAGGGAAGCACATGTACCGTGCAAAACCCATACTACTCTCAATGTATCTAAGCAGATCATCACGAACTCCTTTACGAATAACTCGGAATAAGCGACAAAGTTAAAAGGATGAACGACAAAACACAAAGACAACCAGCAGAAGCAAAACTATCGGACACTTCGTTTCACTGTATATTTCCTTCCCTGCTGTGCAGGATATGCTTGCCGGAGACACTTTGATCGATGGCAGCCTTTGGGTAGAGGTGGAGGCAGCTTTGCCTAGATTCCTGTATATATATGCAAGCACAATTGTGCCGAATCATGAGACTATCATGTCTGTTTGTTCGTCTTCAGTCTTTCAAGTTCGCCCGTGTTACCCAACGACGAATGCCCAAATTGTATAAGCTGACATTGGTGGAGTACCGTGGTTCATTTCTTTCATTGACAATTCTAGCCTTGCCCTGCATGCCATGATCGTGCGGACACTGCCCACATGAGCAAACCTGATTGAAATACTTCTTAATGAATGCGAGTCAAGAAGAAATTTCGAGGAAACATCGCCGCATCGCTATAGACAAGACTGGGCACTGAACACAAAACAATAAACAATCTTGCCGAGCCTTCAGATGGAGATCGGCCAATCTCGGAAACGAACGGAAGCTGATGGATATGTGAGGACGCTGGTACAAGGTCGAACCAGGCCGCTCTCTTTAAGAAGCTTAATTTATCATATAATTGTTGGTCCCTTCACAAAGGGGAACGACCACTAGATGCAGAAGCTGAGGTTGTTCGAAACTTTGAAGCAGGTCTAAATAAACTTTGGTAGTTGGCACCGAGGCTCTTTCCCCTGTTTGTTGATCTCCCGTACAGCCGAAACCATTCTGTCATCGACAGACCACTCAAAGATTCTGATCACAACTCTCCGTCGCCAACTCATATCTTTTCAAAGTTCTTGAAATCTCCAGTCACTTCACATATAGCAGAATGGCGACCAAGACGCAAGAACAACTAACCCTTGAGGGAGCGAAGATCGCCGTCGCAGCCGCGGAGAGGAAAGCCAAGCAAATTGGGGTAGACATGAATATTGCGGTTGTTGACGCTTCAACGCATTTACTGCATTTCTCGAGGATGTCGAATGCGAAAATTACGAGCATCAGTAGTAAGTGCTTATAATTTGGGCAACCTGTGTTCATTTAATCTATATGGCACTGTGGAAGCACAATTACCCCTCTGCATCAGGGGGAGCTAAAGTGGGGTAAATGTGACTTGTAGCCAGATTCTACAACTTGACGCCTCCAAAGACTTATTTGAAATGGTATTAGACAATTGTAGCTAACAGGATATCTAGTTGCAATGGACAAGGCTTTTACTGCAGCTGGTCATCGTGTCGGTACACATACGTACAAAGAAGCTGTTTGGCCCGGTGGGCCAGCCTACGGACTGGGTAATAGCAACGGAGGACGTTTCACGACTTTTGGAGGGGGATTGCCGATTCTGAATGCAAAGGGAGAAGTTATTGGTGGTATTGGTGCGAGTACGGGGACACCAGCTCAGGATCAGCAGGTTGTTCAAGCTGGGGTCGATGCTGTGGAAGAGATCTTAAAGGGCAAGCTGAAGTCGAAGCTATGAGGTGTAAGAACCGATTTCGGACTTCTGTTGTATTTGTTTGCAAAGATAATATTTCTGTTCTTGCGGAAGGGCTGGTATGTATTTCCTTGGTATTTGATGCCTTTCTGGACTCAGTGCTATTGGTATCTAGTCTTCGTACACTTCGTTCTCATCCTGTCAACACCATGTACCATAATGTACTGTACACCCACGCCTGACCCTGACTCCTGGTATACAAAGTTGAAATTTTATGCAATTATCCCCATCCTACGCAAAATCCAAACGAGCCATCGAATGCATCCAGCTCGCCTTCCATTGCTTTTAGGCAGTCGTACCGAGGGACCTGGTCAGGTGCATAAAATCGTAATAAGGTCTCCATGTCCTTTTCATCCATCGCACACAGGTCCTCCAAGCTATAGGCATCGCTGACCTTGATCATCCTGTTTACGTCAGTACTTTGACCTGATTTGTATGCCGCTGACTCCACCTACCATGCCATTCGTTTGGGACCCTCTTCACTACCTGGCGCAACCTTCCTCAACATCTGCCTCAGCTTACCAACCTTTGTGATAGCTTCTCCAGTATTCGCAGGCAGTTTCTCTGCTATTGACCTCCTCACAATATTCGCAAACCGTGGACCCTTGCCGTTCGTGCTAACCATGATCTGTAGCGGTCCGTCTCGATGAACACTTCCAAAATAGAAATCACACTCCGGCGGCACATCCGCAATATTTGCCGCGATCTTTCTCTCCTTGCATAGCTTCCATATTTGCGACGAAGCCTCTGGATCGTCGACTGCTGTCAGGACCATATCGACATTGTCTAGATCTGAAGGCTCGAACTTCCGATCCACGTAGTCAACTTGCCCTTTCTCAATTCGATATGCGACTTCTGGATTTAGTCCTTCTCGGGGAGAGACCACAGTAACTTTGGCATCAGCATTGAGTACATTTAGAATTCGACCCGCTGCGACCTTCGAGGAATTAGTAAGTGTCTATGGCAGGAGTGGAAGTACTCGCCTCTCCGCCACCGACAACCAGAACTCTCTTATTACGAATCTGCCATGCTAGTATCAACGAACCACCACCCTGAACCTCTGGAAATTGTGTCTCGCCCATGCTGCGAACTTTGAAGTTATTTGAAAGTATTCTTGCGGAGATCCCTACCTCACCACTGCGATAAGACATTGGCGCTAGGGCTTATCGCTCAAAGCTTGGCTCGCCTCGCCGCATGTCGGTTTAGGTTGCTCCACGGACAGTCTGCAGACGAGGCGGAGATCCTTTAAACACCTCGAGCTGGCAGGGCTCTGAGGCTACACATTCGATATACTCCCGCCATGTCTGGTCGGAAGCTGGGAGGCGGGAGGATACTGGGAAGCGGGAAGTCTCTGGCACCTCCTGCCCCTCCGGCGCATCAGCGAACATCTGATCTCATTTCTTCGCCAGCAGCAAGCACAGTCTCGTCGGGAGGATCCTCTGCATCTCCTTTAGCTACTTCGCCGTTGCCTGAGAGTAGCCAGGATTTGAGCTCTATTGTATCATTACAAAATGGTGGACCCTCTGTTACAGGGGGAAGCAGTAGGCTTCTTTGCCCGATTTGCAATGAGGAAATGGTAAGTGCCCAATAGATCTACATGAGCAGATGCTAACAGCTTCAGATGACCTTGTTACAGCTTAATAGGTATGCGTCCAGCGTTAGTCGTAACAATTTCTAGCTAATGAACGTAGACATCTTGACGACAATCACCAAGAACTACCAGAGGTGGAGCAGGACGAAGTCAAGAATTGGTTCGACAAGCAAGTCATCAAGGCTAAGAAGTTTCAACCACTGGCAGTAATAAATCAGAAGTTGAAGGGACTGGACGTTTTCGAATCGAACGACTCACCACCCCCACCAGTTTCCGCCCCCATTGCACTTCCTGGAAACCGAATATCAACGCCAGAACCAGCTCGAGTGGATCCCGATGAAGTTGTTACGAGGGCACATTGGCAGAGGGCTGGATTTAATGACCAATGTACCGAGCCGGCGTGTGGCAAGAGGCTTGGAGCTGTCAATGGAACCGTGAATTGCAGGAAATGCGGGCGTTTATTCTGCGAGGACCACACCATGTACCAGATGAAGCTGTCGAGATCAGCTCAACATGAACCGGTTCGGGGATTATGGTGCAGAACTTGCGAGACTTGCTTTAAATCGAGGGAGGGATATAACGATCATAATGGATTAATCAGGGATGATACTGCCGACTTCCTTGTCATGAGAAGGAAGAAAGTTGACAAGGAATATCTGGAGATTTCGAGGTTGGAGAAAAGACTCACAAAACTCACCCAACTGCTGGCAAATCCACCAGAAGATTTGCCGGGAAATAATGGGGGAATTTTGTCACTTTCGGGCCAGAAGAATCAGAGAAAGATATTAGAACAGTCAGTTGTGACCTGGGAAGAGGACGCAAAAGTGCTGAAGTGCCCATTTTGTCAACAAGAGTTTGGATCTTGGTCATTCAGGAGGCATCATTGTCGATTATGTGGACGGGTAGTCTGCGCAGATCCGCGGACAGGATGCTCATCCGAGATAGGTCTCAACGTCACAGCACGTAAGTAAATTCTTACTCCTCATATTTGTCGTCCATTGACATTTATCAGTGACTGACATTCAGTCAGAGAAGAACGGTACCTCAGAAATGAGCATCGATGTTCGAATGTGCAGGGACTGCAAATCCACTGTCTTCAGCAAGAAGGACTTTGCAGCAGAAGCATCACACAAACCAGCTGACCAACGTTCTTACGAAAACCTCCTCCAATTTGAGCGAGGCATTCGACTCCTCCTACCCAATTTCCAGCGTCTTCTAATGGCACTTCAAGATCCGGACAAACCGCCATCACAACAAACGCTAACCGAAGCGTCCAAAGTCCGAAAGCGCCTCATCGACTCTTTTGGAAAATACGATTTAGCAGCAAAACGAATTCGTGACCTCCCAACCAAGAGTCCCGCGCAAGCAAAGCTACAAAAAGCAATCTACCAACAAAGCGCCAACTTCCTAAGCATTCACATGCTGCCTCTCAAATCGCTTCCCAAAATCCTCAAACATGCTTCCCCTCACGGCTTCAACTCCAATGGCCTACCCAGCAATGGCCGTAGCGCCCTTGCCGCAATCAAATACAACGATATCGACTCCGCCTCTCAAATCAGTTCCAGCTCGGCCGTCTCCGCCATGGAGGCCGAAGAGAAGGAACTCCGCGAACGGCTTATTGTGCTCGAGGAGCAAAAGTTTTTGGTCGCGGATATGGTAGCCGATGCGAAGAAGGCGAGGAGGTTCGATGAAGTGACGGCGCTGAGTGGGAATTTGGATGATCTGACTAGGGAGATTGACAGTGTCAACGGGATGATTGGGCAATTGGACTTTGCGGGTGTTTATGCTAGGGAACAGGGGAGTGGAGGAAGCGGGCTGGGGCCATTGGGACTGGGGAGGTAGTTTGATTGATGGCTTCTAACCAGACTCAAAAAGTGGGAGACAGAATGATCTTAGTTTGTTACATTGCTTGTTACTGAGCGGCATTGGGCGGCGTCACTGGTTGCGGGACATATAGTCGGATTGGTGGCCATAGCTTGGCTGGAGTTTCGGGGTGTGATTGTGGATATTTTGCAATAACAAATGGTCTTACTGCATAGTTTAGCTACTTAACAATCTTGGCTTTATTATCGAAAACTTGGGTCGACTGGAACTGTTTACATGACTACCGCTTACAAATGCTAGTGCTCATCTTGAGCAAAGTTCGGCGACTTTCAACAGAGTCCAAGAGAATGACACAAGCAACAGAGCTACAAGGATCATTTTTAATTGCAAAAAATTGTAGAGGTCATTGTACACGGTTACATGGGGAATCTCTATGCCAATTACAGTCACATGGAGCCTCCCCATCTCCCAGCTTCCAACCCATCATCATCTTCACCTCCAGAGCTCAATATTCTATCCACGCACCCTAACCTATAGCAACAGCTCCAAAGGATTCTCGACTACCTTCTTGAACTCCTTGATCCACTCGCCTCCAACAGCACCGTCGACAACCTTGTGGTCGAAACTACCAGTGACTACTATTTGGTCGTCCCACTCGATCGATGTGCCCTCCTCGGTCTCTACAGGGATGGCGACCTTCTTGGTGGTTCCGACGGCGAGGATGCCGGCTTGTGGGGGGTTGATGACGGCTGTGAAGCGGTCGATGGCCGAGTTCATGCCCATGTTGCTGATGGTGAAGGTTCCGCCCTGGTATTCCTCTGGCTTGAGCTTGCCATCTCTGGCACGCTTGCCAAGATCCTTAACTTGTGCGGAGATGGATTCGAGTCCGAGGCCTTCGACTGACTTGACGATTGGGGTCATCAGTCCTGCTGGGGTAGCGACGGCGACCTGTTGTATCTTGTCAGCTAGTGTTTGGATCTAGGTATAGTGGGGGCTGGAACTTACGCTGACATCGACATTATTGAATTGGCGGATGAAACCATCTCTCCAACTCGAGTTAACAGTAGGAACCTTCTTGCATGCAACACCGCAAGCCTTGATCAAGAAATCGTTGACTGAGAGCTTGTACTTTCCATCTGCAGAGGCGTTGAGAGCAGCACGGAGCTTCAAGAGCTTAGTAACTGAGACTGAGGCAGCGACGAAGTAGTGGGGGTTCTGATTCATGGACTCGGTAAGGCGGTTGGCGATGGTTTTGCGCATAGAGGAGATAGGTGTGTCAGTGTATGAAGCCGCTGGGGCTGCGCCTGGTGCAGCTGGTGAGCTTCCAGATGCAGCCTTCTTGACATCAGCCTCAGTGATTTGTCCACCAGTTCCGGTACCCTTGAGACCAGTGATCTTAACACCAGTTTCAATTGCCAATCTAACGGCAGCAGCGCTTGCATTTGGAGCTCTTTCCAGAGCTGGTTGTAATCTGCCACCACTCGACACGGGTTGCTCGGGAGCTGGTGTTGATTCGGGCTTCGGTGGTGCAGTTCCTGACTCGGTGTCTGCTGGCTCTGAGGATTCGCTGGCCTCCTCCTTTGGTGGTGGTGGTGGTGCGCTCTCTCCTCCAGCATCCTCAAGGGTGAAAGATTCGAAAGCCGATGCATCCTCGCCCTCCCCAACCATAACTGCGATAGGCTATAAAAAGTCAATGAATAGATCAATGAAATTGAATTGAAATACTGACGTTACCAACTGCGATATCCTTTTCGCCGGATTCCTTCAAAATCTTTGCCAAAACACCATCTTCTTGAAACTCAAAGTCCATCTGTGCCTTGTCGGTCTCGATCTCAACTAATACATCTCCTGGAGCGATTGTGTCGCCCACTTTCTTCTGCCAGGTCCCGATGTTACCAGCTGTCATAGTAGGGGACAAAGCAGGCATTGTGACCACCGTGTGAGGTGGGAAAGATTTTGAGGCATAGCATCGCGCGAATTGGTAGGAGAAGGATGAGGTGGACTGTACGGCGCGCCGTCTAAGCACCGCAGAGAGCATCTTGAAATCTGAAGACCTGGCAGAACGAAGGACAGGTAGAAAATAGGACGAGAGGGGAGAGGACGAACGGGTCCAGACAATTGAGGCCGTGGACAATCTGCGTCGAGGTTGATGGAGAGAGGAAAAGGGCCCGACGATGAGAGGTGGTTAATTCGTTGAGTTCGGGAGCTTTCTAGTAATTTTTGGCGTTGGGAAGGCCAACCAGCGGCCACAAGGGGATTAGCGCGATAAGAGGCCGGGCTTACTCCCACTGTTATAGCAGCACTAGACAGAATACCATAAGGAACCTGGGAATTCCATCTGCGGATGATTTGAATGTCTTTGAAGTGAGAAGTAACTTTGAGGACTCCTTGGAAAGATGTCTTAAGTCTACCTAGTGTCCGCACATTCTCGTGCGATCTTGTGTCCTCAAATCTATGTTCAATCAGTCCGGAATATAAATAGCCCGAACAAGTATTAAGAGCCCTTACTCTAATGGCAGCTTTCAGTGCTGCTTTACCTGTCCCTTCCAGCCAGTGAAGGAAGCGGCTCAAAGACAACCAAGGGACCACTCCACGGCCACTGGTACACGGGATCGACAGGGATCACAGAGTCCAAACTATCTCAGCCGTGCTGATGCTGGATACGTGGTTAGAGCTTCAAACAATATTTCGAACCGACAAGCAACTCCGCGACCCCGGAAAGACCGGCATATCGACGAGCAGCGCAGTGGAAGGGTCACGAATGGAAATCTGAACCGGTGCATCCACAAGCCCATGATGAGCTCCATCGTCTTTGTCGTGTCCGCTTTGGAAACTATTGCTGCCTCCAAAGAGGCACACAAGAACAAGCCTCTCTCGGAATCCGTCCAAAAAGCTCTCAAGGATATCAAGGAACATGCGCCTCAATTACCGGATCCAGAAGTCATCTTTGCTCCATTACAATTAGCTACGAAATCTGGAAACAGCATCCCCTTAATCACAACTGCCCTCGACTGCATTGGGAAGCTGATCAGCTACTCCTACTTCTCTGTTCCATCCTCGCCCAATGCCGACAAGGAAGCATCTCGAGAGCCCCTCATAGACCGAGCTATCAACACGATATGCGACTGTTTTCAGGGAGAGACTACGCCGGTGGAAATTCAATTGCAAATTGTCAAGTCACTACTTGCAGCTGTATTGAACGACAAAATTGTGGTACATGGCGCGGGTCTTCTGAAGGCTGTCCGGCAGGTCTATAATGTGTTCCTTCTCTCGAAAAGTAGTGCCAATCAGCAGGTTGCCCAGGGAACTTTGACTCAGATGGTCGGGACTGTCTTCGAAAGAGTCAAAACTCGGATACACATGAAAGAAGCCAGGTTGAACCTTGGGAAGCTCGGGAAGAGTGCGGGAAACACAAGCTCTTATACTGTCGATGCATCGCCGGAAGCAAATGGGGATGATGAAAGAGAGGAGTCCGTGGAGGAAAGTGCGGCCTCCGAAGTGCCATCCGACGGAGATGGACCAAAGCTTACCCTGAAGGACCTCGAGCATCGAAAAAGTTTCGACGACTCGCAGATGGGAGATGGATCGACCATGGTAACACAATTGAAGCATGCGCAGGCTTCCCCTCGGTATGCAGAAGGCGAAACACCACCCGAGAGCACCATAGACGAAGGATTGGACTCCGAGGACAATGAGGACGAAGTCTACATAAGAGACGCATATTTGGTGTTCCGGTCATTCTGCAATCTCAGCACAAAGGTCCTCCCACCTGATCAACTCTACGATTTAAAAGGCCAGGCTATGCGATCAAAACTGATTTCGCTTCACCTCATCCACACCTTGCTGAATAATAATATGCTCGTCTTCACTTCTCCGTTATGTACTATTACGAACAGCAAAAGCAATGAACCAACGGGGTTTTTGCAAGCTATCAAATTCTACTTGTGTCTGAGCATCACTCGTAATGGGGCGAGCTCGGTGGATAGAGTATTCGAGGTGTGCTGTGAAATTTTCTGGCTCATGTTGAAATTCATGAGAGCGCCGTTCAAGGTTTGTGATGCCAATCTACTGAAATTTTTAGAGCTGATCTCTTTGTAGAAAGAAATCGAGGTGTTTCTCAATGAGATCTACCTGGCGCTTCTAGAGAGACGGAATGCGCCTGTTGCACAGAAACTCTATTTCATGGGGATACTCCAGAGATATTGTGGGGACCCAAGAGCGCTGGTCGAGACTTACTTGAACTATGACTGCGACCGGAATGTCGATAATATGTTCCAAACATTAATTGAAGACCTCTCCAAAGCAGCAAGTCAAGCGGTCATGGTCAGCCCACTTCACCAACAGCAGTATGAGGAACGAGCTGCTAAAGGCGCGCTGAACGGATCCGGATCAGACTGGCAGGCGCGCGGAACTCTCCCACCATCGTTGACAACTGCTCATCTGACTGATCGACACGCCAGTGTTGATGAAGAGATACCGAAGGAATACATCATCAAGCGCCAAGCTTTGGACTGTCTTGTTGAAGCGTTGAGATCTATGGTCAACTGGTCTCAGCAGGGCATTGCCGATGTCACCGGTGGCTTAGAGGGAGACACCAGACACTCGGAAGATACCCGACAATCACTAGATCCATCGCAAAACGACAGCTCCTCACGTATCACTAATGGTGACACACCTCTACCTCCTTCAACTCCAGTCGCCGACGACGACCCAAATCAGCTCGAAAGAGAAAAGCAGCGGAAAACTGCTTTAAGCAACGCCATCAAGCAATTCAACTTCAAGCCCAAGCGAGGGATTGAGCTTCTAGTGAGAGAAGGATTCATTCCTAGCGATAGTGCTGTGGATATCGCGCGCTTCTTGATCTCCGAAGAACGCTTGGATAAAGCTCAAATCGGAGAGTACCTTGGTGAAGGCGATGAGCGAAACATCGCAATTATGCACGAGTTTGTAGACACTATGGACTTCACCAAACGACGATTCGTCGATGCCTTGAGACAATTTCTGCAATCTTTTAGATTGCCCGGAGAGTCGCAGAAGATTGACAGATTCATGCTGAAGTTCGCAAATCGATATGTGACCGGCAATCCGAATGCCTTCGCCAATGCAGATACAGCCTATGTGCTCGCTTATTCAGTCATCATGCTGAACACAGATGCTCATAGCCGTCAGGTCGTGAAGCGGATGACGAAAGAGGATTTCATCAAGAATAACCGCGGTATCAATGACAATGCAAATCTCCCTGATGAGTATCTCATCGGCATATTTGATGAAATTGCGCAGAATGAGATCGTGCTCAAGAGCGAACGTGAAGCTGCAGCAGCTATGGGAATCGTGCCTCAGCAGTCAGGCGGCATTGCGGCAGGGCTTGGCCAGGCTCTTGCAACCGTCGGACGAGATCTCCAGAGAGAAGCATACTTGCAACAATCGGAAGAGATTTCGCACAGATCGGAGCAACTCTTCAAGAACTTATTCCGTAACCAGAGGAAGAATGCTGCGAAGTCTGGAGGCATCAAATTTATTCCAGCCACCTCTTTTAAGCACGTTGGCCCGATGTTCGATGTGACTTGGATGTCATTCTTCTCAGGACTTTCTGGACAAATGCAAAATGCACACAACATTGAGATTGTCAAGTTGTGCATGGAGGGAATGAAGCTCGCTATTCGAATTGCATGTCTGTTCGATTTGGAGACCGCACGAGAAGCTTTCGTGTCAGCATTGAAAAATGCCACGAATCTCAACACACCCACCGAAATGCAGGCAAAGAATGTTGAAGCTCTGAAGGTTCTGATCGAGATTGGACAAACAGAGGGTAATCTCTTGAAAGGCTCTTGGCGAGATATCTTGATGTGCATCAGTCAGTTGGATAGGCTGCAACTAATATCTGATGGCATCGATGAAGGGTCCATCCCGGATGTGTCGAAGGCGAGAATCGTCCCTGCGTCGAAAACAGATTCACAATCGGCGTCCAGGAAATCGAGTCAGTCACAACGTCCAGCACGTCCCAGACCTCGTTCAACGACTACGAGCACAAGCTACTCTATGGAAATAGCTATGGAGAGCCGCTCGGATGAGGTCATTAAAGGCGTCGATCGGATATTTACCAACAGCGCAAATCTTTCTGGTGAAGCTATCGTACACTTTGTACGAGCCTTAACAGAAGTCAGCTGGGAGGAAATCAAGATTTCGGGCCAGACAGAAAATCCAAGAACATACTGTCTGCAGAAATTAGTTGAGATCAGTTACTACAACATGACCCGTGTCAGGTTCGAATGGACGAATATCTGGGCTGTTTTGGGCGAGCATTTCAACCGTGTGGGTTGCTACAATAACACTCGAGTTGTCTTCTTCGCGCTGGACTCGCTACGCCAACTTTCCATGCGTTTCATGGAGATCGAAGAATTGCCGGGTTTCAAGTTCCAAAAGGACTTTCTCAAGCCATTCGAGCATGTCATGGCAAACAGCAGTGTCGTCACTGTAAAGGATATGGCACTCCGCTGTCTCATTCAAATGATCCAGGCTCGAGGTTCCAATATTCGTTCTGGATGGCGGACCATGTTTGGTGTTTTCACTGTGGCTGCTCGAGAGCCATACGAGAGCATTGTCAACCTTGCTTTTGAGAATGTCAACCAGGTGTACAAAACGCACTTTGGTATGGTGATATCCCAAGGAGCTTTCGCAGATCTTGTTGTGTGTTTGACCGAATTTTCAAAGAATATGAGATTTCAGAAGAAAGGACTCCAAGCCATGGACACGCTCAAGTCAATTATTCCAAGGATGCTCAAGACTCCCGAATGCCCACTGTCAAACAAGTCTGACGCAAATTCCGACGGCTCTATCAAGACCGATACATCCAAACAAGTCAGCAGGACATCGCAAGAGGAGGCCTTCTGGTTTCCTGTGCTATTCGCCTTCCACGATGTTCTGATGACAGGTGAGGATTTGGAGGTTAGATCCAATGCTCTCAACTACTTGTTCGAATCCCTCATTAATTACGGCCGCGACTTTCCTCATGATTTTTGGGATATACTCTGGCGACAACTTCTTTACCCTATCTTCCTGGTGCTCAAGTCGAAGTCGGAGATGTCGAACGTCCTGACACACGAAGAACTTTCCGTCTGGTTGTCGACCACCATGATTCAAGCTCTACGAAATATGATCTCTCTGTTCACATACTACTTCAAGTCGCTCGAATATATGCTCGACAGATTCTTAGATCTCTTGACACTGTGCATCTGTCAAGAGAACGACACGATCGCAAGGATCGGCAGCAACTGCCTGCAGCAGCTCATCCTGCAAAATGTGACAAAGTTCCAGCCCGCACATTGGTCAAAAATTGTTGGAGCCTTCGTGGAGCTATTTGAGAAGACAACTGCATACCAGCTATTTTCCGCTACAACATCAGCAGGGAGCGGAATGGAGAATGGGATGTCGCCGATGGACGAAGCGACTCCAGATGAGAAATCGTTAAGAATTACCACTGCGAATGGATCCACGACATCCGATGCTGAAAGCATCAACGACGATGAAGCTAGGACACCAACTTCAGCTGCTACAGATCTGGAAGATTACAAACCTCAGTCTGGACTTCAGCAGCAGCCAGTTGTGGTCACTGCTGCCCGCCGGCGATTCTTCAACAAGATCATCACGAAATGTGTTTTGCAACTCCTCATGATCGAGACCGTGAATGAACTCTTCTCCAATGATGCAGTCTACACTCAGATACCTAGTCCAGAACTCCTCCGTTTGATGGGTCTACTTAAGAAAAGCTTTCTCTTTGCCAAGAAGTTCAACGAAAACAAGGAGCTCCGCATGCGCCTCTGGCGTGAAGGCTTCATGAAGCAACCTCCCAATCTTCTGAAGCAAGAAAGTGGTAGCGCAGCCACATACGTGAGCATCCTTCTCCGCATGTATCACGACGACAGCGAAGAACGAAAGAGCAACCGCGGAGATACAGAAGCAGCTTTGGTACCCTTGTGCGCCGATATCATTCGTGGCTTCACCGTTCTAGAAGAGGAATCCCAGCAACGAAACATTATTGCCTGGAGACCAGTCGTGGTGGATGTGTTGGAGGGCTATGTGAACTTCCCTCGAGAGGATTTTGAGAAGTACATCGAGACATTTTACCCACTGGGTGTTGATCTCTTGAATAGAGATATGGGAGCCGAAGTGAGGATGGCCCTGCAGGGCCTGTTGAGAAGGGTAGGAGAGATAAAACTAGGCTTGCCAGAACGGACCGAAACGCCATCCAGTCCGACGAATTCAATGACTCCTGCGAGGAGGAGATCTAGTTTCAAGTAAGAAGTGACAAACGCCGGGTGGGCGTGGGAGGATACAGACTCCCTAGAAGGATTCGTTTCGAGGTTGTGTTGGGTCTTGCTATTTGAGCGTGGCATTTGCGGCATACATTTTGGACTAGTGTTCACCGAACAGGCCGCTTCCCGTCTGTTGGTGAACGAATGGTCAGGGAGTTGACGGATGGGTTTAGGCAAATGAAGACTTGTAGATTGGGTTTCTGTATGATATGAGGTAGGTATACCGTGTGCTTGTGTATGCCTGTATATGTGTCATTTTGTAGACTTTGGAGTAGCTATGATAGATAGCTGATTTTTATCTTAAACTCGTATGCTTTTTGCTTCGGCTGCGTCCCAAAATGGACATGTGGAGAGGAACATCTGGTACATCTCTGATGGCAAGTAGCATATGCTCAATATCTTTGACCCTTCGCGCCTGACATCTCATCAAGCAGATTGGAACATCCATGTTTGCTCATAACATGATCAAGGACGTCACATTGATGCAGCGATAGTTGGAAGATTTCAAGCTATCCTCTTCAACTCAGACTGCATGGAATTATGGTCACCGACAGTTTGAAAAGTTAGAATTGAGTCTCCTCAGCCAGCTGGATGACAGAGGTGCAACTTCCATTTCCGACAAGTTCAAAAGTGAGGCTTTCCGAATCGGGAAGTCGCACCTCCCTCCACATCCCGCACCCGTCTCATCCACTCAATCTCACCTTTCCATCCCATCTCATCCCATCCCATCCCATCCTCTCGTCTCCTTCAATCAACAGTACCAGCGGGCGGCAGCAGTCTGCTCATCCACGTCCACAGCTACTAAGTGCAATCTGTACGACGTCTCTCCAGCTGATTTCTCCTCTCCAACATGCCGAAAAACATGATCAACCTCAACACGCTACCATTGGGTGACATGCCTGATAGTGGCTGGATCACTCTTCCGGGTGATAAGGTGACGATTAGGGATAGGGTGATTATTCATGAGACGAGTGAGAATGGCAAGGTTGTGTTTCACTAACCTTTATGTGTTATGCTAACGAACGGGGTCTTGTAGAAAGTGGTGAAGTTGTATAGGCAGGATAATGTGCCTCAGCAAATCCAGTCAGCAGCCCAGCAGTATAATGGCAAGCAGAGCAAGAAGAGGGCCGCATCTCCGAACTCCAATCGAACTTCGAGGAAGCGACAGATATCTTCAACAGGCGCGGGTCCGCAATTAGTGAGCAAAAGAATGGCACAGTTGGAGGGGTTAGGCTGACCTTACCAGACGGCCGAACAAGAATTTCGACGGATTGAGATCAACAAAGAGTCAAAACGGATTGGAGCAGAGAATAATGCAATCAACCAAGAGTACGCCGCTATCAAGCTGCTAATGAGTCAAAATCCTTTGGACCCCGAGATTGCCCGCCGCACAGCCCTCAATAGATCACGGGCATCTGAAATCAACAGACGTGGAAGAGAGAATGGTGACAGACGTCGAGCACTGAAGCTTGAACTGAATACCGACATTGGAGACTATGGAAAGGAGGGGCAGATGAACGCGCTCGGAAATCTCGACGACTCTTTCAATGATTCTCACGCAACCACCCACAACTCGTTCTTCAATGAGCACAAGTTGGGTCCAGATAGATTCGCATATAATGGGGCAAGCCACTCTTTTGTTCCAGCTATTCAAGACCCATATCGACAATCGTATGCCGCTGCGCCTGGATACCAGAACCATTCACCAAGCTTCCAGACCAATCCGATCCCATATGCCAATGCCAATGACGATCCTCTTCCCGAGAACAAAATCCATCCTGCACGTCTCTCGTTGATGAACTCCAATGCCCAAATGCCTGAAAGATACTCGACGGAGCCAAAAGTCTTGATGAAGGTTACAGGTGAGAACATGGTTCCTGTTGTGAAATCAAGGATGGCCAGCAGAAACTCAAAAGCTCCTATAAACCATGAGAGGGACATATCTGGACGAGTTGAGGCACAAGAGTGGCTACTAGGTGGGAAAACTGGTCATTTGAACAGTTGTAATGCCCACGAGAGACATTTCTCACCTCTCCGGAAGGAGTTCCTTGCCAACCGTAGTTTGCCGCCCATGCAGGACAAAGAATTCAAATCAGAAGAGGCAACTGCTTGGCTAGATGCAAACATATCCTTGGAGGGAGCTTCAGCATCGGGTGCTAGTGTCTTGGGAGAATTGAACAGGCCGCTCATGCACGATGATCAAACCAATCAAGAAGAGATGGAGCCTAGACGTGTACACCGTTCCGTCGAGCAGACCCGTGAGCTCAAGGTCCTGACACTTTTGGGACTGCAATGCTACCACGATGAAAGTGAAGATACCGCTTCCGATGATGAGATCCCGCAGGCTGTCCTAACTCCAGTGGCTGGTGAAGTTTGTCTCGAGAATACTAACATCAAGGAGGAGCCGATTGATGACCATGCACTCACACAAGACCAGGGGTTGGATGCCAGTATCAAAGGAGAATTGATCACCAGCCACAGTGTCCCATCTCGTCAGAGTCATGTTGGAAACATCATAATCAAGCAGGAGTCACATTTTGAGTACCAGAATTCTATCACAAGAATACAGAAAGAGAACTTGGCCACCAGTAAGCGCAGACTGGATCCCTTCTGACTATTCTTGACACTTACGTGCAGTAGAATCTGAGCCCGAAGAACATGATAAGCCCCTTTGGCTTATAGTAAATTCAGCTGAAGTTGTTCAAGAAGTCGTGGAATGTGTGGATAAAAGATCCCCAAGAAAGCCAGGGCTTGGAGAACGATCGGTGAATGCCGTCGTCACTGCCCGAGAGGAAATCGGTAAGGAGATGGAATGAAAAGTCACTCTGATGTGGGAGAAGAGCCTGCACACAGCACTTTGTCTCTGGTATATGATTAGCTGCATACTCGCTGGAACGGATGGAGACTTGACTATTGCTATCAGAGTAGTACATTAGCCAGATGAGCACACTTCCACCCTTGGACTTTGTCCAGTGGACATGAGGGTGGCAACAATTATTTTCTGCACATATCACGGAGATCCCTCAATCTCCCATCCACAATTCGCATAGATTGAAGAGCAATGACATGCTTTTTATCGCCGCCCCACTTCTAGTCGCTTCGGGCTCGAGGAAAGTACGTCAACAAACACAAAAGTAAACACAATCTCGCCTCCATGTCCATGCAAATGAAATCGCACAAAAATATCCAGTACAAGAAACAAAAATAAAAAAAGGCAAAACTCAATTGCATGCCCACACTCGGATGTGTGTGAGGTTCCGATCTACAAACCTAATTGGATAGGTTTTCCTTTGTCGATCGATCCGCCGTTAGGTTTTTTTTGGTGTTCGTATACGATGAGTGGTGCCGAGGGAAAGAAACCACTTCGACCTGGACCACCGTGGTGGCCGCCCACGATTGGGAGGGATTGCTTATTTAGGTTCATGAGGGGGATGGATAGATGTATGTTTTGCTGGGAGGGGTGTAGGGGAAGGGGGGAGGGAAGGTGAGGGGAGGTGGCTGTGAGTTTGTGAATGAAAGGGAAAATGGGAAAGGGGAATGGGAAGGTAAATTGAGTTGCAGGGGGAATACTTTGATGTGGTTTCATGTGCTTTTTTAATGGTTACTTTTGTTATTGTCGAGTGTATATTCGGACCGCCTACTGACCAAACAACCACACAACAGGCACAAGATTGAATTTTGCAGCTTTACTTCAGATGCGCATTGGTCTCACAGCGATGGGTACAATCCTTAATACTGGGACGTACAGTGTGAAATGTTCTCATAAGTTTTGCGTGTCGCTATGTGGTGAGTTCAGGACCATGCTCGTTGCTACGTGGTGACCAGGACGTTTTCCTAGCAGCGAGATTGTATGATGACGGATATATTGGGATGGAACAGAAGCTTCGTTGCCGATTCTTGAAGAACATGAATTCCTCTGGTACACAATAATAATTTTCGCATGACTTTACTGGTGAAAAGCGAGTTTGTGTGAATTGGGGAGGATTTGATCGATTTTTAACGCTGATTTCTGGTGTTCTCGCTTAATTGGGTGTCAACAGTGATTTTTCAATGAGCTGCTTCGGATTTGCTCTGGACTGAAACAGCTGCTATACATGCCAGTCAGTGCACGAAATCATAGAAATCACAAAGTACTATTAACAGCTAGAATGATATTCCTGGATTATAGTATGACGACTAGTCTGATGACCGTTCTACACTAATGGTGCTTCACTTCTCCTCAGAAACCTCACTGATAGAAAGCTTTCTGATCCCTTAATCCTGGCTCTACCACTTCCTCCTCAACTATTCCCTAATGCCAGTAACTTTCCACACTCCACCCCTCTCAACAACCCACAGCCCCCCCTTATCCCTAAATGCAATATTGACTGCCGCAGGATCTTCCAGCTCATTCTTCGTCCTTATCCTCCCCAAGGTCATCCCCTCCTCATCCAAAACACCCACTCCGTCACCCATGGCACCAAACACCAGTCCACCTCTACTAACCCTCACCCCATCACAATAATAATTCACCGTCGTACTAAATAGCCTTCCGTCTCTCAACTGGGGTTTCCCGCCTCGTGAATCATATGCCATCAGCTGTCCATCCTTATACGGATCTTTGACGTTGGGTCGATCGGATGAGATACCCGTGGAAGAGATGTAGAGAGTAAAGTCGGAAGAGATGGCGATTCCGTTGGTGTTGCCGGATGTTTGGTAGACCCATTTGGGGATGAGGGAGGCGGCGTTTATGAAGTAGACCGCTGGAGTTGTGGGGGGCGCGAAGATTGTGTGCGAGGGGCGTGGTGATTGAAGGAAGATTTAGGGATGTGGGAGAGCAGAGGGAACTGGGGTTCCCGGTATGTTGCTGATATTTCTTTTAGAGCTCGCAAATCCCCCTAGAGTGAAGAAGCGTGTTGTTGACTTCTGACTGACCCCGAACAAAGGTCTTTGCTAGAGGGACATCCATCCTCGGCTCCTCCATCTTCTCACGAGCATCCCGTCTCAATTTGCCTCTACCTTTCACATCGCCACTTCAAGCCAAACCTTTGACCATCAACCGGGGGGACATGATCATCGGTGATCAGGATGGAGTGGTGGTTGTGCCGCCTAGCTTGGTGGAGCAGTGTTTGAAATTGTGCGAGGAGAGGTAGGAGATTGATGAGAAGACCAAGGAGGCACTTGAGAGGGGTGAGGAGATGGGTCTGAAAATTCAGAGGTTGAGAAAATAGGGGTGGAATGGGAATGGGATTGTGATGGGTAAATTGTGGGGGGTGGTGTGTATTTTGGGAGAGATAGACCGTTTACCAATTTCTGGAAAAGAGTCGAATATAGTAAGAGGCATGTAAGAGACGAGAGGTTGACAGTCCAAAGCTATAAGGATTTCGAAACTTTAGAACATGAGTAATAGCTATGACTTGGTGGACATCAACACCGCCTTTGTTAGTCAGACTCGTCCCCAGTCGCAGGACATGACTAGAAATAGAGAGTACGTGGAAGTAGACACCAAGGCAACAGCACGCAAAGAACACGACGGAATGAAGCAAGCAATCTTGATTTTAACCAGAGAATGTATGCTGGCTCAAAGAATGAGATGAGAAAGCAGCTGAGGTAAGCGAGAATTCCCTTGTGCCAAGAGAAAATCTCACGACCCACAAAACCCAGCTTCAAGGAGGTAAGCGTGGACTCATGATAGCTTATCAGGTCTCACACATTCTAATCGGTGGAGGGGGAGGGGTCTAGTGGGGGTGTATCGAACTGAATATGTGTTTTGGAAAAATGCACGAATTTCCATTAGGTATGTATTTGGCTGCTACCTCCCTAGGTGAACTGGTGGAAGGAGGAGCGGTGAGAGCTGACTACTCCATGCATTGGGCTTTGGCGGTAAACGGAAATAGAAATCGTGGTTGGAGGGCACCGTGTGATTGGTGGGTGAGAGATGGAAGAATCGTCCGGATGGGAAGGTGGACTATGCAGGGCCCTATGAACTACTTAGGAGGATTTGGGATTGATGTTGAATTTGAAGTAAAGTCCGAGACACTTTGTTCGGATGGGAAGACTTTGAAAGAATTGGCCCCTTTCGGGTCATGAAAAATTCCGGAGAGTTGTTCCGTTGCCTCTCGATACCGGCATTTACTTGCTTGCAGCCGCAGCAAGTGTCAGATGGGGCTCAAACATCTACTCTAGGCTCAAATGGATTAACGGGAATCCCGATGCTTAAGCTCCTTCCACTCGGTTTATGCTTGAAGGTACGGAAGGTACCAACTACGCTTGTTCAAAGTGTTGGGGTACTTGGAGGGGCGTTCCGGGGTCAGGTAAGGGTCCAAGAACATCTTTTCTCTGCAAAGAGCGGCATTCCTGGCGTTGTATTGCTTGACTATCCAAGAGATATCACTGGTTCCGAGGCTTTGATAGTGGCGAAGCGAAGCTGTACTCCAGAACATGCATGCTGATTCCTTTATATTTGGGGCTGAGTCGGCAGCTCCTGTAAGACATAGCGATAGATACCTACCGTACATCACAGGAAGTATCATTAAGGACATCTTTCCTGAATCTGCTTTAATAAGCAAAGATAAAATTCAACTTCATGTTTGCCTCAATGTCATGAGGAACACTCTCCATCATTCCATCTCTTATTGCTGTTACAAAATCTCTTGGGTGGTGGTGGCAAAGACTTTCAGTGTTTTGGCCTGGGCTGGTCCTCGCCGGACCGTGTTGGGGAGGAAGGCAACTCGCTTCTGTCTGGCTAAACACGCTAGTCTCTGGACCCCTGTCATAATTTTTCGACTGAACCCAGAGGCCAGAGATTTATTATTAAAGACTGCTCACCCTCTGCAAATTTCTCGACTTGTTCATTTCTTCCTCCTCTTCCTCCTTCACTTCGACACACAAAATCCCCCCTCACTCCTTTTCTGCTTCATAGACTTCTTCGCAGCAAGAAGAGTTGCGAAATCTTCACCACAGCGCTCTCTATCCAGCGTATCGATTGCCCCTCCAACCTTTTTTGCGGGCCCGCCGATAACGACGATCGCACTAGTGGTCGACAATTTTTCTCCCTCTCCCACACTCGATCCCCTCCTCCGCCTCCCTCTCTTCTCTTTTTCTACAACATGCCCGCTGTGACCGATACATCAGCAACCGCAAGCATGGCCTCCAAAGAGAACAAAAACAGTGTCAAGGTTCTTGATGAACTGATGGCAAAGCTTTGGATCTCCAAGGCTCAGGAGGACATCAATGCCGCCACCCACAATCTGGCAATCTTCATTAACTCGCCCATTGAGGAGAACGACGCTCCAACCAAGTAAGTATAGCCTTGCAGTCTCTTTACACAATCGATAAATCTCTCTTTGGGCTTCTATCTACTCCAGTGCCGGGTTATGCGTCTGCGCACTGGTTTGGAAAGGTGTCGCCTTCACCGGTCGCACTTTTTTGATTTTCGAAAATGGGATCCGAAACAATTGCTGACCAGAACTCCTAACAGGACCGTCGAATCCCTCAAGAAGCAACTTGGCAACAAGAAGGATGCCAACGTCCGGGAACGCGCTCTCAATGCCATCCAGGCTATTGCTGAGCATTCCGATACCGCCCCCTCCGTCGAGCCATACTTGGTTGTTCTCCTCCCATCGGTGCTTGCAGCCGTTGGTGATAAGATGGTCCCAGTCAAGAATGCCGCTCAAGCTGCTGCCCTTGCCATCGTCAAGGCTGTCAGCGCCAACGCTGTCAAGGCTGTCCTCCCACCCATCATCAACTCCATCTTGACCGCCCAAAAATGGCAAGAGAAGATCACTGGTCTCACCTGTATCGAGGCTCTTGTCGAATCCGCCCCATCACAACTCGCCCTCCGCGTCCCAGATCTGATCCCAGTCGTCTCCGAATCCATGTGGGACACAAAGCCTGAGGTTAAGAAGATGGCATATGGTACAATGGAGAAGGTCTGCGGTCTTATCGTCAACAAGGATATTGATCGTTTCATTCCTGAGTTGATCAAGTGTATCGCCAAGCCAGAGAATGTCCCAGAGACCATTCATTTGCTCGGTGCCACCACTTTCGTCACTGATGTTCACGAGCCAACTTTGGCCATTATGGTTCCTCTCTTGGATCGTGGTCTTGCTGAGCGTGAGACCGCCATCAAGCGAAAGTCTGCCGTTATCGTTGACAACATGTGCAAACTTGTCGAGGACCCCAACATTGTTGCGGCTTTCTTGCCAAAGCTCATGCCCCAACTCACCAAGAACTACGAGAACTTGGCTGATCCCGAGGCCCGTGAGAAGACCAAGCAAGGTCTCGACACCCTCATCCGTGTCGGAGCTGTCGTCGACGGAAAGATCCCAGAAGTTTCTCACGCTGGTGATGTTTCCACAGTTTCTGCTATCTTGAAGGAGATCATCGAGTCTGGCAAGCACAAGGCTGTTATCACCAAGTTCGCCCCGATTCTCGACTTCGCCTCTGCTCTTGCTGGTCAACTTATTGACGAGAAAGATGCCGATACCCAGAGCTGGACCTCTAACATCAAGCCATACATCGCCTCAATCATGCCTGAGTCCGATGCTCAAGCCGTTGTGGATTCTCTCCGAAAGAAGGCTTCCCCACTGGCCGAGGAGGCGGATGCCGAGGAGGCCGACGATGAGGAGGGAGAGGATCTTTGCAACTGCACATTCAACTTGGCCTACGGTGCTAAGATTCTCCTAAACCAGACCCATCTCCGCCTGAAGCGTGGTCAGCGATATGGTCTCTGCGGTCCTAACGGTTCCGGAAAGTCCACTCTCATGCGCGCCATTAACAACGAGCAAGTTGAGGGTTTCCCCAAGAAGAGCGAAGTCAAGACCGTCTTCGTTGAGCACGACCTTGATGCTGCTGATACTGAGCAAACCACCATCGACTGGACCATGAAGAAGTTGAAGGAGGTTGGTGTCGAGACCTCGCGCGAGGAGGTCGTAAAGCAATTGGCCGAGTTCGGTTTCACTGATGCTATGATTAATAACTTGATCACCGCTCTTTCTGGTGGATGGAAGATGAAGTTGGCTCTCGCTCGTGCCGTTTTCGAAAACCCAGATATTCTCCTTCTCGATGAGCCCACTAACCATTTGGACGTCAAGAACGTCAAGTGGCTCGAGGACTACTTGATGGCATCCCCCTGCACATCTATCATCGTTTCCCACGACACCGGCTTCCTTAACAACGTCTGCCAACACATCATCAACTACGAGAGATTCAAGCTCAAGCGTTACCGCGGTAACGTCCGTGAGTTCGTCAAGAAGTGCCCATCTGCCAAGTCATACTTCGAGCTTGGTGCTTCTGAGATGGAATTCAAGTTCCCTGAGCCAGGTTTCCTCGAGGGTGTCAAGACCAAGGCCAAGGCCATTGTTCGTGTGTCCAAGATGAGCTTCCAATACCCAGGTACACCAAAGCCCCAGATTTCCGACATCTCCTTCCAGTGTTCGCTCGGTTCCCGTATTGCCGTCATCGGTCCCAATGGTGCTGGCAAATCCACTCTCATTAACGTCTTGACCGGTGAACTTATCCCAACCAGTGGTGATGTCTACACACACGAGAACATCCGTATCGCCTACATCAAACAACACGCTTTCGCACACATCGATCACCACTTGGAGAAGACTCCTTCAGAATACATTCAATGGCGTTTCCAGACTGGTGAGGATCGTGAGACTATGGATCGTGCCAACAAGATCGTCACCGATGAGGATGAGAAAGCAATGGACAAGATCTACAAGATTGAGGGTTCCCAGAGACGTGTCATTGGTATTCACTCCCGCCGCAAGTTCAAGAACTCTTACGAGTACGAGTGTTCGTTCGCTCTTGGAGAGAACGTTGGCATGAAGAACGAGAGATGGGTTCCTATGATGACTGCAGACAACGCCTGGATTCCCCGTACCGAGATCTTGGCTTCTCATCAAAAGATGGTTGCTGAGGTTGATCAAAAGGAGGCTCTTGCCAGTGGTCAATTCAGACCTCTGGTCCGAAAGGAGATTGAGGCTCACGGTGCTAACTTCGGTCTCGATGCCGAGCTGATCTCCCATTCCCGCATGTTGGGTCTTTCCGGTGGACAGCGTGTCAAGGTCGTTCTCGCTGCATGCTCATGGCAACGTCCTCATTTGATCGTTCTTGATGAGCCTACCAACTATCTTGACCGTGACTCTCTCGGTGCTCTTTCCAAGGCTCTCAAAGCCTTCGAGGGTGGTGTTATCATCATTACTCACTCCAAGGAGTTCACTGAGAACTTGACTGAGGAAGTTTGGGCAGTTGTTGACGGAAAGATGACTCCATCTGGTCACAACTGGGTCCAAGGACAGGGTGCTGGACCCCGTCTAAAGGGTGATGACGATGATGAAGAAGAGAAGTTTGATGCTATGGGGTATGTCTAGTTCCGTTCTGATGTCATTGAAGCGTATGCTAACTGTTTAAATAGTAACAAGATTGTCTCGACGAAGAAGGCCAAGAAGCTTACTTCCGCTGAGCTGCGGAAGAAGAAGAAGGACCGTATGGCACGGAGAAAGCGTGGAGAGGAGGTTTTCTGTTCGTACTCCCTGGATCTCCTTTGTCTCAATATGCACTTGACTTTGAACAAATCACTAACATTCTCTGTGTTTAGCCGACGAGGACGATTAGATGCACAAGTCGACGTTGGGACGAGAAAAAGTGTTATCTGTAGGGTCATTGCGCATTGGGAATTGTCTCCGGAGTTATTCTGCGTTACTCTTTACGCGATTCGTGGTCACCATGGTTTTTGCAGACTAGAAGATAGATCAGCAAATAGACACTTCAAAAATTGCAATACAAAAATACATTGTACAAGACCCTCTCTCGTCTATGCTACAGATTACAGACAATGCCTTGTGATATGATTAATTCCCTTGATAAAGCGGACGGCGAGTCCCGAACACACAGCGTCAGGCTTCAGGGGAAAAGAACAGAAAATCTCCACTGCCAAGGGCTTCTTGAGAAAATGTGGATTGTCGCTCTCCAGGAGTCCAAGCTTCCGACTGGAAGTTATGGAAGTGTCATTTCTTCTTTCATTGGAGTGGGACCTGGAATAAAATTTGTGATAATTTATATTCCCCATCGACGGTTTCTTTCCCCCAGCTCTGCCTCTTGTGCAAAATCCACAGTCCACGGCCTCCTGTTGAAATGGAGAGATAATTCAAAAATTTACTATGTTGTCCTCGAACTAGCTACCCGCTAACAAGCTCGCTAGTTGAAAGACAATCATCGCCTTTGCATATCTAAACGACTTTCCTGCTTCAAAGTCGAGAATTAATTTCAAGCCTGAAGCTTTCCGCGAAAGCTCACAGACCCATGTATCTTCCAGAACCCTCCCAGCCGAGTTCCCTGTCTGTACAAGAAACAACCAGAGTTCTATCTATTATACTTTTGAAGGATGTTTAAGCTTATCCACAAACTATCCCACGTTGCTTGCTTGCTTCCTTCCTTCCTTCCTTCTTGACTTCCGCCGCAGCAAGGCAGACTCAGATCTCGAAATGCAATGCAATCAGAAGCCGCAGATAAGCCTCGTGGTGTACTGTACAGTAGCTGAATAGATCTTATCTTCCCCGGTGATCCCCTGAATGGAGGGAAGATTCCCGGCCGGGTATCCGTCACTCTTTTATCGGTCCTTGGACGAAGTGCAGAAAAAGCGCGTGTGTGTGTTAAGATCGCCAGGACAGGAACAGGAAAGGAAGGTCTTGTGATGCTGTTTCTCTGCGTACCTCGCTTACAGTTCGTTCTCAATAATAATAGGGGCTTGTAAGATACAGTGGAGTGGAACGCGGCGCCACACTCGCTACCACCGCCTCTTGCTCTTCAACGTATAAACCAAGCCACTCCATCAAATTTCCACTGCCGGATTCCGGGCTTTGAGAATGTTAAGCATACGCAATTCAATATTGCAATAATGGACGAGATGAATAGAGATCTGAGACCTGAAAATCGATAGTTCACGATTTGATGCTACGGGCCGAGGCCGGCAGTCCTGATTGAGACCCTGAAGGGTGGGGTAGATGCCCCTCAAGCGACGCAAGACTCGGGCATGGGGGCTGCTTTTGGGTGTCGTTTCCGAATAGATGGGAGGAGCTTGGGGCTTTTGCTGGAGCGCGAGGGGTCCGGTACTTTATTATGCTTTTTCGTGAAGCTGTCACGTTCTGGTTTGGGTTGTGAGGGATGCACGTCAAGGCTTTGCGCTTCCTGTGCGTGTTGTCATGACTGCAGGAGGGGGTGAAAGAATACCAGGACAGAAACAGGCGATAAGTACCGCAACGTGGCACATATCAGTCTTTGATTGGCAAGTAATATGGAAGAGGAGACGTCAGCCTACAAAAGGGAGTCTCTGTCCGGCAGTAAGTACTTACAGTAGGGGCAGCACGGGCCTGTGATGAAAGGAGGTATTGCTTATTTGGGAACTCAGCCCTGGTCATGTATCTTTGTCGTGAGTGAGGGGCAGCGGAGACGAGGCCAGGAATATGAAAGCTTGATCTTGGGATGGATGGGATATGGGAGAAGATATAAAGTGCGCTGTTCTGCTGTTTGATCGTCGTTCTGGACAGCACTTCCTCTCATCCTTATCCTTGTCTGCCTCTTACTCAACACTTCAACAGCTCGCTGACCCTTTGATCGGGTTTAGAAGCTACTTGGGAAATCGTTCACTCGATCAGATCTAAGCAGTTCAAAATGGCAGTCCTCTCCTCCCTCCTGAAAGTGCTGGCTGTAGCCAGCTCTGTTATCGCCACTCCAATCGAGCAGCAGCTCGAGAAACGCGCTGTCATCGCCCACGATGCCGTCGTTGGTTTCCCACAGACAGTACCGAGTGGAACTCTCGGCTCTGTGTACCTTGCGTACCAGCCATTGCTGAAGGTTGTCAATGGTTGTGTGCCGTTTCCGGCGGTGGATGCTAGTGGAAACACTAGGTATGTCTTGTATCTATTGACTTTTGAGTCCTGAGTCGTTGAGAATTGGAATTTGGAGAATGAGAGCTGATTCTTGATTAGTGGTGGTCTCGCTACTACTGGTGCGTCGAATGGAGGATGTAGTTCTAGTACTGGACAGATCTATGTCCGTAGCGGTGAATATGGAGGAAACTACGTCCTGATGTACTCCTGGTGAGTTCCCATCCCCCGCTTCCCCTAGGTAACACCGTAATATTCACATATTTCTCCTCAGGTATTTCCCCAAAGACGAACCCTCCGACGGTCTGGGCCACCGTCACGACTGGGAAGGAGTTATCATCTACCTCTCCTCCGCGACCAGCACCGCCGCCTCCAACATTCTGGCAGTGTGTCCCTCCGCTCACGGCGGCTGGGATTGCGTCACTTCCGGCTACTCTCTCACCGGCACCTCTCCTCGCATCAAGTACGAGAGTATCTGGCCTGTTAACCACGCTTGTGGCCTTACGACTGATGTTGGAGGGAAGCAGCCGCTGGTTGCGTGGGAGAGCTTGACGGATGCGGCGAGGACGGCGCTTGAGAATACGGACTTCGGGAGTGCGAATGTGCCGTTTAAGGATGCGAATTTCTATCCGAACTTGTGGAAGGCTACTTGGTAGGTTGGTATCTGCCCGAGTTGGTAAAAGATGAGGTGTGAGAAGGGTGGAGAAGAGGAGGTGGTTATGAATGAATGATGATTACTGGCAAGATAATCTTGTTGTCATGGAGTTGAGGCATCCGCCAATATGGCCTCGCTAATGTATATACTTCTCTTTTCATTTGTCATAGGGGATTGATGGGTTCGCATTGCTTTGCACATGCTGGAGTTCGGCATTTTGACATGATGAGGGTTTGGAGATCTCGCTTGTAATGAGATAGGAAAGTTGGAAATATCAAAATGTGATTAAGCAAATTCAATTGAAGAGATTATATTGCTTCCTCTTCAATCTTTGGACAGCTGCATTGTATGTGAACAATGCCAGATCGAGTTTGGAAAGAGAGAACTCCAAGCTTAGTGGACTACGTGGAGGCTGAAGGATACTTTCTGACAAGGTTCCGGGTCATGCAAGGAGCGATAGAGTTGGACGAGGGTCCGACAGGCCACAGTACCATCAATGCAATCATCGGGATCAGGGGCTGAGCAAATCCATCTTTCAGGATGGTAGGTGAAAAACTCGGAACAGCAAGCGGTACGAGGCAGAGGTGGGTAATAAGTATCAATATCAGGTCGAATAATAAGCGATGTGAAAAACCAGCGCTTGAGGACTCGAGGTCTCCATCGATGAACCCCTAGATGTATGGCTCTTGTAAATTGCATGTTGTCATTATTTTCTTCTTTTTCTTTTGAAGAACTTGTACTGGATTAAATCAAATACATAACACTAAAGCGTGTTATTAGATGAGTGTCAATTGGCCTGGAAAATTTCAATGTTCATCGAAGTAGAGATCTGCTCTTCTAACTCTTGAATGTTTCGGATGAGAATCTGGGGAACGGGTTATTGCGGGAAGTTGAGAACAAAGCTTGACACATTTGCCAACCAGATTTCGTTACACCAAAGGTCTACATAATGTCGACTCTCTTTTGTCTCTTAAATATTATTTCGCGAAAAGCTACTCTCGTAGCAACGATTTCAAAATCTTGTTTTCATCCCAATTCCACGTGACCAGAGGAAGCCGCTTGATCCGCTCCGGGATTAGCTCGTGCATTCGATCGATCGTTCGGACCGGAGCTCTGGTCACGTCTAGCTCAAAATTCTCTCAGCACCTCCTTCTCTCCAGTCCATCCGTCCGACTTTCCCATATCCTCAATTCCTTATCCCTCTTCTTTACATACAATCCATATTCACATCATGTTTGCCGCACGCAGAGCATTGTCGGGCGCTGCCCAGAGACGAGCATTCTCCGCAACTGCCAGAGACGTGAGTTCAACCTTTCCATACGCAATACCCCGAACTATCTCCAGATCTCTGGGCCGAGGCTGGGAAGCTTCAATTGTTGGTCGCAGACTTGAGGATACTTTTGCGGATAGATAGGAATGCTTTGGCTGCTCTAGGGATGCCAATTGCTACATTGGTGACGGAATGGCTCTTTGTTGAATACTTGCAGCCGGGCTGCAACAAGGCATTGTTTGGAAGGATCAATCGCTAATTTATACACTTTCCAGTTGTCGAAAGTTACAGTCCTCGGTGCTGCTGGCGGAATTGGACAACCTCTGTCCCTTCTCTTGAAGCTCAACCCCCGCGTTACAGACCTCGCTCTCTACGATATCCGTCTCGCCCCAGGTACGTCGAATCCATATAAGGAAGGAAATTGGTTCTTGGATGCAAATGACCTCTTCGGCACAACACAGCATCTACGATTCTGACTGTATACATGCAGGTGTTGCCGCTGATATCAGCCACATCAATACCAAGAGCAAGGTTACCGGATATGACCCAACACCAAGCGGTCTTGCAGCAGCCTTGAAGGGTGCTGAGATCGTTCTCATCCCAGCTGGTGTTCCCCGTAAGCCAGGCATGACCCGTGATGATCTTTTCAACACAAACGCCTCAATTGTCCGTGATCTTGCAAAGGCCGCTGCCGAGTCCGCTCCAGATGCCAACATCTTGGTCATCTCAAACCCAGTTAACAGCACCGTCCCAATTGTTGCCGAGATCTTCAAGGCGAGAGGAGTCTACAACCCAAAGCGTCTGTTCGGTGTTACCACTCTCGATGTCGTCCGTGCCTCCCGATTCGTTTCTGAGATCAAGAACACCGACCCTGCTGATGAGGCTATCACGGTTGTCGGAGGTCACTCTGGTGTTACCATTGTTCCTCTCTTTTCTCAATCTAAGCACCCTGATCTCGTCGGTGACGCTACCCTCTTGAACCGTGTCCAATTCGGTGGTGATGAGGTTGTCAAGGCTAAGGATGGTGCCGGATCCGCCACTCTGTCCATGGCTATGGCTGGTGCCCGTTTCGCCGAGAGCTTGTTGAAGGCTGCTCAGGGAGAGAAGGGTGTTGTTGAGCCAACATTCGTCGACAGCCCATTGTACAAGGACCAGGGTGTTGAATTCTTCGCCAGCAAGGTTCTACTGGGACCCAATGGTGTTGAGGAGATCCAGGATGTTGGAAAGGTTACTGCTGAGGAGCAGAAGCTGTTGGATGCCTGCTTGGATGACTTGAAGAAGGTAAATCTCGCCAAATCCCAAGAAATAATCTCATATGCTAACCTAAAATTTCTAGAACATCCAAAAGGGTGTCGCATTCGTCGAGGCCAACCCAGGAAAGTAAATTTCCACACGAACATACTGAGGGATACGGATGGGGGATCTGGGGCGGGCGTCTAGAAGGGAAGGACCTTTTCCGATGGATGTTTTGCCTATATATCAAGCAGAACACCTCTATCACCATATTTGGAGTCTGCATTTCAAGCGTGTAGATTTCGGAAACAACCACCACCTTTGTACTATCAAACCTCAAATGCTTCTTCGTTTATGATTTTAAAGACTCTCTACTCTACTTTGCTCCTTGCATTTTGTGCTTGAGCCATGCTTTTGCTGGAAGGCTGTGGGCCTGAATTGACGTTTATACTCTGCACAGAGAAGCTGTGGAGTGAATCATTTCGTGTGAGTGAACGAGGTTTCGCATTCTTGATAATTCTTACCTATGAAGGCTCCGATTTGGTACGTCTTGAGATCTACAGCAAGAACTCATTACGAGGAATGTTCGTACCAGGTGACTCTGCGAGTACCAACCAGACTTCAAGTATATCAGCCTGTTCCGTGAGTAGAGGAGCTTCTTTCCGTTATCTCACACTGCGGGACTATTCCAGAGCCTTCAGGCAGGCATACCTTTACGGAGCTTTTCTCATGGGGCCTTATTTTGTTGCTCTCCAGTGTTGTCGATCTGACTGTTGCTGTGAAGTGCCCATCTTCTTCTATCTCAAGGTCCTGACAGGATGGAGAAGCTGGAAGATTCATGTGTTCTGATAACATCATTGCAAAAGCCTCATTCTGAGCTTGAGCCCAAATCCGTGACGGAAGTTATGTGCTCCGTTGAGGCATGCTCTGTAGACAAACGGAGCACGACTCCAACCACATATGTAGGTCAGGAACAGATCGTCCGTCTGTGATGTGCTGAATACTCATGTCTCGGAAGTAGTATTTAAAGATTTTGCCGCTAGGCTGAGAGGCAAATGCTACTCAAGCTAACAGATCTGGAGACGATATCTATTCACTCGCACGCAAGTGGACATTCTTACTCTGCTTGTTACATGAGCACACAAAGTCTCGCGCTTGTGGATGTTTAACAATAGCCACATTTACTCGACACTCGACAGCGAATTTTGAAGCAATGTCATCGGCAACAAACAGACGGCAGGCAGATCTACAGATCTGGCTTACCGAGCGGATGATTGGAACACGTTCGGCTGTCTTACTCGTTCTTCTTTGAGTTAAAAGCTTTCTTTGCTCCCAGCTGAGAAGTGGAATAGTGTTCATTAGATTTATCATGAGCGTGCAACAACAACTTGGAGTTTGCTGTCATGCACTTATCGCTATCAATCGCTGTCAAGCACTAAGTAGCCTACTAGAGCCTGCTACTCTGGTACAAGAGCACTCAACGGACTGTCTCAAGGATTGAACAGGTTGTATGTTCGAAACATAAGACAACGTCTGGACATCAAGCGATTTGCAACGTTCAGGGTGCCAATCTAAAGACTGGACGTGTTTTCCCAGTGTCATGAGGGTGTGTAGGCGATAAATGAAGAAGTCTAGAGCTGCGAGAAGTTCGTATAAATACCACCTCATGATGGACAATTGCTGCCGGCTTCCTTCTTTCCTATCAAGCTCAGTATTCAATATGCGGTTTCTGCTCTCACGATGCTGGCATATGTAGGCTACTACTCGACCGCCACCCTACCCTTCCCCCCTTCTCTTCTTCTTTTACCTTCAATGAAATGTCTGGGTCATCAACCCTCAACTTTTCCAAGCTTGGCTCTAACTTCCCGACTCAAAGCTCCAGACTACAAGAACTACAAACTCTTCTCAAATAATCGTGCCGGAAACAACTTTGATCAGAGGCTGGTCGCCCAAGCAGCAGGAAGGTCATCAATCCGGAATGAAGAATTTCCCTTATCGTCCAGGTCCGTGAGAAATGAGACTCGGAGTAACTGCTTAGATAGAAAGAAGTATCGAGCTACACTGTTTAGACACTTTCCAAGCACCAGCGATCCAAAAGACTGGGGAATAGAAGGGAATTATGTTCTGCTTAAATTACAGCGCCGTTCGTCCCAGCAGAGAACAAAAAATCAAAACGCATAATTCACAACCAATAAAATCGATGTATGCTCGCTTGCTCGCTAAAATACCGTTCATCAATCCATGAATTCCATTTATTCAGTCCCAGACCATATTATGTGCTGTGCTGTGCTGTGCTGCCGTATCGTATCTGTCATATCCATCAATCATGCGCCGTCAAAATCCTGCGTGCTTCAGGGGAACTGCAAAAAAGACCAGAAGAAAGGAGAAGTAAATGAATAATGAACAGGCGGATGGTGGCAATTTTGTAAGAAGGGCTGCGGTGATGGTTTAGAAGTAGCCACGCATGGCGTCCTCGAATCCTGGACCGCCTTTGAGGTCGCGGTCGAAGGCGTTCGAGACGTCGAGGACGCGCTTGATGTGCTCCATGCTGAGAGGCTCGCCCTTATTGACTGCCAGAGCCTGGGCTGTACGAATGGTGTTCTTGATCTATGGTACAATTAGCTTCAGATTTTGCAATGGGAGGCAGAAAACATACCTGGCGACCGTTGAGATTATTCCGAGCAAGGGAATTGTAGTCCTCTTCAGTGAAAGGCATCGTATCGACGCCCTCGAGAATTCTCACACGCTCAATAAACATCTTGAAGACGCTCTTCTTAGCCTTTGGACTCAACTCACCATATCGAAGAGCGATATGGATTCTTGATTGGAAGGCGTCGTCGAAAGTCTCAACACGATTCGTGGTCAAGAAGAGAATACCCTGGAAGTACTCTAGTAGACGAAGGAAGATGGAGACCAGAGCATTTCGGTGAATGTCCTGAATGGTACGCTTCTCCAAGAAGACATCTGCTTCGTCCAAGAGGAGAACCGCACCCCATGCGTGAGCAATATCCAGAATCTTCTGAAGCTCGCCTTCAAGCGTTCGTGGATCAGTGCCCAACTCGCCCGCTGAGACCATGTAGAGTGGGCACTTAAGGAGTTCTGAAATGCCCTCCGCGGTAAGAGTCTTGCCAGTACCTGGAGGTCCGTGAAGGACGGCAACCAAACCCTTACCCTTGCCTTGAATAACATCGTCGATACTCTCTGCTGGATGGTATTTATGAGATTCGACCAAGGCCTTGACGATCTGCTTGGTGTTGTCCTCCAGTACCAACGATTCGTAAGCACCCTCGTTCCACACAATTTCCTTAACACCAGAGACTGTGAATTCAAGCCACAACTTTTCAGCGAAGGCGAAGCCAAGAACAACAGGCGAAGCAATCAAATACTCCTCGTCAGTAAAGACGGGAAGCACCCCCTTGTCACCCCCTACAACAGTCGTCTCGCCTTCCTTGGTGACCATTTTGCTTGGGACCTCCTCGAGCTTCTCAACGGCAATTTCTTGACCGTCAGCATCAACTGGAACTTGGACGATACGAGGTTCGTCTTTCTCGTCCAGAACTACCTTCATCTTCATTTTTGGTTCATCGTCATCTTCCTGACTTTGGCGAGCTTCGAAAGTATGATTTTGTTCGTCGTCGGAGCTGTTCAGAGCTGTTAGTAAAATTCATGAGTGTATTGGAGAGGATGGACGTACTCATCACCACAACCACAGCCACCTTCAGAGCCAGAGTCATCGGAATCGGAGTCGAGAAGATCTGGGTCGTTTGGCTTGACAGTACTGATATTGTAATTTGGTAAAATCCGACGATGGATGGCGGGGTCGATCATAATTCTGCCGTTGATGTTGACCTTGATGATCTGTCTCTTCTTCTTGACGTAAGCCATACCCTCGTGGGACTTGTAATGGACGCCTTGCAAAGAGACGAATTTCTTGCCCCGTGCGATGAGTTCATCTCGGAGCTTCTCTTCGTTCTTGTGATACTGCAAGGGATAGCAGTTTAGACTGGTGATCTTTCGTGCACCTTTGAAAGCCGGAACCTCGCATTCCATTGTGCCTAAAGATTGTCAGCTGGAGCAGAGGATTGGTTTGAGTTAAAGCTTACCCATTCCCCATGTCTTTCCATCGTACTCAAGATACTTGCCCTCAATGCTGTACCACTCGCCCTTCATGAAACTAAACTCCTTCTCGGCTAATTCGATCTTGAAAGCACGAGGTTCATCGGCGGAGCCGTAGGTGGTGGTGTATGCGAGAGTATTAGGCTTGTACAATGCCCACAGGTACTCGAAGGAGATCAAGCCTGATTCCAGCATAGGGTACAAGGTCTTCTTGGTCGCGGCGTAGTCCTTGTCCAGGTATTTGAGAAGGACCTTCAGGTGCTTTCGCTTGGTCTCGTTGCGCTTGATAGCCTTCTTCTTGCCTTTCTTGACAGTGATCTTTTTGTTCTTGAGCTCCTTGGAAAGCTTGCGAAGATCCTCGAGGTACAGGAAAAGGAGGTTTGGATCGACACATGGTGTTTCTTCAACGAGACTGACACCCTTGACACCATCCATTACATCCGTGAGAGCTTCCTTGATAAGCTTGCTCTTGATATCAACGACGGTCGTCTAGGACAATATCAACAAATAATCTTGGCAGAAATGTGATGTCTTCGCTTTGGGGCAGTAAGTCAGAAAAATGTGATGGAGAAAAGCTTACCTTATACTTTCCCTCCCAATCAAATGTTCTCCGGACATTGAAGAGGTATTGATCATACTCAGAACTCTCCTCGTCTTCAGCAGTGTCGGTGAGCTTGTAGTTGTGAATACTGGAATCCCACAACTGATCAACTCTCTTGAACTCGAGCTTGCTACCACGCTTGCCTTTCTTCTTCTTATCCTTCTTGATCTTCTTGCCACTAGGGTCGAGGCCGAGTGCTGCCAGCTGCTTGGCGTTTCTCGCAGCTTGCAATCGAGCAGCAGCACCTCCTCCCAGACCTCCCAGGCCGCGGCGGCCAGGTCTGATGCGAGTTCCTAATCCGCCTCCAATACCGGCCTGACCAAGACCTTGTAGTTGTTGCATCTGCTGCATTTGCAGAAGTTGCTGTTGAAGCTCCACATTCGCATCAACCTCGTCATCGTCATCATCCTCGTCTTCAATCTCGGTCTCGGCTTCACTGTCGCTGTCGGAATCAGATTCGGAGTCTGAAGACACCTGGAAAGTGTTAGTAGTCGGCTTGGGGACAACGTAGACTTATGAACCTACCTCTTTGCGTGACTTCTTCTTAGACTTGGTCTTGCGTTTGTCTTTAGCCTTCTTCGCCTTCTTCTTTGCTTTGCGCTTACGCTTCTCCTTCTCAGTCTCGGTTTCCGAGTCTTCGTCTGATTCGCTTGAATCTGAATCACTCTCATCAGAGTCAGACTCGCTCGAGCTATCATCAGAATCGCTCTCAACGACTTCCTTCTCCTTTGCCTTCTTGGATTTTGTCTTGCAAGCCTTGTCTGGTTCCTTATGTTTCTTGCCCTTCTTTGACTTGGCATTTGACTTCTCAGGAGACTTGGGCAACTTGGTCTCTACTTGTGTGCTCGAGCTTCCTTCTCCAGCGGCAGGAGCTCCGCCTTCTCTCTCGACCACCTGCTCGCTCTGACTTGTGCTTGGAGTATCCATGATACCGTTTGTATGTATTTCGAGATTTGGGAGAGGACAATTTGAGGATCGGGAAGCTGCAGAGAGTTGCAGAATCTCTTGGCTGGTTGAAGCGATGCCTTGTTGTTGCTGCCTTGACTGTAACTGCAATCGGAGCTTGATATTCACTGTTCCTGTAGCACTGCAGTACTTCACATCAGCTTTGGTTCTCGTTGATGGGGTAGGAACTCCGTTGCCGGCGCAGTTGACAACTGGCTGTGAAAGGTGGTTCAAGAAGGGTGTAACTTGGAAGCTTCCAGTCACAAGGCAGGGCGGCGGTGATGAGGTAGTCGGGATGATCAGCAGGCAAGCTTACCTTGTATTTTGGCCCAGTTGCACTCCAAACCAAACAGCGAAAGGGCGGATGATTCTCCTCTTAAGTAAACCGGCTACTGGGATCTCGGTGACGGTGACAGTGACGATGACACGACTGCCTTTTATGCCAACGGATTTTGGCTAGAAAAAAGCGTTGCAAGATGCAAAGACGCAGCAGTGCAGCTGCACAAGATGGTTGTCTTATCGGAATTGATTGGGTGAGGCTGGACTAGCGTCCTAGGCATCGGCTAATCCCTGTCAACACCAACAAGGCTGAAGGGTGGCATTGGGCGGAAATCAAAATGTAAAGCTCGGGATGCCCGAAAGGGATCCGGGGAGGGAAGGGCTTTATGGCTTGATCAAGTATCGAGTATCGATCTTACGGATGATTTCGTGGGCCTCTCTGCCTACTGCCTATAGCGTCCGGCATCTTGACTCAGGCCGAGTAGAAGGCGCAAGGCGTAAGGCGGAGAAATGGGGACATGGCAGGCAGCCGTGAGGCTGAAGTGGAGACATCGAGATATCCATGAATGTGGCAAATGTGGCCTGGTCAAAGCTCCTGGGGACCAGTGCCAAGTAAAGTCACCGGGATTTCAAGGGGCTCTTTAGGCATGGATAGTATTCTCTCCAGATCCTCATTTCAGCTGGAGAAGGGTATGGAGGTACCGCTGGAGAGACTTGAGCTTACATTACCATCTTGGGCAAGCAGTTCATAACCGACTTGCCTATTCAGCCTCGTCTGACTACGCTTCGAAATGCGTTGTCTCTGGCGCTCCATTCCTGTCTTGAAAACGAAAGTCGAGAGATATGAATCCACACTTTCAAAATTCATTATTAGCTTGACATTGCCCTGGAAAGTTCTGAATCCCAAACTCCGTGCTCCAGCCAGAGTTTTTAGGTAAATACGTAGCATCAGTTTCAGCCACAGAATATACAACAAAGGAATTTGATTGTCATCAGCTCAATAAGGACACAATCCTCTCGCCGACATTTGTCCATCCATTAACAATCTTTACCCTGAGAGACACGAATTTCACTGCCACGAGTTCAAAGTTCGCATTGGAAGTGAGCTCAGCCACAGATGTGGGGCGGTTTCATGGGGCATCTCTCGGCTCGGCTAAATCCGAGCACTCTGTGAAGCAAAATAAACAAACAATAGAATGAATCCAACAAGAGACAAGCATATACAGTAGTTTGATTGTGTGGAAAACGTGTCATTATCAATTGCATTTACTTTCTTGGAATATGAAAAATCAGATGTGAGGTTACACCTTTGTCAGCTGCAAGAGTTTGTTACTCTGGTAGAGCAACAAGTTGAATTCACAAATCACAAGTATACGGCTATTTCTCAGACCTAAGTTTAGAATTGAAAGTCAAACGGAATGAGTACTAACAATTTACATAAAGAAGACTCAGGCAATTAGTCCGGAGTTTATACTCAAGTGTTTGTAGTGGACGGTTTGATAACTACCCTGCTCTGTCACTTAACATCCAGACTTTTGAAGTTTCAACTCTGCCAGCGAGGTGTACAAAGAGATAACTCTCTCCAGTTCTCAGAATCAATATACCATTCAAGCTTTACAACATTGGGAATGTTTTGTATCTTGTCAATACTGGTCTAACCATTCACTTGTCCAAAATGAAGATTTCGTTTCCACTACTCAAATCAAGCACTGTTAAAGCGATTGACTACAAATTATATGTAGTGAATTCGAGCAGAATTTTCCGACCACCTCGAGGCCCTCCTATATATAGACCTCGAAGGAATTTGAACCATCGTCCTGCTAGTTTCTTCCAAACACTTTCGATCTGCCCACAAACACCAAGACCAGACACCACCACCACCACCCACTCCCACAGCCATTCACCCACACCAAACACCTTCAAAGAACCCACTCAATCCCTCCCAAAATGTCTGAACAACCAACCTACCACCGCGCCTCCGCACCCTCCCCCTCCGAGCCACCCAGCCGTCTCCCCTCCGAAGCCCCCGGAAGAGATCATCCCAAAGCACCCTCCCACACCATCATCGACCCCCGCTACGGCGACGGCATGGCAGTTTTAAAGTCCATCTACATGCAAGATGAGATGCGAGATGGCTTGACCGATGCAATTGAGGCCTCGAGAACCTTTGGTGATATCATGGACGCGTGAGTGCAACTAGATACCTTAATATTTGTTTAATTTACTGAAAATTGGGCTTTTATAGCGTGGCGAAGAGAATGGATACGCCAAAGGAGCGCTTGATGCTCATTGCGGGGGAGAAGTTGGATGCGTTGATGGAGGTGGCGTTGGAGTTGAAGGAGGAGAATCGGAAGCTGAAGGAGAGAGTGGCGGAGTTGCAGGAGGAGAAGGAACAGGCTGGTTCTTCTTGAATTTCTGGATCGGTCGGTGCCATTAATGATACTTGATTTGCGATTCCATCTTGCTCCTATATTCTATTGTTGAATCTTGCTTTTAGACTGCAATCTAGATCTCAACACTTTTGCATACCTAAGGTTTTCTGTACAAGTTCGAACACATCTTCACGACATCTGGAAAATGTTTTTATTCAGATGATTCAAGAGGTCCCGAAAATTTAATGCGTCATCAATTGGCTTTGTACGACAAAAAGGATGTTTTGGTCTTGTAGACTGCTTTGCTGTATTCCCAAGCGTAATCTCACCCAGGTGAGCTATATTCTAACTTCTTTCATCATGCCTGCCTCTATTCTAACGCCTTTCACATCACGCAATCACCCGAATTACTCAATGCTTCCCTCTGATTGGCCCTCGAAACAAACAGAATATCAAAGAAACCAACACTAAACCCTAATCCGTCAATAAATAATTACCCTCGCGTATTACTACCCCAACTTCGAGTCATACGCCGTGAACAGGAGTCTCGGTCCGTTAATCATCGCTTTTTATCGTTACAAAATCTCTATGCCAGCCAATCACAATGGAGTTTTCAAGACGACTGAGAGGAGAGATAGTGGAGATTTAGATAGTGATGAGAATTGACCAGACGAGCGCGCTCTAAGCGAGACTCGATTCAACGACTTCTGCTAGGCAATGGTACTTAATGGCGCTTTCAATTGAAGGACTTTTAATATGATTCTAGAGGTAACTTTGAAACATATCCTCGATACTCCAATTGATCAGCAAAGCACCCCAGCCTCCTGTTAAATTCATCTTCATACACTAACTCCAAACAAATTAAACCTCAATAATATTAGTAAGTTGACCCTAGTTAATTATTTTAAGATCTAAGGACCATTTGAGAGATCTCACTATGTCTCACTCGAAATTGCTAGAGATGTCGTAGGCTACTCTATGGATGGCCCTGAGGCAGAGAAGTCGGTGCGGTGAAACTTGTTGGTGATATGAGCCATGGCGCGATGGACATGGAGGATCTCATCAAGGAGTAAGTGGCTGCTTCATCCATGACCTTTATGTAGTAAAAGGTATTCAATTGAAAGCGAGAGCTGATCATTGTGTAATAGAGTCGCTGATAAGCTCGATTCAGACCCAAAGAGTCTTTGCTTGGTCTCACGGGAGAAGATCATGGAGCGACTTAAGTACTCCCATGACCTGGAAGCCCAGAATCAGAGACTGAGATATCAGTTTAGTACGCATTGCATTCTCCCCATGATTCTACGAGACGAACTTCCGTCTCCTACTTATTTTGAGACCAAATAATTCTAACTTACTGTGCAGCTCGCACGTGCCGGAATTGCACCAAGTGATTAAGTCGAACCGATATTGATGACTGAGGCACTGGGAGATGTTTTTTTTTAGTCATACTTGCATTTTGGAAGTCACTGTATTAGAATGCACCCTAGTCCTCCAACTTACTTGTTTACATCTATACTTATGTAAACATGTATCATAATTCATTATCCCTCCCACGTATCCCTCCATTACTCATGATTGAAGTCGCAACGCGACAAAACTATTATAGATGGAATAGCAAGGAACAGAAAAGAACCTCACCCTCCTTGGATTACTTCTGCTTACGTCGCACTTCTAGAGCCGTGGTCATGATCGTCCTCGGCAATTCTTTAAGGGAAGTGTTTGTGAATGTTTGCATATAATCATCATCTGTAGGGCGAACAATCCACTTGAAAACTTAACCTTTGTTTGTATAGTCTAAGAATTTGATATAAGATATCATCCCTAAAGTTCAAAAAATTAAAGCCATATGAAGTCCCTATATATACTGTATCTAAATACTCTAATGTCAAATATTGGTACAACGAAGTCTTGGCGACCCTTTCGCTTAAATCACTTAAAGTTCCGAATGTAAACAAAGTGAAATGGTGCCGCATGTCGCACCGCCCGACGCGTCCGTTAAATAACTTAAATAGGTATTAGTTGATTAACACGATTCAGGAACCGCATGTCACATGCTTTTCATGATCGAGTCGATGCAGGTAGCAGCGATGGAGACGTCTATATATATTTGGCTTGCCGATCCAATAGCTGCTCCATCCCCCCTCTTGTTTACTCGACAACTTTGAACACTTCTTCGGTTTGCTTGGAAGTTCTACTTTCTACATTTGCTTTCCTGGCTTTTATTACTGTATCTAAGTCAAGATCTTCTACCCTTCTTAATTCCAAACATATCCCGATCGTCATCCCATTGGCTTCCTCTCGCGCGTTGTCGAATCGATACCTCATCGCTCTGAATATCTCAACATAACCAAAGAGCCTCTTCTCTATTTATCAGTACTTACCAATCCTCTGCTCCGTACGGAAGGATTAACTGCTAATTCTATTAAGAACATGTCGGACCGCAGACTCCCCGTCGGCCCCAAACCCAACATCCGTGCCAAGGGCAGACGCGCCACGGAAAACCCACCACCCCGCGCTCCAACAAGATACAACACCAAGAAAAGAGATCAGGATACGGATCCTGAATCATACTCAGACGATCCAGCTTTGAAACCTTACCGGCGACCGGTCATTCCTCGATTCAAAGGCCCAACCAAAGAACAGCGGACAGCTCGGCAATTCGACCCGCTGTCTGAACTTCCCCTCAGCGCCGATGAGCAGTGGCGAAATTGGAAGGCTGAACAGGATGATCTCGAGAGAGAGCACAATGAGAGAAGAGAAGTACTACTCCGAGAGCGCGACTTGCGAAAGCGGCGTCTTGTTCAGCAGGCAAGTGAGGACGAGGAAGAGGATGAGGGTGACGGCGACGTGGAGAACAGATACAGATACTCGCCAAAAAGAAGTCGTTTTCCTCCTCGGCCAAAGAGAAGGAGCCAGCCCCAACATGTTCGAAATGAGCAGGTAGACGAAGAGGAAGAAGAGACCGAATTGGAAGATGAACCAGTCTCGCCACCAAGAAGACGTTTTGCTCCACAGACTCAGCGACGCAAGCGTGTGGGCGATGAACAGTTAGGCAGCGATAATTCCAACCCTCGCCGGTTCTCTTCACCAAAGCGACGAAGGCTCGACAACGAGAGAAGAGAGCCCACTTACGCACCTTCTCGTCGTCATCCTCATCGAACTCCAAGTCCTCCTCGAGGACCAGCCCGTCATCGTCCTCAGAACCGCTTCGTTTACGATACGCCCTCGAATGGACACGAACATGGTTCTTCTCGACCTCGACAGTCTCGGTCTTCATACCCAGGACCTCCTCCAGCACCGCCCGGATACCGACCCTCTCACCCAGGGGCAATGCTTCCGCAGATTATCAATACTGGTCGTCGACCACTCACCAGTTTTTATGGATCTCCGGCAAGACCACGGTCTCATCCTGATGGTACACCGGCACACCAAGATGGACAGAGACCAGAGCCATCCTCGCCTGGTCTTTTTGTTTCGCAGTCACCATCACAACAAGTGGAGGAGAACTGGCCATACGCTGAGGTTAAGGAAGAGCCTGGTGATGATCCTGACAACGAGCCTGGGCCCACGACGCCTCTGCGTCCTTCTCAAGCTCAAGACCCTCGAGCAACCCCAAGCCCAGAGGAGAACGCAAGCGGTGGCGCAGTTGCCAGTATACATGATCTAAAGTTCCTTGCTTTCGACGTCAGTGTTGTCACAATGACGGAATCAATTCTGGGAGCTTCAGTTGCAGACATTGAGGTCACTTGCCCAAGTCGTAATCCACCCAAGGTTGTCAGCCTGCAGACTGTGCCCGGCAAGTAGTCCTTTCTTTGCTTTCGAGTATCAAACTAACGAGAAATCAACAGAATTGAGCTTCTTGCACAGAATTCGATCGGCACTCCTCTAGGAGACCTTGCCTTGGTGAACGAGAGTGGCTTCAGGGGCCTCAAAAAGGCTTACAGAAAAGCAACGGACAAGGCCCAGAGGTACAAAGAAGAGCTGCAGGACAAGGATAGAGAGATTGAAAGGTTGAACGAGATCGTCCAGCTTGAGCGACGGGACCGTGAGGAAGATCAAGGATAAATAGTAGTCGCTCAAGATGATGCAATCATGGCTACATATAAAGGAGGGATAACAAAGAAACAAAAACTGACATGCCAAGATTCTATTGTAACCTTGTACCTTGCTCATTGTTTGAATAAGATCCTGATGTTTGGCTACACCTTATCATTTCTGTTGTTGGAAGAGCGAAACTAGATCCACGTATTTTAGAAGGAAGCAAACGAACGACAAAAACGTCGAACAACACATTCTTGCAAAGGACAATCACAGGTAAAGTAATTGGCGCCTACATTACCCAGCGAAACTACTTCGAGAGTTTGGAAGGAACTCTCTTGAGCTGAGTATTACTTCCAGGGAAAGGGTCTTTGAATCTAAATGGATGAAAGGCCCTTCCCTAAGTTAATTGTTGTAGGGCGGGGGTGGAAGTCTCGTTCACCCTCATGTTCCCCGTTGTCTCAACTTCCTCAGCGTGTCGAGGCACGACAGAACAAAGTCTGCCTTAGTTTCTATCTCCAAGTTTCTGGTGCATATTGACTAAAATCAAGAAGTGGACAGCTTGGAAGTTCCGCGGCGTGTCTGAGAATCTCCTCACTGACCGAGAAAATTCTTTTTGGGTAATTAGTATGAGACACTATACATTAAGAAATCACAAATTGAGCAGAAGTCAAAGATTTTATGAAGAACCCATTTCCCTATCAAGTGCCTCAGCACAAATGTAATGCACGTAAGGTGCTTGCCTGCATACGCAACTACTTCATCCCTAATCAAGAATCCCCAACCTAGTAGTGCAAGCAGACATGATGTGCAGAAAAACAATCCCCATATTGCATGAAACCCTTAGCAGCAGCATAAAAGACGCGAGCGGGTACGTCAAGCTTCGAGAAATGAATGTATGTCCAGATCAAGCCGGCAGCAGATAACAGTAGAGAAGATCAGAAGATCAGCAGAGAAGAAAAGTGAACCTCCTTATCCTCCGGAAACAAAGGAACCAGAGTCAAAGAGTATGACCAAGGCAGGTGATACAACAGAGATCGAGCGAATCAATCAACAAAGTATCGAGCCAAGGTGCGGTCCATCTATTCCTCCATGGCATCAGCCCCAGCGTCTTCGATGTGACCGTTACCATTAGTGGCAGTGTCATCAACAACTGAGAGATTCTCCATATCCTCATCGACGGCATCATTTTCGTCAGCAACAGCACCTGGGAGGTTGCCGTTGGCATCGATCTCACCTGCAGATTTGTCAGTAAGGTTCACACGCAGATATGGATTGGAATTCACGCACCGCTCTTCTCCAAAGCCTTCCACTTCTTCTCGAGCAAGAAAGCCTTGTACTCATCACCACCAGCAGCCTTGATGTGCTCAGAGACCTTGCCCCACATGGCGGCCTCCTGCTTTTTGAGGGCGTTGGCTTGATCATTCTTCATCTTTTCAAGAGCGGCGGTTTGCTCAACTTGCATCTGGTTCTTGAGGGCGACGAAGTCGGCATCGACGGATTTCTTAGCAGCAACGAGCTTGGGGAGCTGGAAGAAAAGGTTAGTGTGTTGCATAAAAGAAATATGTTAAGAATGCAGCACATATTGAATCAAGGAGATGCGACGATGAACTTACATCAGTATCATTGAAGTCTTGTGCGACAGCCTCCAACTTAGCCCAACGCTTGCGCAAGGAGTCCTTGCCGGGGACAGTGCCAGTGATCTCAGTCCAGGCTGGCTCGATCTCCTCCCACTTCTTGCCTGCCCTACGCATGTTGACGATCAACTTATCCTCCTCGCAGAACTCAGCCCAGCACTCAGGGAACTTGGTACCAGCAGAGCGCTTAGCAGGAGTATCGCCGTTGGTAGCCTTGGCCTTCTTGGTGGGTGTTTCGCCATTCGCAGCCTTTGTTGGACCACGCTTCTTGCCAGAAGCCTTGGGGGCACCGTTGGTTGCTGGGGCTGTCATGTCGACATCACCGCTCTCACCACCGTTTGGTGTTGCAGGAGTAGCATCTGTCTTCTTCTTTGCTGGGCCTTTCTTCTTTGTGGCAGCAGCCTGTTGCTGTATGAGCAAAGATCATAAGTAAGGGAAGAGTATGTATACTAACCTTTGGGGTGGTGGGTTCCTCAGCATCATCATTGACTTTGTCACTGTCCTTGGGGGCAGGCTTTTCCTTCTTTACTGGAGTCTTGCGTGGCTTCTTGGGGGCCTTGGTTGGTGTCTCAACCTCAGCATCACCATTACCAGCCTCACCATCCTCATCTTCCTTGGCGACCGGCTTCTCCTTCTTTACGGAAGGCTTGCGTGGTTTCTTCACCTTTGTAGGGGTTTCAGTGACGACAGGTTCTGGAGCGCTTACAGCTGCGGTCTCGTCGGCCATCTGGACGAGAAAGAGATGTTAGCTATAGATCATTTGCACATGTAGTGAAAAGTCAGAGGGGGGATAGAAAGAGACCTTGAAGTTGTGTGAGTGATAGAACAGAGGCAGACCTGAGCAGATCGAAAATCTTGAAATGTGCAGGAGAACGAGAGCGAGTGCAAGGATGCAGAATGAAGTGCGGTGATGTACAGAAATTAAGGGAGGAAGGAGGGCGGAGAGGGTTTTGTTGTGGATGTGGATGAGGGAAGAAAAAAAAGCTGGCTCGAGTGGCGAAGGCGATTGTTTGTTTTGATTGATTTGAGAGGGACGGGAAAGGAACACGAAAGTAAAAGGGAGGGACTAGCAAGATCCGAAACCACCAGTTCCAAAGATGTGAATTGGGTTTCAGGCAGGAAGTAAACAGAGGGATTTTGAGATTTGGGAAAGATCAAAGGCAGAAAAAACTCTACTCCAAGCTGCCATTGCTTCTAGTAACGCCACAACTGCAGGCAGCGAACCGCGTGAACAAGCAATGGTGTGACTCTAGAAGTGCCGAGTAAATCAATGACACGGTGGGATGGAACAGAGATCGAAGAGAAATGCGTTGTACACTTACCTCCTCAGGTTGATCAACAACCTCTGCGACGAGGTCTCCCAGAGACATGCCAGGGAGGGTAGGAGTTGCGAGGTCTACAGTGGACATTTTGGCAATTGAAAGCAATGGATTGCGATGTTGTATGAAGTACGTAGGGTGTGAGGTTGTTCTATTGATCAAGGAGTAGATCGAAGCAAGATGTCGAAGAAAGGGTGGTGTTGTGTGGAATAGGAAGGGTTGAAGACAGGTGCCGGCGACGGGGTCTTTGTAGACACGACGATGAAGGGTTACCATTTCAAAATCAGGCACCGAGACTTTAGCGCGATAAATAGGCACAACGAGGGAAAGGGAAGGGCCATGAATTGCTTGACAATACGAAAAGGGAAAGCCCGCTAACAGATCAGGTTTGAAGTTAGATGATATCAGCAATGCACCCTTGCACGTCTCAGTAGAAGCACCAACTCCAATAATACATAAAGTATCACAGCTCCATGGGAGTATGACTGTTGGGTTGAATTTCTTCCCTTCTCACAACTATCCTCCAATGTCGAATCTTGCGAATTTCTCACATGCTACAAACCAGCGATGGCGAAAAAGTGCTGTGAGAATTTGTTGCAATACTTGGCTCGAGGGGTGGTACTTTACCAGTCTCTCTGAACAGCTGAGAATTATTCCCATGGTATAGGTCAATCGAAACTCACTGGACATTTATATAGCAGATCTTTAGTGAAATTCCAACATCAACTTCGTACCGAAGGCTTCAGGAATTCGATGAATTGCGGAGCACTCAAGGAGGCATAATAAATGACGTCAGAGACACATAATGAGAGTTTCAAGTGAATAATAAGCCAAAGTCTGCCCGTGCAGCGAAAGAAGCGGTACTCAAGGCGATGAGATCCTCCAGAAGAATCACTATCACGTGATAAAGTTGTGACATCTAAAAGATGCGAATTGTCTGTATGTCCAGGAGCGGTGCCTGACCAAGAGATGCGGACGAGTCTCCTTGGGATTAAAGTGACCAAGGCAATTACATGGCTCATGCCGGCCTTTGGAGCATTCGAATCTTCCCAAACTTGATTCTTGCTAGAAGAGAGCAAACATCGCTACTCCAACTTTTGCCAATTGGACATTGTAAGACAAGAGAGACCGCTCTGTGGGGGTCAAGCATAAATGCTTGAATCAGGAGACAGAATAAAGGTACAGAAATAACAAAAAGACATTACACTAGGGATCTGGGGTTTGAGGGCTTGATCTTGTCGCCTAGAGTCACTTCAAGAACCACTTGATGCTTGAAGCTCCGCGACCCCTGCATCCACTTACTTTTCTGCCAATCATGCTTACTGAGTATGATGGTAGTTCGATTTCTCTGGAGAATGTTCTCTCAAATTGCCCGTTCTGAGTATGTTCTCTTTCCCACCGAATGTCGTTGGTCTTGATAGGGGCTGGCTTTGTCATCAGCCAAGGCTTTTTGGACCAATCTCACTTCTTCTTGGCTGGATCCTGCTCTCCTCCTTAACCAAATCGTAATAGGCACGCTCAATCCTAGCGAAACCTCCTCTTTTGTCAAATTATATCATGTATACCAACAGGCAGTATCTATTATTTGTGCAGGGCAGTTCTTCGGTTTCATCTTGTGGGCTGCCCCAAAGGCCGCGGCAAGTTTGCAACCGCATCACACATTCCATGGGACCCGACGAACAGCCTTTTGACAAGTGTACAGGGCAGACATATCAAGAACGTTCGCTTGCCTGGTTCTTTTCTTCCATCGAGCTGGCGTTTCTGAATGCTGCATCAACTGGTCAAAGCCAAATGACGCCTGCCACAGTCCTCCACAAAGCAGCAAACATACCATTCCACTCGAAGGAAAGGCCTTGGGCAGGGTCTGCTCTGGAATTATTCTATCTGTTCTCCTAGCATGTTTCATTTGAAGGCTGAGAGTTTGCATTTCCATTTGCTTCTAGCTGCGGTCAGTCCGCAGTTCCGGTTGGTCGCAAACATGCGAACAGTCATGTTGTATACCGAACTGATGCACCTTCCCGCTGCCAACAGTTCGTTCAACAGCATGATGGAGTGGTGCGAGCCATTTGATTACCCACCGAGGCTCTGAACCTCGACTATATGGGGTTCCCCTCCGTCGTCTCGCGGATCCTTCTCCTTCCCTAATTTGTATCGAAATTCGCATCACGAAGGTCTCCGAGTCGACCAGAATTTGTAACATCGTCACAATATTTGCTCTCCCCTTCGCTCCCCCATTTGCCCCTCTCCTTGTTCCTCCGATAGTTCCTCCTTTTGGACCACCTCAGCAGTTGCTGGGGAGGGGCCTTCGGCCGCGAAGGGCATTCGGAAGTCCCCTCAAAAGCAGCGGAGGTAATGACTGTCTCTACATTGAGTCGCCAGGAACAAACAGTATTTGGCCGATTCGTCAGCGAAGATTGGCGAGACATATGCCGGGACTCTATCAAAAGATGCGAGGATCTGGTGACAAGATTGCGAATCCTTTGGAATATCTTCCTTGTGATACTGTTCATGATCACAACAAAAATCCACTAGTCATCGACCTATTGATGAATTCAATCGCATGGCCCTACACAGGTTCACCATGGGGCTTCCCATCACCAGTTGGCGGAGAAGATATCAGAGGATATTTCTATAGGAAGTATATTGAGGCCAGCCAAGCACTTGGAATGCAAGATCTCGGCTGGGTCGAACAAACCATTCAGGAAGTTCTGGAGCTGTTTCGAAGAGCAGGCAACATTCTTCGAGATGACGGCGGATGTAGCTCCGGTGTGGAACTGTACTGGACGATCGTCAACTATGCTCGAGCATTTGTTGCGTTCATTGTGCACGTAGAAGCTTCGTACCAACAGCACTCCTTCGATTACACCTGTCATCTCATCGAGTCGCTCTTCTTCATGACGGATAAAGATGAACAAACTTTAAGGACGATTTTACTAGCGATCCCAGTGCAGTATCACTATGCTCTAGCCGTAGCAGCTTCTCAGCATTGGCTTACAGAAGGGACTTTCGTTATGCAGAACATCGCGGCCCTGCTGACTGGCTCTCAATTGATGCAAGCGCGGCCTCGCTAACGTGAAGCGATTTTACGATCATCGCAGTCTGCCTGCGTATCACAGCAGAAGTAGCCTTTTGCTTGCGCGAGATTACATCTGATAAGAACTCACCAGGTAAATATCGACCTTCAATCTTGTGGTTTTTGCTGTCTATTGCCTGAATTTTCTTATGGTCTCCGCTTATGACTCTGGTCCACTTTATTGACTTTCTCCAGAACATCGATGAGACATCCCTTTTAATGCAGCATCAACCCCTGTATTCAATGGACCCCTAGAACTATTTCTGTCGTGTCAACCTTGCAGTCCCACTCAAGGCCAATCACCATCAAACATTCAAATCCCCCTCCTGGGATCTTAACTCAGCCTTACTTTATCTCCAACTCTGCCGTCATGCTCATGCAGTTGACGGCGATTCCGACCCTTGATAGCTACAAGAGGGGGTTTCTTCTGGGCCCAGAGATGTTCCTTTCAACAGCACCATTTCACGGAGAGAGAACATGCCAGATAAAACACAGAAATCAGAGGATAGGACCTTAGAGGATGTAGTGGAGGTGGAAGTAGACGCGATCAGCGAAGTATCTGATCATGAGGGGAAACCGAAAAATACGTGGCAGATGGCCTCGCAATACAGAGCGGCATTATTCTGGTCGTCCTTCATTGGTCTGGCTGGCATCAACTGGGGAATGGACACACTTGTGAGTACTGAAATGGCCTCCCGAAGACAAAATCTGACGAGGACTCTAGCTCTCGAACGGCGTAATTGCTGTGCCCTCCTTTCAGAAAGACTTTGGATACCTCTTCGGAGATCAATACATCGTCAGCGCCTCTTGGCAGATTGCTTTCAACACTGCATCATCTATTGGAGGTTGTTTTGGGGCATTTGCATCTGGATATTTGGCAGATAAGATTGGAAAGAGATTTGCTCTGGGAATTGGATGCTTCATTAGCATTGGGGCGGTATTCGTACAACTATTCGCGGAGCAACCTGGAACGCTACTCGTGGGCAAGGTAAGCAGCTACACACGATCCATCATCTGTATAGAATTGATCGTCCAACAGCTCATCAATGGCCTGTCGCTCGGATGCTTCCTCGCAATTCCCTCCTCCTTCGCTGCTGAGATCTGCCCTGTCGAACTGAGGGGCTTCACAACCTCCGCTGTCCAGCTATTCATCGGAATTGGTCAACTAATGGCAAACCTGATACTAAAGGGGACTGGAACACTGGACACAGCATGGGCGTATAAATTCCCCTTCGCCCTCCAATTCGTCTTTCCAGTCCTTCTCCTTGTCGGCCTGCCCGTATGCCCAGAATCACCATGGTATCTGCTCCGGAATCGAAACCCGAATACGGCGACCAGCACGCTGGCACAACTTGGATACGACAATCCTCCTAAAACTCTCGCTGAAATGCAGAAGACAATCACATTCGAGGACCAGAAAGTGGATACTACAACTTACCTCGACTGTTTCCGTGGTTCGGACATGCGGCGAACAGAGATCGCTATCGGGATCTTCTCCGTCTCGCAACTCGTCGGCATCGTCTTCGCCATCGGCTATAGCAGTTACTTCTTTCAACTCGCTGGTCTTTCTCCGTCTACGTCATTCTCGATGTCTGTTGGAGTCTCCGTCCTTGGTCTCGCGGGCGTCGTATGTTCCTGGTTCTTGCTCAACCAGATAGGTCGGCGACCAACTGCTTTAGCCGGCACAAGCATACTTGTTATTCTACTGCTCTTGATTGGAATCCTTGACATCATCTCAGTTAGAACAAGCAATCTCGGTCCTGTCTATGGCCAAGTAGCTTGCATCATCCTCTTCGCATTCATCTATCTCCTCACCATCGGACCGGTTGGCTATGCTCTCTTTGCTGAGGTTTCGAGTTCACGCCTTCGATCTCGCACGGTCAGTCTGGGTATTGTGGTGCAGAATTTGTTTGGCATTCTGATGCATATCGTCATCCCACTTTTGATCAATCCGGATGCTGCGGCTTTGGGAGGTAAGATTGGATTTATATTTGGAGGCACGGCATTTATGTCTGTTGTCTGGGTTTATTTTAGAGTGCCAGAGACGGCTCATAGAACTTTTGAGGAGTTGGACTATTTGTTTGCAAAGGGGGTTTCGGCGAGAGCATTTAAAGGCCTGCAGGTTGTCACTACATAGTCACCCAATGCGAGGACAATGGGCAGCATGCTGTCGAATCTATACGATAGCGTCGTTCCAAGCTTTGTGAAAAAATGGGAGTGAACTTATCGCTGTCTGAAGACTGATGATGGAGCAATTCGTGAGATCGATGAACTAATCGAGCTTGCTGCTTCCATCTGGTTAAGAGTCGCGCAGTCGTCTTTTAGAGACTGCTGTGAAATGCTATACTACAGAAGATATTCTGTTCTTTCTGTAGGCCGTTTTCCAAGAAGATCAAGCTTGACTGACAGTGTCTCAATCCAACCTGTACTCTTCACCTCATCACAATGGATCATCCTTAGTCATCACAGAGACGTATCTAGCAGCCGGGACCCATGTTTCTGATATAAAATCTGAAAATCCCCAACAAAAGTCAAGTGATATTGGCAGAGGTGACTGCGGCTCGAAATCGTTTTTGAGTACTTGCTTAAGCGAACAAGCCCTCCCCCTCCCCCTCCCCCTCTCCCGTCACTCCACCTTATTCCAAAATCCTTTCCTACAGTATGTAAACCTTGAGTCAAACGATTCAAAGAATACCCTACGAAATTACATCGTTTCCTTTGATCTCCAGTCCTTGACCGAGTTGATCTGATGATTTCTGAAAAGAAATGACTTCTTCGGTATCTGGGGTCCCAAGGTACACGATGACAGCCAATCAAGCTGGTAAGCAGACGTTCTGCTGCAGAATCGGGTTCGAAGTGGATTTGAGAATAGGGCTAGTTGAGATTGTTTGATGGAAGTAGTCTGAGGTACGCATAGTCCTCGTCAAAGTCATCACTACTGAGCTTGGATGAGAATCCTAGGCTTCTAGCACACTGATCGTCAAAGAGCGGAACGGTAAGTGGACGTGGATTGTAGTACAACCCAATCGTCTAGAATTACCAGCACCGTCCACTCTGATCTTCAAACTCAGAAACTTACCTTCTGGGTATTTTCCCGGTCCCGCTCCTCTGCTCTAACGACCCATTTTCCACAATCAGAACCCAAGTCTGAAAAGAAGATTACGCAACAGGATAGGATACGGTTAGAAAGCCCCAAACCATCAAAATGCCCTTTCGTCCGTCCAATACGTTGACATGAATCTGCGATTTCGGGACATTTGCCGTGAAGAGACAGAGGTTCCAAATCTCCGGGTCTGATCATCGTGTCAACATGTCCCGTCCCGTCTCATCCAAGCGGGAGCTAAGACGGAGATCCGGGGAAGGATAAATTCCACAATGAACTATCATCTAATTGAAGCCAAGTACGGATTGATGAGCAAAAAGAGGAAACAGAGGACACAGGAAAGGTTCCAAATAAGGCAAGTAGATGCAGCTTTCTTGTGTATATTCCAGAGGATCGGCTAGGGCTGGTGAGAAGGGAGGTAAACGCCGCCATCAACAGTCACTTAGGCTTCAATCCGGCTGGAAGCTTGGAATTCAGGCAAAATGGACCGAGTTTCAAACGACGAAGTAATTAGACAAATGGGATCAAAATTCGACCACCAATTAGCTTCTTTACCAGATATGTCGTGGTGCTGGTGTTAGTTTTGAGGTATCATGCGGTAAGATGTAGAGTCGGGTAGTGCACCTGCACCCATAGCATAGGGGTTTGCATGTGGCAGGCCTTGGCGCATCAATCAATCCCTCGGTTCAGCCCAGCACAACCCAGCTGAAAGCCTGTCAGTTCATGCAAGCCACCCGCTGCCCTGCACTGCAGCGTCAGGCTGCTGTTGCAGGCATTTACCCCACAATCTCGAATCTATTCATCTGGAAATGTACTCCTCATCTGTTCTGTCTGACAACATCAATACTTTAGAATCTTGCAGAATTAAGTCAATTAACATCAATAGAACAGCATCTTGGCTTAAGGTGTGGCTTTGCAAGTCGTGCCACAGCTGAAACCCAGCAGTTTTAGTCTCCGCAAGACTCAAAAGCCGTCCCTTTCTCCCACCCTGTTTACCCGGTAGTTCTATCGATCCGCGGTTCCTTGGCCGGCTCCCTGGGATCGTCAATTGCCGTTGACGGGAGAGAAGAATTATCCTTATTAAGGGTTCAGGAGCTTGCTTTGATGCCGGTCAGCCAGGACTGGGTTGTGGCCCAGAGTGTGACGGCACAATGGGGAGCAATGGGAAACGATCTGGCGGTAAATACCATTACACAACTTAGAGAGGATATATATCTGACTGTTCCCAGCCTGCCATACATGCCGAAGACGCCGTGTCAAATGCGACCTTGCGCAGCCCACTTGCGAACGATGTAGCAAAGCGAGGATACAATGTGAGGGGTATGCGAAGAAGGGAGGTCTGAAGTTCGTGGACGAGAAGCAGAAGGCTGAGAAGAGAGTTCAGATCAAGAGGGAGGCATATCTCCAAGCTCTACAGGCAGAGGATGAGAGGCATAAGGCAAAGCAGCATCATTCGAAGACACCAGAGGAGGTCAGACCATCGCAAGATTCGAGGACATCGGGCTCGGAGCAGCAATGCTCGAAATTGACGAACAACCTTGTGGCAATTCGAAAGCCGAAATTGAAGGAGGACAATGCAGCAATTGGGAAGAAACTCTCGGTGACTGGATTCCAAGACAAGATACACATGTCGTTTCTGCTATCCAAATTCTTTGTTGGAGCCAGAATGTTCGTACCATGGATGTTGAAGGGTTGCAAATGGCAGGAAGATTGCACAACGACGCAAACGATGAAGGCTCTTAGTGGAATATACTTTGGTCGAATGCACCGTCATAGACAGAGTCTAGATTTCGGATTTCAATGTTATAGCAAGGCCCTGCGATTGCTAAGCAAGGATCTTGTATCAAGGAAGGCTTGGGAATTGCCTTCCTTGACGAATGTCCTATCTCTGACTGTTTTCGAGGCAAGTCATTCAATATGGGCATTCCCGCTGGCAGACTAACAAGCTCGACAGATCATGGCCTAACCAACCGGGGCCGGATTTCTTCAGCACGAGGGTGGTATAGCGAGACTTGTCCAAAGCTCTACGCCTGAACGCTTCCAGTCAATACCCGACTTAGATGTCTTCGAGTCTGCCAGACTGGCGATTGCTTTTGGCTGCGCAGACCTGCGAATTCGATGTTTTCTGGAGGAACCTAGGTGGAAGACTATTCCATGGCTGAAGCATCCAGAAGCCAGAGATCTAAGATCACTCGTTTACGATAGGTTCTGCGATTTTCCCGGTATATTACAAGACCTTGAGGCTTTCCGGTCCGGCAATCTGCAAGCCCCAGTCGATGTAGCAGAACTATACCGGAGAGTCTGCGACCAGCTCCAAAAACTCTACGAGTGGCGAGCGCAATGGGAATCACAGAATGGACACTGCTGCTTCTCAAAACCCTCGCAAGATCCAAGATCACCTTTCCCTCAGGCACTGCACTTTCAGAATGTCCAACAAGCCGCAGGACTCGCGCACTACAACACGGTTCTTCTCATCCTCCTACGAGCAGGTCGAATGCTAAAAGGGCGAAACTTCTCCTTCACCACATCCTCGGAATCCATACACGTCACTCAAACCAACCCAGACCTCCTGCTTCCTCAAGATCCCAAAACACTCCACGGCGTTGCCAGCGAAATCCTGAAATCCGTCGAATACAGTCTTTCGGAGCCTCATACGAGCGGTGGGTGTTTCCAGCTGCTGTTTCCGTTGAGAGGTACGCTGGAGGTGTATAGACCAGGCTGTCCTGAGAGGGATTATTTGATAAAGATCTTTTCGGATATTGCTGATAAAGGGGGATTTGAGATGAGTCGAGGATTGACACCTGCTGGGCTTTGTGGGAGGATGATTGAGGATGAGCATCTCAACACATAAAAGCTGGAGGTGGCCAATATCACAGTGATACTTCGATGTCCACAAAAATCTTCCTTGTTCAGGAGAGCACGTGGAAGAGATTATGATGGCCAGCGATCTCCAGAACGCCGCTGCGAATGGACGAAACAAATTTAACCTTAGACTGAGTACTCGGCTGCGTGGTTACATTCAATCATGCCATGGCTGTCCACCATGGAAGAAAACGACTGGAACAAATGAAACACTTGCAGGAAAGATACTATCAAAAACATTGAAGACGTATCGCCGCGCTTGTGTGGATGAAGTCTCCGTCCATAAGTGAAAGGAAGTTTTGAAGAGATCAGCATGGAGCCATGTTGTCGAAGACAACTCTGACGGCAGTTCCAGACGGTCCATTGTTGTAAGATGAGGATATTCCTGGGATTTTGAGAGAAATCCTAGCCGTCTTATGCCATACTTGATTTCGATAGATCTCAAGCCGAAATCGACGATATTGACTTACCAAACAAATCTGTAGTAGCTTGGAATATGCAGAAAGAGCTGGATACAAGAGCAGGAAACCTGGCAGATGGAAGCGGGAAGTCAGTCAGGAGGGCCAACCAAAAGCCAGACATAGATACAGACACAGATACAGACATTGATACAGACATGTCAATCAAGTATTCTAATTATGTATATCTCTACCTTGGTTATTTACCATATCTGCTTGATCTTGCCGTACGCATCGATCCTGAATTCTCCTCTCTTCTTACCCCGCAAGCCACCCCTTCTTGTTTACGTAGCTTTGGCCGTCGTATTACAATTCCACTCCTGACTCATTCCGGTCTTCTCACCATGTGCGACCTCGTGTCAAAGGCATACAATATTCTGTGTAAAGCAGACTTCGTAGTCAGTATCCAGTCTTGGTCTTCGAGTTGATTGAGGGAGGTAGGTAGCATCTCGATGTGCGACATAATGGTAGAAGCAAGAGTCCGCGAGCAGCCTCCTGAACATAAATATCGAAGGATATCATGACTTTGACAGAGTTTCTGATGATACTGCCTCTGGAATGTCATGAGTGGGCGTACGCTTGAAGAGATGCTGCTCTCTCGTGTACTGTGATTGTCTTCTGGGCGCGGGATGTCTTCGCTGTCGAGCGGTTGGGCGAGTCGGCTTGTTGGGCTTGAAGGTGAGTTTAGAAATGGCAGCGACCATTTGCCAGATATTTCTTGCGGATAGAGAAAGTATAAGGCTTTTTGGGATTGTGGATTAAGTAATTCTTCTCTATCGAGGCTTTTTGTATATGTTGTTTTATGGAAGGTAGATGTACTCGTGGGCGTTCGCTGATGAAGTGTATTGATGGGAGTGTGGCCAGGAGGGAAGCATGTAGCTGACTTTGGGACAAACCAGTGATGTATAAAGTACGGTAATGTAGCATTCTCTCGTAATTGGCACTTTCATTGTCGGGGATCTGGTTTTTATCGTAGGTTGAAGTTGATGGAGCAGTCAAGGAGAGGCGCGGCTTGTTTACTGGAACGTCGTACGTCAGCCAATGTCCTCTTTTGCTTGTGTGTAGAATGATATATAGGAAGTATGGTATGACCAGGACTTGGGTGATATTGAAATGAAGAGAGATGTTCCGCGGGTTGAGACGTTCTTTCGAGAGACGTAGAGCGATGAAATTGGCGTTGAGCTCCCGCGAGGGTTGGAAACAGCACATTGTTGATGACTAAAATAAAATCAACGCTTCGCTGATAAGTTGACCGTGAGGATGATAGTCACTGAAGGAAGAGAAAAGCGAATGCCATCTGGTCGATGGTCGTTCCTGGAAGAAAGTGCAAACAACAAGTGATGCGCATGAACTTGGTCGACGAGAATCCAACCAGCGCGCCGTGACACTCTGATGTACCGCCTGTCCTGAACTGAATCGTCCTATGGTTGCTACAAGATAGAGACACAGAAAGAACAGACTTGTATATAATCCATAGATTTCTAGATCTATCTCGAGCATGAAGTCGAAAGTGCTCAATAAAAACAACATCACCAGCCTCCCAACTTATTCGCCTAGCCAACTGCACTGACCGATCGACAATCATCACCTCTCAAGCCTTGCCTCATTTTACCTGAGCTCACTGATCATCATATTGGGTCTCAGAATACTCTGTACAAAGTAGTCGCCGTAACGGTGCGAGACATGTTTCCTCCTCAAGACGAGCTTCGCTGGTCTTCTCGACCTCTGATATCTCATCCCGTCCTCTCGTCCTTCCGCCCACTTCCCTTCTCGTCTCACTCACTTCCCTCCTTCTCGCGCCACGCCCGATCGAATAAACCACAACGCAATATCCAAAGATCAACCGAGTCCAGACCTTCCAGCCAGCACATCACGCCCTGCTGCATCCATCTCCAGGGTTCGGCCGCCGCCCCAAAAGGTCTGAGCGAGGCTGGGCTGTAAGCGTGCGCGCTCAGAGCAGTGTTGCAAATAGCCCGGTCCGAACATTAATGGTTGGCTGTGAGGCCTGCACGAAGCACTGCAGAAATGAAGTGAGCTGAGCTAAAAGGAGAAGGTGAAGCAGGGGGAAATGGCTAAATCCGTGTGGTGGAAACTCTCGTGCAGAAAGTGGCAAACAGATTTGTGCTTTGAGCTTGGATTTGAATACCCAGTCGGAAAAGTACCATGTGCAGATAATAATGCAGCTTTGCTATGTTTCAGCAGGCAGAAGTTTGCGAGCGAGGCAGAAATAAGAATTTGATGGTTTGATGGTTTGATGTTGAGCTAAGCCATAGGATCTTGCCCGTGTTCTTCGGACTTCTGGATGTCTGTGAGCGTTTTGTGGCCTGTGTTTATGGCTGTGTTTGGTGTTTGGTGTTTCTGAAACTCTTACTGTACCTCCTCCGTTTATGCTTGACACCCTGTTCATACACTCGCTACCTAATATGTCAGTTGCTATGACACTCGACTGGGAATGGAATTGAGCACCGACAAGTGGACATGGTGGACGTGAGGGAAATGCCAAATGCCATCCGGTGCTCACAGCCTCTGCAAGAGGTATGGAAGGTCGCTGAGATCAACATGAACAAAACAGCTAAGCAAGCATCTAGGTTGTAACAAACGAGAGGAAAAATCAACAATGCTGAACAAGGGCTGAACATTCTGAATACCATGCCGAGTCCATAGGGATTTCAACACCTTGAAAGCGGATCCTAGCGTACCAGAAGCGAGGAGTTCAAGAAAAGGACAATGCACAGCTCAGATTGAATAGACCAAAACGTATCCGGCCATCGCTGCCCAATCCGACCGGGGAAAGCATTCTAGACTCTTTTCGTAATCATGGCTAAGTTACCAATAATGTAACTTTAGGATACATTGGTTGTGTTGAAGGCCATTCTCTGAATAGGGGGTGGGGGGAATTGGGTGGTGCCAGTTGGCTCTCAGATCATTCGGAGAATAAAATATTGATGCATTAATACGCCAGATATTAAACGGCCAAACCTGGTATGGATTTGACGAAACGAAAAAAAGAGCCGATTGGCTTCCGGCATTAATGGAATGAAGAGAGACATACAAAGGGGGTGAGGGTCAAGGAGCGTAGTCGAGGTGAGGGTGATGGAGAGTGGATTTCTTTGTTTACTTTGGAATTTGAGTTTTGCGCAGTGACAAATAGGGATCAGAATTGAAAGACGAGGAGTGGCCATTAAAGTCTACATCGCAATTAGTTCTGAGAAAAAAAGAAATCATAGCTATTCTTTTGATGATAATTCATCTTATAGATATAGGATTATCGGCAATGATCAAATTTAGACATACGATTCTTCAAGCGAGCTGCAAAATAGATCATATTCTCTAGTTGCTTGGTTACCCTGAACCAGTCTAAGGCTCTCCTACCTTATAGAATTTCTTCTCTACAGACTAGCGATCATATCATACCCTTCAACGAGAACAATATATCAAGAACTACAAGATCCCCATCCGTGGAATACGGTAATAATAAGCCGCACATCTTGTCGATAAACCTGAATCATCGCAAGGGACTCTAGTTATCTTATCTTACACTCTCACCACTTGAAGCAGAACAGGACATAATAACTGGGCCCGGCGTTCCCAGCGAAGTGGTACCGATGCGAGACCGTAGGGTCAGATCAGTCAGAAATGTCTTGAGATAAGGGCGATCAAGGGACGACGACGCGAGACAATTAACTGACTTGGGAGTAAGGAGACTTTGGGGAGGAGTCTTGGAAATTGATCAACTGATAGTACCGATACACATAAGGATAGAAATTCGGAACGTCGCGAAGAAGGGAGGCTGAAATCGAACTTGAGGAAAACCAGGACCAAAGAAACACAAATGAATCACGTGATCGGACTCAAAACGGAGGAGAATGGCGCAGGAATTGGTCTCAAAATGGCAGGACAAGGGGAGAAATTCCAGTAGTTAGCGGGCGAAGGAATCATTAAGTCCAAAATTTGAAGTTTCAGGAAGTGCAGTTGGTGTTCAGTCTTGGTTCTTGGATGGACTGGACACAGCTATTCAAATCATCAAGGAAAACAAGCATAAAAGCATGGCAGTATCATCACCCTCAACCCAGTTCGCGTCACTTACTCAATACTCTCACAGCCAAAAGCGGCAGACATGAAGCTATTGATCCAAGCCACAAACTTCCCCCAGCTGAAGCACCACCTCGCCACATCAAGCCACAAAATCCCCCAAACAAAGATAACCTTCCAAAATTATCGACCAAGCAAACAAAAGTGCAATACTTGTTTGTATGTATGTATCGATCCTGACTCAGAAAAACCGCCCGATATGCAGGCTCAAAGCCCCAGGTCTGGAGACGAGCGATCATGTATGGTGGGAGTATGAGCTGTCGGTACTTGGAACCAATGGGATGAGAATGGCTTTTTTTGGGCTTGCTTGGGATGCCATTGCAGGGTCGTATTTGGGATGCGGCGCAGGGATTGGGATGAACCGCAACTGGGAACCTCACAACTCGGGCGGGGAATTCCCATGAAGGAATAGGGTGTGTTTGCCGAGCGGGTTCTTTGACGACAGATGTCAATACCATGAGTAGCAGCACCATTGTCAACAAAACAGGAAGGTGTTGTTGAATTGACTTAATTCAATTGAATGGAATTCGATAGTCCATTTGCTTGTCTTTCTTTTACGAAAAGAGAAGAGGGAAGGTTACCTTGGTAGTTTTCTTGTGGTCCACATCCATGCATGCATTTCGCTAATTGCTAGTCCAGGGCCATATATATGAGTTGTGATATAGACCAGGAACCACGTAACATTTTCATCAGATCTCACAACCACACAGGAAGAAGGTGGGTATATTGGCCGTGGCGTCTGCGATGGAAGGAAAGGAAGGTTCGATTTCCTAGGATCTAGATTGATGGACCCAAGTGGCATGCCTCCCTTGCGATACTACCCGATGAAGTTCTGCAAGGAAGAGGGTCTATAGACTGGGGCATACATGGAGGAAAACGTGGTTCGGAAGAGACTTTCGATAGTAGCGGACAGGTTACGGTGTATCCGGTAGTGAATTGGTACAGAGGAGACTGTATACGAGATTTCTCCACAAGTCCTGTCCTCTCGACGACGAACGACGTGAGTATCGTGCCATGTGGCATGGGATTAAGTGATCCATGTCGTAGAGTTTTCGCATCTCAAATTCACGACATCTCCACCGCAAGCGATGCAATCCATGTACGTCCACGTGGGATAGGGCTTGCACAGGCCAGCTGTTCGTCACTTTTCGAACTCGCCACCCGACGAACGGATCCTGGATACTTGCTTGCTTGCGAGACATCTGCTAGGTAAGGTACCGACAGTTGTATTTGTCCTTTTGGTCGGTTGCAAGCGGATGGCTTGAGAAGACTGAACGAAGTGGAAGCAAGGGAATTGAGATTTCATTGCGCAAATGCAGGGCAAGAGCTAGAGCTAGGATGTATGTCCTCTTTCTCCGGCATTTGAGTGAGCTGTTTGAGATGACATGCGGGAGGCGAGGGATCAAAGATTTCATTCCAAAAGAAAAAATAGTCGCAATGCTGAGGAATTGGGCCGGGTGTATGCAGGTCAAGGAATGAAGACGTTGGGTCTAGATCGAACATCTCGGTAATCGACTGAGATGGACGAGCACTAGGCGAACGAACAGACGAACGCACGAACTTCAAATAGAGAGAAATGCGAGGCGAAAGGCAAGGAGGATGCAGTTCGTGGAGGCGAAGGAACAGGAAGAATGAGACAGATGCGACGGGTGTTCCTAATATCTCCGAAAGTCATACCACTTTTTCTTTGAAGGCTTGTGCTAACCTTGCTAGGTTTGTAGTTCCTGCATGATCTTGAAAGAGCTGGCTAGACTTTAAGAGCAGGCATTGAAGCTAGTGAGATGGGGCAAACCCATATGCGAGATGAACCATAGATGTGGTACCAGAATTACAAAACGAAACGAAACGAAACGGAATTGAATGCACAAAGAAGGAGATGCAGGAAGAAGCAAGACATGAGATCGGACGGTGCCGAAATGGATGCAAATTTGGTTGACGAACATCGGCAGCATGTATCAGTTCCTGCAGGCAGCCTTCCTGCTGAAGAGAACCGGCACATGATGCGGAGATTGGCATGGAAACTTTTCAATAGGCTGGAAATAGAATTTTTTCTTCGAGAAATTTTCCTCGCATCGCAGTCGCCTACGCCGAAAAATTCCAGCATATCGCCAAATAAACATCGTGTTGAATGCAAGCGAAGAGGAAAGTCTCAGATGCATACCAAGGGATGCGACGTTGTGTCTTTTAAGCTGTCAGACATTTTTTAGCTGACAACGGCTGGATGTCTCTCCTTTTTTAACCGTTCGTTCCTGGATCCCGTACGGAACGGCGAGATCCCCGCCTGCCCGTGCGGAATGTAAAAGACGTACTGCTTGTGGATCTTAGACAGACGATCGTAACTTTATCTCTCCCCGCTGTCGCGAACCAATCGAGCTCGCCTTGCTGACGCTTCGTTACTTTCGTGGTGCCTAAGCTAGTCGAAGCGCAAAAAGATAGACGCGTGTACAGTACTCGATACCTTACTTTGGGTTGGACGGCGAAAGAGAAAAGGGACCTTGCATGGTGCAACCTGAACTGGATTTCGTAGAACGCTGGTGCGTATATTCTGGATGGGTGGTTGGTGGTACGTAACTTGGCCTTGGCTTAGGGAACTGCTGATTCCTGTCCACCATGCCGAGCCGCTGAACGAGATAGGTGTTCGATATCGTGATCTGAATCTTGATCTGATGCGATGCGCTACGACGAAACTAACGAAGTTGCCGTGAAGATCATAACGTTTCCATAAAATGAACAACCGCGGTAAACAGCGATCTTCTCACCTGATGTCGAACCTTCTCTCATCATCAAATCCAAATCCAGCCAAATCCCAAGGATGATCACCACTAAAATCTCCATGCATGCCTGCCAATTCTGTGACTAGCATGCCTGCCTGCCGATCCGAACCCCAGGTACAATTCATACGGACTCTTTTCGCAACTTAAATTTACAAGGCTTGCTTGCTGGCATTCCAATAAACTTCCCCAAGAAACTGATTGGTGTTCATTGCAGCTCGTTTCCTGATAAGGTTCAAATTCTTTGTGGGCTTGCGTCGACAGCTGATTATCTCCTTGCTGGGCATGCGTTGGGGACGCGTATCATTACTTACTCAAGTGCTCTGGGTGGGCGTGGAGATATTAGAGGTATGTGTGTACGTGGGATGTTCCGGGACTTATTTTCAAATTTCTTTCCATTCCAAGTACTTGACGGTTAAGAGGAGTTGAGACCATCGGCGATTGATGTTTCGATGGGCTGAAAAAGTGAACAAATTGACCTTTTTGGATAGGTTAGTGATGTGGTTAAATGGAAAGTGGCGGACGTTTGGTGGAGCCATTTCGCGATCCCGAGGTCAAAGACATCCTATCTGTACAGTTCAGCTCAATACCAAGTCAGATCAGGAAGCGAATAAACTTTCACAAAAAGCAATTTCACAATGCCAAAATCATCAGTCATCATCGCAACAGCCAATTGAAGCTCAAGAATCCCTGTCCTCTATCCAGGGCAAAAGAACCTAGAGAAATCGTTTCCGTGCCTGCATAGCGTCGATCTTTCGGGATCTGCGTCTCCGTAGTTGGCGGTCTGGGTCTGGTTTAGCTTAGCCTCGTCCAACCAGTGACTTGTAGCTGCTACCTGCCAGGTGTGCGCGACTGGACGTGGTGTCGTTGAAGGCCTGAACCATGCATCTTTTCAGCTGACAGGTGCTCGGGCTTTGAGGCTTGCTTGAACGCTTTATCTCTTTCGGGCTCGCTAAAGCTAAAATACGGGAACAGGGACGGGACAAAGCGAGTGGTAGAAAGCCGAACCAAACGTACGGGCTCGATGGCTGGCTCAGCCACAGTGATTTATTGAAATCGTCTGGTGCTTTGGATTCGGGGTGGAAGTTTGAGGTTTTGTAGCGCAGGCGAAACGAGAATAAATGTATGGAGGCGAATATATGCAGGTGTAGAGGTGCAGACACGAGGGGTTTGTGACGTCGTCGTGCGCGAGCTGGAGTTTGAGGAGGTCTATTTGGGGGAATTTGTACATATCGCTGGCTGGCTTTCCTGGGTCAGGTACGGTATGTTGTTGAATTGAGGATGTCGATGTGAAAGCTGAAGACGCAAAGAAGAGGCAAGATTGGCGATTTGGAGACTGGAATACGAAAAGTCTGCTCAGCTGTATGTGTTGTGATTTCGTGGTTGTGGTTGTTCCTTGGTTCTAATTGAAGCATACGACGAGGCGAAATGAGGCCAGACGAAGTGATGTGAGAGAGCCGACACGATGAGGGTGGGCAGCACAGAACGAGCATGCAGAAATCAAATCGTTCGGTGCCACAAATCATAAACTGATGGAGTTGGTAACGGTTCGATTGCGCCTTTTCTCTTGGAGATGATATAGACGAACACCTTGGTTAAGAGGTCTGGTCCCCTATCTGCTGTTGTGGCATGCTTTCGGTGACACTCTGAATGCTGTGAAAGCGAGAGATGTTGCGCTACGCTATTGACGATGAGATGATGCAGCACAGCTTGCGACTTGGTAGGTGTGAAGCACAGGGCACGGCAGCGGTGAACTGATGGACGGTAATCACGAGAGGAGAGGGTTCTCGAATCGCAATTTGGTCTTCTGTAGCACCTTTTCCCCAATCAATTCCGTCCGATATCATTAGTGATTGAAGAAAGCATCCTTTTTATTTCGCCGTGATCAAGGCCGAGATTCACCTAATTCCAACCTGCAATTCCAAATATTTAAAAATGTTGTATTCCAAAAAGGAGAGGATCTGATCTTCTCCTGCATCTTTTTTCATTGCTCTCGGACTCGTCTCCCGATACCCTTCGTATGCTTGTCGTGGCTGTCAGGGTAAAAAGAGTCTGGGATATCCTTGATCCTGGCCCTGACCTTGTTCCCTGCCAGTTTCGATGGTTTGGGGAGATGTGCTGGAACGACCTGACACACCCGTCGACCACATCCAGGTGTCGATCAACAGTGAGGGTGATGATTGGGTGTGAATGCCTTGGTGTGGGAGCGCGGCATCAGCCTTCCCTTAGCTCAGAAAGATACCAAGATACTTGCGGAGGTACTTTCTTGTTGACAAGAGTACATGCCGAGTATCTGGACGAAGGGATCGTCTGAGAAGGCAGCATATCTTGAGAGTGATGATGATGATGATGATCGCATCCTTTCCAGCCTTTTAATTTTGGGTGACCGAATGATCTGATTAAGAATCAAATATTGGATTTGGTGGGCTGATATTGTGCAGGAGGCTTCTTCCGGTAATTGATAGGTCACTGGGCTAAGCGACTTTATTGAAGATGCACGGCCAGGGCTTGTTTTCTTCTCCTCTTGGTTAGTTTTCTCGACCTCATTTAATGAATAGCAGTCACTTGAACAAGCAAGCATTTTCTTGCCATCTGAATCGTGTCGTGATTCTCATATCCCGTGCTGGCCATGATCCCGAACTTCGGTCGGGTAGCAAAGTTGTACAGAATAGGTGCTCGGCCGTTGGCTCGTTAGCTGTATTCGGACGGGATACTTGACTCGTATTGCGCAAGCAAGCTGACTTGAAGCTTCAAGACAATGCGGCAGGGCTGATTCCCCGCACCGTCTTGTTCTCCTGAGGAGGCGAGGCGATGGTTGGATCGTTGGATGCGACCATGAGGTAAATGTGGTTATAGGGTAAGTCATATGAGAGTGTGACATGAGATGAGATGAGATGAGATGAAGATGTCCGATACGATACGACGCAGCAGCGATAGGTAGAGCATGGGCCCCTCCCTCCTTTCTCACGATTGCCGGAATTGCTGTCCTGATTGGCTGCCAGTGCTGAATTGAATCGACTAATGATCTGGGGACGCCGACGACTGCTGGATCTGGTTGCTGGACAGATTGCCATCTACAAATTGCTAGTCGGATTGGGTTTGTCGATGTAGGCGATCCTTGTCTATCCCTGACCCAAGATTCACCGCTGCCAGGACAGCGGTGACATGCCATGCCATGCCATACCATCCAGACCAGGACCAAAGTTTCGCCGCTCTTCAAGTGCCGGGACGATCTGCTCAGTGTGCCGGAGTGGTATCAACGCTCCTCTTGCTCTGGTTCCCCATTCCAAGTCCCGCGTACTTGCATTATCATAGAGCTACAACTGCTGCACTGTACGGCATCGATACAACAAGTGACGTTGAACATGACATGGTCGCCGGCTGCGACTCCGAGAGCATGGAAGAGGCGGCAGAGGGCAGCTGCATGAGCTGGACACCGGTTCTGCAGAGGTTATTGCGCTGTGGCTCTCTCGTTTGAATTTTATATTGCCCGTACCGCAGATTAGCTGTACAGTACCTCCACAACATACAGTAGACCGTCCAATCCGGCGCAACATTAAATTGGCTGCTATGATTGACGATTTGCAGTGCATCCTGCACGCTGTATGCATGCATGCATGCATGCAATCATCAGCGGGCGCCGGAAATGGGCTGAAGTGTTCGCATTGGGACAGAACTGGTAATTGACAGGCAAAATTAAGGCCATGTGCAGGTGTCCATCGCGGCAGAACTGTCCCGGTGGATGTGAAGAGCTGTGGGGATTGGGCGTGGCTTTGTGAGGCTGGCCTTTTGGGCTTGGGATGGGCTTGAGGGAAGGGTTTGACAGGGTTGGGGATGCTGGTTGTTTTGTTTGCAGGCATACTGAGAAGTCTCTGGAGGCGTTCCAAATGGGCAGGCATTGGACATCGTCTTGGAGGGGGGGGGGGGGGGGGGGGGGCCAGCAGGCATCGCAGCCCTTTGCAGTAATCCACGGCCTATCTTTAGCTTTTGGGGCTTGAGAGCGATGCCCTTTCGAGGCGCTCGGGGAGGCCAGCAGGGCGGTGCACAGGGGTGCGGACGCTAAAACACCCGAAAAGCTACCTGGAGCGACGTCAAGCTAGGCTGGGGCTAAAGGCCTGTCATGTCATGCCCTGTCATTTTGCAAGGAGCTTCCCCCCGGCTTGCTGCACTGCACGCCCGCGAACCCTGGGAATCAACCGGATGGGGTTTGGGTCTTTTTGATTTTTTGACGTCCGGGCGAGCGAGCAAGAGAGGAATTGCACTGGATAGACCGATGCTCAGTGCTCGCGCTTCACCCCTTTGACTGTTGGCTTTGGTCCGGTCAGGTTTGCCCTTTGGCAATGGTATCTTTGCGCTCGTCTCGTCTCGTCTGCCCGCCTGTTGTGATTTGATCCGGCAAAGAAGGCTGCGTGGCTGATTCTCCCGATGTCATCGTTCTTGCTGCGTGAGTGTGCCGGGGAACACCTGAGCTGAGTCGAGTATTAAGCCCGGTCCGGATAGCAGGCGTATTGTGGTGTATGGTAGCTTTGCTCTGCTCTGCTCTGCTTGCCTCCCTTACCCTTTGATAGTCGTCCACCTACTAGGCAGTAGTCAGTAGTCAAGATCTAGATCATCTTGTCCAGGTTGCCTTGCCTTGCCTTGCCCTGCCCTGTCTACACTACCACTCCTACCGTTGTCGACATACCTTGCCTACGATCTGTACTGTACCAATACTCACATATCATTCCCGACTACTGCGATCACCAGCAGATCACAGGTGTGGCTTTCACTCCCCCACCACACCACACCACTACCGGTTTCCCAGCACCTCCACATCACACTACGCTGCCGCTATCGTCCGTCTTGACTGTTCCTCGTGCCTTGCCGCAGGTCGCCGAAGTCAGGTCGACTGGACAGAAGAGGACTGGACGGACAGAAAGGCAGAAAAGCCGGGACAGGATAGGAAAGGACTGGACAGATCAGAGAAGATACAGGAGAGGGAGAGTGAGAGAGGATTCGACTTGACTTCATTCGACTCGAAACCCGGTAGCGCCTACCTTGACCTCAACTTGACAGAGCGGGAGGAAAAGAAACGATTCGACGTCCAGTTCCAGTTCCAGTTCCAATCCGCGCATATCCTCCTGTTCCCCCCGAGCCAAAGCCCAGAAGATAGACAGACGAACATTCCTGCGCCCAACCTCACGACGCTTCTCCTGCTTCTCAATCACACCGACTTCTCTTCAGCCTATGCGGGATTTGCAGAGGACATACACATATGCCATACTAGACATACCAGTCCCAGAAAACACTTCCACATTTGCAAGCCATCCTCGACCATACCATTTCTTTGGAAGAACGCCAGAATTTCCTGGTCGCCTTACTGCAGCTTGCGCTTTCCAGAACACGCCTTTTATAATTCCTTCTGCTGGAAAAACTCGAACTCTATGTCTGTCGGCCACATATAATCCTAATTGTGCCCAGCTCATTCGTTCGTTTCCCAGCGCGCATATACTATAATAATCCCCGAGTCTCAACACCCCAACGCCTTTTCATTCTCCTGTATCTCACAAATCTCCAGCCTGCAGCCCGGATCCTATCTTTAAAGGTCCAGTCTCCCCACCTCGTCTCTAATCTACATTCTTGCGTTCAGCTCAACAAGGCCGAGGCATATTCAACAGAAGGCTGCATAGCATCTCGCCCGATCAGGATACATTCCCCCGCGTTAGCCAGATCCTCCTTGAGATAACCGCAACAGTATCAACCAGCTGTGTTCAGCTGCCCCGGATTATTGTTCCGCAAGTCACAGCATATTCCCGCGCGTGAGCAAGCGACCATACTAGACAACGAACAGACAGACGGACGGACGGACAGAGAGACAGCGGTACGGATCGGTCAGGAAGAGGCTCAAGGACTGACTCTCGGCACGCACCGGGAACCCACTCACTTGACTTAGCCAGTTATCCTTCTCGGGTGCAGTGGCAACTTGTGTACTTTCAGCCAGCAAGATCCCCAGAGGCTGTAATCGAGCATCATTTGCTTGGGAGCGTGGCCAGATTGAGAAGCTCAGCCATCAGCCGCCTTCCCAAGACGAGATCTTAGTGGAGAGTCTATGTGCTTGGCACCAGCTACTCAGTCCCTGGCTTATCCGGTATTGTCTGGTGCACTCTCTCTCACTTGCACGATCTTCCAATCTTTCGACACTGCTGGCGCTGTCGTTTGCACTATTGCACTCCCTCTCTGGCACTACTGAAAAAGTTGCGGTCAGGAGGAGGAGCTGCTCTCTCTTTCGACCCCACCACGACAATCGTCGATGCCTGCTCAGCTCCACTGACACACTAACACATTACTTGTAAGTCTCTCCCTATCCTCTCCATATACATACTTCTATCACTTCTCCATTACTCATTACCTATTCGCGATCCACCCCCCTTGCCCTTTTTATCCCCCCTTGCCTGGCACTTGATTTTCATCTGTGCGCAACTGTCTTGTCTTGGTGTCTGGGAACCTTCTGCTCCACCGACCTACCCTACCCTACCCAGCACCAGCACCTACCCTGGCACGCCGCTCGAGCATGGACCCTGGTCGCATCTGCCATTAAGCTTGTGCACATCTTCTGCCCGTTTACACTTCCCCTCCTCCTCCATCAACCTTCCTTTGCGAACTATATGTTGTCACCCGGCACTTCTTAAGCATGACCATGACACCACCGTCCATGACGGCATGAACTGAATCTGACCGCCCATGCGAACAGGTTCATCTCTCTACGGGTAGCTGCATAACTTCAAGAAACCCGACCACTCGTCGAACATCAACAGCTTCACGTCTTTGTTTCTTCATCAGTAAGTGATTCAAAACACTCCCGTCAAAATTGCATCCCAGCCGCTGCCAACCACTTATCATTCCAACACCTTACCCCAACTCCGGCTGACCCGTTCTTCATCTAGGGCGAACACTGGCAATACTTTATTATTAGTTTCAGCTTCCCGAAACCTCGATTCAAACTAGAGAGACGGCCGCTCATTGATTTGGTACAAGATTCAGATAGCAAGCGCAGCTGAAGTTCCTTCACCCAACAGTTCTTTCCAAATCAGTTCCTCAACTCTCGATTCCTCTAACTTGACACCGGGCGAAACCTGAAGCCTTCTACCATCAGAGGAAGCAAAACCGGCTATCGCCTGAGCAGTTTCTCCAGAGAAAGCGCAATACTGGGCGAACACCTGCGCGAACTGCTTGTCGGAATTGTCATATTGACAATAGCGTCTGGCCAATCTCCTCCGCAATCCATGGAACAGCGCCATCAGATCGCAACACTCCGATAATCCACAAAGGCTTTCGTCTGGACTTTAATTGCCTCTCGTTACTGCTCACGTTTGGGCTTTCACCTTCACTACCGTCAAACTGGCATATTCAACGTACAAACTGTTCGAAGTAGGTGCATCCTTTTAAGCTCTGACAGGATCTTCTCGAACGCTCACTGACACTTAGCCACAGCCTGAGCACCCTTCCGCCAACAGACCCATTATACTCGACGACTCGTACGCATCGCCGGAGACTGCTGCTTTTCACGAAGAAGGGTACGAGGGTGGCCTCGTGGCCAGGGTGGATTCCCCAAAGGATCTCCTCCCAATGTCTGCGTACGGGAAAGGGCAACCGCCACAGCTTCATGGTATGTGTATTTGGAGGCGGAGTCCTTGAACACGTCAGTGCGTGTCTATAGGTACTTACAATTTAGTAGGCTATGATTCTGGGCGAAACTATTCCGAAAACTCTTTTCCCTACGCGGCCCCAAGCTATGGCTCCCAAGCCCCTGGTCCGGCATCAACTACCGCGCCAGTCTACCAGACGGCACCTCAGCTGACACCCATGGCATACCCTCCAAATCAGGTGCGCGCTCCTTATGACGACCAGTCTGGGCCTTACTTGAATGTTGGGACGACGGTGCCAGAGATAACATCCTTCGCACCCCAGAGAGGAACATCTGGCACCAAGATTTACGTTTACATTACATCTCTGTACGAGCTGATGACAGACACCGCGCCCGTTTTTTCTCTGATGTTTGGACAACGCAAATGCCCTGCGTCCCTGCAGAAAGTGAGCCAGCAGGGGGCTGTCTGCTCCTATACTGTGACCGCCGAAATTCCACCCTTCAGTGTTACCGGATGGCACTCTTCAGTAGTCCCTCTCTGCATGTTCATGGAGAGTGGAGATGGAGATGCGATCGAGAAGGTGACTGCTGGGCAGTTTACGTTTATTGATACCCAGAATGAGAACAGCATGTCACAGGAGATTTCCAGGAAACGGAAGCTTTCCACGGACTCGACTGATCTAATGAGAAGTCCTTTGAAGCGTACTTCCAGTCAACATTTAAGGCCAAAGGAGGAGTACAGCGCCTACAGTTATCCTCAAAGCGAGGGGACACAAACATTCTCGCCATACCTTCAGCCCGGTAATAACTACAACCCCCTTGTACCACAATACAGTCGTCCCGCGGGAGGTTACCAGGGACAACAAGCAAGGAATTTGGGATATTACTCAACATCGGCTACAGCATCTCCGCCGACTATCAAAGCGCAATCACCCCAAACAGGTAATTGGGGTTCTTACCCTAATGCTACCATGGCACGCAGCCCTGGAATACAATCAAGTCTTGGCCATCACCGGCCGAGTCTGGGGTCGCTACCTACACCAGCATCAACAGCCAATCCACCCTTGATTAGGACTTCGACACTGCAGCAGAGTTCTCCTAGCCCGGCATCTACACCACATGGAGGTCATCCCGGCCCGTTCAACGCATATGCTTTGTACCATCAGAAAGCAAAGCTGGAGATTACGGGAGATCTTGAAGAAATGGCAGCGCATTGGTCAGAGGAGGAGTGGGAGTCGAGAAGACGACTCGTACATTTCAGGCGGTCACAGTCAGGCAGTACAATTACAACCACTTTTCAAGCCGTTTCGCCGGACGATCGACCTCCAAACAGCGTCTGTATCAGCTGCATATACTGGGAGGAAAAAAACGAATGTTTTGTTACAAGCGTTGACACAATCTACTTACTGGAACAACTAGTGGCTGCTCGATTTACGGTGGAAGAAAAGAACCGGATACGAAGGAATTTGGAGGGATTCCGGCCATTGACTGTATCCAAGGGAAAGCCTGACAGCGAGGAGTTTTTCAAAGTTATAATGGCATTCCCGGCACCAAAGCCGAGAAACATCGAGAAAGATGTCAAAGTCTTCCACTGGAAAGATCTGGCTTCCGCGTTGAAGAAAATCATTGGTAAATACGTGAGTATTGCGAGCGAGAGATTACTATAATTCAATGCTGACGTTGGACCAGTCTGCCAGCCCATCCTCAACACTACCGCCAGGACCGACACTTCTGACGCCAGTCAGTTCGTCAGGGTATGTCACCGAAGGATCGAATGCGGGAATCTCATCGTACGCAAGTGACCACCACGGAGGAGTCTCGCCTCGATCGATATCTGGCTCGACCACTTCGACCTACACCTCCAATATCCCCGCTCGAGTCATCTCGCCTCACGAGCAGAAGTCTATGGCTCTTCAAGGTGGCCCTCCTGATCTTCGCATGCCACAACACCCAAACGAAGGACCGAGCCACTGGCAGGCAGGACAGCATCACATGCAAACACCACACCAATATCAACCTTTGGGTGCCCCAAGCAATCGAGGCTCATGGGACATGTATGGCGAAGCTGGTTCTGCGACTGCCGGCGGCACTTCTGCCCAGTTGCAAGATTTGAATTATCCAAACCATCGAAATACAGCGGAGTCGGCGGCTACAGGGGGCGACAACAGGATCGCCAGGACATTATCAGCGCAACAACAAGTTCAGAGTCAGCAGATGCCGCGTACGTGAGTTGCGTGGGCTCTGTGATTGGCGAGAGCGGATGTTGAGGGTGTCCTCGACAAATCAGATGATCCGTGGCTTAGCGCGTCTTGATCCTGGTCTGATCTCGTATTCCCTCACATGCGCATGCCCTCTGCACAACATCTTGCAACCTTGTCGGTATTGCAAATTCGACTCATCATTGGATTTGTGATATCGATATCACGATGATACGTCCTCGGCCTCCCATTCGACGGTTGACTCGACACCCTTTTCCTCCACGGAGTCATCGTGTTCTTCTCCATGACGATCCATAAACCTCGTCGAGCGGAGCTATTCTCATTCTGTTCCTCGTTACTTGTTTTCGCAGCATCAACACCTTGTTTATCTTGCGACAGTCAGCAGACATTAGATATCTTTTCCTATCATGCATTTGTTTATGGTGGGGGCTTTCGGATGGGTCAAGGGTTAGGGGGTGGCATTCTTGGACGTAAGTTCTGGCCAAGGTAGAGGCCTGGCGGACAGGAGTCTTTGGTGGCGTTCAATGATCCATGAGCGGGCTGCATATTCAAGGGAGTGTAGCATATACCTGAAATCCGGGGTTTGTTTTAGTCTTGGCACTGCTCTTTCTTGTTTGATTCAATTTACAGTATCACCACATTTTCCTATTGTTGTCGCTATCATCTTATTCATCAGTACCAGATATTCCCCCATGTTTTTTTGAGTTGGTTGACGTTGTGTTGCATTTGGTTCGGTGTTATGCTTGCCCCTAGTCGGCAGGAGAGGAGACAGTTTATCCATCCATATATGGGAATGTAACCAATACAATAGTCTGCTCCGTCTTTTTTCTTTTTGGTTGCTTGTTCATTGCTTACTTGCTTGCGCTTTGGGCCTCCCGAACTTGCCCGGCACACGATGGAGCGAAGTCAACGGCCAGAATCTTGTACTATTACATGTGGGTTGCATTAAGGGAATGTGCATTGAGAGGTGGTAGAACTTTGGTCTGCATGCATTCTGCCTAGTCGGTGCTTGATATCTAATTTTGGCTTTCTATAATCTATCAAGTATATTCTTTGCGCGCAGGAAAGAAAGGGGCATTCTACATAGTGTTTTTCGGGAGGGGTGGGGGGTTGTGGCAATGTTCATTTTCGACTGTGTGCGTGTTTCAAGCATCGGGACCAGCGACTTCCGAAGCGATGAGAGGCGTCTAGAATCTAGGAAAACAGGACATGGAAAACAGGAAATGGAAAAACAGAATCCGGGGAATGGCAGGCATGATCCGGAGTTTTCGAAACCTCGTCGGACTCGGACTCCATTAATTGATTGCGCTGGAATACTTGAGAAGTGGAATTTATTGCTAGTCTGTACTGTATGTTCATGCATTGGTGGCGAAAGTCAAAGGACTCGGGGAAGAGACCTACCTTGGGATTTAAGGATGAAACATTTTCATATCTACCTTAACTAGTATTCCTTAATATCTAATATCAAAAATCGACCCTTTCCTGGGGCATCAAGAAACCAAACCGTCCATCTTCCTCAACCTCTCTCCGTCATGAAATCCATGCATCTCGCATCAAACCGATCTTCCAGTCGATCCTCACCAAGCAATCAACCAACCTAACAACCAAACCCCCAGCAAAAGAAATCAACAGCCTAGCCATCAAATCGGATCACCAAGTTCGATATCAAAGGTCATCATTGAATCGGGTTGTTATTTCCAATAATGCTGGCCGTCGATCTTCCTGTCAGTTTCAAATATCCCTCCCAATCATGGCGTCATGATCTACAGTGACCCGTCAGAAGTATTAGCCGAGAAACGTAAAACCGCGTTTTTTCGCGAACCGCGTTTTCCATCCTTCAACTTCAACGAATAACTATGCCACCAATTCGCACTCCTTTGCGCGATACCGATGGCAACAGACGTTCACGAGGTAAGGAGCTTACTCCTTACCAAAGGGGGAAAATTGTAGGGCGACAAGAGGCCGGGGAATCGCCGGGGGAAATTGAGGTCGCTACAGGGCTTTCGCGGGGGGTAATTCGACACACCTTAGCAACGATACAGGTTCGCGACGACGGCAGATCTTTACCTCGCAGTGGTACTCCTGTAACCTACGATAGCCGATCGAGACGTCGCATGCTTTTGTGCCTACGTCTTCACCCAAAAATGACGTATGAGCAGCGTCGAAAGCACACCGGCCTCAAAATGAGCGATTCCTATATATACCGACTTGGAGTGGAGGAAGGTCTACGACACTGGCGTGCAAAGAAACGACCGGAGCTTACAGATGACGTAGCTGCGCAACGTTTACTTTGGTGTCGTTGTCGAGCCCATTGGAAGACGAGGCAATGGAGGAAATATATGTGGAGTGACGAGTGTTCTGTGGAGCGGGGCAAAGAGGGGGAGATCGTCTGGGTATGGGGTCATACCGCCGATAAATGGAAGCCCACACACGTTACGACGTACAAAAAGGGTAAAGGGATGCGTGTGATGGTTTCGGCAGCCTTTTGGGGAGACGGAGAGCGGTCTGATCTCCTAATTTTGGAACGAGACTTTGAATCAAAGAAACACGGGTACTCTGCCAACTCCTACCTTACCCTTCTTGAAGATTTAGTCGTACCGAATTACCACGACGGGCTTATTTTCATGCAAGACAATGCCCCGATCCATACAGCTCGAAAAGTCACGGAATGGTTTAGAGAAAGAGGTATAAATGTCACTGATTGGCCTCCTTACTCGCCAGACCTAAATCCAATCGAGCATGCCTGGAAACGACTCAAAGATACGTGCTCAAAGATGTTTCCCGAGCTCTGGAAATCTGACGGAAAGTCAGAAGAGGATCGAATTGCTATGGAGGAAGCTTTAAAAGAGGCCTGGGGTACGATACCTGTGTCTTTCTTTGAAGAGTTGATCGAGTCTATGGAACGACGGGTTGCAGCATGTATTGCGGCAAATGGGTGGCATACAAAGTATTGAAAATTGCAAATCACGAGCTGACTAGCGCATTTTGTTCGGGAGGTTTCAACGATTCTTTTGTACTAATTTTTATTATTGTACGATTAGTGGTTATTAAGTTATTACTAAGTGATGTTTGTTCAATACTTCTTGATTTTCTCGCTTAATCGGCTCTGGCTTATACTTCTGACGGAGTACTGTACATAGCCTCCGGATGTTATATGCGGGCGGCTGCCTGACGGCGCTGGCTGCCGGAGAGGCGAGGCGAGGCTTGATTTGTGAACGCTAGGAAAGGCAAAGCTAAGTGGAAGAGGAGATATCTCCGTATGTGCCGTGATATTACTGGTAGTGGTATTATTATTATTATATGTGTGATGCTGGGTTTGAGGTTTAGACCCCGATTCTAGCTTTGAGGTTGAGGCTGAGGTGGGGGTCAGAGGGAGGGGATTAGATTGGATGGTGATGTGAATGAATGATGGATGTGAAGGATGAGACGAGATGGGATGCAGAGGGATGTAAGGGATGAGGAGACAAGGAGATGAGGAGGTGGTGGATGGGAAGGAGGGGAGGGGATGTTGGAGAGGCGAGAGGTGAGGTTAAGCTTATTCTTGAGACGGCTGAAGGGGAGGGGGCGCACGGCAGGAAAGGTGGGCGGGCAAGCACGCAAGCAGGACGGAACCTTGAAGGTAGGTCGTGCAGTCCTACTGTGTCGATCGGATGGGGGGATTGTTATGAGGAGATGGTATTTTGAGGAGGGCATTGTGAATGGGAGATGGGAGATGGGAGATGGAGATGGAGATGGAGGGTGGAGGTGGGAGGGATGATGCAGGATGGGAAAGTGGGATGTGGTCTGATTTGGTGAGATGCGGATTCAAGTTTCAGGGAATGACCTGGCGTGCTTCCTGTATCTTGCAAGCTGTTTCAGGAAGGATGAGGCTGGTGGGGGTGGGTGGAGTTGGTATATATATTGCGTAGAGATGGGTATCTTATAGCATGCCTAAGATAGCTCTCAGCATCGCTTCAGGAGCTTGAGGCTCGCTAACTCACTGTCATGTCTTGCTAGCTAGATGTTTCGTCTCACTCAACCTGAAGAATCAATATGTCTCGAAATTCCTAATTCCTTTTTTTGCCCTCTATTCGAGATGTATTTGTCATTTTTCGTATCGCTTGTTCTGCATCCCTTCTTCACTAAAAATCACTATCGATATCGAGTTCCGATGAACTACTGCCAAACTATGACGACAAAGCTTCCGAGTGCCGAGAGAGGCCTGCCATCAGCTCTAGGATTTTAATTAGTCATTAGGGGAGAGGATACTAGGGATCAATCGTGTGGACCTACTCTTTACGAAGCTGAGAAGAGGATCTGGGTGATCTACGGCTAGATCATGCAGAGCTGGCGTTTCTGGGAGCGAAGATGACGTTTTAATGATGATCTTGAGATCTCGCTGATGATGTTTTTGAAGGGAGAGGTCTAGTCACATCATGAGGTTAAGATATGTGCTTGTATTGAAGATTTTTGGCATGATAATACGTGCTGCCAGGTCCTCAAGGTAATGGATGTGCGGTGCCGATCTAGGCATTGCCATGACGGTCTCTTGATGGGAGACGTTTTGCTACATCATCTGATACAGAGCGCCGGACCTTAGTTTGAGTGATATGCTTGGAATGGAGGCGCTGAGTCCTTTGGCGGTGTTGAATAATTTTAGTCATCTGCCGAAGATTCTGAGTGAGCTGGTGAATTAGGGGATGTGCTGCTCGATAGAGTAGGAAGAAGAAGAAGAAGAAGAAGAAGAAAGATAGTGTATAATCTAATGTCGAACACTAGGTGTAGGAATGAGAGAGCGGACTTTGAGCTGTTTTGGAGGCGGATCTGACATTGAGATGAGCTGCTACAACAGGTCTTCCTTTGTGCAAGATGTACATTGTAAGTTATAGGCGAATTAATTCATGCATAATGACTTTCTATAGCAATTATGCCAGTCCTCTACTTCTGCATCTTGTCCACCACCCTAGTGCGAGGTTCACACGGAATGCGGAGTCAATAATGCTCTGAAATAAGCAAGCCCTTATGCACTCGTTCAGTGACTTGCCATATGCGATGATTCAACGTGAGCGAGGGTGGAAACGACAGGCTAGCTCTTGCTCTATGAATTCGAATTAATAACACTGTATTAATATTTGAGGTACATTTAAAAGAGGATATCATATGTTGCTGGAGAACTACATCGCAATGACTTCACCTGCCTCAAAACAGCACGATCTTAGCGAACCATGCAGGCGAGAGTAGCTATACTCATTAAAATATTACACATTATTCTAATTTAAAGGGCTTTAAGTATCCCGTTCTATATATACAGTATACCCACGTCGACACATTTCGATATCTTCCTAGTCCCGGCAATCAATCGACAACGGATCATTCACACACCTTGCAACCTCTCTTCCTACCTTGCTCCCCTCATCCAAAGCCCCATGCAAATACCCATACCACTCTCTACTCGTATGCTCCCCAGCCCACCACAGCCTCCCACCAACCTTCCTCCTCAAATGCTCATGCTCCTCCCCCGTAAACCCCGGCGGCCAATTCGAGAAACTGCCCCTCGCCCATTCCATCTCTCCCCACTTCGGCAGCATAAAGGCCTCTGGTTCCGGGACATTTTTCCTCCCAAACATCTCCCTGAGTACTGCCAATACTTGGCTTCGTGTGGTTTCCAATGGTTGAGATTCTACTGTTGAAGAGAACGGAGACGTTACGGTCGCGATCAGTATCCCTGATCCAGGTAGAAAGTCGGAGCGAGAGAGCGATTGGAAAAGTGGGTAATAGCCTCTTGTGTGAGGTGAAGCGTAGAGAAAGAACTCCGTAGACGTATTCCAGAATATCTTATCTCGCGGGAATTGCATGAATATTTTCGTGTAGGTTCCCATGGTCATCTTGTTTATCGCGGAGATTTTCCGCTCTGGGAGGGCAGGTGTGAATGTCACGAGTGGGGATTTCAAGACGCCGAGTGAGAATGTCGTGATTGCGTGAGAGGCGGTTATGCAGGTGCCGTCATGGTTGTGGATTGTGATATTGGTAGGGGTGGTGGTGATGTTACGGACGATGGTGGAGAGGTGGAGGCGGGGGTCGGAGGGTGTCAGGTAAGTTGAGGAGAGAGAGTGGATGAGGGTGTTGAAGCCGCGGGGGTCGAGGGAGAAGTGGCTGGTTGGTGAGTAGTGTCTGAATGTTGAGTTCTGGGGGTGATCAGCTTAAGCATGAGTGTGGTCAAGTGAGAATACTCACGTAGCTTGCCAGAGTCCTGGAGCTAGAGCTCAATTCCTGTTTGAGGGATATAGTCAGTGTCTGCCATACTTCCATACTCATGACTAGAGAGAGCAATAAGGAGACGTACTGGAGGTTGAGCATATTCGTAGTCCAGCTTATACCATTCTGCTGTCCGCGCTTGGGGATCGTCCTCTAGATGGTACCCCGTTTCTGACAACGCAGACCGAAGATCCGTATCTTTAATGCCTTTCGATGCTAGAAGTTGCTGATTATCGACCTGTGTATGAATTCCGACTTCTCCACGCTCAACTTCAGAGTAATGACTTTCGAAATCATCCAATTTGTTCTTGTAGTCAACTTGGCCGGTTCGATCATATGTCTGGAGGGACGAGCTGTCGCTAGCTTGACTAATGAGGTTGGATTCCTTTGCCTGCTTACAGTCAGAGGTATGCGTCTCGGGCTGAGTGGGTGTATCTTACAAGAGTCCATATGGGATTCTCCGGCCCATCTTCAGTCACGGTTCCTTGAATCTTTCAATTCAGTCAGTCGGATTGTCCACGGCAATTGAATCCTCGCAACCGCACTCACCCAGTTCGCACCCAGCTCTACTGTGTACGGGTCTCCATTCTCGTCTTCTCCAAAAGTCGTGTGTCGGCATCTTCCACCAACCTCAGAGTTATATTCGACAATGATGAAATCCTCTACTCCGTTTTCAGAAAGTGCTTTCTGGCGGTTTATTAGTGACAATCATTTCGCTGGGAAGTGGGGGAATCCAACCGCTGCAGCGATACCAGCAATGCCAGCACCGAGGACTAAGACTTCTGTCTCCCCGCAAACTTGCGGGCTATACTGAGCTGTATCCCGGATCAAGGCTGTAACTGGGAGCAGAAATATCGAAAGACAAAATAATTTGGGCAACATGTCTCTGCCATGAGTAGTATTGAGATTGAGGATGACCTAAAAGTCATGAAAATGATTGGACAATGTGTAAGTCGGCGAGTTTATAGATCTGATCGAAGATTATCCGAGGAATGAACAGTGATGAAAGAGAAAAAAAAGACAATTTTGAAGTGGAAGTGGCCATGATATGGTAGGTGACTTAGCAGCCAATGTTGACATTTGCTTCAAGTACAGCTCACCACGCGCGACCATTCACCATACTAGGACTGCAGTCGAACAAGTCTAAGACAATTCATGGCTAGAACAGTACACATTCAGCCAGCATCTTGTCAAAAGTATATGCGCATCGCCTAGAAATGCACAGCACTCCTCAGCCGCCACCTGCTGGTCCGTTTGGAAAGTGGAGCCGCATCCAACTTGAGACACGAGTCGACCATTCCACGCGAAAGCCACATGTCTAAAGTAGTAAAAAGTAAACATTGCTATTGAGAAGCTTAGACGAAAAGTTTGAGGAGTCGATATCCCGCCTCGAAAAGGGGGTTCCATATGCGCGGGAACTAGTGACACACTCTGGCGGGATGGTTTCAATGTTCTTGGAGAATACGAATGCTGCTCGGACCTCAACCTAGAAGGAAAACCCTAGGAGAGATTCCCAGGATGTTGGTTGTTCAGAACGAATACAGCGTGAAGACCAGAGTGGCTGTGAAACATGACTTGACCCCTAACCGTCACGTGAAGCTATAAACTTGGCTGATCAAAGGGTCGTCTGAAAATGGAAGGTGGCGTCAAAGATGCGGCTGAGGAGAAAGTCAAAGCCACTCTACTTTGGACGACGTGGAGACCCCGATTCTGCTTGTGACAATTATTCTGGATCTAGAATCCCATGTGCCTGAAATACCAGACGCTCTCGGCAAGTCCATTCCATTTGGAGGAATGAGGCGTCTCTCAGCTCAAAACAATTAAGCGAAGGTATTTTGAAGCCGGGTCGACCAATAGTATGGCTCGGTGGCTGCTGACTACTCGCTGGCCCAAAGCGCAGGCCAGGTACTAACGACCACAATACGTCCTGACGATAGCTGAATATGCAGTAAGTGCGATCGTAACTTGTGATGTCTCGGTCTCGTCCGTCAGCGCACTGTCAATAATTGGTAATGTGGACCTTCTCAGCATTTCAAAGTTGTCTCTTACTTTTTCCAAATTTCCTTCTGTTCCCTTGAAGTTTCTCTTCCACGTTCCAGCCTTTCATCCTCATTTTTCATTCTGTATTCCTTTCCTACTCTTTCAATTTAAACAGTCATAATGAGTGGCAACTTATCAGCCGTTGCTGCTACGAACTCTGCGGCCACGAGCTCGACGGACCTGAAAGTCGAACATTCCAATTCACTCTTTTATTCCGAGCTTTCGGAAGGACCGTCCGAGAAGAACGATGGCCAAGATGTTGAAGGCGAAGATCATGGCCTCGAACCGGCTGATGGCGGGAAGACTGCATGGATGTTCATGGTGGGAGCTGTCATTATTGATGCAATAATCTGGGGTATACAAGATTGCTTTGTGAATTTGCGGATATTCAAGCTGACCGTTTATCTAGGATTCCCTTTAAATTTCGGTGTATTTCAAGATTACTATGCAACACATCCTCCGTTCGAGGGCAATCGTTTGATCCCAATGGTTGGCACCTTTGCGACAGTAAGTAACCTAGTTCCTGCCAAACAGGATTCAAAGTACTGATAAAAGCACATAGGGTATTGCTTACCTTGGAGGTCCGTTGATGACCCCTCTCGCAATTCGTTACCACCCATACCGGCGACACATGGTTGTTTTTGGAGCATCTCTGTGCGTCCTGGGAAATATTGGAGCAAGTTTCGGGACACAACTATGGGTCCTTGTTATCTGTCAAGGAGTTATATATGGCGTTGGATTTTTGATAATATCCTATGCTACATTCAGCATGCTCAATGAATGGTTCATTAAGAAGCGGGGCTTGGCATATGGGATTTTGTTAGTCCACCCTTCTCCCAGGATTCGCTGTTGGTTGACCTGTTCTCAGACTCAGTGCAGCAGGAGCTGGCGGACTTGGACTTCCGTTTGTCCTCCAAGTATTGTTGCAGAAGTATGGGTATGCGATGACTTTGAGGATATATGCAATTGCGACGGTAAATGACCTTGTCTTTGAACAGGTCGTTCTGAACCTGGACTGATTCAGGTTCCACAGGTGGTCATCGTCGGACCTGCGATCTTGCTCGTCCGAAGCCGTACTCGCCATCTGCAAAAGCCTCCAAAGGCGGAGAAGATTGATTACTCGGTGCTGAAGAAGCCGATCTTCGTTTCTCTGTCCATCTGCAACTTTCTTCAAGGACTGGTCTTCTACCTTCCTTCCATCTTCATTCCCTGTAGGTTAGCATCCTTCTCGGAACTTCTCTGAAGCTAAAACTCTGCCAGCCTTTGCAGCAGAGATATCCCTCTCTCCGACCCAACGGTCAATACTCCTCGTTCTGATTAATCTTTCCCAAATCATCGGTCTTCTAAGCATCGGCCACGTCTCAGACTTCGTTGACGTGCACCTCTTACTCCTGGCCTCTAGCCTTGGTTCGGCAATTGTGGTATACGTACTCTGGGGACTTAGCAAGACGATGCTACATCTTTGTTTCTTTGCTCTGTTGTTCGGCTTCATGGCTGGCAGTTTTGAAGCGCTGTTCCCTAGATTCGCGACAGCGTTAACTGACAATCCTGCTGCAGAGCTGACATTCTTCGGCTTCTTCGAGTTTGAGCGAGGTCTGGGAATGGTTCTTGCTGGGCCAATTAGTAGCGCTTTAATCGGTAGCGTGGTGATTGTGGGAGATTATGGAATTGAAAAGTACAAGGGGATCATTTTGTTTGTGGGAAGCGTCTTGTTGCTTTGTTCATTTTCGGGAGTGGGATGGTTGTTCAGGGGGAAGAAATGGTATAGATAAAAGCTTTTGATAGGAATGTACAGTGCTTACTCTTTTCTTTTGCAACTATGCCTTTTTTTAATCTACTTGCCCTGACGTGAAGTTTGATAGCAACCGATATGCTATGTGATGCCAAGTATGTGAGTACCAACGGCACTCTCCAACTCCCCACGGCCAGCACGAGACTTGAGAGCTCTGGTAAAATTTCGTTTTTCCTAGAACATCTTCCTAGACGGCTGATACTTGTCACAATCTTTTTTTTTTTGTTTTGGGAACGAACGGGTAGATTGTCGTGTTTGTTTGATGCCTCCAACCAAAATACTCCGCCAGTCGCTAAGCGAGCGAGCCATTCTTCATCACAAGTTTCAACTTTACTCCTTAGAGATCTGCTCCTTAGCAGCTCGGACAAAGAGAAAATTATTGTAATTTAATCCCATTGTTCGATAATGTGGTTGTTATTCCTAGGTCACTAGTGTTTGGGCTTAGCCTCCTGTTCCCGTGCTACAAGGCTCCATTTCCCGGAAGCCGAGTACAGTCAGAAAGACCAAAGTAACAGCTTCATTATTCAAGAGAGTTATGTTATCTGTCAATTTATCAACCCACATGAGTTTAGACATGCTGAAAGAGGTTGTTATGGTCAGTACAGTCAAATGAAAGCTGGTTCTAGTCGTCAAAGCCTTTCAAAGGCGATCAAAGTCAAGACTGACACTTGACAGCTGCAGAACAAGCTCTCACTTCGTTGAACTAGAAATAATACCAATTTATGATGATTCGGGAAAATGTTCGATTGATCTAGTTTATGGTTTCCAAAAAGAACTTAAGCTAATAGAAGTTGGTGCTCTAGGGAGGTCTTTCGAAGACATTCTCCGCCCCACTAATCACATACCTCACAGACTCATATACCCCTTGTGCTTGATGGAAGAATTCTTAGCACTGGGAAAGTATTATTAGACGAAATATTGTTTCTCTAATTGCTTTACTGTGTTTAGTGGAAGGTTGTCGGCGCTTTCCTGGCCCTGAACTGATCGACTCGGCAACCAAACGCGGCCCTTCATGCTTCCGCCCAACCATCTCAACAACAACACAACCGCACTCCACTCTCTATTCTACAACTTCGACATCCAACCAACACACCTTCCTCTGACGCCTTTAATTTGCAACATTGGTTGCAGCGCCTTTTCCTTCGCATGCTAACACCAAATCCCGCTGCCTCGACCTACATCCCTTTCCGCACGAGCAGTCTCTTCCGTCAATCACAGTATCCTCCAGCATCCTTCGTTCTGGCAAGGTCACTCACTATCCTATTTGAACTTTCTTCGACTTCCGTAAGTACAAGCTAGGCATCACTGCCTTGACCTACAATTCCTATCCCGCCCCGTCAATCTCTTCCGTCAACAACATCGACACATTCTGTATCGAATACTCGTCCTACAACACCACGGTCTGCTGGTGCCTCTTCAGCCTTCGTTTCCTCGTTTCCTCGCTGCACATCCAATTACTCGATCTTAGCTTGTTCTGTCACGTTCCTGCTGTGCTATTGCGCGCTCCAGGATACGCCAACAAAACCACTTCGCACACCCATCACGAGAATTCCCTGTCACCTGAACCTGGAGAGACCGTGAAGGCATCAGGACATGAGCTAACAGCTAATTGGAGCCTATTAGTCTTTGCTTCGTGTTCCACCTTCTTTGTAAGTACTCGCCAATACCCAAAGGTTGCTTGACGGCGATGCCTGACCAGAAATTAATATACTACTAGATTCTCCTACGGTCGTATCTCCTAGAGCTCTTTCCTCGACTTGAAGTGAGTACTATTCGTAGTATCCATTACATCAAAGCTTTTCTCTACCTGCGGGTTGATGCTGACACTGACGCAATTCTAGTCCGAGGTTCTTTCACGCAGTCGCGCCTCGCTGTCTTTCTATTTTGGCTGTCTAGTCTGTATTCTTTCTGCAGTAACAGTCTTTCTCGCGGGGTATCGAAACAAATCCAACCACTACTAGTCCACCAGATTCTACAGAAACGATATGTATCATGGGTGAGGAGCATCCTGGATGGCGTTACTCGCCAGCCAGCCTGTCTAGATCTGCATGAGACTGACGTGGAGATAGCTTCTCAAGATCCAGTCACGCCGGACAGACCTACCAATGTCCCGGAAATCATGAGTGAGTAGCATACAAAGAGCTAGAAACATTTCTGGTGGATGTTACTAAGTTCTGCCCAGTCTCTGCTCCTACACCAGCTGCTGCTTTACCAACACCGGTTGTCGGTAAGTCACCTATGATGCCCCAGTTGCCTCGGACACGATTTGGATTCCTACAAGCGAGTGGAGCTGACTTCATTGCAGTCATAACACCGACTCTGACTCGATCTGTCACAAATTTTGATATGAGTATGCCCATTCGTCTCTGTCTTTACACAACAATCTCTGACTCCTTGGTCAGCAGCCGCATTAGCCAAAGACTCTCCTGATCCTTCCAACGACGACATCGGTAAGTAAGCTTATCATTACATATTTTCAACTAAACCTGTTTAAATACCCTTCTTCAAAGTCAGATGATGCAACAGAATTTGTCTGACCGCTAGCTAATGAACTCATCTCACAGCTGGTCCCTCCTCGTCCGGTCCTCCCACACCAACCGCTCCCGAGCCAGCCCCAACCGAAGCCCTAGCCGACGTCCCCACCACCGACGAGCACCTTTCCCTCTCATTTAAACCCACCTATATCGACAGAAGTCCCATTCGAATGCATATCCTCTCTGACTTCGTCGCAAGTCGAAACCCCTTCAATCTCAAAGTCCGGAACGAGAACACCGGCAAGGAGAAACCCGATATCACTCCAAACGAGATTCGAATACTGGCACAGTGCTATGGAGAGAGTATGGTTTGGACGATGAGGATCGAGGATATCTGTTGCCAGAGGTGTATTGAGCGGGCTAGGAAGAAGAATGAGAGGGTGAGTTGATTTTCTATCACTGTTGATCTCGCTCAGATGTTGATATCGGATTGTTGATTTACTGGGAGTGAGAATGAAAACTAATTAATGTCACAACAGGAGTACAGGACTTACGTCTACGAGTTCCTAGACAAGAACGCTGATATCCTGCAAGCCTATCTCCGCCTCCGCGGCGTTCACAATCCCGGTCCTTGCTCTCATGACAACGGGGTAAGTCCATCAATCAATCCAATGTCACATCCCAGATCTCACATTCCACTTTTTCAAAAGTCACAAATCTCTATAATGACATTACATTAACTAATAGTCCCATCTCCAGATCTCCCATCTCATGTCCCAAGTGGGCGACCAGGACAGCACACGCATCAAATCCATACTCCTCACTAGTACCCACCGCAACACCTTCCAAAACGCCGATAAAGTCGCCTCCGCAATCGGCATCATCATCCAAAGTTTCCCCAACATCCAAAAAGCCACCATCAAGCTCCATTCTGAACCCTTCTCACTCTCCGAATCATCCGATCTAGATCCAGAATCCTGCGAACCAGCACCGGATTCGGACGAAGGTCAAAAGAGTCTTATCGCAGACGGAGTCGCCGTCAAGCTCGCAAGAGCGTTCGCTCTGCTGGAGAAGCAATTACCGGAGGAGGAAGGGCTGGTTGTGATGGGATTGGAGAGGCAGCCTGTTTTGGGAGAGAGATGGAGGGTTGTTAAGCGAAGATGGTGGGATAGGAGGGCGGCGTTTGGACGGAAAGTACTGGGATGATTCGAGGACTTTGGGCAGGGGCTTTGAACATTGTACTTTGTAGGATACTGGGCATGGGTTGAGAATACTAGAATGTCGGACTTTGATTGTTCGAATTTAATTTGCGACATTGCGACTACTTCAATGTGCGAAAGCGCAATTGTCACATTCAGAACTCGGCTCTCACTTGGTAAGGTAGATATGAATTGGAAAGGGATTTGAGCTCTACAGCATATACACAAACGGTCGCCTATGCTTCCCACTTTTCCCTCCCACAAGCTCCTCGCCTGCTTCCCCGACAAGCCCATATTCATGCCTTCCCCTAGCATTTAATCTGCCCAGATATATCCTCAACCCCAGGCTCAGCAACGCCACGACAACCATCGCACAGCTACAAATCGCCATGCCCTTGATATACAGCGGCGCCTCTTCCTCCGGATAAAGTCTCGTGCCAACAAGCGGCCCACACTGCCCTATGAGCTGCAGCATTGCGAAACCAGTGCCTTGCTTAGATTCGGATTCCTGATTATTGATCGTCCATGTTATGATGATGGTGATGACGCTGAAAAAACCGATAGCCGCAGGATAGATAGCTGCATAGCGCCACCAGGTCCCTAAGCCGTAGTGATTAGCCACGGCCATGAAAGCATACCCTGATGCGGAAAGCAGTGCGTGGAAAATAACGAAGTAGCTTCTGTTGCGGAGGCGATCAGATAGGTATGCTGTGAGGATAACGATGAAGAAGGACATCAGATAGGGAGGTGCCGAGAGGGCTTGTGAGATGAGTACAGTGTGACCCATTTCGTGGATTATGGTCGGTAGGAAGACGGGCATGGATGAGAACGCCATGTTGGTAAAGAAAAACATGAAAGCTGTGAGGTAAGATTTGGGGTCGATAATCGTGGAGAGCATTTCTCTGAAGTTGAGCCCCTTTCCTGGGGCGAAGTTGGGATCTTTGTCTTTTCGGAGACGGAGACGAGCGACTTTCTTCTCACGGCGCGTGAGGTAGTGAGCGCTATCAGGACTGTCTGGAATGGTATGCCATGCGATGACAGCTACCAACACACTTGGAAAGCCTTCCAAGAGGAACAGCAATCGCCATGGAGCTATGGGACCGTTACTCCCCAGCTTGACGATAGCCCATGCCAAAGTACTGGCGAACGAGGTAGCCAAGGGTGCCGCAGAAATGAAGAATCCAGTCCGTAGCGCCAGTTCTTCACGCTTAAAGAAGAAAGACAGGTAGAACGGAATACCCGTAAATCCTGCCTCTCCAATCCCCAAAAGCGTCCTCAGAACCAGGAGTCCTGCAAAAGATGTCGCTACGGACTGTAGTGAAGCGACGATGCCCCAGCTCAGAACTATGACCGTAACATAGATATGCGCCGGCACTATTTTCCACAGCACACTCATCCATTCGAAGCAAATATATGCAATGTAAAAAGCCGTGATAACCCATTCATATCTCGGCGAGTCAAGATCAAGATCGAGATCCAAACCAGCAATTTTAGCATTCCCGATATCTAAATTCCTATTAGTACAACTCCAAGTGGAATAGAAGAGCAGAAGTCGGCTTACTCGACCTGTCCAAAAAGCTCAACATATACAGCAGTGCCACAAACAGGACTAACTTCCTATCGAACTTCCGCACCACAGCCCTCTCCTCGTCAGGCGTATACAACTGATACGACTGCACCGTCGACACACTCGCAGCTCTGCGACGGCCTGGCGCGGTATGATAGTCGCCCTTTTCATCATCATCGTCCTCCTCATCCAACCCCTCCTTATCTCCCACCCCTCCTTCCTCCACATCCCTCCCTCGCCTCTGCATCTTGAAGCTCTCACCCACCTCGCCCATATCCATATCCAAGTCCAGATCCGAGTCCTCATGGGACCCTGATTCTGAGTCCGAGTCTGGCGTGAGTCTAGTCATCGCGCTCGAGTCGGGGGAGAGCTCTCCATCTGCGTCTGCAGGGCCAGGGGGACGAAATGGTAGGGTTCGCGACTCCATTTTGGAAGAAATGGCAGGCGCATCAGTTCTGGCGTCGCGAATCAGAGTTTGAGGTCATGGACGCTCTCGATGGAGTGATGGCATTGTGTCGTGCTGGAGAGTCGCGATGTTGGAAATGCGTTGCTTTAGCTATCCAAGTTGGGATGTCTTGACCCCAGCTTCGCTTAGAAAAGGGATGGATCGACGCTGCCGTCTTGGCGAACCTTATCTGACAGGTGGAGAGCAAAATATGGGACGAAGACGACAATGACGAAGGGGAGCCGTTCAATATGTTGGATGAGAGGATAGTTGTCGTCATTTGTATCTCACATTTCTTTGCTGCTTTATGACTTTGTGGGTGAATACCTTTCAGAATATAAATAAATAAGCCATGCTTTTCTAAATTGGTATTTACATCTACATCCCCCAAATCTCATTCCACCTCCTATAATCCCCCTCAATCGGCCCATCCAACCTCCCAAACCTAGCCGGCTTCCCCGTATTCGCCTCAGGAAGACATATCCACTCTCTTATACTTCCAGGTATTTCCTCGCGGACATGGCTGATGCAAAGAAGAGCTTGATCTTTGCCAAGTCCAGGGACCTTTACCTGATTGAGATTTGAAATTTCTGACTCTACGATTTGGAGCTGCTGAGTTCCTGCTGGTGGTTTGATTGATGAAGAAGATGAAGAGGAAGAGAATTGTTTGGTTTCTCCATGTGCCAGGAATAGGAGGCAGCGATCTCGCACCCCTTCATCCATGCCGCTAAATGCCTCGTCTAGAATTACCAGGTCCGGATTCTTGATGATGGCGCGGAGAAACATGGCAACTCTCTGCGACGAGAAAGGGACGCCTCCAAACAGAAGCTCGTCAGCCCATGCTGTGCCACTGACATCAACAGAAACCGAATCCGATCGAAGATCATGCTCGAACCATTTCAAGCACGCATCAATCTTCTCCTTGGCAGATTGGTCCAGCTTCGGAACGCCTCTAAAAGTGTCTGCCCATGCGTTCTCCAATACCTGGCGTAGTGTCAGTGACTTTGGAATATGGCTATGGATCTCGGGACTCGAATGACCGATTCGAGCCTGGAGCTCAAAAATTGAAACACCCCGCTGGCCTGGTTCTGGGATTCTTGACCGACCGAAGAGCTTTATGGGGAGACCGTATGTCTGTGGGTGGTCTGAACAGATAAGGGAGAGGAGTGTCGTCTTGCCCGATCCGTTTGGACCAAATATACCCCATCGCTCTCCCTTTTTGACGTCCCACCATAGACCATCTCGAAGCACTGCTTGGCTATCGCCAGACACTTCCTGCTTCCAGTTGCCCAGAACAGCTTTGCTGCCATACTGGACCCGTACGCCATCCATTTGGACTAGAGGCTCTCCAATGACTGGCTTCTCTACATCATGTAGAGGGAATCCATCTCGGCTTAGAGGAGCATCTTCAAGCCTTTGAGAACTGAATGCAACTCTGTCCTTCGCATTCTCAGCAGGCAGCGGCTGAATAATGCCATCTTTCGTCAGACTCCGACCAACTTCATGCATAGAATTTAAAGGTAGACCCTCTTCTGCCTCTGCGTTACCTTGCTGGATGCTTTTGACATGCCCCCGCAAAGCTTCCAAAACATCTCCCTTCTCCCCCTGAAAAGCAACCTTACAATTTCCCTTCAGATAGACCAAATGCGTGATCCAATCGGGAATCGGATCCTGCGGCCTCAAAGAAAGTACCAATCTCGGCGTATTGGCCGCCGCCAACCTGTGCAACATCGGACTTAAACTCAGCAACGTCGGCGGATCTAGTCCCATAAACGGTTCATCGAGCAAAAGAACTTCGGGATCCCCTAACAACGCACACGCAATCCTCGCTCTTCTCGTCTGCCCATTACTCAAATTCGAGACCGGCATATCGACCAATTCCTCCAATCGCAAATCCTTGATTACCCGCTTCAACACTTCCGGATCGACTTTATTAAGCTCTTCAGAAAAAGGATTCAGCTCCGTATTTCCCTGCAAGTACTCCAGCACGCTGAAATCCGTGTCTTCGCGCCGTGACTCATATCTCGCGGAGAGATAGGCACTCTGCGGCGCCTGTTGACCCAGTCCCTGCTCGCCATCAAACCCCACCTGTTTAATCGCCGTATTGGGATCCCTCAATCTGTGATCCCTCTGCTCGATCTCGTCGGATTCGAGATACGGCCATGATCGTGCTGCTGCTGGAAGACAAAGATGTTTGCCGCGCAGGATTTGTAGGAATGTGGTTTTGCCGGAGGACGAAGGGCCGATTATGGACCAGTGTTCGGGTTTGGAGGCGAATGCTGGGAGGGAGAAGGTTAGGTTCGCGAAGAGGGATGGGTTGGAATGCGTGGCTGCGTAGTGGGAATTGGGATGATGGCGGTAGAATGTGCCATTGGTGATCTTAATTATCGGTGGTCGAGTTGCTGATGTGCCATATTGACGTCGTGGTATTGAACCTCTGTTTGGTATTCGTGCTGTCGGAATTCGCATTGCAATTGTTTTATTTACATGGTTTTGGAGGGGAGATATTTGGAGTCATAACTTGGACGAGGCTAGGCTTACGAGGCTACCGTACCCCAGAATTCGGAAACCGCGCTAGCGAGGCGTGGGATAGCGAAGTGAAATGCACCCAATCGTCCAGATGGGGTTAGGCTTTCATAAGGAGCTCGCTTTCCACGTCCGCTTTCGTGCCTGGAGCCTCGAGCTTGTTCTATCAACAGCTTCTATCAATACCACACACTCTTCAAGCCACAAACTTTCCATCAACACCACAACAATACCTTAAGTCACATCACCGTTATCGACCTCACCATGGTAAGCTCTACCCCCTGAACAGCTACAAGACGGTCTTCAAGCAGCTGCCTTGGCTCCGAAGCTGTTCCCCCCACGGCTCAAGTCAAGTAAGAAACATCTAGCTAACAAAGTCCTCTCCTTCACAGTCAATGAGAATCGCCCCCGCCGCCGGGCATTCCACAACCCACAGCCACCTCTCCTCCAAGACCACCGGCGCTCCTTCCGCCCCGGGAATCCACGACACGCTGCGCGCCGGCGTCGGACCCTCTCTCGCCCAAACCACCTCAACCTCCCCCTCATCCCTCCCCGACTCCGCCCACCCGCTCGAAACCCGCCTGAAGAAATGGGAGGAGACGCAAAACGCACTCAAGATGGAAGGTCTGCGCCGCACGTTCGGCGTCGCTGAGCCGATCAGACGCGGTATGGAGTTGAAGATTGCGAGGGAGGGCGGATGGAGACCTGCTGTGCTTGGGGGTGGATTGGAGAGCGGTGTCCATGAGGATATTTTGAGGGGCATGGATACGGATATTACGTGGGAGGATGTGTTCAAGGGGGATGAGTTGAGGAGTGTGCCGGGCTTTCATGATGAGCTTGAGAGGAAGGTTAGGATGCAGTAGATGGTGGTGGGATCACTGGATGAATGGATGGATTTATGATTTGCTAGGGGTACGAAGGAAAGAATGGTGGATGTGTGGGAGGTGGACTAGATGGCTTGTAATACCACTGGGCTTCAGATGGCGTTGAGGACTGGCCATAGAGGAATCGATAATGGGTTCTTGCACATGAAATCTGTCAATGATGCCGATGGACCACTGAAAGTGGATCAAAATGGGATAAATAAACAGTGACTGCATTCTATCCAGGGTCTTTCGAACCCAAACCCGGACTACCTAACCACCGCTATACACGTATCGATATATAACGTTTGACCCTTCCTAACTTTACACTACACCCTCCACACCCATCCGCCCCCAAGCCTTGCAGCTCTGATTCGTACAAGTCAGATATGCCAAATCGCTGCTTCGGACCAAACCTTGTAACCAAAGAAAACGAGAATACTATGTCCGTAACGCCATCTCAAACCCTCGTCCGTTGCATTACTCGACTACATATCGAGTCTGTCAACCAAAATGAATGCCGTTTGTACGTATGCATGTCCAGCCTGATGGAGTGGCTGGATGTTCTCTATTAGCGTGGCCCGTGGATTGGGACCAGATGTCATGGGAATGTATTGATGATTGATCGTTGTCCGTCTCCTTATTGTATCACACATCGACATCCTGCTGTGCTCTCGCCGCCTTCTCTATCTCTAGCCAAGGCTTTGCTCTTTGATGCATCCTCCTCGTCCACGATGTCCTGTGGTCGGACTGTCATGTGTACTACGTTTGCCGATTCGGCGTTGAATTTACATTCTGAGAAAGGAATAGTGTTAGTTATATCCTCCATCTAGTGGGTGGCAATGGAACCAAGACTGAAGTCGCATACCTTTCAACGGCGTCTTATCATCCAGCAATCGACCGAAGTAAATCAACCGTATACTGCTCGGGCTACTCGGCTGAGCCTCCCACTCCTCCCTCCATTCCCGCAGGATTAATTCCTTCAATGTATACACACTGATGCTGAATGGATCCTTTCTCCCACCCTCAGTCATGCCCGGCACAGTCACATTCCGCTTCGTCAAGTACTTCTCGTCAATTCTGTATGGATGCCGTGCTCCCGTTCCAAGGAGCAGTGTGATGACCAGAACTGGTCCTGCTTCAACCGCTGGTGGTGCAGGACTGCTATCTGTAGATGGACCGATAGCCTCCGAATCCAATCGTGTAATCGCAGGTGCAGAACTTGACTCCCCAGCCTCAGATGTGATTGTCCCCTGAGCCGTGGGTAATGGAGTCACTGTTGAATGTGAAGCCTCGGCCACCGGCTCTGGTTTTGTGTTCTCATCGACAGGAGCTGGTTGAGCCATGGTGGATGCATTTGGAAATGAAGTGTCTATGGGCGAGGAGCTGGGGATCGAGACGTCATTGAGGAGGCCCTGCGAACCTGCGCCTGCTCCTGAATCTGCTGCTCCTGCTGCCGGCCTCTTCGAAGCATCAAGATCGGTCATCTCGACGGGAATATGGGATGATTGTGGTGCGGTTGTCGACGACGATAGAGGTTGTGAGGCATGGGCATGGCCTGCGCCCGAAGTCTCCATGTTGCTATTGGCTGAGGTGATGCTGGCGAGTGGATGCGAGATGCTGGGCTGAGGCAGGTTTATCGGAGATGGTATGGGGGGATACGGGCTAGCGCCACAGTATTGGATCAATTAAGTGAGTAAGCAAAGTGATCCGAAAGGGGACGGTCGTAAAAGGATATCGGGTTGCTCTGGCTGGTCAGGAGCAAGTGGTTCGGAATTGAGTAGACAAAGTCGGGAATGCCCTCACATCTGGCTGGCTGGCTGGTTCGGACGAAGGAAGGGACGGCGTGGTAGGTACCGTACACGGCAACTGGTTTGTTTTATCGGGCTGTAATGGGCAAACAAGACAAGGAAAGCAAGTCGGGCCAGAACCTGGACTTGGCTTAGATCTTGCTAGGTCTTGGAAGGCGGCGGTGGTGATGTTATTCGCCGGGCTGGACGTTTAATAACGCGGAGACTGAGACTCAGTGAGTGGTGGTTGAGTTTGCCCCTAGACCACTTTCGCCTAGCATAGCAGCTTTGGCTTCCCGTCCGGCCCAAATTTTGTGCTGAACGGCCGGGGATGAAGAGAGATCCGATCCTAACGAATAATGGCCTGTACCCACCATGAACCACTGCCTCTTCTCTCAAACTTCTTGTAATCTTGAGTGGGGGGTTCTACAGTATACATACCATACGACAAATCCAAGTGAAAATGAAAATGCGTTATGTACGAAACCTTCCTTGCGAGGCGTCAGCTGCGAAGAATGCACTTATGGATGCAGTTGCCAATGCTTGAATGCAGCATCTGGGAAGCGGCGATAGGTTGACCCATTTTGAATCTGGGGAACCGATTCTTGGCATTGAAACTCTCAAGCGTAACATCCCTGTCTGAGCGAGCTCTGTCATTGTCATACTGGGCGAGATGGCAAGATGCCTTACGACCTTCCTTTCTGATTCTGAACAACCACACCAGACACTTTACACCAAAAGTTAACTTTACTTTATCAACACTACTGCACCAGGCACTCCCGCCACTACTGTACTGCAAAGGGTCGGGGTTCAGATTGGGTTTGCATTGAGGGGTCACTCGACTTTCGACCCGTGGCCAAACGATGTCTATCAATGTCTCTGCCTCCCTCTCGGCTTGGCTTTCTTCAGCTCATAGCCATGGCTTGATACGTCAGGAACCTGTCTCTGTTTCTCATTGTCCACCTAAATCCGCGTACAAGAATCATTTCCGAGTTATTTTTCAACGTTGAGTCGTCGCACTGTTTTGCAAAGATTTTACATGTGTCACAAAACCTGGGGGTTTCGAGCGCCAGGCGGGGGATTCCATGTTTGTGGTGCCATCCAAGCGAGAGAAGTCTTACATTTCTGCTGGGCATCCAGTCAAGCTTCATCATAATTTAGGAAGCACTCGTTGTCATGTTTTGTTACGAATGCTACATTCGCTTCTTTGTTTTGGGGTTCTACGGTCGGATTTGGAATCATAATTGGAATCAACGTGGGAGACACATGATGTGCTCCGCCTCATTGAGATCCTGGTCGATTCTGCACCTCCCTCCCCAGAAACTTGTAAACCGATAAACCCGACGGGAGACATAGTACAAGAACCCAAAGTTTATCTCAGGATCATCATTGAATGATGAGAGCCAGTTTGAGACATGCATTTATCAGGCTCCGTGGAGGGAGATTAGGTTCGAGCAACGCACTTGCTGCTTGTCGCCCGATCCGATTAACCTTACGCCTGGGATGAAAGTTACGTTCGAACTGAGCGCGTTTTCTATAGCGCTTCAATCACGTGTCTCTCTTTCCATTTCTTTTTATTCTAACGACGAGCACTACACCTTGTTTAGTAGGCTGTATTGCTGAGAATATATGGCCAATTCTAAAGCATCCCGAATACACTCCCATTCAATTTCCATATCTTCGCATCCTTCATCACAAAATCCGCCTTCCTCAACGTGTTAATATCTACCCTTGGGTCCGTCTCAAAAGCAATGATATCTGCCTGCGTCCCCTCTTCGAACCAACCAAATCTGCTCCCACAAAGAACGCCACCACAAGACTGCCACCCACCCAGCATACAAATTTCCAAAACCTCCTCAAGCGGAATCCCACACTCAACCATTAACTCCATCTCTCGCACATTATCACCATGTCTCAGCATTCCCGTACTCCCTCCACACGCAAGCCTCACTCCCAAATCATACGCCTTCTTTGTCTGTTTCAGCAAAGCTGGCAACTTCTGCGGGTGCACCAGCTCAGCACTCGCCAAACTCGGCACCAAAATAACCCCCTTCTCAGCCATAGCCCTCAAAATGCCCTCCGTAACCCCATAACCTCCTTCAATGCTCCTCACGCCCGCCTTAATGGCCGCCATGGCGCCTTCCAAACTCTCACAACGAGCCGCAACTGGGCGTCTGGCCAATCTCGCCTCCGCAACAATCATATCCATCTCTTCCTGCGAGAACGTAACGAAATCTGGATTCAGTCCCTTCAGTAAACAGAGCACGCCAGCCGTGTAAGGATGTTGTTGCTTTAACGGCGCACGCTTCGTCTTCGCCTTCCTGGGATAGTCTGCGAAGAAAGTGATCACGTCCGCTCCGGCAATGACTCTCTTCCGCACGGCATACCTGATCTCCTCCACGCCGTTCACGCCCTCTGCACCGACGGGCAGAGTACTATCCCGCGCACTCCTCCCATCGTGCATTCCGAAAGTATCACCGCTGGCAAGTGGCCGCGTAGCAACGAAGAGCCTGGGACCGGGAACCAAGCCCTTGGAAATGGCATTCCGGAGATCCCTATCTGCTTCTTTCATCCCCTCGGATCCAAGATCGCGATACGTCGTATACCCTGCCAGCAGAGCATATCTGGCATGACTCACGGCGCGAATGATCCTCTCCGTTGAGCTTTCTTCTCGCTTCAGAAATCCAGCTGTTGGTGAAGTCGACGACGATATCTCGGTGTCTCCACACCAGGAGGCACTCGCCAACGTTTCAGCTCCAAATCTGACATTGGATTCTGTGTTTGAGTTCAGAGGCGGATCCGGAATTTGATGAGAGATCGGTTCGGTGTTTTGGGAGAAGATATGTGTATGTGCGTTCACGAAACCGGGCATCACGAATTTCCCCCTCAAATCAATTGCATCCTGTGGCAGAGGATCTGGTAGCGGGAATGCGGCATCGTCTCGAGTAATTATGCTTGTAATAAGGCCCGTGATGGTATCGACTGTGATTGAGACATCGGAGATGAATTTCTTCTGCCTGGGATCGAAGAGTGTGGATGTGTGGATCGTGAGTCGTGAGTGTGGTTGTGTCATGACTGTTTTTTCCTCTCAAAATACCACCCCCAAATCCGCAATTAAAGGTTGAGAGAAAGAAACTAAATGCGCGACGTGATCAACGAATATTGATCGAAAGTCTCTTCATTTTACAATCATCACGCTTTTAAGCTCTGGTTTGAAAGCGCTATCTGCGGTCACCGCAACACGTGGATATGTCATGGTGGATTCGAAGTGCTGCAGTATGTGTTGTTGGGTTCCACTTTTGCACCTAAATTTCAACCTCACCTCTCTTTCAGTTCCACGACAAGCCTACTCTCCTTCTCGCTCATTCTCAGCAAGAACCTCGAATCAAGACGAGACTCCATATATACTCAAGAACCCCAAATACTTCACACTTCCACCCAAAACTGTCACAAAATGCCTCTCTTTTCTCTCACTCACCGACTTTCTTCTTCCCAAACCCAACAGCGATCTTCTCCTCCTCCGAGACCCCAAATGCAAGGGGTCCATTATCGATGATCGTTGATCTCCGGACATCTCTCGCGGTCATCTCGTTGGTATAAGGGTTCGCGCGATGCATTGATTGTCTGTGAAACCAGTCAATCATCGTAGTCAAAACATCACAACCGTGGGAAAAAAACTCAAAAGGGAAGGAAGCCGTGATGAATAGATGAGGAAAACTCAAAGGAAAGGTAAAAGTCAAGTCACGAACCTATTATCCCACCAAACCATATCCCCACTATCCAACCACTCAAAACTAAACACATACTACAATCCCAACATCAACACACACATTCACCTCCAATCCATTTCTCACACCAAGAAAATAAGGAATTACCATACCTTCACCTGCGTACAATACTCATTCAACTCCCGAACCAGCCTCTGACTCTCCTCCAACCCCTTTCCCCCGATCCTCTTCGCGTGCGCAGCCAGATACAGCACTTTCCGTCCATCTGGCCCTGTTTGCACGAGCCGGTGGTAAGCTGGTGGTTTTACTGCTAGTTCGGAAGCTGTGGGTGCGTGGTAGACTTTTGGGGAGCCGAGTTTGTGGGAATGCCAGAGGCTGGGAGGGGAGGATGGTGTTAGCCTGCTTTCTTACCTTTATTGCTTTTTCTGCGTTGCGCTTTTTGACTGTGATCTTGTTTTTGGGAGGTGGAGGGGGGAGAAAACGCACTCATGCTCTACAACCAAATCCTCAGGCTGATCTTTCTTCGCTTGCGGTAGATCCGCATACGCTTGTCGCATGTCTACGAAATGCGTCCAAGAGCCGCCGCGGCTGGGTGTGCCGTGGAAGAGGAGGATGGAGTATTTGGAGCGGATTTGGTGGTAGGATGAATCCTGCCCAGTCACGGTCAGCTTTTATGACTCCATGATCCATATACTCGGAGATCAAAAGAGGTCAGAGTATGTTTGGATAGGAGAGACGAACGGTATGCCATAAGGTGTTGCCAAGTGAGTGGTGCCATCTTCGACTGTTTTCTTTGACTAGCGAGCCATCGAGCTCGATGCTATGATGCGAGGGAATTGTCAGTATACTCCATCTCAAATACAACTGTTAAGGAGGCTAGTTGTGTCGACCGACTTACTTTCCAACATCCCACAAAAATGGCTCGCCAACTCGATCATTCTCTCGCCCATAGAAAAATGGGTTGATCTCAAGCTTCTCGCCTAATTGTTGTGAAAATGCGATATGTCTCTCGTTGTCGAGCCCGGTTTTGCGGAAGATCAGGAAAGCGTATTTGTTTGATTGAGATATAAGCTAGCTTTACTGTCAACATCCAGAGTTTTCAGCATTTTCTAATAAATCTTTGGGATGGGTTCCTCTCACCTGTTCAACAACACTTTCAAGAACAGGACGACTCCAATCCACACCCATAACCTCTGCACCGAAGTACTCAACTCCCGTGTACAACACGGGGATAGTGGTGAGATCTCCATCTTTGATTGTAGATGGTGCACCTCGCAGTTGGAGCACGCCAGTCCCAGATGGGGCTGGGCACGTGTTGTGGTATTTGGTGGTGAACATTTGAGACATCGCTTAGTGTAGACCTTGGGTTGTTTGAATCTTGGTCAGTCCTTCTTACCTTCCAAGTATTCAGTCAGTGATTATCTTGCTTCAACTCGAAGGGTATAGAGAGACGTGATGACTTGTTTGAACTCTCTAGCGAAGCAAGAATGATGCATGTGAGTTTCACAGCGATACGATTTGAGTTTGAAAGGGATGAGAGCTAACAATATGATTTCTAGCGAGCTAGATCTTGATCGTCCTACTCCGAGGGCATATCTAGGAATGTGTCAAAATCAATGAAGCTCTGCATGAAATCCATGCCGTTGTTGAGTCCCTCGTCCATGGTGACATCCATTCCCTCGATCTCAGTATTCAAATCTCATCAAATCTTAAGACTGGATGATAGAAAATTTCCTCTGCGTGATATGTATGTTCTCTGCCTTCGTTGTCGACACCGATGTCCATGCCATATCCGCCCAATATCCCTATATTTCCACTCCCACCATCAATACGCTCCGGGTCATCTGCAATAGCTCTTGTTTCCTCATGGATGTCTTCTTCGTATGCATTCTTGTCATCGTAATGTGAATCGTCGTCATCTTCGCTCTGGACTTCTCCACATACTTGCTCATCATCATTGTCCGAATCGTTCTCAATACTTTCAACATCGACTTGTTCGAATGGACCATGATGTTTCCGTTGCTGCCGCTGCTGGCAGTATTCCTGGAATGACAGTTTGGACCTCTGATCTTCACCCATAGGATAATGGATACACGAATTCAAGACCACCTCAGGGTCATACCCGCATAGTTCCAGAGCTTCGATCCACTCGTCCTCGCGCCCATATTCCAAAGCCACCATAGAAGGCGTTTCGCCATAATCGTTGGTTGCGCATACATCCGCACCAGCAGTTACAAATACCATGAGAAGATCTTTGGGCGCCGTAAAGGAGAGCTTCCAACGTTCCACTATGCCACTTCGGCGTGCTTTTGTTCGTGATATTCGCTCATGCAGTCGCATGCATCTGAGGACTGTGTGAAGGACTGTGTCCCCAATTCCGTTGCGACAAGAGATATCGGCCTTCCGATTCAATAGGAGAATCGCCTTGTCGGCCACATCAATCGTCTCCCGAGCTGCGTACCCACAAGTATCTGCAAGGATCGTAAGAGCAGAGCATTCTCCGGAGGGAATCTTGTAATTGACTCTCAGATCTATAAATGGCTCTCCAAGATTCACGATGTGCTGGAATTGTGCCTGGCAAGGATTAGCGTACGCTTAAGTTGAATGTAAATAGATAGAGCTACTTACAAGTGACCTGCATTCAACAGCGTCCATAAAACCATTTAACCACTCACCATTTCCATGATCCGCTTCGAGCGAAAAATCCGCACCAGCTTCTAGCATTATCCGAATGCATTGGGCTCCTTTATGAAGCTCAATTTCAGTCGCTTCAGCCGGTAGCACCCATTGACCACTATGCAATGGCCTAAATTGTGTTAGAATGTGTTTTCACCGCTGGAAACATTCAAGGCCTGTGTTGCAAAGGGGAAGAAATAGTTTCATTAATAGCCATGGAAAAGATTTAGAGTAGATACTTACCCGATATACCCATACAAGTCAGGCTCAATCGCGTTTACATCCGCCTTCTTATGCACAAGAAATTTGCACATATCGACATTCCTATTAAAATTCGCATACTATGTTCGTGTCAGAGCTTTCGAAAAAACCGCCTACCACAACTCACACTAAGAAGTGAGCGGCCTTCCTCGTCGCGATCAGTCAACGATGCAGTGCCTTCTTCCAGAAGCTTAAGAAGGTCTTTGACTTCTCCAGAGCCGGCAATCTTAAAGACTTCAGAATCATTTGAAATCATTGCTTGATATGTTATTGTCGCGGATGGATTAAGCTGTGGAGTGAAGTCGAATAGTACGCGAAACGGAGATGATCCCATGCTGCTTGGGACAACTGCTAGCCTAGCAGCCACAACTTTTTCAGCTGTCGTAGTGGCATCTTCAAGAGTTTTGAGGCTCTGATCATTTGATACGACCCAAAATGACGCTTGGACTTTTCCGAAAGGGGTTGTCCAGGCCGCATGTCTGTTGGCCAATTTCGATGAATCGGCATCTCGATCTCGAGTTTCATTGACTGAGACAAGTTCGCATATCTCTGACTTATCATTAATACATGTTTCAACTCGACGTACAAGTACATACCTTTCAAGTCGCCAGTTACGAGGAGTCCTTGAGTCAAATTCATCGAGTTCCGGACTTGAATAATGTCTTCCGTCACGTTGGGATTCCAATGGGCCTCATTCCATCTTTTTCCAGCAGTATAGTCATTGCTAAGGATAAGCTGAAGATCGTTGAATACTGCCCGTGCTTCCTGAGATTCTTTCATATGCTTCGGGCAGTGAGCATAGTTGAGAAGTCTCTGTATCGGAGTGCTTGTTGCGTCGGTCGCGACCGTAAAACGGTTAGCCAGTCGCCGATGCTTGGGACTCGATAGTGATGCTCTCTTCAGAGACCCACGAGCTGAGTCCGTGTATATGCTAATGCAACTTGGTAATGCTATGATAATTAGCGGAACACGAAAATCGTCACAGAAAGACTTACGCGAAGGTGGGGTGGCAGACATGAATGGCTGATGCGTGTGATTCTCTTTCGCCCAGCGGAGCAACTTTTCCTGATCTATTTCATGTCCTCTGATTCGAGTAAGGCCAGTCTTCTTTCCCATTGTCTGTGCTCGATGCTGAATGTGTTTCACAACAGCTTTCCTCTCTTTGAGTTTTACATTTCTTTCGATCTTCATTTGCTGGATTTGGACTTTATATTGACGCAAACTATGTCAAAACGAAGTTAGTTAAACTGGTAGTATCTTAAACCGTGCCCTGTTTCTGTCTGGTCCTGAATATAACAAGAGGATAGAGGACTACCTTTCCTCTTGCCAACTCATTGATCTCACCATGTGTAGTAGAGAAACATACGTAGCACTGATTCCAAGCTCTGTATTCATGATTTCGCGTAATTCTTCGATAGATTTGTGCTCGCTGACGTACAGCCTCTTTATCCGATCTTTGTGAGGCTCCCAATCCTTCGCATGCATAGTCGGAGCTTTTGGGGCGCGCTTTCGAGTCACGAATGGGGTTGTTGGCCGTTGGTTGGAAGGCTGATCAAGGGTAGGTACTGCGTTATGATTTCGAGAGAAGTCATCGCATGACGAGAAATTGTGGGCAGTCGCTTGATCTGGCGGTATGCCAACACCGTTGACAATGGCAGGACATTGTAACGATGTCTCTGGGGGTAAAATTGCATGTGGCTCTGCCCATATAAATTCCATCGATCCATTGATTCTCTCATCAAGTGCAGGAATGTCTTGCAATTGAATGACTGGACGGTTGTAATCGTTATGAGTCGTGTCAGGTGAAGAAGGCTCCAACGATGTTTGAGGGTAGGAATATGGAGGAATGTCTTCCATCTCGAAGCGCATATCTGTATTGAAGATATCCATATCTGTCAAAGTATTTAGCAAAGAATGAAATGTGTGAGTCTTGTTTGTGGAGCTTGAGTTCTTTTCAGACAGACAACTATGCTTGCGCAGGGCGCTTGAAGGAAATAAGTCACGCGTTATGCAAGATACCTGGCTGAGCCGGCCTCAGAAAAAAGTACTATCCTCACTGTCAGCCTATGACCCGTGTTGTGTCACCTCTTGGCAAGACAAGTCCGTTACGAAAAAAAGTCCGATTTTCCTAGGCGACTCATATTGCTTGAAAAAAGCCACGCGACGAGATCGCAGGGGTTTCCAGCCCAAGGCTGCAGAGCAGTTGAGATTGTACTTTTTGATGAACACTTGTAAGTGAAGGAGTGTATGGAACAGCAGACTATTGGCTGTAGCATACATAGTACTTTTGTTTTCGGTGTACCATTAAAGTCCTATTTTCTTGGGCGAATCATGTTGCTTGAAAACCGCCATGAGAAGGCATTGCAGGGCGTCTCAGCGCAAGGCTGCAGACGCAGTTGAGATTGTACTTTTTGATGAACATTTGTCACTGAAGAGAGTATCTAGACAACAGACTATTGGTTGCCAGCATACATAGTACTTTTTATTTTCGGCGGTTTACGGTTGTAGCAAGTGAATCAGTGACTTACGCAGGCGGTTCGAGGGCCAAAAGCGTTCAAATACCGGACTGCTGGATAAACCCATATAGCATAACGTTGTTTCAAAAAATGAATGGCAAATTTCGGGGACCATTATGTGTAAGTCTTTTCCCTGCAAGTAGTGTCTATCCTCGATTTACTAAACTACAATAGCTCTTTCAACAAGTGATAAAATCTCTCTTATTACACTCATCCTCAGTATCCCAAGCACTATTGCGACAATTTTGGGGGTCATCATCAGTTATAAAAGCTTCAAGCAATTTCAGGCTATATGCAAGTACATCCAAGAAATGAATCTACTTGCCGGTAAAGACAAGTGCTGATATCATACAGCCCGAGAACATACTCTGCTTCCAATCCACAGTCTATCCCCTCGCTATATGTTCCCTCGTCCGATTGACTTGGACGGGATCTTCTGCTTCACAACTTTCGAGAACAGGAACATGTATTCGACGAATAAGTAAGTATTCTTCTCTTAAAGACGGTCGTCGTGGCTAATCTGTCCCCAGAATATGCTCTAGATAAGATGAAAGGTTACGGAATCGCACCAAGGAAGCCACTACTGCCTTTGAGAAAAACAGAAGGAGAAGAATGCATGGAAGCTTTGAAGGATTTGTTCGGGTTGGAAGCAGGGTTGGATAAAGTAGCGTGACAAGGGAACACCGCTACGTAGTTTCCCAATGAAACTAGACTCTGTTCGCATGTCTTGGCTTTCCGTGGATTGCTTCAGGTAATATCTACAAATCCCAAGGTCAATAAATCGTTAAAACTTTGATCAAGCGAGTCACGTGTCCATGTAAACAAACCCATCGGAGCGAAGAGACCGCCCTTGGCGAAGCCAAAGAGGGAGATGTGTAGTTGTACGCCTCTCGGCATTTTCTTCTGTTTGTGGGATTCTGAGAGGCTAACAGATAAGAAGACGGGAATTCAGAGCCTGCCCCACTCTTGAACGAACCCCTCTATAACCCCGCTACGTGACCCCCTTTCCCATCATAACAAAGTCATTTCGAGACTGGCGACATCCACAATTGATCTTTGTAGTTCAAATACTACACCATGGGATCTTTACAGGAATCGTATTCCCTCTCTGCCAAAACTCAAGAGGTAGTCAATGATTATGCAAATTATGTCGCTGGAGGCTTTGCTCCATATCCAGTAAGTACAGCCGGGAAATAGACTACGATTGTGACTAATTATACAGGTGGCATTGACTCGAACTCTCAATTCAAAGGCATGGGACGTTGATGGGAAAGAATATATCGACTTTCTCTCCATGTATGCGGTTGTCAATATGGGACACTCTCACCCAAAGATCCTAGCTGCTGCTGTGGAAGCCATGAAAGAAGGAGCGATCGTGAATCTGCCGTTCCATAATCCAGCCTATGGAAAGCTGGCCAGAAAGCTTCACAATGTGAGTGAGATCTTGAAGCTCAATTTGAAGAGCCGAAGACGTCGATGCTGAGTCTAGTATAGATGTTCGGATACGACAAATTTGTTGCTCTCACGAGCGGAGGCGAAGCAGCTGATGCTGCAGTGAAGATTGCCAGGAAATGGGGATACCTGTCGAAGAAGATCCCGGATGGAAAGTGTCACATCTTGACTGCAGCTTCTTGCTATCATGGTGTCACGATCTCTACAGTCTCGTTAGCGAGCAAAAAGAGCAATTGTAAATGGAGACCACACTGACGCAATGGATTACATGACACATTGCTGCAATTCCCCGAGCCTGATGCTGATTACTAGCAGACTTTGGGCCTTTCGTACCTCATGTGGGATCTACTTCGCCTTCCGGCAAGGTCGTGAATTTCGGTTCAATCGAAGACCTGAAGGAGGCATTCGAAGCCGACGGAGAAAACATTGCTGCGTTCATGATTGAACCCATGCAAGGAGCAGCAGGGTAAATTTCGTCGTTGAGAATTCTGACCATATACTAATATCACCACTAAAGTATGATTACCCCACCGAAAGGTTATTTAAAAGGAGTCGAAGCCCTTTGCAAAGAATACAATGTTTTGTTTATATGCGACGAGATTCAATGCGGTCTCGGCAGAGCCGGATCTGACCTCTTTCACCTGAGAGAAGGCGTCAGACCCGATATGGTAGTTCTCGGGAAAGCACTTTCAGGAGGTCTGTCTCTGAATTTTGTCTTGTTGATGTCTTCTGCTGAAGTTCGTAGGGATGTACGCACTCTCTGGTGTAATGGGTGATGACCGCACGATGGGACTTCTCGATAATTTTGAGTAAGATTGTCTCAGTTTGTTCTTGATAGTGCAGAAACTAATCAATATAGAATCGGTTCCACGTTTGCCGCAACGCCTGTAGGATGTGCTGCTGCCATTGCAGCACTGGATGTTCTCGTGGAAGAAAAGCTCTCGGATAGAGCTAATCAACTCGGCGCACTCCTCATCTCAACACTTGAAGCTGCTAAACTGCCACATGTGACGGGCTTCTCCGGAGCTGGTTTGTTTTGGTCAGTAGTGTTCGAGCCCAAACCTCCAAAAATAACGCCCAGGAGAATTGTGTCTCTGTTGGCTCAGAGGGGTGTACTTGTCAGTGCTGCGGGCCTGAACAGGGTTCGCATATGCCCACCTCTGACGATATCGAAGGAAGAATTGCTGGAAGGTATTGAAAGGGTAATTGAAGCAATAAGAGATATTGAGCATGTTGGAGAGCTACCATCTGAGTCTCTTTTTGATCCCAGGCATGGAGGATAGATTCGTGTAGTCTCTCAGAACCGAGAAGCAGATCTATGAATCGTACTCGTGGGAATCCGACCCTTCGATTTAAGTCGCGTTGCTGGTAGAAATAAATAACTTTACATAGTTTGAATTATACAAGAATGGTCCCTTATGGTCACGCCTGTTTAGTTCTAAGGAGGGGGTTTTGTCCCGCGAGCCTGGATACAATTAATCCAAAATCAGCGAGCACGTCCGCGCCCTGGATCGTGGTTACAAAGTACTGATGCGATGCGCTGTGCCTTGATAATAGGGAACCAGACAAGTGAATTACAGGGCAGATCCAGGCAGTGAGGCTTGTTCTTGTAAGTTCAGAACGGAAGGAAATTTCATCCGGACCTCCGGTGTGGCGGAATGTCGGCGGCAGTGGCGGTGAAACCTAGACAGTGGATTTTCACATGAAAATTCCGTCGTCTGAACAAGAAGATGATCCTGTGTATCATCTTAAAGGCTTCTCACCACTTATCAAATCATGTCCGCCAGAAAACCTCACAGGAAAAGTCGAAATGGATGCTTGTCCTGTAAGAGCCGTCACATAAAGGTACCATTTTCTGCCCCACCACGCATCGGCAAAGCTTAACAGAACGAAGTGCGGCGAAGAACACCCGGTTTGTCAGAACTGTATTGAGTACGAGCTTGAATGTCAATTTCCCGATCCAACCACTCTCAAAAAAGGAGCCCATCCATCTTGCAATGTATGCAATTCTCGAAAGAGTCCCGCTGTATCCAGAGCTGCGAGTCGATCTCGGTCAGAGGGTTCGGCTGAACCGGAAAACGATATCAACACTTCTGACTTGGAGTTGCTGCACCATTTCTCAACGTCAACATATCTGACTATGAGCAATGTCCCTGCCGAACAGCAAATATGGCAAACGACTCTCATAAAGCTTGGACTGAGGCACAAATTCTTGCTTCGTGGTATTCTGGGCCTTTCGGCTCTTCATCTGGGTCACTTAGCTCAGCTGGAGTCACCGGCGGATTCGATGGAATACATGGTGAAGGCTTCAATGCACCAGAACATTGGCTTGAGTGATTTCCGAAAAGTCCTAGAGAACATTGATGCGACGACTTTCGACGCTGTTCTCGCCTTCTCATGTGTGATTCCGATCCACTCAATTGCAGTGGCGGCTGGATCCGCCTACAAGCAAGCACACTCGGACTCAGATATACTTTCATCTTTCCTGAGTTCCCTCTCATTATTTCGGAGTGTCAACCATCTGCTTCTACCTTCACTTGATGTCTACACAAGTAGCACCATTAGTCCACTTCTCCAGATCACGACCCAGAAACTGCCAGAGCCATCCAGTTTCCCTGGCATGGATTCACTTGAGCGGTTAGAACTCGCGTGTACAAATTTTCCGACTTCAACGACATCCTTCCAGGATCAGATGCAAAGGAATATCTTCAGCTCGGCGATAGTTCTTCTGAGGTCAACGTTCGCTACTACTGTCGACACGACGAGTACAGATAGGTTTACGATTGGGGCGGTCATGATCTGGACGATCTCGGTGTCGGATGAGTATTTTATACAGCTGAGTAGAGGGCATCCGAGTGCACTTGCGATTCTGGCCCATTATGCCGTTCTGCTGCATAGACATAATGATGTCTGGTGGTTGCAAGGCTTGGGGGCTTCCCTGGTTGAGAAGATTTGTATGGAACTTGGAGATGAATGGTCTGACATTGTGAGTTGGCCGAGGATGGCAGTCGGATTATGATCTGTAGAGGGGTATGAGATCAATAACATAGTAAGATCTGTTGTGCGAATGTATATTAGTCCACTCCAATACCCTTCACAGACCATGCGACATTCTGCATCTTGTTGTTCACGTTACTAGACATTTTTATCCCCATCTAAAGAGGACGATGATTCGACCCCATCTTTCTGTACCACCCGAAAATATCGAGGAATCCAGATTTGATTTAATCCGGAGAGGCGTTGAGTCGTATACGGACGCTTGTGGCATTGTTTACTTCTGCATAAAGGTCATGATATCTCGCCTGGTGGTGTGATGAGAAGTCCAAAATTCACGGTCCGCATCTGAGGTGCTTGCAAACAAATCTAGTACTGCATTTCATTCAAAAGGCTTTTTAGAAGGCATTCTAAGGAATATACGTCTATGGACGAATAAATTTAACGAAATAAAGTTCAGGAGGTATCTCAGTCAGTCTAGATGCGGAGCAAGAAAGTAAACAAAAGGAATTTCCGAGCGTGCAGCATGGCTCCTTTAATTGGTCCGTCCATTTATGAACGAAAACTCAATGAACCTCCTCAATAACCTTCGGCTGAAAGACACCCAGCAATTTCCTGCACTGCTTCGGAACCCTCGCCAGCCAGTAAAAGAACAAGGCAGCAGCAGCATTGAAGCACACATAAACCCACAACAGTCCCAGATTCCTCCATCTATCGTCGTAGAAAATACTAGACGCAGCGAGCAACGGAGTAGTTGTTGCGATGGGGCAGTACTGGCATTGTTGCGTTGCTTCAGGGTTGGAAAGTGTTCCTCCAGCAAGTTCCATGAAAGCTGCCAAGTACTGTCCGCAAGTTTCTCCGGATGGGGCGTCGATGGTGGTGATTTCCAGAGGTGAGCAGGTGACGCTGGTGTTCCCAAGGCCTGTTGATATGAATGCGCTGATTAGGTAGGTGAAGGGCGAGACTCTATACATGAATTTCCAGAAGCCTGGGAGGTCTTGGAATTTTACGAGAACCCTGGTTTGAGGCATTAGCGGATACATTTGGAGTGGGTGAAGCAGTTGACTCACCCAGAAAATATCAAGCTCATGGCAAATAGGATGACGCCAATAATGGCTCCAATTTCTGCAGTTTCTACGCCGGCTACGACCTGGATTGAGAGTCAGTCAAAGAAACCCATCCATTCTCGAAAAGTAGTGGGAACGTACCATGCTTGTGAAAGTGACACCGAACATCATGAAAGTCCACGTGAGGAAAAACATCAAGCCACCGCGCTCAACTGTTGTGTTTGTCTCCGCGGCGTTATGTTGCAGACCAATAGGGTAGCTGGAAAGTCAGCAACGGCGTTCTCTTCTCTCAAGGGAAATTTCGGAGGAGGAAATTTGAGGGAATTTAAAAGGTTTGTATCATTGACTCTCGTCGGGAGCACTTACTACATACAAATGAAGATGATCAGGGCAGCAAGGGTGTTCCATGGGACTTCCACGAAGAGGTTCCCGAGCATGAAGGCTCTCCAGGTATATGTCTTTGCTGGACGTTCGCGCGCCTCATAGAGATCTCGCTGCGTGATGAAACTTGGCATTGCTTGGTAGCACATGAAAATTTGAATGAGGAGGAGCATGAAGAATGAGAAAATCTGGTTTTGAACGCCTTGGAGGCTGACGGGTTGATTGTAGAAAGAAAGACCTAGAAACAGACTCTGCATGCAGATATTAGTATCAATTGACATTCGAGGGATTTTGCACTCACTGCTGTGGTGCAGAGTCCAATTTTGGAATAAATATAAGAAGGATCCCGCCAGGATTGCTCAGCAGCACGTTTTGTGCACATGAAAAGTTGAACGTGAAATGGTGCAGCGTATGATCTTGAGAGTGATGCGTCGCGCTTCTCGGAGGACATGGATGGGAGTTGGTTCTTCAAATCGTCGAGGTGCTGGTTGACCGCCACAAACTCTGGGCTGTCTTTCCATGCCTGGACCCAGTCTCTGCTTGCTGTGGCTCCTGGAGCAGCCCCTATAACCTCAAGCATCCACTCTGCAGGATTTCTTTCTCTGCCACAAGGAGCAGCGCCACCACTTTCGAAGTAGTCAATCAGAATTCTCGAGTTCTCTCCGATGTCTCCGAAGTAAACAGTCTGCCCACCACCGGCCAACAAGAGAAGACGATCAAATCGTTGGAAAAGGACTGCTGAAGGCTGATGTATAGTACACAAAATTGCTTGGCCATTATCTGCAAGCTTTCTGATGAGTGTGAGAATAGACCATGCTGTCTGAGAATCCAATCCTGAGGTGGGCTCATCCAGGAAAAGTAACAGGTCGGGCTTGGCAACAAGTTCAACTCCAATGGTAAGTCTCTTACGCTGCTCGACGTTCAGGCCTAGATGAAAGTCAGAATGCGATCAAGGACCGGCATCGATGAATATTATACCTTCACCTGGCACGCCAACGACTGCTCCAGCATACTGCTCCATCTCGAGTAGCTTGATAATCTCCTCAACGTAATCCAATTTCTCTTGCTTGGGAACGCTTGCCGGTTGACGCAACAGTGCACTGAATTGTAATGCCTCGCGCACAGTGGAAGTGAGGAGATGGATGTCTTGCTGTTGAACGTAGCCGGTCTGCCTTTGGAAAGAGTTTGGTCGATCCCGGCCATTTACCAGAATGTCTCCAGTCACCACACCGACATCGTTTCGATTAGCAAGAGTATTAAGCAATGATGTCTTTCCAGCGCCACTTGCACCCTGTAATCGAGTTAGGCTGAAGCTACTACATCATCTCGAAAAACTCACCATAAGTGCCGTGAGCGTTCCTGGCTTTACCCAGCCATTGACGTGATCTAGAATGACCCGATTCTTGCCCTTGATTGAGATGTCGTAGCAAACATTTTTCCAGTGGCAAATTGCGGTCTGCTGTTGGATAATTGGTTGGGAGTCTTGCTTCTTTTCTTCGACAAGAGTGGATGCAGTGTTGATGTTTCTTTCATTCCCACCTTGAGACTCCTCATCTACAGTTGACTTCGATTTCAAGGGAGAGGTATCACCTCGACGGTAAATCAGAACCTCGCCCTTGGACTCCTCAAACGAAATCTTTTCAGCTGCAAGCAAATAGGCAGCTAAGAAGAACAGAATGAAGGATATCATGATTCCGAAATTCCTAAAGATTGTTAATTTGAGCATCTCCCAATTTCAAGGTGCTCCAAGCACGGCACGTACCTCCACAGATGGGAATGGTAATACCCATATGTTGCATTGATGTAGACATCGCCGTCGATAAGGGATGATCCAGGTGGTCCACCAGCCACAGAACATGTTCTCTGAGTTCCAGTAGCATTCACGTACGATGGACCTGCGGGGATGAATTCGAAACAAGGAAACTGTCTTCCATGAAACTCATTGGCCATGAGAGCTTCAAATGCGTAGGCGATAGGGTTGAGGTAGTTGAGCCATCGAAGCCAGCCTTGCATACTCCTGATTGGCAAAACGAATCCCGTATAGATGATGAGCATCAGGATGAAGACGGTCATTGGCGCTACTGCTTGTGAGATTGTTCGTGTCACCTGTCCTGTCAACCGGAATATCATGGACATCGTTAAAGTACAGCTGAATACGAACAGGAAGTAGACGAAGAATGGTCCAGCTTCTTGTCTCAGGTTGGCCATGAAATAGAGTGGCACGTTGAAGACTATCGCGCAAACGACTTTGGAGGGAAATTCCGTCACCATCGAGGCGATTGCATCTGAAGCCGAATGGTAGAATGCAAATGAGACATGCTTCTCGATAACTGGGCGTGTAACGTATAGCGGTAGAACCTAGAAACTTAGCTTTTAAATCGACCATCGGAAGCTGTGTATACTTACTTCAAGGGCGCTGGTCAGCGCATTGAAAAGAACTGTGACGAAAAGTAGAGCACCCCTGCTGTAGAAACTGGCGACGGAGTCTGGCAAATCGTAGAAGATGCTCCCAAGAACCAGAGATATTAAAAGATTAGCGAAAATTGTGATGAGAGTGAAAGCCATCTCGCCACGAAGCCTTTGAAAGCCCCGAATGATACAGATCTTGACTTGCATCGGCACTGATATTGTGTATGGAGATTTCGAGCGACTGTTCACGCATCAGCTATTCGTGTCTCAAAATCTTACTTAGAAGGAGAATGGATCCATACGTCAGTGATCCTTGCTGCGCCTTCCAGGACTTGTTGAATTGTTCAAGCTGGGAACCGGTAAGAGGATAATCTGCTTCAAATCTTGCGATGTCTTCAAGGAGTCGCATGCGCTGTTGACTGGTGGCCCACCTCTTCGCGAACTCCTCAGGAGTGCGGGGCACCATTTGCTCAAATCCAGGAGCAACAACTCGCTCCTCTGGATTGGTAAGGGAAGTCAGGAAGTCCGCGGTTGTCTGTCGCGGAGGGCAGATATAGCCCATGTCTGTAAAGTATTTCTTCGCTTCGGTAGTCTTGCCAAAGAATATCTGACGACCTTCGTACAGTAGCGCGACTGTGTCAAAAGTCTAAGTCGGGTTAAGTATTTGATAATTCAACCAAGCGGGCGATGGTAGCACTTACATCATAAATTTCTTGCGAAGCTTGGTAGACAGCGACGGCTGTAGTTGATCCTGACATATTTGAGGCTAGTCGTAGGGTCTTGACAAATTGGAGCGCTGCCGCACTATCCAGACCTCTCGTACTATTGTCCCAACATCTATACGCAATGGGGAGTTAGCAATTGCTACCAGATATGTCGTATAACATAACTCAGGAATATTCCGATTCCCGAGACAACGAAAATGAGGAGAAACCGAGATTGCCGAGCACGTACTGAACAGATGCCTGAGTAAGAATGACTTCCGCAATGCTGACTCTTTTCCGTTCACCACCACTAACGCCTCGGATGAAATCGTTGCCAATCTGCGTATCGATCGTATGCGAGAGTCCAAAGACCGCGAGGACAACATCTCGAAGGTGTTCGGCATACCGATGCCGCGAAACGCCGGGCATTCGATTTCGTGGCGTTCTGGCTTGTGCAGCGAACATGAGTGTTTGGCCGACTGTTAGGCGAGGAAAATGAACATCGGTCTCGGCTTGGTAGATAAGCTCTCCACGGAATTGAGACTGCATGGCTTCGCGGCTGATACCTAGTACGAGGAGTCAGAAACAGTATCAAGTATAAAAGTGTTGTTTTCGCTCCACATACCTTGATAATTGAAACTCGCCTGGTCACTAACAGAGAGGCCATGGGTTTTACCAGCGATTGTCTTCAGAAGAGTTGATACCCCACTAAGCCGCCAATTAGCGAGAGCATTACTGTGATCGAGATTATATAATATACCTTCCTGGACGACCAAGAACAACACACATCTCTCCAGATTTGATCAGACCGTCAAACCCAGTCAGAATGGGCACTCTTCGCTTGGGCCTGAAGGATTCCCTGATGACATTGACGGCATGATACATGACGTTAACAACATCCTTCTGGTAATCAGTGTCGCTTCCAAAACCAAACACTGAAACATCACGGTATGAAACGCCGGCAGTGCGTTGAGGGTATCTCTCAGGATCACTGCCTATAGTGTGAAAGTAGTGCTTCGCCCACTGTTCTGCGTCGAAGTCGTTGGAGAACGGGTCGAGTGCCGAGATCTTGTGATCATCAAAGGGATTGACCATCGTCGTATTCGAGCTTGGAGCTTTTGACATGCCAGAGAAGACACGTGCTAAGCTTTGGATGCGGTCTTCCGTTTCGTGAGTGAGTTCCAGGCTCTGAGGTCTGGCATGGCCATATGGAGGTCTAGAATCGTCTCGAGCATCTGGTATTCCGTTGGACTCTTTCCAAACACCAAGCTCAGGTTTGTTGCCATCCTGATTCAAAGCCATGCTTCTAACACACTGGTATCTGCCGGTCGAGTGAGCAAGGGGCTGCCGCGAAATGGGATGCAGTATGAACACTGAACAGAAATCAGCAAACCATATCTGGGAAGTCCATGGCTTATGTAGCTGTCAAGCATGATATGAGATCATTAAACCACGTTTGTGTATCTCTCCGCCCGGACTGCCGGGTCTCAAAATACATTATTAGCCCCAGGAGTCGCGGACAGGGGCGCCTCTTGAGCCTCCTGGGTGTCCATAAGCAAGTGAGATGAGGCATCAGCATTGCCTGAGACTTCCAATCAGGGTATTCAGCACTGCAGTTTCATGGCGGCGTGGGTGGGGAGAACCCAGATACGTAGGTCCGTGATTGCAGCTGCAGCGTTGAAGGCGTTTCCTGGGAGTGGGGAGATTGTCGTTTCTCGTGCTCGCGTGTCCACGTATTCGCGTAAAGTGATTTCTGCATGTCAAGTCTTGTCATACCAGAGAAGTTCCAGTAAATTCTCCAATAGGCAGGTAAGCTCTTACCCGGTCACAGCGGCCCGAGCCAATGCAGATTCTGTTAGACTCTAACAATTCCCCATGAGTTTTCCTAAAAACTTTTCCGAGGGCTCACATGTGTCAACTGCCTCGCACGTGATATATGGAGGTTGTCATTGGAGGGTGTGCATGCCAAAGATACGAACCCAAGCTCCCGATATTGATGAAGTACTCTCTTTTAAATAGACAGCTATGATATCAATCCATGAATAAATTTCATGAAAACGTCTCGTTCTCCGCAGAAGAAGCATGTATTACTTGCCTATATTTTAAGTTGTGTCTTACGAGATTCTCGTCGTTTTTCAATACATTCAAAGGAAGGGTCGATTCTGCTATGCGGATAATTGCGTACACTGTGAGCCAAGCCAACAAGATACCACTCTTCTCGTTTCCTGTGATCATCCTTGAATGTGGCTGATGAAAGACTGCCGTCCCTTTCTACTCGCATCCCATGTGTTGCTTTCGGAGAGTGGAAGGGGCCGTAGAACAACGAACTTCTATTTGCGAAAAACTTGAACAAAATTCAACAATAGTACTGTACAAGAAGGATATCTCCACGAATTGCATCACCCAGTCTCGGCTAGTAAGTCAACGTGACCATTTTTCCATGCCACTTAGATGCATCGCCCTTGACACATTCCTCCACGATCCATAAGCCAACATCCTCCCGATGGATCACATACCCAACAGCCACACCCCCAGCGTTCTTCTTCTCAGACACAGCACCCGGAGTTTCAGTAGAAGTTCTAATCTTTCCAAGACCTTTGCTCTCGCCATCCCAGAGGAAACTAGGCCTGATCATCACCCACTTGCGCGTCCTTCCCTCGCCGCGGATCATCGTCTCTTCCATTTTCTTCTTGTCCTTGTGAGGAACATTCAGCATCCAGTGGTACATGGGCATCATGGCGATCGGGATATCGCGTCCCTTGTCGCTTATTCCAGTCGTGCTCAGCAGCACGAATTCCGGTCCACCAATTGGGATCTGTACCGTCTTCTCTGCTTCCAGCTGAGCAAGTGCTGAGAGAATTGCTTTCGTGCCATCCTCGCAAATCGTGGGGTCTTTGGACGAGAATCCTAGACCGACAAGCTCGATGACCATACCGATTGCTGAGACGACTACATCAACGACTCGGTTGTTGAGAGTGAGAGTGGATTTGATGGACGCGATGTCGCGAATGTCGCCTTGGATGACGTTGAGCTTGGGATATTGCGCTGAGAGGTCGGCAAGTTTTGAAGGAGTCCTGGCGAGGACGTTGACGTTATGTCCCGCTTTGAGGGCGAGTTTGAGACTTGCGAGCCCAGTTCCTCCTGTTGCACCAAAGATGGCGACGGTCTTTTGAGTGGGTGTTGACATCTTGATTACGGGGTCGGATTTAGAGGATTGGGAAGGTTGGAATGTTGATGTATGATTTTAGGATATGAAATGCAAGTGATGGCAAGACTGGTGGTATGGATGCAGATGCTAGTGGAGGACTGTGAAGAACAAAAAGACAAAAGAGCAATTCGACTTATATATCTTCGTTCGATGATAACATCTCAAGATCAACACCCCTTTGCCACGACATTGGGCATCTCGAAACATCACAATGATTAGCCCGGCGGCGCATTGCTTGAAGCTCAGATATCAATTGACCCGTCGCAGCGGTTTGGGCTGCTCTGCCTAGAGAGGCTGTACATACACGTACGAGAGATGCTAATCAACAAGGAGGCCATGCCAATTTCGGCCGAGAGGGCAGATGCATAGTTCAGCGCAGCGCTTCATTCATCGAATAACGCAAGGCAGTCCACACGTTGACAAGAAGATAGCGAAGCGATAAGCTACGGCCGTAGATACACCACTTGGTTTCTATTCCGAGATATTGAAAAAGTTGCGATTGCAGAAAGGGGATCGGGTCTTCAATTGTTTGAGGCTGGAATGAGATACCCCTGAGCCTGAACAGCGAAGCCGAGCGGGAAGACATTGAGCCGGTCACGTGAATATCGGTTGAATACAAATTTGTGTGGAGCGCCACCACGCTAAGCCATACCTATTTCTCCTTTCACCGGGATATTATTCAAGAAACAGCTTGTCCCCAACAGCCTCAACTAAAGAGTAGCCTGAGCTGAACGAAGTTGATGGATTTGATGTACATCACGTGCAAATAAATCCGGAACTACGTATTGATGGCAAGTGCTGAAGAAAGAGACAGAGATGCAAAGATCGTGAGGAAACACGCAGAATCTTTTGACGGAAATCTGTTTCAGGTATGTGATAGCAACTTGGTTGGGAAAGCTAATCTGTCTGTGGTCCAATCTCTCTCGTTACTCCCCTTTCCTTCCTTAAAGTCCTAGACTCTGTCGGTCAGCCTTTACAAAACTTCTCTCGTCCTTGCAGCTCCTTTCTCAGTATCACTGCTATCGACACCCATCGCTTCGTGTCTCCGTCTCAACGCAGCATCAATGGTATCATGTCCCGCAGCCTCAGCAATATCCGAATCCTCCCTAACCTCAAAGCTTCGCTTCAAGTACTCCGGCCCAACGAATGTCAAGATAATGACATAGGCATACACACAGCCCATGAAGATACACATGACTTTACCGTATTGATATCTCTTGGTACCATCAGCCTTAGGAGGAAGTGGGAATTGAGACCCGATTGTTGACTCGATGGTCGAAGACGCGGATGAGACAAGGTTACCGAGCTGGTAAGATGTGCCGACGACGAATGTACGGAAGGATCCTGGAGACAATTCCATGAGATGGATGGGAATCACACCCCACGCTCCTTGAACGCAGAACTGCTCGAAGAAAGCAGCAGCAATGACGGCCTTGCTGCTGGTGAAGGTGTACGGATAGAGCAGAGCACCACCGATGATACTGATGAAAATGATGGAGAAGCGACGCCCGAAGATTTGTGAACAGTACCCGATCACAGTACCGCCTGTCATGGCTCCGAGGTTGGCAACGACTTGGGTTACAGTGACGGCGTTGGGACTAAAATTGAACTGGTTCTGAAGCATGGTGGGGTAGAGATCCTGAGATCCGTGAGACTAGACAAGTGTTAGCAAAAACGCAAAGACCAAGCGGCGACCGAAAAACCCTACCATGAAGTTGAAACCAGCCATCAGTAGCACCAAGTAGATAAGGAGAATCCAGTGACGCTTCAAAGCAACTTTACCCTCAGCAATGAAAGTCTTTCCGATATTTCCACGCTCATTTCGGACCAGGACTCGCTCTTTGTACGCATCAGTCTCAGGAAGACAGAGTCGGAAGGCAATGATCAGAACAGGTGGACAAGCACCAAACCAGAAGAGTGGTCGCCATCCATGGGAAGTCGTATTGACGAGAGCTCTGGAAAATGCAGTCGCCATCAGATAACCGAAGGCGTAGCCCTGCTGCAACATGCCCGAAATCAGACCACGAGCCTCTTCGGGACAATCTTCGAGTGCTGTAGCCGCGGCATTTCCGTAGAGACCACCCATCGCAACCCCGAAAAGGGCTCTGCAAGCAAGGAATTGGGGGTACGTCTGGCAAAATCCAGTGCCCAGTTCGAGAACGATGAAGAGAAGATTGTTGACGACGAAGGGCCATTTTCGTCCGTATCGGTCGGCGGCAAGACCAAATATGACAGACCCGACGGATCGGAACATCAGAACCAACGTGATACCCCATGTAATTTGTGTGTTGGTCTTGTCGAATGTCTTTCCAAGGTCGTGAACTGTCAAACTGACGGTGAAGAAATCGAATGCATCCCAACTCTGCGCCGTATCATTAGTCAATGCTTTCGGCGAGGCAAATGTTGCAACTTACCCAGGCAAGAAAAGCTACTAGGAAGAACAGCCATTGCTTGGTGTTAAGCATAGCAAGTAACTTGAATGGATTGGGTGCCTTGTGCATCGGAGGCTTGAGGGTGCTGAATCGTGTTGTTGCATATTCGGCAATCGTCATCTCTTCTGGAGCATGACTTTCGTGAACAACAGCATCATGGCTGTGACTCGGACGAGCGACTTTCTCGTCGCTGATCTGCTCGGCCATTTTGACTTCTGAATTGATGTCGATTTTCTGGTGAAAGTCAGTGGTTTCCTTGGACTTTTCCCCCGCAGCTGAGATGGAAAGTAGTCGGCTGGTTGTTCTTTCCCTCGGTGAGATGGTAGCGGAACTTGATTCCACTTACCCAAAGATCGCCTTTAGCTGGTAGCACGAGTTCTCTTGTCGCAGTACTGTGAAGAAAAAGAAATCGAGTAGAGAGAATGGGCGATCATCACTATTTATCTCTTATCATTTCTCAAAGGCATGGAGCACGAGGAGGAGGGGAAGTGCAACCCTGTTCGTCGTCGTACATTAGTTTATGTCTACGGCGCTATCGAGGTGGTCCTACCTGGTACTGGCCAAACAAGTTGCATTGTTGACTGACGATCTTGACTTTTCGCAGCCCGTAGTGTTGTGTAGCCCTGTCATCATGCCTGTCAACCCTCCCCCCAAACTAGTGTCCCCGCACGAAAAACAAGCCTTTGGCCAGTGTTGTGGCACTCTTGGAAATAGCTTCTTTCTAACCCCTGATGCGCTTCTTTGCTCCGTCTTGTTTTGTCCAATCATCAACATGGTATCTGAACCTTCATCCTTCTCCATGGGGTACCCGTCAAAGCCCGAGAAATCCCCAGCTTTGGTTCCGTCGCCTGGAAGAACAGATCCGTGTCTGGTAGAGTTATTTCCCGAGTGTACGCCTCCTTTTGGCATAGTCTTTGTTATACGGACTCATCTCCTTCTATCGGCCAAAGAAAAAGATCCGGACCTCAATCAAGTGATTGATTGTGATTCGTTTTGTTAGTCGGGCAGATTCGGAGGAAGTAGGAATTAAGATACAGCCTAGCAATAACCAACAAAGTCAAATATTGCAAAAGAGCTAGTTGAAGTAAATGTCTCTCAACCAAAAATCGTTTCGCCCGGTACACAATTTGAGCATGCTGGTGTTCTCGTGGTGGTCGTACATTGTGTTCCACTTTCTTACGCCATACCCCACCATCGATTTGGCAGCGTGGCTGGCATCATCCCAACAGCTCCAGCAGCGGAGACTCCATGAGATCTCCACGTCAACAAATCAATGAAACGACGTTGAACAGCTACTGTCTGGGCATCGTCAAAGATCAGCGGTGCCGAGAGCTTGGCAGCATGCCAGAAGGCTTGAATCAATTCCGAGAATCTGTGTCGTGACGCTGTGGCTTCTGAGAGCAAGGGCGACAACACGTATGGGTGCACCGCATCATCCTTCCCCCGCCCCCGCACCCGCAGACGGTAGTGGAGGTGATTCGGTGAGTGCCATCACGAGTTCTTCGAAGGCTGAGGGCTGGCATTCAAGAAAGAGGGGTTGGCATAAGTGTGGGCCGACCCTGCGGAGGAAGTCCCGCTTCTCAGGAACTTTACCTCGAAACAGCTTTATCGGCGAGGAGCCAAGTTTTCGTTGGGCGGTCTGATGGGTGTCAATACTTTCCTCTCCTACTGTTGAGACAGCGATGCAGTTTTACATGTTGTTGAAGACATGAAAGCTTCTCTATGGCATCAAAACTGCTCTCCGCCTTCTCTTCTCTGCGACAAGGCGGACGTTTTGTCCACAGCCGCCTTATTATTGCGAAATGGGGAACCCCGGGCTGGGGTGTCTACAAGAATGATAGCTCATCGTTTTTAATTTATTTGTCAGCTTCTTGTACCTCATTTTGCTTGATATAAGCTGTCGGGGTCTTTTCGCAAACGTGCCGTGAGGTATGGTCGCATTGTTTGGGCTTGCATTTTCAATCCGTCGTTTCAAGTTTGAAACCTATTTGCTGTCCTTGTAAACTAATATAAGTCCATATCCTGCTTATACCGACTTGGAGCTAGGGATCTTGTCAATTACTCAATGTTTTCTTACCTATTACTTGCTTTCAGTGTCGAGTAACAAATGCCGACGGGTCGAAGTCAACAAGGCTCGGTTACACAGGGTCCAAGGAAACTCCAAGCATCCTACCATATCGCATGTCAGCATCTGATAAGTCTGACCGATCCCAAGGTTAGATCTATCAAGCTCAGGCTGAAACGATCAATGACGGTAACACCACCTCACCAACACAGCCTCGGGCGACACCAAGATCATAAGACCAGGTTACGCCGAGATGGCTTGGGTTTCACCTCGAAAGAAAGGCCCGTTTGCAGCAGATTTGCTCTCACACCTGTTGTCTAAAGATTCGCCCAGTCTGCAGCCTATCTGCCATTTTAGTGGGTGGTGTGGCACTCTTCACGATGATTCGACTGTGGTGCTGGGCGAGCTTAGCGAACAAATCGCTTGACGAGGGTCTCAGCCAAATTCCGTCACGTTCTCATCCTTCGAAAATATACTTTCTACATCTAGAGAGCCGAAGGGCAAAGGGCACCGCGATGACAGCTGTCAGCGTAGCCTTACCTTCCAACGTCATCGTCTCAGGTATAAGATGCTTGCCTTGTCCTTTCATGGAGGAAGTGGGCGACTGCAAGTGCCGATCAGTGGAAATGCAACGCAGTATTGGTGACGATATCTTACACACGAGGCTGCCAAGACTCAAATCAGAATGGCGAATACACCATCGATAAATATTCCCTACCCATATCAAACCCTGAAGGCAGGTCAGATCCGTCTCCTCAAGTTACTTCCTGGGTCTCAGCCCGACAGAATCCAGTGCAGACTCGCCTCAGGATATCTCGAATCCAAGCCCAGCTACGAGGCTCTGTCTTACTCTTGGGGCAGCAGCAAAGATCAGCACCATGATGTCTGGATCGATGGTGTTTCGGCACGAGTAAGAGACAACTTGTACGATGCACTTCTTTCTCTCCGTCGCCCGTACCATGAACGTGTGCTTTGGGTCGACGCAATCTGTATCAATCAGTCGAACGACAAGGAGCGTAGTTCGCAGATTCCCCGTATGGGCGAGATCTATGGGCAAGCTGACAGAGTTTTCATCTATATTGGTGCAAAGTCGAACAACAGCCGCATGGCTCTCTCCTTCATCATGGACATCTACAAAGAGATGTGCCCGTATGGCCCAGAGAATGACCCTCTGTTGCGCAAGTATGAGCTGTTGAAGTTCATCCAAAACCCCCAGAACCAACAGAAATGGGAAGCCCTGGACGATCTGTGCAAGCGACGATACTGGAAGAGACGTTGGATCATCCAAGAGATCGCACTCGCTTCCCGATGCAGGATACAATGCGGCGAAGATTCTCTAGATTGGGAACCTTTTGAGGCCGTCTGTCAAGAAATCGAGAAACTGCCACACCCAAAGGACCGTGACCAGCAGTATCCGAGCGCTGTTGATTCCATTCAAGAAAGCCTAGCAACAAGACATGCACGGCTTCGAAGCCAAGGCCGACGTATTTTCAGCCTACAATTTCTTCTAGAAGCCTTTGAACATTCCCGATGCAAGGAGCCTCGAGACAAAATTTACGCAGTTCTAGCACTTGCCGACCTCTCGTCACCAGAGCCACTCATCGCCAACTATGAGAAGACTTTACTTGAAGTCTACGTCGACGTCACTTGGTTCCTGGCACGGAACTATGAGTCCAAGACGCCGCTCGGAACTCGACATCTCGGCTTCTCGAAGTCTATCGTGAGAGCTAGCCAGTCTGTCCAAAGGAACCTCGGAGATGTCTCGCTTAACATCAACCAAGACGTTTTGGAGGCAATATCGGCATCATTGTCCATCCCACGGTCCATGGCTGCTGGAGTCATCCTGATTAAGGGGTTCATTGGCGGGGCCATCACTCATTCTCATCCATACACCAAAGACACATCAGTCGACGATGTCGCAAACACATTCCGAAGCCTCCCAACATACCACTGCAGACCAAGAAAGACACTCAAGCGGACGACCATCCTTCAAAACGGCGTGGACGGGTTCGACGAGGATGATCAGAGGAGAGTGGTTTCCTTCAACAGTCGTATCTCATACGGTATGCGGGGCTGGTCTCCTCAACAGTACGAGCCTCGAGACGAAGAACAAGTCAGCGATGGCGGCTTCATACCCGAAGCTCACGGGCGCAACGTGAAGAGGCGGAACAGTCTCGAGGTCAAGAAAGAGGGCGGATTCAAACTTTTCCTCGAGAAGTCCGGCCTGATGGGTATCGCGCCGGCTGAAGCGAAAGAAGGTGACTTCACTTGTCACTTCTTGAATTGTGATGCTGCTGCGATCATTCGTCGCCAGGGTGACAAGTACGTTTTTGTTGGGAGATCTCTGATTTTCAATCGTGAGGGATGCAGTTCGATGAGACTTAATGAGTGGTCGACGAAGAATTTCAAGTATTTCGTCCCGAATGAAGAGGAGTTTCCGGCGTGTACCAATAGCATTAGCTTTTATGTTGACGTTGCGACTTTGCAACTGCTGACGAGATAAATCCGAAGAGTAATCATTTAAAACTATATTTGGGTGGTTGTAGACTTTCGACTACAGTTCAAAGCTCCATAATTTAATGTGGATGATGCGAATCCCTCGCTTCCCCGAGGTCCACACTTGATTGAATAGACAATCCATCATTTCTCTTGAGAAGCCTCGGAGCTATTCATATGCCCTCGTCAGGGAACAGATGACACATGACTACCTCAAGACAAGCTCACGATCCTCAGCAAGAACCTGCCAATCTCCCCACCACCCCCTTGGCGCAACCATGCATACCCGTTCCCAGCACCCGGGATGCGAAGCAGACTCACGGATCAACAATCCCATAGTCCTTAACGTATAATCCGTCATCGCCGCTCCAGTCGCAGACCCGACTTGCGCAATGAGGTAAAGGAACCTCTGCTCAGTCTTCCCAGCGAACATCTCCCAGTCGTCTACAGTATCAAGAGATATGACCGAGGGACCTGCTTCTAACATAGAAGTATTTCCCGCTTGGGTAGGCCGTACAATGAGGTGATATGTCTTTCCTTCCCGTGTACGCTCGTGTATCCCCCGTCGCTCATGCGACTGCATGGCAGCATAAGTGTCAATCTTCGGAGCCGGCCCTTTGCACTCATCGACAAACACTTCGACAACTTTGCTCTGAACCCTCACGGTCCCCATCGAGACGGGACCCAAGGGGTTCTCGCCCGAGGGCTTGCAAGACCCATCCATGACCTTCCATATCTGTGTAGCTGGATATTGACGGCTGTCTGTTCCAAAAGAACAGAAAACTATCCCTCCTTGGAGGGAAGCCCAGGACCAAGTAGGCGCGCAATACGTTTCGTGTCTCGCGCAAAGAGCATCCGGTCGATTCCAGCCACGCCAGAGAAGCTGGCTGTTAGCATTCTCGCGCCAGATTCCCGCCCAGTAGTTTTCTGGTGGACGGCCGAGTTTAGACGCGACTCCTGCGAGGGCAGAAAGTCTGTCTCTCTCGTATGTGAACGTGCGGTGACCGTACATCTCGACTAATTTCTTCCATGACTTGTTCAAGTCTGTGGTGCGGCCAGCAAGTCTCCTGCTACTATTGCTGGCTGACAATCCTCTTGTCACGTTACCGTCAGACCTTTGAGTCATCAACAGATTCCTGGTCAAGTCATTGTCCGTAAATCGCGCCTCGGTCAGGGACTGCAGACCACATTCACAACGTGATATTGAGGCGCACTGCCAATGCAGCTCAGTGCTAGAGAAGCAAATCTTGCGACGGGAAAGAATTTCCTCCTGCATGATCCAGCCTCGATTTTGGAGTTGCGAGACGGCTTTGTCAACTAAGCAGAATGCTTCTTCAGGAGCGAGAGAATTCGGATAGTATGTGTGTCGAGTGGACGCCAAGATCCAATAATTATCGCCTGTCTGCGGATCTTGATACTTGATTTCGCGGATGAAGTCATTCGTGATACTCTTGTCTTCTTCATTTTGGAAAAGGCCTTCGTCGCAGTGGGCCGCTCGTTCAGCGAAGAGCGTTGCGTAAGCATTTTCATATATGTCGCCCATCCTAGCTGCCTCGATCTCCCAGTCCTGATAGTCATCCTGAATAATGCATAGAGAGTCGATCCAGATATACTGGATTCCTAGCGAGCGAGAGACTTCGATTGCGTGTCTGAATGTCAGAGGAAATAAGTCCAAGGATATTTCGCGACAGAAGTCCTCGATGGACCCCCGCTTCGTGACAAGCATTTTGACTTGGGAATTCAGAGTTCCCCAGCGGTGGCTAAGAGCCAGATATCTTCCAACTTCACCATTGGTAATTTTGAGAGATGGCTGTACTGTGTTACTCCCAACATCAATGATTCTCGTGGGAAGTTTCGGTAACATGTCTTGCCGGCACGATGGATGATTTGCCTGGCATTCACCGATCCACGCCGAGAGCATCTGAGTATCTCGCACTTGACTCCGAGTGAACGGAGACTTGGTAACATTCGGTAACCAAGGAAATGGCGATGGAGACCTCTCTGATCTGAATTAGTAGGAGGGAGAACCTAGCCAGGACACATACCTCCGTCCACAGCGAGAACCACGACGGCAACAGTGATCCCAGGTCGCTGAAGGCCGCCTTCGATAATCTTCGTGATCAAATAGACCCCGAAGCCGCCTTTAATGCCAGACCAGGATGATAAATAGCCGACGGAAACATTGTTGTCTGCCAGCAGGCAGACACTGGAGAAGAGAAGGCAGATGGAGCAATGGCCGTCGGCAGACCTAAAAATATCTATTGTCGAGACGGGTTGTTCAGTGCATGTTGTCAAAGGGCCGCATGTCACGCAGAGTGTCGTCTCGCCACGGTCCTGTAGACCGTCTACATCCTCGCTATCTACTGTAATCGTAGGTAATCCATCACGAGTAGGCTCAGACTCATGATAGGCGGATGAGTACTGAACCTGGTCTCTGATCCCAGGTGACACAGCATCGGGAGTGACTGTAGGTAAATACGGCGTAGACAGCCCCCCACTATTTGTTTGCTTGGTGGTGGACGCACGCCGACTAAGTGCGAACTGTTTGGCTTTCTTGAACATCCTGAAAATGAGTCAATCATACCTTGTCAGATGAGAGGGCTGCGGGCTGTTAATGAAGCATTGTATTAATTGTGAGTGGAGCCAATGTCCTGTGGTTAGGAATTGCGGGGTGATGGCTTGCGGCGATACCAGTCTCTTGGCTGCTCAAATTGCTTTTCCGTTAGAGTACGTTGGACTTGGAAGTAAGCAAAAGATCTTGGGCTACAACAGTAAGCGACCTACCTGATCTTTATGTATCGATTCATGATGTCTCATGAGGCTTCAGGAGGGAGTGGTCGCTGAGGAAATTGAGTCCTGGGGTCATTTATGCCCAAGAGTGCTCCTCAGGCGTATTTTGTGTCATACAAGGTCGCTAACATTTCTTCAGCATTCTCAACCCTTCCTACCTCCTTCTCCCTACAAGCTAAATTTCACGATCTGCCTGAATCCAATGGCCGCTCAAGCTCAGCTATCTCTATTCCACGGATCGAGCATTTGAAACATATAATATTGATCACCAAGGACGTTAACCTCAAGCGACGCACATGACCCGACAAGTATAAACAACAGTACCTGGGACCATGAACGAAGAGTCACAATCAAAAGACCAAAGATGTGGCATAGTATCATGAAGAAGATCCGTGAGCGGCCATGCCATACTTCGACATTGGCTGAACACTTGTTCCCTCTTAAAGCTTCAGTTTCTGCAGGTTCAAATATCGCAATTCCGGGAAATTGGGTAGATTTCGCAGGTTATCCTGCTCTTCAAAGCCCTCAATAGTCAGTGCGATGTAGAGGGAACAATCGCAGACATCGGCGAATTGGTGTAAAGTATTTCGACGTGTGTCAAGTCCAAGCTCCAATTCCGAACCCAAACACAAAAGTTGGTGATTTGGACTGGCATTCACGTCCAGGCGGAGTATTTATACTGCCCCGGTCAGGACCCCGTGAAAGAGCAAACTCGGACCGACTGTCGCCAGTAAACTTTTGAAGGTGACGTGGTCCCCATGGGATTGAGTAGATATTCTAGGAGCCAGGCCAAAACGTGTAGTGCCAATTATCCTTGGATTGACCTTCACGCCGTTGGAGGAAATTCCCCGGAACGAGATACCTCCACACTCTGTGAAATCTGGAGAATTAGAAAGCCGGAAATATGACAGTAGATCAGCAATTGACAATATCAACTCCGAAAACGATAGTCAAGAGCCTCGTTTCTCATTCTTTTCCACTTCGATAGAACTTCGAGGACTGGAGTAGGCCTAGGAGAACTTTCATCTCGTCTGCCATGCTCTCTCCCCCTCGTAGCACTAAATGTTTGGTCCGAGATTCCATAAAATGGCGCGACGAGACCTTGGATTGCCATGCAAGGAGATTTCGAAGCAGAATGCATTCCCCTATGCTGTCTGGGTCGTATTGCAATGTCTCCGGCCACACCAGCGGCTTGCCCATATCTGTTGGTCTGAATCGTGGCATTTGAAGCTCAAGTTGGTCACGGCCTTCTGTCGATGCTTGTTGGTAACGGGATAAGCGACGGCAGAGCGTGAAAGGGAATCGTGCAGAGGTCGACAGGTACCAGCCGTCTTGAAAAGAAAGACGGCTGCGAGGTGTCCACGGTCAACTGAAGCGTTGAGCTTGCTCCATACGCTCCACAATTCAGAGGCGCCGAAATATCAAAAGGATGTGAGGTGACGAGTCCAACATCGAAGCTTCGAATCTGAGGGACCGCATGCTGGCAGAGGATTGCTTTCACCGAGCAATGTCCAGAATGCTGTGGTGAAGATGCTTCGACCGCGAGGCAAAAGTATTTTTCTGTTCTTTAAAGATGACGTGTGAATGTGCACTTGCCACGACAGCGTTTTCTGGGAGTTGAGCCAAAGGCGGGATAAGTGCGGTGCAGAACGGGAACGGAGGATGAAAGGAAAAGCAGCCTCAGCGCATCCATTCCCCTAAAGACCTGTGCTCTTACTTTTTGACTCGCGGATTTCAAGGGTAATATCCTAGTAGATGATACCAAAGATACGAACCAGTAGGCAGAGACACACCAAAATTGAATGTCTCCGCAGTCTACTCGTGGTCCCGCAGTACGATTTTTGCCGTGGTTTTGCTATCAAGAAACCCAGAGAAGGTCCACAACGCTAAGCGCGAGAAGCCGTGCCACGCTCATCATAGAGAGGATACATGACATATGACAAGAACTCAGTCGCCGGCCGTATAATTGTATTGACAGTGATGGGCCAAGAGAGATCTTCTCGCTGAAGAAGTCAATCACATCAACCAGGGACGTTCTGAGAGGAGACTGACATGCTGCACTACCACACCGAATGCAATGAAATCCAAAAGAAGGCTCCGCATTCGTCGTAAAGGGTTCCATTAGCCAGAGACGTCTGAAGAAATAGCGGTACCATACTTCAACTTCAGCGGGCCTTCTTCCCCGTGCGGCACGAAAGAAGACCTTCGACATCTGGCCAGACGACATGTGTGGACTGCATCATGCCCCTCGTCATTTTCGTATGGCAGGACCCACAGAAGGTGTGTGTACCTTAGTACTAGACTGGTTCCTATACCCCCAGCTCTTTGTGCCGTCCTGGACAACCGATGCGCCGGATGCTCATAGTGAGCAGAAAATTGAAAGCAAGATCTTCAGCGGGTGATAACATTACTCTGGAGAAAGAGGCAGGAAACCCTTGCTATTGTGGGGAAGCTTGCGTGGACCATGAGTTCATCTTGGATGAATTGTTTGATGAAAATGCAGCAGCAGTAGACGAACCGAGCAATTCATCCAGAGGGCATTCGCGTGATCAAGAAGCCGAGCAGAGAAAGGCATCGAACCCAGCCTGACTCCTTAGTCTTACATTCAAATCCAGGTCATCAACACTGGAACATGCATGCTATGATAATAATAGAATCGTGATGCAATAAAACTGCGGTAGGAACCTTCCGGCTTCCCGAAAAGCATCCATCAAACGTTCTATTGGCAGGCTCAAGCTATAAGACGCCGGATATACTTGTTTCTGGTGTGTTTCGGGACCAGAAGCGGTTTTGTGGTCCAAAGACATAAGCAAAACAATACCATATGTGCTTGGGAATCATGTAGCAACAGTGGAAGACCCCAAGTTGGACGGCCTAATGTCCTCAGAAGACCTATAATGGTGACAATGTCCCGAGAATACAGCCACATTTAATGGCGCAAAATGTTCTAGGATTACCAAGAGTGCGACATCAAACATGCGCCCTTAACTCGGAAGAGATACAATAGCCGAGTAAAACGTGATGAAGAACTGATGTAACTGCCCTGTCTTGCATTAATTGTGGCAAAGCTGTGGGCCGAGTTCAAGTACAATATTTGGATAAAACCCCAGAGAGAATAAACAGGCAGTAGAATGGAACGAAGAAATAGAGAGAACGGGTGAAAGGAGCTTGCAATAAGGTCTTTGACAAGGTCCACATTTATTAGTCCGTTCTGGTACTGGCAACAAAGGACTTCATGTCACACCCAGACCTTGGCCTCTCTCTGTCAAGCGAGGAAGACCCAACATCGACATCGGGATTGACCCGGTCGGTCATTGGGCCGCAAGATCGATCATATTCATGACATGATTAATATGATGGCACACACAAGTATACGGGGAACCGCAAAGGATGTTCTCTTTCCTATTCTTGACCTGGGAAATCGTCCAAAGAAAGTGGATGCAAGACCAAGTGGGCGTATAGCTAGGGCGCGTAGGTTAATATGAACCGTGAGATTTCATGGACGGTAGCTCCAAAGCCTGGGACAATCTTTTTGGTGCATGTGTGATGCTAAGCCAGTATCTTGTCGCTCCCTCGCGTCGTGCATGTTTCTCGAGACTCCAAGCAATCAGATGCGGGTTTCAGTCATTGAGGCCATTGATGGCCAGGTGAAATGATAGCACGACACTGCTGAATGTGAGAGGGGTTGGTGCGCGTAAGGCACCGTAAAGATTGAGGATTTGTTGGCCAAGTTCCTCCGCAAAATATGCAGGGCAAAATTGAGGAGTTTTGGAATCCGCCAGTCGGGTTGCTGCTATCGCCATTTCGGTAGTTGGAGCGTTTGAATTGGCTCTTTGCCCTGCACGCCATAGCCCGTCTCCGTGTATTGATGGGCAAGCCGCTTCTGTGGCTGCTGCTCTCTTCAAGCATGCCGAATCGTAGAGTCCGATCTATGCGGTGCAGGTCCTGGAAAGCCACATCTGACCATGCCTAGTGTGGTGTAGATAGCCGTGTCTAGATGTGGAAAGCCATTGTTTGTTGCAGTACTTTCTGTTTGGTTGATCACCGATTGCAGCGGTGTAAACTTCCGCTCGCAGACTCAGCTGTAGCCCGCGGATGTTGTGACTGGGCAGATAGTATTCGAGGATTTACTGGCGGCAAGCGCGAGTAAGTATCTTTTTGGTAGCGAAACTCTACAGAGTACAGGAGTTGATAGCATAGCGTCGACAGCCGGCTCGTGGAGGTGGCAATCCAGGGTGGCTTGCGGAGAATAGGAAGTCTGGCTCTCTGGGCTTCACTCGGACGGGAGGCTAGCTCGCTCAATGTATGGGTATGGAAGGTGTGTAAGCCGAAAAGGGTATGGACAAGTAGGTACCGATTCGGCTGGAGGAGAATGTAGGTTTGGATAGCGAGGGCTATTCTCGACTTGAGACGTGACGACGGCGGGCCCGGCATGATATGGTATGGAGCGGCATAAACGGAGCAGCAGGGTAGGGCAAGGCAAAGTAGGGTGAGGCTTCGATATTCGTAGGCTCGCAAGGCGGAGAAAGTCTTGATCTAAGTTGGGTCTGCTAAGTCATCGATCGTAAGGTTCGGCGAGACTTGGAGTCTACGAGTCTGGGAGTCTGGGAGTCGTCTGGGAATTGCGGAGGGTTGACGGTGGTTCGTCGGGCCTTTAGGGTAGGAAAGGGAGGGGAGGTCGGTTGAGTAGAGAGAGAAAGAAAGTTCGCAGATCCAAGGCCTGTTCTGACGTAGTGAGGGGTGGGCGTGGGCTCTGGCTCTGGCTCTGGCTTTGGTTCTGGCTGCGGACAGCAGCAGCACGAGCACAATAGCGTAGTGATTGCAACGGCAGCCAAGTCGGCGCAGGGCAGGGTAGGAATCAAAGGGAAGGCAAAGGAAAGGAAACAAAAGAAAAGAAAGCAAAAAAACTCCAAGGGGTAGCACCATCGTACCGCCGTACCGTATGTACAGTACCGTTCCAAAACAACCGCATGCATGCCCGCCTCGCAGGGCAGTTAAGGAAAGGGTCGTGCATTGGACCAAAAAGCGCGAAAGCCCTTACGAAGTTAAGCACGATACTCATGCCAACCAGCCCCATGCCTGTTAATTGTTGTGAGGGGTTCAGGTTCAGGTTCAGGTTGAGGAAAGGAGAGACAAGACAAGGCAAGAGATGGCTCGGAGGGTTTAACGTTGAATCGGACTAATTAGGTAGCTAAGTTACTGACTGGACTTGGACCGGTACCTTCCATGAGGTGCGGTGCCTGCCACACTACCAAAGTATCGAGCCGGATCCATCCCCGGATGAAGAGAGGAACGCGACTCCTGCTGATTCTGATGAGCTACCTGGCTATAGGTAGCTGAGAGAGACGCAAGGTAAGGTCAGGTAAGGTAAGGTAAAGTAAAGTAATTCGTAAGGCAAGGTGCAGGGGAGGAAGGGTATGGCAGGGTAAGGTATGGCATGGCATGGTTGGTGGTATGTACCTAAGGAAAGAACATTTTACTTGTGCCGAACAAACGACATCATCCGTCTCGGGGCAGACCATAAAGACCTCTCCTCTCCTCCCCTCTCCCGCTTGCTCCCTTCTCCTACCATGTTCTCTTCAGCATCAAAACTTCTCAGACTCTCTACACAATCTCTCACAACAGCTACCGTTACAAGCACAATCCGAAGCTTCTCTCGCACATCAGCAACCATGGGTGTCACCAAGACTGTTCTCAAGGAGGGTGATGGAGCTATTCCCAAGGTCGGAGACAGAGTCACCATCGAGTACACTGGTTATCTCAAGGATACATCCAAGCCTGAGAACAAGGGCGACAAGTACGTCTCACTGTCAATCAAATCTCCCCCTCATTGGGCACTTGGGAAAGCTTGATTACCGATAGGCTCGTGGCCTACGACCCAGCCTTTGGCTCTGAGCTGGGCCGATGTTTTTGGGCATTGTCTACCCATACCTCATCACCTGGCAGATCTGCAGGCTGAACCAATTGCTGACTTACTAAACCTAAGGTTCGACTCCTCGATTGGCCGTGGAGCTTTCGTCACAGAAATCGGCATTGGTAGAGTCATCAAGGGTATATCCTCCTCGCAGAATTCCCCAACACATCCTCGAATAGGGAATTGACAGCTTTACAACAGGTTGGGATGAGGGCGTCACCACCATGAAGGTCGGTGAGAAGGCCACATTGGATATCACCAGGTACGATACCATACCCAGATCCTTTCTTTCGGGCAAAGTAACCAATGCTTACCATCTTCTTTGCAGCGACTATGCGTATGGCGACCGGTAAGAGATCCAACTCATTCGAACCCCTTGCACCATCTGGTCACACCGCATCCGTACTCTGTACACAACCTACGGGCATACCTAGCGGCATGGCGTTGGACCCTGAGCTGATGCCAATATCTACATCCCACACCGCATCCCGACGAATATATTCAGAAGGGCTGCCACAACTGACATCTACCCAGTGGTTTCCCAGGTCATATTCCAGCTAAGGCTGATCTTATCTTGTATGTATTTCCTGCACTGTCCGTTGCAGCCGCTGACGTATTACGTAGCGATGTTGAGCTTCAAAAGATCAACTAGAGTGACCCAGATCGAGACTTCCTTTTTTCTAGACATTGATATCATGGCAGCAAAGCTCAGGCTTGGATTGGGATGGGGGATATTACGGACCAGTTCACGGGGGATACTTCTCAATGGACAAAATGAAAATGCTTTTTCTGACAGGGGTTCATGCATGCAGCTGTGATTCTCAACTGTCGGCCTTAGCGAGCTGTACAGGTGGTGTGGTGGGAGTGGGATCGCCTTGGTTATCTTGCATCACCGTGCCTGAACATCGTCAAATCCTTCCGATTTCATGCCACGTTTATTATTGCCTCACTGTATCCTTCTGCTAGGTATCCGGGGTCTCGCTTTTTAGATTGCTTGAAGACTCTGACAAGTGTTTGTCTCTCAAGGCCTCCGAAAACCCTCACCATCACTTCCCTCAGCTCAGTCGTAGGAAAGAAGATCGCGGGGTTCATGATTCAAATGCCGAAGATCTACCGCCCCTGCGAGAATAGCGCTAGAACAGGCATTATTGACTTCAAGTTCTTGGGATTTCTCGATGTTAGAATCTAAGAACGGGTTTGGGTAGTGACAGTAAAGCCACCCCATACTTATGTCATCTATAAAGGACTCCAAAGTAATGCTGATTTCAAACCTGTAACTGAAAACGTAATTCCTGCCTGACCAACGTTTGGTGACCTGAGGCAGAGCGGGATTTCTAATGTTCCCTGCCGTTATGTCATTAGCTCCATACACTTCGATTCGTTGCTGTGAGGCTCACTTCGTCGAACTGTTTTGTCGCCTTCTACGCTTCAACCTACACCAAAAGCTTTCTTTACTCTCGCTACGACCTACACATTAAACCTGAAGTATCTGCGATCTCTGTTGAAAGTAACTCCATCTACATAGTCAACTTCCAGAGTTGGCTTTCCTTGGGACCGAAACTCCACCTCCCGCGATCAGGGTCCAATACCCGCTGTACCTGAAGAGCGACAAGAGTTGGGACGCAGATCAAACGCCACGATTTCATCGCAGGTGATTCCGAACGGCGAAGGCAAGCTGGGGAAACGCAAGCTATCCAATCCAGACTTCTCCCAGCCTTCGAAAAAAGCCATGACTGTATGTTCATTTTACCCCTCCATCACCCAAATAAGCTACCAAAGGAGCTTCCTCTCAGCACTAGACGGCCTCAAAATTCAGGGAAGAAAAACTACTGACATTCGCATCCCTACAGGACTCTAAAGACATCGATATGGAGACCAAAATGCAGGTGGATGAGTCGGTGGTAGGCCACAGCGATATCGACGAGTCTCTATACAGCAGACAGCTCTATGTCCTTGGACACGAGGCTATGAAGCGCATGAGTGCGTCGAACGTGCTCATTGTCGGACTGAAGGGACTAGGTGTTGAGATCGCAAAGAACATTGCTTTGGCAGGTGTCAAGAGTCTGACCCTCTACGACCCCGCCCCTGCTGCCATTGCCGACCTCTCCTCCCAGTTCTTCCTTCACCCTGAGGATGTTGGAAAGCCTCGAGCTGCAGTTACTGCGCCACGTGTAGCTGAACTGAATGCCTATACTCCAGTTTCTGTTCTAGATTCTACCAGGTATGCTGCCATATCCGTGTTGCGTAAATGTCAGCTAATCCCCTCAGCCTTACCACGAACCTTTCCCAGTTCGATCGTTTCCAAGTCGTTGTTCTTACGAATACCCCCATCAAGGACCAAATCATAATCGGAGATTACCTACACCAGAAGGGGATATACTTGGTTGTTGCGGACACATTCGGCCTGTTTGGATCTATATTCTGCGACTTCGGAGAGAAGTTCACTGTTATCGATCCTACAGGAGAGACTCCAGTGTCAGGAATCGTTGCAGGTATCGACGAGGAAGGATTGGTATCTGCCTTGGACGAGACCAGACATGGCCTGGAAGATGGGGATTATGTTACTTTCACAGAGGTGCAGGGACTCGAAGCCTTAAACTCGACTGAGCCGCGGAAGGTCACAGTCAAGGGACCATATACCTTCTCGATCGGAGATGTCTCCGGATTAGGACAGTATCAAAGAGGCGGTATCTTTACACAAGTCAAGATGCCCAAGTTCGCTAACTTTAAGCCTCTTTCAGTCGCGCTTAAGGAACCCGAACACCTCATCTCCGACTATGCCAAGTTCGATCGCCCAGCACAACTTCATGTTGGATTCCAGGCTCTGCACGCCTTCGCTGAACAACACGGCCGTCTACCCAAGCCACATAACGAGATCGATGCTGCAATTGTGATTGGATCTGCCGAGGCCTTTGCAAAGCAGGAAAAGCTCGATATCGAAATCGACAAGAAATTGCTCGGAGAGCTGAGTTACCAGGCTCAAGGTGACTTGAGTCCTATGGCAGCTTTCTTTGGTGGTCTTGCTGCACAAGAAGTGTTGAAGGCTGTCTCAGGAAAGTTCATGCCTATCAACCAGTGGCTCTACTTTGATTCTTTGGAGTCGCTGCCAGAGAATTCGGCCAGATCCGAGGAACTTTGCAAGCCTCTGAATTCCAGATACGATGGCCAGATCGCTGTTTTCGGACGAGAATTCCAGGAGAAGCTCTCAAATGTACAGCAATTCTTGGTTGGCGCAGGAGCTATTGGTTGTGAAATGTTGAAGAATTGGGCTATGATCGGTCTTGCCACTGGACCAAAGGGAAAGATCAGCGTGACTGATATGGACTCAATTGAGAAGAGTAATCTCAACCGACAATTCCTGTTCCGACCCAAAGATGTCGGACAATTGAAGAGTGACTGTGCTGCCGCTGCCGTTCAAGCCATGAACCCCGACTTGAAGGGCCACATTGTTACGATGAGAGACCGAGTTGGACAGGATACGGAACACATTTTCCACGAGGAGTTCTGGACTGGCCTTGATGGTGTAACCAATGCCTTGGATAATGTTGATGCTCGTACATATGTCGATCGTCGATGTGTATTCTTCCGCAAGCCATTACTAGAGAGTGGAACCTTGGGTACTAAGGGAAACACCCAAGTCGTCATTCCTAGCTTGACCGAGTCATACTCATCATCTCAGGATCCTCCGGAGCAATCATTCCCTATGTGTACTCTGAGAAGTTTCCCCAACAAGATCGAGCACACTATCGCATGGGCTCGTGAACTGTTCGAGTCATCTTTCGTCAAGCCTGCAGAGACTGTCAACCTGTACTTGAGCCAGCCAAACTATATCGAGACAACATTGAAGCAGGGCGGTAACGAGAAGGCAACTCTTGAGCAAATTCGAGATTTCTTGGTTGAGGACAAGCCTCTCAGCGTCGAGGATTGCATCAAGTGGGCTCGTTTACTCTTTGAGAAGCAATATAATAACGCCATTCAACAATTACTCTACAACTTCCCCAAGGACTCAGTTTCTTCCAGCGGACAACCTTTCTGGTCAGGTCCTAAGCGAGCCCCTGATCCATTGAAGTTCGACCCCAAGAACGAATTCCACTTCACATTCGTTGTCGCGGGTGCCAACCTACACGCATACAACTATGGTATCAACACAAAGGATATGGATGAGGCTATGATTCTCAAGGTCTTGGACAACATGATCATTCCCGACTTCTCACCAAATGCATCCGTAAAGATCCAAGCGGATGACAGTGAGCCAGTAAGTATTTTGCTATTCATAATGAAGCCTTCAGTGCTAACAGATTTTCAGGATCCAAATGCAAACTCATCTGCATTCGACGACAACGCCGAGCTTGAGAAGATTGTTGAGAAGCTCCCATCACCAAAGCAGCTCGCTGGATTCAAGCTTGATCCAGTCGAGTTCGAGAAGGATGATGATACCAACCACCACATCGACTTCATCACCGCTGCCAGCAATCTTCGTGCCGAGAACTACAAGATTGAGCTTGCTGATAGACACAAGACCAAGTTCATTGCCGGAAAGATCATTCCCGCAATCGCCACTACTACAGCTCTCGTCACTGGCTTGGTCATCTTGGAGCTTTACAAGGTCGTTGATGGCAAGAACAAGCTCGAGGCGTACAAGAACGGCTTCGTCAACCTCGCTCTACCATTCTTCGGCTTCTCAGAACCCGTCGAGAGCCCGAAGGCTAAGTACAAGAGTCATAACGGCGATGTCGCCATCGATAAGATCTGGGACCGTTTTGAAGTTGACAACGTCACTCTTAAGGAGCTCCTCGAGTACTTCGAGAAGAAGGGACTCACAGTCACGATGCTCAGCTCGGGAGTCAGTTTACTTTACGCCAGCTTCTTCCCGCCTTCCAAGCTCGCCGACCGCTACGCAATGAAGCTGAGTGATCTGGTGGCCCACATTTCCAAGAAGCCAGTTCCTGAGCACCAAAAGGCCGTGATCTTCGAAGTGTGTGTCGAGGATCAGACTGGTGAGGATGTTGAGGTTCCGTTCGTCACGATGAATATGGGAAAGTAGGTAGATATACATGCATGCTTGGCAGGATGAATGATGATGGGACGGATGAACGAACAATGGGTTTCTTTATTTCCTCGGCGGTTATGTTTGACGGATGGATGCGACGCGATGCGGCTCATGAGACCTAGACAGAAAGCAAGCAAGAAAGTTCCGGTGCATTTTCAGATTGCGATTCGTTAGTACGTAACAAGTAAACAAAATAGAAACTGTGTTCTCCCTGAATATTTGCCTGTATGCCAATTCTTAAAATTGCTCTTCAAAACATTACTGTAAAGTAGCATGACAAACTCTCCTGCTTCGATCTACGCCTCCAATCGGTGGCTGCATTACAAACCTCAAATAGGACATCGCAGGAGCGAATAGACATACTCCAAATTCTTCAAGAGCCACTTGACACGGACAACGCTCATCCATCACTACGAAACAACAGCCAAAATTCCTTCCCCCATGGCGGGGCAACGTGCCCTTTGTCAGGCTGAGTAATCGCGGTGCAGGGGACTTCTCGGTGTTTTGCAGGAACCCGCCAAAGAGTGCCGTCATCATTATCAAGCACCCTGGTCGAAATTATCAACCAGTACTCAGCGATACTCGAAGCTTTGGACCCCCGCCTTCAGTCTACAAAACCACGACACGACAACACATCATTCTTTTTGTTGAAGAAGCTGTATTTAATGCTCCTCTATTCCCGCCTTGGTACAGCGCAAAGACGAGAGTTCCAATCGATATTAAATTTGAAGAAGGGAAATTCAAAGCAATTTTCGAGTAAGAGCGTGGTCAAGATGGTATGTTGAGCTACCCCTCCTCCTCTAGATCCTGTCGGGCAATTACTTTCGCGAGATCTGTAAAGGCGTATTTTGGAGGGAGGAAAAGGGGAGAGGACAGAGGAAAGAAAGAAAAGAGGCTAATATATGTGTGATGTGTAGGCAGCCGATAAAATCACCAACTGGGTAGCGCCTGGCGACAAGAGCGGCGAGTTCAAGAGGGGACAGTCGCAGTTTCGGAATTTCATTAAGAAGGGAGGGGAGTTTCCGCCGGAGAAGGGGAGGTATCATCTTTATGTACGTCTACCTTAATTCCTACTAGCTCCTATTCCTCTCTTTGTAAACTTTGCCTCCATACGAGAGGCTGGATTGGAACTTGTACTGACAGAGCGCTGTCAGGTCTCCTACGCCTGTCCCTGGGCTCACCGAACCCTCATCGTCCGCCAACTCAAAGGTCTTCAAGATATCATCCCCTTCACTTCCGTACACTGGCACATGCAAGCGCTAGGATGGCACTTTGCTCCCACGCCGAACGCAGATAATGCGCCCGGCGAGAACGTCCGCCCTGATCCCGTCAAGGGCCATGAAGGATACAAGCACATCAGGGATGTGTACTTCGAGGTCGACCCTGAGTACAAGGGGCGCTTTACGGTGCCGACGCTGTATGATGTGAAGCAGGGGAAGATTGTTAGTAATGAGAGTAGTGAGATTATTAGGATGTTTTATACAGAGGTTTGTCTTCCGTGCCTTCCCTTCTTCTAGGCACTCAAGAGAAGGGACTGGAAATGGCATGAGAGCACAGACTAACACATTTCTCCTCCCACAGTTCGACGATCTCCTTGCTCCCGAATACAAGAACGTCAACCTCTTCCCTTCTCCCCTGCAATCCCAAATCGAAGCAACAAATGAATGGACATACAATGATATCAACAATGGCGTCTATAAATCCGGGTTCGCAACCACACAAGAGGCATACGAGAAAGCCGTCACCACACTTTTTGCCAGCCTGGATAGAGTGGAGAAGCATCTAAGTGAGGTGACGGATGGGCCTTTCTATTTTGGAAAAGACGTTACAGAGGCGGATGTCAGGCTATATACGACAATTGTGAGGTTTGATGTTGTTTACGTGCAGCATTTCAAGGTACATTTCGCCCATTCTCTTTCCCTCCCTCCATTTCATCTCAGAGGAATTTCCAAAGCTTGGGGAATCAAAACTTACACGGAAGACTAGACCAACATCCGCACCATCCGCGCCGACTATCCCTACATCCACAAATGGCTGCGCAATCTCTACTGGACCATCCCAGCCTTCCACGACACAACCGAGTTCACGCATATCAAGAACCATTATACAAAGAGTCATACCCAGATCAATCCTTTCAGTATCACGCCGTTAGGGCCGGAACCACCGATTTTGAAGATCGATGAGGAGGTCCCGGCTGTTGCTTATGCGTTGAAGATGGCTGGGAAGAAGTAGTGGAGGGTTTGATGGTGGAAGGGGAGAGGGGAGTGGAAAGAGGAAGTGGAAATGGTATGGGAGTGTATATATCTTTGTGGAGTAGTGGAGCGCTTTCGTTCTGAAGTTCCTGGAATATCAACTTCAAAGTGGCGGTCTTGCATTGGGGGCACACCAGATACAATTTTGATTCAATGATTGAAGTGAGCGGAGCCCAAATCATTAATACGCGCAAAGTAATTTCAAGCAGTATAAGATTTGAGAACAATCACCAAAACCCAGAAAGAGTAGAATCCGCAATCCAACTCTTACAACTAGTGTTACTACTATCTACAAATGCAGATCCTTACTGAGTATTAGAAAGAAAGTGACCCGGGACGAGGAGACGTATACGCGCTGCGGCCTTGTTATAGCTGATTTCCTTCACATAAACTTTCCGCCTTTTACAACGAAACAGAGCTGCTCTGTGCTTAATGCCTCATGGTCCTGCTAGTTTCTTTCTTATGATCTACTCTATTGTAAGAAAGTCTGCTGTGATGGATAGTGTATATGAATGAGGAGGAGGAGGGTCGGCAACACGGCCGCTTAGTTTTGTTGCCCTTTTCCCCCCCAAATCCGCTACTGTTTTCCTCTCTGCCAGCCCGACACACGAGAACCCTCACACCAAACAGAAGCACACCCCCTTTGATTTTCCCAATTACAATCCCTACCAAATTTTTGCTGTGTTTTGAAAACATTTTGGTGAGTTGGTGCTTAGAACAATACAAGGGCCGGTATGTAACGATCATCAGCCACTATCTACAAACTGAGATATAATATCCCAGACTTCGCTTGAGTAAAGTTTAGATACAAGTGTTGAGAATTAGTAAATTGGAATTTGAAACATATAGTCGCTCCTTGAAGTAGTTCTAGGTTCATTGTAAGTGAACAATGAAAGGTTCCTCGCTCGTATAAAACAAGAAGTAATCTAGAAGTCGAGTACGTGCTAACATGTTATTCGTTGATAAATAAGTATGAAGACCTATCAAGAAGCTTCTTGGAAGATAAAAAGCCTTGCTTGCGATGACGAAATTAGCACTTCAAGTCCTGCGGTAGGCAAAAAGGTAATTGAAGAAGGAAGTTATCGCGTCGCACATTGGACCTGCCCCAATGCGCTAAGGCTTTCCACTCACCTTCCGCCTCAAACCTCGGCAAAAAGAGAAAAATCCACACCTTGATTTTCCACCTCCGCTGCTCAAAACACCACAGCTACAATCCAAAACAATAAAAAATGAAGGCAAAAAAACAAATAATGCTCATTGCGTTCGCCGGGAATCGAACCCGGGGCCCATCGACGCTGGAACTGTGCTCTGATCGCTCAGAAACAGTCACATGGCAACGATGGATTTTACCACTAAACCACAAACGCTAGTTTTGCTTATCTAATCTGCTGGATTTGCTGATTGGATGTATGGGATGTGCTTATTTCGTTACATGATGGGAATGAAATTTTGGAAGAATTGATTGTGGGTGTGGGTGTGGGTGTGGTGTGGTTGAAAGGTGGGGTGGAGTGGACGTGGGTGAAAGCGCTAGTGAGGGGGAAAGAAGCCGGAATGTAGCTTAGAGTTTGAGGTGTGAGAGATAGATGGAAATGGGAATTAGAGGTTTAGGTTTTCCGTGGAATTTTGGAGGGTGTTTGATAAGTTCGTAGGGGAATCGGGGACGTAAGTATTTGAGAGATTCTCGCAAGATATTCATTCTTGGAACGAGCAATAGCTGGATGATTCACTTCAATTGACTCCTAGTGGATTTGAATCGCTAAGTTTTGCGGACTCAGAGGAAAGTGCACTTGAGGTCCTTTTCGAATAATTTGTGGCAGAACGGAACTATTGAGTCAAGCGACTACGAGTAGAGGCAACTGAGATTATGTCTGACTCGGAATCCAAATCCAACTGGTGGAACCCCGCGGCCGAATGGGACCTGTGTTTGATTTCGGGACCTGTTGAAAGATAGAATAAGTCAAATCTTTATACCATCGCCAATTTGTGTGTAATTGAGAATGGATAGACATACTTGTTACGGTGAGCAATATGAGATGATGTTATTTATATCTGGTCCTTAGGAAGGTCGCCTGGCTTGATGAGGCTCAGCGGCATTTCAGTGACACGGTCCACCGTACGGTCCCTCACTCTCATGTCCAACGGGCTGCTGCCAGGAATACACTTCGCTTACAGGCTGTCCCTTCAGGGACCTTCGGCATCCATCTTGCCTGGCGCTTGGACCAGTATTATCCTGACAGCAGCCGCCGTTGCAATCAACTGGAGGTTTTCAAATACGTTGAAAAGATGGGCTGCCTTATGACGGTTACCACGTGTAGTCACTCAATGGGCCCCGGATTTCGAATCTGGCCCGAATCATCAAGAGCATTGTTAAAGCAAAGCAGGCTGGCCCAGTCTCAGAGGTGCATTTATTTTTGAGGCTCCTCCATCCCCAGGACTCGGTTCGGTAACGCAAGATTCTCCTCCAATTTCTTGAAATTTTCCTAACGGCGTTCGAGCAAGATACGAACGTCGAGTCTAGAACCAGTAGTTCTACTGGCGAAAGTTCTAGCTCCTGTAGGCATACCCCAGGTCCCCCACCAAGGAGCGAATCGATCCAGGCCTGGGCCTCAGCCATCCTGCAGGTCGGCTCTCCAAATGGCAAAAGGAGGATATTCTTGAGGCAAAATATGGGGATATCTTTTGTGGGAAGGTTGATCGCGTGAATGGCTGTCTCCTTCCTCTTTCTCTCTATTTTTGAACGCTCGCTTCGCTTGTTTACGAGTACAGATATTTCCTATATTTAAGCGAGCCGAAGAAACAGTGAAAGTAATCTATTGCAACAACGCGTCTCATTCAATATTGCTGCTCAGAAACTAAGAGTTTCCCAACCAAAGGACGTCCAGACATGTAAGTGAGAAATTCCCACCATCTTCGTTGGTTAGAGTTCCATTCGATCCGTTTGTCTAGTTTGAAGGCTGAACAACTACATTGACAGCTCCTCCAGGACGATCCCCGACGAATTCAAATTCTTCATTGACCTTTTCCAAGGGGAAGAGCTCATGGTGAAGGAAAGAGAGGTCGATAACGCCAGCATCGATGAGCGCAATGAGCTCGTCAACCTCCCCACTGGTGAACCACAAGGTTCCGAGAACAGCAACGTCATGGCTCATCGCTTCAAGATAGGTTTGAACAATCTCTCCCTCTGCGCCACCTGCTGCCAACACTGCCCGACCACCTCTCTTCACAGAGCCGATCAATGCACTTGTTGCATTTGCATCACCGCCGTTTCCGAGACAGTCATAGAGAGCATCTGGCCCGAGTCCATTGGTCTGCTCTCGAATCCAAGCAGGCACATCAGCTCCACCTTCCGATGATATCGTTCGTATACGCCTGTTAGGGCAGAAGCCTTCAAGCTGAGCGAGGCGTTCCTTGTTTCGCCCAATTCCTAGAATCCGCGTGCAGCCAAGTCCTAACCCAATGGCGACAGCAGCGTACCCGAGTGTTCCGGTGACTCCATTGACGAGCAAGACCTTTCCTGGACCAATCTGTGCCTTCTTCAGGCCCCCGAATGAGGTACCAATGTAGCCAAATCGCGATGCCGTGGCGAAGTCGATGCTTACAGGTAGTAGTGCAAGATTGGCATCTGGTGAAAGCAAGTACTCAGACAAACCACCAATGGGATAGTGGGTGAGCATTCGCTCGCCGCCTGGAGATTGGGCGAAGTATCCTCGGAGGCAATAGTTGGCACAGAGATCCTTTCTTCCTGAGAGAATGTCAATTTTGACTGCGCTTCTGGCAAAAAAAGCCCCTCGACTTCACATACCTTGTCGACAATAGTGACATGTTCCACAGCTAAGCAACGGATCCACGTAAACGCGATCTCCAGGTTTGATACCAAAGACTCGATCACCGACCGCTTCTACGACACCTGCTGCGTCGAGGCCGAAGACACAGGGGAGTTTGGGAAGAGAAAACTGGTCCGCCTCTACATTGGTAATAAGGTTATGGGCGTTCGGGACCAGGCAACATGCCTCGACCTTGACCAATACGTCGTTCAGCCCAGGCACCGGTTTGGCGGTGCTGCCGACCTGCAAGGGTTTACCTATTTCGACAACACGCGCGACTTTCATCATCTCTCGCATGATTAGACTAGCTTGCCAGGATTGGCGTGGTTCTTTTCTGAAGGTTTTATCCGAAAGTATAATTTGACTTTCTGGAAGTCTTGAACAGTGACGCACGAGATACTTTCAACGAAATTTTAGAGACCGATAGGACCAGCTGGATTATTATTTCTTGCCAGAATTATATCTACTTATAGAAACCTTTCCAGGCACATAATAGAGTCAATCAAAAGTCATGACGTGAAGACTTACTAGTTTTTCTCGACTTATCGTCAGTCGAGACTTGATTTTAATTTATCCATAACATGAGTGACTCAAAAGCAACAACTAGGCCTCCCTGGTTCCACATTAAGATCTTGGATGCTAATCTGCCTCTTTGAACGTACAGGAGTAGTGCGGGTTCAGTACCGAGCTAGCGTGGGGCTGTTTCCCGAGATCGCCTCATTGATATCGAAGGGAAACACATGCACTGACTCGTTACGGCAGCATCAGATGGGGATCAAATAAGCAAGTGGAAACACAATCTCTCATTTCTTGCAGATTTGCATCTGGTAGAGCTAGGAATGACTTCCTTTGTGTACTGTGACGCTAACTAGAGCCATGCAGTTCTGCAGAAAGCGATGGTCGCCTTTCACACAACAACAAGAGCGACCAGTTGACAGGGTCGGGAAGGTGAACAAATCTACCTTATCTTTGTCGCATTCAGACCTCTTGGTATGACCTTGCTTAATTTCCCAAGATCCACACCCTGCTTTGGCCATGTCAGGTCTATCTCAGCGATCTGCTTCCTCGGATGGTGCAAGATCTCAATTTACGTATCGCGATCTCCGACGACTTAGCAACTACTCACCACATTCGCCTTTGCGCGTCATCGCGCTTGTTGATTATGATGCTTTCTACGCACAGTGTGAGACAGTGCGGCTGAAACTCGATCCTGCACAGCCACTTGCTGTGCAGCAATGGAATGCAATCATTGCACTTAACTATGCTGCACGCGGCTTTGGCTTTTCCCGGGGTGCTTCCGTTGAAGATGTCAAGCGGCTATGTCCCAACATCGTTCTGCAACATGTTGCAACATGGAGGGAAGGCGAGTCGTCTTGGGCCTATCGAGAAGATGCAACCGATCCAGCCATGATGAAGAGGGACAAAGCTGCCCTGGATCCCTACCGGATACAGTCGCGGAAAAGCCTCAAGATAATAATGAATCATCTACCGCCAACGCCACTGCAGCGCATTGAGAAGGCAAGCGTGGATGAGGTGTTTCTGGATCTTTCCAAACAGGTGCATGCAATCCTCCTTGAGCGATACCCGCAACTCGCTCTCGAGAATGATCAAGAAAGCCTGCTTCCGCTACCACCACAAGATATCGTTCTTGACTGGGAGACGGATCATCTTGTTGATTTCCCAGCGGATACACTCAATCCCCATCACTTCGATTGGGATGACGTTGTGTTGAACATTGGTGCTCAGATCACACGTAATCTGCGTAAGGAGATTTTCGACAGTCTACAATATACCTGCTCCGCGGGTATTGCACACAACAAAGTACTAGCAAAACTTGGTGCCGGGTACAAGAAACCAAATCAGCAAACTGTGATACGCGCGCGTGCTGTAGACCCATTCCTCTCTACCTACAAGATGACCTCGATGCGAGGATTAGCAGGTATATTTGGTGCCAGGGCGGAGAAAGCATTTGGCTCCAGCAGCATCGCCGACCTGCTTACAATATCACAAGAGCACATGGTCGCCACACTCGGTGGACGGGATGGTCTATACTTCTTCCGCCTCATTCGTGGTATCGATCACAGCGAAGTGGTCCCTCGAACTGACCCTCAGTCAATGCTCACGCAGAAGACCTTCGTGCCACCCCTCACGGACATCAGTCAGGCATCTTCTTGGCTGCGAATGTTTTCTGCTGACCTTTTGAGTCGGCTCAAGGATCTCGAGGCTGAGTCGGGGTGCTCCTACCGGCCGAGTACACTGGTTGTACATCACCACATTCGGGGACGTTTTGGACCTACCATTTCAAAACAGTGTGGAATACCGCCGCAGAAGGAGATTAATGAAAATGCAGCTTTCGATCTGGCGATGAAGCAGCTGAAGGCTGCGGCAGATGAGGCGACTCCCGCATGGCCATGCTTGAGTATCGGTCTAGCTTTCCATGGATTGGTGAAGGAGGAGCAGAAGAATCAACGAATCACCAGGTTTATGCCGATGGCTCCAGAACAGGATGACGGTGATGGACCAACCCGGAAGCGCATCAAGTCAGATCCTGGGCCTGATATAAGCATGAAAGATACTACATCTACGCTCCATGCTGAAGTTGATGGGCCAGACACCGGGGGTACTGATGGCTATCTGTGCCCGACCTGCACAAAAACAATCGCTCCCGCCAATGTCCTCGAGCACTTGGATTGGCATGTGGCATTCGATTTGCAAGAACAACCCTGAAGGCGGAAGCTATGTTTCTCAGATATACCTACTCGCAGCTTCAGTTGATTTACCGAGGGTCCACAACTCATGACTTCGGTCGTGAATCCTTAGGGGAAACACTTTTTAGCTGCTCGACTTGACGCTCAAGCTCAGGACGCTCAAGCTCAGCTTTTGTGTTCGTGTGAACAGTTGGCGACGCAGAATATCAAATGGTAGATAATGCACTCTGTCGCCTCCAATGGGCGACCACCAGATAGCGTAAATAGACGGCAAGGATTATTTTCGAAGAAGTCGGGTTGCATTGGCTGGATTGTGAGGACTAGGCCTAAGAAATATTGGCAAGGAGGTTTCCTTGGTGAAGCGAAAGAAATCAGGGACTGGCCGGGAGAGTTGCGAGGGAGTCAAATCGCCGAGGTTAGTCCAACTTTGGACTCGTTCTGCCATCCTGACCAGAATGTCGCTTCTGCTTCTATCCAAATAGCCGATGAGGAAAGCCTGCAGCTGCGCCACGCGGCAGCGTGGCGCCTAGTTCTCCAACGCAGATCTAGGTCCCGCGCCGTGGCTGGACATTCGACTTTTCTAATACCTCTGTTGTGTTTATATATGGTAAGCGAAGTGCCCCTGAGCGGCAAGGTCGGGGTTTCACTGCCCATTGGTGAGGACTGGGCACGAGCAATGTTGATGGCCGGGCAAGAAATTCTGGAGGAATAAGAGGTATATTGACATCTTCTAGCTCATTTGCTGTCCTTGCTTGCATAGTCAGAGCTGTGCATGGGACTATGTGACGAGTGTATTGGAAAATGCAGGTAAGCGTAGCACGTGCGAGACAACACGGGGGTTTACCCCACTCCTAATTATATTTCAGTATGGGGATCATGGTTGCTCCACATTTCGTTTATCTAACTAATGGGCAGACAATCATCCATATATGCCACGTTTGGCCCATAATGCACACACAGAAATTTGGGCTCTCCCATAGGTCAATTTGGCTTCCATACTCGGTGGCAAGAACGGCTTAGCCTCGAAGTCTAAGCCACACCTCCAAGTAGAGAATTGGTTCGACTCCAGAAATCGCGCAAATGTAATAAGTTCACGCTGTAAAGTTCATTTGAATCCTGTAATTTCGACAAAGCCGTACAATATCACGATGGAAGCTATCGAAGGCAGCATGGAATTGCCATTTGTGACCCTTGCCGCCAACGGCATGCAGGCTGAGAGCTCTAGCTCTTCAAATGAGAGTGTCAGTTATTCGGCCCCGGAACAATATCCGCGATTCATGTACTGAAACAGATTTCAGATGAGCAGAAGCCGTCCGTCGAGCGCACCGTCATCCAGAACCCATGATACAAGCCTCACACTGTACCACATGGATGAGCTTGACGATTTCACCAGAATTCTCCAGAAGGTATGCTTCTTCTCTTTTCAAACCTCCGCCACATTATTCCTTCTGCCCAATCTTGGTGCTTCCCTGGCTGACTGCTTCAAGGCAGTAAACAGTGTATTCCCAAACGCGGGCAGATCACAGACTCGCTACAAAGATGTGCAGGTAGTCTTGATCCGATGGGCAGACGATAATCATCTAGGAGTCTGGTGTGAGATGGAAGATCTGTGCAGAACCTTCGAGCATGGCTACGGATTCAAGACTACGACGTGGCTTATACCGACAGAAAATCCACTCCTCGAGATCATGACGAAATCTATTGCATTGGTGAACGAGATTGGAAGTGAAGATAATCTCGTTATTCTGTATTATGGAGGCCATGCGGCGATGAATGATGCGAGGCAGCAGATATGGCTGAGGTATTTCCAGATATTAGTAGCAAATATTGAGGAAAAGAGCCTGACAGGAAACTCGCAGAACAGGAAACTGGAACCGGGGTTCGCTCGAATGGTTTGCTATCCAACCAATATTCCTCAATGCCAGAGCAGACGTACTCTTCCTGCTCGATTGCTGCTCAGCAGCATCAGCAACAACATCTTCTTCTTCTGCCGTTGGTATCAAGGAAACAATCGCAGCATGCGGATTTGAAGCTCAAGCTCCAGAACCAGGTGGCCATTCCTTCACCAACGTTTTGATTGAAGTGCTCGAGGAGTGGAAACATCGACATGTCTTCTCTGCTGCCATGCTACATAATGAGTTGCTTGCTAGATTAAGGCATCACAAACCGAAGAAGGACATGTACGGGAAGGTAGTTGAATCTCGACGGTCTCCTGTCTATGTTGTCACGACGTCGAATGCAAAGGCTGTTAGCATTGAATTCGCACGAAGGGCTCCAAAAGAGCCAAGTGGAAAAGGGAAAGAACCAAGTCATCATGAAGCAGAGACTTCCCCTAAGCCCGGGGCTACGGCTTCCGGGGTTTCAAGGGACTTGGCGGATATCGCTTCATTGTCGCTTTCCGAAGAGGATTCCGAAGGTGTTCCTCTAGAAGCACCGAGCTGTCCCGAGCAATTTTCTGAAAGCCAGCTGAACAAGATCTCGCCAGACGGTGAGCTGGCAATACCACATGTCCTTATTTCTCTTGCTCTAGAAGGGGACCAACTTCTGGATACCAGACCTTGGACGCGATGGATCAGCGAATTCCCTGCACTTGCGAAGTATGCCACCATCGAAGGGATATACAAAAGTCATTCAACTTTACTCATTTTGTCTGTTCCCGTGTTTATCTGGAATTTCATACCTGAACATCTAGCTTGCTCGTTTATCGGATACGTGGAATCTATGAACTACTTGCGAGAAGTTACTTGGGAAGACAATGTAGAATTGCAGACGTGGCTGGAAACGAAGAGGAACACGTTGGAAGCGGAAGCGGCCAGTGGAGTTGACGAGATCCAACAATCTCTTCAAATACAGTCGCAAGGACTACCAGCAGGGAGGTCGATATCACAAGTGGCAACATGGAACTCTGATGACAAAGTTCACAAGGGGAACATGGCCGCACCGGGGTCCAGTGTACCATGGAACGAGCCATTAATGGCCAAAAACCTGGCGCCGGCAATACGCATACCATCTCCTCCAGCAAGTCACGGACGAGCAGGCGAAGAATCTACACTTCACGCACCCGCTATCGATGTCAGCTTTGCTCCATCGTCCAGCAAGGGGCTTAGAACAGCAACGGGTTACGAAAACGATGTCTTCCTTGCTCCAAAACCCATCAAGAGGTCTAAAACTTTCGGGGGCTACGAAAGTTATGCTCTCGATGACTTCGACCTCGACTCTCGCACACCCCAGAAACCGTTTAAAACCAACCCTCGGGCAAAATCACCCAGCAACATTCCAATGCACCTTATGCCCCAAGCGTTTCACGCGCGCATACAACTTGCGTAGCCATCTCCGAACACATACGGACGAACGCCCATTCATCTGTACCGTTTGCGGGAAAGCATTCGCGAGACAGCACGATAGAAGGCGTCACGAAGGTCTCCATTCCGGGGAAAAGAAATTCGTGTGTAAGGGCGAACTGAAGGAAGGGGAACAATGGGGATGCGGTCGTCGCTTTGCTCGTGCAGATGCTCTCGCGCGGCATTTCCGATCAGAAGCAGGAAGTGTTTGTATCCAGCCACTTTGCCGGGAAGAGGCTCAAGAGGGATTACGGGATAAGGGAGCCTTCCCGAGTGCTTTGCTGGCTCAATATCCCGCACTTGCAAATCTGGCCTGGTCAGAGTCTCCACAAGCGGGTGCTGATGGCGGCTATGAAGATGGCTTTAACTCGAATAGGAGCAGTTTTAGTAGCTTTGGATCTTGCGCATCGGAAGCTGTATCAGAATTTCATGGTGGTTACGAGGACGATATCATGCAAAGCCCACGACTCGGCTTCTGAGGAAGATCGTTAAAACAAAATGCAATCGCCTTTTGTATGGTACTTGCCGCAATAGATTGTTCAATTGCAAGAATAATTCAGCTGAGGTGAGGGACAGGAACTAAGTGAGACGGTACGGGTCCGCATCCCGTATGGTAGCAAAATGCCGTTAGTTTCATCATATAATCTACTATTCTTATTTTACATAACTAATTATTTATATAATATGAAGTTGCAATTAGTTAGTCTCGCTTTAACTTATTCGAGAGGCCACTGGATGTCGAGACATCGATAACAATCCCATTAAAAGATTTTCTAGCGTCTCATTCATCGAGTTTGGTATTCGCTTATTAATTGCCGGTTCTCCTTTTGCTCGCTTCGCTCACAGTCGGCCAAAGCAAGTGTCGCACCCCACAAAATTATATGTACCATATTAATATTATTAAGTATATTATTTTATTAAAAAATGAAGATGTTTGTAATGCAGTAAAATCTGCACTTTGCTGTATACTGTTAAGTGATCTAGTATTGCGCTTAGTGTGAGGGGTTGAACCGCTGTATTAGTCTTGGTACTGTGCACCTGTGATTCGCTTATGGTTGCTAGGCCAACTCTTTCATACGAAGGCATCGTTTACTTTCCCTTCACTAGAAGCAGAGTTTTCTCCTTAGTTCAGTCTTTTCGTATCTAGAAATTAACTCGGATCGTACGATCCCAGAAAACCCGTGGCAATAGACCCCTAGGAGATATCCTAAGTTAGGACTAGGATGCGGTTGCTATAGGAACAGTGGCTATAGCTTTATTCAAACATGGCAAGATTGAGTTCACACAATCAAAACAATCCCTGGGACTCCAGATCGAAAGCTGCAATGAAGAGGAGCCGGCCTTGATTGATGCGATCATCAGAGCGCGCCTCGGTGCTGGAACCAATGTCATGAATGCATCTCGCGCTTTCATGCATTCTGAAAAGATTTGGCAGGCGTGATCCTGGAGACGGTATCGGAATTGTCGATTGGGAAGCAGTTCGGCTTGCTCCCGTGGAAGATCTCTACGAAGCCATCAAAACTGGAGGCATGGGAAACGTGAAGAGTCGTAGCTTGAAAGTCATCCTTGACATGGTTCATGATGAGAACGTTGTCTGGCAAGAGAAGGGAGAGATTCCAGCCAATGTGAAGCCCATAGATCTTCTTTCCCTGGAGCACATGCGAAGCCTCTCAAAGGATGAGGCATTCGAGAAATTCCTTGCGTTTCCAGGTGTTGGGCCGAAGACCGCAGCTTGCGTTATATCAATCTGCATGCAACACAATAGCTCCGCCGTGGACACACATGTGTACAGGATCTGTACGTGACTGGGCTGGGCACCTTCTGGGACTGACCGGGATGGGATGTTTGCACACCTAGAGACCAAGATTGCTGACCACCTCAAGTTTGATCTGCATTACTTGATGATTCGACACGGGAGAGCATGTGGGAGATGCAAGGGAAATGTCACATCATCTTCTAGGAACTGGAATGATGCCGATTGCCCGTTGGAAGACTTGGTCAAAAGAAAATGACGGAAAGCGCAGAAGTAGAGATTTTCTTGAATTGGAATCGTTTACTTAAGCTGTACCTCCAAAATTCTCGTCTAGCCATGCGAGCCTTCGTCCGGGTAGCTTCTTGCCACCCATGCCTGACAGCTCTTGGATATCCAAGAATTCAGCACTGACAAAATCTGCACTTCATTTGTATGATACGGCGATGCAAAGAAAGGACTATCTCGAGCAAGGAAAAGATTTCTCCTCACTCTCCTTCATGTTAGGTTTGGCTCAGAATTATCACCTTTGGTATACGCAGCTTCGACCAGAAGCATAGTGAACATCGGAATCAAACGGACATTTCCCCTCTCTTCAGCGGATCTGAACCTCGATATCCACCTTCATACGCGGACACTGGATCCATGACAACCATTCATTGTATCACTGTGAATGAGCTGTTCTTTCGCCATGTTCAAGATTGGGAACAATGCCACTGACCATGTATAAATCCCAGGCCCAGCTCCCCGCAAAGTTGCCCTACCCCGCCATGACTATCAGCCATCCAGGGGCAATCGCATCTCTTTGCAGCCAAAAGTTACAACCTCTGTTCTCTATCATCCAGTCAAACACCAGTAATATGTGCTTTGTTCAGGTCATCCCATACACTTGCGGTCATGGGCACGATGACTCGCTTGGCCCTCCTCGAATTGTCCGCTGCCACGCCTGGCGTAGGTATGAGGGCAGAATTAGCTGCTTTGCTCCTTTTAGAGAGGTTAATCTTCAGGATGTGCTGAGTACAAGCCAATGTCCGAAGTGCTTGCATGTAGAAAAATGGCTGACTGAAATCAAAGAGCCGGATGTTGACGCTGGGACAGGAGGAAAGGAAGGTGACGAGGAGGGCGAGGAGGGCGAGGGTACTTCGTCCGTACCAAGTTGATCTCTGCTTTGATGACTGAGACTTCCAAATCCAACATCAAAAAGACATTCATGTTCCATGAATGGAGAAAGGTGAAGTAATTCATGGTGAGAACATCTCGGTAAAACCGCAATAAAATGCGAGTAGACAAGGGCGAGGTTTTCAGTGACCCCCTCGCTTCTGAAGAACAAACAGTTCAGCAGAGCCAAGTTGTTCTTTGAAGTGCAACAAAGTGAAACGCCTCTTCAAAGACACGCATAATGCCATTTTGAACTCTTTCATCTCCATTGTCTTTCACGATAGCCTGTTTCGGTACCGAAAGACAATGCGTTAAGAAGCCCTATATCAATCCAACTCTGAGATTCGTTTTCAAAGCAATTAGGCGCATGTGTTCTTGGTCCAGCCATCCCCATCTGGGCAACTCCCACAGTGTTGACCAAAGCAGTTCTTTACTTGTGTCCCGATCCACAAGTCTCGAAAACAACAACATGTGTCATCGAGCTCTCCACCCTTATTCCTGCGGTCATGGTTGGGCCCCTGATACTTTCCATCGCTGCGAGCTGAACTGCATCATCCCTTACAAAGGACTTGTAAAGCCGATCAAGCAGTGTCCAGATTGCGTTGCAGCTGAGGAATGGCGAGCTAGGTTGGAAGCCGAGAAGAACGAGGAGAATGCAGGTTTCTCTGGCTCGTCAACTCGGAAATAGCGGGCGATCAATCAGATGACAATAGTATCATGGAGTCGATAGATGGCCAAGGCTATCTAGGTAGATTTCTGATTCTCGAAACCAATATCATTTCTTTTCAAAGAAAAAAAAAAAAAAAAAAAAAAAAAAATATTTGTGGAACGCTGTGCGAATAGAATGACCGTGAATTCCTTTATTACCGCATCTCTCGAACCTTGATAATAAAAGATTAAATGATAAGGCATATTTCGAGTTTTGCGATTCAGTACGAACTTATATCGTAGAATTAGATACACAAATTAAAAATATGAAGTGGGGGTTTATACCCTGAACCAGGAGGCAGTTCGGGGTAGAATACCTCGTTTGAATATATTTGCAACTTCTTGTTTAAACTTTGGTAAAAGGATGTTTCATACTTATAGTAAGTCATTTAATAGGCTTGATATCTGATCAAGTAATGTATTAAAGTGTTTGCAGTGGAAATTGTAAAAAGAGGTATTTTACCCTAAATAAAGTAGCGTTTTGGGGTACAATACCTCGTCCGAGTATGTTAATGTATATGCTCATTCTTATCTTTCTAATATCACTTTTCAGATTTAACATATAATAATGTCAAATTACAAGCTTACACGCTTAACGTTGAACGAAATAATCAAATCAAAATTGTATTAGAAACTGTGAAACCGGGTTTAATGCCCCAAATGGAAAGTTAATTAATGGTAGAATACCTCGTTTTTTGATACTTATCAAATCGAAAGCATCGAATTCGTTATCCTCATTAATTTATAAGGCCAAGCGAGATGACGACAGAGATTCCCTGATGTCGAGGAAGATCGGGATAGCTGAGGTGTTCAGATGTAGAATTTGGTACCATTGTAGCCAAGTGATTTGAAGTAAAGAGAAACCGTACCAATTCGGGTTGCGAGGAAAAACGACAATGCGGTAGAAATTGAGATTGGAGACCGACACAGCATGACGCCGACAGTAGAGCTCTGTCGCAGCGGCGCGCGAGCTTTTTGTAATGGGTTATGATCCCGTCTCATGGTCAATTGGGAGCGATATTTTATAGAAGAGAATAGCCAAATAGAAGCGCAGTGGTACTGAAGCACGTGAACGGCAAGAATATTGACCGTATTGAGATGGGAAAGCGAAGAGAACATTCTCAGTGATCAGAAGACGTCGAGACAACTCTTACTTCTAGATAAAGCGCCAGTCAGTCCACAAACGCTCTGTTTTATGGTGGCGGCGAAAACGCTGCTGGACGTCGATCTGTTGGCTGGAAATGATGCCAGAGTCTGAAAAATAAATTCTCACTCAAAAGCCTACAGCCGTCCAAATCGACAAAATAGATAGCAAGACTTAGCAACACCCGCAAGTAAACAAAAGCGCTTCCCCGCCTTCCCACCCGCTCGCTTCCCACCTCTCAGAAAAGCGCACAAAAACAAAGCCTGCTAAACATCATCCTAAACCAAAGCCATTTAAATTTTAGGTTATCAATTATTTCACTCACACCAAGGCTCAAATCAAAGGGATTCGTTGTGCTATAGCGGACTTTGTTTTCGGCTCCCCCCCGGGGAACTTGGGAGTTTGTAGAGTCCTAGATCAAGCGTGGCGACGCTAGAGTGTTTTGATTAGCGGATTCTTTGTCATCACTTTTGGCCTGGACGACATCCAAGGCCTCAATCTCTCAGCCTCATATTGTCGGAACTGACTTAGATGTCGATTATCACTGTTCACTTCCAAGCATTTCGATCATGAGACTTCTCAATACGGAATCTCTTGAACTGCGGTTCTTCATGCCTTCCTCCGTCCCGGATTATGTCATTCTCTCGCATCGCTGGAACGCTCAGACCTCTGAGGAATGCAGCTTCGAAGACATGACCCAAACTCCCATTTCGGATCCAAACTGTGCAGCTCGAAAAAAGCAAGGGTTTCTCAAAATCCAGGGCGCTTGCCGCTTGGCTCTTAGAGATCAGTACTCTTGGATCTGGATCGACAGCTGCTGCATCGACAAGTCTAGCTCAGCGGAATTGCAGGAAGCCATTAACTCCATGTGGAACTACTACGCGGAGTCAAACAATTGTTACGTATACATGGCAGACGTTCAGAATTCGGAAGCTGGTTGGGACTAGCGGTTCCGTGAGAGCGAATGGTTCACCCGTGGTTGGACACTACAAGAGCTGATCGCTCCTGTTTCCGTCGAGTTCTACGCGGAAGACTGGGCACCGATCGGAACGAAAGTTGAGAGACATCAAGAGATCGCTGATATAACGCAAATCGATTTAAGTGTCCTCGTTGGGACTCAGGATATTGATCTATTCAGTGCTGCAGAAAGGCTTTCTTGGGTAGCTCATCGGAACGTCACCAGGGAAGAAGACGAGGCATATTCGCTTCTAGGCCTGTTCGAGGTCAATATGCCCCTATTGTACGGAGAGGGCCGAGAGAAGGCTTTCATCAGGCTTCAAGAAGCAATCTATAACTCCACAGCCGACCATTCACTATTCCTGTTTCGCCACAGTCTGCACCACAATGATCAACCTCTATTAGCCGACTCACCAACACGCTTCTGTGACAGGGTAGAATGTACGCTGTGTCTGTCGAGTGGATTGCAGACCGTCCGGTGCTTAGCGTCTGATACTCGGTACACGAGCATTGTTGCATCTGAGAGGTGGACAACTCAAGCACATGAGCAGATAATGACGACTGTTTCTCCACGCCGAAACGAGATGTCCACTACGCTTCCATTGCTGGAGTATCGGGATGTTTCTAAAAAGCTGATTTTACCCGACAACAACGAAAACGTCGGGGTAACTCATGTAGCAGTTCTCAACCATACGCTAAGCAAGCAAGCATACAAGAAAGGCGCCCTATGCCTCTTATTGCGTCGAGGAGCAAGCCTGGAGGCTTTCCACCGCGTCCGTAGTTTCCCTGCCCTTCTGCCCCAGCTTGGAGAGCTCGAATCCAAGCTACAGAAAACCAAGATACTTATCTGTCCTGGCGCAAGTAATTCAACGCAGCACCACCCCGTAAACACAATATTTTCTATCAAAGGCGAATCATTTCTTGCTCAGGAATGGAGCGCAAAAGGGAGCATTCAGCACTCAAACCTGCTAGTGAATCGGGAGTTTGAGGTCCGTACGAGCGAGTCGGGGGACTCCAAGCGTTCCGCTCTAGTGTCATGTCAGATCGAAGATTCTCAGGACTCAAGTATGAAGATTTCTTTGAAGCTGATCAGGATTAACAAGGTTTGGTCAATTAAAGAAGTGGCTGAGGTCAAAGAGGGGATGCGATCGCGTAAGCCACATGCACCATTTCGTTCATCTCATCTTGCTGATCGCTGTGCACTCTTACTGTCTGGTGGGAAAAAGATATCAGTCGGGATTCGGCGACGACAGGCGGCTTGCCGTGGCAAATCGTTGTCTCAATATAGATATCAGATTATAGTTAGATATCTGTAGACCTGTAGACAGAGGACTGGGATGTCCTGCGTAATACTGAATGGCCACAATACAGGAAGGATAATGTCAAAGAGCCTACGATGATGAAAAAATAGATAGCGAGACCTCGCACTTCCTCGTGTTGTCCCTCACTTTCAAAAGACCTAGCTAGCAACACCCGCAAGTAAACAAAAGCGCTTCCCCGCCCGCCGGCCCGCTCGCTTACCCTCCTCAGAAAAACACGACAAATCCCCACCCAAAGTGTGCCAAACAAACATCCTGGTCCAAGTGTTTGTTTTCAGAAATGCCAAACCCTGATGGAAGTAAAGTGAAGAGAACCGAAGCAAGGCGGAAAAGGACAGCATACCTCAAGTTTGGACAACCGAGAATGATCCACGATAAAGCGAATCGCCAATCTTGTTGATTCGCTCCCTCGAAGCGCCGTGCACTCAGACTCTCCTTCCACCTCGTAACCCTGCCCGCCAACTTGGCTGTCCTCTTTCTCTCTCTCTCAACTTAAATATAGGAAACATGAAAACAGGGACTACTACTGCAGTAAAGAGGAGAGAGAATTTCAGTTGAAAGCTGGGAGTTAACAGATAGACTTGCGCTACAGGTGTGAATGGGAGACGATGGAGGAGGTTGCTTAAGCGAGAGTTTGCGTGGGTGGGGTGGTGTGACTGCAGTGACGTGGACAGATATTCGAGTTGCGACGTGCAACAAAACACTCTCTCTGAGCTGCATTTGACATCTCATTGGCTCGAGCGTCTGAGAAATTGTCATGTTTTGAGTTTATATCACGTGCATGTCTTTTCCTCCTTGCTTTCGAAGTCATCGGTTCAAGCCAGCGCAGAGTCGTGAATTTGCTTCGTCTGTTTATTTTGATTTTGAATTGAAGCTGAGATAGACATCACTGCTAGCGAGAAATCAAGTACTTTGGTACCAAGCTTGGTCTGGCGTGTCTTTGTTGATAACGCGAGGCGTCAAACTATCGATAAAGCGCCAGCTCAAGCGTATCTCTCTAGATCACCCCAGCAGCCTATCTAATTCCACCCCGCCAGCGACCGGACATCGCGCTTTATTGATTGACATTTGGGATCGAATGATCGCGTGCGTGCATGAGAAACTCGTTAGATGTTCTCATTTTGATTTTTGTTTATGGAGAGTAGGAAGGATTTCGGATCAAGTGGAGATTTGTTTCCGAGATATGAAGTGCTCACTTTCCAGGATGCGTACGGAAATAGGTGGAGAGGTCGGGAAGTGATGTGAACCTTGAAGTGATTCAGGGGCTGGAATGGAATGGGAATGGGGATGGATGTGTTCGCATGGCATGGGATGACGATGAAACGGGGAGGAATGCTTGGTTTGTGAAGTTGTGTGTGGGTGTGGGTGGGGGAAAGTTTACAGTACGCAGGTACAGGTTAGAGATGTTAAATTTCAAAGTGCAAGTTTACATCAGACGAGGGGAGGGGGATTTGTGAAGGGTTTGAGTTAAGAATAGAAAATAAGGCATCTGTAACTTTGTGAAAAGGTTTCTTTACACTTTTGATGCAGCGCATTAAACGGGGAAAGGGGGGGGGGGGGTGATGTCTAGAGATGAACAGGACTTGACCTGACTGAACACGAACCTGAATCTGAAGCAAAACGGGATCGGAACTCGGCTGCTCACACTTCCTTTGTACCTCTGTACCTCCTTCCTCGTATCTTTTGTTCGTAGGTGAAACCATTGTGAGGGGTTGTACGACTACAGTACCTCCGTACCCGTATCTTGTGTGTGCACGGCGAAGGGGAAGGAGTAGTGAGTGAGTGAGGCTGTGAGACGATGGCTAGAAACTCAGAGAAGGAGGAGAAGAATGCGCGAAGAAGCTTGACGGGCAGGGCGGGCGCTGGTGAAACGTCTTGATCCAGGTGCTGAAAAAGTGAACAGGAAGTTCCTTCCCGTTGAGAGTGAGACTCGAGATGGCGTGGTGTGGTAGCTAAATCGATAATGAAGGGACATGTACGTTCTTCAAACAAGCACTTTGTAAGCTGTCAAACCTTCCAGGCTGTCACTTCAAAGCAAGTCAAGCTTTTAGCAAAAGTGGAGGACGTGAAAGATGTCTTCCAGGATTTTTTGGTGATGTGCGAATGTGGATACCCTCCGTGCAAGATTTGCAGATGCGTAGTTCGGCCGATGATCGTGAAACATGGCCTTGTCTTGTCGGACTCTTTCTCGCTTCAGGTACCCAGGGTGTTTTTCATCCAGTGTTTTGTCTTGGCGCGTGGAATTCGAGAAGGTGAAACGTGCCTTGGAATTTTGGAAGATGGGGATCGATGGAATGGAGATGAAATAAGAGATGATGATTTCTGGTTCAGAAAAGGCGAGGCGTTGATTCGCCTTGTCTGGGTTGTATGATCTGTGAAGTTAAGGAGGCTAGGGGGTTTTCTACATGTGTGTCCTAGGATATCGTGGAATTACGAAATGTAACGGTAAAGCAAGTGCCGGAATTACAGACACGCATCTAGAAGGATTGATCGTCTGAGTTGGACTCTTTGGGTTGAGGTCTTGTCGATGAATTGCGGTTTTGGGAGGGATGTCATTTTATTTTCCTGGATTGAGACTCTATCGCTTGTGAGGGGTAGAAGGTCTAGATTCTGGACTTTCTCTTTTTGAGATGTTTCGATTTGTTTTCTGATACTTCCGTATTTGCATGGAGATGTACTGGCGATCGTGAGGGAAGCAAGGTTTCTTTGCTTGGAGGGAGAGAAGTTAACCCGGAAATTGTTGAAGCGCTCGGTCGTTCAGCGGGTTTACGACTCCACATTTTGTTGGCAAGACGTGAGGTGAGATCCAGGAACGAGATCCTGCCCTGCCCCTGGTGCAAGATTTGCGCGCTGTTGTGATTGGTGGGTGAGGTCGGAGGTCCGGAACTTCCAAGATCCTTTGTCAGCAAGTGTGAAGTGGGATGATGAATGAATGAAGTTGTTTCTGTGCTTTGCTACATTCGCTACTGAATGCTCGACAGATGTTGAGAATTGAACTGTCCCCCTTGTGATCCAGATTCAGTTTTCCTTGGTGTATATTTTTGGAATTGTCAAGAGAGCGTGAGGTGGTGCTTTGAATTCTTTGACTTTATTGAGAGACCAACGGCTTGACGGTATGCGCAAAGAGGCGCTTTTAGGGCGGTTCGGGGTCGATTTCGCGATCGATTGCTAGGAACATCGAGTTTGAACTTTCAGAATTTTCATGATGCAGAAGACCGGTTTGGCTGTATGACTTGTCACTTGTCTATCAGATGCTGCTTTAGGATTCTATTGCGTGTGCAGGTGATGGATTTGCGATGCTAATTGCCGGTAATCATATTAGTATTGGGAGTTGAGAGGAGAATGAATGTAGGGAGAAGCAAAACAAATTATCCGTTGCAGTAGTATTTCTTGAGGTGCTGTGAGTGCAGCAGCAGTAAGGGCTTGAATTTCCAAGAGAAGAATGATTCGATTGGACACCTGAGGATCAGCAGCCTCCAATCCGTATTTTAGGCAGGGCTGCGGCATAATACGTGCATAAATATTATCCAGATTGAGAAGAGGGGTGCGCGGCCCTAAGCCTCATGCGAGGGAGAGATGGTGGTGCTGAGTTGATTCGTTGTCATGGTTCGAGGAAGAAACGTAACCAAACAAAAAGAAAGCAAAGATTTAAATATGTCTTGAAAACAAGAGTTCATATCATTTCTTGCATAATGTCACCATATCAGCCTCTTTCTGCTCAAATCTCGAAACATAAAAACAAAAGACCTCGAAGTCGACCTTCGACCTTGACCTCGAGATGCTCATACCACCCCTCACAAGACCAGCATACCCTGTAATTTCCAAGCGACGAACAACAGCCGGAAATTAATTACCCTTCTCGGGCTCAAGATCAAACGCGCTACGAGGGCCGACTCGCTGCGCTGACTGGTCGGGTTATTTCGCGTAGAGCCGTGGGCTAGGGAAGCTCCTTGCAGAAGAAGAGGAGAATTATGGGACTTTTTGATTAATTTTTGTGGAGCGAGGGCGAGCGATGTTCATGCCGTCCCGCGGCGGACCTGGTGGCCCTTGGTGGCCCTTGCTGGCTTCAGGGCGGGTCAGGGGTTGAGAGCGCGGACTGCTGTGCTGTGAGTGGAGAGCTTGCTGAGATAGTGGGTCGGAATGGGGCTGTGAAGGGAAAGGGGAATGAATGAATGACCAGGAACGGGAACCGGCCAGGAGAAACAATTTGGGGAGGAGGGTGGTGGTGGATTTGAGAATGGACTCATGTGGATGTTTGGATATATTGTTAAGATCTGAGGGTCCAGGAAAGAGGAGTTCCTTTGAGACGAACTGGAATAGATGGAAAATGTAGGTGAGCTGGATACGAAGCGTGCTGCAGGGCAGCGGAATAGCATTGACATTTTGCTACCTGCTACTGGTGGATGATGTTGATGTCCTTCGGCACGGATATCCCCAGTCTTGACCGACACCGACATGAACATAATGAGTGAATAAAGGAAGAAGACAGCCAAAAGAATGAATGCATGCAGGACATCGACAAAGTATCGTACCACCGACCGAATACAACGGTGATTTTCTGTTTCCGGTCTTATCTGGTAGATCTATGCCTTGGCTACACAGACAGTGTTCCTCGGGCAATCTGGCACTCCATAAACTCGAATAAATACCGTGGTACAATGGCCCACTCTTTCCTCTCTGCCCTGTCAGATCTCAAATATATTGGCTGTGGGCTGGAATTTATGGACCCATGCATGATGTTTCTCTCGCCTCGTCCTCGAACAGAAGTCGATACCATTCTTTGTATGTTGGAGGTAATAAAGATCAATCAATCTATTCAGTCATCTTCAAGATTCTTGTTGATGTAGATAGAATTTTGTGTCGTGTTGTATTGTGCTGCCCTGATATCCAAGTGATTTGAGGTCTCGTCCCATATCCATCAGCTTTGTCCTCCTACAATCCAGATGCAGACAGACGCCTGACCGTGACCGGCCACCCATCTCGTATTTGGAGGACCGTCCGAGGTTTCTGTCTGCCCCATATTTTTACGATAATTCAAACATCTTTGTCTTTGGTGGGCAAATCGTGTCGTGTCGTGTTGTGTCGTGTTCAGCGCCAGGACCTTTTGCGCATCATTCCAGTGCTCAGCTAAATTTGCCAATTTTGGAGGTTCTGCCGAGAAACAGTGCAGCATTGAGCGCCAACGCCAGGCCAATTTGGTGTATTCGGTTTACACGCTTACGCCTGCACCTGGACTGGTGCCCTGCCTGCAGCTAGAGGTACCACCGACCCTAACACAACTTCAAATTTCGCTGGCCGTGCCCATCGCTCCCTTCCCTTCTACTAAGTAGCCACTGACCACTGACCACCCATGGCCACGGTTCCCACACCCACATCCACACCTACCTAATACTCGCGCTACCGCCCTGCTAATCTCGCCCTTCCTCCCCTTCCTTCCTTCTCTCTCTCTCCTCACCTCCACCCTCACCTCAACCGCCCGCTCTCCTCGTGGACCTTCAACTCAAAAGACGTGCGACCTGTCTGCACGCCTTCTACGAGACTGCTCACCATCCCCATCGAGATAGACAGACGACAAGGCGCCTCGGGAGGCAGACGGATAATGGTCGTGGCTCGCTGATTGATGATCGCGAACGAATTGAAGCTGAAAACGATCCACCAACCCTCTCGACGATTTTTCGTCACGACACTCATTTAAGATTGCGATTCGAAGTTTACGACTGCTACAATAATCTCACTTAGTGAGTATTCACCAAACTCTGCGAAAGGACGGTCGAGGATGAATTGTTTGGGCGATGGTTCCGTTTCTCGCGGTTTCTCTTGAGGCTGAGGATGCGTTGATCATTCCTGCGAACACATCCAAGACTCGATCCAATTCAATTCGGTCCAGGAACGACGAATACTGACTTCAATCTTTGCAGACACTCTTTGACATTTTTGTCAAGTACACTCGTTAAATAACAATTTGCCCTGACAGTCAGTTTGCGTTGCAGGCAATCCAATACACCTCATCGCTCCTCCGCTGACTCTGGGTCCAGATCTTAAAGCTTACTTTTCTCACCAACTTCGCGTTCCCAACAAGACCAACGCGTATCCCATAAACCAATTGCCAGGATGCATACACCTACGCTGTTTGTGGCCTCAGTGGCGGTCCTTTCTACCTTTGCCGCTGCGGAGCCTCAGCGACCTAAATTTTATTTCCCCAGGCAAATCAAACGACAGGTCTTTTTCAACTCTACAATCACAACTGCGCCGCAGCAGACAAGCCAGGAGAGGCTGTCGTCGTCCTCATCACCTTCGTCCAGCTCGTCATCGTCGACTAAGAGAGGCTTGTCGGATTTTTTGAACTCGATAACAGGGCAGCAGGACTCGACGTCGGATTCGACTGGGTCAAGCTCTAGCTCGGCGGCAGGAACAGGAGGTCTGGACAGCTTTCTCAACCCAATTCAACCCACGTCGTCGTCTAGTTCCAGCTCTGATGAGTCGACTGGACCCACTGAGACTTCGACACCAGAACCAACAACAAGTTCGGGTGGATTTTTGGGATTCATCACAAGTGCTTTGGACCCTGCACCGACTGGATCAACTCCTGATGTTGTCATTCTACCGACTCCGAGCCCATCGAGCGATTCGTCAGAATCCGATACCACTGAATCAACAACCACCACATCTGCTGAGGGAATTACATTTGGACCGGGTGGAATCTTGACTGATGGGACTACATCGGCAACTCCAACCCCGACTTCAGAGAGTGAAAGCGAAAGCACTAGTGATGGAGTATCTTTCTCTGGATCGGCTGGATCAACAGGAGTTGAGAGCTCGGCTCCAACGACAACTGAGGAGACCTCTGCACCGACGACTACTCCAGCTGGAATTTTGCCCTCCCTGGGATCAGTTCTCAGCTCTGTCTTGATTCCTAGCTCGACGTCTGATCCGGCCACTGATTCCACAACTTCACTAGAATCGTCTGCTCCGACCACGACCGCGGATCCTACGACCACATCGGATGCTGAGCCAACAACCACACCTCTGATCGATTTGTCCTCCCTTCTTGGTACTGGAAGCGCTCCTACAACCACTTCAGAAGTTGAGCCCACTACCACTCTGATCGATCCCACTTCGCTTCTCGGTACAGGTACCGCTCCAACCACCACTCCTGATGGAACTGGATCTACTATCACACCTATCATCTCATCTTCGGCTGAGCCAACTGTGACATCCGCCCCGACGACTGATCTTGGTGGAATTCTTTCTAGTATTCTTGATCCTGCGACCAGTGATTTGGGCTCCGCAACGACCACCATTGAGCCTGTGACTCCGACTCCTGAACCGACCATTGTTCCTGAGCCCACGCTCAACACGACAATCCCAGATTCATCCACTCCAACAATCACGGATGTCACTTCTGCACCTACGGATGTGACAACGATTCCTCCTACGCCTACGGATTCTTCTACCTCAGTGCCGATCACGACCGACCCGACCCCAACGGATACTACTACTGGACCGATTACCACCAATCCACCAGTTACCAGCCCAACGGACACTCCAATCACGTCGTCAAATTCGTCCATTCCCGTCATCACCGGCGAACCTACGACACCTGTGAGCACGACCAATGGCACCGACATCACGACTAGTCTCCCAACTGGATCCGTTACTTTGTCTGGAACGCCCAGCGCGACTGTCACGGCATCTACCACAAATGCCACTGAGCCAACAGTCCCACAAACTTCGTTGCCTTCCACCAGCGCTGCTCCAATTGAAACGTCTCTTCCTACTACAACCCTTGTACAGACACCGACATCAGCCCCTCAGACCGTTCCGGCAATATCGACGAATTCCGCTACATCCATGTGGCTCCCGACAACGATCATTGCAGCATCATCACCGACCGTTCCCGCAGGACAAACTGAGAGCGCTCAGCCAACTGGAATCAGCCCTCAATTGCCGAGAGTCATCTCCAATCCTAATGCTACGGTTCAGCCAGAAGATACTACCCAGATTCAACTTGGATTCTTGTTTCCTTTGAACTACAAGTTCGTCGTGGACAACCCACTATCATCTGCCCAGATTTTCGAGTACTTGCCACAGGGTGTTTCGGATGGATTAGGATTGAAGAGAGATCAGATCACCATGCACAGTCTCGTTCCACTAGACACAACTCAGCAAATGAAGTACATCACGACTCTGGCGCTGGCATACATCCCCAGCAACATGGTCAGCACTTTGTCTCTAGATCTCCACATTCCAACAGCTGCCATATATAACAACGACGATGCAAGCATCAACACCCTCATGAACTACATCAATCCAGCCATTCCCCTCACTCCAGGATCAAACGTGGAGACTGGTGGAGGAAGCACGGATACCTCAGGTGGCAGCGAGCCTTCGTCTAGCTCTGCTTCAGGAAACGGCAACTCCGTCTTTGGTGATACGAATGAGCAGAACCAATCTCCTGGTAAGACTGGAGCCACTGCCGGTATTGCAATAGCCGCAATTAGTGGTTCAGCAGCATATGGTGCCGCTATGTTCTTGATTGCACGCAGATACAAGAAGCGCAAGCAGAGCCATCGTCGATCAAGTTCTATGCTCCATGGTGGTGAGATGAGACAATCCGGCAGCCCAGCACTAATGGGAGGCGGTGCTTTCATGTCTGGTGGACGAACAACTCCGGGACACGATAGAAACAGCAGGGGAAGCGGGAAAACCGGTAATTCTGCACGGACTCAGCAAATTTCGGCACCGATGATGGCTGAGAATTCCCTCGGCTGGAACTGAGCAATCATAACCTACCAGTCAATATTTTTCAGCTCTGTTTTTGATACCCCCATCACCATCCCGCCATCTACCCTCAACCTCGCTGTACAATACAACTAAACCATATCAGCACTGTTTGTGTCTGAGCCTGAGCATGGCGCTCCACATTTTCTTGTCATCAAACCTTCATCTCGGCGTTGGGAGACGTCACCCACATCCTCTGCATCGACAAGGATCTCCTGTCACTATTTTCGACATTTGATCTGATCCAGGGGCTTATTTTAGTACGAGTAGCGCGGAGGAGACAGGCTTGGGGCATGCAGCTGAAAGAATGGGGAGTCAAGAGGCTTTGTACATTTACGATCCGATGATTAAGGATTCCAATAAAAAGCGATTTGTATTGGACTTCTTCGCTGTATGTGATTCTGTGATGTGATTCTATGATACTGTGATTTTGAGAATAAGGGGCGTGGTTATGCCAATTTCAAATCCCAAATATTGACATGCAGCGACTTCGGTTTAAGATGTGACAGACGCTTAATTTTGTTGTATTATTTGGACGAACTCATGTCAGACGGAGTTCAAAGCCTCGTCTTACCCATGGCGCTTGACATGTCCAATCATCACAAATTTCCTTCTGACTGGGGTGGCCCTATCCCCATCGGGTACCAATCCTCATGGCCCGTGCATCATGGTTGTCCTGCCAGCGACCATGCTAAACAAAAAATGCCCGGTGCAGCATCATCTGGAAACTAACAGCCCTGTGACGCCTCTCTCTCATATTGCGCGCTGTCTCATCCAGGACCACCTTCTACTCAAGACGTACAGCATCGAGTCAATTGGCATCGAACAATCGCTTGTATCTCGAGACTCATCCCTAGACACAAAATCCCCACCGTGGATGATCACAAAGTAAACATCCATTCTTTAACGGCGGCCCGACGCATTCCTCAGCGCAACACACATTCAACGTCACGAACAAATGGACGGCCCAAATACTCCAGGAGGACGTCCTCCAATGTATTCTGAGCCTCCTTCGTACGGTGAGGAGAACGGTTCCACACCCACAGGTCAACCAAGTAACTCGTCACACATCCGATTGTTGACATCCGTCGACGAGCCGGAGATCCGTCCGTATGTACAACCAGCTCACTACCAGTCTCAATCTCAATCTCAGACTCAATCTGAACCCCAATCCAAAAATCTGCTCCCTCGACCTCAAGCAGTCAAGCTGCAGAGAAAGAAAGTGCTTCAAAGACCAATCCCGCTCTCTACTCCAGAGCGCCTCGCATCTCTCAAGGAAGAAGAAGAGGCCATCCCCTCGTCGAAGACCTGCAAGCTGCAGAAGAGAACTTCGCAGAGTACAACAGTGGAAGGTTCGTCTTCTTCGACGGGCACAGACATGGATATTGTGCACATACTGCCGTCCATACCAGACGGTCCTTCGCGAAGACGCAGTCTACGCCTCCCCGTCAAATCCCCCATATCTAATCTAGAAGTCTCGTTGAAGAGTCAGTCAAGCTTACATAGTTCCTCAATTAGTCAATACACAACCCGCAGATCCTACCAGCCGTCTGTGAACTCAGAAACGGCTCCCTCTATCATCGATACGGCACCGGACATGCCGCCCCCTAGTTCAACGTACATACCTTATTCTCCTTCAGGACGGACTTCGCCTACGAGGTCGTGGAGCCCCTCGAGAGGATCCGCGGAATATGCCAGGCCTCCTCCACCAAATATCAATTTTGAGCCGTCCGAGATCAATGGTACTTCAAGACCTGGTACACCGTCGTCGAGATACGGTGGTAGTCCGAGACGACCGCTGCCACCTGCACCGCTTTTCTCAGGCCCAGGTGCTTCAGCCAGAAACTCAATATTTGCAGATGATGCTACAATCTCTATCCCACTTGAAAACGACATTGGTGATGGCGACGATGTGTTCGGCCCAGCCAGCACCACGAAATCCGGCTTCAGACATGGCTTGAAAAGTCGCGATTCGTACATGACGGCCGATACTCTACAGAATGAGGATGATGATCAAGATGAGGACGACTATGAACATTATGGGCCTGCTCCAGATGGAAAACAGGAGAGGCGAGGAGCGAGACAGGCACAGATGGCCAAAAAGGAGGTCAAGCTCATTAATGGAGAACTGATCCTCGAGTGTAAGATTCCGACTATCCTGTACAGTTTCCTACCCAGGCGAGATGAGATCGAGTTCACGCATATGCGATACACTGCCGTCACATGCGATCCCGATGATTTCGTATCAAAAGGCTACAAACTCCGCCAGAATATTGGATCTACGGCCAGAGAGACCGAGTTGTTCATCTGTATCACGATGTACAATGAAAACGAGATCGATTTCACGCGGACTATGCACGCCGTCATGAAAAACGTCTCTCATTTCTGCAGTCGGTCCAAATCCCGCACCTGGGGCGAGCACGGATGGCAGAAAATAGTAGTCTGTGTCATTGCAGACGGTCGGCAGAAGGTCAATCCTAGAACCCTCGACGCTTTGGCAGCAATGGGTGTGTACCAAGACGGCATCGCGAAGAATCTCGTCAACCAGAAGGAAGTCCAGGCTCACGTGTACGAATACACCACGCAAGTATCCCTCGACTCGGAACTCAAGTTCAAGGGCGCGGAGAAGGGAATTGTACCTTGTCAGATGATTTTCTGTATGAAAGAGAAGAACGCTAAGAAATTGAACTCGCATCGTTGGTTCTTCAATGCTTTTGGAAGGGCTCTTACGCCAAATATCTGCATTCTCCTCGACGTCGGCACGAAACCCGGGTCCAACTCACTCTACCACCTCTGGAAAGCCTTCGACACCGACTCCAACGTCGCAGGTGCCTGTGGCGAAATCAAAGCCATGAAAGGCAAATATGGCACTGGCCTCCTCAATCCTCTCGTCGCCTCCCAGAACTTTGAATACAAGCTCTCCAACATTCTAGACAAACCTCTCGAATCCGTGTTCGGATATATTACTGTGCTACCCGGAGCGCTGAGCGCGTATCGGTACCATGCATTACAGAATGACCATACGGGACATGGACCGCTGAGTCAGTATTTTAAGGGAGAGACGCTGCATGGGCAGAATGCGGATGTATTTACGGCAAATATGTATCTTGCCGAGGACAGAATTCTGTGCTGGGAGTTGGTCGCTAAGAGGGATGAGAAGTGGGTGTTGAAGTATGTTAAGAGTTGTACGGGAGAAACGGATGTTCCCGGTAAGTTTTATTCTCATACCTCATTATATTCTGTTGTGGAAACGAGGTCTGACTTAATGTAACTAGATGCCGTCCCAGAATTTATCTCCCAACGTCGTCGCTGGCTCAACGGCGCCTTCTTCGCAGCAGTCTACTCCCTCGTACACTTTCGTCAGATTTGGCGCACCGATCACACGATTGGACGCAAGATCTTGCTTCACATCGAATTTGTCTACCAATTCATCAATCTAATGTTCACATACTTCTCTCTCGCCAACTTCTACCTCACCTTCTACTTCGTCGCCGGATCCCTATCCGATCCAACAATCGACCCCTTCGGTCACGGCATCGGCAAAGTCATTTTCGTGATCTTCAGATACACATGCATCCTCCTCATCTGCACACAATTCATCCTATCAATGGGTAACCGCCCTCAAGGAGCCAAGAGATTATATCTCATGAGCATGATCGTCTACGCCATAATCATGATATATACCATCTTCGCCGCCTTCTGGATCATCATCAAGCAACTCACGGCAAAGGACTCCCAACTCAAATTCGGCAATAACGCATTCACCAACCTCTTCGTCTCTACAGCATCCACCATCGGTCTGTACTTCCTCATGAGTTTCCTGTACCTCGATCCCTGGCACATGTTCACCTCCTCCGCGCAATACTTCATCTTGTTACCAAGTTACATCTGCACGTTACAGGTGTATGCATTTTGTAATACGCATGATATATCCTGGGGTACGAAAGGCGACAATGTAATCCACACCGACCTCGGTGCCGCGACCGGCCACGGCTCGGGCGACTCCAAAATAGTGGAACTCGAAATGCCATCCGAACAACTCGACATCGACAGCGGCTACGACGAAGCCCTGCGCAACCTCCGCGACCGCCTCGAAGTCCCTCAACCCACCACGTCCGAGGCCCAGCAGCAGGAAGACTACTACAAGAGCGTGCGCACGTACATGGTCGTGTGCTGGCTGGTTGCGAATGCGATCTTGGCGATGGCCGTCAGCGAGACCTACGGCCCCAAGGCGGTCAGCGATAATGCGTACTTGAAGATCGTGCTGTGGAGCGTGGCGAGTTTGGCGCTGTTTAGAGCTCTTGGAAGTAGTACTTTCGGGGTGATTAATTGTGTGGAGGCGTGTGTGGAGGGGAGGGTTAAGTTTAGTATGAAGGCGCCGAAGTGGATGGGTGGGTTTGGGGAGAAGATGGGGGAGAAGTGGAGGGATGGGATGAGTAGTGTGGGGGGGAGTAAGTTTGGGGGGAGTAGGAAGGGGTAGGTAGGTAAGCTGTGTGTGTGTGTGTGTGTGTGTGTGTGTGTGTGTGTGTGTGTGTGTGTGTGTGTGTGTGTGATGTGAGAGGGAATGGAATATGGGTTTGTTTTTTTGGGTTGGAGTTGGATGTGCTGTTTTTCGGTTGGTTTGGATTTTAAACCGCGATGGGAATGGGTATGGTCTGGTCTGGTAATGACTGAATGGAGGATATGGAATGGAATGGACTAGGCTGGCTACGATACTTGATATGGATATGTATGAAGGAACAAACACACTTGAAAATTACGATGGAGATGGTGATGGTGATGGTGACGGTCACGAATAGACGAGTGGGAATGTAAATAAATGTCCATTCATTTCATCGAAGCTGAGACCTCAACCTCTAACTTGTATTGGATCGGATCTGTGACTATATCGGACTTGACCTGTTGTGATACTTTCTCACGGTGTCCGGATGCGTGTCTTGTATAGTATGGTATAGTACTGTATGGTATTTATTAAGTCCTCTATCCTCTGATTGGCGTTTTTAATTATGGTTTGGGGGAATCAGAAGGGGAGGGGAGTGGATGGGAAGGGGAATCAGTAAATGAAGGATTTGATTGAGTGAGATGTTTGAGATGAGTGAGATGTTTTGTTTTAGTTGGGTCAATAAGGATAAACGAGGGAGTGTAAGAGTGAGTGAGTGAGTGAGGGAGTGAGAGAGTGAGGGAGTGAGAGATTGAGGGAGTGAGAGAGTGAGAGAGGGAGTAAAAAAGTGAGGTGTGTGATGAGCGAGATGAGCGAGATGTTTGGTTGGTGATTGTTGACTGTTTGTGCTTTGCTTGATCGAACTCTATTATTTACGGTAGGGGAAGGGGAAGATTGAGTGGGTATTATAACGAGTCGCACAATGGGCCCGCGGAAGACGTGTGACATGCAACCAAAGGGGCTGAGAAAATTGGCATGGGCTGCCACGAAAGTTTGAAGAAACGCTATCACTTCGCCAGCGCTGGCTACCATTTTCGGACAAATAATACGGCATTGGCTTGTTCCTAATGCTGCACGACTTCAATGCCGCTCACCAAAGTTTCCATCCTCCAGGAACCAATGTCTGGAACACGCCGGCAGGATCATACTTCTTACTCACAGCCCGGAGCATGCCCAAATTTGCAGCTCCGTAGCCCTTGATTGGATCTTGCGTCTTGTATGCGTAGTTGAGATACTTGTATGGGTTCAACTTCCCCCGTGAAGCAGCTAGCGCATCAGCCGCTGCGTAAAACCCGGAAACAGCAGCCAGAATGGCAGTATCATCTGCTGTGTTTGTCCAACTGGCAATGATAAGTCCCACTAGTCGTTGTTAGCTTACGAAAATGAATCATTAGATGAAGTTCGAGCTTACAAATGAGATTTCCATCCGAGCCGTCAAGTCCAAGTGGGTTGCCGCCCGTCACGGCACTCTTTGTTGTGATTGCCGTAACTAGAGGCTGCAAGCTCAGACTCCATTCCAAGCCCGCCACACTGGAGACTGTTTGTAAGTATTGTTCGTTGAGGTCGACGATGTCGGTTAAAGTTTGAAGATCGTTGCTCCAGGTGCTGGTGTAAAACAACTGTTTTCTGGATCCAGCATTGGAGGCAGCGATTTCGAGTGTGAAGTCGCTTAGGTTGGAGATTCTCATGGTACTGACGTATTGGGGTTGAATGGCCATGAATTCTTGGAACACTGGAGGGTTGACAATAGGTTTGGTGTATTCGATATTGTTGGCGATGATCCACCCGCCGTTCGCAGCTGACCAGGAATACGTGTGAATCAAGGCTCCATAAACATCGTAGTTCTCCTGTCCAGTAAACTTGGCGAAGGCTGCTAAGCTCTCGTTTTTTGCGGAGATGGGGTGAACCACAGCACCGCCCCAGAATTTACCACAGCTGAAGGTTACGAGGTCGAAACGGGTGACGATGCCGAAGTTGTTGGAGCCCCCTTTCAGCGAGAAGAAGAGGTCTGGACGAGAGGTAGCACTTGCTGTTACTACTGATCCATTGTAGAGGACGACTTCGAATCTGACGACATTGTCGGCTGTGAAACCGTAGCGTCCGGAGAAGAATGAGATCCCACCTAGACAGAATGTGAGCGACTAATAGCGGAGTACATGTAAGACATACCTCCAGTTACAAGCCCTCCAACTCCAACAGTAGCAGCACGGCCTCCGGGAACAGTGAGAGACAAAGCATCAAGCTTCATGTATACATCAATCCATCTGGCTCCAGGACCAATAGACGTAGTCTTCTGATCAACAGCAACCGTCACCTGGTTGAGAGCCGACAGGTCAACCTGGACACCATTTTGAATCGTTGCTGCTCCTGCCCATGGCGTATGTCCTCCACTTCGAATTGCGAACTGACATCGAAGTCCCAGAACTCGGAGTAGATTGAGAGTGCCCACAGTGCGAGAAACTTCCGAGGTGGTTGTAGGAGATATCACGCACCAAGGATCAACGCTCTGGGCTTGAGAAGAGAAATACGATGAGGTTGAGCTCTGGTATGTCGTTGATTCTGAGGTTGAGACCGATGAGCCAAGGCTGAGATTGAGTAGGGAACACTGGGTGATAGTCAGAAATATGATTTCTCGGCGATATTCAGGATCTCTTGGATCTTAAAAATGATTGGTAATGTAGAACTTACACATGTGGCTCCAATATTGTTACCAGTTGACTGCTTTATCTGTTCCACTCGTGCTTGAGTGATGGCGGAAGTCACATCAGCAGGAGTTGCATACGATACATCAAAGAAGACCGCAACCGCCAGACCAAGAAGCTGTAAATATGGATTAAAAATGGTGTATAAGGTAGGCATGTCTACGCTCAAGATGTCAATTCAAATTACAGAACTTCGACACAACAGATTTGAAAAGAGACAGATGAAAGACAAGCTCGAGGTACCGATATTTTTCCAAGTGGGATATTTGATTCCCCATGTCCACCGAGCATGCGGTCTGGACCGTCTTGCAGCATCGCTTGCATTGGAGAATATGCCTTCCCTTGGGTGTTCATTTGAAAAGGGAAGGCCGTTCTTGCATCATGCAGACCACCTATTTGTCTTCGTATGGCAACGAGATCATTGATCCATGGTGGCCCTGCAAAGCAATCTGTAGGCCCTTGCTAGCTTTCTGTCAGTAAGGGAGAATGAACGAATGCGAAGGGCAGCTTTACTTATCACCAATACTGGCGCCACCAACACTGATTCAATTCCCCGACTGGACATAATTTCTGCTTAATCTCGCTTGTCTTATTTATTGCCAATTATGAGCTGGGAGCATTTGGCCCTCTACGGGCACTTTATACTTTCTCGAAAGAGGCTGAGATTGTTCAGAAGAATCTGGATGTTCCGGCCTTACACCGGACACGTACCGACCTATGAGTTCCTGAAGGGATGATGTAAATCCAACACTTCGTACTTCAGACCGACTCCAGAACCCCCATCTTTCCTACGACCCCCGCGACTGGAACGGTACGGACCGAAATTCATCGAATGATTTTGTCCATTCTTGACATCTAGTGCCCCACTTCCCGCTGATCAGAGTGCTAGTTTGACTTTCAAGTCCTTGCCAACAACAAAAAAAAAAAAAAGCAAAGGACGAATGCTTGTCTTGTTGGTTAATGCATATGTTGGCAGTATCGTACCGATTAAAGTTTTCCCGCGAAAGAAGCAACCGAGAGATGAAAACGCAGCCTCCAACCGATCATCCGAGATTCCTTGCGGAATGCCTTCTCTGGTCACAGCTCCGAAGTACATGACAATACTTGACCAATTGAGAAACATGAATCTTGAGATACCAACAATAGACCCAGAGCATAAGCGACTTTTGATCCATCAAAGTCTGTCTCGAACTGCCAAGATTTGAGCACTCTGGGGCACAATTTCTTGCCATCCGAGTGGACGCGCGACCCCAGGAAGATTGCAGGTACAACAAAACACCAACAAAAAAATAATATTGTAATTCAATCGACGATCTGGTACCATTTGCTTGCCATTTACTACTTCGCAGTGATATCAACCGTACAAGGAAGAGAGATGCCGAATTGCTCCAGTTTCACCGGGCTCCAGAAGAGTGCTGAATCTTCATGACACTATTGTTTTGCTGACCTCAAGATCCTTATTTGCAGACTACTTCTGAATATTGAGAAAAACACTTCCTCGAGTCTCGTGAGAAATGATCTAGTGAAGTTCATTCCAATGTCTTCTACAAAAAATGACCCACCACAGACAGGCTCAGAAAGACCTCCAACGGTAGATGAGTTGACTCTAATGGTAACTTACCTCTACTCCCACCCGTCAGTTTAGATATCACGACTGACTTATTTCGAGCTCGCTGTCTGGTTTGGAGTGGGAATCGCCGTATGCTTCACTACAATCCGAAGATGGATCCGCATCAAATTTGACGGCCGCTTCAAGCTCGATGACATCCTCGTCGTTTTCGCACTCCTCTTACTGCTAGCATCAGCAATCATGTACACTCTCATTCTCAAACCGGTATTCCGACTCAGTCGGGTGGCATCTGGTATGTTACCTGCCCCGTCAGATGCTATCAGTGGCGCAAAGTTCGTCAGCGACACCAACTTCTACATGCGGGTTCAGTTCGCTATAATTTGGCATTCTGGACTTGTCTTTGGGTGGTAAAGCCTACGTTTTTAGCTTTCTTCTTCCCGCTTAGCAATGGTTTGGTTTGGGCTAGGAGGTCTTGGTATGCTGTTGCTGCGTTTTGTGTTGGTGGTTATATTGCCTGCGTTGTCAGCTATCATGTCTCATGCTCAGAGTTCACCGTTGGTTCGTGGTTCATTTCTTCCGCATCTTCGTGCTTCACCAATTCTAATCCATCTCAGGATCTTGTGCAACTGTACGGAACATAGAACTATCTCTCGTCAGTCTCCGGATGAGCACCATTCTGGACATCTTGACAGATTTAGCCAGTGAGTCTCGCTGCCATCGCTTGACTTGATACTCGTGTTCTGACTCCTCCCCCGCTAGTTATAGCACTTCCTTGGAGACTCCTGTGGATCGTGAAGCTCTCTCGCAAAGAGAAACTAGCAATCGGATCTATCATCAGGCTCGGCATGATCATCGTGGTCTTCGCAATCATTCGCATAATAGTCACGAACACATCAGCCACACATCCAGAGGTTATATGGCTTGCTCTGTGGTCTTCGATCGAGACATCAGTTGCTGTAGTTGTCGTTTGCCTGACTTCTTTCAAGGTATTCTTGAAAAAGGGTGTCAAATCGAGAACTGGATACAGGAGTCAGCAGTATGCAATAAAAGCCGGCTTCATAAGGAGTAGAAATATGAGAGACGGAGAGAGGAGAGGCTCGATTCCTTTGGGTGATGTGCCGGCCAGTGGGCCATTTGGTACGCATGAGCGGCAAGATATGGGCAATGTAGCAGAGGGGAGAATTCCATGTAATGACTCCAAAGAAATTCTTGTGCATTAAGCAGAAATATCATTTCCCCAAGCTCCACCAAAACTCCATGTTGCTAGATCCGCGTCGTCACCAAAACTTATAGCCATTTGATCGGTGCACCCATTGGGGTGTTAGTTTAGAGCGAGAGTGATCGGGGAATCTTGTGGCAAGTGTATATTGATTTAAATGAGAGGCTGATGCTGAGCCCGTTGGAGTATGTCCTTTGAAATACATCCGAGCCCATCCCTAGCCTCAGTCTATACTTGACTCGCTCAAAACGCAGGAATCGCAGTCTCCAAAGGTACTCTCCTTGTCTCCCAGGCCAACCAATCTGATCTCGTAGTCCTATATATCATTAGCAATATCCCACCTGTCCTCAAGATCCAAACTCACGGTAACAGCCCCATCCCATTAACCTTCCAAACGCCCAAAGCCAGCGCCAAAATCTGCATTGCCACATATACCGCCTTCACCATGAACAGCTGTCCCTTCGTCCCGGGACTCTCGAACTTCTCAAAGGCTTGATTGGTAGCAATCAGTCCCATGAATGGATTCTTGAACGCCATAACCACCATCATGATACTGAATATCTGCAGCGAGTTTCCTGACATGTACATCATGATGGCTGTCATGGGCAGTTGTTTGACGGGTGCTAGAGCTACCTCCCATGCCTTCTTAAGCTTTAAGGTGTCCATCTCGGCGGTCGTAGGAGGGGCGCGAACTGTTGCGGTTTTGGACGAGGAGGATTGCTGTTTCTATTAATCGTCAGATAGAGTCCTTCTGGAGAAGCTGGTAGACATGCCTTGTTCCCCGATGCTGCTGTGAATCCTGGAGGGTCTGGGATGCTGGCGGATTTTGATTTTGCGGTGGGGGGAGAATTGAGGTCAAGAACCCATTTTGGTGGTGGAGGGGCGGCCATATTTGATTCTTCTCTGCCTATACCCAGGATTCTATGCGACGGAACTATCAGAAGCTTGTCGCTGTCGTAGTGTTGTTGAAGAGTGGAAAACGTCAATAAGTGAGGTTCAATCGCAAGGGCCGCGCTTCTTCGCGGATGTTCGTTTCGTCAGCACCAGCCAGACGAGATCCCGGCAAGTCCAGTCAAGCTAGGTCCTCGTCGTCCGTACCTCTCCTATTGGACCTCCAAAGCTTCAACCACGTCTCAAAAAAGCTGCTGAGCGCTGTCGAACACCGAAATATATCTTCAAATACCCCCGGATTAATGGAGCACCGTCCGCAACGCTGTCGAATTCCGTACTTGAGGTAATTCATCAACCAAACTGGCGCAGCGCATGTGACGACCCTGCGTCTTGTCCTATCTCAAGAATCGATTCCTGTTGGTCGACGGTGGAGGGGTAGCAGCAGCACCTTACCCCCGACAGCACAGTACCAATATTGACTATCTGCCAATCTGCCACACCTATCTGCGACGGCCAGTGTGAGGAGACGTCCTTGTTCTACTCATCATGAGTTCAGGCGGCGGAGATGCGAAGCTCTTTGCTCGAGTACGTACCGTCCCATGAATTCCGTCTTTCTCTTGCGCTGCTATTGTCCTGCCTATATCATACCTCTTTCTGTTGTCCTTGCCCTGTATTTCAACACGAACATTGTGCGACGGCATTCCAGTCATCTATCATGCTTTGACACTGCGAACGCCTCCCACCTCGAGTGATTGATCTACACCATATCAGCTCACACGACGGTCTTCCTCCACTGCCCTCATGGCAATGTTCCTCCCTCACTACATCCCTCCCACGGGCTATGGAATTGGCGGCTCACCATACTTGCGTTCTGCACAGGGCAAAGTCGCCGAACTACGACTGGAGCTGAATAGCGGGGGAAAGAAGGATAAGAACCATGCAGCCAAGAAGATTGCTCTCAAAAAGATCGTGGCAAATATGACCATGAGTAACAATGACATGGTAGCTTTGTTTCCAGATATTGTGGGGTGTATGCAGATACCAAGCTTGGAAATCAAGAAGATGTGGGTTCCGAGTTTCATGGGTTGATGTGGAGTTATGCTGATATATGGCATAGGTGCTTCTTATTTCTTGTAAACTATGCTCGCATGAAGCCAGAAGTTGCTCTGAAGGCTCTCCCCACATTGCAAGAGGTACGGACTTCATGACCAAGTCATACTTCAGTAATTAAAGGTGTCTAGGATATGAACGATTCGAATCCACTCGTCAGAGCTCTTGCATTACGAACCATGTCATATATTCACGTACGCGAATTCGTCGAAGCTACCGTGCCTCCCACGAAAGCCCTTCTCCGAGATGCGGATCCATATGTACGGAAAACTGCAGCCTTCTGTGTGGCAAAGTTATATGATCACGACCGTCACTTGGTGGAGGCATCGGATCTAATCGATCGATTGAATTCGATGCTGAGAGATGATAATCCAACGGTCGTGGCGAGCGCTCTTGCGAGCTTGATGGATATATGGGAACGAAGCGATGCGATCAAGCTTACTATTGACTACGGAAATGCTTCGAAAATGGTACAGATATTACCGGATTGTTCCGAGTAAGTGATCTATGTTTTGGTGGGAATGCATAGCTAATGTAAATAGATGGGGTCAAACATACATCCTGGAAGCATTGATGTCTTACGTCCCTCAAGAGTCTTCGGAGGCACTTTTACTAGCCGAGCGAATATCCCCGCGACTTTCACATTCGAATTCCGCTGTCGTGCTCACTTGCATACGGGTAATTCTCTATCTAATGAATTACATTGCGGATCAGAAACAGATCTCAATCTTGTGCCGCAAACTCTCGCCTCCTTTGGTTACACTGCTCGCAAAAGGACCAGAAGTGCAGTATCTAGCTCTACGGAATGCCCTACTCATTTTGCAGCGACGGCCAGAAGTACTGAGGAACGATATCCGAGTGTTCTTTTGCAAATATAATGATCCGATCTATGTCAAGGTCACGAAGCTCGAGTTGATCTTCATGCTGGCTACTGAGAAGAACATCGAGGAAGTGCTTACCGAGTTGAGAGAATATGCGACGGAAATCGATGTTCATTTTGTACGGAAATCTGTACGAGCTATTGGGAAGTTAGCCATCAAGATCGAGCCTGCTGCGAGGAGATGTATCAATACTCTGTTGGAGCTCGTGGCAACTAAAGTCACGTACATCGTTCAAGAAGCCACAGTAGTGATTCGAAACATCTTCCGGAAATACCCCAATCAATACGAGTCGATTATTTCAACACTTTGCGAGAATCTTGATTCCTTGGATGAGCCGGAAGCCAAGGCGGCTATGATCTGGGTCATCGGACAGTACGCATCGCGTATTGAGAACTCGGATGTTCTCCTTGAAGATTTCCTCTATTCGTTTGCAGACGAACCGGTGGAGGTTCAGCTAGCCCTCCTCACAGCGACAGTCAAGTTGTTCATCCAACGGCCTACCAAGGGTCAAGACCTCGTGCCCAAAGTTCTGAAGTGGGCGACAGAAGATACGGATAATCCAGATCTGAGAGACAGAGGTTACATGTACTGGCGTCTTCTATCATCAGACATGGCGACTGCGAAATCGATCGTGATGGGCGAGAAGCCACCGATCACAGCCGAGTCTGAGAAACTAGACCCTGCCACGCTAGAGGAGATGTGTTTGAATGTTGGTACCCTAGCAACGGTGTATCTCAAGCCTGTGCAGCAAGTCTTCCGCTCTGCTCGACCACGACGACTACAAGACAGTCCAGCTCTCCAGAAACACATGCTCCCCACAGCCAACGGCCTCGACGGGCAGAAATCACTCTCGACATTCGGCATGGGCGGCCAACCAACCGTTCGACCACCACAAAACGGTGATCTCGCAGCGGCTGTCGATGCAGCAGATGAGTTCTTCGCTGGGGTTGGCAATCATCAAATGGCCGCCATGAACATCAACGGTAGCAACGACGATGGATTTGGAGGCAGTCCCGTAGTTGGGAGAGGAGAGATGCAGTATGTGGTCAACCAGAGTGCGCCTGAGCAGGTCTACCAACCTACGATGGGACGTGGCTCCAATGGAGATCTGTTAATGCTGTAAGCATGCCTTTGAGGCTAGGGTAGCTAAGGGATTCTATCGGGTGAGGTGTTTGGATGGGAATTGCAAAACATGTTTGTCTAAGCGAATTGTTTGTTGATGGTATCCGTTGATGCATGGGAGGTGTTTTCATATGCATAGCTTACGCATAGGAGATGCGATATCGGTAGTTTGAAGAGATTGAATGTATATTTTTCTATTCAATGGTGTTCGAGAGTGCCTGACGTCCATTACACTCCACTTTTGCATTCCCTCCAAGCCAATGTCGGGGAAATTGCCTGCAAGATCCCAAGCACTTCTAGAACACTGCACTGTTCTCACACATCAACATCCTGGACACCTTTACCCACCGCCTCGATCTGCGCCTTGGATCTCCAGAGTCAGATAGGTGACCGACGTCAGCGTTTCCACTACGTCTTTTGTGCCTCTTCCTCTCACTTTCCATGGGGCCCATCTTCACTTTCATAAGCTCGTACGGTAGTTTTACGCCGCATCAAAAGCCGCCAATACCCATGCCTGATCAAGACTTAACCGGAACAGTGCCATTGGGCGACAGACAAAAAAAGTACGACGTAGCGAATGAGAGAAGTTGAACCCTTGATAGAGGATCACCCTTGCTTATGTACTAATGGGAAGGCGTACGTCGCTTGTCTATACTGTGCCTTCTGGTCCGCATTCAAGATACTGGAAAGATAGTGTACTTTCCATATCTCCATCATGCTTTCTTCATATTCTCTGGACTCTCACCTCAAAGTTGACATCCATCTTTCACTCCAATACCATCTTCTTTCTGGAACTAATCATCAATCTTTGAGCTATCCATTCTCATAAGCGAAGACAAAACGGCAACAATGTCTCAACCATCCTTCACAACCTCCTTCACCCTAAACTACCACCAAGCACCCTTCCCCTGCATCTCCCCCTCACTCCCCGCGCTCTCCCTCGTCGGCAAAACAGTGCTCATCACTGGAGGTAGTTCCGGCATTGGTCTCTCAATCGCACAAACCTTCTCCCTCGCATCCGCCAGCAACGTAATTCTTCTCTCGCGCTCCCCCTCAAAACTCGCTTCCGCATCTGAAACCCTCACCACTTCCCTCTCAAATCTAGGACCGGAAACCAAAACAGACACGAACACCAAAATCCACACTTACGCTTGCGATGTCACGGATTACGGCCGTGTCAAAGAAGTATTCAAGGATATCAGCAACAAAATCGGGAAGATCGATATCCTCGTCTCAGGCGCGGCGAATAGTCTTCGCCCAGTTCCAGTATCAGAAGTCAAGACCGAGGTCTTGAAAGAAACATTCGACGTGCTCGTCTTTTCCGCAGTGAATCTCTTGAATGAATTCATCGCTTCGACTCCCTTGGACCCAGCAAACGAGAAAATATTCATCAACCTCTCCAGCGTCGCGTCGCACCTAGCACTACCTACCATGCACGGTTATGGGGCTGGGAAGGCTGCGTTAGCTATGATGCTGCAACACTATGATGCGGAGTTTGGGCAGACTGGGAAGGGTTTGAGGGTGCATAATGTGCATCCTGGGACGGTGTTCACGCCTGGTGCTGAGGCGTACGGTGCGACGAGGGACTCGATGATATGGGATGAAGATGGACTTTATGGTGGGTTTGTGCTGTGGTTATGTGCTAAGGGGGGATTCTTGAGAGGAAGGTTTGTCTGGGCGAACTGGGATGTTGATGAATTAGAGGGGAGAAAGGAGGAGATTGAAGGGAATGCGGATGTGTTGAGGTTGGGACTTGTTACCGGTGGGCTGGAGCTGTTCGGGAGGGGTGGATGAGCGTACAGCTGTGAGGAGAATCAGAGTGAGTGAAGATCGAGAATATCTGTTTTGCTCATTAAATTCGATGCTGAGAGCGAGCTTACTAGGTGGATCGGTGGATTGTCGGGGAGGCTGAACTGTTGTTTACTTCTCTCGCTTACGTAGAAACTCACTCGCTTCGTCCCGAATTCAATTCTCCGGTGTTTCTTGGGAGGCATCCCAATGCTGCAACCCGCTTCTAGTATGAAGTAGTAGCCCGAGTACCCGCAAAGTCAAAGGAACAATGCAATCCATATTCACAATTACATTACTATGTTATGTACATGATATTGATCACTACACAACGTCTCACTACCCAAATATCTATCCATGTAAGATAACATCCGCGGCCTTTTCACTGATCATCATGACTGGCGCCTGAATAAACACACCCGGTATGCGAGGGAAAATACTGGCATCAACAACCCTCAACCCTTGTACACCTCTCACCCGGAACTTCGAGTCCAAGACCGCCATCGGATCATCATCCGCGCCAATAGGATTGGTGCAAGATGCATGATGACCCCAAGCACGATCTTTGATGTACTGCCCGATCGCCTCGTCAGACGTAACATCAGGCCCCGGTTCTTCCTCCACAAACGCGTCACCTCCAAGTATGGAATATTTCTTATACTCCTCCAAGGCCTCCCTCGACATCTTAATGGCTTGAATCATGGCTCTCAAATCCAGATCATCTGCTCCACCAGCCGTCGTCCCCGTATCGAAGTAATTGAAATTGATAAGCGGTGTATCCAACGGGTCAGCGGACCGCAACTCAACAGTCCCAGCACGGTTTCGCGTGTGTGCTTTCAGCGTGTACCACGAGAAATGCTTGTGATCCGCGACGGCATAATCACCCCACTGGGGGAAATAGCCTATGAAGTTCACTGGACCTCCAAAGATAAACATATCAATGTCCGTCGTCGACGCGAAATCCGATCTCACAGCCATTGTAGCAGCCAATCCGTTCGTAGCATACGCGCCCTTCTGAGCGAGCACATACGGATTGTTCTGCCATTTCGTCAGACATTGATCGGCAGGCTTGTTGTCAAATGTACAGCCGTTCAGGATTGGGAAATCCTTGCCATGCTTGACGTTCAATCCAATTTCGTAGCGATCTTGCATGTTGGTGCCGACGCCTGGGAGGTCTTTGATGACTGTGATGTTGAATTTTTGGAGTTCTGCTTGTGGACCGATACCACTCAGCTTGAGCAACTGAGGAGTGTTGAACGCTCCGCCGGAGAGGATGACTTCCTTGGTGGCTCTCGCAGTTCCGGGAGTTCCAGCTGCGCCACTCAAAGGACTAGCTCTGTATAGCTGTTTACCGTCGAGAAATTCTACGCCCGTTGCTATAGGCGTGCTGCCCGTCGTGTTGAAGTTCACTTTGGTCACGAAGCAGTTCTGGCGAACGGTGAGAGGATATCCACCTTGCACTGTGGCGGCGATGAAATCTCGAACTGAAGTCCGCTTCCCGTCTTTCATGATGAGTGGTATTTGGAAGAAGCCCTCTGTGGAGTCGCGAGCTGGATTTGCCCGACTGTTTGGATCGATGAGTAGTGTGCCTGCCAGTCCAGTCACGGCATTCAAAGGATCAGGACCGACGCCCATGACTGCCGCTCCTCCTACCAAGTGTTGAGTGAGTTTGAGGTCACTGAGCAGAATTGTCGGATCTGTCGGCTGCGTCGGTTGCCATTCGTAGACTTTATTGAGGTATTTGTTCATGTTCGTGGCGGCCCAGGAATTGTCGCCTGTAATCGACGCAATACCATCCCAGTCACTCGCATGAGGAGTTATCCATATTAAAGCGTTATGAGTAACGCATCCTCCAAGTGTTCCCGCTCGAGGGTACAAAATTCCAAGTGGTTTTGCATCTGATGGTGGGTTGGGACCGACATGATATGTATTTGGGGCGGTCTCATATGAGTACTTCGGATCCCGCTGCGCTCTAGTCTGATCCTGGTAGTGGTTGACGAAGAAATCCCAGCGCAACTTTGGATCTTGCGTTACAATGGCTTGATAGCCTGGAACCGTGATGTTGATGTTGCCATTCTGAGTTCTCGGTTAGAACGTAGGGTCGTTGGAATTTGCAGCGCTCACCTGGTCATCACCCGCCTCAATTAAAAGCGTTTTATGCCCTGCCATAGCCAGACGACATGCCAAGGGTCCACCTCCGGCACCAGATCCTACCACGACATATTCATACTCGAGATCTACAACTGCTGCTGGAAGTGCAGTTGTAAACGGTAAGACAGCTCCCAGCAGCGCGGAAACAACAGTCCACGACTTCATGGCGAAGAACCTGAGAATTGAGACTTGGGGAAATACACAAGAAATCCTTGACTGAGAATTAAAATCGATTACTTACATGCGGACCATCTGTTCCTTTAAAGAAAGTAACCAGGAAGTGTGTGCACGCTTCGGAAATACTTCCTACCCCAACGCACTAGGGAAGGGGCGGTGGTAGATCTAATCGAATGTCTTACCCATGACGAGAACGGGAGCTCATCGGGTTGTACCAGCTGACAAAATTCTCCGACTTTGCACCACCACGCAAGTTATTTTTCATGCTAGATTTTTGTTAGCAACTTGGGGTTCGGTCTTAAAGTTCGTGGTGGCGGCAACCATCTGATGTTCCTTTAGCTAGATTAGATCTTGGTCAACAGCATTTGTTGACAACCCCTGTATCATCCCGTGTCCCGTCTCGGTTGAGTACTTTAGAGTTACATAGAACGAGCTACTTTGGATTGTGGAGATGCACAAGAAGAAAAGACCTAGTTACCAGGTTACCCCCAGCCCCTCCCCCCACCTCGGCTTTTGACTTTCTTGTCCTCCTTCCCCTTCAAGACCAGGCTTCCTTGGTGGCATCGGACATTGAATCAACCCCCCTCACATGCATATACTTCTGCGCGAACCTGTCCCTCGGCGATGCGAACAGACCGCGCAGCAATGCACCCAACTCCTGTCGTGACTTTCAGCTTTGTAGATTCTACTTACCCTTTGATATCAGCGGTGATGGGATAGTTAGCATACGCACCCAAGTCGGTGCTGATATGCAGTCTGCCATCAAGTAGCTTGCGGAGGCTTCCACGGCAGCTGCCCTGGTAGACATTGAAGGCAGCCAAGCAAAAGCCACAGCATCGGCTGAGCCTCAGTAGTGCGACCGTTCGGTTCGATTCATTTGCAGGTTACTTTCATACTTGGGAGATACAAATGCCAGGCTAGAAAGGAGTTCCCCTTTCTTAATCCACTCGTTGTTTGATCCTGGAACATCTTGTTCCTGCTTTGTTTGCTTCTTCCCCTTGTAATAAATTCTCATTTTGTACAAAAGTTGATGATGATTTCAAATCTGTTCGTGGAACCCAGGTCTACGAATAGTCTAGTCTCACTTGAGAACCGATTTCATCTTCTGGCCCTGGTGTAGTATTGACGAGTCTCCTACCCCGCTTCTCCGGCTCTTTCTCAAGAATCTGGGATTCTGGGCCACTTCTCGAATTCCCATAACTGAATTGAGGTCATTGTCAGAAGGCCGACAAAAGTAGTACACATACGCTTTCACATGTATGTAAAGGCGTTACACTTCCTCGGTTCTGACATGTTAACCATTCTGCATTCGTACTGCTAATGTCGAACTTGTCGATCAACATGCGGGGAACCCACGTTTAATTTGAGAATCGCTTCCTTCGAGTGCCGGCCCGGACAAGATCATCGCTCTTGGCATATGTCCTCAGTTAAGCTTGAATAATTTATCCTGCATTATTCCACTGATTTTCCCCATTATCTCCTAGAATTAAGATGACGGGAGGATTCCCGCGCCACCAGCACGTTTCTGATATCAGTTCTACCTAGTCAGGCAATTCCTAGTTCGCTTTCGGCCTGTCGATCTCTTCGAGAAAACAAAATTTCTGGGTTAGCTCTACTCCTGTTCCAACTTACAAGGGTCTTTACATTAAACAATGTAGGATCTCAGTGGGCTATCCTTGCAGTGAGAGATCAGCTTCAGCAAGCTGAAGTTCAGGCGGCGGCAATGGTAGACAATCCGAACCATTTTGTCTCATGGGATATACCGAAGGAAAAAGTCTAGGCATTATTACTATTGCCCCTTTCGCAAGTGGTCGAAAAGCGAGGCTTCATGTGACGAATATGTCTGGTTACATAGGAAGACGCTCCGCTTGCGCCTCTGGTTGTCTGAAGTCGTCAATAATCGGATAACCTTCGGAAGCGAGTCGACTTTACATTGGATTCTATCCACTGCTTAGGTATTCGTACCATCATGATGAAGACTCTAGCAGTACTTTTTCTCTTCGCCGAGCTGGCCTTCTCGTACTCCTTTGTAGCAAGCCAGCCCGGAATTAAAAACACACATTTCCTCGAAAGGCGTCAACAAGTAAGCTCCCAATTTGACCCTCCCGAATCAAACTGTTAAACGGAATCAATATTGACAAGATTTTGTTATAGAGCGGGGGGGCCAACCCAGGTGGACCACTGAACTGTCCATTCAATCCTGATCATGTTTTTCCTACTCCAGTGAATGACCAATTGTAAGTCAGACCAGACTGGAAAAATGTAAAGACCACTTCCAACTCTTCTGTCAACAGCCCCTACAATTCCGCCAAAGGTGGCCTACCTGGAAAGGGGATTGGAGGCTATCTCGTCCCGGCAATCGGAGACGAAGCACACAAGTTCATCGCGCCGACTGATAGAGACATCCGAGGGCCATGCCCGGGACTAAACGCCGCTGCAAATCGTAAGTACTCGAATCCAGTCAGTATATTTACCCAAATCTGACCTGCTTCTAGACGGATTCATTGCCCGAGATGGCATCACCAATTACACTGAGCTTGTCGACGCCGTGCAAAACGTCTACAACATGGGCTACGATCTCGCTAACTTCCTAGCCGTCTTCTCGATCTTCATTGCTGATGGAGACTTGATTACTAAGAAACTCTCTATCGGCTGCGATGCCACCACTAGAACTTCTTTCAATCCTTTGTTGACTGGTTCGCAGCCGGGTCTTGATGGCCATAACAAATTCGAGGCTGATACTTCACTTACCCGCAACGATTTCTTCCTCGGAAAGGGGGACAATTTCAACTTCAATGGGACGCTGTTCGGTATGATGACCGCAACGACTGGAGGAACGTTTGACCTGGAAGGGTTGGCGAAGTTCAGATACGAGAGATACGTGCAAAGCAGAAGAGATAACCCCAACTTGTGAGTACCAGTCATCTGTAGGAGAACAAAAACGGGCTAATTTTATCAGCTTCTTCGGTCCCCTCGGAGTGTTTACTCACGGCGCAGCCTCGTTTATTTACGAGCTCTTTCCCTCCGGCACAGAAGGCTACGTCCCAAATCTGCAAAACACAGCTACATTGTATGTATTGGAACCTAATACCCCACGAATTTAATTAACAAAATGTCACAGCTTTGGAGCCCAACAAGAAGCAGATGGTACCTGGTCTCACGTCCCTGAACGCATCCCAGACAACTGGACCACTCGTCAACAGCCCTACAGCCTTCTTGACGTAGCCGGGCAGATCCTCTCCATGTACGGCAAATACCCAGTCGGCTTCGGCGGTAATGTCAATGGCAAGTTCATCGGCTTGGACTTCCCACCATATATCGAAGGCGGAAATCTTACAGCGGCGAAACCTTCGGATTATGCTTGTCTTTTGTATCAACTTGTTGCTGGTCCAATCCCATCGAGCCTGAATGGGATCGTAACCCCGACGGTGACGGCGCTGCAATTCGTACTCACTGCTATTGGAGGGGAGTCTTTCACAAATTTGGGTTGTCCCATTCCATTAACTAAGTAAGCGTTTTCTCTGAAGGGGTCAGGTGATACTGTACACGTGATGTGTGTTTTTTTCCTTCCTTATGTACTGATATGGAGATGTGACGCGATACAATCCATGGGCTGGTTGATCGAAATATGAGGAATCTATTCAATAATAGAACAAGTTTCTGCTAAGCGCTCACGGGTACATCTTCCGGTCCAGTCCCAGACCTAAGTTTTATACTTTGTGACCAGCTCACGTGATACCCCACAACACCTACCCCCATTTCATGATCTTCTCGGCAATCCTCACTTGTTGTTGTATCACTCCTGTCTGAGGTTTGTTCATGGTATCGTATCTATTTAAATTTGGCATGATCCACTCCCACGCATTACTTTCCATGACAGCCTCAAAAATACCAGATCCTGACGGTGGATGCATGATGCAAGTGCAGATGGAGATGCAATTGGCTGGCCGCGGTTGGGCGGCCCATCAGCCCCCAAATCCCATTTCCAGAGCCTTGCACCTCGCATCTTTAGCATCTTGGAAATTGGTCAACATTCTCGTCTCTCAGCAAGCTCGTATCACAAGTTCACATAGACCTCATCCAACATCCACAGTGCATCGCCATGTGGCTCATCAACACGACCAACCACCGACTCGAGGAGTTCTTTGGATCCGATACACCAAGATATGCAATTCTGTCCCACACATGGGAAGATGAGGAGGTATCCTTTCAAGAATTCGGATCTCCATCCGCTATGTTGAAGAAAGGCTGGTCCAAGATTAAGAGAACTTGCGACAAGGCACTCAAACACGGCTACAAGTATGCCTGGGTCGATACTTGCTGTATCGACAAGAGGAGCAGTGCGGAGCTGACTGAGAGCATCAACTCCATGTATCGATGGTATCAAGGTGCTGGAGTGTGCTACGTCTATCTATCTGATCTTCCAGCGGATGTGCCTGTTTTAGAGGGACTGAAGACTTGCCGCTGGTTCACGAGGGGGTGGACACTTCAGGAGTTGATTGCTCCCAGAGACATACGATTCTATGGTCGAGATTGGCAATGGCTCGGAACGAAGAAAACAGTTCGCAGAACAGATTTCGAAAATTACAGGCATCAAAGTGTCTGTGTTGAGACTGACGAAGAGTCCAAAAATGTACTCTATTTCAACCAGAATGTCATGGGCAGCCAATCGAACCACAAAACGCGATGAAGACATGGCGTATTGTCTCCTGGGAATATTTGATGTTACCATGCCGATGCTCTATGGCGAGGGTATGCGAGCCTTCAGTCGGTTACAGGAGGAAATAATCAAGCGCAGCAATGACATGACGATATTTGCATGGACCCAACCTGAAGGTCAACAGGAGGATGCATCAGGGGCCCTGTTTGCGCCATCACCTGCATTTTTTGCTCAAAGTGGCGACATCAATGTTTTTGGCCGTAGATTCATGGATCTTGATTTTGTCTTGACCAATAAAGGATTGCGGATGGACAAGTGCGTCGACGTTTATGAAGTTATCCCGAAGACTGATACCAGCTTACCACATGCCACCGGCTTTGTCATGCCACTGGGCTACCGCAAGCTATCAGACCCCGAGCCTGATGAGTACGATATTTATCTCAACTTATGGAAAGTCGGGCCCAATTATTTCCTTCGAGAGTCTATCTCAAGACGGCCTGATAATTGTAGATTCGTCTCTTCACCTATGCTAAGCTTTTACATTGTCTCGGATACTCAAGACCTTCTTTCCTTCAAGCGAATGAGGTTGACAAATGCCGTACACTTTCCACGGATAGCAGACTTCAAGATCCAACATGCAATCCCCCAAAGTCACTGGGACCATTCTAGACAGCTGTTCTTTGCACCATATACAAGTGGTGATCTGGTTCTGGCAGCGTATATCAAAATTACCTTGGCGCCTGGTATCGAGACCCAGGTTGTCCTCTGCGTGAACTTCTCGCGGTCCAAGGGTGGCTCTTTGGAGCCCCGATGCTTGATCTTTGACGAGGAGAGTCATAATGATATCTCCGTTTGGCTGTTTCGTCACAAGAGACTTGGATACAATGGCCATGACGCCACCTGGAGCGATGTTCGAGAGAACGAAAAGGAAATGCTTGATTTTACCCCGCGTCTCTAAATTTCTAGAGGTGGCTCGACCTTCGCTGTGAAAGTGTCGCTCGTCAAGTCTGTCATCGAGACTATAATCGATGAGCCTATCTACTCTGTCGTCCTTGCCACAGACAAGATTGAGCAAAGCACACTTGGAGGCACTCCACCTCCACATGAAACCGATCTCCAAGATTCTTTGGATACACTAGACTCAAGTTCTGGTGTCAAATCATGACTTTCAGGACCCTGTCCTAGCAAAGAACGAAGTTTTCCTAAGACGAGTGCCCATAGCGCGGTCCGTTGCAAATAGATGTCATCAGAGGACCACAAGACCACATTTAATCGCACAAGGGAAGCAAAAGTTCTTCAGAATCCATAAGAACATCGATTGATGACCTGGATTGAGGGAGTCGGATATTTTTCTTTTGCAAGAGAGATTCATTGAAGTGAGCTACCGGCAACCACGCACTCGAGAGTAAGCATTTCCCGTCCCTGAAACCCAGGAACCAACCAACATCATCTCGGCCATGCCACAATCTCACGGTTTTCGCACCCTAAGCCTGATAGCATTTCTTCTATCCGGTCTCAAAGTACTAGAAGGAAAAGCTGTCATATCTTGCGTCGTCAACTTCGCGCTCTCCAAATCCAGGAACTCAATCTCAAACGCCCACAACAACATGGCTACGACAAGAGACATTTCATTTTTCGCGTAGTGTTGACCCGGGCACATGTTCGTTCCTCCACCGAAAGGAAAATAGATGCCTTTCAAACCTTCGAGTGTGAATTTGGCTTCCTTGTCGTCGTGAACGATGCCGGCTTGCGATTCGCTGGATTTTTCAAGGTCTGCGGTTTTCTTTGTTGGTCCACTGAGGGGGTCGTTGGGGTACTCAAGGAAGCGTTCGGCCCAGAACTTGTCAAGTGGGTGTTCTTGCTCTCCATTCGGAAGCGTACGGCCAGTATTCCAGACAGTCTCGTCTCGGTGCGAAAAATACGTGCAGATAAGCATGATTTTTTCGGTTCGACGAACCAGTTACTAATTCTGAACTTGGAAACCATGGACGTCTGTCATGTGCCCATGTCAGCAGATGATCCATCGTTTATGATGGAGTGTATTCGTACCCTATTGATCATAACGGCAACATTGAGCCTAAGCACTTCTGAGATGACAGACTGCAAAAGTGGGCAGTCATTAAGCTTTGCCATATCCACGGATTGAATGGTGCCATTTATGAACGCAGGTGCAACCTGCTGTCTGAGCCGTGCCGTCAGATTTTTGTCGGATAGAATGTAGATCAAAGACCAGGATGCCGAAGGCACGACGTTCGCGTTGGCGCCCCATATCATGCCTAGATCACTTGCTGCTCTGCCAACGTCACTGAATGCATGGGTAGCTTTGTACATCTTTGCTCGCGCCCTAATTAGCCGGTGACCATAGAAAGGCTCCCATAACGTATCATTGAGGCTTTCGTCGCTGCAGTCGACGTGCTTCTCTGCAAATGCATGCCATATAGCAACCTGTTCCTGGCACTTGTCTCGAACAGCGTAGGCTTTGGGAATGAAAAGTCGAGGAACTCGTTTCAGAATCAGCCGAAGCCAACCATCAAACTCCCAGAAGTTCGATGCAAACTCTGGATTAAGTCGAAGGATATGGTCGCCGCAAAGCGCAGTAGTCGTAGCAGTGAAGCTCTCGTCGCGGACGAATTCAAAGACATCCGGCAGCTCAACCCACGCATCTGCTATTTCCTCGCCTTTTCTCTCCAACTGTAATGCAAATCTCCTTACGAATTGTCGAGAGAGCTCAGCCAAGCTCGTACCCGTCAGCTCCTTGCCGAACTGATGGTGTGCTTTGTGTAAAAGTCTCATGTTAGGCGCCACATTTGAGCCAGAAGCAGGCTTGAGGTAGAGTCCAGAGTCGTCATCTTCGTAAATTTTGGCATCCGATAAGGGCATTCCAAAAGCATGGACCAAGATCTTGATTGTGAGAGCTTTTGTGGATAACTCTCTGGATTTGTTGAAGATGTGCCGAATGTTTTCGAACCCGGTTACGATGTAGACCTTCTCAGGCCCGAGTTTCAGCTTGACGGGTATGCCGTTGTAGTCGCGCCTGGACATTGAATGTTAGGGTACCAAGACCTCACGTTATGTGTAAGGTTCAGGAAATTTACTTACGCGATGTAGCTCAAGATGCCGGAGGCATTGGTCACGAAGGCGAACAAGTTGCCAATAAATGGGACAAAGTAGGGAACAGAAGGTGCTTCGATTAGTCCTGCTTTATGCTTCGCAGCAGAAACCGACAACGCGGAAGTGATGACGAAAGTGAGGATGAAAGGTAAACTTAAAAGAGCCGTGATTATAGCGAGCATGTAATGCCATCCCATCATCTCGTGGCTTTGAATAAACTCGTGAAGACCCATCTCGATATATGGGAGCTACGCCCGTCGAGTGTTTTTTGACGATGAAACCGAAGTTGAGCTGATTGAGGTGTAAGCTTTATAATTTGTTTGAAACCCGAGTGGATGAGTCTGTTGGGTGAATTTACACAGCCCGTACCTGCCACCAAAAGATACTCGCACACCATTGACCACAACAAGACCACAAAAATTTGCTCAAATTTGCTAACATTGTCTGGGACTCTATTGTTGCTACAAGTAAAATCAAAGCACAGAAGCTTATGCAGTGAGGGCTTGATAAAAACAGAATACATTCGGCAAGAACGCCCGAGATGCATTGCTATGCTACAGCTATTTTAACAAAAGAGAAAAGTGTAATCAGAAGGTCTATACAATGCAAAGCAAACGCAAAGTAAGACTGGGTATAAAAACAACAACAATGAACGATCGCTAGATTTCCCTGCCTGTCTCCTCTTCAACGGACACAAGCTCCGATACACCCTTTGTGAGCGATGCATGCCGGCCATGCAAATGAAAACAAAGCAGTAAGTGCACGCCGACCGACCTGCTCCGAAAGTAACAATCTACATCACTCCTCCTTTCTTATACAAGTCAATATCTTCCTTCCCTTATTACGAAGCTTCAGCCATCAGCTGCTCGCCTTCATCCAACAGCTCTGTAATTTTGCCCAGGTTCTGAATCATGCTCAATCCCTGTCCAACAAGCAACAACTTCTCTGCATTGGCTGGCAAGCCGAGGTATGTAGGCGGTTCGCGTTCTGGTAGCTTCTTGATCCAGTCCGTGAAGTCCTTGAGAGAAGTCCCGCTGGGTACAACTAAGCTACCGTCCAGTCCATTCGCACCATTACCAGCGACGCCTTCGACGAGCTTGTGGCCGATATCATAGGCAGCGGGAGTCAGGAATGTGTTAACAAGTTGTGTGAGCCGGATGAAATCGCCTTCATCATCGATTTTCCCTCCGTAGGTCTCTGTGACTAGAGTGCGAATCATCTCCCATGGTAAGTTCTGGGGAGCCACGTTGGTACGTCCCATAGCGACAGTCTCTACCCATGTGTCGATGATGAACGCTGAACATTCATACTGCGTTTCGTTAGCAACTGATAGCCAATGTTTCGAAAGCATGGAAGTACTTACATCGCTATCATTGAATTCCCAAAAGCCCTTCCATCCCAGATTAGGAGCATATCTCAATCTCTCCTGGACCACAGCATGCAAGAAGGACAAAAGCAAATACAGTCTGGTTCGCTCAACTGGATTCTTTGTAGCTCTGGTAGAAAGCGAAGCCATAGAATCCTTCATATTTGCTCTTACACCAGCTGGCTGCTCGTACATCAAGACACGAGATGCTCTAAGGAGATTGACTGGAATCTTCGGACTGGATTCCATCGACAAAAAGAGCCGGAAGTTGGCATGTGGCTTCAGAGAATCCATTCTCTTCTCGAGACTCTGCAGCCACGTCGGAGCAAGATGGACGTTCTTGATCAGGACCCAGGAGCCATTGGCAGCGGCGTTTGCAATAGCTTTGTCTGCGGTTGTTAAGCCTTCGTTGGAGCCCATGGCAATGTTGGTACAGACAGCACGGGAACGTTCGACCAAATTATCGACCTTGTAACTGGCATCGAATCCAGGACTTGAGCAAAGTGCGACAGGTCGGCTTGCAGATACCTGCTCGACGATTTCCTTGAGATCTTCAGTTGTGTCGAAGAGACCAGATCCAAACACAGCAGTCACAAAGCGTTCGGCAGCTGGAACGAATCGGTCGAGACGGAATAGCTTGACAAGGAGCAGAGACAGAAGTTCTTGGTCTCGCCTCTCCATCTCTGCGTCCCAAATCTGTGGCACGTAATTTTCTCCTATCTCCTCGAATAGGAAACGATCCCAAGCATCCGAAGAAACGACTTCAAGCTTGCCTCTCAAGGCTGGAAGCTTTGATGCTCGCGCAAATATTTCGTCTTTCTTGTGCGACTCGGTTGAGACGTCGGTGCCTTCGATCCCCTCGTCCAGGATCACATCAATGAGGGTCTTGTCCATCTTGTAAGGTGCAGCCTGTGCTAGAAGCATGGCTAAAGTGATTCTATCCTTTTGAAGAAGACCAAGCGATGTGCGCTGATAAGTAGTGATGAAGAGCTCCTCGATGATGATGTCGCGACGCACATTGTGATTCGCCTCATCCGCCAATCGCTTGTTGCCGTGCAATACGGAATGGAAGATATCCAGGAAATACTGCAACGAGAACTGGTAGAAATGATTGAGGTAGTGCAGCTGTTCCAAGACAGCGAATACTGCACTGCAAGATCGCGCAATGATGTTGTATTGGAGTGTGATCTCGTCAACCTCGGCCATTACGCCCTCTGTATTGCTCATCTTGACCGAAATTTCAGCAGCCTCCTTCTTGAGAGTTTCCAAGGTCTCGATGACGTTATCGTCGTCAAGAATGTTTCCACGGGATTCATTAAGAGCTTGGAGCAAGCGCTTCTCAAGTTGTCGGAGATGGACTTTGAACTCGCCCTGCAATTTGATGAGGTTGGATCTACGCTCATCAACATCAGGACGCTCGGACTTGAGAACCTCGTTGAGAGATTGAGTTTGAAGACTGCTCTGCGTGACGGTAAAATTGACGAAGGTGGTACGACTGCAAATGTCTGGTGCAAAAGTTGCCGATGGATCTCTGGTGGATAAGTAGATCTTGAAAGCTGGCGAGAAATCGATTTCTTGCTTTCCAAGTTGAATGAGGACACGCCCACCAGTCTTTTGATACTCCTTGTTGAGAACATGATTCAGGACAGGATCGAGGTATTCTGCGTCCTGGATGAGAATTGGGTTTCCGAAACGGAGGGAACTCTCCAGCTGCTTGGTAAACGAGTCGTCCAAGAAACTGGTAACCGTGAGACGCCTATCTTTACTCTCTTTCTGGAGGAACTCAGTGACTCTGCCGGAGGGATCAATGATCAATGGGTATCGGTTGAATCGCTTCAAGATAATAGCGTTCTCTGTGCAAAGATCATCTACTGGCAGTGAGTTCTCTTGCCATCCAAGTCGCTCATCCGCCGTCGACAGATATTCTGTGATTGGATTGTGTTGTTTGTAGTTGATCCCAGAGAGTTGGAGTTGATGCAACCAATCTTCCATCATATTCTTTCGGAACTGTTGATCATATAGACCACTGTATGCTAGGAAAGCTGCTGCCACGAGAACATCACCGACCAAGGTGCCTATCTGAGTCTCGAAGGATTTGCTACCCTCTTCCCAACGGACTCTCTCGGAAGAGAGACTGTCGAGCAGTCGAACACTTCGGTCAACCTTGAATTGCACACGAGACATCTCCGTCTTGATGGCTTGTGTCTCGCTAATAAGGGCGGCATATTCTGTCTTGTAGGTGGCGATACTCTGTTCGAGAGTGTTGATAGTGTTTTCCACCGCTTGTGCTTCGGCCTTGGTCTGGAGTGCTTGCTCTTCTAGCATACCCACTTCTTCTCTGAGTGGCCCGACACGATCGAGAATCTCGGAGTAGTTGACCTGGGCCTGTACCCACTGAACGAGGGGACCACATGCCTTACTGGCACGATTAACTTTCTCATAGGTGAAATCTTCGTTAGAAAGGTATTCGTTACGCATCTTGACACGAAGATTCTTTGTCATCTGCTTCTCGTTATCATAGTTCACGATGCTGGCAATGAAGTCATCCTTCCGAACGATGCCCTGAATAGTCTTCCAGCTGTCCACCTTATGCCCAAGTAAAGTACAGACAGAATCGAGGGCGAGCTTGACACCGGCTGGAGGATTACCCATGGATCGAACCTCCGTGAGATGTTGGCGCTTAATGTTGCTGACACTCTTCTTTGCTTCAACGACAGCTGGCTCTGCATTAGCCAAATCGTTCAGGACCAATTCTCTTCTCTGAGCGACTTCTGCTTCCTGCTTCTCCAACGCTGCTTGAATTTCCAAAGAAGTTGTCTTGCGCTGTTCAGCTTCACGCTGATCCGCCACCATACGTTGGAGCTTCTCGTTGGCTTCCGCGTCCTTTCGCTCTAGTTGTCCCTTTTTCTCCGCAAGGCTGACTCGCAAGTCTCGAACCTTGTCAACGGTATCTCTCAATTTCTCGAGACCGACATTAAGATGGCGTTGTTGCTCTTCCAAGTCCTCGCGCTTCTCATTGTAGAGCTTGACATACTGAGCGACGAAATCCAAGAAATGGCGAGGCGTAAGGAAAGTGACTCTGTTCTGTTGCTTGAGAAGCTTGGTGTTGAAGCGATGAAGCGAGTAATGGATGTACACCATAGAATTGACGACTGCCGCACGGTGAGAAGCTGGAAGAATGAGGTCGCGGTACGCGACAGGGATGCTATCAGGAGCTGCGAAGTTGGGCCTATCGAGGTCGACAGATTGTGTCAACTCAGTACCAACTTGGAATAGGGCTTGATCCGACCAATCTCCGAACCAGTTGAGGACGCAACGATTGAAAAGAGCAGGGCTGGTTGCGGCCTTTGAAGACAGCCCATCCTCAGGTGGATTCATTGTGAAGACAACATGGAGATTCTTGACAATCTGCCCAGTAAACCACTTGTACAACTCTTCTTGTGAGTCTAAGAGCAGACCTTGGCGTTGAGCACCTTCCTTACAAGCCGTCATCAACGATGCGAGCTCATCGCCCTCGAACAAACCTGGGACTTCAGCGTTCGCCAAAAGCGTGTTCATTCGCTCCAAGAAACCCGAGTCCAGTACGTTGGACTCATCCATGATGAAACAGATCTTTTCGCCCTTGCATCCAGAGCGTCGAAGAACATCTCGAAGATCGTCGTCAAAGTCTTCTGCCGAGTACTTCCCGTGAACCTTGATTTGGAACACCTTGAGACCGTTCATCCAAGCGACAAATCGAGATAGGGTTGTCTTCCCACTACCACTGACTCCAATCAGGATCAAATGTCCTTGAGGTTGTCTGAAGACACGATCGATACGCAGTACATGCTCGAGGACATCGTTGAACAAGATCAACGGAACATCGACTTCCTCTTCGCAGAACGTCTTCAGCCTTGCCTTGACGAACTCACGCAGCTGCTCTCGGTCAACCGGAACATAATTCTTAGAAAGCCAGTTGGAGAACAGGATCGGACCCCCAAGAGCCTTGTCTTGCTCAATAGTTGGGAAGAAGTCAAGTGCGATGCGGTTCACTGCATCATTAGTCCAGTTTCGCTCCTCCTCTGCAACAAGACGATCCTGGAACAAACGGAGAGCTTCGTGAGCCCAGATGCGTACTAATCCTTCAACTGATAGTGTTTCGAGTGGTCGAATTGCCTCATAGATACCTCGCACCCATCTCGTCAGTTCACGAGGACTGTAAACGTAATGAGGCTGGATCTTTGGAGTGAATCGCTGTTGAGACTCCAGATAGAATTGAACCATGGCCTTCGTGAGAGATTCAGAGTAACCTCTGAGTGATGGAATGATCTTGAGAACAGCGCTGTTGAAAGTGCCATAGATTTGCTGGAGCGACAGTTCACCTGGGTAATCGACCATGACGAGAGGTGCATGTCGTAGGAATCGAGCGCCCATTGGCGTCCGACCAGCATCGGTAGGAGGATTACAAGCACCGACGAATTGGATCCGGTCGAGTGTGACCCAAGTCTTGTCGGAAGTTCTCCAGAAACCATTTTGTTCAACAAGCTGCCGAAGGAAAGAGATGGCCCTCTGAGTGCCATATTTGTCGGGAGCTGGCAAATTGATTTCGTCGCAAAACAGTACCAGCCATCTGCCAATTTGAGTGGGTGACAGGATTACTCCACTGACAGTCTTCTTGTATTCACAATATTGCTCAAAAGTCTTGATAAGCAGATCAGGGGTTGTAGCACTGGAGAAGTTGAGACCAACAACTTCCATGTTTGGAAGTTTGCGAAGAGCACTGAACAGAGTCATTGTCTTTCCAGAGCCGGGTGGACCACAAAGAAGGAGGGGCTTATGCTCTGCAAGCCATGAGTACAGAACATCCTCGTGGCGTACAGTGTCAAGTGTAGGAATGACAACATCGGTCTGGGTGATTGAATGAGTGTTAACCTCAATAGTCGGGACAGAGTTCTGCCATGAAGTCCATTCAGCTTTTGGTAGCGTGACATCGTAGTCGATGAGGGATGAATTGTCTCCCATGATTGGTGATCCGAAAGTGGCAAGGCCGGCCAAGCAGTCTCCGAAACTCTTGCGGTCTCCAAGAGGACAATCTCCAGTCAACGACCAGACCAGGGCAAGGAGAAGCTTCTTCGCAATGAACGACTCCACCTGTTCGGGATCAAGAGGGAAGTCCACGTGTTGGTTATTGTACTCGATCACATCTCGAACTGCCTTGTTCAACAGCGAGAACAAAGTGTTAAGGACACGAGCTACTGTGAACTCCATGATGTGGTTAAAGCCTTGGGCACGTTCCAGGGCGTTAGTGATGAAGTCATCTGTGGTCAGGAAGGCATCGAGCAGGCTTGCAACCTGTGCTTGGATAGCAAGAGCTTTCGCAGCGGTCTGTCCAGTTGCAACGGAGTCCTCATCAAGGTCTTCGAAAGCCACAGTTCGTAGTGTGTCAAGATAGTTAGACACCATCATGGCGGATGTTACAGTGTCCTCGCTGAACCACACCATTCCACAACGACTGACAGTTGCAAGAGTTGCGTATTTCAGTGTCTCGACCTCGAACATGATTCGGACATTGGAAGGCAAGTTGAGACGCTCTCCGTTTGGAAGGGTGAGCAATTTATTGTCATCGAGCACACTGTTCAAATTCTCAACCCATTCGGGGTCAACGTCGCCATCGAAAACGATCCAGTGTCTCTTAGACTCCTCTCCACGTAGGTTGTCGACGATCTTGCGCAGAATGCTTGTGAAGAGACCATCGGTCCATTCTCGAGTGGTGGAATCCAAGTTACCATACAATGCTTCTTTTGACATGACCTTGGAATCAATAATATGGCAAACGCCTTCGACACCTTCAACTTGTTGCATAGCTTGAAGAAGAAGCTTCCATGCAACCGACTTTCCAGACCCAGAGTTTCCGACCATCATGACACCATGGTGAATAGTCTGAATCTGATAGAGCTGAAGAATTTTTGTCATCCATGTTTCATTGATGATAAGGTGTCTCTCATTGGCAATGGTGTCAATTGCTGCCTTCAATTCCTTGAGGGTGGCGGGGACATAGTCGACACCAGGGAACGACTCTGCCTCGATAGATCTCATGATTTCGACATCACTCTTGATTAGCTTGGGCGCGATCGTTTCCCGAATACTCTGGACAATAATCTGAGGCTCAACTTCTTCCTCTGGGCCAAGGTCACCACCAGTATCTGTTAGACGAGCGCGCTTGAGTCCTCCAGAACTGACAAGTACACTTTTGAGAGCACGGAGTCCGAAATCATAGTGTGCCTGCTTGGAGAGCTTAGCAGCACAACTGTCAAAGAATGGAACCGTCTGTTTCGATAGCTGCTTCGCTTGGTTGAAACCTTGGGAGTAGAGCATGACCTCTGCAATAAGTTCCTTATCGGGTTTTGACATTGCGACACTTCTGAAAAGCTTCTTCAAATTGTCTGGAAGGTTGGAGCGACCAGCGTACCCAGGGTTCATTGTGATGAAAATGCCGGTATTGGCGTTGACTCGCAGCTGCCGGCCGACGAGCTCGATCTGTGACTTTTCATCTTCCATACCTTGCTTCAGGCCAAGTTGGATATTCTGCACCTGTTGAGATACAGCAGAAAGAATGCGCTCCTCCAGTCGATTGAACTCATCGAAACAACCCCAAGCTCCGACTTGACAGATACCCAAGAAAATACGACCCATAGCTTGGAAATCGAAAGTGTCGTCACAACAGAAGACCAAAGTGAAACGTCCCAATTGAACACCCAAAGCTTTCACCGACTCAGTCTTACCAGTTCCAGCGGGGCCGTATGGAGAACCGCCCAATCTCTGGCAGAGTGCTTGTGTTAGAGTCAAGAAGCAACGATCAGTCAGCGGAGTTCGCACAAGACGCTCTGCAACTCCAAGGTACTCGAAACCGTAATTGAGTTTAGCATTGGCCATCTTGATGTGTAAGCGCTGGAGCCAATCGCCCTCGGGCTTATAGACGTAGCGCATTTGGAGAAGCCACAAGTAATGATTGGGGGTAGATGCGTTCAAGTTTTTAAGCTTCTCAATGACATCACGTTGGTGGACACATTCTGTAATGAGATGTTCGCATCTCTTCCGTAGAATTGGATCAAGATCTCCTAGGACAGTGGATGCAAGAAGTCGCAGCACCTTGACCTCTTGGTCGAATAGTCGTTGCAGGGTGGCGCCGCCAGCCTCCAGTGACTGCTCGACGGTCGATGTCCATACAGCTTGAGTGGCTAGAACAACAATTTGACTCGGGAATGCGGAAATGTATGCATTCAATGCCGCCTGGTCGATTTCCTCGGAATTAAAAATTGGCTCGTATTGTTCAACAGCTTCTGCGAGAAGCTCAGCAAGGGTGGACTTCATGCTGCTCTCCAGCAACGCTAGCCAGTCATTAATTTTCGGTGTCTTGATGAGGGAGATCTCCTTTTTCAGTCTCACTTCTTCGCCTTCCTTGGACGTGAAACCGGATATAAGATGGTCTTCGTCCATGATCAATCCAGAGAGACCTGCAAACATCTTTTTGAAGTGCTTTGCGATGCGGAGGGTATCATTGCTGTTACCAATGATTTCGAGCAGATCCTCATCACCGACAAAATAGAATCTGGGGAAGGATACACGTTCTCTCTCAAGATACTCTCCCAAAGCCTTCTGGATCTTGTTGAGCAGCTCTGCAAGACGCTCAAGTGACTTTTGAACTCCGGAGATGTTGAGTACATCGAGAACAAAAGGCTGCTTGTAGACTTTCTTCATGACAGCAAAGAACTCCGAGTTGATGTTCTGGAACCGGGATGATTCAATTGGAAGCAAATGCTTGATGTCGGCATTGCCAGTAAAAACCCCTTCTAGATATACCCATTGGCGTTGAACGTCGATCCATACGTCGAACAGCACATGGACACGATTGAGCTTGTCTTCCCAAGACGAGGCTTCCTCTTCAAATTCCTTGTAGTACGGGGAGTGTCTCATTGCCTGCAAAGAGTTGAGATTCTCACTACATTTAGCAAAGAGATCGTCCCAGCCACGTATGAGTCGACATTTATTCTGATAGTTGACAAGGTCAAGTGAGTAGTTCGACCAGATCTCGCGTACTTGCTTCAAGAATTCTTCAAGAGCCATCTCACCCTGGGCCTGAGCAATGATATCTCGGATAACGACTTCACTAGCGGCAAGCTGTAAATCCCAAACGTCACCGAGGGTCATGGAGATGGGCGAGTAGCGCTTTCCAGGCTTGAGAACTTTAAAAATCTTGTTCCAGTGACGCTCACGTACGGCTTCGGACTTCAAGTCTGCGATAATAGGATTTATTTTGAGAAACTGGCGAAGGATGTTTTGGATGTGTTCAAAAGCCGCATACTGGCGCATACGACTAGGCATCTCTTTCGTCATCTTTATGAGCCCATCAATTGCAGATCTGAGTTTGCGAGGCTGGACAGTCGTCCACAAGCTCTCTCGGAGTTCATTGAGACTCTTCCAGATTGTTGACAGGGCAGCCCAAACAGATTTGAAATCTTGCACTTCTTCCAGAATAGCAGCAAGAGCCGTTGCGGGACTGGAAGGCAGATCCAATGCTTCCTTGGCTCGGGAAACCATCTCGGACTCTTCGTGAAGCTTGGTGATACGACTTTCGAAAGACATGAGGGTTGCCGACGCAACTTCAGGTACGATCGTGCCTGACACTGGCTTCTCTTCGTTCCACTGGCCGGTAATATCCAGGATCTTGTCTCCAACAACTTTATCCTCAGCTGTGATCTTGGCGCGAAGGGCGTCCGTCTGGTCCTGTACAATCTTGGACTTTCTGGAGAGAATCTCGTTCAGAGCAGTCCACTCTGAGTCGACCTGCTCGACATTGAGCCAATCTGCAGGAAATTGATATCGCTGCCGAACCAAAGTCGTCTGGCCTTGTCTGAAGACCTCGACCTCTGGGCCCCAAGCCTTAACCTTGCGCTTACATGTCTGCACAATAGTGATGAACTGTACAGCCTGGGCTGTGGATGTTGCTTCCAGAGATTGTACCTCGAGATCCTTTCGAGCTCTCTCGATCTCTGAATATACTTCGCGAACACGGTTACCAAGGCGAACAGCGAATTTCGTCAGGATTTCATGCTGCCATTGGTCATACTTGGCGTTTACTTTGGTCTGAACCTGGTCATAGTCGATCGAAAGATGGCCAAAAGAGCGGCTGACTTCAGTGGTGTCGAAAGTGGATCGTACTTTCCGGATATCTTGGAGCATTTGAAGCCACTTAGACAACTGTTCGCCCAATGCCTGGTAGACTTGCTCGGACTGTAGATCCCACAGCGATTGAAACTGAAGCCATTTGTCGACGTAAAGGCTGATCTCGTTGAGCTTCGTCTCAATGCTTGTGTATACTAGAGAAAGGCTGTCCGTACACGAACCAGGAAGATCTGTGAAACTGGCCTCTGTGTCGTTTCCATTGGTTAAGGTCATCTCATATCTTGAAGCTTTAACCTTGCGGAGATTGCACACAATTCCGAGCCACTCATGCAGCTGCGAGAACCAGCTTGCTCGGGCGAACTCTAAAGGTGGATCCAAATAGATAACTTGATTTCGCATGGACACTTCATGAACCAGTCTCTTCAAGGACGGGCCCTGGTCTTGGTCTGAGGTCGTGTTGACGCTGAGATGCTTTCGCCGACTGTCATCATTGACGCCTTCGGAACGCTCGCTCTCGAATGCATCAATCCAGGATGCGATAGCCTTTCGCAGTCGTACCAAGAGAGTGGTTTTTATTCTCGCATTCATTTCTCTGACCCAGTAAGACAAGTTAACATAGTTCTCAAGATTGAGTTGATCAACAGCCATTTGCACGGCCTCGAGTCGTTTTTGAAATTCAGCTGCATCGTACGGGCAAGTCTCCAGTTCAGCGAGTGCTTTTTGAATGGCAACGTTTGAGACAGCCAAGGAAGCAGTTTTACTCTGCAGCAGAGAGACCGAAGCAGCAAATTCTCTAACAAATTGGACATGTTTGCTCTCATTACGGCCGCCGATGGCATGGTCAAGATTGCCATTTGCGATGTGGTAAGACGAGGTTTGCTTGACGTGAAGATCAAATGAGTGAACAAACGACTCCCACTTCAATGGAATACCCTTGATGATCAGAGCCTGGACATCGTTCTGATAACCGCTGAGAAGTATAGCAACATCTGACATTTGAGAGATTTGTCGACTGGTCTGAGCAAAGGTACGGGTGCTTTCCATCAAGCTGACAGCATATGGATAAACTCGCTTGGCCTCTTTCGAGATGTTGTTGATTTGGTGGGGAACAGCGTAGTTTAGCCACAGCAGGTTTCGAGTCTCCTTGAACAGTGCAATGACTTGGGGGTCAAAGTTTACGGCCAATTCGAGTGCATTGTTGGAAGCTCGGATTTTGTTGATATTGAAAAGACGGCCAGCAATGGATATTTGCTTTCTCTGAACATCGTGCAGCCAGGCCTCGAATATGGGACGGGTGTCCAATTTTTTCCGGAAAAGATTGCTCTCGCTCTGCAGCTTTTGTCCTTCGGAATGTAGAGCCCAATCATTCCCAAGGACGTCCTCGACTCTCTTCATATAACCATCAAGTTGTCTCTCAATTTGACGAGCCCAGATGATCGCGCCTGAGACTGGGGGCAGATCCCGAAGCTGTGCCATTGCATGTGCTTCAGAATGGCCATACTGCTGCTTAAAGCGCTCGTGAAGAGATGAGATGTCGTGTTTCACATTGTCGATGAGCTGCGTCTGGTACTCCGTGATGGCACCACGGATCTTTGGTCTGACGAAGAGGGCGTTGAACTTCGAGAAGACCCGAAACATTTCGTTAGCAGTCTTTGCGGTTGCCAGTCGATCTCGCAATCTAGCAATGATGGAATTCTCGACACGAGAGGTGCGCTCGTTGTACGTGATCTCGGCTTGTACCCAGGTTCGCGTGCCTTCGGGGGTGACATCCAGCAAGTCCACATTATTTAATGCTGCATAAGCTTGTTGGACTTCTTCTACAGCATCGACATCGCCCATTTCTTCTACAAGAACCACTCCATTGGTAGCACCTTCTCCTTCTCCAAGCTTTGGCCCCAACACATTGACGATTGTTCGCTGCAGCTGCTCGTGATTGTCGCGGAAAGTACTGACGTACTTCAGCCGGGCTTGAAGATCTGCGTGCTTTGGTACAATCTTAATTGGAATGAATTTCTCGTTTCTCCTACGAGTAACTTCTCGGGCAACATTGGTGAATTCCTTGACGTTCTCATCCCAACTCTTCCAAATAGACTCAGCCGTCGCCATGAGATTCTTGAATTCTCGGTAATCAAGGTGCATCAGGCGTCGGCCATGAAGCAAAGAATGTAACTGGGTATCAAGATCCGCCGAGATAAGTTCGACCAAAGGCAAGGCTCTCCGGATAGGATACGGGCAGATTCTGAGTTTTTTGTTGAGGTGGGCGAAGATCAAGCTAATAGCATCCTCAACTTTTGGCAAGGAGGTTGCAGAAAGTAATTCGTCCAGAGGGAAGTCTCTCATCAGCTGATTGTATTTCTGAACCTTATCCACAGCCTCCTTCAGTCCAGTATCCGCACTAAAACTGACAGTTGCCTGGAAACGTTTCGCTGCTCGGAGGATCTCTATCGTGAGGGCTACTCCACTGCTTCGAAGTTGCTGTTCGATTCCCTCCAAAGCAGATTCCATCGAAAGCCAAAAGTTGATTTCCTGTGTAGCTGTACCGCTGGATGCCTCCCTAGACATCTTCGTGACTGCCTGTATCGACTTGATCCAACCATTCACGTTGCTTTGCAGACTGTTTAGAAAGGCGCTGTCCTGGAGGAGGTTTGCAGGGACCAGTTCTGGTGTGGGCTTCATATTTCGTGCGGCAGCTTCCTCAACGGCGTTTTGAACCATAGGATGTAGTGGTAGGATCAATTCGGGGATCTCGATATTCTGCTGAAGATGTAACAAGCTCAACTCCAACTCTGCTATCCTCTTCTTCGTAACAGGAATTCCAGTTTTTGCCTCCACATCTGATCTACCTCGAACTCCATTCGCACTGTGCTGGTTCTTGGTGTATGCATCGAAATAAGGCGCCAGCGCAAGATGCACGACCGAATGTAGAATTTCGTAAGGACTGACAGCAGCGCCGCCTTGCCCATTTGTGGTACTGCTCAGCGATGCTGCACCTGGTAAATTAATAATTTGTACTTGCGAAGTAATGGGTATCGTCGGATCTATTGGGTATGGCCGTTTCAAAAGCGCGATCGAAGCAGTCGTTGAAGGAGAGAAAGAAATGTCGGTCGTAACAGTGTAGTTGTAAGTCACCGTGTCTAGAATTATGTCAACATGTGTCCATAATTTTCTGAAGCTTCATAAACATACTGGACTCATCTATTACACCGTCTATGCCACCGGCTGCGGCGATGTCCTTGGTCACATAAAGTGCCACTTGGTTTTCCGAAGCAAACCTTGAGCATCTTTGAATGGTATGTATCCTGGATTCTGGTGACAGCAGACTCCCAAAAACTTCCAACTCCTTCCTTGTAGCTCCTAAGGTGATTTCAAGAACACTGGCGAGGTACTCGACGATTATCGAAGGATCTATCGCAAATGCGTCGGTGCCGTTAGGTTTGGGACTGGCTGGCCCAGGAGAAGCTACCAAGCTCTCCATCATGTTTGTTTTGGGTGAAGGTGATTTAGAAGCCGCAGATATCGTCCATAATCGGTTTCTTGATGTCCACTGGTGACGAAGTGGAATCAGTTCGTCTGCGTCGATGAATGTTGGTGTAGGTTGGCGGATAGGGAGTGTTGACTTTTATCACGATGCACATGTCGCGTACAGGTTACAAGACAACGCGATAGCGGCAGAGCGGGTCGCCCCTGAAGCCCGCCTACTACAGTACTAGCGTCCTGGCCTGCAGCAATTGTACAGCGAAATGAAATATGACAATACCGCACTCGATCAAATCGCAGCAATCTAGATTTTGATAATGGAGTCACAGAAAATTTCAGCGATGACCGCATGCCACGTCAATTTTGCTTCCAAATCTAGATAGAGCGCACGTTCAGCGCACGTTCATGGTGGTGCAGGGGAGCAATTGTGCAGCCAAAGCCATGTCATGAGGAACAGGTTCGAAACAAGTACACTCCAAGGCCCTTAAAGATGCTAGACAATTAAACAGAGCAGGGGCTTAGACTGTTGAATTTCGAGAGCCAAGACGACAAGAATTGAAACAGAAATAGACTTGTGTTTTCGATCTGAATTTATTGGTATTACGATCGCTTTTTCATCAATACAGTCGTGTGGTATATTTCTACCTTCATAATGGTGTGATGTACAGCGAACAGAGAATCGTATGATGTACACAGAGCGAACCGCCTTTATAGATTGTAGGTATCCAGGTCGCTTCTGAAAGAGGAGGTTTGATGGGTCGGTGGCTCGTTGGATCGAGGGTTCGTAGAGGGGAGAGAGAAGAAATGCAATATCGGATGTACAATGCAAAGGACGCCTAGTCCATATCGGAGCCAGGTCCACCTCCAAATGGCCCAACATTGAGTTCCGTGTCGGCTGCAATCATCTCTGCGAGTATATCGAGGACCGCTTTAGGCACTGAAATCATAGATAATTAGCAGATATTCTCCGCAAAGGTTAGAAGTAGCCGAAGGGCATGACGGTCAGATATCCCAGCGTGGCTGGAATTTGAGCTGGCTAATAAGACATACCTGTTTTGTCATAAATCGTAATCAAATCCGATGGTGTTGGATAGACTTTCAATGCCTTATAGAAGCAAAGAGCTGCCTCGACGTTATCGGTTCCTTGAAGTCGTTAGACATGGTCTTCAGTTTGGTCAAGAACACATACCAGCCCCTGCCAGACCCTCTCCCTGAGCAACTTCTTGCATGAAATATGCCTCTCTCTCCTCAACATCTGATGGGAATCCCTCCTCCTTGGCCTCCTCGACAGCCGCTCTGATAGCTTGCCTCTGTCGTACAGTGTGAGCCTCTGCTTCCTCCTTCGCGGCTTTAGCCTGTCGTTTTGACTCTTTCTTCAGCTGCTTTCTGAATTGGGGATCATTCCGGCGCTTGTAATCAAAGTAAACGGCATATGCTATTTCCTGGATGTCAGCCGAGTGTGCATGATAGTAAAGAGCTCGAAGACATACCAACAAAGCCTGTTGCAAATGTGCCAACCGTGGCGGCAACGATTGTTGATGTTTGCACCATATTTCAATTGAGCCTGATTATTCCGAAGCTGTTGATGCAACGCGGTGATGAGAGTGTTGACGGGAAGCTTGGGCGAGACGTGATGCTTTGAGGAGCTTGACCTTTTGGGAACTTTTTTTGAGTTTGGTACGAAGCATCCCTGCCTTGGTCGACTTGCTTTCCTGAGGCAGGGGACGGTGGATGCGACGGTCTTGGCAGCGGGATATTGCTAGCTTCACTTCCGAAGCTCCAACGTCGCGACCTTACGGAGGTACTTCACTGCCTCAAGACACGGCAACTTTCAACACTTCTATTGAGGACTGACCCAATAGCATTGGTCTAACCCTCACCATGTCGGAAGAAAAGAGCAAGGGGATTTCTCTCCGGACAAAACGAAGCAAGCGGCCGGCCATAAATCCCAAACAGATCTCAGGTCCCATTCAACAGACAGCTGGTGGCCCACCGAGAAGTAATGGCGGACAAGCAGCATTTGAAGCCCCTCCTCAACGCCCGCAAATGGGAGGAAAGGTATAAAGCGCATCTTTGACATATTTCCCAATCCATGTTTCTGACAAGCTATCTAGACATCCGACTTAGTCAAGCGCAGATATTCTACCAGATTTAACAACCTTCCCACAGATTACAATGCAGCGGCTCCTCCGGTCCCTTCGATGCCGTCACTACCAAGTCAATTCGCTGCGCCCAATGAGCGGGGGCGAGGTCCTTCTCCTGGTAGAGGTCCCGGATTGAATGTTGATGTAAAAGCTTTACGAGATCCCAATCTCCGACCAGAACAATATATCGCTGGACTCTTGAGTGATGCCTCGGAACAAGATATCGATGAATATCAGCAGGCTTTACAGAAACTACGAAACCGAGCTTCGACCGACTTGCAGCAGAATGTATACCAGAATCGGACACAATTTATCAAGATCAGTAAAGAGGCAGAGAAGCTCAAAGGGGAGATGAGGGCGCTCAAGAACTTGATGTCGGACTTGAAGACTAATACAACGGCATTGAGGGCAGCTTCATCTCAAGGGCCTGCTGCCTCGAATGACTTTGATTCAGGCTTCCCATCTACTTTGAGTAAAAGAGACAAGCGAAGTTCCGTTGCAGACCGAACCGCGATGTGGAATTCTCAACTTCAGGTGGGCGCTTGTCTTTTCCGATGTATGACTTTTTAGCATGCTAATAATTTTAGGCGCTATGGAAAACAGTTGAGGGGTCACAGAAGTTTCTTCCGGCGGTACCAGGTCGGCATGTTGTTCAAAATGCTGGTCTTTGGATTGAGTTAGACAATGCCACCTGGAAATCCAGAAGGGCTATGCAGATTATTTTGTTGAACGACCATCTTCTGATCGCATCTAGAAAAAAGCGTAAGATGGAAGGAACCGGCACTGATCAACGACAAGCACCATCGAAACTTGTTGCGGATCGTTGCTGGCCACTCCTGGACATTGAAATGGTCGATCTGGCTGGAACCAGCGAATCGACAAGTGGGCGGAACAAGGTAGCTGATGCAATCATGATTAGAGGGGTTGGACAGGAATCATTTACCTATCGAACAGAAAAGCCTGATGACAACGAGAAGCAGTCGTTGATGATGAACTTCAGAAAGGCTGTGGAGGAGCTACGCAAAGGCCTCCGAACTGAAATGGAATCGAGCAACAAGGCGAAAGAGACCATCAACTACTTTGCGTCACGAGACCCAGGATTGCTCAAGAAAACTGAACTGCTTGAGACCTTGTCTGATATTAAGGACATGCTCATTGAAGTTGAGGGGAAGCAGCAAAACTTACGCTGGGTCGAGAGTCAGGTCGATGAACTTGATATCGACATCGCCCTGCAACGATTTGATACCGCTGTTCAGCGTGTTGAGAAGCTCAACGCCTTAGCCAAAAGCCTCAAAAGTAATGTCGTTGCACAGGATTTCATTAGTTTCAAGGCAGATGAGAGAGCGACGAAGCTGGCAGGACTCATTACACGCGAGCTCGTCGACACCCACAATGAGCCCAAAAAAACGAGGCGCAACGTTCTGTGGCTTGCTCGGCTTGGCTTTGAGGATCGCGCGAGAGAGGCGTATTTGGAAGCAAGAAGCAACATTATTCAAAAACGATCAAGGTATCTCAGACTTCGGTACAATAATCAAAATATCTCCACTAACAGTCGAACAGACAATGTATCTTTGAAGGAAATCTTCACCAATACATTTGGGAAGTATCTTTTGTATACTTTACCATTATCCGCAACACGGTATCAACATTCCAGGCTTGTTTCCAAGCGTCGGTGATGAGTGCCTGTGTCAAATGGGCCAAGGAACAAGTTGACGCCTTCAACATCATTCTCGCCAGACAACTGAGCAGTACTGAGCGAGGCGGACCACTTTGGATGGAGTGCGTGAACCAAGCAAAAGAGCATGCCAAGATGTTATCGGAGGTTGGGTTGGACTTCAAAAGTCTGATAGGACGCGATGTTTCCGACTCAAGTCAGGATCGAACGCCTGTTGGCTTGGGCTTGCTGTAGTAGAACATTGTAGAATCGATATCTTGGTCATCATGACAAAGTCCTGTGGTTTCCTTGTTAATTTTGTGAATAATTTGCCTCCCATGACTGTGGAATTCAGTCTGGACGCTATGCTCTTGCCGTACAGCAAATAAGCGAGTTAGCCTCGACCTCTCGATTTCACTTGCGATAACCAACAAGGCTCTTCCTCCTCACAACACATCTGTGATACCCCGCGCGCCGCGAAGCAATCCTCTGTCGCAACCTTGCTGCCCCACGTTGCCTTACCCTCGTACTGACTACGCGATATTTCCTTTACACACGACCATCCAGCCTCGTCAGGGAACCTCACCGCGTTCCGTCATTTGAGCTCAAGCTCCCCGCCTACCCTCAACACAACTCCCCACCACGACAACGAACGCAACGAATACTACAAGCCATGGACACTAATATGGAGGATGTGGGCAGAGCGCCGGAGCCTTCCCAGCTGTCTCCAGTCGAGGAGCCCACGACAATACCTACCCTCGATGGGTGGATCGAGAGTTTGATGAAGTGCAAGCAATTGGCCGAAGTCGACGTCCAGAGGCTCTGCAACAAGGTATGTGGTCCTCGCAGATCTCAATGGTGCTTGCAGAGGGCCAAGGGCATATTACAGTTGCAGTCCATGTCTAATATCGCGACCTACAGGCTCGAGAGGTTTTACAGGACGAGTCCAATGTTCAACCAGTGGTATGCTTTACGATCCAGATCTTGCCTGCCATGCGCTCACACCATACAGAAATGCCCTGTCACAGTCTGCGGTGATATCCACGGTCAATTTCATGATTTGATGGAGTTGTTCAGAATCGGTGGTCCCAACCCAGATACCAACTATCTTTTCATGGGTATGGCGCCCCTGATTCTTAAGCTGCTTATGGAACTGACCGCTGCGAAGGTGACTACGTTGATCGAGGATACTACTCCGTAGAGACTGTTACCCTGCTCGTTGCTCTCAAAATCCGATACCCTCAAAGAATCACAATCCTCCGTGGCAACCACGAATCCCGTCAGATCACGCAGGTCTACGGTTTCTACGACGAATGTCTCCGAAAGTACGGCAATGCCAACGTATGGAAGTACTTCACAGATCTCTTCGACTATCTCCCCCTTACCGCCCTCATCGATCAACAGATCTTCTGCCTTCACGGAGGTCTTTCCCCAAGCATCGATACTCTCGACAACATCAGAGCCCTTGACCGTATACAAGAGGTTCCACATGAGGGCCCTATGTGCGATTTGCTGTGGTCAGATCCAGATGATCGATGCGGATGGGGAATATCTCCTAGAGGAGCTGGGTATACCTTTGGACAAGATATCTCGGAAGCGTTCAACCACAACAATGGTTTGACCTTGGTTGCAAGAGCACATCAATTGGTCATGGAGGGTTACAACTGGTCCCAGGACAGAAATGTGGTCACCATCTTCTCAGGTAGGCTGAGTGTTCTTTGGATTATATGCCAAGCTAATTTTTGCAGCTCCAAATTATTGCTACAGATGTGGTAACCAAGCTGCTATCATGGAGATCGATGAACACCTGAAGTATACCTTGTAAGTTACACCCGAAGATACTGTACAGTGATTGACTAACCCTACTTGTAGCTTGCAATTCGACCCTTGCCCAAGAGCTGGCGAGCCCATGGTCTCACGACGTAATCTTGCCCTACTTGAATCACAAGAACTATCTCTGACTTTCAACAGGAACCCCGGATTACTTCCTCTAAATCACGATCGACTGGCCCTCACATCGTCGATACGAACATGCTACAAGGCAAGCAGTATCCTGTTTGTTTGCGTACAAAAATCATCAGAACTCTCTCGGGTTCGAGATGGCGGGGTAGTGCAGGGAATCAGCAAGTGGATGCAAATCCAGATGCTAAGCGCGACACATTTGTACCGTAGACTTGCATTAGACTCTGAAATAAATGCAAAAATGATTGATATGACAAGTCTACATGGCAAATTCATTTGCCTTAGCTTTTGTACGTATGTGGTATCATCGCATGGGCAAAAGCTCCTACATGTTTTGTCTGGTATCGCGTGACACCGGCATTTGAGTGCTGAGAAGAGCCAGACCTTTCCCTTTCTTTCTCGCTTTCGTACGGAGCATTCCGGATGGAGATCATCGACTCGCAAGAGAAGGCTCTAAAAAATTTTCGATCTCTCTTGTCTCTTCAATCTTTTTGCGATTTGATACAGCATCTTTTAGCTTGAAATTCACAGCCAGACGAAGCCACACACACACATATATATAGCCTGGATTTGGCTTCGCCATCGAAGGATGCAACGGCAGAGATGTCGCCTTGCAGCTTTCGTGTACGTCAGTGTTCTTTCGGTCGTACGAGACGGGTATGTAGGTCTGCGTAAAAGGAAAGGATGGGTGTGGTGTCTTGAAGTCATCCGGACTCATCGAGGGATGTCCGGCGAGGGTAAAAGCGGCGTTGTAGAGAGTTCGATATCACTTTATGAGGTGTTATGAGAGCTGGAGAGACTATCCTAGTAATTGAAAGCTGCTGAAACTTGGCAGTCCTACAGATCATATGAGTTTCTACAGACTGAATTTGATTAATCCCAATCCATGTTTGTTTCATTTAGCAAAACGATATTGAAATCACCATCTCTCTCAACAACACCCTTTCACCGCCGCCTCAATTTCCTCCGACGCATCATCATTTCAAGGTCCGATCCTTGGCATTATTTCCTCCTCCAATTGGCCACACAAACGAGAAATCGGTGTCGCGTCCTTCAAGCACCGATATTCTCAGATCCTCAACCAGGGGAAAGACGCCTTCCGTGCCGCTGTTGGCTCATCCACATATCGTGCGTGCGGCAGGTGAGATCTTCGGGGCTTGTTCTCACGAAGAGGACCGATATGTATGCAGTATGTGGTAGATTCAGCCTGGCTTGTTGGTTGACGGGGTGGGCTGGAGGATAATAAGGACCATGTCTGTCCCATTTTGCTGCTGTCTTGAATTTTGTGGGTTTTTGTTTACTTAAGTTCGGTACGAAGTCAGACCACGACCACGATATTAGGACTTACGAGCGGGCAAGCGACGATACGAACGAGACGAGAAGAGTGTATTTGGGTGTCTGATTAGATTATTTGTGGAAATCGGCTAGGCTATTGGTTGAATTCAAGGATATCGAAGAACGTCGTACCACGGACGGGCATCTCTAGCCTAACTATTGCTGTTTCGACTTGTGCTACGAGTATCACACCAAGCTCTGAGACTCAGACAATTCACGTTCAAAATGGCGTCTCCTAGTCCTGGAGTGGTAAGCTTCTTTACCTCTTCCATTCCTAACCTAAAGATCAAACTCAAATACTCATCATATACCTCACAGCCAACAAATTGGACATTGTCGTCACGACCACCAGGGAATCATACATTACCAGGAAATCGTACAATACCCCACCACGCACCATACCCTCCTCCAATGGCTAACCTCGGTGGTCTTCCCGTGAAATCCATCGACGATCCAATAACAGCCGTCTTCCTCTTCCTCTTCGTTCTGGGCGCCATAGCACACATGACGATATTTGTCACTAACATACGACGCGGCCACAAATTCATCATATCAGTCCTCCTCTTCGGATTCTGTATGGCGCGGATAACAACATGTACTATGCGTCTGGTGTTCGCAAGTTATCCACGAAACGTATCAATCGCCATCGCTGCTCAGATCTTCGTTGCAGCAGGCGTGCTGTTGCTGTTCATCATCAACCTGATCTTCACGCAACGGGTGATCAGGGCCACCCATCCGCACTGGGGATGGAGCAAACCATTCTCAGTGATTTTCATAGTTTTCTGTGTCTCCGTAGTCCTCATGCTCATTGCCCTCATCTTCTGCACCGTCCAATCATTCTACACACTCGATACCAACATCCGGCGGATAGACCGAGATGTGCAACTCGTCGGTGGAACCTACTTCGCCGTCGCAGCATTCCTACCCATTCTGCTTCTAGCTCTGAACTTCCTCATCCCAAGAAGACGCGCACCTCCCGCTCCACGAGTCGAGAAATTCGGCACAGGAAAATTCAAAACCAAGATTTACATTTTGGTTATCACGTCTGCTATTCTTACTTTCGGCGCCGCGTCACGAGCGGGTATCGCATACGTCCCTCGACCTAAAGAAAATCCAGCATGGTATCACGACAAAGCATGGTTCTACGCCGTGAATTTCTCGGTAGAAATCATCGTCGTGGCCATTTATGCGGCTGTGCGAGTCGACAGGAGATTCCACATTCCGGATGGAAGTTGCGGACCTGGTGATTATATCCGCAACAATGATGGGTCTGTGCATGGGGATTTGGACAGACAGCTTTCAAGGGAAAGTGATGGAGGGTGGCTGGCGAGGATCAATTTTGATGAGGAGGTTTGGGGTGATGGGGGGTTTATCTTTGAGAAGACGTTGTCGAGAAGGTCGAGGAGGTCGAAAGGGTCGAAAAGATCGAAGAGGTCTGGACGAAGCAGAGGGAGTAGAGATATTGAGACGGAGGGGGAAAAGGAGCATGTGGATGTGGATATGGATGTGGATGCAGGTCAAGGGCCGAGTACAGAGCTGCTGGAGAAACCGCCTGTTATCCGTGCCCTCGGGGACAGTCCGAGGTTGAGCGAGTCGTCCACGTTGATGGCGAATGAGGTGGCTCAGGATCATTCAGAGTATGAGGAAGAGTGGCAGAAAGGGCCTTGAGTTTTTGGAGGTTCAACGATGTGAGGTACGGTCCCGTCAATAGAAGAGAGAACAGAACAGGACATGATGGACTTGAGCGGTCAAGACTGAGAGACTTTGCTCTCCATGATTGTGGATACTCTACTATTGTCAGATATTTTTGTTGCTTTAGCATTGCGTTACGGCGTCACATTTGGACTGAAGGATACATACTGCTCACATCTGTTGGTCCCGTTGCTGGACTTGTTCTGAAATCAAAGTAGAGAATGTACTTGTAATCATAATTGAAATCAAGATATTACCATCATACTAGTACTTAGTATAACACAGTAGTCAGCGATCGAAGGCTAGTCATTATGACCACCACAATGTTGCAAAACGCTCGGATTTTGAAGATTATCACAGTGTTCGTCTTCCGAGATTGAGTGTCCCAACCTGCCTTCCAAGAGCATTCATTCGAGCAGACACACCTTAGTGGCAACTTTATATCTCCATAACCTCACCCTGCTTCTCGGTCAAAGCAACCTTATTTTTTCCCTTCCGGAACACTCTCTCATCCCTCGGATCAAAACCCCCATTCCCCCAAGAAGCCCATTCCGGCGTTTCAGAACCCATATAATCCTCGGGCCTGAAATCTTCGCCACTCTCCAGACACTCAAAGAACTTTTGATAGTCAATCCGCGTATGCCATTTCCCCTCTACTCTAAAGCGTTCACTCGCAAGCAAGATACAGCAGCTGTGGGCATGCTCAGCAGCTATACCGTAACCGAGACCTCGGCGGGCGAGAGCAGCGTTGAGAGCTTCGACAAAAGCACACACTTCTTCGTAAAAGGGTACATTTTGCATCGTTAGACCTGCGCCAGCCGATGATGATGTACCGCAGTAGGTCACGCCTTTTACTTCAACGAAGCAGGGTAGACCTTTCTCGACGAGAGCTGCGTAGCCTTCTGCTTCATCTTCGATATTGAATCCCTTGACGAGTGTGAGGCGGAACACTGTACGTTGTTCGAAGCGGCGCTCGCGTAGGATATCGAGACAGCGGTTGAAACGCTCCCAGAAGTCCCGATGAAGGGGCCTGTCGATCTTCCGAAGAGATTCGCGGTTCGAGGCATCGATGGAAACGTAAAGTTGTGTAACAGGTTTGAGCGTCGCGAGTTGATCTGGATGTTGAGCGTTGCAAACTAAGAATGAAGAGATATGCTCTTTGTGGAGCATTGCTGTGAACTCATTGATATGTGGGTAGAAGATTGGCTCGCCAACGAGAGAGAGAGCACAATGTCTGATACGCATGGCTTCTGCAAACCGCTCGGCCCGTACGCCAGGCACACCACGCATCATCTTGATTTTCTGGTAATGGCCTGCTTTAACGCCGTCGAAAATCATCTCAGGGGGGTCGACTTGCCACCGCCAGGTTGTGCCGACTGGATTTGTTCCATGGCGCCAGCAAAAGACGCACTTGTTAGAGCATGAGAGTGACGGTGTTGTCTCCATGCATTGGTGAGAAGCAATGCCGTAGAAGGAGTACTTATAGCATGATCCTCTGCCTCGGAGGGCTGATTTGGTCCATCGACAAATTTTGACTCCTGAATGGGAACCAACTATAGAATAGCCCTGCTTTGTTAGTGCCGCATAAGTCGGCGAATTCTTCGGTACCATCTCTTTGACTACCGCAGCTGCTTTTGGCGCGGGCTTCTTGCTATACGTCGTAAAATCCAGTTCCAACTCTTCCAGGTCAGCTTCTGGTATTTCTGTTTTATTCAGAGTACTTCCAATGTCTTCTAGATCATTCAAAGCCTCTTTCTTCTGAACTCTGGTTTTCTTTTGAGCAACGTTCTGCTCGTCGAATAGCACATCGTCCTCCTCATCCACGTCTTCCACGTCACTCTCTACAGCATCACCACTTCCGACAACCCCCTCTCCCAAAGATCCTGTCGTTGCAATGTGGCCCAAGACATCTTCGATGCCATCTCTCCATTCTGCGAGTCGGTCCGCAGCATCTTTTTTCGTATCTCCCATTCCCAAAGGGAACGCTCTTTTCTTCCCTGTCAACTTCGCCATCCACTTGTCAACATCCCTGGCCTGAGAACAAAATCCCTCTTCTTCGGTTGGCCATCCTTCTCTGTCTCCAAATCCAAAAACCGAGTATCCTAAAAGTGGTGATAGAGGTGCCGTGTCTATCCTGAAATCATTGTGCGTTTCTTGTAAATGCTCGAGGAAATTGTCAAGCACGGTATCAATATTATAGGTTGGTAGGAGCAGCAAATAAAAGTACTGTGCTGCAGAATCTGACTTTGGCGGATTGATAAAATACTCATCGTAGTCTATGTGCGACAAATCGAGTATTTCTGGCTCCAAAAAAGTGGTAGAGGCCGTCTCCTGAAGCTTCTTCGTGCTCTGCGCAAGAGCTTCTATAAACACTTTCGCAGTTTTCTCGGTTGTGCCAGTTAATGATGAGAAGAATACCAGAACTTGGATCTTCCTTTCATCTGGTTTTAAATCCTCCTGGGAAGACTTTCTCTTCTTGAGTCCACCGACAATTCTTCTGGGGACCTTCTCTGTAACTATTTTCTTTTCCACTAGAGCTGGCTTCTCTTTCAAAGCTAGGAACGCGGGGGACGTCGGCGGCGTATCTGTAATCCTGTGTCGAGGGAATCGCAGATGCAAAAAGGTTCTAATGATTATCAGAGATATTACTGTCGTGAGGATAATTGGGATTCGATAGATGTGCCAGACAGCTACAATGTCTGTAGCACAATGGTTAGCTTCAGTCGTGTGGTAGTTTGAAGGCATCTGGTACCCACCAGCAATTTCAAAAGGCAACGAAGACCGCAGGATCCAAGTATCGTGAGCCATGTTGATGTTGTGATTCCTCGTCGTCGGCGGGAGCATGAACTTGAGGGGAGTTTGGAGGGGAAATATTTCGTGGGGCAGCGGCGGGCATGCTGCGCTAGCGGGCCAGAGTCCGCTTCAGGGGCTTCATTCCACTCACCTCGCTTCTCTTGTCGTCTCTTCTGGATACTGACACGTACCTGGATCCGGGTTGTTTTCTTCATCTTCACCAATTCAGAGTTCCAAGTTAGCAAACGAACATTACTCAACATGATGACTATCCTACTCAAGATCTTTTTGCCTTCCTAGGAAGATTTGAAAGCCATGGTCACTTTCGTCGACCAACATCTGACAGCCGGTATGTCCATACTGGTATCGAATCCGGCAATGGATGCGAAGAGAGCCCTTGCACTGGTCAATGGAAGGCGAATATTACGCTCAGCTCAACTCGCAGTGGTTTGACAGGTCGCGAGCACGATGCCCCTCTGTTTTGACTGTGACTTGCTGGAAGCAAGCTAGCGCTTTCAGTCTATTTCGTCCGTCGTCAACTTCATACATTAGCTCTATCTTCAGATGAAACAAAATAAGTATCCTCAGCTCAGCTCCGCACCCAACTTCCCGAGTAGGAAGTCGGAAAGAATGAAATAGCCTTAGCTAATCCTATCCGGGTCAGCTAAGCACTCGAGGGCCTGTTGGCATAAAGAAACGTACCCGACGAGTGCTATGCGCTCTCATCTGATCTTACGTAAGGCCATCTCGTTTAAGTCTCCGCTGATGTTAACAAACGACCCATCTCCTTTTACTTAACCTCACTATTCCCAGTCCCAACAATTCAAGCATGTCTTTCAACTCATCTCACTTCACCATGTCTACCAGAATAATCTATTTCATGTACCACCACACCCACCACTGCGTCATCCCCCGCGAAAAACGTATAACTGCTTCCTCCAACTCTTTCACAGTATTTCCTCTCCTACCAACAGAACTCAGACTCAAGATCTGGGAAGCTATTGCCGATGAACCAAGAACGGTGGAGCTCACGTGTACGCCAACGGCATCTCACATCCCCGAAGGACGATGGTTCTCCCACAGCAAAGCACCAGTGCTGTTCCGCGTCTGCAGCGAATCTCGCTACGTCGCTCTTCAGAAATTTGAAGTCCTCGAGTTCCACCCTGATCAGATCGGTATTCCACCAAGCATCACAATGTACATCAATTTCGCTTCAGAGTCACTTCATTTGTGTGGGGATTTGCAAGCGGCTTGGGCGAGGGATCTGTTAGAGAAGAATGTGCAGTTGAAGGACAAGCTGAGATGTATTTGTGTTAAGGAGAAGCTGTGGCAGGATTTGAATCAGATGCAGCTTACTCCTTCATGGAATCTTGGAAATAAGGAAGATCCGCTGCAGGCTGTTAGAGGTGGATTGAAAGCACTGGTGGATGTGAAATTTCACAGTGCAATTGTTTCTATGCCGTGAGGACCGGCAGTGAAGGCAAATGCGGGGAACAAAGTTCGAGACTTTAATGCTAGCTGGGCTTTTGGTACTGGTGTTTTAAGGCAGGGTTGGCGCAGGGTTGGCGCAGAATTGGAGTAGAGTTGGGCCATCTCAGGGAGGCATTGGGACAAGGAGATGGATGGAGATGGATGGAGATGGATTAAGCGACAGCACCCAGAAACTCCCAATTCGAGGCAATGAAATATCCACACTTTCAATTTTTCAACAATTGCCTTTGTGTCGATTAATGTCAACAAACCATTACGTACGATATTCTTTTCTTAAGCGATATTCAATATCACCCCAACGCAGACATGTATGACCATGCCTCATCTTCACCTGAAAGCCATATCACCGAACAGGCGCATTGAAATCCGGAACAGCCGTCAGATTTGACACCGGTCTCCGATCCTCATGATAGTCATTCAAATTCGGCGACATTGGCCTGTCAAGCCTGTCATCACGATATACCGGCAATTCACTCGCATTCGGCACCGTCGGTGTGAAACTGTCCCGCGCGTTCCCAGGCGAATTGGGTACATTAGATGCAGAGTGCAGCTCTGAAGCGTTACTCATGGGCGACAATCCATCCCCTCCATAGTAGCTATATGTCATCTGATTGTGCTTGTTGGATGGATCAGCAAGTTCTGAGACTGGAAGTGGAGCAGGTGGCGGTTGACTAGGTTGCGATCGAGAATGGCGACGTCGGCGACACCAGAGGCAGAATCCGCAAGCAGCGGCAAGAAGTACGAATACTGGGACTGCGACACCGACACCAATTGCAATGGCTTTGTTATCACTTGAGGAATCCCCTGCAGCGCTTTCAGAGGGTGTTGACGGAGGTCGGTCTGGGGGTTCACTTGGAATTGAACCGGGTGTCTTGCTCGGAAGTGGCAGGCCTGTGGATTGCGGAATACTCGCGGCGCCGGATGGGACTTCAACGATGTTACTAGTTTGAGAATTCTGGTTTGATTGGGCAATGCCGATGCGGTTGTTCGTCAGGTCAAAAACGACATATGCAGATCGTAAGAAGAAATCACCAAGGTAATAAGTGCCTCTGAATACTAGTCAGTATCATTCTCCCTAAAGATGTCGGGTTCCTTAAATAGGTAGAAGGACCAATCGAGTTCGTTCAAACAGTAGGAAAACTTACGGGCCATCTCCTTCCAAAATTCCCATTACGCAAACGTCTGAGAATGGCAAGTTGGTCGGCTCAGGTGATGGAACATAGATTTTGTTGATCAATTCCGAATAAGCGACATTGACCACGGATCCACTCTCAAATGCGAAAGTCATGTACGACGAATTGCTGTATTTGCAATCGACAAAAGCAGTGCTGTTCCTGAAGGTAACATCGAACATGTTGTAAATGGTCCGCACAACATCGCTTGGCAAGTATATGATTGTCGTGGATGACTCGAGGACAATTGGTGTTGAGAAGCTAGGTTTCGTGATGGGAATACTCGTTCCGTCTTCTGGTGTAATGGACAACGACGTCAGGCCCACTGTGAAAGCCGTGTAGTTTCCTTTTCTGTCCTTGTGTATTGGCATTGAGTACAGGGTCCCATAATATTTCTCGGTATCAATGCCTCCAAAGAGAATACTACCAGTATGACTGTCAATGGAATTCAGCCAGAGACTATAGAGCCTCGTGTTCGTAAGACCATTGCTGACCATCTGATCCATAAAGTTTGGATATAACTGCGAAGTAGCTACTTGGCCTGAGTAGCCAATTCCCATGATGCCTTCAATCGTGCTCACGGTGTCGGTTATATTGCTAGCGAGGCCCATCTGAAGAACAACTCGAGCTTCGCCATTATCTCCGACTGCGAACAGGTCTTTGATGTAGTCACCTCTGGCAAAGTACCCATCCACGTACGTGATATTAAAGCCGCCAGCTGCGACAGTGGATATCGTTTGTGAAATATTCGGATTGACTACAAATAGGCCATTAATCAGTCTAAAGTCTATGCACAGCCGGCTTGCAAGATAAAGAGAACTTACAAGGCGTGAGGCAATCCTCATTTTTACATGCCGCCGCTGTACTCGCGATGACCCAGATATCACTGCTTCCCGTGCTAAGCATCAATGACAACTTCTGAGCCGGCGTCCCAACTTCAACGGAGGCATAATATGCTCCCCGAGACTTATTGTTTGATAGAATCTCTTGGAAATTAGAGCGCCCAGAGATGCCTCGGGGTAGCGGTGGTTCATTTCTAGACAAGGCTCTTGAGACAGGGTACGAAACGACCTTCGCGGCTGAGACAAGGCCGACTAAGTAAATAAAGCTGCATGTGAGAAGCCAAACACTTGATTGCAAGGACATCTTGAAACAATCCTGTCTTTGCGCATAATATTCTGGGCTCACAAAGCAGCATCGTCTCAGGAAGGAAACTGCTTCGAAACAGTGTCGCGGGCTATTAACCATATAATTGCGTCGGACAGAAGCCACAGAAATCCTTCAGGTTGGCAAGGCTCCGCCGTATCCGTGATCCTGCGGACCACTGTTGTTTTTCACTGAAGGATTCGCTCAATACGGTCAAGAGTCGCCCAAATGAACTGTTGGCAAGGCTGCGGCTGAGAATTCAGCAAATGACATTGCTTTCAGAACGCCAAAACAAATATCACGACTTGGCATACCTTGGTATTGACCATTTTCCACTTGGTTTTGGGGAAACGCGTGTCGATCCCCAGGACTTGAACCAATGACCGTTTGTGCCGGACACTGTCAACTGCATTCGATAATCATCATGCTGAAGTCTTTCGATGAAGAGATACTGTCCAAGCTTTCGTTGCTTGACCTTGTCTTGACACCAAGTGGTGACTTCAATCTCAATCCAACTAGAAGACATGTACTGCAGCTGGCTGTTCTTCAGATGAGTTTTGCACGAATTATGCATTCAGAAATGCCAATTCTACGTTTGAAACCCATGGATCTTGGCATCTCTCTTACACCTACGGAAGCTCTTCATTCGAGCCCAAGTCGAGCATTTCAAACTCCTTGATCAGAGAGAATGCCGAAGTGCGGTCTCGAAATTTTTAAACACGTCCACTAGTCCTCTTTAGATATGCACAAAGCGGAGCTGGAGAGATGTACTTCTCCGAGCGTGGCTTTGTGTCTGGCCAAAATTAAGAGCAAGATTTTTGGCGAGGCCCCGATTTTGTCCAGTCGACAAGTCTTCAGGGAAGGCAAATATGCTCCAAGAATTTTCTCGATATGGTCGGGAGATATGAGTCTTGCCACAGGAAATGACAGTTCCAATCGACAAACATGGGTCAGAGAATCGAGGAGTCTCAAAATAACTCGACCTATAGATGGCCCATCGTGATATTTGTCGTACCCGTGGATTAAAATCTATGAGTACTCAAGTGGCTTACATACTTTGCTTGACTCAGCCATCATCGATGATTTCGCGCCTTCTTCGGACCTGAAACCGGTCCTCATGAGTGTCTCGTTGGGAAAGGATCAAACCAGCTTCGTGAGGTGTGGCAGGAACGCTTGAGGTACTGGCACTATGCTTGCGGACATTGCCGTCAATTCTTCGTATTATGTCGACCCATCTCAAGGTGATAGGAAACATAGGTCATTTCCAACAAGGTTCACATTCGTCAAGATTGGAAAGCGTAGCGAGAAAGCTGTCTTGACGAAAAAGACAAGAGCGACCAACGTCGGGGAAGCGTCAAATGCATTGCAGCGCGGCGAGAGCGTCGTCATCGATGCTACCCTTGTTGCCGTGATTGAAACAATGGAATTCGACCTCTCCAACAAGATTCTCAATCTCCTGAATACAAGCTATGAACATACCGAAAGAGAAAAGCCTGCTCATGTCATTACGACATATGCGGAGAGTGAGACGACCGTTGAAGAGTCCACGTCGGCCCAGCAAGGCAAAGCTCTTGATTTCAACCTTGGGGTCGACGTCGGATGGAGGCAGTAGTGAAATGATGTTGCCGATCAGCTCCACAGATAAGCTTGAGAAGTAGACCCCAATTGACTTTTCTGACAAAATGCGCCCATGATGGCACATCAAATTGGTATTGATAGAGGAAGACATGTCACTTCATAGCATCGAAGTTAGAACGTGGCGGTGAAACGTGGCAGAATCAGCCCTTCATAAACAAATCCAACAGTGTTTTTCTATCTCGATACACATATTGTAAGGTCTACGGTCTAGACTGCAGGAATTTCTCTTTCAAGTCTCATGTCACTTCATCGGAAGTTGGAGAAATGCGGATGTAGTTCTTCGCATCTGAAAGATATGAAGCATTCAAGATGCTGTGTTTACAGTCCCACCTTTTAAGCGAAGAGAGTATTTCAAACTTCAAGAAGGTCAGTTGAATTTACTTGCCCCATTGTGTGGGAGAAGTATTCCCGGCACACGCTGAAGCTATGACGTGATCGTAAGAATTGATCCCAGGAATGCTGCCTGTTTGTGCTGGTACAAAGGAGGAGAGATATGCAGCATCCGAGACTTAGGTGCAGATGCAGAAATTAAAGTAGAACGTCCCATCTGTTCACACTCGCAGTTTTCATAACATACTCATTACATGCTATGACTTAGTAAGTAAGTCGTGGGCTTGTGTGATGCGTCACATCATATCTCGTGCCATCCATAGCGAAAGCTAAGCCGAAAAAGAAGCAGTGTCCATCTCGAGAAAGACCAGTCTCCAAGAAACAAAGATTCTGCTGCCATAGCTCATCCCTCTGTCTTTCAAATTTGATAATGCGCCAATTTTTGATGTGACCCATGAAGTTGCGTGCAAATCAAAGCTTGCCAAAATGACCACGGAAGAGATGGGGAATTCATTAGAAGAGGAATGCATCCTCAGTTGTCGTCATCATGTCGTGTGAAAAGAGAGGGAATTTTGTGAAATCAGAAAATCGAAGCGCAATATGTAATCAAAACATCCACCAAATGAAACCTTATTTGACGATAAGAGTCCGCATCTTGCCTCGTCCAGTACGCCGATCAGGGGTAGATCCATCGTAGGTACCTCCAAGATTCCGTTCTCCAGACTTCTTTTGTTCATAGCGTCTGAGCATCTCGATAACGTCTTCTCCTTCCTCTTCCTCGTCCGGTTCAAGAGAGGCACTGGGGGGCTTGTAGTTGAGTGGGAGCCTGGTAAACTTCTTTGCATTGCCTTGACCTTTCTTCGAAGACGCCTTCTTATTTGAGGCAAGTGTGAAGCCATCTTCGTCAACCACCTGAGTTTTGAGTGCAGAATTTGTCGTCGACTTGTCAAACCGTGGCTTTGACTTTTCCTTCTCGACTTCACCATCAGCTGTCTGGGTGCCTTCATTCATCTCCTCGTCATCCAAGTCGTTAAATTGCGGAAGACGAACACCTCTCTTTTGTCCTGTTGCCCAATCCAGATTTTCTCTCGTTTGCAGAATCGTATTGTGTACCGTTTTGCCTGCCCACCTCCAGAATCCCTCGGCCCTCATCTCGGTCTCCTTATATTCTCTAGTGATGATCTCTATATCTTCCTTGACCGCAGCCACAAGCTTGGCAACCAAATCCTTTCGTGTCTTGGAATTTTTGGGAGGACTGACTACTTCGACGCCGAGACGGAAGAAGATGTCAGGGTCGACACCATCGTAGAGATCTGTCATGGCGGCGGTGGACTGGGTAGAGTACTTTCGAGATCCCAGACCATGGCTTGCATACTTCACAGGAGTGCTTGTCCTCTTGACAATCTTTCGTTGACGAGGTGTCAAGTCCTTCAATGGCGTGGCAGGAGACTTTACGGCGAAAGATTCGAAATTGGCGACCATGCTCTCCTCATCGCACTCGTCATCATTCTCCTCGATCACTGTGGGGTCCTCAACAGCAGAGCTTTTGTGGTCATAGACGTAGGTACCCTCCCAAGCTCCCTTGCTCTCATGTACCGTCAAGTGTATAGCCTCACTGATGAAGTCGGTCTCGTCCAAGGGAAAAGCTTCGAAAGACTTCCTATCTCTCGTGCCATTGCCTGACTTCTTCGCTTTCTTTCTTTCCCGTCTGGTGACCCTTGTGTCATCCACGCTGGGACACTCCGAACCAGTATCCGTCAACGTGTTAGAAGTTGTTGCTGAAGATCCACGTCTTCCTCTTGAGCTCGAGGCTTTGGCAGGTGGAAAAACAATATTCGGCTCATCAATGGCTACAATTTGTCGTACGATCTTGAGGATTTCCTTGTGCCGGTTATGGTGCAATTCGTCGGAGGAATTGCAACTAAAGAGATGTTAGTGGAAATTGTTCGCAAACGTGGCGCTGCACGTACCCAAAGCATTCGTGTGATTTGCCTACAAAAGAAAACCAGTTTAGCACAGAACGTTTTTGTAGAAAGAGGACATGTAATGAGTGGACTTACCAACGAAATGCAATTGCTGGTGGAACCTGTAGCAAGGTTCAACATGCTTTCCTATGCAGCTCGATTTGGCACGTCCATTGTGCAAAGGAGTGGCGCAGACACCACAATGGTGGTCTGAGGCACATCAGTCAGCGTCCTGTAGAGAAAGCAACCTAATTGTGACAATACCAAGACCAGGTGATGCTTCCCATCTGAACAACGCTTTGCCCTTGTAAAGACGGGTTTCTGGAGCAATGGTTGCCCAATTCATTGTGGTGGTGGTAGTCGGTGTCTGTGAGAAGGTAATGACTGGTTGAGACTGTATCGACAGAGTCTGTTCGAACAAGATTAGGCACAATTCCAAGGGGCAATCTTTAGAGCCAACGGTCAAAGGTACGGCTTGCTATTCGGCACCGGAGAACTATATTGACCAGAGAAAGCAATTCGAGGCCACGGTGGTCAGAGGACCCAAGGGCGCGCAATCAATGGCAGTGCAGAAAACTGGGAGGAATAGTAGGAGGAGGGGGAGGAGGGGAGGAGGAAACGTACAGTTTCTGATACTATGATTGCAAGCCACCTGGGAGCCTCGAGCAAGATGGTGTTCGATTAAAGAAAGTGTTGTGCAAAAGAAGGCGTTAGGTGGTGTTTTTGTAAAAGAAAGTCGATGCTGATGGAAAGAGAACTGGTTTATCTTAATCAGGAGGGGTCCTTATCAGACTAGGGAGGACGGCCGCTAACGAGGCAGAGGCGAGATGAACGACAAAGTCAACGGATCACCTCCTTTGTCTATCAAAAGAATATTCGAATGAATCTGCGACAGAAAAGCAACATCAAGAAAGGAATAGAGGATCATAGTAAGCAGCTCTGTTTGCAGAGTGGTCTGTACTCACTGCCTCAACGCCATGATGAGCATTGAAAGCGGCAACCTACATCCTCCCAAACACTAGCCACTCGACCGACCGAACTGACATTTCAAAGGATTTCTATCACGCCGTGGGGGTCAGGCAACATATATACGGCATTAAGAAGAATGGATTTTGACGATACTGCCGATTGTATGCTCAGAAGACCACCCAATGCGCTGAATACGGTTTCAGACCAGCCACCTCCGGAGACTTTTGACGCTTTTCTTGGCCCAGGTAAAGTTGATTTACCCATTCGAACATTCAAGCTGATGAATCCAGTGTTGAACTGGTAAAATTCTCCTTCTTCGGTCTACAGGTCGCGCACTAGTCGAGCTCCGGCCCAAGCATACGGATAGTTGCGTTGGTACCAGTTGACGCTGATTCAGTGAGCAAAGGATTTTAAACGAGCAGGATTTCGAGAAGGACAAGATATCGCTGGGAATCAACTTACAAGGTCTTGCGTCCTGCAATGCGTGGGTGGGTTGCCCAAGAGCCGCCAAGGACTATATTATGCTTCTCATCGAAGAAATCGGCTGCAACTATCAGCACCAGATACATGCGAGGATTCCCACTATTTCTCTTACCCGTATATGCTGGATATAACTTCATAGGCTCGAACCCTTCATATTTAGCAAGTGGTGAACTGGTCCATTCCCAGACCCCACCCATGTCAGCCTGGCCAGCAAGTTTGTTGCCATTGGCCGTTACGGCAACAGGGTGCCAATGCTTGAATCCAACATTGGCATTCTCAAGATTAGTGAAGAGCTCTTGCGAGCTCTCACCAGATTGACAAGCCTGGGATGGCGGGCTTTCTTCGACTCCATCGTTGACGAGGTGACTTTAACTGGGTCAGTATTTCACATCACCAGAGCTCGAGTCACATACCCATTGACAGCAGGGACAGTCTTTCCCAAATGCTGCTCTGCTTCTTTCAACTTCAGACCATCGACATGGCTGTAAATGCTTCGAGTCTCTTCGAAAGTTGGGATCCGTCCATTCATCCATTTGGCACATCCCGCAAGCTCATCATAGGAAGCGAAGACTGGCCAATGCAAAGCCAGCTTCAATGGCACGAGACCGTACACGGTACGCACAGATTTACCTTCGAGGTATGCTTGCGTCAGCGGCGGCGAGTTATGACCTGTATGGCCGTTCGCATCACCATTCGAGATTCCGTTGCGATACCCATTGACATGGCTCGGATTCGTGGTCGTCTCAGCCCAAGAAGCCGGGATACTAGAGCTGTGAGTCTGTTCCAGATACCGAGCATACTACATCACAGTGAGTAAATATATCTACGAAGGCGTTCTTGTAGCATCATACATCCTCATTTGTAAGAGCCCGAGCTTGGGCTTTGAAAGCAGGTACAACGACATTACGTGGCGGCTTTTCATTGTCCCTGATCTTTTGTCAGCTATTACTCTATCTCGACACCGAATTACCTACCATCCAAAATGGCCGTCTCCACCAGAGTTATCCTCTGGATCGTTAAGTCCAATGGTGATGCTCTGTTCCGGAATGTCGAACCACTCGTTTTCAACCTTGGCGACTTCAGCTAGTGACGCCATGCCTTCGAAATCAGGCTTGAACTTGGATGGTGGCAAAGTCTTGTCACTCTGCAGAAGCATATAGAGGAGAGTCTCCAAATGCATAATTTCATGCTCGAATCCAATCCATAAGGACCTGCCAACATTACGGGGAATCGTCTTGGCGGTTGTAAGTTTCTCAATTTTGGCCCGGACTTGGTTCTGATATACGAGAATCTCCTCGACTGGTGGCCACTCCTCAGGAACCTCGGAATGATCGTGACATCGCTCCGGATTGTCAACATCGGGATCAATACCTCTCTCGAATATCTTGGGATAGTACGACGGCTCACACATGGGCTGCTTCGTAGCCTTGGTGAGCTGGATGTCCATAAATGTTGGAATGTGTCCAAGATAGAAGATACAAGCATTACGAAGCTTGATAGGCTTCTCATTCAGTTCGGCTTCGGGTATCATGCCTCTGGTCACCAAGTCCCAGACACTCCATAATCCCTTCCAATCTTCCATGGTCGGGACTGTGGAAGCAGCATACAACGAAGGATCAGTTTTGAACGCCATATTCCGCTTAAGCAAGTGAAGACCTATTGAGTTGAATCATGGATATTAGCAGATGTTCTTAACAGGCACACACGTCAACAGTTTTGGTCAAGGTACAGAAGGTAGCGCCACGGGAGTCGAGTAATGCCATGAACCACCAACTAATTTAGTGTAAAGAGGGCAAACCCGGAACCTCTGTCACATTGGCCCGTGCAGTGTAAGCCAAGCTTGGTGTCAACCAAAATTTGACCCCCACACTGTCCAGTGTGGCGGAATGGTCATGCGATCTGCAACCCAGCCCTCTGGCTATGAGGAAGAGGGGTGTGTTGTCAAAAGCATGGGAGCCTCATCTGGCACCACTCACATCCACTTTCGGCCCGAGTATCGGCTTGATCAACAGCCCAGCCTTTTCGGAATATAGGAAAAAGCAAATAAGAAATGGTGAAAAGCTTACTATATGTATCAGATGAGGCTGACATGCGGTCGACTTCAACCAACCCCGAAGCCCTCCAAAGCTGGGATGCGCCTTCTGGGGAATATTTCAGGCTTTCCTCGATTTGGATTCTTTCTCCAGCCTTGATCTCAACGCCCTTGATGCACACATCGCGAACGGGTGAGCAGAAGGCCTGGTGGCGTCCACCTTCAGCATCATACACATATTCGCCAATCACCTTCCAGTCTTCTAGTTCGAAAACCTGTTCTCGGAATATGTCGTTTGCGTTGGCAAGGCCGTTCAAGATGAACCTATGAGAATGTCAGCTGGAGACAAGCCAATGGAGAGTAATCATGTTATGCCGTACTTGTGGGTAGTTCCCTGGCGGTCTGTCCGAGATATCTCTGATTAGCTTGCTTCGGTGTGGATTTCTGCTATGGATTTCTTACCATTATACGCATGGCTAGGCAAAGAAGTCAGCACAGTTCAAGGCTCTTTGCCACTATGCGAGAGACTCACTAAACCTTTGAAGGATCGCTTGTTGCATCCAGCCCAACGAGCATTGAATCTGAAGATTGCAGAAGATCGGAGAACCCTTTCAAAAATTTGGCACCACCCTCGCGGGAAAAATTCCCTGATTCTGTCAATTTCGGAGATATCAAATAGTGCATGAAGACTGACCGATACTGGAACCAAGAGACATGACACATTTTGGACGAGGCAGATTCTCCGGCGTTTTCAGCCAGTCCAGTCCATCGTCATAAGTGCCATGTAACCCATGGCATTTGACGTGCTTGAATTCAGGCACTTGCTCAAGGGTCCGATACAGCTCTTTCAAAGACAGGTCCAAGGCGTAGTAGTCGATACTCTTGCCAGCAGAATCTAGAGCTTCAAGCAAAATACTTGCCTTTCGAAGGTTACTGTCACGTGTTAGTTTTGAGACGTTGGCAAAATCCATATTCATTCGACCAACCCACTGCCTAGCTCAACAACCATCGAGCCAGATGGAATGGCCTCTGCAATATTACGAGCAGAGCTTTTGAGAACATCGATTTCCGCATTGGTAAGATAGTATTCTTCCAAGTATGTGATCTGTTTCACATCAGCGATTTCCTAGCAATCGTGCCCGAGCTGAGAGCACTCACCTCTTCAAATAACTGCAAGCCTCGCTCGTCGTACAGAAGTAGTGTTGGAAGTCGTTTTGGGCCTTCATGCGGATTCAAAGATTTCAAGATTTCATCCTTGAGACTGATTTCGACCGCATCGTGGCGAATATCAATGATGTCTACCTTTGGTGCCATCTCTGATGCGGTTGGAGACTCTCTATTTTCGAATTTCTTCCCTTTCTGAACTTCTCTGGCCTCGATATACTGAGCATCACTGTATGCTGTGCTCACCGGAGCCATGACGGGAGATCTCAATGTAGTGGAAGGGCGTGAAAGATAGAAATGAAGCTAGAGGTGGGGTATGTACACACGGTAGTACATGGGCATTGGGGGAACAAGTATTAAGGAGTATTAAAGAAGGGCTAAATATATAGTGTCCGCTGAGCGACTTTGGCCAGAGGGCAGATATCGAATGGAGATCCTGAGTTGCAGGACGCCCCATCCTGGGCCCCTTGGACTCTGGATACACTAGCAGCCACTCGAACTGGAACAGCGCGTGAAATAGATCATCGAGTCTGGCCCGAATGTACCTGAATGAGACAATGGAATGCAGAAACCTCGCCCCGCAGTCAGCAAGAGAACCCGGAAACCAGCATAATAAGAGCCCCCCACGCTCAAGAGCGTCGAGTGTGACCTCATCATTAATAACTCACATCTCAACCCCTCGAAGCCCCGCCGAATAGGAGTCACTTCTAGCAGCAGACGATTACTCACGACGTCCATTTGACGGAACACCGGGTACTACAAACGGCTATGTGAGCCCTAAGAGTTGCTGATGTTGTTGAAATTGAGTTTGCCAGGCTTCAGGAAAATTGACGGATCTGCCAGATTTGAGATCTGATGTGGAATCACGGTAGCTGGTCCGTGCAGTGAGGAGAAGCCATGCCATGCCATGGCCTTACCATGTCATGCCATGTCTATCACAAGACAAAATCCGATAGCTGCCTGCAACGACAAAGCAGCCCTGTAAGGTACAAGGACTTCTAGCCTGGCCCCAGCGGACAGTGCTCTGAGCTGTTACCGACTTTGAGGTGCAGCACAGCTGGCATCCAAAACGGGGGAGAATTGCCCCGAATGGGCTCCCTGCAGATTCCTGTGCCTGCTCCTGACCGGAAAGGTGTGGAGGGATCATCCAGGAAGGGCAGGAAGGGACGTTTGTTGGAGGATGACGCGGTTCTGGACTTTCACAATATACGGAGGAAGTGCCCACTCACTGTTCTCCAGAAGTCCTCCTGAACCCTGTCTGTGGCGGGTCTGCTGCGGGGGAGAAGAGCTGGTGGCGCTGGACTGACCTTATTATTGAAGCCTCCTTCCGGTGACAAATATCGTCAAGTCAGCAATAGAATGTGCTTGGCTGAGAAAGCAAACAGAGGCTCCGGAGATGCTGTTTGTGAGTGAGACCCGCTCTTCACTTCCGGATCTGTCATCTCTTTACTTAGTAACTCGTAGATCCTCGAGATGTTTTGGATAATACGAATTGCCCGATGTAGACATTACGGGGCTTGGAAAGAGATGCAAGGATACTTACGAATGATGTGGAGAAATTAGGGAGAGGCATAGGGAAACTCGTGCAGATATCATCACCCGGTTTTTTAGAGAAGCAGCTAGGTCCAAATGCAAAGGTGCTTTTGCAGCCGCGAGTGACACGACATGTCTGTGAGGGGAAGTTTGCCTGTGGCGAGAAGAGATGTTTTCTAGAGTTGACACACACTCGGTCACATCGAATGGTTTTCTAGAAGTATTCGTCTTGGTCCTGTTGGCTAACTCGAAATACTTGATTTAGTGACTCAGATATCTTGTGCAGTTTCAGCTAATATCCGAAGTGGTATGAGGTTGACACCCGTTCTTCCCGACTCGACGGAGGTAGCGCCACTGCTGCAGGTAGTGGTGTTTCTTGTGAAGGGAAGAAGGGAGTTGTTGTGTACTTGTATTTGATTCTAGTGCAAGAAACTTTCTAGAAAGTTGCAGCTCAGTTTGTACAATCCTAGGATGTCATTGTGAAGTACATGGAGCCTTTTTTGATGACATGACTTGCTGAGCTTGCTGCTCTCAGCAGACTTCAGTGGAGTCACGTGTCATCATAAGATGCGTTTTGAGAAGTACATGAGCACCTGATGCTACGATAAACAGTGAATGAATGGAGAGTTTGACGTAGATTACAGCCTGCAATCGCAACTTGTTTCCATATTTGGATGTGAGGTGATGTCCAAATTCAGCACGTGCATTGGTGACTAGCCGGGGATCCGCCGAGCGCGCCTGCCGTGTTGACATTACAACGAAAGTAAACAGTCCCGCCTTGCACCTCATTTTGCGACAACCTCAATAACACACTCACCAATCTTCTCCAAACTCCAAACCATACGCCATGTCTTATAATCCACGCATGAGCATAGTGCCCAATATGCAACAACAAAATCGCAAGAAAAAGGAGGAAGAAAGTGACGGGTTCGTGCTGGTATGCGCTTTCCTTCCACCTCAACCACAGCGCAAACTGACAGCCAGAACAGCGCGATAAAGAAATCGTAGGATGTATCAATGATATCGGCGTCCCCTTCACGGCGGCAGACCTGCAAAAGCCAAATCCGCAGCAAATTCAGATGATCTTCGAATGGTTCGCCGAATTACTCATGAACGCGACACGAGAGACAGTTGACCCTGCGATGCGCGCAGCTGCGGAAGATGTTTGTGGCGAATATATGGACATGATTCCGGCGGAGACACGCAATCTGATGGGATTCTACATTAGTCTTCGCAAACTATTGATGGAGTGTGGCGTGACGGATTTTTCTTTCCAGGATCTTTACAAGCCAACACACGAACGCCTGGTCAAGATATTTTCCTACATCATCAACTTTGTTCGATTCAGAGAAAGTCAGACCCCGGTGATTGACGAGCATTTCAACAAGGCTGAGACGACCAAGGTGAGAATCGAGACATTGTACATGGAGAACCAGGATATGGAAGCTCGGCTGGAGGAGATGAGGCGCAACAAGAAGGCCATGGAAGCACATGTCGCAGAGAAAGTGAAGCGCAACGAGGAACTGAAAAGACGACTTCTAGATTTGCGCCAGAGTCAGGAGAAGGTTACACGTCGATTTGAAAATGTCAAGGCAAAGAAGAGCGAAATGACAGCCATTCTGGAGGACAAGACTGCGATGACCTTGCAGCTGAGACAAGAGAGCGCCAAGTTACGGCCTTATGTTCTTCAGTCACCTGCTGCTCTGCAAGCGTCTCTGACTGAGTTGAGCAATGCGCTGAATGCGGAGAAGAGCCAGATTGATGCTATGGACCGACGGGCAAGAGCACTTCAGACATCCACAGATACTTTTACAGTTGTGTCCACAGATGTAGCATCATGTATCAAGCTTCTGGACGAGATTTCCGCGGAACTAGCCAAGGAAGAGGAAGAGAATGTCCGTATCGCAAAACAACGTGATGCTTTAGGAGAACGAGGCAACAATGTCCGAGAGGTTGAGAGGACAGAAGGTCTACTCCAGCGACAACTTTCAAAATGGATGGAACGAACCGAAAAGCTTCGTGAGGGTAGCAAGGAGAAGGCAATGAGCGCTAAAGAGAGAATGGAGGAACTGCGGGCAGTCCATAGGAAGTTGACCGAGGAGCGATCGGAGAAGGGTCGTGAGATGGAGAGGAGGAGAGTACGGATTGAGCAAACGGAGAAGAAAGTATGTTCGACCCATTTCCCGTTTTTGTAGCACGAACTAACACTTTTAGATGGCCGACTTGAAAGAAAACATCGAGAATGAGATTCACAGCTCACATGATGAATTCTTGAAGATGGACTCTCATATCAAGTTGTACATCAAGGAGATGGAGCAATCCATTTGAGTCTTGTATTTTTGTTCATTTGGCTGGTACGGTTGGGAATGATTGATACTGGGCTCGGATAGCAAAGGCGTTCTGGTATACCTGTTGATAACAAGATAATGACCGCAATACATTACAGTAGATCCCGCAAGAGGAGCAATTATCCCATGGCTCAATCCTCCTGACCCCACTCACCCCTTTCAAATCTGAACCACCTCCCAAGGACCCTTCCGATTTCCACCGTCCTTCCACTCCACCCACCATCCTCGTTCTCCAGCCCAACACGCTTCACACTTCCATTCAACATCGGCAATCTCTCTCTCCACCCCGTCAACATTCTCTCCCTCCCTTCTCCCCCATCATCACTATCAACACCATCGCCGCCGCCATCAGCATCCCACTCCCTCTCCTCAAGCACCACAACTCCCCTCCCACCCCTCCACCCAGCCTCCACCAAAGCCGCAACACTCCTCCCCAATCCCTGCGCGCTCCACTCACTCGTATCCCTATGCAAGGCCACCAATCCATACACAACCAGCAACGGCGTCCTGTTTCCTTTCTTCTCGAAATGCTGCTTTGGCGGTCCCCCTTCTCCTTCTCCCCTTTGACCTGTTGCTTCGCCTGAAAACACGGCGAGATAAGCTCGGAGATGTGAAAGCGTAGGCGTGAAGACCAGGTTCACGAATCGCGATGTGGCGATTTGGTGGAGTGTTGCGACTAGGAGGGGATGTCGGAGTGCGCGCTTTATTTCTTGCTCTGTTGCTCTCTCCTCCTCTCCTTCTGGTTCCGCTTGTAAGTCCCGTTCAATTCCTGTAGTAGTCTCTTGCTCGCTTTCATGCTGATCAGGAACTGGTGAAGACCGCTCGACATGTGGAGGGGGTTGTCGCTGGACGGTATTCGGCATGCATCTTTGTAGTGAGGAGAGAAAGTTGGACCGCGATTGGCAGATTATGAGGGTTGTTGGGTAGCTTTGGTGGGTTAGGATGTAGGCGAGGAGCTCAGAAGGGAGGGCGGATGTCAAGGCGAGGGGTTGTGGCATGGTAACCTGTATTCGTGCTTTGGAGGAAGATTGTTGATTCGAATTGGCGGGGTGAATTGGAGGGGTAATTTCGAGTATGAATTGGGATTCAGGAGGATTGGTAGCTAGACTGGTGGAACATTGCTCGGGGTTAGTGCTGTTAATTAATTGATATCATATGAATATCATGTTATAATAAGTTCCCAATGCTCATGAGACTTTGGATTATCCAAAATGTTGTGCTGTCAATTGTGACTTATTGTGGTGTTTTCAGTCGCTGGCCGCAACTTTCTTTTTACTTTGTCCTTAGTCCTCCCTCGTACATGTAAGTATCTGCCCTTCTTCCCTCGAAATTCGACCCGTAAACTCACTCAGAACTCGTTTTCAATCCTGCAAGACTCTCTGTCCTGAAGATATACAACCAGTATAAAATGAGGTAAAGGCGTACATCTGGCACATTCTAATTCCAACTACAAAATGGCACCCCAGCAAGAAACCAAAGTCGAAGGAATAAAGAAGGTTCTTTCAATGGAAGTTGATGGCGACACAGAGAGCGAATATAGGATACAAGTCAATGATCAAGTGAAATACATCGTGGTTCAACCGGGTGTTTACAATGTCGATGAAATTCTCTCTTTCCCACCTGCTCTACTCGAAACTCTTCCGCCCTTCCCACCTGGCAACTGGATATCGACGAACGTTACACGCAGCGCAGATGGCACACTAACCGGCACTATTTCTTCAAAGCCTCTATAAGCCGTGACCAGGATTTGGCACCCTAAATTGATTGACGTCCTCACGCTCAAAGAGAGAGGCCGTTTCGACGCCCGTGTCCGTATCGTTGAATGGGAGGGGCGGGAGGCCGTCGCGAAAATTGCACGCTTTGATTTTGAGATTCAGCTGGCGGAAAACAAAACCCGTGTATATGAGAAGCTCGAGAAAGACAAAATCAAATATCCGAATCTTGCAGCGATATCTCCTACTTTCCTTAGCCATCTCACCGAGAACGGACGAGCCATGGGCATGCTTATTGAGAAGCTGGAAGGCAGAAGGGCGCGCATAAAGGATATCTCGGCATGTGAAGCTGTAGTTAAACGGCTGTATACCCTCGGAATCGTTCACGGAGATCTTAACAGGCACAATCTTGTGGTAGATGAACAGAGTGGAATTGTGCGTCTTATTGACTTTGAGAACGCAAAGGATTACTCGACGGTCAAGGCGAAGGAAGAAATAGATTTGTTAAAGGATCAGTTAGTTGAAAGCACAGGAAGAGGTGGTCAAGAAGATAACTCGGACTAAGAAATCATCTATGTTATTAATCAATTATACTATAAAACGTTGGCTTCAATAACATTATATTGACTAACACTCTGAGATTTATGATAGGAAAACATGTAGTCAAACAACTAATGAGAGGCTTAACGGTGGAAATCAAATCAACATTGACTGCACCCCTGTCAAAGATGCCATCACTGACTAGCCAGCCCCACCAAGGAACATCAAGCTCCAGATTTCCCCTCCACGCGACTTCACTCCGCAAACAACACTCCTCCATGGAGTCGATATCTCGAATATCCAGCTTGCTGGAAAGCGGTACGCTCCTCCCACCTCTGCTATCTCTTCTGGCTGCGAAAAGAATGTGTTCTGACGAGTATTCGTGGATGCAGCAAGAGAACTCACTCTCGATGCCGCGCAATCAGCAAGGAGCTCTCGCTCCGCTGTCAAGACTCTTCCAGCTGCGCAGATCAAGAAGCTGCTGGATAGCAGGACTGAGCGAGAAGTGTTGGAAGGGCTGAGGAAGGTCATCTCCGTACGTTTGCCTCCGTGGTTCTCAGTTCCATTACCGATACCGATATCCAAATCCCAAGTCCATCAACATGTCCAGATCTTCTCCCAAAACATTGTAGAATTACGTACTGACTCTTCACAACGTATAGATGATGTACCGCTCCCTCCCAACCCAAAGCTTCTTCTCCTCAGTTGTCAAGAACGTCGCCTCCCCCAATATCGAGATCAAAAAGCTCGTGTACATCTACCTCCTCGCACACGCCGAATCCGAGCCCGATCTCGCCCTCCTCTCCATAAACACCATCCAGAAATCCCTCTCCGACCAGTCTCCCGCCATCCGCGCCCTCGCTCTCAAAACCATGTCTGGCATCCGCGTCCCCGTCATCTCGCAGATCGTCTCCCTAGCTATCAAGAAAGGTCTGGGTGACATGAGTCCGCATGTGAGAAAGGCGGCGGCGCTGGCGGTACCGAAGTGCTATAGACTAGATCCCGGGACGAGGAATCAGTTGATTGAGTATTTGGCGGTTTTGTTGGGTGATAGGCAGTATTTCGTTGCGGGGGCGGCCGTGACTGCTTTTCTAGAGGTTTGTCCTGAGAGATTGGATTTGGTGCATCCGCATTACAGGGGGCTGGTGAGGAAAGTGGTGGATATGGATGAATGGAGTCAGTTGGCTACGTTGAGGCTGATGACGATTTATTCGAGGAAGTGTTTCCCGAGGAGGACGAGGAGGGTCGTGAAGAAGAGCAATGGGAATGCAACTACGAAAGGGTTTTATGATGATGAAGGGGATGGGGAGGAGCAGGAGGAGGAGACGGGGGAGGTAGAGCAAGTCCTGGATCCAGACCTGGAGATGCTGTTGAAGAACATCAAACCTCTTCTACAAAGTCGAAATTCAGCAGTGGTGGTTTCGGTCACAAGATGCTACGTCAATCTCGGCACGCAAGAATACATCAGTCTTTCAGTCGGGCCTCTAATAGCATTATTACGCGGACCGCAGGATATTCAACATATGGCACTCTTCAACATCGTCTCGGTGTGCCTCACGCGACCAGAAGCATTCGTCAAATACGCAACTCATTTCCTAGTCCACTCTACGGATCCACCACAAGTCTGGGAGCTAAAGCTGGAACTACTTACGCTGATATTCCCGCACTGCAATGCTTACCTGAAAAGCCTCATCTTGAATGAACTCGAGCATTTTTCTCAAGGCTCGGATAAAGCGCTGGTCCGGGAAGCTGTACGAGCTATTGGACGATGTGCACAGAGCGATGCCAAGACATCGGCACGATGTTTGCGGCTGCTTCTTAAGCAGATTACCAGTCTGGATGGGAACCTGGCAGCCGAATCTTTGACTGTCATCAGACATCTGATACAGCAAGACCCCGCTTCACATACCAACACCGTTATTCGCTTAGCGAAGAACCTCGATACGGCGACAAATCCTCGAGCAAGAGCATCGATTATCTGGCTGGTCGGAGAGTTTGCTGGCAATGATGGCGAGGACAACATTGCTGCAGATGTACTGCGTATCTTGGCCAAAGGCTTTGCGGATGAAGCAGAACCAGCAAAGCTGCAGATAGTTCTGCTAGCTGCTAAGGTCTACCTTCATCATCTCAACCGCTCAGAACCGGTGTCTTACCATCAAACCGTTGCGACACCAATTGCCTCGCCCGACTACTCGTCTGCAGGCCATGAGGGCTTTGGAGAGCTCGATGGCCCATCTCAGACGTCATTTCCACCACCACCTCCAGAATCAGAACATCCTATCGTTCTGCTGTGGAATTATATTCTCTTACTCGCACGGTACGACACCTCATATGACCTACGAGATCGGACGCGTCTTTACAAGTCTCTTCTAAGCGTACCGTCCTCTACCCAGCTAGCAAGCCTCATGCTACTCGCACCCAAACCTGTACCACATACTCCCAGTCCTTCAGAAAGCCGGACAGGTTTTACCCTTGGCTCGGCCAGTCTAGTCATAGGTGAAGGTGGCGGTTTGCACGGTGTGCGAGGCTACGAGGCATTACCAGACTGGGTGAAGGCAGGCGAAGAGCCCGATCCATCATTACGAGAAGGCGATGTGACGAAAGCCGAATACGAGTCGAATAGAGTGATACCTGCTGGCGAGCGTCTAGATTCAGCCATCAAAGATTCGAGGATGGGGACATCACCATCCGCTACGAATGGCTTTAGTGCTGCTGCTGCCGGAGGAGGTAAAGAGAAGACTCTAGATGACTGGTTGGCAGAGGACGAAGTCGAAGAAGAAGAGACCGAAGAAGAAGAGAGCGAAGAGGATGATGACGAGGAAGCCGAGGATGAAAGTGAAGAGCAGTCCAGCGAGGAGGCATCGGATGCGGAGGAGGAAAGCAGTGATGAGAACGAGCATGATAGACTTGTGCAGTGAAGTGACGTGAGGCAATTCGAATCATAGATATTGATCAAGCATCAGAATTCCAGACATTGCATACATACAAACAGTCGAAGCCACGAACTATGAGGCCTTTTCCGTATTTCAAGGAAGGGAAGTGCATGCTTCAATTTCAATTCATAGGTTTACAGACAAGGTTTGACTGTGACATCCAAAAACGCCACGCACGAAAAGCTTCTGAATCGGACCTCGGAGCTAGATGCTTCCCTGCATTGGGTCGGATTCGTAACTATCTCTTCAAAATGGCAAAACGATGGTACGATCAAACACCTTTCACCAAGCATAATTTGCCCGGTAGGAGACATATGTGCGAGCGAGACAGACAAGAAGCCAATCAGAGCCAATTCGCAATGTAATAATGCAAGAAAATTCAATTTTACAAAAAAGCACGTGATAAGTACGCCAAACGAGCAGAAGCAGAATGAAGAATAGCAAAGAGGCGAACGCTCAATCGATCGCCAAATGCATACATGATTTACAAGAAAAGAAAAACATGTGGTCAGAGACCAACCGTCCACTTGAAGGCCTGCGAAACCCCGGAAGAGGCTCATCGCAGCACTGTATGGGGTAGGCTCGAGATGCCTACGATGAAGTCCGATTTCTATCCATACAATGCTTTTCACGACACCCTTCACCAACGACGGCTACCGAAAAGTTAGCCACGAAAATACATCAAGACGTGCAGACAGACCTGTATGCCTCGGCAACAACTGGCTGTGGTCGCTTTGCCTTGCGGGCCGCATCCTTCGCCTTCTTTTTCTCTCTGGACTTTGAGTCACTGGATCTGCGCTCCAACTTGCCCAGAATCTCCATCGAGGTAGGACTCAATGGAGTTCCTGTCGAATCCGTAGCTCGAGATCCGGTGTCACTATCCTTGCGAGTCATCTGCTGGCTCGACGTGATTTCTGCTTCATCTGCTGAAGGCTCAGGCTTGGGACTCGAAGCGCCATCCATTGTCGAGTGGGAGGGTGGACCTGGGGGCACGTTCTGATTGCCATTGAAAGCTTGCTGACCACCATCGTTGCTATAAGATCCTCGCGCACTCATGTAACCAGAGTCTTGCCGAAAAGGCTGTTGGGGTGGTCCGTTTGAGAACTGATTGCTTTGTTGAGGCTCGTTGGTGTTCCCATAATGGCCTCCTGGACCTGGATTGAACTGCGGTTGCGGAGTGTTCTGAGTGTACATATTCTGTCCATGTTGTGGTGGATTCTGGGGTGGGAAATAATGCGTTGGGCTACTTTGTGTCGGTGGTGGATAATTGCCAGGCATTGACGGGTTCCGTTGCTGACCTTGCTGCGGAGGTCCTTGAGGGTAGTAGGGAACAGGTGCGTTATGGTAGGGCGCGGGAGTGTATTGTGGATTTACATAGGGGGCATTTTGTTGTTGCGGGTATGGAGCATAACCTTGAGGAGCAGTGCTAGATTGTCCCTGCTTTTACAAGAGTATTATTAGTGATTAGTGATCTTATTAAGGGCATTTTGCAGTGGATTTATGAGATTACAAAGCATTGAGGCATATATAGAGACACTTGTGCACTTACATGATTGTATGGCTGATTTGGAGGTCCCCACTGAGGCGGGCCTTGCTGTGGGAAGTTGTTAGGGCGTCCGTAGCTGTTAGATGGCGGTGGCGCGTTGCCATAAGTTGGCGGGATGGCTGGCGGCGTGTACGGAACATTGCTATAGTTTGGTGGACCATTTGGAAGCCCGTATTGCTGGTTGCCTTGGGTGAAGTTGCCCACGGTTGGATTGGCGTAGGGTGGAGCTGCTGGCTGACCATTTGGATATGGCCCGTTCATGGCGGGTCCGTATTGCTGTGGGTTATGAGAAGCAAAATCATGTTGAGCATTCGTTGCCGATCCTTGCTGATCATGTACTGCCATTGGGGGACCTTGGTGGTTGTTGATGTTCGTAGGAGAAGCGCTCTGGCCGTTCATGTTCATCGGAGGACCTGGTTGACTGATTGAAGGATGACCGTGTTGAACATTGGAGGGGACATGGCTGTTGGATTGGGGCCGGTTTACTGGTGGCGGGTTTGGCGGCGGATTAGGGGTCTGACTGGTCTCGGCAAGCGGTTGGGATGATTCAGAGCGACGTGGTTGCTCTTCCAGATCGTTCATGTAGGCTGGAACAGGCTCTTTATTGACTGGCTTTGGAGAACCAGTCACTCCTAGCGAAGCCAAAAGGGCTTCTGTGGGATCTTGAGGAGTGCTAGCAGTTTCACCTGGCTCTGGAGCCCAAGCATCGCCCTCGGTCTCGACACAAGGTGTCCCAGATCTATACCCAATAACCGGTGTACGGACAGTCGGTATTTGCATCATGTCATCTTCATCCTTTTCGTCTACAGTTTTCAGGCGTTTGATGCGTGAAGTTCCATCCTCCTGGTCACTCGAATCCTCGGTTTTGATATCACCAGTCTTCTGTCTTGGGTAGTCTTGGCTCGATCCTGCCAATTCATCTGAACGGCGTTTCCGAGAGAATTCTACCTGCTCATCCAACGGCTCCTGAAGCGATTCATCTATTTGATCTTCGTTCGTTTGAATTTCCATCTGTTCATGATGCGTGACAATCCAAGAAGGAAGATCTTCCAGAGAAATCGAAGGACCGTCAAGCTGAATATCTGCGAAAGCAGGATCTTCTTGCAGATACGACCACTGAGGCAATTCTCGTATAGGACGGACAAATTCTTTCAGGTTGTCCTTTCTCGCATATCTGGAGATTGAGGGCACGTTCATACTCCATGCCTGGACAAGAGGAACCGGGGTTGATTTAAAGTTTGCAGAGAGCGGTTGTGCGAGTGCTACTGTCTCGTCTCTTGCAGGCTCCTTGAAGATTTGCTTGAATTCCCAGTTGAATAATGCCTCGTCTTCACCCTCTCCAACTTCGCCATCTTCGGGCTTATCCTTGTCGTAGTTCTGACTAGCTGAAGGGGTTGGTGCAGCGTTGTAGATATCAAGCGGCGGATCATCGCCAGCTCCATTGCGGCCGTAAGGGGTACTGGCTCGACTTGAATCTTGCAATTTATCGTCTAGTTTTCCATCAGGCGTGATGAGGGATCCTTTGCGCGAGGCTTGGCGTATACTTCCATGAGTAGAAGCAGGCGTCTGTGGCGTTTGATGAAGCGACTCAGGGTTGTGATCAAGCTGCTGAGACCGTGACCGTTGACCTTGAAGTGGGTGACTAGGGGTACCAGAATGTCCTCGCTGAGTAGAGCTACGGCGCTGCTGCTGTTGATGTGGAGGTCGTGATATAGGGGGCGGATTGTTCCATTGTGGCTGAGAGGCTTGATAGGCCACGGGAGGTGCTGAGTAGGATCCTGCATAGCTGGTATTCTGAGGTGGGTAGTTATTTGGCGGCTGTTGGTATGGCACTGGGGCTACTGGAGCAAACTGTTGAGGTGGACCTTGGTAGCCTGTGGCATTAAACTGAGGCGGACCTGCAGGAATAGGAGGAAAGGGATTGTAAGCAGTTGGTTGGTGGCCAGATTGACCATACTGCGCAGGTTGATTACTCTGCGGTGGTTGGCCATATTGCTGTGGTTGACCATATTGCTGTGGTTGACCATATTGCTGTGGTTGACCATATTGCTGAGTTTGGTTGTACTGCTGAGGTTGGTTGTATTGCTGAGGTTGGCCATATGGTTGTTGTGGTTGAGGTTGCGGTTGCGGTTGGGGTTGATTGTATGAGTATTGCTGTCCTGGGTTACCATACTGTGGAGTAGGCTGATACGAAGGATACTGAACAGGTCCTCCTTGTGGAGGATAAGGCTGATTCTGCAAAATAGGACCAGGTGCTTGTTGATAGGGCCTTGGTGTTGGAGTGAAACCCCTACGACTGTTAACAAAGCGTCCCTTGAACGTTCCCTTCGACGGTGCCATAACGTAAGGAAATGGTGCAAGATTTGGAGACAGTGACAAACTTTAATGTCAAGATCGAGATTGTGCAGAAACCGAGAATTGGGCTCGAAGATGATAAATAAACTTCCAACTCGAGGCACGTGTAGAGTAGCCGACAGGCTAGAACGGAAATGGTTCGTCCCATCTTCTCAAATTTCCCTTGGAAGCGAAATTCAGCATCTTAAGCATAGTAACTTACCCGGGAGTATTGCGGGTTGCCTCAGGGCAGGCGACAAGAAAGTGACCTTCAACTCCACAGTTAAAGCAAACTGGGGGCGGATTTGTCTTCCTCCGCTGGACTGGCTGCTGGACTGGTTGTTGAATAGGTTGTTGAACTGCCTGTTGATAGTAACCATTGTTTTGCACCAAAGGCTGGCTGCCTTGATGCCATGGCGTCGAAGCCATGGCAAATCGTATCCTAACGTATCAAGGGATGATGTAGAGGACGTCTTGAGGAACGCTCGTGACGAAGACCAGAATCAGGAAGACCAGAATCAGCTGTGTTGCGAACAAAATGTAGAATCCGAGCAATGACATTCAAGTGTCGACAAAGCGGAGTTGTTGCAACATCGAAAGAATGCAGTGGTGGTGCAACTAATTTGGCATGTGTGGTCCCGTTTGTTCAACGGCGACTTTAGTGCAGTGTGACGATGTATTGGCCCCAAACTCAGCAAAAAACGTAAGCAAAATAATCAATCAACTGACTGAGCGCAAGAAATTTAAAAGGCTTTGAAATGCAGACTATGCAGCGATAGTAGTAGAAGTACAGATGAAGGAGAGGATGGAACGGAAGTGTTTGTCGTCAAGGTTGTTGAAGATGAACAATTCAGATAACGTGAGAACAAATTCGCCTGCCCGGAACGGATCAACGTTTAGACTAGCGGCCTAGGAGGGCAGGGGTATCAAAGCGAATGTTACGGCGTGTTTGAGGGACTGCGCTAGGGCCCCTGCAGAAGCGCATCCCTCAAGCCAACTTTCGTATGGTGCAGCAAGCGACAACATCTCGGCCTTTCTTGATAATCGACAGCAACCTCCTCGGCCTTACATTTCACTTCCTTTGCAATGCTCTTCAGAGGTTGCTACTGAGCCAGAGGATTCTTTCGAACTCGGCTACCCGTAGCATGACTTAGGGCCGTTTGATCAAGCGACCATGTTGTTGCGCCAGCACTCCTTACAGCCAGAATCTGCTCCATCAAGCTCCAGCTCAAGCTCTCGCCCCCAATCAACACCAGAGCTTCGTGGCGACTGCCATCGTTGATGAACCCTGGCACCTTGTCGCCATAAAACCTGCGAGTAACTGTGGGAAAGAGTCCATCTCGGAATATACAATATGCCTGGCTTGCCTTGTGAGTTGGAAATCTCTCCTGAGCCTAAGACCTTCGAACCTGACCTACCCAGCTTCGGTCGATCTGGATGAATGTATAGAAAGCCTTTACAAGAAGAATCTCCTCGCCGAATCCGTCATCGAGGCAATATGTGCGAAGACCAAAGAACTGCTAATGCAAGAGAGCAATGTTGTGCACGTCCAAGCTCCAGTTACGGTGGTGGGGGACATACATGGCCAATTCTATGACTTGATAGAGATCTTTAAGATTGGAGGATGGTGTCCAGATACCAACTACCTATTCCTTGGTAAGCTTGAGTTCTCCAGATCTGCGAAGCAAGGCTGACTCTTCCAGGCGATTATGTTGATAGAGGCATGTTCAGCGTGGAGACGATTTCCCTTCTTGTTTGTCTGAAGCTACGATACCCACACCGCGTGCATTTAATTCGAGGCAATCATGAATCGAGAGGAGTTACTCAATCATATGGATTCTATACCGAGTGCTCCAGAAAATATGGGAACGCCAATGTCTGGCACTACTTTACCGATATGTTTGACTTCCTCACTCTGAGTGTCGTCATTAACGACCAGATCTTCTGCGTGCATGGAGGTAGGTTTCTCTGACTTCCTGGATATTGATGGTCTGGCTAATGAGCAACCTACCAGGCCTCTCGCCCTCAATCCATTCAATAGACCAAATTAAAATCATCGACCGCTTTCGCGAAATTCCCCACGAAGGGCCTATGGCCGACCTCGTTTGGTCAGACCCCGATCCCGAACGCGATGAATTCTCCCTCTCCCCTCGCGGAGCTGGCTACACTTTCGGCGCACAGGTCGTTAAGAAATTCCTCGAAGTAAACAATATGTCGCATATTCTCCGTGCGCATCAGCTCTGCCAAGAAGGCTATCAAGTCCTGTACGATGATCGTCTAAGTACGGTCTGGAGTGCGCCGAATTACTGCTATCGGTGTGGTAATATGGCGAGTGTGCTCGAAGTCAGCGATACCGGAGAGAGGTTTTTCAATGTCTTTGCGGCGGCTCCAGAGAATGATTTACATAAGGATCAACAAGGTCAGGATAAGATTGCTGATGGTAGTCAGTTGCCGGATTACTTCCTATGATGGGATGATAAGGACGACAGAACATGATGTACATTATATGATGAACACGAGAACGAGTCTTATGATTTAAAGGAAGGCTTGGAAATGGACAAAGATAAGTCGACAGAGACCACTTTTGTTGTTGCTAGGAAAATTCTTGTCAGAAGCGAGAGATGACTGATAGGTCAAAGATTACCATGTGGACGGCATTCGCGTCTGTGTAAAAGTTTCAGACTTAAGGTGATGGTATCTGGGATGAAATGCAAACCTTTACCATTCCAAATACACTCTTCGCAGTGACGGAATGTAGTCGATTCCCTTTCGGTTGTGAAGAATATGTGCTCGGTCAACACCTTCAAAATCCATTCCGAACGCGGAAAGGAGATCGTGGAGCATTCATTGAAGTCCATGAAGACTGTAAGCCAGGAATGGGTAAGACCTGGTTGCCACCGTTTGCTGTTATATTTCTTTAGCTCTGCCTCGGACATTTTTCTCTACCTTCCGAGTTTCTTTGCGGGATATTCTGTTGTCAATTTCAAATCTGCTGTCATAACCCGTCGTGTTTTGGAATACCGTTTCATGGCCAACGGCCTGGAAATGGCGTTCTGCACAGGTGAAGAGTATTTTCGGCAACTGGCGTCTCTTCTCGAGACATAAACTTGATATCGCTGCTACGATCAACTCCTCATGAGACCCAAGTGTATTCGGCTCGAGCTTCACCAGAATTTCTACTGGATCCATATCTCGAAGGGCGCCTGGAAGGTCTTTCATATAGAGATCGATGTTTTCCTAGGCTTCCTGTTTGCTCCGGTTTGATGAGGTAGCGGCGGGAAGTAGAGGACCATGGGTTTGTAGTGGTATTCAGGAAGTGAGTGCTCGAGTGATCAGCATTCTGTTACCGAAGTGATGAATCATGATCTTTCTCCGTACCTAGCCCCATCCTATCTTCGACAGACCTGCACAAATCTCTCCTATAAATACCCACAGGGGAAGGAGACTAGTACTTCAACCTCAATCGAGCCGCGAGGCACTGTTATCAAACGCTGGCTCTGCTCAGAATAATATCTCGATTCTTGCGTTCGTGGAGAGGAAGACACCGAGCGTAGAAGGGGCGTACAGACATTTTACATTTTGGTTATAAGGGTGACAGGACTCTCTCTGCCAGCTTCTTTTGAGTGATAATTCCAGCGCTGTATTTGCTGCTGCGAAGCGATATTTTGTTGTCAATTGTGAAGTGTTTGTTGACATGTAAGCGAGACGCGCAAAGCTATATGGTATGGATATCTCGGAGCCATTTAGTTTTAGTAGGACATGATGCGTAGACAAATTCAAAACTGGGCGAGGTGATTGAAATGACATATTGGCTGCATGGAGAGGTATGTACTATAGCTCGGCCGCACCCTGACACTTGTCGTTGCGCTTGTTGGGCTGATCTCTGATCCTCACTTCGCGACAGATGATTTATACATAGCGACAGCGCCTTCAATCAAGCGGCTGGGAGATTGAGTGAATATTTTCTCAATTGAATGATGTAGAGGATGCTGAAAATTCCTATGGTGCTGTTGCACTCTGAGTGGTACACACATAAGAAAATCAAATTCTTTCTTCCGCATCTTTAGGCCGAAGGCGGAAATAACATCAGAGAACTCAAATCTGCGAATCAACGGAGAGAGTGATTAATTATTCTATTAATCTTTTTGAAACAATGCTTTATATTTTGGCTAGGGTAAAGATTACTCTAGAGCTTTGGTGGATAGTGGACATGCCTTCGTGTTTGCTGTCTGCAATTTCGCGGAGCAATTCGTTTCGTTTATTGTCAAGTTTCCTTTTGCTGTCACTCATGAAACATTCTCCTCAACTAGGTTTAGGACAGGGCTTTTCTAGGCGAACATGATAGTCATTCTAAAAATCTACATGCTCGTCCAGCTGTATGCTTCTTACAGACAACACCGACAGTTTCCGTAGTTGATGACTCTGTTGCATTGATACGAATAAACATTCTGTGCTTGAATCATAGGATATCGGGGTCTGTAATTTCTGGCCGGTGCAAAATGCAGCGACCTTTTATAACTTTGACACTCTCTTACTAACAGTCAGTGATTGCACGATTTAGATTCATGGGGAAAGCATAAATACTGCCGGAGATCGTGGATGAACATATCAATTTTGCACCACTCCGCAATCAGAGACAACATAAGCGAAGTTGAGATCGTGACGGACTATGTTTACTATTTTAGTCCAACATCACGACGTGGCAAATGGAGAATTGCATCTTTCGAGAAGGGTAAAAAGTCCTCATTTTCCTTGAAGCAGGTGTGAGGTGGCCATAAGGTGGAACGGTTCGATCCTGCTGTCAAGGATTTTGTTTTTGTCACTTAACTGGAAATTTTCCTGCTGAGTACCGCCTTAGAACCTTCACCACAAGATAATTAAAGAACCCTTGAACGAAGTGTTCGCCATGGAGAGTCCGCCTTCATAGAATCTATCTATCTGCGCAGGGAATGTCTCCATGACCGGCCATGCGTCCAGACTCTTCACCAGCTCAACTGTGATCTGGATCGATTATTGATGGCTGGTCGACGCCGCATACTCTTAGAACCTAGATGTCTTTTATATACTGGGACAGTATCCTACCATCTTTTAGGTGAAAATGAGATTGAGCTTGTAGTAGAGTATCAACTGGGTACCATCTTGTTGTAAAGTATTCACAGTCTTCATTTGCCAATACGAACACTTTGCCCATTCTTGCACACCCCTCGGTATATATCAAATTCACTGCCCATCATGATGTCATCAATCCTCCTATCTGCAGTCGACTGTAATCTGTAACATCTTAAGAAGCTAGTAAATGCCCCCGAGAGATACCAAAGACCAACACAAGCTTTGCAAACAAAATTTAGTGTAAGATCTTCCAATCGAGCGAAGGAGAAGAGGTGCAGATTCCGTACGGTCGCTAGTGCTGAGGTGCATTGCGTGGAATGAAAAATGTACTGCCAGTAGGCTGAGAGATTAATGAGAAGTAAATGTATGGGAATGCGTCGAAGACGATGGAGTGCCACGATGTCGTTTATTCATATCTCATATAGGTTTTCCCATCCATTCCTTCAGCCATCTCCAAACACGTCCGTCCACCCATCCACAGTTCCTCCACCCCTCCTTCCCCCCTCTCAGCACAAAATAACGCAACGAATCTATCACCCAACACCAAACGAAAAGGAATGCAGGCCGCCGGATCAAACTTTTTAATAGGAAGATCGTATTGTTGCCGAGCTTTGAAGAACACGTTTACCAGTCCTTGGCAATATCGAATGCCCACTCGAATTCTAGATGCTTCTTCTTGTCGTCGTCTACGAATGTGCTGATGGCGGTGTAGTGGCCACGGGCGAGCATGCCTGAGGGAGCTTCTTCTTCGGCGACTGGGGTGCAATGTCAGATTTGGTATTCAAAGGTTGAGGGGGAGGTGAGGTGTGACTTACAGGCTTTGGTATGGATTGGGGTCTTGTCTGTGTTTGGGGCGTATGAACCCTAAGTTCTGTCAGTTATCTACTTTTGGCTGGATGTTGTGAAGTGATTGGAAAAGGTGCAGGGAGAAGAGCACATACAATCATCTCTTGGTCCTTGCTAACCCTAATGCCCTTCCGCTTAACAATCTGCACATAATGCAAACCCGACAGGATCTCGTGCTGCACCTTGAACTTCGCAGTCATGTGGAACTTAGCACCCTCCTTAATCTTGAATGGATTGTCCTTGAGAGTCTTCTCGGCATCCTTGGTGGATAGGTCGATGGTGACGGGTGGTCGGCCTTCGGAATCCATGGTGAGGGAGAGAATGATGCAGTGGCGGGGGTCATTGGGGTCGGAGAGGTCTTTGCCGCCGCCGCCGAGGCCGAGGGATTGCTTGTAGCGTTGCATGGCTTCATCGTCGGCGTCTAGGAGGAATTAGTTTGTGGTAGATTAGAACGATGGTAGATGAATGCGTCCAGAGTGGAAGACATGAAACAGAGAGCGAATGTGGTTGCAACGGCGAGAAGACCTTGGAACCACACCAAAAGATCCCCGGAAACGTGGATGAATAATAGATGATTGCAAATTTAAAGGCTCTCAGAAGTCTTCCATACTCCCTACTCATCCACTGTGTATAGATGGAAGTAGATGGGAGGTTTCTTGCAAGCCACATGTGCATGTTTTAGAGGGCAAAAAACCTGCTACCCTCAATTCAAGGTTGGGAATCAAAGCTCCAAATTCAGACTTCTAACCCAAAATCTGCAGAGTTCCCCAACAGCTTCATAGCATGATATAAAAGTATCAGGGATTCAGAACAGACGCAGGTACCAGTAGAAGTGGAGCCACTCCACGTGATAGTGATAAGCGCTCTTGATCTCGATGCCACAAACATGTCTCGAGAAGAAGCAGACCATGAAAGACAAATTCGGGATACAAAAGGAAAGAATAAATGCTTAAAGGTAGAACCTCTAGAGGATAGAAATCAAAACAGAACTCAAGAAAAAGACCCTCAAACATACCAAGCTTGCTATATTCATCCATGGTCTTCTTCTCTCCCACCTTGAACCCCTCAGTCTGCTCTGGCAGGAGATCCTGATCATTGCTCGAAGATGCCATGGTTGCAGTTGGTTTCCTGGTTGTGGGTTGTTCTGGATTGTCCTTATATATCGATCAACCTGCTTCTCCTCGAATTCTGGAATGCTGTGTTGTTGAAATAGAGAATAGAATCAAGGCGGGCTGGGCTGGACTGGACCCCTCGTGTGCTGGTGGTGCTTCTTTGTAGTGGGGTTGGGTTTTGCCTCAAGAGCGGCAGTCCTCCCCTGTCAAATGTGACGGCAGGGGAGGGCAGCTTTGACTTTCTTTCTTTCTCCACTGGAAGATGCGCCCACCGCCTTTTCCGCAAGGGCCAGGGGTTACACACGTGCATTGCGGGATCAACTTTGAAGAAGGATGTTGTGATGGTTCAGGAACTCCGTATCTGTCATGAGAGGACCCATTGTGAAACTCTTGAAGGTGCATATAAGACACAAAGGCTTCAAAGACATTGAGGCCGAGGCTCTGTTGATATGGACGATAGTCACGTGACAAAGGGGGCCAGATAATGAAGAGATGAGTGTTGGACAGAGTCAAGGCAATCTATTAGATCAGCGAAGTCCTGCTAGTACTTTGTGTCTCTCGATAACCTCCTTTCTTTGTCTCATCTCTCTTCCTCTACTACTACTGCAACTGCTGCAAGAGTGCATTTGGGGACGGAAATACGGAGCCAGCGCAGAGGTCTTTCCATGCCCTCTCAATTCGGAAAGGCCCGTCTCTCCCGCGCTCTAGCACCCCAGCCTCGTGGTGTGAACAGAACGAAACCTCTCCTCTTCTTCAGGGATCGTCTTATTCTTCAACCCATAATCCCCATTCCCTGATTTCATTATCGCTGCGCATTAATCCTGCGCGATTGTGGGTTTAACCTGTTATCGCCTCGTCCTCTGACTTCCACTCCTTTTGATACTTTGCGATTGGCGCCAGAGACTTGCGTCTTGCCGGTCCTCCAATCAACAGTGAACGGAGCTTCGATATCACTCTGCGCGAAATACGCTGGACGACATCGGCTTCGGCTGTAAGCAATCTCCAAGTCTCTGTCGTGAGATCAGTGCTAGTAGGTGAGTCGCGCGGAAATCCACTTGATGGAGTGATGAATGCGCTTCTTGCGCGTTATGGATTTTATTGCTGACTTGGTGTTACAAAGAGCGCGCTCCACGTATCCCCTTCTCGAGACCCTTCGCGCGGCGCCGTCGGACCTCGACAAAATCATCAACCTCAGTATATTCTCCCTACATCTTTGTAATAAACAAGCATAATGCCCACCGCCCGTCCACTTCCAGAGCGGGTGAACCCCCTCATGACTGAGGCTGTGCCTGAATGTAAGACGCGACACTTGCGATAATCGCTTCAAAAGATTAACACGACACAGATTCGGTCCTCGTTTCGCGCCGCCGACTTGGACAGACTGACCTGACTGTGAAGGCTGGTCAAGTTGGAACATCCAATTCGACGAAGCCAAAGAACCTGGGCACTTTCGATTATGCGCACCTGAGAGCACCACTTCCCAAGGGCATCCATTCTGGCATCTTCAAGCCTTCTCCAGCATCATATTTCCTTATGCGCCGAAGCCACGATGGGTATATCAGTGCGACTGGAATGTTTAAGGCTACTTTCCCATACGCCGAGGCTGCTGAGGAGGAGCAAGAGAGAAAGTATATCAAGAGTTTGAAGACGACCAGCACGGACGAGACAGCTGGAAATGTTTGGATCCCGCCACACTATGCTCTCGAGCTGGCTGAAGAATACCAAATTCTCCCTTGGATTAAGGCGCTGTTGGATAACACACCAATTGAGACCAACCCGACCAAGGATGCCACACCAAAGACAATCTCTCCACCTCCTAACTTCCTGATGCCCCAGGAATCATTAGCAGCGCCAACTCCTAGTCGAAGCCGTCCTCGAAGAGCAGCTTCACCAAGCAAGATAGCATCACCAAAGAAGACGGCTGGTTCCACAAGATCACGAAAGACTAGGGGTACATCGGAGTCAGTCAAGTCAGAATCTGTCGAACCCTCTGTACAGACTGCGAGCGAAAATCTCAACAAGTCATTGAAGGCTGCTGCTGGTGAGACCAATGGGGAAGTCGAGGGTGCAACTGAGCCGAAGACTGAACTTAAAGATCCAAAAGAAGAGCCAATAGATGAGGAACCTAAGGTTCGCGTTCATGTGGACACTGACGTGGAAGTCAAAGGCGACTCCGAAATCACTCATACTCATGTTGAGGTCGAAATGCCCGTTGGGTATGCGGAGCTACCACTTCCAGAGGATACCGAGGCGATGATCGCCAAGGCAAAAGAGATGGTCGAGGCGGCAGTGCAGGGCCAGAAAGAGGAGCCAGCTGTATCCCCACGGAGGGGCAAGCGCAAGGCTGAGGATGCAGAGGATGAGGAGAACGTAGAGGGAAGCGAGATCGTTGCTCAAGCGCCCGCAAAGAAGGCCAAGACAGAGGTCACAGAGCTCAAGAAGGAGCGCATTAAGAACCGGGCATTGCTTGGTATCAGTGCTACGTTGGTTCTCGGGTAAGCTCCCTTTCCCCGTCTTCCTGTACATTCCACTAACTCGACTTGCAGTGCTGCGGTACAATATGCCTTTAATGCATTCTGAAAGGGTTACGGTACACTAGACCGGAGATTCCATTTTGGCTTTTGAATTGAGGGTTTCTGGCGTTTGTTCATGAGGGTGTACGGATTGGCTGCATAACATACCTACACCGTGTGTTGCTCTGTGCTCGAGTCTTGCTGGATACCCCGACTCTGTTGTGTTCGGTACATACAGCTTCCCACTAACCCCCGAAACAAAATTGGTCCCGAATTTGGTAGTAAAGCCCTTCAATTGGTCATGTTTGATAGTCACTTTTTAATTTCAATGTCCAGACTTTTGTATCCTGAGGGCTGCTGTAGCCTGCTAATTATCAAGATTCGAAGATAGACTCGAGGTTGGTCGTTCTTTCCTGATTTAGGTGTCACGTGCAGGACTGTCCTTGTTCCTTCCTCTCCTTAATTGGAGTCAAGCCAGGCGTCTTCCCGCGTGCGAAGGTCCTGTTTCCTTTCCGTCTTTTTCACATATCATCATCAATTACTTCAGGAGAGCGATCAGCACAGTCGATTGTCTCTCCTTGTAAGTGACCACCTTCTCCTATGATCACCACTCGTCCATGGACAGTCAGAGTCACCATGGCCAACAAAGCATCCCCGTACCAGCAGCACATATCAGGTAACACCATCCGTAGGAAGCGCGTACTTCCTGCGTCGGAGCAAGATCTGTCTGGATACACTCCTCAACGTCACTTTAGGAAATTGCAAGGACGGGTAATTCAGCCACGAGGATTGAAATCTAGCAGAGCGCAATCATTGCGAACAGAGGGGAAAGAGAAGACGGGCAATATTACGCCAGACTCTGAAGTGGCGAAGAATGTCGGGGCAGGTGATGATGCTGATACATATGCTGCCGGTTTGCCTTCAGAAACTGAGGTCTTGGGTAATGGTGAAAGTAGCGAGACCAGAATAGTACTTCCAGCTCGCCAAACCACTGTTGTGGCCAGCTCTACCAGGCCCGATGGTGGTAAGACGAAGACTAAAGTCAAGGCTACTGAAGAGACCCCACGACAACCTCTCAAGGAAATCTTCCGGAACGGTCGGAGAAGCGTGCTGAGAAGCGCACTTCTAGTTCCTCAAATTCGCGATGTCGCAGGCGGCGCTGCTCAATGGCGGATCAGACCTGCTCAGGAGTCAACGACAAACGCCTGGCTACCACCACTTCCAGCACCGACGGTTCCGAAGCCGAGGACTATAGCTGCGAAGACCTACAAGACGAAGGTCAGGTCTATGCTACCAGAGCATTCACAACTGGTCAAGGACGATGGCCATGACGAGAAATACGATGGGGATGGTACGGATGTTGGGAACAAGCAATGGAAGTCTGGGTATGATCTCGAGCCTGTCACGAGTAGCTTTCGATATTCCGAGGATAGTTCGCCGCTTGTGGTGTCTGAGGAGAGTAGATCTTTAGAAGACTGCCTGCGTGACGGACGGCGAGCTTCTCAAGCACCAGCTGCTAGCCAGCACCCCAACTCAGCCAATGATGTCCTATCACAAGTTGCTGAGATTGGAGAGGGGCTTGACCCAGATGAAGCAGAATGGCTGGACGATGAGCAGCATGAGGGGCAAGATGAGGATGGGGATGAGCCGAAGCAGATTCTCGATGAGTGAGTCCTCTATTATGCCCTTTGTCATCTTCCTGCACCGTTCTTAGAATTGACTGCAGCTGTTCTGCTTCCGTGACCTGTCGTTATAACGCGGAGACCTCTAGCTAATATGACATTCTGATGAACAGGGAGCCACTGACCGAAATGGAAATAGAATTGCTGGACATGGTCGACGGCTATGATAGTAGCTGTGGCTCCTCTGCTTCTTCTAGCCCCAAAAGACCACGAAGCGTGGATCGCTCCACCTACAGCGAGGGTGACTTGCAGATTGAGGGAAATGGCAATACACTTGAAGACTCTGACCAACAGCAACAACCTGTCAAAAGGAGGCGAACGGAGCGGCGGGTGCCAAGTGCGGATATTCGCAGAACCGCTCTTCGGGAATTGAATGACAGGAGAGCAGCTAAAGCTACTCGACAGACTTATTGTACCAGTCCACGGGTTGCACAGAAGTCCAGGAAGAAAAAGCCGAGAAGATCAAAGAAACAGAAGCCAACAAAAGAGCCTCGCCGTCTTCCAGACCATGGTGAGCTGATGACTGGCCCAGAGCGACTGGAGCAATCGGATGTGGAGAATGCATATAGTAAGTCGTTGTCATCACCGGACCACAACACATATTAACAAACATGCCGCCAAAGGCCCACCATTGGAACTGTCACAAGACCCGATCTCTCAGATCTCCGGTGACGAGGGAGAGGACGTAGCGCGAGACCGAAGAGTGCCAATGGCTATGATTAAGATTCCCAAGGGCTTTGGCAAGGTGGATATCTCATTGTTCCGCATGCCAGACAATTCACATCGTCAGGGCCCTATTGCACAGATTATTACTTACTCCGACGGATTTAGTGGAAAGGAGAGAGAACCCACCGGCCGATTGATGCCTCTCAAACAGCCCAGCAGACGAAAGGAAAGCTGTCAGAATGTCACCATCAGATATGGCCAACTTGCACTTGTCAGCGAAAAGCCTTCCGAGAAAACTCCGCAGGAACGTCGCCGTCAAAAACGAGAATGCCGGACGCTGAAGAAGAACTTGTCAGAGACGGTCGTCGTTCAGCCCGAGGAAGATCAGCTACTCGTGGGCGAGCAAGAAGAAGCAGCACGAGATACTACATTTACCCAGAACATGGACTCGACAGGAGCTATGCCACAACCACAAACACCTGTCCATGTCGATCAGAGCCTGTTGTACAGTACACCTGCTGGCAACACGTCGCCAATGAAGCGCAAATCCGAACGCAGGCTCGTCGGCTCTGGGGCTAGCCAGCAACTGTTGCCGAGGGCCATATCTCAAAGACCAATTGCTGTGAATTTTACAGAAGGAATTGCACTGCCACCAAGTACTGTGCCGATGCTTGCTAAGCCCAAAACTGAAAAGCAGAGGCGGAATTATCAAATCGCCTCTCAAGAAATAAGTTTAGTTACCATGAAGCGGCCCAACAACTTTACTGGGAATGAAAAGGAGCCGCGACTTCTTGATCAGGTAATAGCTGGCGATGGTTGTCAAGACCCAGATACCAGAAGCCAAGACCGATTGACAGAAAATGAGACATACGAGACTCCATCTGAGAATGAAGAGGGAGATGAGCGGCATAAGGCTTCGTCTCCTGGATCCAATTTGCAAGCAACACACGAAAAATTAGTCGAAAAATACCATGGTAGTGATGCTGAAGAGAGTCTAAACGATCCAACTAGTGATCCAAGGGGTTCATATAAAAGGGAAGATGATGTGCTAAAGTGGATGCAAACACCCTCTGGTGCGCAATTCCCGCTGTGTGGCTCGGGTATGATTCAAGCACAGAGGTGGGAGATTGGCAACCTAGTAGCAGAGTTGAAAGAGCAGACGAAGTCCGAGAAAGCGAGGATCCGAGAGAAATTGCATTCACCGCTTCCAGACCACGGCGCGAAAAACAAGTACCCTTCTAAGATCAAAAGACAAGAGCCTCCATCAAGTCAACAATTACCAACCTTAGTGAGCATTGCCTTCGAGGCTTTGAAAATCGAACATCAATCTAGCCAACGTTCGCAGCACTCAACCAACGATCTCGACGGCTCTTGGCGACCTCGCATGCCTGTTACGAGTGGTTCTAATATGCAAGTCGATGAGGAAATCGTTGGTAGTCCAAAATCCCCGCATGAGCATGAAAGAGCTACGGCATCTCGACTTCAATCACTCAGGCGAAGACCAAGCATCAAAAGCCAGTCCTTGCACGTCGTTGACCGGTTACCGGACAATTCGCCACATGAGATACCGCCTGCAATCACGCACGATAGCCAAGGGGGTTCCATCGTTCTCGGGGATACACAAAACTTCCGTCGTTGTTATCCAGCAGATATTCCAGAGACGCAACTGGAGGATGATGAAGAGGAAGAAACGGAGGTCGTCATGGTCTCGAATGGGAGCTATTTTAGTGAGGCATCTCAACAATTAAGCCAACCTCTCCGAGCGTCCATTGCCAATCGAACAGTATCTACAGCTGTCCGGACTCGATCTCGAGTTCACTTCGATCTTCACCAACGGGATGATAGCAGTGGTAATGGCTTAATGGTGGGTGGAATCAGCATGTCTGCCGCATTTCAACACACATTCTCACCAGTCAAGAGCTCACCAAGTCGACAATCGAGTCAATTGCAGACACCAAGTCGACCTAGGACTCTGAAGGAGTTGACTAGATCTGCTAGTCAGGGGCTAGGAACGTTGCATGGAAGCGCAAGGAAGAGGACAGTCTCTCTGCCGTTCAAGCCGCCTTTCAAACAACATCCCAGTGTTCGCAGGCGCAGTTAACGGAGAGTTGATGACATTTTGGGATTTTTGGAGGTATCAATTTTGCACAACAGATGCTATGTATGAGAGAGGAGGAGGATGTATGGAGAGATTTGAGTGGGCGAGGCGATAGTATAGCTTATGGGATATATTGGAGGTTAATGCTGTGCTAGTCTGTCATTAAGGAACATTAGAGCCGGAGAGATGATCAACCTTAACTTTATCATACATAGGAATGATTCTATCTACCATTTAAAACATCTGCTTCACATGGAGAGATCAAATTCTCTTCCATTCCAAGGAAACAGAGAAACCCTGTCGTATCTCAGAACTTTGACACCATTCTAGGTCACTCAACGTGTATGAATGATAACCCATCTCAAGTTCTCCTTAAAAATCAGAGATCTAACTCTGCAAAAGAAATCCATACTGGTCGCTTGAGGAAGTAATTCCTTTGTTGGAAGCGATGGACTCGAAGTGAGAGACTGATGTATGATTCGGAAGGTAGGTACTGTGAATGGGATCAAACGGGGATAGATTGGCAAAGTGGGAGCGATAGGAAGTGATTGACACTTGGTGGGGTTCGAAATTGGTACGGAAGAAAATCTCTAATGTGTGGTTGTATCTCATTTTCATGATCTGCAAGTTTTCCTTCATTCATTGGTAGTTGGCTAGGCATCAGTGATAAACAGTGACCTTAGGCGCTTATTAAGTTGTGGGTTGGTCGTCTGGAGATCTTTAGGGGGGGAGAAGATATGAAATCGAGTGAGATGTCTCTACAAGCAACTCTGTTTTCTAAATCTGAGAAAAATCACGTAGACTGTGTATAAACAGAACATATATGAGGCTTCTTAAAACCAATTGATTAAGGGGCAGATTGGCTTTGAAGTATGCCAGCTGACGTGCCGTGCTCCAATATCTTAAGTTGAGAACATGAGCCCGTCACTGGATATGAGAGCAGAAAATGAGAGTAAGATAAGCGACGTGCAACAAGAAACTTCTCCCTAGATTTTTCTCAATTTCAATTGGGTAGAGATATCCTAGGTAGCAGAAATGGAGGCTGGTACTGCTGTGATCGTGCTCCTTGCCAAACTAAGCTGGATTTCGATTATGTATCTATCTTGAAGATTGTACGACGTGCAACAAAAATTCATATGCGGAGGAGAGAAAATGACGCACATTATGATTGGGTGGCTTTGAATGGTACTGAATTCACTGGGGATGGAGTCGGGTAGGGGAGGTGTTTACCTTTCTCGAAGCTTTTTTTGGAAGAGGTACGATTGTTGTTTAAGGTGTAAGAATTGAAGGAATTCGTAAGTATGGTGGCTTGGAGAGCGGATAGTTGTCTAAGATTAGATTATTGCTTCAGGCCAACATCAGAATGACTTCCACGTTCTTCAGGTGCATTCGTCAATCTACCTATAAGCCAGCCCGTATGCGAAGAAGAATTTTTGTTACGCTGAAAGCCATACTTGGGAAGGCACACTTGCCAACAATCTCGATGCTGTCGTCTTCTTCGTTTAAGCTCTGATATCAAACGGTTCAACGATAGTTGACATCATTGAAAGTCTGTGAGTGATATTGAGAACAATACGTGAGCTGTGACCCCTTGAAAGCGGAGAGCATTGCTAATTGGAATTCCGGCACTAGATATTTGCTACTTATGAACCCCACAATCCGTCCCCGCACTCCCGTCAACAAACACACACTATTGCCTTATTTTACAGGCGAATCGGTGACCAAACGAGGGCTAAATTATCTCTTTAAATGGTAATAGCAGGTATGTCAAGAGTCTTGTGTGCTCCAATCGATAGACTGTTTTCTTCCCGAATTTGCAGATCACCTGCTGTCGTGGATGGGGTATGTGGGTTTGAATAACCACTGTATCTGCAATCCAACAACGTCACTTGGATGCACAGCCCATTATGCTTGAACATACTTTAGTTTAAGGTTCACCACGACAGACTTTGTGAACACTCGGCTGACCCGGATACATGATTTTAACCTTCGGCATATCAAGAGTGCGTAGGTGATCTGGGTAAAGTTTATGACAGGGTTGGCCCTCCCGAATTAGGTTCTCGCTTATTCGAAAGCCTCCATAAAACTTTTGTTGACATTCATGTTGAAGTCGACGTCCAACCAGCTCTTTCAAGAAATGTCGAATTGGCATCATGCCAAAATACAGAGGGAGAACTCGGGAGCTGGCTGAGCTTCGGCGGATAAGAAATAAACGCGAACGTATTTCGTAAAGTTGAAGTGACGAAGTCCCGATCGTTCCGAGTCGGAGGCACGGGATTAGACTCAAGGTTTTGTTGTTAAATAGTCCAATCTTACCAGACCACTACCCTATCATTTTGACTTTGATCACATCTTATGATCGCGAGATGAGGTGTTTAAGTGTCTATCAGGTATAAGAACCTTCTCGGCAGTCATTCCCTTTCGGTTTTTTTCTGCACCCAATAATTATTTCCTGGGAGCAGCCACTCTTTTACTGTCCATTCCTAGGATCAACGATTCTTCGTATACTTGTGAGAAATATGAGGTTCACTCAATTTGCATCGCCAGCTTTGGGTTTTCTTGTCGGCTCGGTCGCCACACAGCCAACATACAAAGCGGATGGTGATTCTGTGGGTGTTCCAGGAAATATCTCGCTTCTTTGTTCGATTAAGAAGCGCTAACAGCTTCATTAAAGTGTCCAGCAAAGCCAGATGCCTCCTCCACTGTATCCACTAAGCCTGCACCGACTTCGAAATCGACACAAGTTGTCTTGGATGTCGACCTTGTTGTTATTGGAGGTGGCAGTGCCGGAATCCACGCTGCGATCCAGCTCAAGGATGCTGGTGCCAAAGTCGTTGTGATTGAGAAGAAGACACAGATCGGTGGCCGTAAGCTTTACTTCTCTTCATTTTCTAAGGTCACTCTCTTTCGTTGCAGCGCTGACGAGCGAGTAGATGCCGAGACTTTCTATGCACCCAATGGAGCACCTCTCAACGTTGGCGTCGTGGTCTTCGAGAATTCGACTGTCGTCGGCGATTATTTCAAACGCCTCAATGTCAGCATCGCCTACACCAATCCTGCCACAGGTGAGCGGCCCCCTCTCAATCACACAACGCCTCAGCAGATCAGGCCCTGGTGTCTATTGCAATATACAAATCATTGAGAGAAGCCGGGCTAACATTCTTGACAGACGTGGTCCCAGGCACACCTCCAACCTCAAGTTACGATTTCTCCCTGGGTATCCCCATCCCTGCGCAGAACGAGTCGGTCACCCAGGCACAGAACCAGGCCATCGCATCCGCAGCACAAAGCTACACCGTCAACGTGCTGTCGAAGTACCCTTGGATCGATGCCGGCTTCCTCGTCCCAGATCCTGTACCCGCAGAGCTTCTCCTACCATTTGGAGAGCTTGCTAAGAAGTATAGCTTCGAAGCACTTCTACCAGTCATCGCTCAGTACAACTTTTACACAGGTGATATTTCAACCATTGCAGCATTGTATGGCGTCAAAGGTCTTGGTCCCGGGTTGCTTGGAAGCTTATTCGGCAAATTTATTATTGCAGCCTCTGGAGATGCACGATCTTTGTATCAAGCTGCTGCAAAAGAGCTGGGTGATAGCGTGCTACTCGAGTCGACCATCGTATCAGTCCGACGAACAGCAAAGACCGGAAAGCCGGTAACAATCCTCGTCAAGCAACCAGGTCAGCCCCCAAAGCTCATCAATGCCAAGAAGCTTCTGGTCGCCATTCCTCAGACCATGAGCAACATCGGCACCTATGACATCTCGGGTCATGAGAGAGATATCTTCTCGAAATTCACAGCTCTGGGTTTCTGGGCAGGTGTTGCTATAATCCCCGGCCTGGCCAACGCCATTCGTAACGTTGGTGTCCAGACTCCTTATAACCAGCCCGTCATTCCAGGTCCCCCAGGTATTCAAGCATCAGCCGCACCAGGATATTTCACTACTCTAGTTGGCTTCAACGATTTGAACTACACTGAAGCTTCCAGTCAAGCTATCATCCGCACCAACTTGGCCACACTTGCAGCTGTAGGTGGCGTGCCTGCTGGATCTGCTCAGGCGGCAACATTTCCGTTCTCTTCGGATCATGGACCCTATGGTTTGCGTGTCTCGACTAGAGATATAAAGAATGGCTTTTATAAGAAGATTCTGGCCATTCAGGGAAAGAGAAATACTTACTGGACTGGTGCTGCGTTCACTGGACATAACAGTGGCTTGATCTGGACGTTTAATGTTGGGACCATCGTGCCTGGGTTGAAGAAGGACCTGGGATTGTAAAATCTTAATGTCTGTATTTCTGCGGAACCGTATGGCTTCGAGTTATCGGTGGCAGGGAAAAGCCGGATCAAAATGCTGTCAAGTCAAGCTGTGGCACATCGTCAACTTAATCTTCTTCAAGCTATAATTTTAAAACCCACTTTACTATGAGAATATTATTGGTTCCATAGAATTCTGTGATTAGTATTCAGAGACTTGCAGAGTTTCATCAACATTCGTATCCCATCAGTCCAGCTTTAATCCAGTGATGGGGAGCCAAGGTCGGGGAAAGGATGCGCGGCTAACTAAGAACATGCTGAACGATGAGCAGCGGTCTCCTCACATATCAAAGCTTTGTATGGGTACGTAATCCCTGATCACAACAGATGAAATACCCTCGACATAAGAGGAGTGGCCTATTTTGGGAGTGGTAATGGACGCCGTGGAAGAACGACTTACTGATTTGACCTCCCTTCGTGATCAGGTGATAGAGTGAGATTACCAAGCTTCAAGGGATCTGACAGGGCTCTTGCCACAGCAAACAATTTTTCAAGGCCTCCTAAGGACTTCATCTGTTTTGAACGATGGGTTCGAAACAAAGTGATTCTCGAAAGAAAGCAAATCAACGACGTGGTTTAGGAGAACATCTCAGCTGGAAAACCGGCCTATCAGACGCCTTTGTCGGATGCGGACAGCCTGTGCGCAAGAACGTTCCCATTTCCCCGTGGGGCTTGCAAATCCCTGATCTCTTCTAAGTCTGCCAGTTTTCATCAATTCGAAGCATGCAGGTGAGAAGAGCTGTTTGGAACAATCTTTTGCAGCATTCTTGTGAACATCATGTCAAATTACATCGACACACGACTCAGTCATTCAGATCGCGACCTACATACCGCCTCCACTCAACAGCCAGTCCCCTGCGTCAGGCCTGGGATCAACTATATCGTTTCCTGTGGCACTCAAACAGGGAGACTCGAATCACTTCAGAGCCATGTCAATATCGCCAGCTAAGGGATGTGGGACCTGTGTTTACTTACACACCTTTACCGAAGCAGAATGCAAGTCGAAAAGAGATTCGCTTGCTAACGGTTCACGAGGGCGAAGGAACCGAGGTCCGCTGTTCTCTTGAAACCGTATCTTTGGATGAAGCACCACCATACGAAGCGCTTTCTTACGTATGGGGAGATCCGAACAGGACTCGCGAGATCACGCTCGACGGCAGACCATTCCAGGTCACTACCAACCTTGCGAGAGCACTTCGCCATCTGCGTGACCGACAAAAGCCAAGGAGGCTGTGGATTGATGCAGTCTGTATCGATCAACAGAATGCGGTGGAAAGGTCGTCTCAAATCTTGCTGATGCGCGATATCTTTCAAAGAGCATCGAAAGTCGTTGTCTGGCTTGGAGAAAGTTCTATGGCCAGTAAAGCTGCGTTTTCACTCATCCAATCCATCGACTTTGGGGACGGTGCGTTCTGGGATCAGCAACAGAACCAGGGACCTGTATCCTTCTCACATGATGCTCTCAGTGGACTCCAGATGCTTTTAAATAGACGGTCGTCTCTTGCTGGATTGCAAGGCATCATACACGACATTGCCTCCAGACCTTGGTGGACAAGGGTGTGGGTCATTCAAGAAGCAGCTGTTGCACAATCAATCATTGTGAGATGTGGTGATGATGAGATGCCATGGTGGCTCTTCTCAAATGCGTTGTCTGCTATAGCGACTCTTGCCCCTGATTTGTCAGGACCTTCGACAGAGAGTCTGATATTGTTCAAGAAACGCTTGGGCATTCATATCCATATCTCTAGGGGTTCCTTGCGGAACCTTGAAGACTTGGTCGCCAACACTCGAATTATGGTTGCCACTGATCCCAAGGATATGGTCTACGCACTTTTGGGACTTGCTGGCAATGTTGGGGATCCGACTAGTCATCCCATCTGTTCGCCAGACTACTCGTCTGCGACATCCGTCCTGGATGTTTACAGAGACTTTGTTGCACACTGTATCTCGCATGGAAGTCTGGATATTATCTGCATGCGACGCAATTATGATCGTCTGGACGGATCCTGGCCCTCATGGGTTCCGGACTGGACACTGAGCGGAATCTCTAGCTCAGATGCTCAAGGTTCTGGAAACATGTACCGTGGATTTGACATGATCGAAGGCGACAGCTTGATCAACAAGCCTCTTCTAATGAAATACCGTGGCCTCAACCAACTTACACAAGATCCAAAATCACCACCTTGGCAAGCTTCTAGAAGCACCTTGCCGGTCGCTCAAATAAAGAAGTCTCCTCCTACTTTGACAGCTAGAGGGATCTACATCGATCGAATTCAAGACCTTGGCGAAGCCCCAACGTTTCGTGATCGTAGGCTCCTTGTCTGCGATTTCTCCCCATGGCAAAGACTCATGATGCGGCACTTCGGCGAGGGGCCTGAACAACAAATGTTCCACATCCTCGACCAATGCCACAAGATCTGTCTCTCCAAAGCCTTCGTCCTCCAGGAAACACGAAACAAATTAATCAAAAGCATGTACAAACTCCTGATCTTGCGTCTTCCCATGGAGCGGATTCGCGGAAGAGTCTACGCGCGTCGCATGTCTGATAGGAGGTGGAGACAGGGGAAGTATATCGCGAGAGGGTACTCGATTGCGCAGGCCTATACGAGGACGTTGTTCCTTGACCGAGTTTTGGGATACCCGAGGAAGTCGAATGAGGGTGTCAGATACCTGGCGAATCAGACTTGGAAGTCAGCTGTCAAGCTTGGGCTGTCGACGAAATTGGCTGTGGGTTTGAATGTCCTGAGGGCGAATGTCCTGCATCGGCAGTTAATGATTTCGAAGAAGGGTTATATTGGCCTTGGACCTGTGCCTGCTAGGCAGGGTGACTTAATATGTGTACTTTATGGATGCTCAGTTCCTGTTATACTGAGGAAGGTGGATAAGCATTATATCCTTGTTGGGGAGTGCTATGTTCATGGCCTCATGGATGGAGAAGCTCTGGATCTGCTCGCTATTGGGAAGGCGACTGAGAAAGACTTTGAAATCCGGTGAGATTGTACTGTCCAGTACAATATCTATAGCTGAACATATATTGTATAGTAGGAAATGTGGACGGATGAATAGCATTCAGATAGATATGCACCAACACTGTGGCAAGAAAAATGTGGATGTTTGATTTCAGTTCCATTTTAGTCCACCAGAACGCCTTGCTAAATTGACAGACTTACAGATCCGTATTAGTCACGCCTGATCACTTCGCTCCCTTGCCTTTCGCCTCGGTTTCACTCAGCTCTCTAATGAAGACATGTGTCTCCCCCTCTCCTGTGTAATCTTCCTGGCCATTCTCAAATCCAGGACAGACACCAACGGCTAAGTACTTACCGTCACTCGAGAAAGCGACAGCAGCTACACTAGCTTGATATTTCTGGTACTGTCTGATTCTCCGCTTGGCGACAGCATCCCACAAAGCAACTACGCCATCACCTCCTCCAGATGCAAAAGTTCCATGAACAGGATGAAAAGCCAATGCGTTCACTGGATAGACGATGTCCGTCCCGTCACCCTCGGGGTCGGACTGACGATGGCACTTGAAAGCGTACTTCCTGGCTTGAGATTCCGTAGATGGGTCGAACCATTCAACCGCGACTCTGCCCTCAATACTGCTCGTAGCATATCCATCATCATTCGGCATACATGCTACCGCTCTGGTCATGAACTTCAAAGATGATTCTCGCTGTTGCCAGGGCTGCAAATCTGTAGTTCCTCCACTGGCTTGTGAGGCGAGCATAGCGGTGCTTTGAAGTTGGTAGATATAAACAAGACGAGCGGCCATTGCTACGACGAGTTTCGAGGCTGTTATTGCGAGGGAGTGGGGTTTGGCGGGAAGCTTGATGGTCGTAGGTTCTCTTTCGGGATTCTTGAGATCATGAAAGTGTAGAGTCGAGTCCCACGAAGATGATATTAGAAGTGCTGGAGGAGTCAGTAACGACCATCGCAGAGGATGTCCAGAGACTCACAATGTTCTTTGCTGTAAACCACAGATCTGACTGGCGCTTCATGTGCACTTAATACGGTCTGCTCTCCAGTTTCAAGATTTATCCTTTATGGCACCGTCAACAAATATCCCACATGCCTATACTGGTGTCCGTACCTCTTCACCTGCCAATCCATTCCCGCGCTAAAGGCTTCATTATCGTCGGCGCCGAAGCACACATCAAGTACAGGGCCCCGGTGCTCGTACTTCTCGATCAGCCTTCCGCCTGCATCTTGGTCTTGTGTATCATACAAGTAAACGTTTCTATCCCAAGAAGAGACCAGTAGTCGTTTTGGAGAATTGGGCGCGAATTTGAGAGACGATACCGCGTCGGAGGGGGGTTGCGAAAGCTTGAATTGTACTTCTGCGTATTATCAGTTGGGCTTTTTTCGGCAACTATAGGAGAGAGCCCACGAGGAACAACTTACGGGGAGCCATATCGTCGGTTGGATTTCGCAAAGGATTGGAGAGACTTGTTTGGGTTCTGTTGTTGTGAAATTTGTTCCGTGATAGACCGCCTTCGGCTGACCATAAAGGGGAAAGCAACTTTCGAGAAGCTTCAGAGAGCTCCCAAACAATCCCCCAAGTGAACAACAAACAAGCATCGTCTCAGTCCACATGTTCTTTGCCTTATTGACTACAGACTTGAGTATCTACGCACAATCTTCATGGCCTTTGGTCATTTAGACATTGCCTTTGGTCACTTAGAGCTTCATCGCCAGAAAAACACCCCACCTGCCCCTCACCTGGATTCTTGCCCCGCGTATACTTGAGCTCGAGCTCTACCAATATGCCGTTCGCACAACTTGTGCTTGGTAGTCCTGGGTCAGGGAAGAGTACATACTGCAATGGCAGTCAGTATATCATTTCTACACTGCAGCATAAAGAGCTAACGGGTTCCCAGTGCACCAGTTTATGTCTGCGATAGGCCGAAAATGCTCTGTAGTGAACCTCGACCCGGCGAACGACCAGACCAGCTACCCATGTGCAATAGACGTCCGCGATCTCGTAAAACTTGAAGATATCATGGAGGATGACGAGTTAGGACCAAACGGTGGCGTGCTATATGCGCTCGAAGAGCTAGAACATAATATGGACTGGCTAGAGAGGGGACTGAGTGAGCTGGGAGAGGACTATGTGCTATTTGACTGTCCGGGACAGGTTGAATTGTACACACATCACTCGTCATTACGGAACATATTCTTTCGGTTGCAGAAGTTGGGATACAGAGTCGGTCCCCTGGAAATTCTTCGATTGACCGTATGCTGACAGTTGTACAGCTTGTAGTCCTCCATCTCTCCGACTCGTACTGCTTGACCATGCCTTCACTCTACATCTCGAACCTCATACTGTCCCTACGAGCTATGTTGCAGATGGATCTCCCACATCTGAACGTGCTCACGAAAATTGATAAGATCTCGACTTATGGCCCTCTCCCATTCAACCTCGACTTCTACACAGAAGTACAAGACCTCTCTTACCTCCTCCCGCACCTTCAAGAAGAGTCATCAATTATGGCCGGTTCGAAATTCGAAGGGCTCAATAAGGCAATCGTGGAATTGGTCGAGGGTTTTGGATTGGTGGGGTTTGAGACTTTAGCGGTCGAGGACAAAAAGAGCATGATGCATCTGCTGCAAGTCATAGACAGAGCAGGAGGATATGCCTTCGGTGGAGCTGAAGGCGCAAACGATACCGTATGGCAAGTCGCTATGCGGGAGGGCGTTACCACAATGGATGTGAAGGACGTCCAAGAACGGTGGATTGATGCCAAAGATGCATATGACGAGGCAGAGCGGGAGCAATGGCAGAAGCAAGCAGACGCCGAGGCTGCGAGACAAGCCGAGCTAGCTGAAGATCGTGAGGACGAAGACGACGATATGCAGGGTATGTCGTTACCACCGGGTGGCAGTAGTGTGAAGGTAGTTCGTAAAAACCAATGATACCCTGCTTCAACCTTCGTCGGTGTCATTGTCGCCTTCACTGTCAGGTCTGTCCACCATGAGAATATCTTTCGAGGAATCTTCCTCGTTATGGGTACCCAATATGCCCTGCAATGCCATCTCACCCTTATCCTCCGCTTCTCGTTGCGCCTTCAAAATCAATTCTCTTGCCCTACGGATAGCCTCCTCCTCGGCCTTCCTGATCGTCCCACTAACCCGCACGACCCTGAATACACATTTCTTCCCATCCTGGATCGGGACTGAGCTCATAAGTGACAATGCGGCCCAGACAATTCTGTAATGTGGGCGTGCAACTCGGAGGATAAATGTCGAAGTAGCAGGAGAGAGGTATTTGACTGGAAGGATCAGCATTCGTGGAATTATTAGTCTTGGAGTCAGAGTGACTGTACCAGTGAGGGATTCAGACACAGCTCCAGAACCATAATCCCCAAACAAGCTGGATATCTCTGCTCGTAGACCCCTCAGCAGCGCCTGGTTCGTGAGGTTGCTTGATGTCGGCTGATTGAAGACCACGACATCTGGGACGTTTGGCTTCGACTGACTCTTCTCCAATTCTGGATACAGGATGTTCACCAGTAGGTACCGATGCTTAAGGCGGACCATCGTTGTTTGCTTGGCTGACTTGCGTCAAGCTGCATGAGGGACGCGATGCAGAAGAAAAGTGAACCCGGCGAAACGCGCTGTGACTTAGAGCCACGTGATCTTGAGTCTTACATCGTCACTATTGTTGGCATCAAAACCTAGGCCTTTATTTTCAACATTAACTTATGTTTACAATAGGGGGACATTGCTTCTTCACTCTGATGTTCTATCGCTATCGGTGAAGTGTGAAGAAGCGGAAACAGGCACTCGCTGGCGCCCTAGAACCACGCCTAAGAATGCTTTCTTTCTAGTCTCGGTAGATGTACAACTTCCTCTCTTGTGACTTCTTAAGTTTTACGTATCGGCTGAGACTTAGAAGGGATAGATCAATAGCCTTGACCCGACGAATTCGTGCAGTCATGCATCCGTGGGACCTATACTCTGAATGCTCACCGAGGGTACCAAACAAACCTTTCTCCACAAACCATGCCAGTCCTGCAGGCGCTGCAACTGTTGGTTTCTCAATCGAGATCCCGGCTCCGAAGGCGCAGTAATGGCCGAGTATCATGCATTGCTCTTTTATACTCGAATGTCTGCTTTCCATTTCGTCCTTCTTTGGCAACTTGACCCTGCTTGACTACAATAACCATGGCGAGCTCAACTCACCAGATCCCTCCACAACGGCCCTTTCAATTCACGGCAACTCCGGAATCTATCATCGATGATGCCAAACGTATCATTGAAACCTCCCGCAAAGCCCAAGAGGACATCGTCAAGAGTGTTCGCCCCGAAAGCGCCGATTTTGCCAATGTCCTGCTACCTCTCATACAATCCGAAAATGCTTTCAAGCTCGAGTCTCACATCCTTCAATTCTATCAACATGTGTCGCTGGACAAGGTCCTAAGAGATGCTTCTGCCGAAGCTGAGAAAATCATCAATGAGTATGAAATTGAAACAGCCATGCGCGAGGATCTTTACCATCTCGTCGATGCTGTGGCGACCAGAAATGAAGAGCTAGATATTGAATCCACTTTACTTCTAGGAAAGATGCACAGGGACTGCGTAAGAAATGGATTGAAGTTACCGATTGGAGCCAAGAGAAATCGATTTAAGGAGATTCAACAGCAGTTGGGCCAGCTCAGCATCAAGTTCCGTAAGAACTTAAACGAAGCAAAGCTTGAGATGTGGTTTTCACCTCATGAGCTAGAGGGTATTCCAGTGGACATCACATCCGGCTTGGAGAAGGGGACCGGAGAGCAGGAGGGCAAGCTCCTCATGACGTCCGAGTTTCCGCACTACCTCCCAGCAATCAAGTATGCAAAAAATGTCGAGACTCGCAAGCGTTTCCTGTTGGCATACGAGAACAAGTGCGTCAGCAATGTTCCTATTTTGAAAGAAATGGTCTTGCTACGTGACGAGGCGGCTCGTCTTCTCGAATACCCCAACCATGCCGCTTTTCGGTTGGAAGAAAAGATGGCCAAGAAGCCAGAAACCGTCAATGAATTCCTCGCAGACCTACAGTCGAGACTGATAGCTGGTGGACGGAAAGACCTGGAAGCTTTGAAGTCGATGAAGAAATCTGATATAGAATCTCGAGGAGAGACTTTCGACGGCCATTATTTCCTTTGGGATAACCAGTTCTACGTGCAGATGCTGCTGGAGAAGGAGTACTCGGTCGATCAGCAAAAGATCGCGGAATACTTTCCTCTGCAGAGCACCATCGAAGGAATGCTCCAGATTTTTGAGCATCTCTTTGGCCTTGTGTTCGTGGAGCTTTCCGGCGATGAGAAAAGCAAAGCTGTAAAGTCTGGAGATGGAAAAGGACTGGTCTGGCATGAAGATGTCCAACTCTTCTGTGCTTGGGACAGCGAAGATGAGGGTGGTGGCTTCCTTGGGTACCTGTATTTGGATCTGTACTCCAGGGAGAACAAATACTCGAATCCGAGTAATTGGAACTTGCAGCCTGTAAGTTCTGTATCCAACCGAGTTTTTGCTCATAGCTAACTCCAACCAGGGTTTTCTTCATAAAGATGGGACGCGTCATTATCCTTCTACAGTCTTGGTTTGCGCATTTTCCAAGCCAGCAGCTAAGAAGCCGACCTTGTTGCAGCATGGCGAGGTCGTGACTTTGTTTCATGAATTAGGGCATGGCATTCACGATCTTGTGGCGAAAACTCAGTATGCTCGATTCCATGGCACGATGACTGTCATAGACTTCGGCGAAGCGCCCAGTCAGATGTTGGAGAATTGGTGTTGGACACCTACCACGCTCAAATCCCTTAGTCGCCATTACTCAACCCTGTCAGCGGAGTGCCTCAAGTTGTGGGAAGAACAGGCAAATGGTGCCCCCCCACCAGCTAGAACTATTCCTGATGAGATGATCGAAAGCCTTATCAGAGCTAAGAATGTCAGTGGAACATTGTTCCAATTGCGCGTACTGCATCCTAGTGTGCTGGACATGATGATTCATCAACCTGAAAGTCATGAAGCTTTGGAGCGGATGAATTTCTCCGAGAAATACAACAGAATTCGCAAAGAATTGACAGGCATCGAAGGTCCCGAAGTTCTTGGCAAGGGGTGGGAATGGGGACATGGTGATGGTAACATGGGCCACCTCGTCGGAGACTACGATGCGGGCTTGTACGGGTACTTATAGTAAGACACCCAGACCAGCGACTCAAATTATCACTGACACTACTGCACAGCTCGAAAGTATTTGCGGACGATATGTTCCAATCAGTCTTCGCAAAGGACCCGATGAATGTGAAGGAGGGACGAAGATACAGACATGCGATTCTGGAGAAAGGAGGGTCTCAGGATGAGATGAAGACGCTGACTGATTTCCTTGGTCGGAGGCCAAAGTCGAATGCTTTCTTCAAAGGACTGGGCATTGCCTGACCGTCCAAAGGTAGGTAGAAGAGGCAAATGGAAAGCATTCGTTGCTGGGCTTTACTAGTACTATTTCAATGAAGATTCATTTTTAAAGAGCGAGCTCATCTTGCGTAGGTTCAAGATACGACGTGATTATAGGTGATCCTGGGACACTGGTATGTCTTCGTCTTAACTACTTATCTGGTCCTAATTCGTTGCCCGCCAGCCGTATCGCCGTCAGAATTTCACTTAAGACCGACGCGAAAAGAGCGCAAAACGGATTCCACTTTGCCTCGACGACACGTAACTGGACCTCAAAAACAGTCACATAGTCAAGGAACATCAAACAAAACGCTGCACCTATACCGGGCAGCTAAGCTCAGTATAGACGCGTGGCATAAAGTTACGGGGAGGCTTTTAAAACTTACTTCACAGAAATGCGCTCTGAATGTAGGGAGGTCTCACTTTTGGGGAAAGGGGTCAGGGCGGGATGGTCTATCGAGTTTCATTGAGTTTTCTGCCTTGTCCAGGCTGGTTGATGTTGGGCGTATTCGTGATTGTATTACATGAGCTTGTTGGCACTTTGGCGAAATTGGGTTGAGGGGGAAGTTTTTGGTTGTTAGGAAGGAGAGAGAACATCAAGGCTTGCGAGGGCCGTGACGTACTCAGATTATAAGTTAACTGTCAGAACCCTTTCAAGAACTGTGAGAAGCATTAGAGTACCACTATACATTGTTACTCTGCTAGAAATTTTCTTCCACTTCCATCTTCAATGCTAAGTCGTTCTGTGGACTGACACCAGATGAGCTAACAGATTAAAAGCATACGATAAGGCCCTTAGACTTGGAGCATACATCCAAGCAATAGATAATGACAATATTGGGCCGCTACTCGAGCTGTTGTGCTATTGAAAAGGCAAAAGGGGAGAGGAAACCTAAGCGATACTGTTGGCCGAGCCTAGAGTTCGGCTTCTCGAGGCGGCACTTTGTATACATTCTGCATCGCAGACCCGTACGAAAGGCTAAGATTTATGTCACACTTCTTATACTTCTAATGCCTGGTCCCCTTATTGCTCTTGCCTGAAACTTACACATTAGGAGGAGGAACCGTCAGTTAAATCAACAAAGTCAGGTGATGCCCCACTCCTCACTAAGCGAGGTACTTGATTCGGCTTCCCGAACCTCAACCTCAACCTGCATCCACCTTCACCATTCACCATTCACAATGGCTACCTTAAAAGCAGCTATCCTGATAGTCTCTACAACAGCTTCCAAAGATCCATCGGCTGACTCATCCGGCGGAATCTTGAAGGACGTCTTTGAGCAGGAAGGCAGGGGACAGTGGGAAATTGTCGAGACTAAAATCGTCAGTGATGTGGTTCTGGATATCCAACGTATGATCACGGGCTGGGCGGATCGAGAAGAACCTCCGAATCTGGTAATTACTACTGGCGGTACGGGATTTGCGGTACATGATAGTACACCTGAGGTTGGTACAATTCTGAATTGTGGGGAGATCATGACTGATTGTTAGGAAGGCTGTGACTCCGCTACTCCACAAGCAGGCACCTGGGCTTGTACATGGCATGCTTGCAGCTTCCTTGGCTGTAACTCCCTGTAAGCCCATTCCATTTATTCAGTAAAATAACCTGGAGTAGCTGACCATCCACAGTCGCTCTGATGTCAAGACCCGTGGCTGGTGTTCGAAACAAGACCATAATCATCACACTTCCTGGCTCTCCTAAAGGCGCTAAGGAAAATCTTCAATCAGTGTTGAAACTAATTCCTCATGCTTGTAGTCAAGCAGCCGGTGCCGATTCGAGAACTCTTCACGCCGGCGGTGTCAAGAAATTGGAAAAGGAGGCCGGAGTGAGCGCTCACGGCCCGGGGAGCCATTCCCACAGTCATGGCCACTCACATGGCCATTCTCACGGTGGGCATAGTCATGGCCATGCAATGCCAGTTCGGCATACAGTAACGAGTGAAAATCCTCGCTCCAATGATCCCGCACTTGGTCCAACGAGACGATACCGTTCTTCTCCATATCCTATGCTTGCAGTCAATGATGCAATCGCACTCATCCAGGAGCACACACCGCCACCGCAGGTTATCACAGTCGACGTTGATGGATCTTTGGTCGGCTGTGTGCTTGCAGAAGATGTCACAGCTACGGAAGCTGTTCCGGCATACCGAGCAAGCATAGTGGATGGGTACGCTGTAATCGCTCCTGAAGATGGCGGTTCAAGCAAAGGTGTGTTCTCTGTAGCTTCGATCTCTCATGCCACACCAGGCGAGATCGCGCCTCTTGAGGCAGGGCAGATTGCACGAATCACTACTGGAGCTCCACTTCCTCCTGGTACGACATCCGTCGTGATGGTTGAAGACACTGTTCTCCAATCAATGACTGAAGATGGTCAAGAAGAACATGAGATTGAGATCTTAGCAGAGGGTGTCAAGTCGGGCGAGAATGTGCGAGAAGTCGGGAGCGACATCAAGAAAGGAGAAGTGATCCTTCGCAAGGGAGAAGAAATCTCAGCAATTGGCGGAGAGCTCGGTCTATTGGCTTCGGTTGGCAGAGCAAAAGTCAAAGTCTACAAGCGGCCAATTGTTGGAGTCTTATCGACAGGAGACGAAATAATAGAGCATGGAAGAAGTGGTGACTTACGACTGGGAGAAGTTCGCGACTGTAATAGACCAACAATCATGTCTGCTGTTCGAGGATGGGGCTTTGAAGTCGTTGATCTTGGCATCGCAAGAGACAAGCCTGGAGCCCTCGAGGAGACCTTACGAGATGCGCTTCGCAAAGTGGATGTAATTGTGACATCAGGTGGTGTGTCAATGGGTGAGCTGGACCTATTGAAGCCCACGATTGAGCGATCACTCGGCGGAACGATTCATTTTGGACGCGTCTCGATGAAGCCGGGGAAGCCCACCACGTTTGCAACGGTACCGGTGAAGAATAATGCCGGCGAAAGAGTATCGAAGGTCATATTTTCTCTTCCCGGCAATCCAGTCTCAGCGATTGTAACACTTCATCTGTTTGTGTTGCCCTCTTTGCATCACGGATCGGGTGTGGCACCAGCTGGATTGCCCAAAATCCAAGTAAATCTGGATCACGAATTTCGACTTGATCCTCAGAGATCAGAGTATCATCGCGCGGTTGTCACCTTAGGAAAGGATGGTATGATGCATGCGAGCAGTACTGGTGGACAGCGAAGTTCTAAGGTTGGAAGCTTGAAAAGCGCGAATGCGCTGCTTTGCTTGCCAGCCGGAAAGGAGACTTTAAGCAAGGGATCGAAAGTCGAAGCCCTCCTAATGGGTAGACTTAAGAGTGAGTTTGATTCTCTGTAGAATCGACATACTTTTCTTGAACCTTGACATAATTTTGTTTCTGAATACCCTTGTCTTTTCAATTATGACACTCGCTCTCTCTGCTTTTAGAAAGGCATTGCGCTTGTTCTGGTATCACAATGACATGTGTCTGCGCTTGAGTAAAGTCAGAGTGTCTGAAGATGTGTTGGACACCAAGAACAGGAGACGGACCTACCTGCACTTCTCAAGGAAGTGACGTCCTTGAAGGGAAGGGGTTATGAAGACATTTTACCTTCTCTTTTAAGTCAAGGTCTTGCGCATGCCAAATGTATCTCATTCTTCTATACCCGTACAAACATTCATAATGTGCCTATTTCGTTACCACGTGTTCGAGCAGTGTTCTCATGGTGTCATCAACATCGCCGAGTATTGTCATTTGCAGAAGTGGGTGGCAGGCATAGAGCGACAGCTTCGACCATGCCTCGGGACGACATACAGGACATCAAGACACATCGATCGAGGGGCTCAATGGCAAGTCATCTCGGGGACTTGCTTCTCCTGTATTTTGCAATGTCGTGAAACTGCTCAACTTGTAGCGTCAGCTTCAAAGGGAGGCTCGACGGAAAAATGCATACCAATGAGGCCCCGGGAGCCAAAGCAAGATCACAGGAAAGATTCTTTGTCGCCCATTCCCCCAGAACGACCATTTCTCTCCTTGCCCGGTCTTTCAGCAAGTCTGCCAGAGCTGCTCGGATTCCATGACAAGATTTACGACAATACAGCTGCTTTGTTCGATAAAATCGTGTTCCCACCTCGAATAATGCCATATATCGACCAGACCTCATCATCGTGGACAAGAAACGCCCTAGGAGTTCCTCATCCATTGATTTATACTTCATTCAGAACGGAGGTTTACTTGAGGACGACAGAAAATCCATTGCAACCCAAAAAATTTGGAAGGATGATAGATCGATTTGGGATTCAGCTTTTTGCCGATCTATGTACTGAAGGTGTTCTAACATGTACATAGGACCAATTTCAAGCCACGAGGTATGCCATATTCAGTCTTCAAAGAGCAGCGCATCAAAGGAGAAGCCAATTCCCCCGCCGACTCCACGACAGCAAGTCTCTGTGCCAGATTCTATAAGCTGCATGCAGAGTCTGCGGCTGCTCAGAGGGAAAGGGCTTTACAAGACTCAAGAAAGGTAGAAGGATTGGGTCCTCTGACCGAACTTACTTTGGAGCTGGGTCTGGACTCAAATCGGGTTGAAGCAGCCGTACGACAGGACACAAGTGATTCAGAGCCAAAGAACACAGTAGCGACACAAATGCAGGCTGCTGATAAGACACAGTCTGGCTCCTCAACTAGAAATGCGGACAACAGAAACAAAGCAGGACCACCACCAAAACCGGGGAGATCAAATTCGTCGATTAGTCCAACTAACAGTTTTGATAAAAGATCCCCTTCCCGTCAACATTATGCTACACCGGGACAGGCGAATGCTAGCAATGAAGGAAATGTCCCTCAGCAAATGGACAGCCTTAATTCGTCGAGTTTCTCAGTCTCAACCTTGCCACAAGGACTCCCGTATGGCCAAAATGCTGATCTTGTGGAACGGGATAGTGCAAGTAATACGGGTTATGCCGCCCAGCAAACGATTGGCCTTGATACTTCGACCTTCTCAACCTTTCCGACCTCCGCAAGGTCAAAACTTGAGTCTCATGGGATACTCTAATGCTAGCACTATAGGGTATGTCACTCAACAGATTAATGACTTTAACCAGTTGACTTCCTCAAGCTTTCCACAAGGACTTCCCTGTGGGCAAAAGTTTGGTCTTGTGGGACGGGAAAGCGCCAGCAATACAGGATACGCCACTGGGAAAATGAACAACTTTGACCCGTCGGCTTCCTTAAGCTTTCCACAGGAACAGTTTATCCCTCCTCCAATGTATCCATCTCTGCAAGGGCAGATGGATGGTATCAAACCAAATGGAGATGACCTAGCAAGTCAAACACTTCTCGCCAGGCTTGGTGGAGGAATGTTTACTGACACCACAATACACACACCACAAGCAGCCCCTGAATCAGCACTTGTACCAGTGGGGCAACTTGGAGCCTTCAATCAGGGTGGAATAGACCCAAGAGAACAAGAACTTGTTAACATGCTAAACACAAATCTACTTAGCGAAATTCCGGTACCTACATCAGCCGTGGCTCTTGGACTTGATCCGTTAAGACCATTTAATGTGATCGGTCAAGGTGGATTGCACCATGGATATCAAGAAGTATCTGGCGCGTTGAGTGGTGGCATCCATAGCAAGGCTCCGATTCCAAAAACAACACAGACAACCCCTAGATCCGCTGTTGATCTAGCAGGACAGCTTGGGATGGGCCAGGGAGGCTTTGACTCAGAAACCAAGACATGTCTACCATACAAGATGGACAGATCTCTGGGCAGATGTCAATGCCTTTGTCACAGCCAGACTTGAGACAAGCCGACAATTCCATGGGACCATCTGATACCTTTGCTCACAATGGATCACACTTTGGAAATCAAGACCTAGGCGCTATACTGGATGAACATATCCCTGAGCAGGCGCCAATGCCCCGACTTCATATGCCTTTCGGGCCGACCTTTGACTCAGCAGGACAATTGGGCGCGTTCGGTGGTGTGGACATCAGCAATCAAGCACTCCCTCCTGCTGATGATATTTCGAGTCAATCTGCAGCACAACCCCTTGCAGTTGTAGGGCAAAGCACTCCTCAAGCAGATATGGCCGGACAACTTGACCTGTTCAGTCGTACATATCATTCACCTGGAGACAATTTGAACATAGATGGACCACTTTCAGGGCCTCTGGATAACGATCCTGTGGGACTGGGTCGAGAGTTGCAAATAATCCAAGACTCAGCGGGTGTTCAAGATGCTCTGACAGAGGAAATGGGAGGAGTCATTCGTGGTGAGGGACAACCAAAAATAAATGAAGCAGGTGAAAATTCTTTCAGTCCTGGTCAAGACGTATAACTAGTCCCAGGATCATCCGAGCAGCAAAATACTCTGAGAGGCGAAATGGAAGGAGTTGTACATGGTGAGGATCAACATGCACTTGCTGAAGCACCGGGAACACCATCTGGTCCCGGTCAACAACCGAATTTGTCTGCATCGTCGTTCGGAGATGCGGATGTCTTTCTTGAAGAGTTTATCAACTTTGATCAAGACGCCACTGAAGAGCCAATCGATCAAGGTGGAAGGGAGGATGTACCGGACGCAGCTGGATCCAAAGGGCTGAGAAAAACACAGATACACACAACGAAAGCACCATCGATTCAAAGCTCCCAATGAAAAACGACGAACACACAGGGAAATCCTTAACATAAGCAAGCTGCCGTTAGGAATATGATACATACAGTATAGCAGCACTGCAGACTGAAAATGCAGCCTTCCAAATCCCCATTTCTACCTGAACGCCCTTCATCCTGTGCCGCTTGCAATGATGTACACTTTCTGCCCCTCTCTCTGTATCTCTCATTCGCGATGCTTTCCGATGCTTCACCCCTTCCTTTACTCTCCCAGCTCTGCAGCTTTTGACGCTACAAGTAGTCCGATGATCAAGCCGAATAGGCCAAGGACTGAGCTGAAAATCTCCACAACGAGAATCTTGACGAATCTAAAGAGGCGGTCAGCGATCAAGTTGGCGGTCAAATAGGCTATACTCACAAACTTGGATCCGCAGCATCTGCCAACGCTGCACCACTTCCATTGATACCAACCGACACACCGCAGATCAAGTTGCACATTCCTACCGTCAAACCCGCCCAGAACACAGCATATCCGGTATAGTAGTTGCTTCCTGAGTAAATCGCATCTGCATCCATGCCCTTGATCTTCGAGGAGAAGATGATCGCCATGATGACGCCGTAGATAGCAACGACTTCGCAGAAGATGATGGAGATCAAGTTCTTCGTCCTGATGCGGGGAGCTTTCACTCCACCTCCGAGAATAGAGGATCCTGTTATCAAAATACCCCTTTGGTGATCTGTCAGCCCTTTCTCCCAGATTCTTTGACTGAGGAGCAATGTACCATGCTGCTCCGACAACTGATAATCCAATACACAATCCGATGCCGGAATCCGCCCATGCGTACGGCGATACATCTTCCAAGAACTGTCCGAACTGCACCAAATGTCAATATTCAGTCTCCCATCATCTGCCGGCCTCGAACATACGTTGAAAGCTTCTCCGTCGCCAGTGAAGAGCATATCTGGTCAACGTTAGTTGGGTCCTCCAAACCCTTCTCTGTTCTACTCACAAGCTCCCACTACTGCCAATGCAGTCGTAGCACCGCCAACTCCATATTTGAGACTCATCTTAACGACACAATTGGAGGGTTGTTGATGTCCTTGGTGAATGGCGAAGCTACTCGTTGACTTGCTTTCGTCCTCGTCAATCGATCAATCCACCAAGCTCTGAAGCGAGATCCAGGCTGCCGTACAGAGCCACGCTAGCGTCTCTGCGGCTCTCCGGCTTATGTCATCGGCTGGACATGTCACAGCCGCCTTGAACAAAGACTACTTCCCCTCTACAACGTCGCTCCGCACAAGAACAGCAATCATGGCGACGACGGGACAGTCCTTTTACGAGCTCTACCGCCGTAGCAGGTACTGTGCCTTTGCTCTACCAGTCATATTGCTACCATTACTGACCTCAGACCCTTCTAGCATCGGCATGGCGCTCACGGACACCCTCGACGACCTGATCAGCGAGCGTCGCATCGAGCCGCAGCTCGCGATGAAGATCCTGGCGAACTTCGATAGGAGTATCACGGAGGTACTGGCTGAGAAGGTCAAGGCGCGCTTGACGTTCAAGGTATGGCTTGCTTGCGCTCAAGAAGGGTGGCCACGGGCTATATGCTAATAATGGTTGAAGGGCCATCTTGATACCTACCGCTTCTGTGATGAAGTCTGGACTTTCCTTATTAAGGACGTTACCTTCAAGATGGAGAACTCGAGCCAGACGGTCCAGGCTGACAAAGTCAAGATCGTGAGCTGCAACAGCAAGCGACCTGGTGATCCCCAATAGTGGGCATAGGCTGAGGGTGACGGGGCATCGATTTGGAACGACTTTTTGCAGTACGTGGGGACATCAGCCCAGTATACTCTCGATCCTCGACGCACCTCTCCTCACTCCCTGCTGAGTTGCGACGATATTGAACCTCGATGTTTTCCTTTCATCACGGCCGCCTTCGCAGAATGATACCACGTCCAGCAGGCAGGATAGACACAAGGCTAGGGAACGGTGTTCATGGATCTGGGGCGTTATTATGGCATGGACTGGATGCATTCTGGGCAAAATGATACACTCGAGAGGTCATTAAACATATAGTATCAATGCAGCAATGATTTACTGCGAAGACTAAATGTAGCAGGCAGACTACATAACATGTGACCGAGCAGTCTGTGAGTCATTGAGAAGGTTGAGAAAGGGCGTTTTCTACAAGAGACTGTTAAGCGAGTAGGGTCTGTTGCTGTCATTCACCAGGCTGCTGAATTATCCCTGGTCGATCCATTGTTATGCTCATGCACAGCGCTTGAGATTTGTCTGGCTCCTCACATTTAATCCAGTAGAAGGGCACAAGTCGGGTTTTCTCTGTCAATTCTGAGAGGCCTCTGTTGTGTTGCTGGGATTGGAAGGTCAAGGTGCGTATGCCGAAGCTCTTAGATGATTGTTGATTCAGAGCAGCCGACTGTTGAAAGGGTTCCTTGCAGTGATTGAAAGTTATATTGGGTTGGAATGGATAAATTGATTGTATTTATGAAAACCAGTACCTCATATACGATAGTCAGGATATAAGCGTACAGCACATGCCCACCTTGGGAATGTCATTGCTTATACTAGCCTGACCCGAAATCCACATCTGCCCAAAGTGCCTAGCGAACCGAATGTCCCAAATATATTTAAATAAGTATCTTACCAGTAAATTAAAGTTTACCAAATGTTTATTCTACACCAAATTGCTAACCCCTATGCGCCAAATGTAAATCGGGGCAAAACGTTGAAGTGTAATAAAATGGAAATCCAGGCCAAGCGAGCAATGGTTTACCTATTCGTTTCAACGTCTCCTTTCCATCCTCTCGAAACCAATCCGATCCACTATCAACCAACTCAATATGCCCACCCTACGTCAGCGACCACCCAAAAAGGGAGCTTCCAACACTCCATCCCGGGAATCCTCGTTGCCATCCCCGACCACCTCCCCTCGATCCGCCCTCTCCACCTCCAAAATGCCCGAGCCAAACACGCTGACCCCTCTGCTGCACGCCAAGACCAGCCCAGAAGCTTTATCTGGACGACATGAACACCCCTCGTCGCAACCAGAACAGCGGGTTTTGGAACAGGAGCATTTAGGACAGGAAGATATTGTTAGTATGGAGAATATGAGTAGGAAATCGCAGTGGATTGTACTCGCGCTGGCTAGTGGTGGGTGTGCGGCTTTCAATGGAGTATTTGCGAAATTGTAGGTTGCGGATTTCCTTTACAGGTGTTGGGGATTACTGAGTGCTTGAGTCAGAGGAGTTGGAGTTTGGGGTTACAAAGAAAAAGTACGCGTGGATTGAAGTTACGTGAAATTGGGGAACTTGGGAGGATTGCAATGCCAGAGAAATATTGGCCTTAGATACCGCGTTGCTCTTGTCACTTGCCGTGCTGGAATAGCTCACACTAACATATATCATAGAACAACAACGGAATTAACAACAAGCTTCGCAACATGGATTGCCAATTCAATAGGCCTCGGGAGCGTTGAAGGCGGCGTAGAAGTTGTCGTAAGAGCAGTATGTCGCCCTCTTACCCGCACCAGCCGTCCTACAACATAGGCCACACCGACTAACCTCCTTCCCACCCATAGATTTTCTTCGGCCTCAACCTAATCTTCAACGGCATAATGTGGACTTTATTCACGAAAGCCCTCGCTCGCGGCACCTCCACTACACAAGTCAGCATCCTCAACACATCCGCGAACTTCATGATTACAGCCATAATGGGCTGGCTCATATTCTCTGAATCGCTACCGCCGATGTGGTTTCTGGGCGCGGCATTGCTGGTTGCAGGAAATGTGATTATTGGGAGGAGAGAGGAGGGTGATGACAAGGACAAGGGGATTGTTAGCGATGCGGAGAGGAGAAATCAGGACAGAGATGGGAATGGGATTGAGGGCGAGAGTCTGCTGGGTGAGGAGGTTGAACTAGATGGTGAGTTATTAGCTGGGGAGAGTGTAGAGGAGAGGAAGAAGAGGAGGGAAATTGAGGAGGATGTGCTGCAGTTGGATTTGGATGGTGATACGAGGAGGGAGGGAAGATTGATTTGAATGGATATGTGTAGGAAGTATTGGATTCACGTGTTGTATATGGGCATATGGGCATATATACCCTCTGTTGGATAGATACGAGACATAGACCAAATGTTGTATACGCTATCTACAGGTTGGGGAGTTCCAAGTTCCCTTCGGAGTCCGTCGGTGGAGCTTCCAGCCTGAAGGAAAGGTGGTCACGGACGCCAGAGCTTTCCTTGATCATCGCTTCATTTCATTGTAACATATTCTCGGGGATGATGTCAGGAGACTGTTAGTAAGGGTCCTGACTGCTGTATTTTTCCGTCATCAAATCTCTTCCTCAGATACGTTTATATCCCTTATGTTTTTGTTGAAGCTTCTTCCCTTGCCTCTACCAATTGTTGCTGTGTGAGGGATTTGTTCTGTATTTTCACTTGCTTTGAGGACAAGTTGTTTGAGCGGCGACAGGGAGTTCCCAATTTGAAGGCGGTCCATGTTATGAATGGCATGAGGAGCCGACTGCGTGGAAGGGGGTTTGGTTAATTAAGAATGCGTTCAATGCATCTTCTGTATTTGGAAAGAGCTATCGAACCGAGATTTGGTGCTTGCACACCCAAGGTTTTGTCTTACGAGCCACCGGAGCATCAATTGGACTACTGGCTTCGAACTGGCGGACGAAGCTTATGGGGATGTCAGAATCTCTTGAAGCCCAAGTAGTCCTTAGCAGCACATCTTCTTTTTGTACTCGTACAACTCCATGCCCGTATGTTGTTTGCTATCACCAATTGCTCCTTCCTGAGCTGTCATTGACTTCGAACGCCATCTGATTTCAACTATACACCAGTCTTTAACAACCTCAAATATACTTACATACGCTACTTTTGTCGCCACCCCCTAAATCAATTTAGCTTTATCCTCAAATCCTTCTTACAGAACCATTACGATGCAATCAGAATGTGCTTGCACTCCTAAATGTAGCCAAGTGGACGACCGCATCGACGAATCTACAACTCTCCAAACCAAATCCAATCGACCGTCACCTTGCCGAATTATTACAGCTCCGGTATGCAGGCCGAGTTCTCAACGTCCTCATCGGCCTACTAGACCGCGCTCCATTTCTACAGGCCAATCTCTTCCATGTCTCACTTCAAATGAGGCTTCAACGCGCGCATGCACCCCTGCACCTCTCCGACCATCCACCGCACCACCAGAAACCTACCCAGATATCCCAGAACGCTACCTTCCACATCTATTCCTCATTGGAACAGGTCAATCCGGCATGATCCACCTTCTCACTCCAACCACCGTCCTCAAATTGCCCATGGAAGACCATCTAATCGACTTGGAGAACGAGCGAGATATCTACACCCGCATTTCGGTCTTCAAACACCCAAGTATGCTACACTTCCTCGGAACATTGCACACCGGCATCGTGCTCTCATACCATCCCATCGGAGCCCTACGCATGTTCATCCACGGAGCAGCAGACTCTGGACTCGGCGTGACAGATGAACACATCCAGCAACTTACTCAGCACAGGATGAAGTGGGCCCAGCAGATAGCCGAGGGCGTGGAATTCCTCCACCAAAACGGCATTGTGCATTGCGACACCTCTTCAGCCAACACGCTCATCACCTCATCCTACGACGTTGTGCTCTGCGATTTCAGCAGCTCGATGATGGATGGCGTTGCGAAAGGTGGCAAGACCAGATGTTCACGCTGGTACAAATTCGTCGAGGATGAAGACGACGATACTTTCGGCGAGGGCAGACAGTATACCATTCAAGACGACTTGTGGGCTGTCGGGACCGTGTGCTATGAGATGTGGGCGAGGAAAAGACTATGGGGTAGCTTTCCCGATGGGGAGAGAGTCTTGTTGTATAAGCAGGATAAATGGCCCTGTCTGGAAGGAGTTGGCCATATTGGCAACGTTATTGCGAAGTGTTGGGTTGATCTCTATGGCTGTGCGGGCGAGCTGTTGACGGATATTAGCCAGGTTGCTGAATCCGAGAAGAGTCAGGAAAAAAAGGTAAACGTAGCCTCTGAGGATGAGCAAGAGTGTATTGCTTGGGATGCGGTGGATTGATAAAGGGCAGCTCTTGTTGTGTGCTCCTACGAAATGAAATCCTTGCTTTTGGTATATATGGCGCTTGCGCGGCCTGTCTAAAATGTAGTGTACAGCAGTGATGACCGAAAGAATGGCAAATTCCAGTACAAGCGATTTCCACCTGAAATGAAAACAAAGTAACGCAGTCTCCAAACACCATAAGCGAACCACCAAGCCAATAATACAATGGGCACTTCCGAAGTCACTAGATCAACTGGCAACATGAAAATACCACCACCGCCGGAAAGACTCCTAGCCCAGTAATTTCAAGATATCCCCCATCCTCGTAGTCTTCTGCTTCCCACCCTTCGCCTTCTCCTGAAACGCCTTGCCAACCAGGAGTCTCTTTTCCGCCTGAATATCCAGGACACGCTCTTCAATAGAATCCTCCATCACCAATCTCCACACCGTACACGGTCTCGTCTGACCCAATCTATGCACCCGATCCACAGCTTGATCCTCAATCGCCGGCGCCCACCAGCTATCAGCCAGAATCACGGTATCAGCAGCAACGAGGTTCAATCCCACGGAACAGACGGCCAAACTAGCCAACAAGATCCGACATTCTGGGTCGCTTTCCAACGCGGTCATGCCTTTGTCGCGGATGGTGGCCGACATGCTACCGTCGATGCGAGCAAACTTCATACCGGCTGCTTCAAGCTGGGCTTCTATGATGTCAAGGAACGAAGTCCACTGCGAGAAGATGACGACTTTCGATTTCGGATCTCTGCGCGAGGCAGACAGAATACTCATCAGCGCCTCCGTCTTGCTGCTCTTTGTATTAACATCGATCTCCTCGTCCTTGCCTGCCGACTCCTCAACAGCAGGATGAACAAGACAGTCTTTGTCTTTGAGCTCTGCGCGGCACATCGGGCATTTATGCTGCAGCTCGATGGTGCGCTCGATGCATTCCTGCCCGAAGACGTGCTTGCAAGCTGTGATGACCGGGTTATGCAGCTCGTCGAGACAGATGGAACATTCTTCGTGGGAGTCGATGGTGAGTTGCAGTAAAGCTTGCAGTGCAACGACATTCTCTTTCGTCAAAGCGACGACCTCGTCATTCTCTAACAGGGCTAACAAGTCTGTCACGCGATCGCCGCAGAGCTTCCAATGGCAGCAGACCTGTCGCATGCGGAGCAGCACTTCCAGGACGTGCCGGTAGACGTTCTGTCCTGGTTTCGCGGCCTTTAGTTTCTGTACCATGCCTTGCGCTTCAGCTTGTAAAGCGTCGTATTTCTCGCGCTCGTCTTTGCGGAAAGGGATGCGATGCACGTATTCTGATAGTTCGGGTAGTTTGAGATCGACGAACGTCATGTCTTTCTTGCGCCGGAGACACATCGTTCGCATGATCGAGTGGAGGATTAGATCGGCGTTACGGTCGCCTAGACCGAGGGGACGGGTCAAGATTGCGTTGAAGAGCTCGAGGCGCTCGAGGCCGCCGGTTATTCCGAGAAATTTGAGCATTGAGTAGAGGTCCTTGATAGTGTTGACGATTGGTGTGCCTGTTAAAACCCATCGGCACTTTGCGAGACAGGCGGTTGCGGCAATAGCAGATTTGGTGCTGGGATTGCGGATAGTGTGGCCTTCGTCTAGGACGATCCGAGTCCAGTTCATGGAGAAGATGCCTTCCTTTCGAGGAAGTTTCTCGGGGTGCTTGGCGTTTCTGGGGAGATATTCAGTGCTCAACGTGCCGTATGTAGTGATAACGACGTCGTATTCGGAGAAGTCCCTGAATGTCATACGTTTGCGACCACTGCCGTGATATGTGAGTATCTTCATATTACGCTCTTTTTTGACGTGTCGTTCGATTTGCTGGGGCCAGTTGGACATCACACTGACTGGTGCAATGATCAGAGTGGATCCAGGGCCTCCTTCGAGAATGGTACTGATAACTTGAAGAGTCTTTCCCAACCCCATGTCATCAGCAAGGATCCCGCCTCTGGCTAAAGTCGGCGGTTCTAAAGTAACAAACTGCGTAGCAATGTTCTGGAACGCATTTGGACGTGAACCATGTCTCTTCCAGAGTTGCACCACATCAGTTGATCCAGCAGCGGGAAGCGTCGGATTCTCCTTCTCCAGCATCCAAGCCAGACCTTGACGCTGATATGGAAGTAGCGTCGAAATCAGATCAGATGGCTGCTCAGCCATCGGCATCTTAGACAAAGCCTCTTCACCCTGTCCCCAAGCCTCTACCAGCTTCTCAACGTCGCGAGGCTTGAAGCGTTCACTATTGGCCACGAAATGCTGGATGTCAATTTCTGGCTCCGGCTCAGGCTGGCTGCTTGATGACTGCGAGCTCTGGAAACCCATTTGCTGTCTCTTCGGTGGTGGTACGGGAGCAGTGGGCTTCTTGGGGGCTGCGATGCCTTGTTTCTTGACGGGCACTCGCTTTGCTTTCAGGTTATCTTCAAGAAGCCGTCGAGCAGCTGGATCACCTGGACCATAGACTCTGAGGTGGATAGGACAGTCCCATTGACCTTTCTCTCCAGTAAGAATACCTTCAAGGATAATAGCTCTCGAGTCCTATCATAACTCAGTACTGTCCTTGAGCTCCTAACATTCAAGAACTTACCAGAAAGCCAGCGAGCTTTGAAGCCAGATCTCTTGGGATATGGCCAATTTGTGTTCCCTGAACATTGTTGATTCGAATAGCGTTTGAATCATACGGATTTCCCGGCTCTCTCCTAATCATAACCTGTTCTCCAGGCGTAGCATAACCGCTGTAATATCTGACGCCCACAATTTTGCCATCGATAGCACCGACACATACCCATCCGAAGCCCTCGTCAGGATCTTGAGTCGAACCTATGATCTCCTCTTCTTCATCAACTTCCGCACTCCACGCATCGCGTGTCAAGGACTGGCTAGCTCGCGGTTGTGTTCCGGGAACTGGGTTGGCGGACGTGCGTGCTTGCTTGCGTTGTGGGCCCGGATTCTCATCTTCTGATGCGGAGGCCGTTAGGTCAACAAACGATGCAGCTCGCTTTCTTGACATCTCGGGTGATGGTCGATGAATTGTTTTGGTCTGATGTGCTTCACATTTGGGAAGACGCGTCGTGATGTTATGGCACAAAGGTCAAGGATCCAGGACCAGGGTACCTGGTCGCTTCCGCCTGTGTGGGTCCAGCTGATTTCGTCCAATTTTCGTCTCCGGGTGTGGGGAAGAGGTCCGCTCGGTACTGCTCTCGGATATACGGGACTTGATTTGATATTCACCGATATTGACTTTCTTAAGGGAATGCTTTTCTTCTTCTTCTTCTTTTTTTTAAAAAAAATTAATTCCTCTTCATTCATCAAGTCTATATGTCCAATGCTAGCGCCCTTGTTCATCAGATTACGACTCTTTTGAGCTTCGATGCATTTCAGGTCGAAACGATCCAATACTCCCTTCGGTGTTACTGGAGGCTTCTGCTTGCGTCTGACAAGGTAAAGTTCGGTACATCATATCTCTTGAGAACTGCCTCTGACAAATTGGTCTTTTGGCCTCTCATAAGCCGCAACACATCCTTGCTATTGCCAATGGGCCTCCTTGAGTCGTCCCTCCCACGAGCCAGATGCAAAGCCCTGTGCATTGACAACACCACCCACACGCGAGGAGACTGTCAAGCAATGCCAAAGTGGTCCCGAGTCCAATCTGCACTCCATTTTCTAGCATGGTATCACCACGCTACAGTGATACGCCTCTCCCTCGTCTCAAAGTTGTCAGGCGATATTCTCTGATGACACACCAGTTCTGCCTCACGTCCAAACTCATCTTCTGTAGCCTTCTCGCCATTGCTATTTTTCATATTAAACCCCACCTCAGAAGGCCGTATCCTACACCATTCAGGAACAAAGTCGTCCTCAGTAAGCTCCTCTTCAAGTTCCCGAATCCACATTATGACCTTTGCTGCCAACTGGCTGTCCCAGAAGCCTTCCCGTCGAGGTTGATGAAGCAACAGATCGATAATGTCCTTCCTCACAGAACGGACACGGCATTTCATCCCACAGATGTACAGTGGGATGTTCAGGCCGAAATCGAGCGTGAAATTCGTGGACTCACCGTTCCGAAAGGCTTCGAGCAGTTTCTTGGATATGGCGACGACTTCGAGGATTTCGGATGTGTACTGGTCTGGCAACATCACATCATCGAGATACGTCTTGACGCAGATATAGCATATCTGGAGATGCATCCGAAGCATCATGGATCCCGTGGTCTCCTTCATTCCGGGCTCTTTCATTGTCGCTTCAAAGGAACGGTTCCACCGCAGGAGTTCTCCCAATTGGAGTTTCCTTGCATCGGGTGAGTCTGCGACTTCTGGAGGGAGATTGGGATCGGGCCTGATTGAGCTAAAATCCCATTGCAGTACCTCGGCTGGATAAGGTTTCTTCGGCTCGCTCATTTGGTTGGACTTTTGTTCTCCAACATCGCTAGGACTCGTGCAATAGTTCAATGGGTTCGACATCCTTTCGATTTTCAAGCGCGCGGCAACTCTCTCTTCAACTCTCTTATGCTGGTGGTAAGTATCAGGCCATGGCGCCGAGACATACAGGTAGTGCTCCATCTGTCTGAATATGAGTTCGAGGTAGACACGGGCATGTGTCAAATTGTCGAAAATAGGAGGCATGTCTCGAAGATGCCTCGACAGTTGCTCTCTCCGGATTTGGTGGGTTTCGTCCTCATCGGTGTAAGCGTAGCCTGTTGAGATTTCAAGACGGCCAAAGGTAGTGACCAAATCATCTTCGATTATGTGCGTGTTGGGCGATGCCCAGGAGAGAATAAACTCGTTACCATACGCCTTCTTCCACTCGTGCAGCATGTTTATGCCCGTTCGAATTTGTGTATGTGCCAGAGGGATGTTGCCATGATAGCCCTCGAAGCACCCAACTACAAGACACGAAATCAAGATCGTCCTCAGGTCTAGTTTCCCGCTGGCCAAATCCTCTCGCAAGCCTCGAATGGCTTTGGCGTACTGATTAATGGCGACTTGGTGATGGACCCCAAGATCCGAGAAATCAACTCTCTTGTCAAGAGACATTCTCCTCAAGTCATCGAGAGTCATTGCTGTTTGGTGCAAGGCAGCTATGGCAATGACCGTGTGTTTGATAGATGGTACATGACATGCTTGGAGTACCAATCTTCCCCTATGATATGCCTCAGTAACGACGTCTCATTGGATTAACGCGGACATACCATGTCTCTGATTCGAAGTATGGTGCAATTTTCATTGAAGTCTTCTCTCGAAAAAGGTTGAAGTACCGTTGCTCTGTTTCGTCATCGAATCTCATTATCTGAATTTCGCTAGGGATTAAGGTGCTTTTCGCAGCGGCGATAGGTCGCCATCTAGACCGTACTGTCGGAACTGGGCTGTAGGACTCCGGACTGATCTGGACCGGAGCAGATACTGATTTCGGGGCCAGAGGGAGGGGGTTCTCTCGTTGATTCACGCCAGCCGTGCCTGTTCGCTTAGAACGTAGTTTTGGGTATCCATCACATATAACTCCACTGCATCTAGATTAGATCTTATTCTCGTCAACTCGATGTTGAGGTCTGGCAAAGTCACAGTTCTTGACGGATATTTGCGGACTAGAGCATCGCGGAATATAGATGAAAAAGAATTTGATGGTGTGAACGTACAAGTTCTCGCATCTCGCACAAGTTGGCTTCCTCTCATCACACTTGACTCTGCGATATCTAGCCCCAAGAAGTCAGGCAAGTATGTCTGGAGAAAGAGGGGAACAGCATCCTCACTTGCAAGTCAAGCAGCCAGTCTTCGTACGGGGAGCAGGCTTTCGAGTCCATTTGACCTTGGCTTTCTCCGTTTCCATCATGCATACACTTGGAGCAGCTCCAGACCCCACGAAAAAGGAAGTTGAGAATCTGTAGGGAGGTCGCTAGTCGTAATATTTGTACCATTCATCGGACCTGTGCATATATGGGACCCCTTGTAAGCTTACGAGGTCCCCGTTCTGATTTGCTAACGGGCGCTTGGATCTTAAGATCCTCAGATATGTACTTCCGTACGGTGTAGCTGATGCCACATTTAATATCTTTGGATCGTCAGAAAAACAAAGAATCGACTGAGTGAGGTGCTTAGAATTTCCATCAATATATTCGCGAAAGATGTCCTCGCATGACATCTTGCCCAAAATCGAATCAGACCGAAGCATTTTGGAGACATATCCTAAGCCAGATCAGGAATTCTCATCGTGTGTTAGTGCGGATTTACAGTTCAAACCGTGCCGCAAAACAACAGCACATTTTCAGCCTTGTCGGGACATGGTTCATATCGGTCTTCTGCTCCAATGGAGCCAATAGATGGACGGAGACATTCTCCCAGTTTGGATCTTGGCTGGAGCTCGGATTTCGGCCGAGGAACGGATTATCCGCAAAGGTGACCGTCAAGATTGTCTGCTTGTCATGAATCGTGCTTATCGTACCCAGAGTTGGAAAGGGAGTCAGTCAGTGAGGGCCTCCGGAGGATTGACGGTTGGGGGCCAAAAAGACATCCCTGAGGGGAAATTCTGCGCAGCCACAGCCACCGTGCCACAGCATCCAAGCGAGGCAGTCGCCGCCCCTTGTCTTCGGCAAGCCACAATATAAATTCCTGTTTCTTATGCATCACTTTCGTCATTGTTGGGGATCTAATCCAAGATCTGATCCATGATTCAAGACGAGACCAAGAAGTCAAGGACCCTGAATTCTGTGAATGGCATAATGATAAGATAAGTTAATATATGTTGCTGTGCCCTCTCTTTTATCTTTTTGATCTTTTAATCGTTTAGTATCTGTGATACCCTGTCTGCGTCGTTATTCACAAGTTATCTATCTGTTTTCCCCCGGTATTCTGTCCAACCTTCCAACCTCATTTTGGACCCGGAAGGTATCAAATCAAAGTCGAAATAAGAGATAGGAAGTGAAAGGACAGCTTCGGCTTCAAAGTACTACCACCATGGCCATCATGGAACGCATCTTAATTTTCACAATCAACATCTTCTGTCCGGCTCCCCCAGTTTCTCAATTTCTCATTCTTCATTAAACTTGCCCGCTATCTGTTACCCCACCAATCCCCACTACTAACTCTTCTCCAGGCCCTCCCCTCTCCGTGCTCGTCGTCGCCGGCCCAGGAATGGACTGCCTCATAAACACACTCTTCTTCATCGCAGGCGTCATCCCGGGCCACATCCACGGCTTCTACGTAACCTGCACGTATTTCCACCGGAAACACAAAGTCAAGAGGGGGAGGTATCCGGGAGGCAGGAAGACGGGTATTTATAGTGAGGAGGTCTGGAATGGCGGTGCTACGAGGAGGCATGTGGATCAGCTGTGGAGAGGGGAGAGGCGGGCGGAGGAAGAGAAGGAGATGGTGAGGGCGAGGAGGAAGGAGGGAAAGAGTATGGGGAAGAGGGGTAGTGGTTTGGGCATGGGGAGGTCAAGGGGGAGTGAGATGGTTGTGGAGGAGAGCGTAGTTGGGGGTGGGAGTGTAAGTGGTAGGAAGAAATGGTGGAGGCACTAGTGGCAATTAACGTAGTGGGATTGGAGATGCTTTCAATGTCAATATCCAGCGGTCAACAATCGAGATTCCAAACATTTCAAATCCAGGAGAGCCACATGATATGGAGGCAGCCTCCATGTCATCCATTTACCTGACTATATAGAGAATCAAGCCGGAGACTCCCATCTCATCCTTCCCATGGTATCGTTGCAAGAATTCCCCCCATCGCTAAAAGGAGCAAGCCATCCTTTCCAGCCGCTAACAAAGCAGAATCCGTATCTGCAGAACAATTCCAGACCCAAACTCCGTGATGCAACAATATCTACAGGCATCTGTGTGCCAAAGCAAAAGTAACATCCGAAAACTCCCAAATCCAGTTCATCCACCTGATCCGATTATCGCCCCTACTATGACGAAAATTTGTAAGGCGAGGGATACCGAGAGACGTTCGGAGAGAAAGCATGAAGGGTATCGCATTCGGAACCAGAAGTCGTCTTTCAAGAGCAATGTATTGGGGATCGTCGAGGCTGTCGAGTTTCAAGAAAATGATTATCGAGCTCGAATCGAGTCCATCTCAAAGCTTTCAACGAGTCGCCTTCTTGACCTTTCTGGATGCATCGTACGTGTCTGTGTCGAACCCATAAATAGGGCGACCGAGTCTCTTCAAGGCAAAGACCACCTAAATGCAATTAGTATGTGCCCAGCGATATGTACTTGTCAGATGAATAACGTACATCCATCACCGTGACAGTCTTCCGATTTTGATACTCAACGACCGTGACCGTGACCCGAAGAATCTAACACACAGGCTGGTTAGCTAGGTGGACCACGGACGGACTTGATATAGTACTTACGTCTTCGAGGCGCTTCTTCAACTGAGTTCGTACTTCATCATAAATACCGCCTGAGATGCGCTTGACACCCCCACGACGAGCAAGACGTCTGCGAAGATGTCAGCTTTCATTTCTTGCTCCACGGGATGAAAAATAGTGGAAAGAGTGTAGTGGGACGAGGGAAGGGAATGTTTCATACCTGATGTCACCCTTCGCTGTAGAGAGTAACTCGTCAGTGTACCAGAAGCTAAACAGATTGCACACAAGTTTCAAAGCTGAGGTCTACTTACTAACGCCTTGAATTGTGTCTCGGACAACCTTTCTGCAGCGAGAAGTGATGTCAGTTGCATGCCAATTGCGATGCGACACAGAGGAATGCATGTGGGGAGTCGCAATACGTACCTACTTCTCTTTGACCCCTTCCCAAGGCCCATTCCCTTTGCTCCCTTTCCTCTTCCAGCTACAAACTTGGATCCTCCTCCCAACAAACCCTTCCCACTCAGAGTGGGTCGGGCAGTCCCTCGAGTCCCGGACGGTCCTGCTTGCGATCGAGCGGCGGGAGACTGATATGGCGCCATATTTTGAGTAGGTGGCTGGTGTTTTTGAAGTTTTGTACAAAGATGAGAAACGAGAAAAGGTTGGTACACGGACTAAGCTGAAGCTCAAGTCGTTGAAAGCCGCAGTCTTTTACATGTCAATATTTACTGATGGTTGTGGTGGAGAAGCGCGCCGTTCCGAGCGAGGTACGTAGCCTCGTGCTAGCGCGATGAGGGGTCGGATCTTTGGTTTCAAATTTGATGCCTGAAAGAATGGCCCAGCCGCCTACGAGAAAGAAAATAAAAATTATTACACTTGACCACAAAGGTGATTCGAGGTCACTTTAGGAAGGATTGAAGGAGAGGGATATTGCAAAGTTCACTTTATGTAATTCATGTTCCAAGTCCCCGTTTGGAGACTCTATTATGCGCTATTTCCACCTGCGCTCGCTGCCAGCCGTCAATCAGTCATCAATCAAACAAACAATGCCCCTGTACATATGCATATGCAACGAATGTGGTGTTTGCCTCTCTATCGAACGCCGAAGAATATTCATGATAAAACCAAGCAAACATGCCTTATGTGAATCCCGCCCGAAGCTCTCTTCGCTCTTTCATTCAGATATAAAGGTTGCCTCTGCGTACATAATTCCTTCCTCGACAACCTCTTCCTCACCGATCTTCAGCTTCAACGAAATGGTGGTCTTGGGGTACTGTCCCTTGTTAGTGTAGAAACTGGCGCTAGAGATTGCAAATGCTAACCTGATAGATGTATGGCTTGGTTCCGGCCGCTCCAGCTACAATTTGCTTGATGAAGCCAGGAACTTCGGCCATGATATCGACTCTGTCATAATGCTCATCGAGTGGCCCCTCGATCAAACCTGTCACATTCTTTCCGTCCTTGGTCTTCCCATTCCATTCAAACTTGACCGCCTCAGGTGGTTGCCACCCAACTTCGGAATCATCCTTAACCTTGGTCCAGGTCGCTGTGCAATTTGTTCCAGCCCAAACGATCTCATTTCCCTTTGTGATTCCACCGACAGTGACATTTGTAGATCCGTAAGACGGGGGAGTGATATATTCCATTGCGATGGCAGAATAACTCTCGCTCTGGAAATTGCAGAACTTCCACTTTGCAGCAGCGTGATGTGGTTTCATACCTTGCAGACAATGGATAAAGCACGCCTTGCCCTTAAAATCAATTGCTCCGTCTGCGGTTGTGATTGTTCCTGAGCTGGTAGCTCGAGGCCAGAAAGCATGTCTCATTGTGCCCCATGGTGCGCTTGGATCTGTGCCAAAAGTCGAATTGCCATCCTTTCCAACGTGGAAAGCTGGTGCAGTTCTGGTGACCGAAAGATTAACCACCGACGCCTGGTTTGTCAAGGATTTGATAGTGTATGTGTTGCCATCCTCTGAGAGTTCAACGGCGAGGTTATCGGCATAAAAGCTGTTTTCATCGTCGCTAAAGTCAATGTTTGCGAGCTGATCAGAGGACCAAAGACTGGGTTTGTTGGCGCTCTTTGGGTAGTAGATCTTGCAGTTGAATTGGGATGTCGTTCGCAGACCGCTTCACTTAATATCAGCATACAATTTGCTTTGGGGAAAGCTAGGATGATCATACGCAACATTGCTGTAGATGACCTGTACAAAAGCAACTTGCCCCCCGTCTGACATTAGGTAGAAAACCTCGGTCTCCACACATGTCGTGTTCAAATGGGACCATGTAAAGTCCTTTCTTGTAAGCTCCGTGTATTCAGTAGTCTCAGTCTGCTTCGCAACCGACTGAATGGCCTCGGGGCCGTATATTGGTTCACGAGTGCCGGCGACATCAGCCAGCCTTATCACAGAGAAAAGTGGTTAGAAAGATGCGGGGCTGGCAAAGAAGCAAAGCTCACTTTTGTTTCGCCCAGCTCATCATCTTGACGGATTTTTGCAGGTATTCTTTGGTGTAGTGGTTGGAAAAGGTTGTTGGGAAAAGAGGAGATGTCTTTCTTCTGGAGAAATTCTGATGTAAGGCAAGTGAGCCTTGCTCTCGCCTCGCGTCACAGCGCGGCAGGATGCTGGCTACGTCAGCAAACCATGGGTGTGCAAATAGCAAGGTTCTCCCCAGTGACCAGTTCATGTACAAATAAACAATTGGATATGCGATTGTTAAAGTCTGTATCAGACAGACAGGTCCAGGATTTCGAGTCGTGTTGTTCATTTCAAGTCCAAGTCACTATTGCACGTTGGGCACAAATCCATTCATGCGGCCATCTGATGAGACAACTCAACAGCGATAATGCCTCTTCGAAAGTATTAATGTCTTTAACTGACTCTATAGCTCCGGGTAAACATCCGTCCTCCTCCTCAATGGCACCTCCTTTCTTAGCCTGTTAACTTCCGACAGGTCAATTGATGCCGTCGCTATCTCCGGCCTAGTGAAGTCCCCTCCCAGCTCCGCGATGATTTCTCCCCAAGGACTCACCACCATCGAGTGGCCATACGATACTCGGACATCATTGTGATATCCAGCTTGCGCTGCTGCAATCACGTACGATTGAGTCTCAATGGCTCTGGCACGGAGAAGAATTTCCCAATGGGCTTTCCCAGTTGGAACTGTGAAAGCTGAGGGGTATGTAATGATCTGAGCCCCTTGCCTCTTCAGCGACAACGGAACTTCGGGGAATCGGAGCTATCACGTTAGCAAGATCGTATCCAGTTTTTGGAAGGCTACTTACATCAAAGCAAATCAAAAGTCCTACAAGTCCAACCGGCGTCTCGAACGGAGGGTGTATCTCCATTCCCTCTTCAATAATGCTACAGATTGTCAGTTCATAGGGCTCAACCAGACCATGAATACATACTCTCCCTCATGAGCATGAGGTCCATTGGTCAATTCCATATCAAACATATGCAACTTTTGATATCTCTCCACAAGTTTGCCCTCCTCCGATATCCAAATAGCAGTATTTTTGACTTTTCCTGAGCCTTTTTCACCAGGTTCATGAATACCAGCCGTGATAGCCAGCTTATGATCCTGGGCCAGTTTCTGAAGTCCACGGACATACAGACTGTCTTCTACCGACCGTACGAGACTCAATGTTTCCTCGCCAGAATGACTTATCCAGTCCGATGCTTCTGGGAGAAAGAGAGCCTGTAATTTGTTCATGGATGAGCAAGCTTGGTGCTATGTTGAGAACAAGGAATCGTACCTTGGCTCCAGCTGCAACCGCTTTGGCAACGAGTGTTTGGACCTGAGATAGATTGTGCTTCATGCTCGATGTTGAGCACATCTGACCCACTGCCTGAACAAGACATCAGAATGGAGAATGTTCCTACTGTGTTGACGGTTGAAGCGGGAGTACCATACAATTATCGTTTCCCCTCCCATTTTGGCTATCTGTCCCTAGGAAAGTACTTCGGGAATTCTGGCCACCACACTTCAAAGACAAATTTATGGGACGCTCGCAAAATGAAGGGATCAATTTGTGTTCATAGCTAGCAATAAGAGTTGTTGGATCAGTTCTGATAGAACGTGGGGTAGATACAGTACACGACTCGTAATCGGCTTTGCAATCACAATGTTTGACTCGCTTCCATATTCCTCCTCTTATGACCCGTTATCACCCTCTTTACATATCAGAATCAACAACAACGTGCGTCTTAACATTATCGTCATCCTCTGAGTTACAAATCAGACCCAAAATCCCCAAATTCAATCTGTTGATGCATATTCTTTCGTGCATCCGCTTTACTCCCAGTTATCCAAACCATTCCTCTCATTCGTTTCCTCGAGGCGCTTGAAACGTCGATGCTCGTCTCGGGAGAAAGGTTTGCTGGCACGGTATGATACGGTAAGGCCTCTAGAATGTTTTGAAGCTCGGGATCGGATGTTCCATGTTTTTGAAGGATTTCTAGGCTCCTATTTGGGAGGTCATTCTGCAGATATGGGAACTGAGAACTCAGCAGCGTCTTTGGAAACTCAAGAATATATCTGACGACAGGCTGTGGATGACGCAAGCAGTCAGGAATTAAATATAAAATCCGAATGCTATAGTAGAGTCCGAGAGCTTAACTCTCCCTTTGTTACGGAATGAGGATTACGGGCTAATATTTAGGATTACCGGAGAATGTTTAGCGCTCAAGAGTCGAAAAGCTGAGAACCATCTGAATGACTGAATCAAAGTCAAACAAAAACCCGCAATGTACCAAAAATAGAAAAACTTCATCCTGAAAAGAAACACAATGACCAGCTTTACCCTCCCTCATTCCTTCCAACCCCACGCCAAAGTCTTTAAATTCTGCCTTACGACTCAGGCGACAACAAATTTCTCGACCGGATCGAGCTTGAAGTTAAAGCTCCAGCTTCAAATCCAAATCGCAACTCCAAGCACTTAAACCACCACTACAATGTCGCGCGCCAAGCAAGCAACAGATCAGATCGTCAAGTTGATTGTCGGTGCTGGACAAGCAACGCCCAGTCCACCGGTCGGTCCAGCACTGGGAAGTAAAGGTGTGAAATCGATTGATTTCTGTAAAGTACATCCCCCTTCCTCTCCTCGCCTCCCCTTCCATTTCCCTGCCCATTTTGAATACCTCTAACACTCTCCCGTTCTTAGGAATTCAACGCCCGCACCGCACATATGACACCCGGAATCCCCATCCCCGCGCGCGTCACCGTCCGCCCCGACCGATCCTTCCACTTCGAGATCCGGACGCCTACGACCAGCTACCTGTTACTGAAAGCGGCGAATGTGGAATTGAAGAAGGGAAAGCTGAAGGGGAAGAGTGGGAATGAGATTGTGGGGACGATAAGTCTGAAGCATGTGTATGAGATTGCGAAGATCAAGCAGAGTGAGTTGAGGTTGAGTGGGTTGAGTTTGGAGGGGCTGTGTAAGAGTGTTATTAGCAGCGCGAAGAGTGTGGGCGTGGAGGTCAAGCCATAGGCGGTGGGGGCTCAGAGGAGGAAAAGGAATCGGATTGAGAGAGGATGGCTTGTGGGAGAATGACGGGTAATTCTGCGAAGAAGGAAGAGTGACAGCTGGAGACAGGCTGTGTGCTGGGATGGATTGAATGGCTGCGATGAAGATTTCGCTGTTGGTTGTACAACGGCCGTGGAACAGAATCCTGGGTTTAATATCACGTATACCGAGAGGGAGGAAATACTCTGCGAAAGGGGATTGTGGAATTGCGGCATGAGAAGACAGTGAGATTCGCACCGATTCGAACTGTACATCAACATCATTGCGGCGGCGTTCAGGGATGTATATCAGAATGGCGCGTTGGCATACTAGAAGTCAGACGCAATGTACTATATGGAGTTGAAAGTCGTATGGATTATGATTCTAGTGTCTAACTTGAACTTGCTGCCCGCTAGTGATAAACCTGGGGAGTGGAGTGAGTATCAGCCCTTTTGGTTGTGGTAAATGCAGTACTTCCAGTGATCAGACGAGCTGAACGATAACCTTGATCCAAGCAGGCATACCAGAAGGATGTGTTAATTCATTGGAGTGAGTTCTTGTCTAATGTTTACTGTTTGCCAATCCAGAGAGTGAGTTAAGCGGCAGCAGAGAACTTCCTTTTAGAGTAGTTATATTACTAATACTATGCATTAGTAGTACTTTTTCAGACGAATATCTTCCTTGAGACTCTCTATTGAGTATTGTTGCCAACTTCAACGCCGGAATCATATTTAGTTTCTTACTCCGCCGAACCGCTGGACCAAAGTACCATGTTATTAACCGTCGGGTAGGTGACTTGCATCATATGAAAGTATATCGCACATAAACTCAAAGACTACCTCCGCACAGCATAACGTTTCCAACGTTATGTTTCCTCGGTACCTCGCGTCTTTGGCATCCGAACAAAACAGCACCCTTGCTTGATGTTCAAGCAAGGCACAAGCATCAAAAGCCGAAAACGAGCCCGGATATCGGAATCGGAATACCCTTTCAAGCCTCGGCATGGGAGTACCAGCAGCAAACGCAAGGCTGAGACTATCACAATTCAAGCTTCTTCTAGAAAATGTCGGCCTTCCATAGGTCCATGGACGAATTCTTCTCGATGAGATAAGACCCACCATATGCAGCACGTTCCCGTCTCCGGCGGAGGATGTGCACCTTCGTCCCAAGACCTGAAGACCCAAGATCAATAATGTCAACAAAGAAAAGGGAGGGCGAAGACGAGAATATAAATATAGAAGCTCAACATTCTTGTTTTATCGCCTTTGGCAGATGAAGCGGTCTGGCTGGGGGGACGGGAGAGAGAAAAATGTTGGCCCCAATATAAAATTTCTATCCTGAAAATATGAATCTTCCCGACCTCGATCTAACTCATTCGGCAAAAGGGAGGAAATAAGACACCAAGACACCGAGTTAAAGTCATGCCGAGTCGTCCGGAAATTCTCGTCAGCCAGCCGTGAGCGAGGAGGTCAGTGACTCTGAGTCTTACATGGGGGCAGCCCACTTTGATATTCAGCGGGCTTGCATTTGTTATCGACTGCTCGCATAGGGCGGCTTGCGGGAGGGATTCGATCTGATTGATGACCGCTGTTTGCACATGGCACATCTCTCTAAAGAGTCGTGTTTTATTTCCACAGACTATTCAGGCGACCCAATTGAAAGATAGCAAAGCTACCTAGGCTGGATTTCTGATCATCCTAGGTTTGTTGTCGTTGTCTCGTTGGCTTTCACGAGCGTTAAATCCGCACTGGACTCTCGCTTGGGTCGCCGGCATTCGAGTACTCCGTCGTCATCCTTTTTGATTTGATCACACGGGATTGATAGGGAGACTTTCTCTTTGGCTTTTTCAAACCTCCCTTCTTCTAACCTCTCTGTTGATATCTAGAGCCTCCAGGTGTATGACTTGCGGTCGGTCGGGCTTACCTACCTTTCATCACCTGCTCACGAGTCGTGGAGACCCATCCCCTATTCGTCCTCCCTATCCTTTTCATCCCTATCCTGTGTTCTCGCTGCATTGCATTGCATCGCATCGGACTTTGCAGCTGCTCTCGTTGCTTCGCTGTTGCTGCTGCCCTGGCCATCCGTACTCGCCGTCCAGCACCGTACTTATCTACGATTGGCGCATCTTTATCGCGCCCCTCCCTCTCCCCCCTTCCAAACTCTGTAGCACATCTCCCGCCGCCCTCGAGATTTGATTTAGCCCCACTACTGCCAACGACCGACCCGACCTTCTAGCATTTGTTTGCAAAGTCTACTACCAACGACCTCATTCCACGATTATCTATCGTCAACCCACCCATTCGCGCAGCCAGGGGATTCACTCCCGACCCTTCGCTTGTTCCAAGCCCTCGTTATCGACCAACCAAGACATTCTTTGTCTCGAATCATGGCTGAACGAAATCAAGATCCTGTTCCCCAGAAGGGCCTGATTGGTACGTCAGTGCTTACTATTCGATGTTTCAATTACACCATGGTCGACCTCTGGATAGGCTCACGAGGTTCATAAGCACTTCTTCTGACAAACATTCTGGCGTGACAGGCTCCGACCATATAACCAGCTCTCCCCTCAATCCCAACAAACCCATCGAGGGCTCTCCTACAGTTCGCTTTGCATCTGCCAACGAGGAGATTGAGCCCGTCCCTCTCGATAATCACGAACCTATACCGGCTCGATCACAACAGGAGGAATTGAACATCAAGGAACTGTCACAATCGTTGCAGAGTACGCAACTTCAGGGACGTCGAATGAGCCATTTCGCATTCGAGCCTGTCTCTCTCCCAGCATCGAGGGTATGTTCGGACTTTTCTTTGTGTACATACTTTTGTCCGAACATCCGGTACAGGAGATCACCAAGTGATGAATGACTCTGCACCTCATACTTGTTGGCGGGCGGATTTCGGAAGCTCTGGGTATTTCCCTGCGCTGCCGGCGTCATCTTTTTTGTCTTCATATGCATCGAAGACAGACGAGTTCCTAGATCCACCCCCACGGAACTAAAGGCTATATTGCCTGGGATACCCCACCACACCGCATTATCCTATATAGATCTATTCTTGCCCTGTTTCTCTTTTGTAACTTTAAGTCTCGAACTACAGCTCACTCAAAGTCCATAGGTTCCTTCACAAGAGGACAGCTCTCGAGAACCAAGTCGACACAACACCCACACCTCCTCGAGCCGGCCGTCGCCGCATCACAGTCCTCGGCCATCTTCTATGCACTCACCGCCTATAACTCCAGCGGCGACGCGATCGAGAGACGCCATTGATTCTACATCGAAAGGAGGTAATCTACAAAAGGTGGAAGCAGTTGATGATCAAGCAGCTGTCACCCCGCAGATATCTCCTCCTGGCACATCTCCGTCAACGACCAACGTTGATGATTCAAGACCTACATCTTCCGGGCAAGTGACTGGTCCAACCAGTCACGCCTCAGATTCCACGGCACCTACAAAACATCACGGTCATTTTTCCATTGGCCCAACTACACACGATTCCGTTCCCGCTTCCCGAGAGCAGAGCCCATCCAGAGCTATTGGACCTGGAGCAACATATAGTCGACCTTTCACACCTGCAGGAGATGCAAATGATCCCTACGCTGCACATAAACGGGTACCTCAACCCAAGGGTCCCGAAAACATAGACTCCAGATTCAAATTCCAGAGCCTGACTTCGAAGAATCGTGTCAATTCTGGATCATCGATGAACCTGCCAAGATCATCACGAAGTGCAGTTGATGTCAACCCCTCAGAGAAACGGCATTCTCATATTTTTGGCGGACACAAAGATTCCCATGAGGACAGCTCGTCGACCCTGAACGGCAGTAAACATGGCTCCATGTCTGAGCTGAAAAGATTCCTGAAACTTGGAGGGCATCACAAGTCGAAACGAGCAGCATCCCCGACACCATCCTCGAAATCCGGCACCAAGACTCCACCGCATCACAAAACTCCTCAGCAACTGCCGTTTGGTGAAGATCATGGTTTACAATCTAAATATGGAAAATTCGGCAAGGTTCTCGGGGCTGGTGCCGGTGGTTCGGTACGCTTGATGAAGAGAAGTAGCGATAATACAACTTTTGCCGTGAAAGAGTTCCGAGCAAGGCATTCGTATGAGACGGAGAAGGAGTATGCGAAGAAAGTCACTGCGGAATTCTGCGTTGGATCGACGCTGCATCACGGCAATATCATTGAGACCTTGGATATCGTGCATGAGAAGGGGAGATGGTACGAAGTCATGGAATACGCACCTTACGACTTGTTCGCCATTGTTATGACCGGAAAGATGTCGAGAGAAGAAATCACATGCTCTTTCCTACAAATTCTCAGTGGTGTCACCTATCTTCACAGTATGGGTCTGGCACATCGGGATCTGAAGCTGGACAATGTCGTCGTAAACGAGCATGGGATAATGAAGATCATCGATTTCGGTAGTGCGAGCGTCTTCAAATATCCATTTGAGAACGGAATTACACTTGCAAGCGGTAAGAATCGCATATCCCACAGCATGACAATTGACTAACGTATCTCAGGTATCGTTGGATCTGATCCCTACCTCGCACCGGAAGTGTATGATGAGCGAAAATACGACCCTCAGCCAGCTGATATTTGGTCACTTGCGATCATTTTCTGTTGCATGTCCCTCCGCCGTTTCCCATGGAAGATGCCTCGAATGACAGATAATTCTTACAAGCTATTTGCATCCCCTCCGTCTCCTGGTACCGATATGAGAAGGTTGTCGGATACTCCGGCACCCTCCAAATCAACAAATGATCTTGATACTCCAGCCAGAGATGTTGAACCAGAACCAGTGCCAGTCGTGAAAGTCAAGTCTAACCTGAAGGTTGCACCTGGTTCTGAAGACAAGAAGCCAGAAGTTATTAAAGGTCCATGGCGCCTACTTCGTCTCCTACCAAGAGAAAGTCGACACATCATGGCTCGCATGCTGGAGATTGACCCTAAGAAGAGGGCAACTATGGAAGAAGTTCTAGCTGATCCTTGGGTCTCCGGCACAACCATCTGTCGCCAAGACGAAGGAGGAGAAGTCTTTCACGCTCCAGGACACACACACACACTGGAACCTCCAGCTGCTCAGCCAGCTCCAGGGAAATGAGCAAGTAACTAGTTTGAAGTGCTTTAGATATGGAATGGGAGGTGCATGGGTCTGGGTTGGTGTTTGGGGCTCAGGGTGGTTGTCATAGGCTCACTTGATGAGTTCAGTTGGGTTATTACATGTTTTTCTTCTGCTTTGTCGGGTACTGCGCTTTTCAACAGCAAAGTGCGGTTCATGGAGACCTATAACAGAGAATCTGTTATTTGTAGATTGTATATCCGGTGGAGAATTGTGTTAAGGAAAGATACCGAGAATTTTGAGGCCTTCGTTGAATGGAGTAAGGCACGTCAGCAAGCATGGATGGATGGGCGGATATGAACGGAGGCAGGTCTAGCTTTTTGAAAGACGAGATTCATGCCTCTATTTATTGCACTATACGTTTCCGCTTCACCTCTACCAGACCATAAACAAGTGACATCTCAAAATTACAATTTCCACTTGATCCAAATCGGCTTTCCGGAAGTCCCCCCTTATAGAAATCAACATGTGGCGCACCGTAACGATCACCTGACACCTGTGGCTTGACCCAAAAAAAAGTTCCTGAACCTTCTCTGGAGCTTCGTCAACAACAGAACGAAACTCCCCAGACTCACGAACACCTTTTCAAATACCTTGACTTCAAGCTACCACTCGTTCACTTCTCAATTACGTCTTTGTAATCTATCAATTCATCCGCAAATATGGTTCGTTCCTTTCCTACAAGCTGAGGACAGACAATTGGAGCCGGAACAGCTCCGTCGTTCCAGCAGTAGAGCTTCTCTTCCTTTCCCATCCCTTTCCCCTTTCTCTTCCTCAGGCTCCCCCTATCCATTCCTCTTTCAAGCTCTCCTCTCCCAATCTCTCAAACTCAAACTAACACACTTCTCCCCCGTCTAGTCTACCACCCTGAAATCCATCCGTTCCCTCGCACCACTCCTCGACCGCGTCCTCGTGCAACGCATCAAGGCAGAGACCAAGACCGCCTCCGGTATCTTCCTGCCCGAGTCGGCTGTCAAGGAATTGAACGAGGCGAAGGTTTTGGCTGTTGGTCCCGGTGGCCTGGATAAGGATGGGAAGAGGGTGTCTTGTGGTGTTAAGGCGGGGGATAGAGTATTGATTCCTCAGGTAGGTGAAGATTTTTGCTATTGTGCATTGGGGAGCTTAGGGAAAGGGTACATGCATGGGGTGGATGGAAGACATTGGACGGGTTTCGAGCTCTGGGTCGCAGAATTGCAGCCACGCCGGCATGAAATGGGATACACTGGAGAGTCTCACTAACATATGAATAGTATGGCGGATCCCCAGTCAAGGTTGGAGATGAGGAGTACGCTCTCTTCAGAGATCATGAGTAAGTTTTCCATTTCTTTCCAACACTACCACTTTTCCAGAGCTCTCAACTGACACTCCATCCAGCATCCTCGCCAAGATCAACGAGTAATTTTCCCACATCATGCAAAACGAAATCGAGGGAGGGCTAGCGGGGAATGTACTATACATGTATAAAAGCATAGCGAGTTAGTGATGAAACGATTACTGTGCACGCAAGAAGGTGTTGGCATATCGAAATTTAAATGTTGGAGGATAAAGAGGGGAGGAGATGGGGAAGTGGATTTGTAAGCTTTGGTCGGGAGAGTTGGGTGGGAGGAAGTTGCTGTGATGTGAAAATGATATCTCCTCTCTTGTACTGCTTTGATATCTTCAGCATTTCTTGTCGTCTCAAAGAGACGACCATGGCCTCTTGGTTATGCCAAGTGGTGTCTATGTAGCTGTCTGCTCCATTTCTTTTTGCAGCTAGAACCCTTGCACTCCTATTGATTCAAGTCATCTTTACCCAAGTCGGTGGTTCTCGGGCTGGTCTCTAGTTGCTGAATGTCGCATAATTCAAAGAGGTCAGAGGAAGGATATTAGTAGTGGTATTGAGAGTCATATTCACAAGCAGAGAGTATAGTCAAATTCTCGTCTGGTATCCTGTACTTGTCGACTTCTTCGCCTTTTCGAATTTCTTGTCGACATCTTCATGTGTACTTTTTCGGCATCTTTATGCGAGTGCAGTGAATCCTTTCGCCTAATGCAGGTTTAGCCTGGTTCATTGTTTACATTTGTCGAAAAGACTCAAGAGCTCGCTACGAATTATTCTCGTGACTGTCCTCAATGACAATTTAATGAGCCTCGTCTCTCTACAACGTTGAAAGCGAAAGTCTCGTTCCCCAAAAGCTTGATTAATGTAACAACACTACCCTCGTTAGTATTGTTGACTCAATATTCGACACTCGCCAATCACGACAATAGGGATCATTTTCTCTTCCCGAGTTTCTAAGAGCCCTCCCTTCTACTTCGTGGCAAAGTCGACACATTGCTTGTAGCAATTCTACACACACGTCTAAACAAACAACAACAAGCACATTCAAGAAACACCAACACTAGCACCAAAGATGCACATCTCAAGACTACTCTACTACTCTATGCTTCTACCTCTCCACGTCTCTCCTCGCCTGGCCTCAGCCTCGTACTCACACTCCTATTTGGCGCTCTTGACAGTGTAGCAGGCCACACTGTCTTCACAAACCTCTTCATTGATGGCATCGACCAAGGAGACGCTACATGCGTACGCATGCATATGACTCCACATAACGCGACCTTTCCGATTGTCGATCTGGAGAGTAGTAACATGGTATGCGGTAAGTCTAGATCCCCTTCCCAACAGTATAATTCACTGTATAAGGATACAGATTCCTGATGAGAGTCTTAACTGACCGATTTAGGCTACGACGGCACCAAAGGGGGGGTCCCAGCCTCCTCAAATCTAACATTTCAATTCCGCGAATACCCAGACAACTCCCAATCCGGCGGGATAGACTCTTCCCATGTCGGCCTCTGCGCAGTGTACATGAAGCACGTCGACTCAGTAATCACAGACTCCGGCGTAGGCGATGGCTGGTTCAAGATCGCTTCCATGGGTTACGATTCCAAAAGCAAGAAATGGTGTACTCAAAATCTCAGTGAGGAAAAGGGTATTCTTGATCTTGGCGTTAAAATCTCCGACCAGCTCGCAGGAGGGTATTATCTCATCAGACCAGAGCTTTTGAGTTTACAGGAAGCGGATAAGACCTCGCCAAATCCACAATTCTACACTGGTTGCGCTCAGATCTTCCTTGCCTCAACAGGCACCACACTTCCGAAATATACTGTCAATATCCCGGGGTATGTTGGAATCACGAACGCGTCTGTGTTGTTTGATATTTATAACCCAGTCTGGCCGTATGTTGAACCTGGTCCGGACTTTTATGTGCCGGGTCGGAGTCTTGAGAGGACGGTGAACTCGTTACAGAGGCAGGATGAGGGCTTGTTGCTAGGAAATGCGAGGATTGTAAATGCAAATTGGTGGGGATTTGAACTTGATCCGTATGGTGAGGAGGACGGTGTTGGAACGTAAGTGTCTGCTCCTTACTCCTACCTCTTTGCTTCCCTTTCACGCGTCTTCCATTTTCTAGAAGCATATAGCTGACAAGTATTTGGAATCTAGGCCAGCGCATCATGCTACACCCAAGCCGACACATGCTTCAAGAGCGCTCCTCCAACCGGCTCGAAGAATTGTAAAGTTTGGGAAAGCCGATGCAGTGATATCCAGGGAGCGTGCAAGCAAAGCATCTTCACTGGACCACCAAAATTTTCGTACCCGCCAAGTCTACTACCTCCCATCACTATGAGCAGTACGGAGTCTGGGGAAGTGACCACTTCGCTGACTGATGCTTCTACGATGCTTTCTATAGTTTCATCTCCAACAAGTACCCCGACTTCAACTGTTTTGAGAACGAGTTCCGCGACTGCGATTGAGGTTCTCTACAATACCAGATCCACAATAGATGGCCGGTATCAAAGCATACCTTTGGAGGCCATGACCGGAATTTCAGCGACAGCTCCTCCCATGGCTTTTGGTACCGCAGATAATGACCGATCGACTATGGTTACTTCTTTACCCCCGACACTGGACCAACATCCGCTACGACTACAGGTCTGGAAAGTCCGGGACTCAACATATCAAGTCATAGTACTGTGACTACTGCAAATTTGTCTGCCACTTCCGGGCTGGGCTTTACGGATACGATTCGCAGGTTTCCCATCACGCAGATGCCTGCATTCCCGATCATGAAGACCGAACCCGATCCTGATTCTCGGACTCTGGATCAAGTAAGTCCTGCCTCCTCCATCAGCACAATTACAGACTCCAGTCACATAAGTTCCGTCATGTCTCAGGCTACGACTTCCATGACGACGATGCCGGATTCAATGAGGTCTAGCACCTCAGCCCCAAGAGCCTTCACATCCTCCAGCACCATGTTCGTCGATGCGGAAGATCTAACAACCATCACTTCGATGTCCAATCTCTCAGGCGCCGATGCCACTCCTACCCAAAGCTTGGAGTCGCGACCCAAGCATCGTCAACTGCTGATGTTCCCTCTCGAGCTAGAGTAGGCTGCAAGCAAAACGCACATTGTGTCATAGCTAACCTTGACAACTCACCGCCGACCCCTACGAGCTTTCTCAACTTGTCCTCCTCAGAATCTGATTCTAGGCCTATCATCTCCACCACTGTATCGTCCAATGCTCCCTACTACAAAGGCTTCCTGCTGGATTCTGTAGAGAACGGTCCAGAGAAGATCTTGTCTCCCTCCCCAAATTCGGCAAGCACAACACCTCTGAGTCCAACCGTCACATCCGCCATTCCGATAACGACCTCTGGCTCCAGATCTGAGATGAGCTCGCCGACAGACACAGTCATATCTATTGAGATCATACCTTTTCGCCATAAATCCTCCACATCTCCATCCTCCTCACCTTCTACTCAAATTGCATCTCCCCCCACCCACCAAGCTCCTCCTCGTCCGTTCACCTACCTGCGGCACAGAACACAATTATACTTGCGATGGAGCCCGCTGCTCGAGCGGAGACTGCGGTGCGAATATCGAAGATCGCGCTGCGAGCATCTGTGATACGGGATTTGGGAAGTGTCATGCAGTGGGTGAGAAGGCGCTCCCGTCGAATGTGGATGCTACTGTGAGTGTGAGTTCGAGTTTGAGTATGACGGTGACACAGAGTTGAGTGGAGAGCACAGGCACTGTGGGTGAGAGACGAAAAGGTAATGGTAATGAGAATGCGGCTAGGTGGGGCAAGATATGGAGAGCGTGATTGGGAAAGGGGAATTGAGAGCAGAAGTTGTAGGAAAGATTAGTGGGATTCTTGACCAGGCTCCTCCGACTCTGTATCTTCTTCACGGTATTCGCCTGTGAATGTTCTGCATATCATTATACTTCGAAGCCTGACCCAAACGCGTCTTCACATAGCCCACAATAATGGAACCGCGGGCTCGAGATGTTGTTCGGACAGAATAGCAGCAAGAGATGTGCAGCGATCACGCATCATCATCGGGCCAACCACACCCCATCCATTTCCCCAATAAGATATAATATATCAGAAGCATCCTCGTTCAATTACAACAAGCATCATCAGCCATATTTTTATCTGCTCAAATGTCCTCAGGATCTCATGTGGCGCGACTGTTTACTTGGGGTAGATAAGTTCGAGGCTAAGCGAGCGAATCGAACCCACTTACTCGTATGCAAATGACTTTAACCAGATTGCTGCCACGAGGTCAAGGAAACCTGCTGTGTTTATCTCCGCTGTACATCCTACGGATATACGTGAAGAACATCCTGGCGGAGTGTGGTGATGCCGAGGTTAGGTGTATATAAGGAGTAGATTGCTGCTTCTTTACTTGATGGCTTTTTGGTTTTGAAGAGTGTTTCATATTCAAACTTGGACTTTTTGGGACACTACTTGAAAAGTTCAAAATGAAGAGCTTCATTGTCTTGATCCTAGCTGGACTAGCCATTTGTCAAAACTGTAAGTGCTATCCAAGATAACCATTTCTCAGCTAAAGTATCCTCAACAGCCCCCCTCCCAACAAACATCGGCATCCTCCTCTTCCCCGGCTTTCAGCCTCTAGACGTCATCGGTCCCCTGGACGTCTTCAATGCGCTCAGCATCCAACGCCATATCCACACCTTCTTCATCTCCTCCTCCTCTAGTCCCGTCCCCTTCGGCGCCTACACCATCCCCTGGTTCACACCCACCGGCAATTTCAGCTCCAAGCTTGAAGGCTCTTTCGTGCCTTCTTATGCCTTTGACAATGCGCCATCGATGGATGTCCTAATTGTTCCGGGAGGTATCGGGACGCGAGCGCCGAGCCCGATCTTGGATGAGACTATTAGGTTTCTGAAGGATGTTTATCCGAAGCTGGCGTATCTGATGACAGTCTGTACGGGCTCGGGCATTGCTGCAAGAGCGGGGGTGCTTGATGGGAGAAGTGCGACGACAAATAAGTTGGCATGGGCGCAGACTATCGCGCTGGGACCAAAGGTGAAGTGGGTTGCTGAGGCGAGGTGGGTGAAAGATGGGAATATTTGTAGGTTGCATTCTGACAAGCGTAAATATGGTATGTAAGCAGAGTTCTGACGACTGGCAGGGAGTTCTTCTGGTGTATCGGCTGGCATTGATGTCGCTGTTGCTTTTGTGACTGAAGTGTACTCTGAGGCAGCTGCTGTGAAAGTTACGAATATGCTCGAGTATGAACGGCATAGTAATGCCTCGGATGATCCTTTTGCGAAGCTATATGGGTTGACGAATGAGAACAATTCAACAAATCAGAAATGAGCATGAGAGAGCCATTTCTGCTGCTGGTTGATGAGAAAGATGAGTACAGTCATTGTCCTGCGTTATGTAGGCACGGGTGTATCTGGACGGCTCCAGAGGATTCTCTGGGTAGAAAGACCTCTATTCTTGCCAAACTCTGAGTGTTTGCCTTGTAGTCGGGTGCTTTGAACAGAATTCTGGGAGAAATGAAGCATTTGCCAACAATCTCAATTCTTCATTCACCTATCCTGTATCTCTTGGCTTTACACGTCTGATTCTGAATCTGCAGCTATTTGCATCTTTCAGCATCTCTGATCGAAGCCAAGCAGTCTTGTTGAAGATGATACCAGGAAAGGAGACCCAGAAAAGGTGATTGAGCGTGTGCTGACCGAATTTGAGAGAGTTGTATTCGTGATTAATGGCTCGAGAACACGCCGTTGCACTGAATTCAAATGGGTGCTCTTCGCAGTGGTGCAACTCCAGCTTTCCTGAAGCTATGAATAGCAATTAAATGGTCGAACTGGTTCTTTGCTAAGCAGGCAAAGGAGTTTTCGACCATTAGATGGTTGCTACTTGCTGGACATGAGCGCTTCGAGAGATTTAAGCGAGATACAACCGAAGGGTCAACAAACACCTCTTCCGGGATATACACCCTTGAACGCCCACGAGAAGAACCAGTTCTAGCCAATCTTGAATAATTTGAATGTCATAAAAATTGCAGAGTACATGTTGTTATTGGCTATCGACCTCAAGACCATGACTTCTTTCCCACAATAATCAAATATCCTTGATTCCAATTGGGACATTAAACACGAAACCCAAAATTAGCCCCAACAAAGGTGAACTTATACAAACTATCCAGTGAATCGAGTTTCAGCCCAGCACATTGAAAGAGGCCCATTTACCTTATGGCTTTCGAAATTTGTCTATTACTTAACTCGAGAAACAACATCACCACCACAACCACAAACACCACAATGCCACTCTCCTGTATGCACACCTCCCTATTTATGGTATATAACTGACTGGTCACCTTCTAGACATCCAAAGCTCCAGAAAATCCTATACTCATGAGAATAATAAATTCATTTGAATTACTTATAGAATATTGCATTAAATAAAATATAAAGGCCACCATCGGCATCGTCTTTGGCGTGGTCGGAGTCGTTGTCGGCTCCTTCTTCATCACCTGCCCTGCCCCCGCCGCCCCAGTTGTTCCTGCTATCACCCCTAGGGGCAGCATGGACATCCCTCTGCTCCCAATGGAGCCTCCGGCTGGTGTTATCGTGCCTGTGCGCCGACACACGGTGCCTGCCCGGTACGTACCGTTTCGATCTGTTGATGATGGCACGTGATCATCCTAAATAAAAGATCTGCGATCTTGTGTACATCAGATATGTATCTTGGCAGTATTATCTGATTCGGATTGATGTTTGAACGTCTATGTTTTACCGAGTATATCTAAAGATGTTCCTGTCTAGTTGTTTTCCCTAGCTGGGCTAATTCTGTTTGAGTCTATTTTTATCCACGTAATAGACTGGAAGTTCTACTCTTGTTCCCTATCTCATCTTCTCTTACCATCTCTCTAGATTATTTCACTTTTCTTCCATCACTTCTTTCCAAATACTAAGTTTAAAATGTCGTTGTGGCAGAACACAGTGCCTCTTGCAACGTTGTCCTATCACGGCCATTAACATTAATCTTCTCTAAGGCATGTGATTTGGAAGAATACAATGTCATCATCTTTGCTCTCCAGGCAACCCCATTCCTAACATTTCAATAGGCTCCCCAGAGCAATGGTCGATGATGAAGAAGCCCGCCTTGAAGGCAGCAGGTAAGTTTGTCGTCGTCTCCGTTCTAAAAGCAGTCAAGCGGGCTTTGACCCCTGTGCTCATCGCCAAGGCTGGCCCATGCGCAGCTACGTCTTCTCGCTTTCTCACGACAGCAAGGCTCGAGCATCTTGCCAACCTCCTTGAGAAAACATCATAAGCTCGCAATAGCATCATCACAACCAGAACAACGCTGATCTCCTCTCACAATAGCAGTCTTCCTGCCGTAATTCCCCGCGCATTTATCAACTAATCGACTCTCGCAAAATGGACTTCTCCGATGCCTTGTGAGTCTCCTCAAGTCTCAACAGGCGCAGAATGCTGCAAGCCATTGCGCAGACCCTAAAATTGCTCTGCAATTGCTAATTGATGTCTTCTCTTGTAGCCGGATCGTCAACTTGGCGGTGGGTGCTCTTATGGTTGTTGGAGCCGTCTTCCACTTGTTTCCTTTGACACTGTATGTATTTCCTCTTCAACCCAGACTCCCACGATCCTGCAGAGTTCCTGATAGCTGGCTCTAGATCGCACGTAATTGTCGCCGTCTACATCATCATTTTCGGTGCTGGTAAGTGTTTCTTGTTCCAAGTTGCAAAATTCGTGCTAACCTCATGACCAGCAACTGCGCTTCTTGGTTCGTCCACGACACTCTCTAAGCCGACGAAGCTGCATACTGACTACCAGCGCAGAATTCCAGATCCCTCCGCAAGTTGCTCGATACGCCTCTTTCCTCTTCTCTTTCATCGGTCGTGGAGTCTGTAAGTCGAATTTCATTGAAAGTTCAAGCCCAGCCAGTCAACTAACAGCCTACTTTACAGTCTACATTTTCGTCGGGTCGCTCCTCATTGAAGTCGGAATAATGGACAAGATTATCGGAACGATCGTCGGCGCCATCGGAATCGCATACGTTGTCCTCGAATTCATTCCATCCATCGAGCCTCCTCAAAACATGCGCGAAGCGGATGGAGGGTGGGGAGCCGAGCAAGTTTAAGGAATGAACTCCACAACTTCACAATCGACTTGCATACAGAATGGTCTTGCTGCTAGGGATAGATCTAGGTATATTGCGAAGGTGCGGCGGAATTGGTCTTGCTATCTCCCTTACGCAAGTATCTGCATTGGGATTTGTTCCTTGAACTGGTTTTACGCCCATGGATCTCTTCACAGGTCGACTGTCGTGGAATGCTCTTCATATGCAATCTTCGAATGATAGGGATGGACCGAATATATTGGTTCGATTTGATATGGGATGGGATGGAATCTTGAGAATGGATGGGTGGATGGAATGATGCGAAAGTGAGGTTATGATACGATAGATGGTTGGGTTTTTCTTATTGCGTGTACATCAGCGACGTGGTTTCAAATTTCGGAATGGAATCATCTGAATGTGTGAGATGAAACAGGACAATGCTCTCAGTGTGCGGTGATGTTCGTCCGAAGTTTCGGCTCTGAAGAACTTGCAGTTTAATGTTCGACTACCGGATGTTCATATTGGCACGAGCTCTATTTATAGGCGCGGATCGGGCTGAGAGGACTTTTGTAGTACTCTCGACCCTGTAGCTGGCTGCTATCGTCGAATGTCGGCCATGACATCTCGAAAATATCGGCCGCGCAAGTAGCGCCAAAAGTGTCCGAGGTGCTTTGCGCCGTCAGACTGATCAGGGATACAAGTCCTGATATTCCCATTTCTGCCTACCAAAGCGGTCACAATACCTCGGGTTCACCGGCATATCGAAACTTTCTGGAAGTATCTAATGCTATGCCAAAACTTTTTTTTTGATTTTTTTTGAGAAGGTACAGAAGTGTCTCTTGAACAACTCTGCGATTCCGTAGAAGTGAATTATTGCATGTCTTTCACGGTCAGGACTCAGACTTTCCTACTTGACGCAGGAACGGTGCGCAAGTGTCCCTTGCCTGTTCCTACACTCGCGTTTTGGTGCCGATCTTGTTCTTCCATTTGAGTGCTAACTTACCCAAGGCGAGCCCGGTACGGGAATATAACGACAGCTGGTCCAGACCGATGGCAGAATTACGAATGACAGCGGAAATCCGGGTTTGACCGGAAGACGAACAGATGGACGAAGCTGGGAAGTCTGGAAACTGTTTTGGTACTTTGACATGCTTGTGGCTACTGATAAGGGTTTTTGCATAGAAGCTCAATTGTGCGGAAGTCCGTGGACACGAAACAAAGTCTCCGATCCAGGTCAACGTTGCGTTATTAGCTGAGGTGAGTATCAAGTGACAGGAGGACTTGTTATATGCCTTCACGCTGCCAAGTTTTCATGTCCTGTCCCAGTTCGTAATCGTGGTTTCAGTGAATGTATGGAAGATTCTGCGTGGTGGAATTAAAACCCACAGACAAAGTGAAGGGGAAGTTCCTCTCTTTAAGCTCAGTCGTGGCAAAAGGAACAAGTACACGTTGCTCTGTCCCCCTGGGAATGTTCCGATGGACAGTTAAGTGGTTTGATCAATGAATTGGCGTTCGGCACGGAAGGAGATCTCATTTTCTGCTGAAAAACAGAAGGACCACTTGATGATCTAAAAGTTTTACTCGAGGTGTCGTTGGAAGTAAGTGATAGCAAAATGTCATTTGACAACAGCTCTCGAGGAATGTCAGTCTTGGCCCTCAATCATCTGTGAAAGAAACACTTCTAGGGACGGTATCTCTGACATACATGCTGGCGTCAACACTTGAGCCGACTTTCGAATAAGTATGTCGTCAATGTCTTGCTGGTCATGGCGGTTGATTGCTGCGTTGGCTTGCCAGGGAGGGTTGAACATCGGGCTCGGTTCTGCGTGAGGCATTCTGAAGGGAATCGAGGTCTAAGTTGTGCTGTATGTACTTCAGATTCCACAAGGCCACTTTTATATCCGCTCCTTTGAATGACCGGGTTGGAGGTGAATTCCATCTCCTCCACTTGGTCTCACACTCAGTGAATCCCAACCTCAAACCCGACACAAATAATGTCCAATCACAGACCAAGATCCAATATTCTCAGTTACTGGCAGTTTTGTTGCACGTCGCAGAAATCCCATCTCATAACTCGTGCTCATATTCAGGTTGGTGATTTCACAATTTCTGAGCGAGCTGAGATTCTGTTCAAGCGCGGGCTAGAATTTTGGAATATGCAGGACATTGCGCTGTACATAAGCATTGAGATTTCTGATTAGTATCCTGAAACTGCTAGAGACATTCAGCTTGCAGGTTGAGATTTGAGAATTGCTCTCATAAGTACATGCTGTGTTGTTTTTGAGACATTAGCGAGGAAGTTGGGTGAAGCCCGTGATCCACTTCGATGCCCATTCTCGCGCACCTAATAACAACCACTTTCCCATGATCTCAAAGTATCTAAATATAGTACAACGTAACTTCCGTCAATCTGCAAAGTGTGGCTCAGAATATTAGCAAGTTCAAGTGGCGGGATGACGACACATGCTTCCGCTTCCTGTTAGCAGTGCCATACGTTCAGTTTGCGAGGAGCCCGAAAAACCACAACGTCAAAATTCAAGTTAATGCTATTGGGGTAGAATGTTGAGATTCTTATGAGCCTTCAAACAATCTAGAGTCTTGACAACAATCTCAGATTCAACAGCAAAGAAGCGCGACACCCTCCTCCTTTATGTCCGCCATTCCCAAGTTCCGCACAGTGGATTTGCTGCTTGCATCAGACACTTGATCAATTCTCTGGAGAAGATTTGGAGAGACCGGAGTCGGGTGTGGAGTAATATTCAAGGCCTCGAAAATACGTCCCATGCGTTCTCACCACCCGATATTCAAACCGAGAATAGGCTGTTCTTCCCCCGTGCGTCAACACCTCGCCTGACTGGCGATGCATGTATCCAGATCATAGCTCGTGCTCGACGATTCAAGTATTAATCGCACTTAAAGCAGTCCCATATGGAACCAATGAGAATTTCGATTTTGCTGCATCTGCGAGTGTTTTCCTTAACTCACAGGTTTGTAAGGGATTGTACATCGGAAGAAGCGAAGCAGATCCAAGAACTTTAGATAATCATACAGTCTGCGATCTCTGGAGTCCATCGCTTCTTGTTCTTCTGGAGACTTATCGTTTCGATGAGGCCACCTTCTCGCTCCTACTCTAGAAATACGCAGAGTAGGCAACTTTTGAATCAAGGCATCGCGGTAAATGATAGCCTTACTATTTTTTTCATTGCCTCGAAAGGAATTCTGATCAAGATCTTCTTGCACGGAGACACTTCTGTAGAACAGCTACCATGGCCTAGAGAGACCAAGGCACCTAGTTCCTGGATCCAATACCTGTTTTCGGGGTCATTCGAATGCCGCGAGTAAGCACGGCCAGGAGGTGCCAAAGCCGAAGTTGTTGCTGCCGAATTCGGTAAGTCTCATCTTCATGCCAAACCTTGGTTATTAGCGGTTGTCCAGAACTGAAGGGCAGAAGAGAAAAACCTCTAGGCGTCCGGCTCCTATGAACGTTGATGAGATATCTTCCAACATTCGAATACAACAGTCAACATTCCAGTCAAAATCAAGCCCATTGAACTCATCACTTCCAAAATGCAGACAAAAGAAAAGTGGCTATTAGCATTCCTTCTATTTAATACATATGCCTCATTGAAGACGACCTCGCCATAACATCCAGCACCCATCCCCGTTCACAACTACTCGATCGTCAAATCGTCAATATCACTTGACACAAAAAGGGGGTCCTTCCAGTTTCTCGTCAATAGCGCCACGATCTCGCTAAACAGCCACCGGCAGAAGCTGCCCGTCCGTCATACAATCCAGCCAGCCAAACAGTCTAGAATCTCTAGTAGCCTCAGACTAACATCAACACCAACGCCGAGCTGTGGCGCTCTGCCACATCTATGACGAGCATCACATCCTCTCAGCTCAATACTGCGATACGACTCGGAACTTAGCGGCACGAAGTAGAGTTTGTCGTTGAGGCTTGGGAGGGAGATGTGGCTGAACGAGGCTCTTCTGGGTATAGAGAGTGAGTGGAATGACGGAGATTATGCATTAGTCCCTTCGACTGGTTTAGTCTGTGCGTGTGTGAGGGGGGAGAGGAAGAGAGCGGGAGCTAGTACTGGTCTGTGAAATACCTGTTTTGATATGTTTCTAAGTTAGTAGTGGGATCTGGAGTTGTGTGAGAGTAGGACAGTATGTGGTGGAGGGGGGAAGTGAGAGGTGCAGAGAGTGAGAGGTGTGGGAGATCGTCATCATCCTGGTCATCGATCCTTGGCCCTTGGCCTCGAACGCTGTGGCTGGGGGAAGGAAAATCCGGGGAGAGGGATGGGAAGGGAGGAGTGTTCGTCAGGGTATAAGGTGGATATGATTTCCCTTCTTGGAATCTCTTTTGTCTCACTTGTCCCTGCTCCTTGCTCCCTACCCTGTCCTGTGGAAGCAATATCTTCTCCCCTGCTCTTGACATTCCCGAGAAGTCGGTTCATTCTCACTTCGTTTCTATATTACTTATTTACCATAATCAATCTCTCTACCGAGATTTCAATTCCGATCAACCACCGCCAAAATGCTCGCCGATAACGCCGGGCACCACAACGACAGCAAAGCCACCAATGCCGCTGCCCACTTCATAAAGAAGACCCTCCAATCGCTCCCCAAATCCATCCGCGGTCACGTTGTTGCTGTAATAGGTGAATTTGTCGGGACGCTCTTGTTCTTATTCTTCGCATTTGCAGGGACTCAAGTCGCCAATGTCTCGTCGAATACGAATACCGGGACCACGGTGATCACCGAGACGGTGCAGAAGACGCCGCAGCAGTTGCTGTATATCAGTCTTGCGTTTGGCTTTTCGCTGGCTGTCAATACGTGGACGTTTTTCAGGATTTCGGGGGGACTTTTTAGTAAGATTTGGCTCCTTTTTTCTCTTCCTTTCTCCTCAAGTTTTGAACCCATTACTTGAATATATGGCCGAAACAAGGATTATTTTCCTTCTCCAGAGAACAATAACTAACATTCCTCCCCGAACAGACCCCGCCGTGACAGTAGGCATGTACCTAATCGGCGCCATCGACATCGTACGAGCAGCCCTCCTCTTCGTCACGCAAATCATCGCCGCCATCGCCGCCGCAGCAATCGTCAACGGCCTCTTCACAGGAGGTTTGAACGTCAGCACAGAACTCAGCGCCACGACAACCGTCGCCCAAGGAGTCATCATCGAGATGCTGTTGACCATGTCGTTGGTTTTCACGATTTTCATGCTGGCTGCTGAGAAACATACTGGCAATTTCATTGCGCCCGTTGGGATCGGATTGGCGCTTTTCGTCGCCGAGTTGACTGGTACCTCCCCCTTCCCTCTTCCACATTCTCCCTCCCTCATAATTCCAACATTCCACTACTTCGCTTTGCTTTCTTAAGTCGTACTAACCCACCAACCAGGCGTCTTCTGGACTGGCGGCTCCCTCAACCCCGCTCGCTCCTTTGGCCCCGCCGTCGTAACCAAGTCCTTCGCCGGCACGCACTGGATCTACTGGGTTGGGCCCTTCGCCGGCGCCATCCTCGCCGTCATAGAATTCAAGTTGATCAAAGCCCTCGAGTACACGACCGTCAACGGCGAGGAGACAGCCCCAACTTCGGATGGCAAGGAGATGAAGAGGGAGAGGGATCTTGAGGCTGCGAAGGAGGAGAGGGAGGATGCGAGGGTCGCGAGAAGCCCGGTTAGTCAGGCGACGACGCTGCATCCGCATGAGCATCAGGTTCAGAATCAGCATTTGCAGGAGCGACAAGGTGAGCATCATCGAGAGGGTGCGGTGCAAGGTGTGAATGGACCTGGGTTGGGGAGCGTGCAGAATACGCGTGCGGCACTGCCCCGTGATCCGGATTCCGATTTGCGGAAGATGAGTGGGTATTAGTCCATGAAAGTTCACCATGAGGGTGGTCATTGGGTTTTTTGGTGTATCGGGGTCTTTGCATCTCAGGGAAGCCTCATTGAAGGCTTTCATAAGCGAAAACTAGGAGAGTCTGCGGCGTAAAGGTTTGAGTTCCAGCGCAAGGTAACACAGTACTGTTTAACGACTTGATGTTCATTGATGATCCCGTCTGTATAATCTATTAGTAGAGGGTAATATCGAGGCGTTGGTGGTGATCTAACGAATCTTGTACTGTACATATGTAAACAGTCGAAACAGCGAGTATGTTTGTTCTGATAAGATATGTAATTAATTCCAAAATTTTCAGTACTTCTTCATATACACACATTGTGCTGGTGACCTGACATGTAGTGTAAACGGACAACTCTGAATTAAAATAATACGTACGATACGCTTTGGGAATGAGACCCTGGCGCAGGGAGGACAGATGCAAATGAATGTTGTCGTCGCTATTAAGCGAGCAAAACCCCTGCATACTTTTCTTCTTCCCAGAATCCTGGTCAATTCTCCACTCTTGGCAGACAGATATGTACAGCGGAAGTCCCTACCCTGTTCACGACACCTTACTCTCCTTCACCCATCTGATCCAATTCCGTGCTTCTTTCAGTTTGTGTTGATGTACTGTACATACTGAGGAACGACTGAAGGGTCAAGGCTGAAGAAGGTTCCCATGAATCAGCACAACAGACTAACTGCATATCCAGGCATCAGTGATACCTAGGTCTCAATTTCTGTCATCTCATCTCATTTCCATTTCCTCTTACTTATTTTCTCTACAATGCTGATTTGCGTACATGTTCATCCCCCTAACTGACTCCCCTCCCTGCCATCCAGACCCCCACATTAGCGCCAAAAAAAAAAAAAATATCCTCCCATTTTGGCGGAGCTTGTTGTGCTCTTGAGTGATTGCAGAATTCCGCCTCCATGAAACTCCGATAGTGGTAGGTAGCCCTCCCCTTCTATGTCATGCGTCGTAAAGAGTTTCGTGCGCTAATACGCCAGTACGCACTTTTTCGCTTTGGGATCAAAGTTCAAACATCCATCGCGCACACCACCATCCATGCATATGTTATGCAAATATCACTCCCCCATTCCTAATTCCTCCAACTCCCTCTCCTTCGCCTTCAGAGCCTCCCTCATCCTCTCCGCCTCCAACTTCAACATCTCCCTCCTCTCCATTTTATTCCTCTCGCTCTCGCTCATCTGCTCCCTCTCCCTCTCATTACTCGTCCTCGCCGTCCCAGAACTACTCGCATACCCCAGATTCGGGCTCTGGCTCCCTCTATACACTCCAGGACTGCGTCTCTCGCCCCGCATATCCGATTCCGGGTCCGTGTATCCAGGATTGAGGATCGATTTGATCGAGCTGAGCCGTTTGGGTTGTGTGGAAGTGGCGTTGGCGTTGTCTGATATGGGCGGTAATTGCTCCATTTCTGTGGTTGAGAAGGAGCGTTTGCGCGAAGGGGATAGGAAGGAGTTGGGCGAGACGGAGGGGCGTTGGTGAGTCGGCGGTGGGTAGGATGTCATGGGTGGTAAGCGATTCTCGTTGCTTAGAGAATCAGAGTGAGAGAGATCGCGTGTGTGAGTATGTGAAGATGACGAATATGCCGTCAAGTCGGAGCTGAGTCCGTTCTGGCCACGACTTGCTTGAAGCGGGTCGGGGAGGAGAGAACGGCCTTGATCATCGCGGAGGCGTAGGCCGAGATTGACAGAGCCGTCTGGATTGATGCTACCGCGAGGTGCTTCTTCCGATGGCGAGGAATGGTCTGGTTCGGGTGAGCCTATTGAGGTGCTTCCTAGTTCCGAGGCTTGTATTCCTTGAGATGCGGGAACCACGCGTTTTCGGCGTTTGATGACTGATTTCTTCATTGTCACAGGGCGGTGGACGCCATGGAGCTTGTAATACAGGCCTACAAAAGTGAGAAAACATAGACAAATATTAGAGGAGTGCACGTACCACAAGCATTACAGATAGTATGGCCACTCTCATCTCTCCGCCATAACGGAGTAATAGTCGTCCCACAATTCTGACAGGCTACTACAACGGTTGTATTCTGATTCTGCGAACTGAGAGCCGAGACGTCGATCGGTGAAGGGGCATCTGCAGGTTGATCATTATGAGATTGCGAGGGCCCAGGCGATTGCTGTGAAACCGCAACGTGGGCGCTTTTGGCAACTCTGTTATTGAAGGCGGGACATCCACTGCAACCCTCTGCTCCTCCTGTCCCGTTACATCTTCCACCTCCAGGACACGATCCTACGGATGTGTGATCCGCTGTGACATATGTTGCTCCAGTTGCAACATGTCCACTAGGTCCCGATCTCGAAGGAGAATCATTGTGTTGCTCTGGGGTATGCTGCCCCGATGGTACAATGGATGGAGGACGCTTTAGATTTGTTGGTCTTGATGCATTCCGGGCTTTTAAATACAGACCACAGGCATTGCAAATAGTAGCTCCTTGAGGAGACCGTCGCCAGAGTGGTGTTCTACTGGTTCCGCAGTTACTGTACTCATCAGCTAATGACCGTGCTTTTGGCTTAATACCACCTACCTGCATACTTGGCCGCTAGGAGGCGCGTCCGATTGTGACGTAGACATTGGGGCGTAAAACTGTTCTCTCTGTCCAGTTTCCTCAGTCGCTGAACCTGGCGTTGCTAGGCGTAATCGATCTACTGATGGACTGGTCGAAGTAGCCCGTTGAGCGTCGTATCGTGGTGATGGACTGTCTCCCGAAACATCGCGTAGACCTTGCGAGTGCCCCAATAATTGCTGCGCAAGCTCAATTTCCTCTTTTGATCGTTCCCTGGCTGGTAAAGCTGTCCGGAGGGGGAATGTTTCCTCCTTCCGCTGCTGTGATGAATCTCTGTCGCCCATATTGCCGAATGGATGCTTTGACATTGGGTGATCCGACATGAAGTCAGTCCCTGAAGTATGTCGAACAACACAGCACATAGATAGCTGATGGGTCTTAGATGTGTGGTGGTAGATGATACACACCAACCGTCTTCACCTCTACACTGTCAGTGTACCGCCCCCAGATATCAAGCGTCTTCAACGGTGTAGTCAGATAAGACCCGAGTGGGTGAAAATCCGGAGATGCTGAGTGATAATGCAATGCCAAGGTAGGGACAGACTGCAACATACAGCGGGACCTGAATGCGGGGTCCGATCAAGATAAGCTTTTTGCTTTGTGTTGATTCCTGAGTGGCTTGTGACTAACACATGTAAATATGTATGCAGAAGCAGGGAAGATTTCGAGGTAACCCGGTAGCGCGATGGATTTGAGAGAATACAACCAGAAATGCAGAATCAAAAATGCTACGCCGTAGGCTTGAACTCTGACGGAAGACGCGCGAAGAAGCAGGTGATCAGGTGGCTGGTTGAATGTTTGCAGATGGAGTGATTTGCCGGAGAGTATTCAGATAGTGTGATTTATACCCGATGAGCAGGAGGAGTAGACAACAGGTGCCGACGTGGTTTTCTTCTCCGGGCGTGGTTCTCCTTCGCTGCCGCCGACGAAAGATCCGGGTTGCCAAGACTGAGCTCTGGCTTGATCAGATGGGATCCCGAGATGAGGCTGTCCCGAGATATTCAGCCCGAGAGAGCGAGATGGTTCCCAAGCACCGAAGCGCGACGTATAGTCGAAAGATCCAGATAGTCGAGGGGTCAAAGATCCACTCGGCGATCGACTTAGGAATAATGCGATAATCTGTCCCTCCTTGAAAGTGGCGTGAACTCAAAATGGGCGTTTCATGCAGGTTGTATTTGTTTTTTCTGAGTAGAAAAAGCTTGATATGGGGACACTGTGGGCTCGACTGCCGTCTTGAGTAGGTTGTTGATTCAAGTGGTAGATATCAGTCTTGACTCTCACCTCCTCCTCGTCCCCTGTTAGCTCCTTCGTTCTGGTGCAATCTTTAATCCAATCCCCGTGGGCGAGTGACAAACAGACAGACCCGGGAGGTATGGCTGTTGAACCAGAATGTGAAGTTGGTGATGTCGGATAATAGGTTTCCTCTTTCACCGGTAGAAAGCCTCAGGCCGGCTTCGGCCAAGATCACTCCAGTATCTCGAGACGGTGAGGATAGGATGAGATGAGATGTCCAGGTGCTGCTGTGGGATGGGCACTGCTGTGAAAGGGTTCGTGGGGGTCGACGGTATGGATATGGATATGGAGCGGGCGAGGCGGGCAGACAGTTGGATGGATATCTGCAGAGCAGAGTCTTCGGTGCGGTTGAGGACAGGGCAAAGTCAGGGCAAAGTCAGGGCAGGGCAAGGCAAGGCAACTTCAGATCACGTTCTGCGTGCATTGGCAACTTGGGTTGGGGTTGAACTCAAATTCGGCGAATCTAATCTCGTAGTCTCGTGTCATTCAAGTAAGTGGGTCCGCTGTCGCTTCCGAGACTTGGGATTGACAATACCATGAATCTTATTGGCCACGGCACATCGGCTGGTGCAGTCCGGGGAGGGCTAGCCAAGAGATAAAACCCATCGCGGCTTAGTGCAATTTAATCTTCGGCGGGAGCTGAATATCAGATCCAATCTTTGGTCCAGGGTGACATCGTCGTCGTCAGTCAGTCCGGATGGTATGTATGGTACAGTACAGTAAGGAGACCAGGAGTGCGATGCAATGCGATCCAGTCACTTTTTGGTGCAGCTCAAACTGATTGATCATCAAAGCATCTGATAATGGGGAGAACATACGAACGACCACCCCGCCTCGCCTCGCCTCGCCTCGCCTCACTCAGCTCACCTCGACCGGAAAGGAATCCAAGCCAGCAGATTTATCCAGCCAAACACATCATTTGCTTTCAGCAACAATATGCACCCGCTGTTGGCTCAACTCCGAACGCGGACTGTGGATGTCATTGCGCTTTGCTTTATGGACCTTTTCAAAGCCGGCATTTTCAACACTCTGACAGTATTTCGTTCACGGTTACATTCGATTACCGTCTTCCATTGCGCCACATTTGATTCGTGCGACGCGACATCGTTGTCTTCCCGATCCGATGCGTGCACAGGATTGACATTTACTGTATATAAATAATAAAAAAACGTTATCAATCATTCATCCCCGCAATCCAGATCTGATCTTCCAAGAGATTCCAGATGTCGGTGAAAAGGATCCAACACCCTTCTGCCGTACTCCGTATGTATGCACAATACCCCGCCTGACAACATCCTTGCAGAAACTTGACTTTTCTCGGAACTGATTAGATTATGATTACCTATGCACGTCGGCCCGAAGCTCGGAATTGGATCAGATATCTCTCGCCTATTGAGGGTCTAGCCAGTCAGCGCCAACTGCATTACGAGATCAGAATTGGCGGGTCTTGTGCTATTCATGTCAGATGCTACCATCAGACTATCAGTGAATTATTGGCAGAGTAATGATCGTGGTCAGGGGAGAGGCTTTAGTATTTCGAAGTTTGCCAAACTCCACTTGCGCATTGCAGCTTTCCTTCTTTGTAGCTCATCAAAGTCATCACTTTGCCTTACTTCTCTGCTTACTTATACTTTCCGCCTGTTCCAGTATCTTCTGCCCTCTCTTTGTTCGTTGAATTAAGCTTTCTAACCTTTACTCAACGTTCCGTCATCTTACTTCCTCAACTCCCAAAGAACGCCAGCTGACCCAGCAGGCAACTCTCAATCTACGTTTGGACGTAAGCAGAAGGCGAGATGACGACTCACTACACTCTATTCTCATCCTAGTCCATATTTTACCTACACTTAGCAATCTGTGTCGTGGGGTACCAAGTCAAAAAGTGTGAGGAGTCTGCTTCTGTTCAAGCCAACAGGAAGAGTTCACCTTCTTGGAGTGCTAGCGCCACAGCAAAGCCCCGCTATTGGCCGCTGGATTGTTTGAGTATTGAGGCTCCAAATATAAGGAATCGATCGTGGACTACCAGTTTCGAAGCAGACGGGTCTTTGGAGTTGGAATGCAAAGCGCTCATGAGAGCCATTGCGTTCTTGCTCAATGGATGTCGCGAAAGGGTGAAGTGCGGCTGGCCTGGAGCGACAGTGTGGAGTCCTGGCAAAGTAGTCAAGTCGAGTTCGTAACAGCATCTTGAACGGTAATGTATCGCTGTGGCTATCAGGGCCGGTGTGAACTCTTCAACCTCAATCCTTGGTCGATAATCACTCAATCAAATGCTAATTAGCAACTTGAGCTGCGAGATTTGAGGGAAGGACGTCACGGAAGCTAAGCCTTGTTTTCGAGGGTGCAGGGAGAGCCTCATGCCAGAATGAAAAAGATAAAGTCTCGGGATGATTGTCAAATGTGATCGCCATTGACTTTTAGGATGGAACCCTGAATGTTACACGAGATGATCGTAATGCACGTTGTCAACTCAAAGTATTATTTTCGCTTGATGGTTAAAAACGACTTGGAGTTGGTACAAGATAGGGGCCATTCTCATTCTGGTTAAAATGGTTGGGAGGAGCTCCGAGGGAACTGTACTGATAATAGTTTCGAGGTCCGATTGAATGAGAAGTTAGATTTGGTTGATCTGCCTAAGAACGCCTCGTCCATTCCGCAAAGGGCAAGAAAATACTCATCTTATGCAAGGACTGAGGATAAGTTGCCATGGGTGAGGACGAGGAATAGCATCACGTTCTGTTGGTACGACAATATGAATACAATTATGGGCAGAGATGTATCACGAAGGTGAGAGAGTCCCGCCACGAAAGCAAGTCATGATCAAGGTATTTTCAGTTCATTAAGAATTGAAAGGTAAGTTAAGCTTGATTGATACCATCCATCTATCATCATCTACCATCAAACAATTTGGTACATGCAGTGGACATTCCCGTCCATATCTGTGCTTGAAAGCACCCTTCATCCCAAAACCTGCGATACAAAGAATCGAAAACATGAACAAAACATCTAGGGCAGATTTGGACACCACATTCTATCTCTAAGATAGAATGAACCGCCAGCATCCCATGGCTAGGTAGTCTAAATACGATTTCGACGTGCTTTGCACACAGAAAACATCCACCCATATCACCACATCAAACAAAAAGCAAACATGTGATAACCAAATCAAATAAAAGTACAGAACCAAAGACGAGAACTACACAAATGCGTCGCTTCAGAACTCCTCACCATGCCAATCTCATGCCCCGATTTCCACATATCACCTCCGATAGTACAATCTAATTCCAGACAGGTCCAGAAGCCGTCTAATTCTTCTCCCACACCAGGTTGGGGAAGTTCTCGTTCCTGCGAAGCTTTATGCGCTTGGAACCGTGATCGATGGTTCCCAAACCCCACTCTTCCTCATTCGATGATTCTGAATCGGAGTCCAGGAAGGAAAGGCCGTCGTCGTGGCGACGCTTCCCACCTGATGTCGGACTTGGTGACGGCGAAGGCTTGCGAACCGCCTTTCTAGCCACACCCTTGCCCTCTGCCGACTTCTCCTCCCCTTGCCTTTCCTTGTCTTCCACCTTCTTCTCCACGGAAGTCTTCTCAAGCGGGTGCTTGGCCACGGGTCCCTCTTCGTCGTCGCTAAAAAGGTCTAGAAGTCCGCTGTCCTGGCGTGGCGCCGGTGTCGACTTCCCGGCCTTGGATCCAAGGGGTGGGAATCCCTGGAGGTCATCGACCTTACTAGCCGGTGCCTTTTTGGCGACCGGCTTCTTATCCTTTTCATCCTCGGACTCATCGTCCCAGCCCTGCATGAATGCGAGACCCGGATCACAATCCGGTGTCGTTGCCGCGGTTGGCAGGGCTGGCGATGGGCTTGTATTGCCCGAGGACTCGTCGGATGTGGATGATGCACATCCGGAATTATATCTGTCCATACGTTCCTCGTAAGACAGCTCTCCAAAGGCCACTGACTTTGCTGGTCCTGTGTGTGGACCAGCAATATTTCTGACCGATTGGTAGTGCATATTTTTCTGTGGTATGTTAGCTGCGTGTTGGTGGGTGTGGGGTTAAGCGAGATGTTCGGTTCCAGAAAAGGGGGCGCGGGGTTGAGTAAACAAACTTACCCAACCCTCCGTAGCGACGAAGTGCCTACTTAGGCACTTCGCACAAACCGAGTGTTTGGGAAATATGGAATGTTGGGTGACTTACATATGCTAAGTGCATAATTTCCCGTGGTGCGGCCTTTGGGTCATCACTGGCTTTGGTGTAATTGTGGTTGGCGTGGGTGGTGCCATCCAAATGAATCTTGACGTCCATATGGTAAGCTTTGGTGAAAGCATTAACCTCCAGTTGACCCGCCCACGTTCCTGGTTCTTTCAATTTCCTGAGATACGTTGTCCATGAATCGTCTAGCTCGGCCGACGAAGGCAATTTGGTGGCACCCTTTCCGCGGGTGCTGCGCATTTGGTTTCTTCGCGCGCCGCCTTCAGTTTCCATATCATGGAATGGCTTGTAGTCGTCCGGATTTTCTTCCATGTGACTGAGGACTTTTGCCCGGATCCGCTTGTGCATGTCTTGGTGTCCGTATAACTGATCGGACAATGCTCGGAAGAGACAGTTACCTAGGAAATAGTCAAGCGTTGTCCTTACAAATAATTTTCGATCTCATTAAAGCTGCAAATGTGGGTGAAAAAAAGTTAAACTTAAGAGTGTTCACGAACTGATAGAGAAGGAAAGGAAATATAAAGCAGTGTAACTCGAAGGACAATGATGATATGGAGCGACAACAAGATGAGGCGACGACGAGATAGCGACAGTGAGGTACCGACAGCAAGGGTACACTGCGAAGATGACATTCTTGCTTCAACCGTGATGTAAAAGGTAGAAGCGACATGCTTAAATCATGCTAAAACGACTACGATCTCATGCAGCGCACAAACGAATTGCCATAATCATTTACAGGGGGAAAACACAGTGCTCCACTGAGAACCTATTGCAAAAATACAAAAGCGACGATGACGAACAAAGCAACAATGACAATGGTGACAGCGAGGACTGAGAGAAAGGGGATTACACACCGTCTCCTTCGACATTTCTGGCCGTGAGACCTAGCCCTGCGAGTTCTGGGAACTCAATTGGGGAGCTTTCACGCGAGTTGCGACCCATTTTAATTTTATTATCTTCTTTACTTTTTGGCGATGTGGTGAGGGGTGAAGGATTCTGAGTCGATTGATTGATATGAGATTTGTTTGTCGAGAGTTGGATAGTCGTTAAGCATGAGATGAGGGTATATAGATTGTTTGTTAAAGAGAATGAAGAACAACCTGTCACAATGGGGAATTGTCCAGCTTTTATGCTGCGGGTAAAGCCGAGGGTCGGAGCTACTGAAGGGAAAAATCGAAAAAATCTAAATCAAAAACTGGTTCGGGAACATTTGAAGCTCACGATAGCGCACGATATCGCCCACCGTCGCTTTCAGTTGAAAATAATGATGTTCCCTCGGAATCACACATGTTCCAATTGGACAGCTATTTTGGAGGTTCAGAGGAATGGTGACATGAAAAGAAAGCTTCTTTATAATTTACTGTCTTACATTAGCTATGTTTATTTCAATTCAAAATTGGCATTGCTTTGTATATCAAGTGAGGTTGTACAGAATTTTTGGAAATTATTGTGGGGCCTAAAGTTAGGAACAGTGAAGCGTGGTACTACCTCAACTTAGATCTACACCGTCTCATCCCTAGAAGCCCTCTTTGACTCATCTTTGCCTTCTAAGTCTTCGTCACTTCAACGATAGCTCCAATTGGAATAGTCAAGGACATTCGGGGCAGGAAAGCGCTTAGCCAAGTAGGGTTTGATATGGGGACTTGAAATTTGTAGAATAGACGCCCCCAACCAAGTTGCTCCTGCCCTGACCCAAGTCTGCTTTCACTATTGCGAAGTTCTAACTAGTACTTAGGGTATACTAAATGATAGAGAGATTAATCAAAAGTTTGAGCGGAGGACACTAGGCTAGAATCACTCGCACATGCATGGAAGTAGGTCACCGCTCGCACCTTCTGTCTAAATAATTCCATTTTGAGTAAGTTCAAGAATTAAAATGGCCACTCACATGATGAGACATATAAAAACAATGACGGCGGGGCAACCCCTCTGCTCCTCTCCAACCCTCACCGGCACGGTTGTCCGTAAATTCAACACTTCACTTCGAGTTCTCGACTTGGATACCATGTCGACACTGGACAACAACATCCAAGTCGGCAAGAGCGCAGGACTCGACTTACGTCGAGTGCATTCGGTCATGACTGTAAAATAGCTGTGTAGCGTCTGTCGATATCTTCGTCATCATTTCATCTTTCGTATTTGGCGAAGCAAGTATCATGTGCTAGACTAGAGGTAGAAATGATGATGCACAGTTGGAAGACCACAGGCTACTGAAAGGGCACAATTTTGAATAAAATTCACTCTTCCCGAAAGGTTCCCAGATAGAAGTCTTCAATAAAATCAGTGTTCGCAGCAAGAAACATTCTTCGATATAATCAATATGATATTTGAATGCGATAGATGGTGCTCTCTGACTTTGGCGGCTGCCAAAGCTCGGAAGATAAAACATATTCATATAGCGGAAAAATCGATTTTATTATCACTTATAAAGGAAAATTTTTTGGATATTTAGCAGTAGGACTTGTCTGTGAGAACCTTTCTTAAACTTCATCGGCGTCGCGACACGGCAATTTCATGATCGAAGACCTCCACTTTGATAGAATGACTAACTCCTGATTTACATGCTATTTCGAAGCTTTTAATACAATTCTAAGCCTTTAAAATTGCCTGTGAAGTACCAAAATCTTGATTTGACACTAAAGCCACATCTGATCTTTTCAAGTGAAGTGAGTGATGCATGTCGCCAAAGACGACGCACATCGAACCTCTATCCCCGTGACTCTACGTGACCATTCACGCATTATTAGCTATCAGTTCGACTTCAAGTGACATCGTATGGCATTTTTGATGATCTGTGTACGTGCAGCTCAGGATAATATTTCTATCTTCAGACCCAGAAATTCAGGTTTACCTTCCAAAGCAGTGTGCCCCCGCTACGTCACGCCCGACCTAAATATTCTAGAGGAGCACGAAACTCTAGGAGTAACCATAGATTATTTCTCCTGATTTACCGCTCCTGGGGTTCACCATCCACCATTCAAATACCTGCTACCAACATGACCTCTAATCGCACTCGGCAGAACTGGCGACGACAAACCCCAGGTTTGAATCAGGCATCAAACAGTATCGTCACGAACATCGCAGTACGCAGGCCAAAACGCGGTGCCCTTCATAACCATTCCCAATCTCAAGAAAGGATCATACCCATAGAAGATCTTACCCTCCCCAACCTCAGCAGTAACGAGCCCTACAAAACGTTCTGGGCCTGGGACGACTACGACTGCCGAAGTCGCAGCAAGAAGAACACATTCACATGTTACAAATGCACGGGATATCTCGATCCGCACGACAATTTTGTTCAGACTGCTGGACAGACAATAGTCAAATGTTCAGATGGCTGCAAAATCTGAAAAAGCCGTATGAAGAGATGAACGAGAGCGAGGAGTCTGGAGGAGATGAATCTGTTGTCGTTTTCAGAGCACTCTCAGAGGATTATGAGAATTTGGGAGATGAACTTGTCGTCACTACCAGATTACAGTTCGAAGACTCTGAAGATGGAGATTATGATAGCGTTTCGCAAAGGGGTGGCAAAAATGGCGGGCGATTCATGGTCGCTGAGTACCAGGAGAGAGGACCTACATGGAGACAGGCTCCGGTCATCGTCAATCTACCTAAGGAAGCTCCGCGTGGATGGTATGGCATGGGACTTAGTCTGCGCTGAGTGAAGTGGATCTTCACGAACAATACAAGAGGCTCGATGTCTCTACTACGGTCAGATGGTCGACCAGGCTCGTTTGGGTCGCTTCTGAGCTTGTCGGAACCTTCACCGGATTTTGAAGATGGGCATATGCCAACTTCAGGTTTATTGAACAACTAGATACATGGTTCAATGGTCACCGTTGGATTTGAGAGCATTCAACCCGCGACTCAATATCACTACTCAGTGTCACACATGGTCCATGCCAAAGAAGAAAATATGTCTTGGCAAAAGCGAATACAGAATCGTGGAAAAATAGTCGAAGCGAAGTCGATAGCTTTCGTCTTGCTTTCTCCCATTGTGTTATAGTTATTTGTTTTTTGAACGTACCGAGATCTACTGTCCAAAGAAGTGGAATGGTAAATTCAGCGTTTTAAGCTTTGTGGAACCCGAAGGTATTGTCAGCCATAGGTTCCCTTGTTCGCACCATTTCACACAACGGACGGCACAGCACAAGCGATGCCGGAGATGTTACATTTATCACCCATATAGTCGAACAATTATTGATTGGTAGGCCGAATAACGATATTACTTCATAGCGTGCCGTCTTTTGTTAGATTTTTGCCTCGTACCAATGAGAGCTAAGCGGCCTAGCAAAGAAGGCTTTTCGGGTTTTCCGTCCCAAAAGTGGGGATCGAACGATGCCAGCCGCGAAGTTAAACGAGATCACTGTGGAAGGTTGACTCAACATTCTTTTATATAGACTACTCCGAAGCCTCGCGGATTCATGAGGTGTCTGTCTAATATACTTCTCTACCTTTAACTGACCTTGTCATATTAGCGATCATGCCGAATATTGTCGTCGTCGGGTTTGTGTTCTTTTCTTGAATCACTGTACTCTACTGACTCGCACTTAGTGCTGGCGTCTCGGGCCTCACAACTGCCCTGCTGCTCTCCAAGAATCCGGATTATAAGATCACAATTGTAGCGAAGCATATGCCTGGCGATTATGACATAGAATATACTTCTCCATGGGCAGGTGCAAATTATCTGCCGTAAGTCACGCCACCATTTATCACGTGGATCACCAACTCACAATACATCACAGAGTCTCTCCTGCATCAGATAATCGCTGGGAAAAGGATACATGGCCTGAACTGGCTCGTCTAGCTCAAGATGTACCAGAAGCGGGAATCCACTTCCAAGGTACTTTGTTGTCATGAAATATCCACTCAATGGCAATCACTGAAGAAAATACAGACGCAATAGTCTACAATCGCAACAAAGACGCCCAAGCAACAACCGGCCAATGGTTCAACGAACTCCTCTCCACCAAACCTTGGTTCGCATCCGTAGTTCCCAAATTCCGAGTGCTGTCCCCCTCCGAGCTTCCCCCATCAGCAGACTCCGGCACAGTCTTCACATCCGTCTGTATCAATACCGCCATCTACCTCCCCTACCTCGTCTCCCAATGTCTCAAGAACGGCGTAACCATCAACCGCGCCATAATCTCTCACATCAACGAAGCCGCCTCGCTACACACATCAGGCAAAGCCGATGTAGTAGTCAACTGCACTGGTCTCCTCGCTTCAAAGCTCGGTGGCGTAATGGACAAGAATGTCATTGCATGTCGTGGCCAGATTGTCATCGTGCGGAATATGCCTGGAGCTATGTTTACTGTGTCTGGGACTGATGACGGAGACGATGAGGTGTCGTATATTATGCAGCGAGCGGCTGGTGGGGGCACGATTCTGGGTGGCACGTACCAGAAGGGGAATTGGGAGTCGCAGGCTGATCCGAATCAGGCGATTCGGATCATGAAGAGGGCGGTGGAGATGTGTCCGCAGCTGACGGGTGGGAAGGGCATTGAGGCGCTGAGCGTGATTAGGCATGGAGTGGGGCTGAGACCGCTGAGGAATGGGGGTGCGAGGATTGAGAAGGAGAGGATTGAGGGTGGGCAGTGGGTGGTGCACAATTATGGACATGGTGGATGGGGATATCAGGGTTCGTATGGGTGTTCTGAAGGTGTGGTAGAATTGGTTGAGGAAGTTTTGTCGAGCAAGTCGAAGTTGTAGGTTTGGGGAAAGTTATCCTGTTTATATTGACACTCGAAAATAGATTCTTGTCCACTGTAGAACAAGTGGACAATTTGATCAAAGGATTGTGAAGGGTATATCAAGAGCTTCTGACTCCTCCCACAGAAGCCGGCCACCAGCACCACACGCACTTTCCAGCCAGAGAAAGGTCTCCAAAATGCTCGTCGCCTCATCCCAAGCGATCCTCAGCTTGTTTTTCACTTTCGACAATTGCTCCGCAAACCATGGTCGTTCAGGTTTATCCAAGGCTGCAATACCACCCAGCATCAAAATCCACAGCAGTAACTCCGCAACTAGATCTTCATCATCCCTCAAAACATATGAGGCTTCAATAGCCGCTTTGAGCTTCTGAACATAATGTTGCAGCACGTCAAAGGTATTCGGAATAGGGAAAGTCACAGCAACACTGAAAATGAATGCCGTAAGTCTACAGCACTCATACAGATTCGGAAATCCCGCTACCATAGCATTCATGCCAAGTTCCTCGGCTGTGGGTACCATCAACAATCGCTTCATGACCGCCGCCCTCGTCCTTCCAATCTCTCCGATCGTCAAACCATTAGTCTGTCCCTGAAGATGATAGCTAATGGCCAAGGTAGTGACGCCTAGTGGTTCGAGGATCTGGAGAAGTGATTCTGATATCCCGTACTTGGTGTAGCGACGAAATGAGGTTGCCAAGACCTGGGCAGGTAGCTGAGGGGAGGATTTCGCCCAGTCCATTGCGTAGTCGATGTATGCCTCGTGAGCATAGATTGGTGGGAAGGTGGGCTTGGAGAATGTGTTGAGAGAGGATATGATGTCACCTCTGTATGGAGTCAGTGCTGGACAAACAATATTGATAAATAGTAGTTGTCGTAGGGCAGTTCAACTTACAACAAGATCATTTCAGCCATACATGGCAGCTTGATGACTTCCAATCCTCCTCTCATGTTAACAAGATCATAAAGTGCTTTCAAATGCATCGGAGAATACGTGCAATTCCCATAAATGTTAAGCCATTGCATTGTCTTCATCGGAGAAATGAACGGCTTGTTCGGCTCTTCCTTTGCTTGGAGGGCATCATGCGACGCGAGAACGAGAATCGTGAGAAGAACTTCATCACAGAGTGCATTGTCCGGATCGGAGATGAACTTATTGAGTTCTTGAATCACGAGAAGCTTCTTTGACAGCACGTAACGCGACTCGAGGTTCAGTTTGGATTGCTGGAGGAAATCCCGCTCGATGGAGCAGGCAACTAGTAAGGCGTTGAACAGGCATGGGAGTTCTAGAGCAGCAGAAACCCAGGTTCTCGATGAGGCACTGGTGAGGCTTAGGCTGCGGTTGGGATGATCATCAGGCATAAGTCCTGGGATTAGATAATTGACCGCTGCGGGGTGTAAGTCCATGCCGTCCGTGAAGTCTCGAGTATGCACACGGAAATCACATACCAAGATCCATCAACTCGTGACTCGCAGGGTCAAGAGTCTGACCGGTGCTTGAGAAAGGATCGAGCCTCCCAGATCCCAGCACCTCACGAGGACTTAGTCTTAAAACTGCTCTCCACATCTGGTTTGGTGTATGAATATGCTGTTCACTCGCTGGCGTGCTCTGATTGAACGATGCATCCATGTAGCTCCCACACACCTTACAAAACCACATCCGACTTGACTGGGAATCATATGAGCTTGCCGAAGTTGCTACAAGTGGCATGACCGCAGCCCCTGAAGCTAGCTCAACCTGCTGCTCTCCATGGCTAGACTTCCGCTTATTCAACCCCCGTGCAACATGCTTGCGTATATGCGAACGAACATCGGGGCGATACCCAACTTTGTACGTGGGCGATTTGTTAGTCTCGTTCACGAACAAGAACGGGTTTGAAGAATTCGACATTGTTTCGTCACGCCGATGCCGATCTGTTGACTCTGCTAGCGAGTGGCGATCGCAGGACCTGCTTTGTCAGGAGGATTCAAGCTCATATTTATCATGTCTCTCTCAATTTTACCTTTCTCCGCTTCCGCTCTCGCTTTTGATCGCCAGATCGGACAGCGATGTTGTTGTTTTGAGTGAGTGCTTTGATTCTACGGCCGAAGAAGATACGGCCGTGAAAGAAATCTGGTGTTTTGAGGTTTGTGTTAACGTTGTGGATTACATGTGATTGGCTATTGATTTCGCTGCGGCTGCCAAGATTGAGGGCGCTGATTATTCAGCCATTCATCCAATGCCACAAGCTCTGGAAACATTGCATGGGTCTGAACTTCAGCTTGATCTCCGTGGAAACTGCGAAGTCTCGTACATTGAGTAAGTGTTGGAAGTCACTACCAAATTAAGGCATGCCAGCGGGGCACAGCGATTGAAATCGTATCTTGGCGCAACTCGTGCGAAGTTAATCATGCCATTTATTCTGCTTATCGAAAAGGGGGAAATAAGCTGTTACTCTGAGTGCTGTGGTGGGGTTCGAGCCTGATCCTGATCTTTGGAAGTCGAAGGTTGCCAGCCAACCCGACTAGCCCTCTCTTCCTCTAAGCGAGTTAATCCTGTAAGTCAACAACAATAGAGAGACATGAGCAGTCTTATGAAACTAAAGGCACGGCATACTCACTGAATCAGAATCGCTCATGCTCAACTCTCCTCACTTTCGCCCCTCCATTCCCAATAACAACCTCCTGCCGTGCGCCCGCTTCACCACACCAGCCAAATTCGTCCACAAAGTCCCTAAGGCTAGCCTCAAAGACTCTCACTCTGGCGCCCGAGAAACAAGAAAAAAGACATTCGTGGAGCTCGCAGTCACTCCATCTGTGATAATGATCAAGGGCACGCCGCTTGGAAGCCGCGGACTCGCCAAGTGTGGTAAATTGACAGCTTCGTCTCCTGATGCCAAAGCTGCTCTTGAATGTAGGTCAATTCCAGCCGAACACTACTCGGCAAATCTCCAAAAAGTCCAACTGGTCAGTCATTCTCGGTCTAATACCTTCAATGACTCGCCTCCCCTTACTTAAAATTTGTGCCTAGGAGAACGAGTGCGCTTTGCGGATGCGTGGCGTTGAGGTTGATGCTCCCGTAAGTGGTGGTGAAATGGAGGAGGACGGTGGTGGGATGGGGAGTGGGGTACCGGCGAGGGGGAAGGTCAAGGTTTGGAGGCAGAAGTGGATGAGACGAGGTGAGGACGAATTTACAATCTCAATGTTCGGTCTGCCTGTCTGTTCTGCCTAGCAGGACGCGGTTGGGCCGGGAAAAGTGGCTCATTCTGGCAATGCCGTGCCTCTCTTCTCAGCTCGACAAGTATTGGTATAAACAAATCGCTGCTGAATCATCGATGCATGACTGAGAAGCACACAGGAATCACGATACCTGTGATCCTATTTCTAGGAAGCGCGATTAAAATCATTGACAAGTGCGAAATATTGAGGCCCAAATTCACCTCAGGTGTTGGCAAAGTCAAACTGGTTCCTTTATCAGATTGGTACAGCAAATGCGGGTCGAGTAGCAACAGTACATCCCAGCTCGCTAGAGAATTCAAGTACAAGTAATTGCTGTAAAAAACGGAATTCGCGAGACTCCGAGAATGATGACTGTTTCAATGCTTTGAATCGAACGTAACGGTGGTCTGAAAACATGAGCTTGGACAGGTCATTGAGAGGTTATTAACTTCTACTATCGATTCAATCGATCAAAGTAACAATCCCAGTAAGAGTAACTACGGTCTATGCGTACACTGGTGTAGATAGACCGGCTTCGACTGATGAGAAGCCCCGGAACGTGCATAACGATAAGGTTTCGTTCCTGCAAGCTCTCGAAACGAACTCTCGTAAAAACAAACCGGAAGTAGGCAGGCGAACCTAAAATCAAAGGGGGATTTGTATCAAGCCGTGTTACAGAGGACGAAAAGAAATAAATAACTCAAAGTTCCCGGAAATTGGGAGTTTGGACAGACTTTCCAATCGCAATATCATGCTGGCCGTCGTGATCTTGTTCGTACCACGAGTAATTTGAGATGGCCCTCCACTGAATCGTCGCGATCCTGAGATCTGGAGGAGGGGTAGGTAAGGCTGAATCGGAAGGGGATACGGGAGGCTTCACGGAACTCAGCTGATATCATGCTCATCTTAACTGTTTTCTTCGAACAGCCAGCCCTGGGTTACTCTGCTGCTGTCCAAGAAACAGGTCTTTGATGCAGCCCCCTCGGAATTCTGACAACGTGAATTCTATTCGTCGATTCGAGAATTCGGTAAAGTACGCACTTTGATGCTGCAGAAGCCCCTGCGTCTAGACTGATTGATCGACAAGCCTATCAGCGATCGTACCTGTGGATTCGTACCCTCATCCCTGTTTTGTCTCTCCTTCCCGCAGCTTCTATCATGAGATGATTCGACAGCCTGGATGTCTGGAAGAAGGGATGTGATATGAGCAGCCTCGAGGCAGCATACCGCAACTATAAATTTCGGATTATTCTTCTTTTCGAAACATCATGATGGCCAATAAGGTAGCGATCCAGTGCAACACTGAAACATATCTCACCCTTCATCGCGATCTATCGCAAACCATTTTTCGGGTTAGCTAATGCGACTTTGTTCATTTTTGAGAGCCTGATTGATCCGCTTTGATCTTCATCTCTTTCGGTGATTATGTGACGAAATGTCCCTTTACGAACGCCTTGGCTTGGGCCCAAATTTAGATCGATCGACGTCGCCCAACATCGCCCGGCTAGACGCTTAGACTCCAAAGTCGAAGAGAAAGTTGAAAAAACTTGCTTTCTCTTTTGAGGATGGCTTCGCGTATAATTATATCACAGAGTGAAGGCTCTTCCCTGGTATCTTTGCACAATCCTGCACTCCGCAAACGTGCGAGTAATTGGTGTTCCTGCTATTGGCAGCATGATCCACCGACTTGGATATCATGCCTGCGGCAAGCAGCCACAGAATAGCGTGATAGGTGCCGTTGTCTTGATCAACGGGAAGCCGACATCATGCTTCTCTTTTCCCTCCGAGCTGTCAAAGTCTCGCGGGGTCATCTGGGCCTTCGCCGACGCCATTAAAACCTTGCTTGCAAACCACATGGCCGTAGAAACGGCACCTGTGGCTGAACCGTCGGAGGACTGGCCGTTGGGGGGACAAGATCATCGAGTCGACTTGCCGACGATGAGCGAGCGCATTACTGATGATGACTGGTAGAGCCTGGCCTGGCATCTAATCAATGCCCGTTTCGTTTGTGGTCCGCTTCACCAGTCAAAACCATGGAAAAATGTTCGTCTGGTGTCTTCCACTTGCACTATCATGCGGGCTGCCGGCATGAATTAATTGGCTGTAGTGCACAAGAGGCGAAGAAGCTTTACCGTAGGCTTCAATTATTGAACGCTTCATGCCCGCCACGGTGCAAATCAGGGACAGCGTTCAAAGCAGCCCTTGACTCCCCAGCAATCTCCCCTGCCATTCTCTGCCCCCTCTCCATACGTGTCAGTTGTCAATTCGGAAGTCTTGAGGTACCACAGCCCTCTTTCTTGCGGCTGTGCTGTGCTGTACTTAGAGCACGTTTCGTTCCGGATCTGGGAGGACTTGCAGCTTCGAGGCTCTGTAGGTCGAGAGGTAGTAACGGCGTCAGTGGAGTCTCTGGTACTGTGGACAGGCTCCGCAGTACTCTACAGTAGTTGGTGAAGAACCCCAGAGGAGACAAACGGGTCAATTCCCTGTGAGCGTTTGGATCGAGGGGACCAAGACAGGAAACTTGCGAAATAGACTTAGTAGAGGACTCCCTCTCCCTACCTTCAAGACTAGATATTCCTCAAGATGCATATACTTTGTGATAACCACGACTACCACTAACTAAGTCTTCTTGAAAGCATTACTACTAGATCAATAACTCGGCAGTCCGTCGAGTTAAGTTGTGCATCCCGCCCTTGCTAGCAAGGTAGGGTAGGATAGGAACGCGGAAGGGAGTGGATGAAATGAGGAGGCCTGATCGTTTGGGCTGGTTTTGGGTCCAGCCCAGGGCGTCGGAAGGGGCCAAGAAGAAGAAGAGAGGAGCGAGGGCGAGGAAACGACAGACAGAAGGAAGGAAGGAGGAAGACGTTCCTGTCCGGCTTGCCATGGCTTGGTCTGCACGCACTCCTTCGCCAATAATACATACATACATACATACATACATACAGTACTTTGCTTGCTTTCAAGGCTACACCCCTCCCTTTGCATCAAACGTGCATTTGCTTCTTCTTACTAACTGCACTGCACTGCACTGCTCTCTTCCCTTCCACCACTTGCACACATACACACCTCACCTCACCTCACCTTGCCTCACCGTCACTGTCCTCCCCACTGCGACGCAGCAATTAACGACCCCTTGCATCAAGAGCTTCATCCCGGGATCGACTGACTGATTGATTCACTATTATACACGACTGCAACACCACCACCACATCGTCACATCACCCAAGCAACGAGCCTTTCTTACCCCCTTCCCAGCCTCCATCTGACAACGATATAACGCATCATCTGTTACCTCGAATTGCCACCGCACTGACCATGCAGCGCAAACCGCACGACCTTCTTTAGAAATCATATCCCCATACTCCAGCCTGCTAAAGAACTTGCCGCAAGGAAGGCCCTCGCCAGCGCGCAAATATCCTTCGAATACATCCTTGCGCCCCTCTTCACACACGGGTCCATGGCCCTCTTCGACGCGCACACGGGCTAGGACGACGACTGGGTCATTGGGCATTATACTCCGGCAGGTCGGGTCGAAGAAGAGAGGAACGGCGAGGAGGACGACGACGAAGACCAAGCCGCAGCGCGGCAGCGTCGTGCTACACTCAACGACCCGAATGGAAAGATGGGCATGTGGCCATTCCGGAGGAGAAGCATTCGCAGAAAATCTGCATCTGCGGCGAGTGGGGCAGCAATTCCTCAGTCGTCCGAGATGCATGACGCTGGGGCTCTCCGAGACCCTGCGAGGCATAATGGCTCCGAATTAACTTCTGCGGGTCCAGAAAGGAGAAGAAGTCGGAGAGACACAAAACGAAAATCCTCGAGGGAGTCGAAAAAATTGCAGCGAGATCCAGAGAGGCGTCGCACCTACAGCTTCTCGCCAGGTCGAAAAGACAGCATCCGAGTGCCTCGAACTTTGGATCGTCCTCCTGTCCCACCACTGCCTGCTAATATCAAAGGAAATGCAAGGTCAAACACGGACAAACCAGATCCAGTGACAGCTGAGAAGAGACCTCTCAGAGCTAGCACACAACCTCCAGAGGATACCCAGAACTGGCAAAGGATGCCTACACTACACAAAAGGAGCGCACAGGAGCTGGCTCACAGAAAATCGAGTAAGAAGCGAAAGGAAGAACATCAACGGGAGGCTGAGATCAAGGCTATGGTTGCGTTCATGCCCAACAGACCTGCAACAGATTCAACTACCTCTGGCAGACCAATGAAACGGGAGAGCAAGAAGATGCGTGGGGGACTCAATCGACATATGGATAACCCCCCCTCTGATATTTCTCTACCTCTGGCCGAATCATTACGATCCTCGGTTTCCGCCAACTCCGATCACCAACCTTCGTACATTTTGAATGCATTTGATATGCTCGCTCCCCGACCGACTATTAGATATGCCGAAAATCCTCGATACGTCCCAGGTGCAAGTGGTTTTGGTTCGGATGGGTCAGATTCAAGAAGAAGGAGGGTATCAGATCGGGTGTCAATACCGAAGGAGGCACTGAAGGAGAATAAGAGAGTAGATGATCTCGCAGATGATCTGAGTGCAGGTGAATTACGCGAACTCATGGAGAGAGATCAGAAGAGGAGAGAAAAGAAGAAGATTGCAGAAAGGATCAAAATGGAAAGGAGGTTAGCAAGGCGGCAAGAGAAGCAAAAGGCAGATGAGGCTACGGCTGCTCGAGAAGGAACCCCACCACCAGCCAACATGGAACGAGGTGTTCTTGGAAGGGAGGTGGTTGGATTGGGTATTGGTACTTCGGCGGTAGTCACCTCGAGCAAAAGGAAAGGATCTGTAGGATCCGATAATGGGAGGGGAAAAAGACCTGCGGATGCATTCCGACAAGATTCTGCTAACAGCATACAACAACCAGCATTCCATCGAAGTGCCAGTCTCCTTACAGAAAACTTGACGCCTACTTCGGAAACTCAGGATCCTGTCATTGAAACGGCCGTCGTTGGAACCGTTGGGCGGGCAAATATCTCACCAACTTCGTCACCACGGATGCAAGGTCATGCCCGGGGTGCATCTAGTATATCACAGATGATGGATCTTTCCAAGACAGAGCCACCAGTATCTGAACCCTTACCAATTGCGGCGCAATCAGCAGCTAGGAGAGACTCGCAGCAAATTCCAACGGCCCCGCCAAAGGCACCTCAATCTTGGACATCATTCTTCAGGATCCGTGGCGCAAAGAAACAGCAACAGGAGTCTGCACCGTCATCGTTTTCTAATACATCACGAGATTCGATGCACAGCGGCGGACAAGGTCCAACAATTGGATATACACCAATGCGATCAACATCTAATATTCCCAAACGAACCATGTCGAAATTTAGAGAAGACCTCCCGGAATTGCCAATATCACCTCCAGATTCAAGAGTACAATCTCCTGAAGCTGATGTGGTACCCGTGCCAGAAAGAAAGATGGAGGATCCCCGAACAAGATACGACACACCTACAAGCGGATACCGGTCGATTGACGCGATGAGATTACGGAATGAGACACCCACGAGCGGGCATCGAACCGTCGAAGACCCCTCTCCAGAGCCCGCGAATGTTCTATCACAGTCATTAGCCTCCATAGATTCCGAGGGATCATGGCTATCGGGTAGAAAAACGGGGTCGAAAAGAGGATCCGTGCAGACGCCACAACCCATTCCCGATAGCTCGAGCCCATTTGGCAAGAAAGAATTCTCCGAGTCGGCTGAGGAGCTTGGGATTGCCGAAGATGAATATTTCAGTCGCCTAACTCCCGGCCCTGAAGACAAAAATAAGATCCGCAGGCAATCAGCAGGTAATCCAATGCCTTCTAGTGACGACGAAGAGGGTGGTAGTATCGTTAGCCCAGCTTCAGAAAAGTCAAAGTGGGGAGCTGTGGGGAGACATCCTACAGTTGTTCACCGGGAACCAAGAGCCAAATCGAGGGAAGGTCTTCTCAACGACTTTGACGAGGATTACGCAAGCGAGGCTCCAGATACCCCCGATTCTCCCGATTCTCCCGATCCCGACAATGGTCTGCAAAGAGCAACCAGCATCGACCTGGGGAAGAAGCATGCACGCCACATGAGTGCAGGTAGTGCACGATTACTAGATTTGAAGCCTCGAGCTTCAACAGATCAGAAGAGGAACAGTTTGGCAGAGGAGGTATAATGGCTAGCACGACTAAATTCTCGAGACTTGACAGGACATGACATGACAGAGGCAGGACAAGCACCACACTCACTTACTATTTCCTTACAAAACGTACACATCGTCGGCTTTCGACATCAGCACTCTTTTGAACATCTCCTTGGACCGAGATACAACTTCAACCAACATTCGCTTCGACTTTTCTTTGGACCGAAAACGATCACTCGACTCTTTTCCTTTACAAAATTTTCGCTACGTTTGTCTTTGTCAGATCATGTCCTGTGAAGCTACTCGAGAAAAACACGTCAACGCACAATCACCTCCCTGCGACTGAACCTCTTCGCCTCGCCCGAGAGAACAGAAACCATGTAGCTCAACTGAACAACGATTTCTTTTCTTAATTATGATTCCCCACCCGCACATAGACTTGTCTTTTCTGCTTTTACTGTATTTTGACGGCTGGCTTGGGGGATTGCTTAGTGCTTGGGAACTTTGGTGGTACGGAATGGGTTAATTAAAAGTCTCTCTCACAATCCTTCTTCGGTCATAGTCATCAGTTCGATTTCCTTTACGTCAGGATACGGGCTGGGTATAGATGGCTGGATGGATGGATACAAGGTGGATATGGGAGGGAAATCTGTATCGATGTGCCTGGGTTGTAATTATGAGCGCTCAGGGTGTGATCGTCTCTTTGTTTACTTGTTTGTACTTAGAACCTACGCACCTTTTGCCAGTCCGGAAATGGACCACTGGCTGGAGAAGGAGAAGGAGTATTTATTGACATGCAAGGAGAGAATAAGATGAGACAGATACTGTAGTTCATCTGCAAAAGAAAGGAAGGAAGAGAATAAGAAAGATGAAATGAGATGAAATGTGATTCAACGGTCTTGAAAAAAATTCAATCCATATCTTCATCCCTTCAAAACCAAGATTATTTACCGGAAGCCCAATTCCTTTTTTCTCTATACTTTTCTTCTCATTTAGGCAAGTGGGGTAATCCCGTTCAATCCAATCCGATCCAGCCCAATGGTCTGAAATTCTCCTATCGATAACGCAAGGCAAGGTAAGGCAATGCAAAAGCAATGCAGTGCATGTCTCATCTGAATCTTCGACCATACCCTTAAGTATGTATGTCTCAGTCCGCACCTGCGGGCAAGGGAGAAAGCGCTGGCGCCGGCCGCTGAATGAGCGGGGAGGGAAAAGGAAAAATAGAAAATGGCAGGCAAAGAGGCGGTCCATATTTTCTGATTACTATCTCCCATGATGCCCTACGGGATTTGGGTCCCGTGTTAATACTGAGGGAATTGGTGATGGAGGAATCTCGGCTTCGGTTCGTTGGACACCTCTGGTGAATGAGGATCGATCGAACTTAATAATTGTTGGTACTAAGGAGAAAAAAAAATGAAAACTGCTTGCTATAAACGGATTACTCGTTTGATAGAGACATCTGGAGTTATGACGTTCTGAAGCCCTCCAGCCTCAAGTGAGTGTAGGTATGTAAGCCAATGATTGTCATTTCTTCCTTCGGGCACCTCGGTATTTGGAAGAGGCTTGCTCTCCTGTGTACGAAACAGTAGGATCAAAGTTATGCAATCGCTCAGCGAGCCAACCAAACAACAACAACCAAATCTAACAGATTCCACAAGCATGCGCTTTTAGTATTTGAAATATTCCCTCAAGGCTATGCATTGATTCCAAAAACATATAAATCCAACAAAACAGTGTGAAAACGAAACAGGCTGAGCACCCGCTTACTCATCATTTTTTTTCGGACACAGCAGTGGATGAAGGATGAAGGATGAAGGCGTCATCCTCGCCTTAGAAATCAAGTCCCCGGCTAGACCCCTCAACCAACACCCACAGCCCTCTCCCACGCAACTCCTGCCTTACCAAGCACCAATCGATTCGCTCTCGCACACTTGCATTCACCAGTGCCTTCCATCCACAGCCGCCCTCTAACCCTTTATCTCTGCTCTGCCTCTCCCTCTACCCTACCTACCTACCCCTCCACCGGCTACTTAAACTTCCTTTGATGTCACTCCTCGCCCGCTCCGCTACTTCTCTATTACGAACATCAACAACAACACCTACATTCATAACACGAACGACTGCGAATAAGTCGATTTACGCAAACCTATACAGGAACACAAGAGGATTCAAGAGTACTACTGCGAAAATGGGTGTTCACAATCTCGCTAGGTGCGTAGGGGAGAGGTTTTCTTTGGTTTGCTTTGCTCTTGTTTGGAGGGACGGGTGCGCGGGGTGATGGGTTGGTTGATGAGCTCTGCGGATGGGATAGAAGATCGTGGAATAGGCTGTTCGAGTTTGATGAATGAGATTCGAGTTGAAAGGACTTGGAGAATGGGCTACTGCTGGAGGGATGGTGGGAATTGCTGCTCACGCAATAGTCTCCCTCTGCAACTCCAGGCTCCAGCTCTTCCTTCAATCCGCATCTTCGATCTCGACTTCACAATCGCTACCTCGCAGCGGGCACTGCGCTGAACAATTGTTCTGGGGTTTTCGTTTTTATCAATGAAAGATATGCTAACACACCTTCTCTTACAGCAAGGCTGATTTCACCACCGCCCTCAAGGACAACAAGATCGTTGTCCTGGATTGTTTCGCTGTCTGGTGCGGTCCCTGCAAGGTCATCGCTCCCCAAGTCGTCAAGTACGTTCTTCTCCCTCCCTTCTCCAACACCCAATTCCCCCAAACCACTTAACCCAGCAAGACAGAAAAATCGAGACTGACATGTATATCTTTCAAACAGGTTCTCCGACGAATTCCCCGACGCCCACTTCGCCAAGCTCGACGTCGACGAAGTTCCAGACGTAGCACAGGAACTCGGCATCCGCGCCATGCCCACCTTCCTCATCTTCAAGGACGGCGAGAAGGTCAAGGAGGTCGTTGGTGCGAACCCCAATGCGTTGAAGTTGGCTATTGAGGCTTCGGTCGTCTAAAAGCGTTTGATGTTGGAATGATGTTTTGATAGGATGGGATTGATGGATACACGGGCTTGCTTTGCAATGAAATGCTTTGCCTTGAGACGGTTTGACGGATGCTTTAATTGATAGAGATTCAGACCCATGGCGGGTGATGGATAGAGAATATCAAAGAATGGATGCATGATTTTCGAAATAATGTGTTTTGCTGTGGTTTACGCGGGCGATTGTGATGGTCATTATGGTAGGTTGGTTGCACTAAGTGGCGACTGGAGAAATGGTATTTGATTCTCGAGGAGCATGGAGTAGAGAAATCTTTTTACTACAGATCCTTACTTACACAGCGCAAGACTCCAAATATAGGAGAACACAACAAGGATCCCTCTAAATGTCGCTCTCGAGAATCCGGTTCGGTGAATGAACAAGAATCAGCAATACTCTATAACAGAAAGCTCCCCAACCGTTCATTACCTGATCTTGTCCTCTGTGCGGCAGCACTGACTATCCTCACTGACTATGTCTATCCTTTCATCTGATCTGTCCGAGGCTGAAGGAAGTTCATGCTGGAGCGACATCTTCAGCTCAGCATTCCTCCTCCTCACATTGAACTGGACTTCTAATGCTTGCGGTTGTTGGTTTGTTTACCAACATTCATTTGATCTGCCCCTTTACCTGCTCACAATAACACCTTCCTGCCTTCTATACGATACCGTCAACGCACTTTTTATTTCCTCGCTTGTTGAAGATTTCTTTTAGCGAACTTTGGTAAAGTAAACATCAATCGATTTCTCATCTGAGCGAGCGAGCGTACTTGTCGAAGCGGTATTTACCAACAGATATCTGGATTACGAAAGGGCTCTGCCATAAGGGACATTATGTCTCTTATTTTTGTAGCGGCCAAGCCTATTGCAGCGATTTAACGAAGTATAAGAGCGTTCAATTAGCTGGAAGGAGAAGAGGGAGAGGAAACTGGCGGAATCCTTTAGCTTTGAATTATGCGTGATGAGCTGGTGAAGCATACCATGTTGAAGTATACCACGGTAGCTTCTATTTTAACTATCTGTAAAGAGGATCATTAGTGTATTTGGAGATCTGGAAATGCGAGCGTAGTCTGTATACACTTGGAGCATTTTCCGCCTGGTTTGAACGGCAATCGGCGGGAGAAGCGTCGGCAGCTAATTGTGCAAGTTGACCTGGACATTGTTCAAAATTTTGGCTCGTCAGCTTGGAAACTGCGAGGTGTATATTTTCCACAGAGTCGGAACAGAACCATGGAAAATTGTAACAAATTTTGAGGGCTTCGAGTTTCCTCGAGTTGTTTCCAGGTATAGTCCTCACGTGATCCATCGCGTCTTCCAACAAATCGACGCGCGACGGGGATCTCGAGTCTTCTGTGTCTCTCTGCGGAACCATGACAAGGGCGATAACTACAATCGGCAGCGCAGGAAATTGTTAGCTGCCAAAGGCAAAGACCATCTGCAATGCTGTGAATCAATGTGCCGCTTCGAACTTCTCGGTACCTTCATTTTGCTCAAACAGGACCTTGTCGATAGATTCCAAGGTCGTCGAGGAGAAGGAGTTCCGTATGCAGCACAAACTACTTGGGTGAAAGGCAATTGCTGATATATGCCAGATACAGTTCTCCAACATGCTCCACGAAATTCTCCTCTCCCTCTCCGGTCACCCCTCCCCTCTCCTCACCGCCGATCATTCATCCTCCTCTTCAATACTCTCCCCTCCAGAGAAAGCCCTCCTCTCCTCGATCGCCCACCTAAGCAACCTCCACTGCAAGCTACTTGCCCATACTGCTACTATAGCGACCTCGCATCCTTCCAGTATCTGCCAGGCCGTTGCAACGGCTATCAAATCGACCCACCTGGCAAGGTTCCAACGTAAAGTGCTTGAAGTGGAAGACGGCATACTGAGGAAAGATGCGGGGACCGTGGGCGCGTACAATATTGTCCCACTGACAGCTATTGTGGGCGAATTCTCGGGATGGACCAGAAGAATGGAGTGGTTCCTAGAGGTGGTCGAGTTCATGATGCGGGGTAATGGAGGGGACGGAAAGACCTGTAGCGGAGCTATGGTTATTGATCGATTATGCGAATCCATGCAGACCGGATATGTGGATATTGAAGAAGCGGCATTGAGTTTGGTAAGGGTTGCGGAAACAGCCTGGTTGAAGCAAGTATCTGCTTGGGTTCTGTATGGGAGGTTACCCAGCTTTGGAAGAGAGGACTTTTTTGTCCAAATAGTTCATGGAGACATACAGGTAGGCCTTCCCCTGCTATGAAACTAGTTTCTAATAAGTTCAGGAATATCAAAGCAAGCCAGAACTTCTGCCTGCATTTGTCTCGGCGTCAACAGCAAGCTCCTTGCTCTTCATTGGCCGATCCCTCAACCATATTCGAGTCAAAGGTGTATCTAGTGCAAAGTCTCCTGAGCTGGATCTGCTGTCGTCTCATCTACAACAGCTTTCAACATTGAAATTTCCAATCAACGGCGCAAACTTCTCTAGGGTCATTACCTCCATCCGTATTTCGTTGTCTCAGACAACTCTTCAAAAGCTTCTGCCTCTGAGCAGAGTGGTTGAGATATTGTCTCTGTTACGGGAATTCTTCCTACTCGGTCGTGGCGAGTTCGCAATTGCCCTTATCAGCGAGGCAGATGACAAGATCAGGTCAAGATGGAGACGATCTGACAATCTCGGCTATGACAAACGAGATGGGTTAGGTAACATCGTAGTGAAGGAAGGCGAGGTTTCTGCGGTTCTGGCACGTACTTGGGCAGCTATGGGCTCTCTCCAAGGGCAGTACGAGGAGGAACAGGACGAGGACGAGCTTCTTGAACTCGCAAGAGACCTTGTTCAGCTGTCCATTACGAAGTCAAACTCGACGACTCCTTCCAAAGGGCAACAGACCGCTTCGAAGATTGTCTCAACACCGTTCAAGAATCTGTTGCTCTCGGTACCAGTTTCACTTTCGCTGCACATTCCCTCTCCATTGGATCTATTCCTTACCCCTGCGGATGTCCAAATCTACTCGAGTATTAATGCGTATCTCCTGTCGATACACAGAGCCCATCTTCGTCTCACAGATCTTTGGAAAATCACTTCTCTACGCCGAGACCACCCAGCACCACCAGGTCCTCCTTATGGCAGTTCAACTGCTGGACGAAATAAGGTCCAAACAATGCGAACTCGTGGTAAAGAGCGATCCCAAGCCATGCGTAGTGTTTGGGCGACAAGTAGTGCAGCAGTTTTCTTCCTGGGAGAGACAGAAGCATATCTTCAAGGAGAAGTTGTCCAAGGCACATGGGATGGATTCAAGACCTGGCTGGCTGGCGAATCTTCGAGGCCTACAAGTCCAAGGAGCCCGGTGGACGACGAAGATGATATATGGTTGCAAGCAGCACGGGAACCAACTTCGCAAACTGGAAACAGCAACACACATGATCCCCAGACCCTTGCTGATGCTCACAGGAGGTATCTGTCTGCATTGGCTACAACTCTTCTCCTGACAAACTCTTCATTTACCGATCCGCTGTATCACCTGTTTCAGCAGATCGACCATCTGGTAGCACTAGTCTATCGAGTCCATTCCATCTGGCAATCACTGGATCTGGAAGCCGACGAGGGCGTGGTCGATGCATTTTCTGACTTTCACAAGGAGGAGCGGGACATCAAAGAGCAACTGGTCACCGTTGCAAATCGTGTCAAAGACGGAATCGAGGAAATCGTCAAGAATCTACGAGATATCGACCAAGAGAAAGAAGGCTGGGACAACGGCTTTGCAGAACTAGTGCTTGGCGAAGAAGGCGCCTACGTGCCTACCAAAGTTGGAAGAGTAGACCGATTATTGATGAAACTGGACTTTGGAGGCTGGTTTGATGTGGGTAAAAGGGACGCTGGGGATCTAGGCTTCGACGATGACGGTGATTATGAGATATGAGCTATGGGCATGCGCATGTGCGCGTAGTGATACCCCGGCGTTTGGTCTTGTGGGATGACTTATGTTATTATGACGATGGTTAGTTATTCTCCATCTATGGCTCTTTCATGGTGACACCAGAGCAAGAAGAAATCAAGTTCTACAGATAAAATCCGCAATTGACGTGATCCAAAACCTCCCCTGAAATTTCCGATATCTACTCCGGACACTCGTGACGAGACGGGCTTCGGGGTATCTGCCGGACATCACCCAACCTTACACCGAAGCCCATCCATAAGTTCAAAAATTGGTTGGCCCTTGGAATATATAATAGGTATTTGCTAGTGATTTAACTATGCTCGGATGAATAATTGACTTGGTAAGCTGCTGACATTTTCATTCTTCACGAGTCGGTTCAGCACATGTAGTAACAAGCGGAGCCGTCATCGAATACACCGACGGCCAAGGCCTATTTAAGAAGGAATATCATACGATTATATTCCAATTTTTTCAATTCGATTGACTAATTCTAATCCCATCGGTCATAGTCCGGGATGTTCTCTTCAAAATAAGTCTCCCTCACCTCGCGAAAGCCAACTTCTGGAGCATTGAACGGCCACGGGTTCCCATTTCCACTTGCAAACAGCGCCCAATTGGCTCCTTCGAAAACAAAAGTTCCAGCGGGTCCAAAAGCGAGCCATTTCGACTCTATTTCATCCATCCAGACTTCCTTCTGACCTGCAAATTGATATCCCAAGGTGTATTTCAATGGTTCGGCTCGGATTTGCAAGGTCACCCCACTCGGAATAGTGGTGCTGTTTAAAGGTACTTGCTTGGTCTTTGGAGATAAAATATTAGCATTGATTTTTTGAAAACTTCGGAGTTGTATACTTACAGCGGTCGTGCCGTTGCGTATTAGACTGCTATAGAAGCACATTCCCGTCTGATTTACACAGCCTCGGATTCCGATATCCTGATGCTGAAATTCGCTCAAGTATACCGAAATTCCTACCGATTGTCGATAACCCAAAGAGCCATCGGCGGGAAGCAATGTAGCTGAGAATGTCATGTTCAGTGACTTCTGCTTGCGAAAAAGCGCAGCTGGTGTGTCTCGGTCGCTCAGCGTAAACACGTTTGGGTATAGAATCACGCCTCCTGGTTTTTGGTGCCCAGCAGCACCGAGATCTTGTTTGTCTTTCCCAATATTACCTAGACGGTAATTCTGGGTATATGGGGTGCGTATTTGGTACCAGCTTGGATCCAGCGTCTTTCCACTGAAAGTGTCCCTGAACGAGGTAGCCTGGGATTTCACTTCTGGTGTATTTCCTACGTTGTCGCTGAGCATGATGGGCTTTCCGTCATTCAGGATGGGCCACCCGTTTTCCCACTTTACGGTTGTCAGGAAAGATTCTCGTCCTTGGAATCGTTGTTAGCTATGAAAACTTTCGAAGGCGAGGCTACAAACCAAGAGGAGATGAGCCGTTGATATTTCGTCGAGCGAGAAATGAGGCGTACCAATCCCCTCCGGCACTTTCAACGAACGTGGCATGACCAGTTGACTGAACAGTGAGATTCTTGAACCCAAATGCACCGTTGTATAGGAGCGGGTTATTCGGGGCTGGTGTCCACGGTCCCTTGGGTGAGTCCGATCTTGCGATTGTGGCCCTGTGTAGCTCATCTGTCCCGCCCTCGGCAATCATCAAGTAATAGTACTTATCCTTAAAGAACATTTTAGGCCCCTCCGCTCTCGTCGACGAGTTCTGAGGAATCGTCCCGTTCCAGAGACTGATGTATTCTCCAACACAATTTCCTGACGTCAAGCTAATCTCGCATTGGTAGATACCCCACAGTCGCTGCTCGTTGTTGTTTGGTGCCATCAAATTCAGATACGTCTTGCCAGTGTTTGGGTCCTGGAAGAGTTGGGGATCAATGCCCCATGGTTCGCACCAGGTCGGCTTGGTCCAAGTCTTAAGATCCTTCGATGACGAGAAATAGACTCGTGGCCAAACTCTTGCAAATGGATCGTATGTCCATCTCGTCATGGATGCCAGGTAGTATCGGCCATTGATGAAGCTCAGGGATGGGGCCCAAGCACCTGATCAATTTTGTGAGTTGAGACTTTTAGTTTCACGTGCGAATGTACTCACCTGCTCCGGTCGGAGTGCCATAAAGCTGAATGTGGTCTGGAGTGTTGAGTGCATGAGAGTACAACTCCCAAGTCGCCAAGTCCTTGGACTTATAGATCGGAACTCCGGGAAAGTACACAAATGATGAGGTCGCGATGTAGTAGTCGCTTCCAACTCGAAGAATTGCCGGATCTGGATTCCAACTGTCTCATTTAGTTATCATCCAAGAGGTAAATGAAACAATCTTGATAGCTTACCCAGAAATGATTGGATTCTTGACGGCGGCTGCAAATTGCAGCAAAATGACCAGGATGATCTGGAGAGACTTCATTTTCATCAACGATGCTGGCCGTTGACGAAGAAGCTAAACTGGGCTGACATCGGCTATTTAAACTACTTTTATGCATGTTGTGGATTCTGGTCCTTGAGTAATCCGGGGTATTGATTGTGGGGAAAATGAAATCCCTCCTGCCATCTTGGCTCAGGGAAGAAACATGTACGGCCCGGAACTTCACCCGTACCCCGGACACAATTTGAATCTTGTAATAACTGAAGGCCGACAAATTCAATTGTTCATCGGGACGCAGATAATTATCAATGAGACAAGCAACCATTCACCGACGCTTTCCAAAAGATCCAGAACAATGTTGTTTTGCGCCCAGATGATTCAAAACTCCCGGCCCCCGCTCAACTTCGTAACGCCTATTCATCCATACAGTGCAGTGACAACCGCCAACCTGCGAAGGCACCACTAATCTCATAACAAACATTAGAATCACGGCAATGATACACGACTTATTACAGTACATACGCCCCGAGTGAGTGATTTGCGTTTATATCTTCGTGGGCAGATTTGTGGTGGTCAGGTCGCAAATGATGAGATCAGTAGGGACTGTGTTGAGAGGTTTTTGTGCTGTCACTCGGAGCCCACAAGAGTACGGTTATTATACTAACCTCCAGATAGCAATAGGCAGAGCCAGAGGCTTCTATAACGAAGCTCTTGTGTGTTCTAGATTGCTCGAAAGCAATTGTACCAGGAGATGATCCAGCGTGGAAGCGAAACAATCTCAAGGTTGGTAATGCTCAAAGCGACAAAGGAACATTGTTTGAACTCATTTTTCTGTATCATGAGAGACACGCAGCACTGGGATTAGTCTTGAGCCGAAGCAGCTTTGGAAACAACGATGCAACTTTGTCGTTCAATAAGACCGGCGGAACATGTAAATTATAATACATAAAGGCAACTAGGCCAGCATACACAGGATGATTGTTTGCATATTTCATCCACCGACTTCCAGCGATTTCAAGTTTTCCATGAGTACGTCCATTATCTCTTTATGCAGCTTTGTTTTGCTAATCCTCCCAATAATCAGTGGGCGATCAAATGTTTCGGACAAGATCGTGGAGACCTCGCTTAGCGAATGTAAACAAATGAGACGATCTCAACGAAGATTCTCCTCTAAAAAGGTCGAAAAGACAAAACGACTAAAGGCAAATACTATACGAAGAATATCTTTTTCAATAAAAACTCCCATCTAAAAAGGAGTTCACGAAGCAAAACTCCCAGACTAATCGCGATGAGGCGGATAAATCCGACCGAGAAGCGACTAGTCTGATAGAAACCATAACTTAAGCCCGTTATGATTTTGAAGAGGTCTTACCATGACGTAGAACGTGGGTGATTATGACTAGAAAACTCTTATTTGGTTGGAAGTAGCTGTTATAAATTCAATATACACTCGCTTAAGCTGGGCTGAACGAAGGCTAGGGTGGTGATGCTCGCCTGCAAGTATTGAGGTATCATCAGTGGTATTCACCTTGTAATTCAAAATGCGCAAACCTAGCTACAACTTATCGCTTTGAAGTGACTACCGGAATTGAACCAAATAGGTCCGACATTTTCTCTGATGGTTGCGTGTCTTCTAGAACTTCTTCAGAGCATCAGCAAGATGACCCCGAGCCTCCTTGATATCTACGAAAACAGTCGATTGGGCCAAATCGTGATCTTGCTGGTCTTTCTTACACCTTGGGCAATTGTTAAAGTCATGGATCACATCTTAATATTGTCTTTGCAAGTCTTGCACTGTTTCCTGGGATTATGTCAGTAAAACCCTGGGATTGCTGCAGAAGTTTTGATTCGGCCCTTTTTTGGATCGCATTCCCCATCCGCTTGTGCATGCGGTGTCTTTTACTTCTACTTGACATCGAGCCCCTACCCCCTGCCCAAGAGCATTAGGCTGGGAGATGGGGCTCGGATCCCGCGAGGGTTCGGCGTGATGATATCCAACGGATGGTAGAGCACAAGGTTGATGCAGGGGAGGAGTATCGGGACAGTATGACCAGCCTTCTTGTTTAGCCTCGATGCCTAACATCTTGCCTAGACAAATTTCCGTCTCAAGAAGGACTGAAAGAGGAAGTGATCGATTGTAGAAATGAAGCTGGAAATGAGATGCGAATCATGTTATTGTACATCAGCTTCAGAGAGGACGGTCTCCCAAAACTTTATTCCTTAACATGTGTTTCTGACTCCAAGCTGCCGCGTCATGATATTCTCAGCGACATATCGGGCATGCCAGAAATGAAGGGCTCGGAGAGCAAACACGCAAGGCATCACATAAACACTACTCTGATTGATACTCGTCAGTCATTACGGGCACATGCCGACACCAGGTAGAAGCCCGCTCAGCGAAATTACTGCCACGGAGTCAATTACGGAGATCTGAAGTACGCCATATCAACGAATCTGGAAGCAAGAACGTTGAGGCACGGATGACTGGAAGGATAGATGAAGCGTAGGAGAAGCGAGTTGTAGTGCAAACGATTGTGTAAAATGAAACACGATAATTTTCCATGCTAATAGACATTCAGGCAATAATGCAACAGAGAAGCATACAAAAGTACACATCAAGCCATGAAAGTACCATTTATATCCTCCAAAAGCCCACCCAGTCCTCCCAAAATCAGAGCAGCTGGCTCACACCAACCAAGGTCGGAATCCCCCACAATGGAATGACAGGCTCCTTGATTCCCGCCTTCAAATAGCACCATCCAAAGTAAAACTGACAAGCACAGTAAACTCCAGCAAAAGCCTTGTCATAGACATCTGTGATGCCAAATTGAGCCCATTTGAGGCAGAAGATAGCTATTCCAAATCTCGATCAGCAATTCTGTCACGTGGTTGAACAGCGAACTTCTTTCAAGCAGGATCTGAAGGAGAGTGACTGAAGAAGGGGGAAGAAGAAGACAAGTACGAGAAGTTTTAACACATACAAAATATCACAAAGCCTTGATTGACTTCCAACCATCCAATTCTCGCCGATATAGCCCCTTTATCTTGGACGCCTAGCTTCTTCAGAGCGGGGAACACGAGATCGTAGCCCATCTTTGTGTGGCCGAGAGCAGTCGTCGAGCTTGCGGCTGCTGCTATATAGAGCAATGTTCTGGCAAGTGAGGATACCATATTGATTTACTGCTGTTGTTGAAGAATCTGTTGCTTCCAGGTGAAATTTCGAAGGCGCCGAGGTTATTTATGTATGAAAGAGGGGCTTAGCCGTGCGTGAAGGTTCGCTGGGGTCGATACAACGCCCAGGCCGGCTCGGGTACGTCAGACGGAGTAATTCAAATCTGTAATTTTCGGCCATAGAACATTGTGAAATTGAAACAATACTTGTTCCAACTTCACGTTTGTACAGGAGGCTCTAAGTTGACGTCGTTGCACATAAAGGCTTGGCGCATTTGTTTGCCGTTTTGGGAAGAGCGCCGAGGTACTGGGATGTGGCTGACCATCAACGTCCTCTACTCCTTAACATCATGAGCTCCACTTCTCAAGATGTTTCTTGCAAGCTTGTCATATCTTCAAGATTCGAAGACCAGCTCTGTGTTAGCCGTACTAGCATTCCTTCTTGGGCTGACTGAGACTTTTGCTCCTTAAATCAGCTCTGAAAATGTATAACCAGAGGAAAGCAAAGCGGTGCAGCACCTGTGCTACGCGCAAGATCGCTGTCAGTCCAGGCCGATTCTCACTCAGCTGAATAAGGAATTGATGATAATTTAGTGTGATATGAAGCATCCAGCATGTTCTCAGTGCCTCCTCACTGGAAGGGAGTGCCCGGGATACCATCAAGATCATGTCTTCCTCCAACACAGCATCTCTAGATCGTCGTCAGGTAAACCAAAGGTCACTACATTGAAAAAATCTCGCGACACGTTGAACAAAACGGTCTCCCGCAAGCCCCTAGTCGGCTCATTTGTATCTACAACGAGTCACCGCTCTGCTGTCAAGTACACCCTCTCAACCCGACCAGAATCGCCGACATCGAGAGATGACATACTGATTCAAACGATCATCGAGAACTTCACACCTTTCCATGAGATTGGACTTATTAATGTTGGAGACAAGTCCGCCGTATCTCTCAATTCAAGGATGTGTGGAGCCTGGGTTACGCTCCTCCCTGACCTGTTCGCCCAATCGGCGGCAGAGGCAGGTGTACTCTGTATTGCTACTCGAGCTTTGGGCACAGCTATATCTGGGAGGACGAATAGAGATGCGGGCTTGATATCAGAGGCTCTGGATCTGGTATGTGGAGGATTGCAGGCCCTTCGGGCTGTGCTTGGTGAACCGCAAAATGTTTGTGATGTGGAAGTGTTAGCAGCCAGCATGTGTTTCAATATAACCGAGGTATGTACTACTGTACACATGAAGAGATGCATGCTAAATACGTCTTCTAGGTTCTCTTGGGGACGTCTCACGATGGCTGGTCGGTGCACGTACAAGGCATTGCCGAGCTCATTAGAGATCGCGGTCCCTCCAGCTTCGTCACGGGAACTGCTCATCATTTGTTCACAAGCTTTAGGATATTCATGGTTCGCTACTATAAAATGTCCTTGCGTTGGTATTGGAAATGTGACTGACATGAGAACTAGCTCCTCGAATATATGCAGAAGCGCAAGTCGGTTTTTCTCACTGAGGCGGACTGGCTAAGGGTTCCATTCTCTATGGAACCAAAGTCATCTATGCAGACGCTCCTTGATGTTGCCAGTCCTTTACCTGGTCTTTTAGAGAAGTTAGATGAGCTTTCTGAGAATCGACCTGCTGTTCAGAGCAGTTCGGTTGATGAAATAATCAAGGAACTGGACAATGTTCAGTTGAGCCTCCAGAAATGGGAGGCCGATCTCAAGTCTGCACACGACGGTCCTTTGTGGTGGCCAGTATCATCAGCTGAGTACAAAAGGTCACCCAGTCATGAGAATGAACTTGTATTTCCAATATCTTCCCAATTCCCCAATATCCTCACCGCAAATACAATGACACACTATTGGGCCTTTGTCGCGATAACGAACTCGACAATCGCTCGTCTCTGCCACTTCCCAACACGCACGCCTTCCCCTCAGCAACCAAGATCTCGAAAGCGAAAACCTGATGACCTCCTAACCCTCGCTTCCAACATCTGCGCCAGCATGGCCTATCACATGCACCCGTCACAAAAGCTCTACGGTCCAGCATCGACATTCTTTCCTCTCTGGATAGCACTTCAGATCTTCCAGCGAGACACTTCATCTGATTCGAGGAGAAAGGAGGTATGGTGTCGTAATCTAATAATGGAGCTTGAAGAGAGGGGATTGCCTCTTGCTGGATATCTGGTGGGATGTCCTGGCATTTGACCGTCGGGGAGGGTTCATATGGGGTGGGAAGAGACCAATATTTAACTTTACAGAAACCCCGATGTTGAGTCTCTTTAGCAAGATCATAACTCTCGGCCAACTAAATACGATATCTCGACAATTTCTTGTATTTGTGAGCGACTCACGCGGCTGCTCTAGGCAAAGCTCTACAGCTTACTCTTCCCAAAGAGGAAATCTTTTGCGCCAAGACATTTCGTTCACCACCGAAGCTGACAATTTATCGGCGAAAGACATATACATGCTCCAAGCATACGCATCTTCATTGTATATCCGCTCATTGTAATCATCCCGATCCGTGTTACATATTCGTCTTTCTTCTGGCTGTTCGAAAAGCTATAAGTAGTCTCGTATTTTCCCCTTCAATTTTCGGTTTTTGTGCCACAACACTTCTGTACTGAGTATACAACAACATCCAAACACAACAAATCACTCAAGACTACCACAATCCTCGATCCAAAGATCTTTTACCAGTACCATCTTCTTCAAAGACCTTCGACACTTTTGCCTTCAACGATCCTTAACCATGTCTGAGGCTCCAAGCAAGACGATAATGCAGAAGCTCATCGACCGCTCTCAGTATGTCTCACCTTCCTCACGCCATCTCCTGCCCTCGACTCTTCTCCACATCGTAGGGCAATAACGGAAACAAAAATTCTGACCCAATACCCTAGAGTATATGCACAAGGCCACACACCAGCAATGACGCTCGAGGATGGGAAAGCCCTCCCACAGGGTTCTGTTCCTAAAGTGACAGTCATTGGTACGTATCTCTGCATTTACAATCTATAAAATATTTCTCATCCCATTGGATCTCTTCTATTTGCTCCCAAATTATCTATCAGTCTCCACATCGAATCGAAGATAGAAAGGGGAGAGGGATCTTGACGAGCTCCCTCTCCGGACATGCATTACTTGAGCATGAGCCTGAGATTCCTGACGAAGAGCTAACAAGAAATCACAGTATCATGCTGCGACCCCCGTTGTCTCCCCGAGAAATTCTTCATATTAGAGAAAGGCTTCGGTACGGCTCTCCCCCTTCCCCTCCCACTGCTCCTTCACTTCACCATCTCCTCAACCGTCTCCTTCCCATTAAACTGCCATATCAGAAAGTATCTCGATAAACACAGTCGAGAAAATTTAGTATATACTTTAGTACCTATCACTGACATATTCACATGCAGAATACAGCATAGTCCGCAACGCCGGTGGTCGCGCCTCCGAAGCCCTCCGAAGTATCATATGCATGGACACGCTTATCGGATTGGAAGCTGTAATTGTTGTGCATCACACCGGTTCGTCTTTCTCTACTTAAAAATCCCCGCTTCCCCCCTCACTTCTCCCTGACTTCTCCCCCTACCTCCCCTCAAAATCCCACAATATCAACAACACTAACAACCTAAAAAAAACAGACTGCGGCTTAACCCACCTAACAAACGCCTCCATCCGCGCATCTCTGCTCTCTAAGAACCCCTCTCTTGCATCTACATCTGGTGCTCAAATTTCCAACATGGAATTCGGCGAGATCACTGAGTACGTGCCCGCTTCTCCCCCTCTCCCCTCCTCTCTCCATCACCCCCTACCCCCTCCCCCCCTCTTCACTTTACCACCTCACCATTTCACCTCATCACCTCTCTAACAAAGGCCCCTCAAAAACAGGGTCCCCTCCGCCGTCCGCGAAGACGTCGCGCTATTGCGAGAGTCTCCGTTGATCGGTGATGAGATCCCGGTTTTTGGATGTGTGTATGATATCGGTACGGGTCTTGTGGAGGAGATCATTTAAAGTTGTCTAGAAGAAAATTCAGGATAGTAGTTACACCTGAAGGTAGAGCCTTGTCTCGCTTCTCTTTTATACTAGATTTATTGCTAATAAAGAGAGAAGAAGTTAGGAATAGAATTAGTGCTTTGAAATTGATAAGTTTCCGATATCAAGCTTGGTTGGACATTAACTGTTGATTGGGAGATAGTATTGCTTCCATTCCTTCGATGTTTCTTCCTAGCCACCAGATTTTAGTTGTGCTACCACGGAACCGAACGACAAATCTACAGTTGATGTCTAGCTACAGCCGACTTTCAATGTTTTGTCTCCCCACTAACAATATCCCTCATGCAATCCCCAACTCAAGAATTACAGCACCACTTCATCCTCAAACCGAGAAGTTGGCCATAAACCCAATCATGTCCAAACCATCATAACCAATCATATTCCGGTCAATCCCCAGCCCAAACCCAAAACCAAGTTCCGTACCAATCCAGGTATCCCCATTCCAGCGATGGCCAATTAGCAGCCGTCTCATATGTACCATCCCGTGAGAGTGATCAGCCGAAAGAACTCCGTCCGCTTGCCTACCATCCAGAACCAGAATATCCAAGCAAAGAACGCCAGAATGAACATTTCAGAAGCATTACGAATCCATCCACCACACACCGTGGCCTTGCGTCGAGTCATGTTTGCCCTATGTCCATGATGTACCCGCAAGGGGTCCGGCCATAGGCATAGGAATACTCCATGCAGCCTGCATATAATTCGGGTTCGCTCTTGAATCCTGCTGCAAGACCCATGCATCGCCAGGATTTTCCTGTGCGAAATTATCGAATCCGGTATTCATACGAATGGATTCCTGGTCGCCGATCCACTTCTTGTATTCCTCGTCAGAGGGGTACTGTTGCTGGACAGTTGGTGGTGCCATGGTTTGCTGTGCTACAGAGGGATAGGCGGCGACGTGTTGGGGTTGATTGGGCTGTTGGTATTGCGGGACATTGGCGTAGGGCGAGTTGATACCTGGTGTCGATTCACCGTTACTGGGACTGATGAGGCTCGGTGCGTTGGAGGACTGATTAGGAGAGTGTTGGTAAGGTGGCATGCCGTAAGGAGACGGGCCGTAGTTGTATTTCGGTCTGTCGTCTACCTCGACTGAAGGGCTGGCGGTCGCGTTGATCGGTGCCCATGCCCCATTCGGTCGTTGTTGCGGAACGGCTTCAATACCTTGCATTGGCTCGCCATTCGTTCCGGGTCCGACGATATCGTTGGTACTTGCTCGGGAACGGGTCTGATCAACAGTGTCTGATCCATCTGATCCCATTGTTTGATCCGAATCTTTCAGCTCGCCAAACTCCTTCAACAGCTTCTCATATTTCTTGTACTCCTCCAAACCTCCCCCATCGAAGAAGGGCTTCCGTTTGAATCGGCAATAATATTCTGCCAATACGCGCTGGAAGTAATTTCTCATCCGTGGAAGTGTCTTCAGATAACCTCTGACCATCTTCAGTCTTGGCACCATCTCACTGAGCATCTTCCTGGTAACTTCTGGCAGACCTGTATCGTTGTCCGTAGGATTCATACTGCCTTCGGGAACCAAATGGCAAGCCATGTCCATCTGTGGAAAGTTTGCTGCATAAAGACAGACGAATGCTGCTTGGTAGATGGCAAAACCCATGAGAGGTGATTCTGGCAAGGCATTGTCTTCTTGGCACGTTTTGACGATCTCAACGATATCTCGGGATGCTTTCATGATTCCTTCGGCACTCTCTTCCCAGAATCCCGGAGGAACATTGTACTTGTCTTCTGGAAAGGTTGGTTCGTCCAGGGGTCCAATTGGTTTCTCACACCGGATTGGAATGAAGGGAATGTATTCTCGGTGCAACATGATGAGACAGAGCGAATACAACGTGTGGAGAGAGGCATAGGTTGTAGCGTTGCGTTTCTCAATATGAGCCGAGAGGTTTGCTTCAGTGTATGTCAAGTTTGAAGGTAAGGCATCGTGGAAGTCCTTCAGCTGCTGACGTAGTTGGAAGAACTGTGTCGATTCATCCCAAGGAGGCTGTTTTTCAGTTCTCCTCCCACCTGCGTAGCTGTATTCGGAAAGACGCCCGAAGATGTCAACTAATCGGATAAATCGACTTAAAACTCCATCGTCGTTAATGGTAGATTCATACTCAGAAGAATCGTTATCCAGCCAATCCGAATTCAGAAACCCTGTTTTGACATTTCGGACAAATAGAAATTGATCATCTGAACAAGGGAGCTGAACTCGGAGCTTGTCAACACTCATCATGGTCGGTCGATACTTTCCAGCTGCCAGCATACGGTCCATTATAAAGCAGCTCCAGACTGTTCGCCTACGGACTTCTTTCTCAATCGCATCTTCTCGCGGTGATGCAGGTTGCTTAGACAATCTTCGTGTCTCTGCTTTGATAAGGCTGTGTGATTTTTGGTCGGGATCATCCTCGTACGCCAATCCCATGGGGAATGCAAGCCTAATTGCCAATCCGACATACAACCAAGCACTAAGACCTCGTGTTTGGCCCCACTCGTAAAGGCCAAGCATGAGCAATGCTTGAATGTTCTCCAACGATGGGATCGTAAGATTCCGGATTGTTGGCCCAAACGCAGCTGCGAGTGGCACAGCATAGTACTCACTTGCGGCAAGTGGGTCCCCATGATTTGGCGAGTGGTAAGCTACCAAGCCTGGGTGGAACCGAGCAGTCAGTGTCAATACACCAAGCAGCAGCACTCTCCCATCTTCGAGCTCTGCCGGTGAAGTTGATGGGTCTCTGGGATAAGCTGCTTGACGCATTCGGTTCCGAAAAGTAGGAGGATGGAGGAACGGCATTTCTGTCGAGAAGTGTAGTTTGAAAATCTCGAAGAGTTCATCCCAAACCTTTCTCGTCAAAATGGGCGACTCTAGCACATCTTCACCTGATCTTGTGCTGTTCCTTCGTCCAGTATCCTCGACCTTCCTAACTCGTTTCTTGGTCTCCCCAGTGTCCCCTTCTTGTTTGATGCCCATAGGTGGCTCGTTGCGTTTCGGGGCTGGTGTCGACCCTGCTATGGGATACGTACAGTCTCGATTGCTCGAAGCACATGCTTTGCATGTTGAGTGAACACCATTGTTTACACCTGCAAAATAGGTCAGCCCAAATCCGAGGAAAATCCGCACGTATCTCTTCGCTCCTGAACTCCAGACAGTCATCAATGTAGGAAAGTCTCCCCCAGATCCGCCAGCTCGCCGTATCACCGATAGCCCCCGCGCTTCATGTAATAAAATGCGCCCAACTCACATTTGACCTTACTCCTCCTGCATCGAGCGCAGGCAATCGAACTCCGCACCATCTTCTGGGGCTTCTTCTCCTCCTGCCCTCTCATGGCTCCACCACTCCCTTCATCCGCCCCTTGTGTGCCTGGGCTCGGCTCCCCCGTCGAAGCAATGCTGGCACGGTGCTGAATTGGCGAAGCCAGTTGGAGATAAGGCTGATCCGAGTTCGAAGAGAAGGCCTCTGCGTGCGTGCGTTTCGGAGTCGAAGAGCGCGAGGCACCTGGGATAGGGGCTTCCGGACTGGGCGACAGGATCGCGGCGAGAGAGTGCGGGGAGGGAATCGTGGCGGTTTGAGGCCCGTTGAGGCCCGGAGACAGAAGGGATGGACGGGTGGGTTTTAAATAGACTGCTTGCTTCTCTTTGCTGCTTGGGGGCGCGCAGAGGGAATCTCTTGTCCATCAAAGAATCGTCGTCGCTCTGGGTTGCTGCAGCTTGGTGATGGTTGTAGTGGGTCTTTGTCAGGTCGTCGTCCACAGCGCGGTGAGAGTGAGGTTTGCCTGGTGGTACCCCGGAATCGCAAGGTGCTTCGCCGAAGACACACTCTCCTCCAATGATAGTGCGTCCTTTATATCGTCAACGGGCAACGCGAGTAGCAATTGGGTAGACGAGTGATTGCGTGGAGGCACAAAGCGATTTGTGGTCTAGGAGGCTTGGGAAGGGTTTAGACGTTGAGGTTGGTGGTGGTGGATGTTTGTGTCGATGTCTGAAAGGAAAGCGGCAGTGGAGTAGGGGGATTAGAGGCGCAGAATGGCAAATGCGGATGCGCAGAGACGAGACGGAGACGGAGACGGGTAGGGCTTGGTCTACTTGCTCACTCTTTCGTATTGGTGGTGTGGTGTAAGAAAGGCAAAAGAAGCCTTGGGATGTGGATGTGTGAGTGAGGACAAGATGCTGAGGATGTGAAGTGAAGTGGAGTGGAGTGAAGTGAAGAGAGGAGCTGCCACGGGCGAGTGATGAGTGGATGGGATGAAGTGGGTCGATCGATGCTGGAGTCGTTGAGAGTCGCAACATTCATACAGCGGGTACGGTATGGGCATGGGCATACGCATGGGCATAGGCATGGGCGTGGGCTGGGCGTGGCACGGTAAAGCAAAAGCCTGGGGCTGGGCTGGAAGCACTGGTCGCACGGGCTTCACGGGCGTCTCCAGAAGGAAGGGTAGAGCCCCTGTCGCCCGCGACAGGCCATTTCATTGGCTAATACCCGGTTCGACAGGGCCTTCATCACTCACTAAAATCTGAGAGGGGGCCATCCTTCCCTTCCCTTCCCTTCTTTCTCACAGACCAAGACAGAACAGACAGACAGACAGACACCTGCACCACCGTGCGACTCGTGCCGGCAAGGATCGGCTAGGGTTGGGGAAAGGGGGTGGGGGGGGGGGGGGGGGGGGTTGTAAGGAATATCAACTCTGATAATACTGGCATTCAACTTCTCTACTAGTATCATATCCACGCCTACCAATTGAAGACAGCACACGGTCAGAGTCTTCTTTCAGAGTCTACAGCACGTTATCACAACTCCGAATACGCAGTTCTGATAATCCCTAGGGCTTTATGTCTAGATCGCTAATCAGTTGTGGCACTTACTGTAAGGTAGGGTACTCGGCTTCAAAGTCCCGAAAACCACCCACCTCGCATGTACTATGATAGGTGGGAACAAGTATCTCGAAGTAACTGGCCCCCACCCTCTCACCAGAAGATACACCCGTCTACCCGACATCCACGACCAGCGTCCACACGATTCAAGATCCTCGGAGAAAACCACTGACGACTCGAGTCGGGTAGAAAGCTCCACGCCCGCTAAATCCGGACGGCTTACTAGCATAGGACACGGTGCCTTTTGCTTTTCTCGGAACCACTTCAAGTCATTCGACCACCCATCTATTCAAAAGCAACGTCTGGGCCGAAATGTTTGATCTTACCTTTGACAACTATCCGTCTAGTGTCCTGTGATATGTTTCGTTTCCCACAGCAAGTACCGATTTCAGGATGTCTTTAATACCTTCGTAAATCTTAAGTACCTTTTATCTTTCAGAAGTACCTGCCCGTGCTGTACATGAACGATCTCGGCCGCCTCGGCCATTTCCATTTACCCGGTTGGTGTGGCTAATACCGTACCGGACGGGGTGGACGAGGGGTCGAGACTTTGGAGGGGAGGAGGGGCTATTTGATGCGATCCTCGGCCCACCTTCCACTGTGAAGATATCGGGGACTGCACTTGTACAAAGCATCTCCTTCGCACGAGAAAAGGTCACCGACTATTCCTGAAATCCCCGTCCTGGCCTAGGCACCTCTCAACTGACCTTTTGCGTTCGTCGGAATTCTAAAGTACCTGCACCTGGTCGATGGGTAGTACGAATTAACAAATCTACCACAACCCTCAGCGACCACATCCCCAAAGAAGCCCCAGATTCAATTCCTGGTTACTCACAAATCAAACCAGGAAAGTCGTAACCGCCTAGCCAGCACCCAGTTTATCTGACTGCATACACACATGTTGTATCACATCATGACATGCAGCACCACCCACAGCATCCTCGCGCTCCAAATCAAAGGATCTAAATGCGGCGAAGCCGCTCCCGTACCACCAAAAAAAAGCACCGATGATGTTTGCTTACGCCTCGAAAGAGCGAGTTGCATATTGTGTGTTCGTCTCGGAAGGAAATACATCGTATCGACAAGTCTTGTTGTGGCACAAGTATGGTAACGAAGTAAGCACAAGAACGAACTGATTGAAACTGACACACTGGATTTGTAAGGTCACGAAAGGCGTTGGGAAGACGGTACGGAATTGACTAATTTGCTTATTACCTGACCAACTTACCGAATCCCTGTCTTCCGGTCTCGACTTGCTTGTGCTTACTGTTCGCATCTGCTCTATGTTTTCAGATCTTCATGGGATTGCCCGGATATCGATGAGCCAGGTTCCCGGCTCCGCTGCCTCGTTAGATTCAGCCACAGGGCGGGCATATCCATCAGTTCTCTTCCTCCTTCGAATTAAGCGCTCCTTTATTACTCCCCATATCTATTATAACAATATCTGAACCAGCCCTCCTACACATCATATTTGCATTCATTCTCCTCACAACGAATCTACCTTTCCGAAAGTTCTGCCGCCGCTGCCGGAAAAGAAACCCGCACCCCTCTCTTTCTGCCAAGCATGCCCAAACGTCTGGGCGCGGCGGCTTCGGTTACTGTCTGGCGTCGCTTAAATCGGCTGTTCTACATCTTTTGAAGTTGGAATTGCCGTGCACAGCAAAGATATCTTGTTCTTTCAAGCGTAAGATCCTTATATACATGGCCAATACCATTGAAAAGTCTCCGCGTTTTCTTTGCGCGATGCCAAACTGGCATTGGGTGGGGAGACGAAGCTTGAAATGAAACAACGTCAAGTAGTCACTCACCAACTTGTTTTTCCTAAGCATAGGTAGGTAAATTTATAAATAAAGAAATTTGGGACACGTCGAGTGTGTTTAATAACTAAGAAGATACTATTTTCTTGTTACTTGATATTTTTACTCACATTCGAGTAGTCCTTGTAGCATACTCTGAAAGAATAAGCGAGAAGTTCGAGGAATGAAGCACCATCTAATTTCCACCATAGACCCCACGGTTATACCTGAATATCTTAGATACCTAAACTCGCTCAGAATGAATGCAATCAAAACCTTCAAGCGCATCCAATAGTAGAAAAGTACAACCCCCCGAAGAACATCTTCACAGTGCGACTCTTAGGCAAGCAAGCCACTCTCAGGCAAAAGTAATGTCCCATCCACATTCTATCCTCCCACCCAATTCCCAATATCCCCCTCCTCAGTCCCGCTCTAGCTTCTCATCACTTCGATCCCATCTTGTCCCTCTCAACTCACAGTCCTATTCCCATTCCCAAACCCCAACCATCCTCCCACACCACCAGCAACAGCCGAGCATCCCCTCACAACACCATTCACAGCCACCATTCCCCTTCCTGCCATCCCGGCACTCTGCAAGGTAGAGAATACCGAGCCGGCTGCTACGTTGCCCCTTGATGCTTGAATAGCTGCAGCTGCCGAGCCTGAGATATCTATCAGTAAGAAGATCGAGACCAACTCTAATTCTCGCTCCCTTGCACAGAACGCAGAAAAGAAAAGGAGAAAGGGAATATGGAGAAAGGGAATAGGGAGAAAGGAGAATATCCAGAAATGCATAAAAGGGTAGTAAACTCACCAGCCCTTACACCCCCTCCCGCCCACCCCAAAGCCCACAAAACCAGTCCACTAACCATGCCCGGTGCCAAAAACCCAACGACATTAAACACCAGCATCGCCACCGTCCCCGGATTCCCTTTAACATAATCCACCGCCTCCTTGACTTTCGGCCCAGCATTCTCTCTGACATACTCCCCAGCTTGCATCACCTTCGGTCCTAACGCTTTTTCTTTGTCCTGCGCGAATTTGTGGACCTGTTCGAAAGCAGGCGTGAGGATCTCATCTCTGAAGGCGTTGAGGCTCAGTGCGGAGCTCATTAGGACGGGGAGGAGCTTGTTTTGGCTGAATGTGGTGAAGGCGCTGCTGAGGGTATGGAGGGCTGGGGCGAGGTTTTGTTGAGCGGTGGTGGATAGATATGAGGTTAGGGAGGTGAGTTGGTCCATTTTGAGGTCGTTTGGGTTTTGGATTTGAGTGGCGGTTTGAGATGATGGGAAGAAGTTATGGAAGAGATGAGATTGACTGCTACAGGTGGTGAGGTTTTGGTTGTGGTTGGAAGATTTGCTGGTACAAGTACTCCGCTACGCAGGCGCAAGAGCTTGAAGGTGTGTAGAGAAGGTAAGGCAGACTTTTTCGTTTGTTGCGCAGATTTGAGGCGGTGTTGTTGGAATGGTGATCGAGGTGGTGGTCGAGGTCGGCAGGCCGCATAAGCAGCCGTCTCGCTTAGGCAAGGCTGTTTTGTTTGTTTTTGATTGGGCTATCCTCATATTCCAGAACGTGAACGGAGCCTTGTCTGATTTCAACATCAAACGGATATTTTTGTTTGTTGAGCTTGTACTGACAAGTGGGTAGCCTGTGGTTGGCCGATTATTGCAAGAATTTCACTTGCTCCCGAGCAAGGTCAACATGCGGCTCAGAGGAGGCCGGAGGAGTCTTTCCCGTACATCAAGCTTTCATGGTAAGGAAACTATCCGGATCTGCTAGAGTGCCTGGACCTGGATATCTATCGAGCATGAATTTTCATCACTCCTATCCTGTTTTTCAGGTTCCTCGGTTTCACTAAGTACGTAGTTGCTTAGTGAACGGAACGCTGAACTTGCAGGAAGAAACAAGACACAACTGGATCTTGGGTCCGATAATTCGATGATATTATGTCCGTCCAAAGTAAATCTTAACATTGATGTGAAGTCTATTGAACGAGTATTTGCGTTCCAGTAATTCTTATATTCATACTTCGTGACCTGAGAAACTTCTCTTTGTGACTCCTTTGCCGTCTCCTTCCCAGTGTAAATTCTTCACCTATGTTTGTGACTCGGATTTTTGTGAGCCCACATGTGAATCAAGCCTTGTTCAAGTTTCAAAAGTGAGGAGTGCACTGATTACTCGCCATTGAGATCATGCGCAGCGCTTCATTTCATTTCTTCCTCTGTTCGAAGTGCGGTGCCAAATGTTACGACAACCTTGAGCTACATTCCTAGAAGCCCAGAAGTCCTAGGTATGAAAAGGCTTTTTCGCGGCTTTCTGCAGCGAGCCGAGCCACCCGTTGTCGAGGTTCTTCTTCCGACGTGCCGTACATTTTTGAAAAGTACTCACGAAGACGACGTTCGAGTCAAATGTAGCATTGAGAGCTGCGCAGACTCTACGGCGACAAGGTATGAGTAATAGAGTCTCGATATCAAGTATAAAGACTCGCGGGATGTTTCTTGTGTCCCAAAGCCTTCCCTGCTTTCAGGAACCAAAATCATTTCAAACGACACCTCAATCAGCGCAAACAAAAATAAGAACAATAGAACTTCGAATCCGTCATAAACACAATATCGTACAAGAACAACTATGGACTCACAAAAACCCAGCCAAGTATCCAACTATCTGACCCTCCCCAGACCTTATAACCAGACCTTCTCAACCGAATGGAACACCTTCATGGTCACCGGTGTGATTGGTCCCCAGATCACGTCCTCGTTCCGCTTCCCTCTTCTCAGACCAGACCCTATCGATCCACCTCCACCGAGAATCAATTCTATGGATTCATCTTTCGTGAGATTCATGCTTGATCCCAGGGCCATTGAGTTCACTCCCGCTTTTGCGACCGCAGCTGCGAGTCCGGTGAGTCAGGTGTCGAGTATGGAAGATTGGGTGGCGGGAACGAGACCTACTGGAAGGTGTCTTTGGGATCCTGAACGTTGATATGAATGTAATTTGATTAAGGAGTAGAGTGGGTTGTGTTGCAATGGAAGCGAGTAATGAGATGGTGGCGGGATGTAAGCAGACGGGGGAAAACTGAGACTTGGCCGAATAAAGCTGCACTTATAGGCGGTTCTTGAAACTGGTTACATACGTCTTAGAGTGTAGAACAGCACTTTCCTGTATTCATCTTCATTTGCCTTCGAATACTTTGTGTTCCGTGCCGATCGACTGAGTTGCTTTCGAGGGTAGGCATTTTCTCGCTTGACTGTTCCTTCCTCGCCAGCTGTCTAGGACGGATTTCCCTCGTAAGAGTCACAGTTTCTGAGCTCTCACCTCCGTCTAGCAACAAACCGATCTATAGGAAAAACATGGTCACTTCGAGCCATCCAAAACAACACATCCACCCACCATCGACACCTAACCCCGAGGTCCTTGCCGCGAATAGCTTTGCGAACAGATCAAAACAAGTCGACATCGCAATGACTCCAAGAAAGCGCCGCGCCGCAGAAGACGCCGACCAAGGCAACAACCCTCACGAAAGCACGCGCAAGTACATCAAAGCCGAGATTGAAGATGAGGCCGCTGAAGGTCCAAGTCCTTTCTTCCCGACGGTAATCCTATCAGGCTTCACTTGGAATATGGATGTCGATGTACGGGTTCGTTCCCATCTCCATGATGTCAATATCCACTTTGTAAGACTGTGTTGAACACACGCTGACAGACCATTCATAGATCTCAAGAGCTCTAGAGATGTACAATCCTCTATTTTTGGAAGTGTCAACGGAGCTGCCTGCTCATGAGAACCTCGCGATCAAGAATCGGTATGGCATCCAGACGGATTATATCACAGTGGTTTTTGGCAGCGCTAAGGATCAGGAGAGAATGGTGAAGGATCTTGATCATGCGAGGTTCAATTGGACAAATCCGTATCTGGAAGTGAGAAAAGTCGAGGATTCTAGGGAGGGTAATGGTAGCAGATGTGCTTGAAACAATGTTCACGTCCATACTGATATGCTGTACAGTAAACGCGCAGCAACCGCCGGAGCACAGCATTTCGAACGCATCACAGATTCTCAACCCCGAGCAAGAGAGACGAGAGGCACAAAGCAAGATCTGGATCAACCTTACCAATGCCATCACCAATGCGCGAACGCACCTCTTTGGTCATGATCTCGAGACATTCGAAGCTCTGATCGCCAAGCCCGTACCTGGAGTTGACCCATTGGAACGAGTTAATAGCTGGCCTTGTGAGGGCATGCCCAATTCACAATCTCAGAGGATGAATACAATCGTTCAGCGAGTCAAGGCTGATGAGGATAAGGAGAATGTCACTATGGATGATGAGATGGCTGCTATGGGTGTGACATTTGGACGAACTGGCTCGACTCCTTGGTGGTAGATACGGGGGACAATGGGTTTGATTGTAAAGTAATCATTGCTTAACTTGATGTAGAAAGTCAAAAAAGGGCTTCTTCGAGGTCAAATTCCACTTTCGATTTCGCTGAGTCAGAGCTATGCAGGTGCTACAGAAAAACGAATCGAAATATAGAAGACACCAAACGTTTTTAAAAATCAAGAGATTCAAGTACAATCACTCACAACTCCTCAGGTGATCTCACTTCTCGCTCACATGAATCACGATTTTTCCCTTCGCGTGACCTGTTTTCAACTGCTCAAAAGATTTCGGCTCATCCTCAAGCGTAAAAGTGTCCCCAATCACAGCCTTAACCTTGCCCTCCTTCATCCATTTTCCAATCTGCTCGAAATCTTGCATCCTACTCTCGTAAGCCACAAAGTGAAACTTCCTGCCTACTCCCCCAAAAAATCTTGGCAGGATCCTCCTCCTCAACATGCCACCTAACCCGGCAACAGTAATTTGCATCGCCACTTGCACGAAGACTCCATCTGGTTTCAGGAAAGCCTCGCATTCGTGAAACAAATTTGCTGAATTCCCGACATTGTCGATCACGATGTCGAAAATTTGACCTTTGCCTTTCAGCGTCGAAACGATATCGGTGGTCTTGTAGTCGATAATTTCATCTGCTCCTAGGCTCTTGCAGAGCTCGACATTTGGCGTTGAGCAGGTCGTTGTCACTCTAGCGCCAATAGCTTTGGCGAATTGGATGCCGAATGTCCCGACTCCGCCACTGCCACCATTAATAAATATGTTGGAGCCGGTTTTTACGTGGTTTGGGAGTAGAGATTGGTAGGCTGTCATGCCGGCGGTTCCAACAGCAGCTGCTTGATCGATATGAACTCCTTCTGGCAGCAATGCACATTCGGAGCGTGGAACGACGATGAATCGGCCACAAGTTCCATATTTCCTTAGTGATCCAAGGCATCCAAAGACAAGTTGCCCTTCCTTAATTGAATCGTTGGATGGATGTTTTGCGTTCACGCGACCACAGAAGTCGCGGCCTGGAGTTGCTGGTTTGCTGATCACGAAGATGCTCGCGCTAGATTCTGGGAGCTTGTAGTCGATTGGATTCAAGGCGGCGGTGAGTACTTCCACGACTAAGTCATTTTTGGTCAGAGAGGATGTAGTTGGTAATGGGATGGAGGGATTGAGGGTAATTGAGTCCTCGAGTTTCCCTTTGAGCTTGCTGTACTGTCAAGCTTTCATTGTCGATGCCATCGTAAGGTCTTTGAAGTTTCTGGTGGAGTTGTTATTTGCGTGTAGATATGGTGGCAGCAAAGCACCTGATAGTGTGATGGTGTGTTGATGTTGCCTGATTCAATCTCGCATGACACATGTAATAGCCGGATCTGCCATTTTCAGATTCGATTTCTTCTCAGTATCAACAGGCCGAGGCAGCAATCCATCAGTGTAACCATATTTACTAATCGGGGAAAACATATATCCTGGTCATGGCCAATCTTCTATACTGTTGGCGATAGGCTGGAACTGAGTAAAGAAAAGATGGTGTAAACAAAGAGCAACGTACAGAATCCTCTCTAGCGTGTATGAGAGATCATAGACCGTGAATTGGAAAACATCTGAATTAAGAAGAAACAGGTCGATGGAGAAAGTGTCAGTTTGATCCTTACCATATTCATTTTACCAGAAGAAGCAACATCATTATTCCTCTACTTGAAGACATGACCGACACGAGCCACTTTCAAAGACGTGCGAAACATGATAGCGAATATTGCAGGGAACAAAAGCTTACAAGTTTGTTCTAAGGAGCGAAATTTATGACGGAGCGACAGAACGAGTGCTCCTGTTCAGAAAACTTGAGGAGAAATGACCTTCGAACTTGGAGGAAGTGGGACAAGGGGGAATATCACGTGAGTCATCGGGCTGCTGCTAAATTAGCGCCCCATCACAAGCGAGCCATCCCACAAGAGCGAAATTCGAATTCAGGAAATTGTACTTGAACGACAACTCCAACTTTCGACCTCCTCGACAACCACGATAAACCGCAAAAATGGGTCGCGTTCGTACCAAGACTGTGAAGAAGTCCGCCAAGGTCATCATTGAGCGGTACTACCCCAAGTTGACTCTCGATTTTGAGACCAATAAGAGAATTTGCGATGAGATCGCCATCATTGCTTCTAAGCGTCTCCGCAACAAGGTACGAACAATTCTCCTTGATAGCCGAATTTCTATGGGCGTGCTTGTTTGGAGAGGGTATTTGGTGCTGCAGTTGTGGAATTGTGTGCTGATTGACGCCTGAACAGATTGCCGGTTACACCACCCATTTGATGAAGCGCATTCAACGTGGTCCTGTCCGTGGTATCTCCTTCAAGCTCCAAGAAGAGGAGCGTGAGAGAAAGGATCAATACGTACCCGAGATCTCCGCTCTCGATTTCTCCCAGAACGAGAATGGCGGACAACTTGAGGTCGACTCTGAGACTAAGGATTTGCTCAAGAGCCTTGGTGTATGTTCACCTCTCCTCGCAGAAGTCCGACCTAAACCCGTGACAACTCTAACATTGTCTCTTTCAGTTCGATTCCATTCCTGTCAGCGTCGTCGCCGTCTCCCAACAACAAGCCATCGAGCCCCGCCGCCGTTTCGGAAACGACCGTCCTCCACGCGCATAGATTTCGATTTGCGGTTCAGGTACGATTAGAGGTCAGGAAGCAAGCAAAAAATTCACGGATTGAAGGATGGGATACTTTTGATGGTCTGGGTTGCTTTGTCGGCGTCTTTGCTGGATGACAGGCCAGCTGGATGGATGGTTGCGCATACTAGATCAATGTGAGATCTTGCCCACCTAGGTGTCGCTGATTCTCCGTAAGGAGATGACGCTTGATTGCCATTTCCCCTTCTTGCTCCGTGATAGTGCTGGTGAACCTCTGACTCGAGATGCTATTTCATGGAGTGCCCAAAATGCACCTGTCGGGTAGGTTCTAGAGAGGAGATTGTGGCATCCGACTTGGGAATTTCTGACAACGTGAAATGCTACTTGAAGTAGTCTCTGGCATTGAATGTGGTAAGCATCACAGAATAGGTATGGACTATGGATACATAGTTTACGGATGTTGATTTTTTTTATTTCTTGGGTATCATAATAGTATCAAATGAATAATTCTCGCAAACACCATGCTTTTCCTGAAAACGGAAGGTGCCTTGCATGCCTGTGCCATGTCTTCTAAACCCCTCAGCTCATTATATGCCATACTCCCATCATATAGTTCATGCTTCCATCGAATTCGTCATACCTATAACCTCCAATCCGTATCCGCTCCATCCTCGTCCATCTCATCCCCATCCGCCTCCCGCTCTCTGTCCAATAACTTCTTCCTTTGGTCCTCAAACTTCGACGTATACCCCTCAAGAGCCAAATGCTCCAACTTCCCACTCAATTCCTCCTCTCCCAAACTAGGCGGCTCAACCTTCCTTTTAACATCCTTCTCTAACACCTTAACATCCACCAGTCCCCCCTTAGCACCCATCCCTCTATCCCCTCTCTCACGAGCCAAATCCCTCTCCTCCTTCCCCTTCCTCTCACTTGCCTCTCCATCCCCATCCAAATTCAAGCGCTCAATTCCCTCCATAACCGTATCCTCGCCACTCTTCGGCTCATCCAATAAATCAATCCTACTACCCACTGTACTTGCACCCCTCTCCCACGCCGGTGTCTCACTCAGCTGCACCTTCACATACAACGCTCGTCTCGCACACGCCTCCGAGCACCACTTCTCCAATTCTTCCTTCCTCACGACCCTAAAATCCTTCGCCTTCCCACTCATCCCCAACAGCCTATACGTGCCTCCCCCTCTCTCCCTCACCCTGTCGTTCGGACATAGCGTGTACCCGCAATGCTCGTTGATGTTGCGCTCTTCGATCAGAGCATCGTAGTCGCTTGTTGTGAAGGGCGCGAGGAGGGCTTTGAAGGTGCTGGCGTCTGAAGGCGAGGGGGATGAGGCCGTGTAGTGGGGAGGGCGGGAGAGGGGGTAGTCGATTAGTGTTTCTGTGGAGAGAAGGATTTCGAGCTCGATGTCTTTGCGTTGCTGGATGAGTTGGGCGTGGTAGAGGGCTATTTCGCGATTGCGTTCTTCGAAGGTTTTGGATTCAGATGAGGGGTTAGTGGTATTGGTTGGTTGAGCAGATGGGCTTGGTTGGGAGGGGTATTTCTTGAGTATGGACTTTATTTGTTGGGGGGTTGCCGTTGCCATTGTGTGTGAGTGATGAGGCTGTTGTGCTTTCAGTTTCGAGGGTTTCCAAGGCTGCTTGCTATGAGTCGTTGTGGCAATGTCTGAGGGAGGCTATTGGTCTTCTTTGCCGCTGTGTGAAGAAAATAAGCCAAGAGCGTTTTCCTGGATGTAAAGAAAGCAGCGCTCTGCGCTGTATTCGACTTGTAAACCTGGTCTGCAGTGAAGACTGCGGCAAAAGATAGTCTCCTTTAAATATCCTACCTGGATGTCAAAAAGAGCCTCTCTATAGCTTGATATCAGCTTGTGGTGATCTGTTTGCTATCCTATCCAGAGGCTTGGTAGCCTTGCAGCACATTCCTCAGCTGTCGCCACCAAGACCCCTCACTTGTCTGTCACTGGATCTAGAGTTGCTGACGACTCAAGTAGGTATGATCTCATTGAAAGGAACGCGTGATGGTGGATGCTGTCAGACTCAAGTGTAATCCCGGGATTACCTTAGAAATAAAGTTGTTTTTGTTGTTGCCTCCCGACTCTCTTTACTTGGACACATGTGGACGTGGATGTGATGCGGCAGCTTCGGAAGCGATCAACATCCCTGCTTCAATCGACTTGCTTGACTTGTCCCACTATTTCACCCGGACCAGGCCAACATCAACCATCCACCGCTCTCTGGGCCACAGTTTGCTACAAACGGTTTTCGATACTCCTCAATGGCAGATGCCGCTTAGCTACTGACTGGTAACTTTACCGTCTGCTAATTGATAGCTGCCGTCGCCTGCATGCTTCGTCTGGTATGTTGTTCCAGCTTCTCATTTGGAGGCCATCTGCGATTTATCCATCCTGACAAGAGCTGTTTCACACAACACAGTTCATGCGCTGACGTACTTCAGACTAGGCCGTACATTCAGACCTCAGCAACAGCCACCCCCCACCTCGACACGTCGAGCCCGAACTCTCTTCGCCCCTGGCCTATACCACTCCAAATACTCCGTTACTTCTTGATTGCCCTCGTACAGATCCAAATCTGCGAAGACTTCCAACCCCAGCTTCTGGGTAGCCTCCGGGCTCTCTTCCGTCAACAATCTGTGTAGGCATCAGGCACAAGTTTGCAATATAGCAGTTCCTGTTACACGCCTCCAAGATGGCCAGCCCACCCTTCAAAGTCAAAGCGGTATACGAATACACCTCTCCCCACGAAGACGATCTCCATTTTCCAAGTGGGCAGATAATTACGGTCACGGCGGTGGAAGACGATGATTGGTATGCTGGAGAGTACAAGGACGCCTCGGGCACATTGCAGGAGGGCATCTTCCCAAAGAACTTTGTGGAGAAATATGAACCAACAGCACCTCCGAGACCAACTCGCGCGCCACGTCCTAAGAAAGAGCCCGAACATGTACCTGAGCCAGAGCCAGAAGTGATTCGCGAGCCGTCTCCACCTCCACAGCCAGTTCACGAACCTGGGCCTGAGCCCGAGCCTGAGCCAGAACTGGAGGAAGTTCATGAAGCCCCGGTTGCACGAGAACCTCCCCCATCTATTCCTAAGCCCCAGGCCGTAAGTTCTCCTGCGGCAAAGCAAAAAGAATTCTCTCCACCACCTGCTGCTGCCAAGCCAGTCTCAACGTCGAAGCCTTCTGCGCCTCCACCAGTGTCCGAGAAACCAAGTGGTGGTTCTTTCAGAGATCGCATTGCCGCATTCAACAAGGCCGCTCCGCCTCCAGCACCATTCAAACCAGGTGGGTTGGGCTCAGGAGGATCGAATAACTTCATCAAAAAGCCCTTTGTGGCCCCACCACCAAGCAAAAATGCATACGTACCTGTCATCCGCGATCCTCCACCGCAGAAGATATACAGACGTGAGGAGGATCCGGAAGTTGCAGCACATCAAGCGGAGACCCAGGAACAGGCGGAGAGGGCCGGGTTGGCCCCCACATCGAATGAGGATGATGGTGAAGAGCAGCCAAAGCCAACGAGCTTGAAGGAACGTATTGCCCTTTTGCAAAAGCAACAGATGGAACAAGCGGCCCGCCATGCGGATGCGGCACAGAAGAAGGAGAAGCCAAAACGTCCTGCTAAGAAGCGGACTGAATCACACGAGCCAGCTGAGGGCGAAGAAGGCGCTGTGTTGGAGAGACATGACACTGAAGAAACGACTGGAAAGCCATCGATGGATTCCGTAAGGGAGGAACCCAAGAAACGCAAATCTTCCATCCAACCTCGACAGTCATTTGGCGATGGTAACGAGGCAGATATGTCGGGGGCTGGTGAGACTACTGAAGAACCAGAAGAAACGTCAACTGGAAAGGATGAGAGTGATGAGAGGTCCAAACAGAAAGCACCACAGCCACTTTCTCGAGCTCCAACTGCGCCAATTCGACAGGCCGACGTTGGGGAAGAAGAGGGAGCTTCGGAAGAAGGGGAAGTCGAAGAGGACGAAGAGGAAGAAGAGGATGATATCGATCCCGAGGTACGAAGAAAGGAGGAATTGAGAGCTCGTATGGCGAAGATGAGTGGTGGGATGGGTATGCACGGCATGTTCGGTGGCGGTATGCCAATGCCTGCCCCCATGCCACCAAAAAAGAAGAAGTCCACGGGAACTAGTGAGAAGCGCTCTGGAGAATATGGTGGGGATGATGGGTCGTCTCCTACTTCTCGTGCTGCCCCTCCTGTTCCTTTGCCAGGATTATCACGGGTCCGGAGTCCAGAAGAAACAAACAAGCAACTTGGTCATGACGAAGAAACGACTCCAATCTCTGCCTCTCGTCCTGCTGATGAGGTGCCGGACGTTGAAGACGTCGTACCTTCCAATGATAGATCTGCTCCACCTCCAGGTAAGATTTACAACATATTGCCGTCCTCCCAAGCTAAATCTGGCAGTTCCACAACATGAGGCTGGTGCTCCGCCCATACCAGGTGGAAGACCAGCTCCTCCACCTGTTCCAAAAGAATGTAAGGCTTCAATAAGCTCTCAAGTTTTGCCCGTGCTCACCACCATAGCTCGCCCTGTCACTGCTCCGATGTCTCCAAGTGCTGGATCCGAATCGGACGATGAGATGTCCTCCCGAGAACAGCCATCATCCGTGCATCAGCCGATCGATACTCCTCGAGCACCTCCAAGACCACTCGAAGGACAAGGTTCTCCAAACTCACCCAATGCTCGACGAGCATCTTACTTTGGGTCTGAAGCTTCCCCATCATCACCCACAACACCAGGAGTAAACAAGCGTAACAGTCGACTTCCACCTCCAATTCCTGGTGCGGCGCCTTCAGCACAACTACAAAATAGAGCCCCTCCGCCACCGCCTCCTGGAATCAACCGAGCTCCTACTGGTGACCAACATACTCTCTCACCCAGAGATGCACCACAAGAAGAGAGCGAGGAAGAGGTTACAGAGTACGAAGGTGATTATGATACTGATATTGCCTCGGCCGTGCCGCATAAGGATGCTTTAAAAGCTGCGGAACCGGATGAAAGCCTTCCTATTCGATCTCCACCTGTCACTTCACCGATATCCGCACCACCTCCACTTCCACCTACTGCAGCCCCCCGTGCCATTCCTCCTCCTTTGCCAGCACAACCTCCGCCACCCCCTCGGCAATCGGCGGATATGCCGCGAGCTGCTCCTCCACCTCCACCGCCAACCAAGGCGCCAGCTCCGTGGGAACAGGATGACGATGAGTACGACCCATATAAATATACTGCACCGAAGTCTGCAGCACCACCTGGCCCTCCTCCACCTGGTCCTCCTCCGCCTGGGCCTCTCGCTCGGGCTGATACCGAAGACGACCTCTATTCCGCATCCCCACCAAGGCCATTCGCTTCGCCTCCCCAAGACAGAGCGGTTCCTCCTCCCCCGCCTTCTGCAAGTCGGCCCCCTCCTCGCCAGTCCTTGGATGTTTCCAGATCGCAAACTGGAACTAGAAGGTCTGTGGAGCTTGGAAGAATGTCAATGGACTCTGGTTTTGTTGCAAATGACGTAGATCTTGCACCAAATTCTTTCTGGTGGACACAGCCACGAGGCATCCCTCCGGTCTTTCAAGGAAGACGTGATATTCTATTGGACTTTGAAGAGTCGACGGCAGCTGGGCGAGGGGGAAGGACGATAGTCACCAAGCATCTTTCCGTCCTGTTCCAGGATTATTCACAAACCATCATCACAGCTGAGTTTGACGCCCAGGACCCGAAAGATGTCAGACTCGAGCAAAGACATGACCAGCCTCCATCTCGTCAGCGTCAGGATCAACTAGAGAATGCGCATGAGCAATATGGCCGTCGAATCTATGAAGCTGTTCATTCGAGAAAGGAAACCATAGTCGGAGACGGCACACCACAAGGCCTGATCCAAGAATTACTCAAGCCATTCTCCGACGCACTCCTACCCATCGGAAGCCGTGCCTATGGTGCCATTATTTATAGCAACCTAGCCAACGCATCAACGCAACAGAATGACGAAATCAGAGCTGGTGATATAATCACCCTCCGCAATACCAAATTTCAAGGCAAGCACGGCCCCATGCACGCCAAATACAGCATGGAAGTCGGCAAGCCGGATCACGTTGGCGTCGTTGCTGAATGGGATGGCACGAAGAAGAAGGTCCGGGCTTGGGAACAAGGACGGGAGAGTAAGAAGGTTAAGCTTGAGAGCTTCAAGTTGGATGATCTGAGGAGTGGTGAAGTTAAGATATGGAGAGTGATGCCGAGGAGTTGGGTGGGATGGCAAGGACAGAATCAAGGCCGTTAGTTGTCTTATTTGTTTGTGGTAGAAATGGAGCAGGCAGCTTGCATAAAAATGGTGGGAGTGGAGGATCGTTACGGCCGTTGATCGAGGACGAGACATCAGGTGGAAGAGAGGAGTGGTTGTATGGGTACCAGTTAGTCTAGTCACGCATAGCATTGTCCCGCCTGCATCGCAATTCAAGTCTTACTCTGCTTTCCCAGAATTCTCCGCCCTTGCATGATCCTATCTTGTGAGAGTCCATAACAACAAACCGCGCCCTTCTTCTCGCTGGACAACCGACCACCCCTGCTAATCAAATTTTCATCTCCCAAAGCATCATTCGCCAACCGACCAGCCTCTGTGTGCCTCTCCCTTCTCACATGCCAGAATTTGACATGGCTGACCACAGCACCCAATTCCTCCAAATTCCCCACCTCCCTCTCCAACTCTCGGAACACCTCTCCATTCACAACAGCCTGACCTCGATTATTCCGGTACCCATTCCTCTCCCGCTTAAACACCCACTCCGTCATCCCTTCACCAAATACTCCGAATCCGCCTTAATAACCACCGTTTACGAACGCCTAACACGAAGTTCTCTCTCTAGAATCACCGCCATCTTCCGCAGCGGAAAAAGGTCCGATTCCTAGGTCTCTTATGCGCTAACACGGAGGCTTGAAGCTGGATCCTTTCTGAAGCAGAGTTCTGCAAAGGTGCGAGGTTTTGTAGGGGGAAAAAAATCCAAGTTTTGAAGAAATGAGAACGTAAGTAAAATATGCATGGAAGTCTCCAATGTTCCTTCTTCTGAAGCCTGAAACGCACAATCAGGAAAAGCGGGTTTTGGCTTGGGAGTGATATACAGTTCCTATTCTACATCTAGTCCGCCAACGCTATGCTGTGATATGTCTCCTTACACCCACCCTATTCTTACAACCCCGTCAGCTGGCTCAACGGATCATCCCGTTTTCCAGACCTCTCTCTCCTTAGCGGTCTCTCCTCGGATCTCCCGCTAAGATCTAGCCCATATCCCCTCCCCGCGTTGCTTCTAGCTCCCAAGTTATCAAATGATGGAGCATTTCCCATGCCATAGGTCCTCGAGCTGAGCTTCGGTGTTGCCACGACTGGGATTTGGTCGGTGGTCCCCTCATGTACGGCCACAGCTTCCGGATCCCCAGACTCGACAGTCAAGACAATGCGCCCCTTCGGATCGACGTGAGCTTTGGTGGGATGAACCCACATCTTGCTGCCGCCGACCTTTGATGGATCGACGGCTAATGTGCCGGGCGCTTCTTTGGGTCTTTGCTGCCTACTAAATCTCCCTGAGCCGCCGAGGTTAAAAGAATTTTGGCCAGCAGGAAGCTCAGTCACGAATCCTCCAACACCCAATGCGACGCCAAACTGGCCTGTTGCAGCACTCTTTGGCATAACAACACGACTCAAGACTGGTGGGGGTTTCTTCTGCGGGCCCCAGGTAGGATGGTTAAAGGTGCGTGCATTCGTGAGACTGTAAGATAGACCTGCTGATGGGTGTGTCTTTGGCGGGCCAGTCTCTGCGTAAGGAGACCTGGAAGCGGGGAGAACATTGTTATCAGGAATGTTGACACCATTATTCCGGAGGAGTTGCTCAACATCTATTTTCTTTGCTGGGGCAGGTGGGAGGTCCAAAAAGTCCCTTATGTGCTTATACAGTTCCGCGCGAGTATTTCGTAGTCCTTTGACGAATTCTGTGAATTGAGCTTCAGTAACTTCACTCGCCTCAACTGCTGGGGGCATTTCTCCTTCTGCAGCATGTCGTGCCTCAGCCGTAAGTGCCTTTGCGCATGCGGTTCTTAGATATTGCTGAAATTCTGCCTTTCGTTTCCGAACCTCAGATGTGAGAAAGGCATTGAAGTCCCCTTCCGTCTGTCCTGCTAGCCACGGACCTTTGAATTTCCACCTGGTATCTTCCTTCCCAAGACCACCGCCATCTGACTCCGCTATTGAATCAAGGTCGTTTTCGAAAACACTCCTGACTTCACCAGCCTTGAAATCTCCTCGGTTTATGTCTGGCATGGCCGTTGTCAATGGCACTCCCATTTCCTGCCATTTTTGTAAAGTTATCGAATGATCCGCCGATGAATTGAACTCGGTGATGTGCTCGAATGTATCGATAGCCTCCACTCGTATGAACGGCGTAGACGTTTTCGTAGTCGATCGAAGAGGCAGTGGTCGTTTGAACCCCCAATCTCCCCTGGCAAGTGATGATTGTGGTGTCGTGATTGACTGGTGGATCGGATGGGGGAGAGTTGCAGTATCGGAATTGAAGATTGCTGTCGATGACAGTTCGCCCATCGGCCGTGGCAGCGGAGGAGGAATGGAAAACACTCTTGATGCCCGGAGGAGAGCACCACCAGGCGACACGCTTCGAGATGCCATGGCGACCTCGTCTTTGGGTCGAGAGCCCAGGTCTGGGCGGGTCAGGTGCCAGTGAAGGTCAGGCAGTTGACCTGCAAGCGACGAAGCTCCTATACCCAAGGCAGTGGTTATCTGCCAGATTTCCAGCGACTTGTGGGCGTGCAGTTGGGTAATTGAGAGCTGTTGTCTTGGAGCTACATGATGCTGCTGGGGAAATTTACTCGGTCACTAGCAGGGGTCCTAGAAAGTGCCGCACGTGACTTGGCTTCTCACCTCACCCGAGCAATCCGGGGAGGGTGTTGTTCTTCTTCTTTCTTGTTTTGTTGGTCGTACGGGATGGGATGAGGATTTCCATTACTGAATTGCTGTGTCTACAGTCGTTTTAAGGGGTTTTTTTTTCTCTCATCGTCAGATTTGCAGAATACCTTGCTGTGAGATCACAAACACATGCTGGCGGTTGCTTGCCAACCGCATTGACTGACCAAGCCACAAGTCTTTCTGTCATTTTCTTCTTTTGTCGTTTACTGAACCATGTTCTTTGCCGTTATCGCCCAGGCGCGTCGCTTTCGGAAGCGGTCTTAGAAATGCCCGACTCTTTCACAGCATTTTCCATTGCTAAGACTATGGCCCAGGTCGTCGAGTTCAGCGACAAGATCTCCCCAACGACCAAGGAGCGGAGTCGGTCCAGAATCGGCACATCTGAGGAAGTCTATCTTTATGCAATTTCCTTCCGAGAATATGATGCTATAGATCACCTATGCATTATAAAACAGCGGTAGACGGCACTTGAATGGTACCGGTTTTTCTTTCCTTTCGTAATGCTGTTGAGCAAATATCAGTGTACATCTATTCAGAAAGTCATGTTCTATTGAACTATATCATGATCCTATGTGAAAAGAGCAACTTGAAAAGACCCTGTTTGTAGACCTTCAACAAGTGGAAGCTACAGGAGGAGCATCACTTAGGGTCTGATCAACTACTTCTTCCTCGACTTGTCGGAGGTTTGAGCCTTTCAAGCTGTCGACCACCTCAATGACTTTTTAAACCCAGACGTGCCGACCTTGGATCCTCTACCCTTGTTTTCTCATCTGAGCGATATACCTCGCATGCAAGCATTTGTATTGTTTGTAGAAGGGACCAGGATAGTATGAATTCGCATATGGGTTGATGCCAGGCCGAGGAATAAATGCTTGGGCTTGAGGGTTGAGCGCCCAGGGAGTAGTGTAGACTGGCACATGTGGAGCAGGTATGTAAGGGAACTGGGCCTGCATGAAATGTCCCATAGGTGCGCCATTATTGAAGTCTCAAAATTCCCTAACAAATCCAATATTGGTGGTGTAGCCCCATGGATTGTTCCACAGGTGTTGTGGTGCTGGGAACTGAGGTCTGGTCGGGTAGGACGGGAAAGTGTTAAGGAGTTGGTGGGTAGAGACAAACTCGTCTTGGCGAAGAAGGCGGTCCATTTTATATTTACTTGTGTCTCAGCAGTGCTTTCTACATTTGAGTTTCGGCGGTTCTTTGAACTTTCTCGATAAAGACGCGGAATATGTACAGCACCTGACCAGGTCGTTTTATACCTCGAGCAAATTCTGCTGTCATTCAGAAATTTAGCTTTGGGAATCAGTCAGTAGCACCGGGGATCATTGATTCAGATATGTTGGTAATTCAGAAAATGTATTCGCTCCCCGAGGTAGCATATTCCTTCGTTGCTCGTGCTCAATCCACTTCTGAATGTACAACTTTAATCGAATCATTTTGGACTTCCTGCGCATTCAGTCCACTCGGCGACTACTCAGATATTTTCAGGTGGTCAACACGTAAGTCCAGGTAGTTACCCTGTGACATCAACTTGCTTGTTCTCGGGATTGCGGAAGGGACCTCAGGCACAAAGAGCTACTCTGCCATCCAGGAGGTCTCGATGCTGATATATCCCGGCGAGGCTAATCTTATGGTATGGATAGAGTCGTTCATCAGGCATGATGAGTTTTTCTGATGCATACTGATTGTTAATATTTCTTGTCAACTTCTGCAAACGACTTCTGGCGATCCACGCTGGTTGAGAATCATGGATGTAGCTTGTTTACTTAAATGAATGTTAAGCGAGCCCGCCGCTGGCTCTCACAATCACCACTCAACGAAAATGACATGGAGAGCGTTGAATGCCTTCCCAACCCATCGAACACATTCAAGCAACAGTCAAACTTTATACTACACTCTATTTGGTTATTCGAGGCATCACTAGTGGATTAGTTGAGTTCGAGTCTAGCTGCCCACCTCGGAGCCAGCGCTGAGTCGGTTCTTGAGTTTTGATTTTTCCATTCACATATATTGTCTCAAGTCCCTAGCACATTGCGATCATTTCTAGCAAAGTGTTAAAGGATCTGGAAACAATTATACAACCTCTAGAACTAAGACCGTCGCGTTAACATTCTATTCCTCGACTTCCGTCTTTCATGGCAATGGTTCTCTACGCTTATTATCTAGACAGAATGTATTCTTGCTCATGGTTCTACTGTAAAATAAATCTTGGAGCTCTCAAAGGACAACTTCTAAAATCGCAGAATTTTCTAGGATGTAATCAAAATTGATTGTAAAGATTATGAGATTCTTGGGGAGATTGTGGTGGGGCGGATGTAAACAAAAGAGAGTCCAAACCAAATAGAAGTCCTAAAACTTTTTGGCGACATTTTCAGCCTTCCATGATCATACCTCGGGTCCAATTTATCCTATCTTCTCAGCGGCTCGAATCTTTCGGCATCAAACTCAAACACAACTCCGGAGCGAAGGTAGAGAAACCTTATATCACGTGATGGCTCCGGCTTGGCATCTCTATCCAAAGCCGAAAACAGACGCGCCACAACCCATAACTATCATCATGCCAACCCTAAAAGAACACTCTATGCTGTTGAGCCACTGCCCTGTTCGCATATTTCCAGCGAGAGTCCTTCCACCCAAGAAGCAAAGCAAAGCAAATTCGGTGATGTCAACAAGGCTGAGCGGTGGCGACACGTTATCTCCCTCTCACGTTGACAAGGGCAAGCATTTGAGCCATGGAGGAACTGAGCGAGGCCATACGAAGAGCATACTACCAAATCTGAATACCGAATACATAAAGGAAGCCGGGGCCAGAGCTATCCGAAGTTATGTTCCTGTCTTGTTGCGATAAAGCCTGAAACTTTGACACGCCAAGTGCGAATCCATGGTCCGAATCCGAATGCGAGCTTCTACGACGAAATTGAAAGTTTCTCCCGCAGCGCCTCTTCCAGGATGAAGTCTTTCCTGACCATGGGATTGGGTAGAAGCGCCACTTTACCGTCATTACTGGTCGTCGATCATCCAAGAAATCATGGGGCTTGAGCTTCTGTGCGAGGCGTATTCGTGTCTTTATGATTTATACATATGCATGCGGCCCGCTGTCTATTTACATTGTTTTGAAGTTATCTCCGCCTTTTCAGCTGTAATTTTTCTCAAGTCTTCATTGTACGATTTTTTTTTTTTTCCATTGCCCTTATACATCGCTGGCCTGCAGTGCCTAACTTGCAACCATGACCTACAATGCTCCATTCGGGGGCATCCCCCAGATGCAGTCAATTGAAATGTCTGCGTTGGAGATAAGCCAACGAGAATATGCCCAGGATGCGAGTTCTGAATGCACCACTAGAATCGGCTCGTCGTATGGAGGAGGTACCATTGACGACCGTGAAGAAGAGGAGCGCAATATCATGCACCTTGCTAGGACTTTGACTCGACCTAGTGGAGCTGATAGTCAGTACAAGAACCCCTTTTTTGAAAACGGTGATCCCGCTCTTGATCCACATGTATGTTTCCATCTCCACCTGTGAAAGCCTTCTTGCTCCTCCTCAAATCCTGCAAACTGGACGTGTACTGATCTTGCTTTAGTCAGACAAGTTCGATGCCAGAGTATGGACACAATCAGTCCTTGGAATCTCATCTAGGGACTCGGAAAATCCAACTCGGACAGCTGGAGTATCGTTCAGAAATCTCTCGGCAAGTGGTTATGGATTCCCCACAGATTATCAAAAGACCTTCGGGAATTACATCCTGGAGCTGGGCAATATCGTTAGCAGGATGAGAGGGATTGGGAAGCGCAAAATTCAGATCCTGCGAGATTTTGATGGACTAGTCAAAAGCGGAGAGATGCTAGTTGTGCTTGGTCGTCCTGGTAGTGGATGCTCGACATTACTGAAGACGATCTCGGGAGAAACGAATGGCTTTGACCTAGACCCCAAGTCTAAAATCAATTATCAAGGTCAGCACACCTCATAGGAGTCCAGAGCATTGAACTAATGTAATGCAGGAATTCCATGGGAAAATATGCACCACGAATTTCGAGGCGAATGCATTTACCAGGCTGAGGTGGACGTCCACTTCCCGCAATTGACCGTGGGTCAGACTCTGGACTTTGCTGCTCAAGCAAGGGCTCCTAGCAATCGGATTCCTGGTGTTAGCAGAAAGCTCTACGCAGAACACATGAGAGACGTGATAATGGCCGTATTTAGACTGACACACACCATGAACACCAAAGTAGGAAACGATTTCGTTCGTGGTGTGTCAGGCGGTGAACGTAAACGCGTCAGTATTGCTGAGGGTACGCGAATCATTCGTTCATTTCTTCAACGATTGTTATTAGGGATGCATGCTAATCTGATACAATAGCTGCCCTGGGTGGGTCTCCAATTCAATGCTGGGACAATTCGACACGAGGACTTGACTCCGCAACGGCTCTAGAATTTGTAAAGACCTTGCGACTTTCAACGGAACTATCAGGATCTACAGCTATTGTTGCCATATATCAGGCATCTCAGTCGATCTACGATCTATTCGATAAAGTTTGCGTTCTATATGAGGGTCGGCAGATATACTTCGGAGACAAGGAAGCAGCGAAAACATTCTTCATCGAGCTCGGATTCGAATGTCCGGACCGTCAGACCACAGCGGACTTCCTGACCTCCTTGACCAGTCCTACGGAGAGGAGAATCCGTCCGGGGTTTGAAAATCGCACTCCAAGAACATCTGACGAATTTGCACAGGTCTGGCAAGCCAGCGAAGATCGCCGGATCTTATTGCAAGAGATCACCAAATTCGAGACAGAATTTCCGATGAAGGGGAGTCATCTCGAGGGGTTTGCAGCTGCGAGGAAGGCCCAACAATCGAAACGTCAAAGAGCGAAATCACCGTATACGTTGTCAGTACTTATGCAAGTCAAACTTTGTATGCAAAGAGGGTGGCAACGTCTTCGAGGTGACTTGGCACAGGTGATCTCTGGAGTTGTCTCTAACATTATCATGGCCATCATTGTCGCAAGTGTGTTTTTCAAGCTCGAAAACAATACGAATACACTATCTAGCAGGGGGGCTCTTTTGTTCTTTGGTGTCTTACTCAATGCCTTTGCCAGCGCTCAAGAGGTACATTGCCTCTCCACGATTCGCCGCCACATCCGTATACTGACTGCTGCAGATCCCTACACTTTTCGGGCAACGGCCCATTGTTGAGAAACACACGAAATATGCATTCTATCACCCTTTTGCTGAAGCAATCGCTACCATGATATGCGATCTACCGAAGAAAATCGCTACCGCTATATTCTTTAACATAGCGCTGTATTGGATGAGTGGACTTCGACCAACGGCATCAAATTTCTTCATTTTTGTGTTAATCAGTTTCACTTGCACCATGTGCATGTCGATGTTCTTTCGGTCCATCGGATCAACTTCGCGCAGCTTGTCGCAAGCGCAAGTTCCAGCATCAATCTTCATCTTAGCATTGGTCATTTATACCGGCTTCACGATTCCTACCCGGGATATGGTGCCATGGTTCAGATGGTTGAATTATCTCAACCCCGTCGCATATGCATTCGAGGCGCTCATGATCAACGAGTTCCATGACCGCAAGATCCCTTGTTCTGTTTTCGTGCCAACCGGGCCATCTTATCTCGATGTTCTGCCAAGCCAGAAGATCTGTTCCTCGAAAGGAGCTCAAGCTGGAGCAGACTTTGTCGATGGTGACGAGTATCTACGTGCCAGCTACGGGTACGAGTACTCGCATCTCTGGAGGAACCTGGGCATCATGATTGCATTCATGTTATTTGGCATGGCTATCCATCTTGGGACAACTGAATTCATCTCAGCTCAACGGTCGAAGGGAGAGGTACTCTTGTTCCCACGAAAGCAAGTACCGGATATCAAGCTTGGCGGTGATGAGGAGACCATGCCAAACGACCGACTCGATGCGGATACCATTACTGCCAAGAAAGTCACTATGCCCAGTATGCGCGGGTCCGATACTCAAGCAGTATATTCCATGGGTTCCAAAAGCCGTGCCCAGAGTCCTTCACTCTTGGAAAGCCAGAAAGCAATTTTTCACTGGGAGAGTGTCAATTATGAGGTGCCGATCAAGAAGGAAACTCGCAAGCTTCTGGATAATGTCGACGGGTGGGTGAAACCCGGCACTCTTACAGCATTGATGGGCGTCTCAGGTGCGGGGAAGACCACCTTACTTGATGTTCTGGCCAGTCGAGTAACCATGGGAGTCGTCGGCGGATCCATGCAGGTTGACGGCCGTGAGCGGAACAGTGGATTCCAGAGGAAGACTGGATACGTCCAACAGTAAGTACACTCTATCCCTTCTCCCAATTTTCGGCTATCTCGGCATCATCTCGTATCACTGATAGCTCCTGTTTATCAAATACTGACGCCTGGAAGACAAGATTTGCATTTGGCTACATCAACCGTCAGAGAGGCTTTGACCTTCAGTGCATTCCTCCGTCAACCAGCCACGACTCCGAAAGCCGAGAAGCTGGCGTACGTCGACGAAGTCATCGGTATCCTTGAAATGGAACAATATGCAAACGCTGTAGTTGGAGTTCCAGGCGAAGGGCTGAATGTCGAGCAAAGAAAGAGATTGACGATCGGCGTGGAGCTTGCGGCTAAGCCCGCCTTGCTTCTCTTCCTCGATGAACCAACCGTCAGTCCCTCTGTCACTCGACATACGTGTACTTATGCTAACATTTCCTCCAGTCTGGACTTGACAGCCAAACCGCGTGGTCAATTTGTGCTCTTTTACGGAAATTGGCTAATAATGGCCAAGCAATTTTGTGTACTATACACCAGCCTTCAGCTATTCTATTCCAAGAGTTTGACAGACTTCTGTTCCTAGCTCGAGGTGGCAAGACAGTGTATTTTGGAGATATCGGAGAAAGATCTGAGACTCTTACCAAATACTTCGAGCGACAAGGAGCACGACCATGTGGAGCTGACGAGAACCCCGCCGAATGGATGATCGAAATCATCACCGCGAAGCCGGAAGAGGGTACCATTGACTGGCCACAGGCATGGCGTGACTCCCCGGAAAGGCAGGCTGTGAAGGCTACTTTGGCAGAGATGCGGCGAACCTTGTCCAGCAAGCCAGCCGATACAGATGTGACATCTCTCCTGCAGTATGCGGCACCTTTCAAGACTCAGCTTCATCTTGTGCTTATTCGCGTGTTTCAACAATACTGGAGAACTCCTGTTTATCTGTTCTCGAAGATTGCGTTGTGCACTCTCTCCGTGAGTCCTACCGCCTATCTACAAATTGCATGGCCATGTCTAACATGCATCAGGTACTTTTCATTGGTTTCTCATTTTACAACAGTGCAACTTCGCTTCAAGGAACACAGAATCAGCTCTTCTCTCTCTTTATGCTCTTGACTATCTTCAGCAGTCTTGTGTCTCAGATCATGCCGCACTTTGTAAGTAACATTGCCCTCTTTTCGCCTGCCTGCTAATACATTTCAAGGTCACTCAAAGAGCTCTTTACGAAGTCCGTGAGCGACCCTCGAAAACTTACTCTTGGCAGGCTTTCATGCTCTCCAATATCCTTGTCGAACTACCCTGGAATGCCCTCGTTGCTGTCATTATCTACGTCTGTTTCTACTACCCGATTGGCATGTATCGCAATGCCGAATTTGCAGACCAATTCACGGAGCGAAGTGGGCTGATGTTCCTCTTCGTCCTCGCATTCCTTCTTTTTGCCTCCACATTTACAAACATGGTAATCGCCGGCATAGAGACAGCGGAGGGCGGTAGCGGTATTGCCTCGCTCATGTTCTCCCTCTGCCTCATCTTCTGCGGTGTCCTCGTCGGCCCAAACGCTATGCCTAGATTCTGGATCTTCATGTACCGTGTCTCGCCTTTCACATACCTCGTCTCCGGTATGCTCTCCACCGGTCTTGCGAACGCCAAAGTCATCTGCTCTGACATCGAATATCTCTACGTGGAGCCTGCAGAGGGCTCAAACTGTGGCGAGTATTTCGCTTCTTTCATCGAGACTGCTGGTGGCTACTTGACGAATGCGAATGCTACGACGAGATGCGAGTTCTGCACTGTGGCTGATACGAATACGCTACTCAGATCCTTGAGTATCGAGTATGATACTAGGTGGCGCAATTTCAGTCTTCTTTGGGTGTATATTGTATTTAATGTTGCGATGGCGTTGGCACTGTATTATTGGCTGCGTGTGCCGAAATCTTCAAAGAAAGAGAAGAAGGACTAATGGTAAGACTTTCCTGGGATTGCAGTCTAGATTTTATTAGCGTATGGTTAGAATCCTTGGAGAGGACATGGGGGTTAGCTTTTGTGCCTCAGTTTTCATTTGTTTCTCAAGCGGATATTCACTGTCAAATAGCCATAAACTGCAAGCAAGCGATAATATAATCTCATTATATGCTATGTCAACTTACCAAACTGCAATACATCGTGCTTCAACGCTATGTCTCGGCTCGCCCTCCTCCTTCCCCAGAAGTGTAACTCCTCCATGTGGCGCACCCCATGGTCGCCCCTCCCTGATCGCAAAACTATCATAAAACTGGAACACAAAAACTTCATCAACATCCTGGTCACTAATCCAATACCACTTCTGGCTCTCCGCATGATTACCCTTCAACATCGACAGCCCTGCAAGATAATCACCTTGCTCGTCACTCGGCTGTTTGTTGACATGCTCCACCAAGTCCCTCTCAAAATCAATAGTGTTAGGATTACAAACAGCAACTGGGTCACGCTCGACTTTCTTCAAGGCCCGCCACACAGAGAACATGGCGTAGCGTCGTCCGGAATAGAACGCGATATCCTTACCCGCTGCCACTGCTGCGTCTTCGGCCTCCACAATGTCCTTCGTGTCGGCTATGACATCGCGGCGCACATTCCGCAGGATCTGACGTGCTCCGTCGGGCGAATAGTCGATATGCACTGAGCGCGCAGGACCGATCTTGTTCGCACCTTCGTAGCCGCCCATGTACGGCACCGTCATATCCATTGATTTGACAGGCAGGTCAATACCGCACCTCTCAGGCGGCGCATTAGGGTCGCGTTCCCGCAGAGGTTTGGTATCTGGATCCGCCTCCTTCAACCGCATGCCCAGCCCGAGAACATGTACAGTCTTCGCGCCCGTGACGGATTTCAGAATATCTTTGATTTCGGGGATAAGCACATCAAATGCTTTGACCCGGTCGTAGGCTTCACCTCCGGCGATATCCAAGGCTGATTTGTGCTTCAGAGCTGTGAAGCCGTGCGTGGAGAGCTGGTATGGGTTTGAGGGGGAGAAGATTGAGGGACGGAGGTCGGTGAGGGGTTGGTTGAAGTGGATTACTTCTTTTGCGCGGGGTAGACCGAAGTAGTTGCAGTCCCAGGGGTCAACGCTGGTGTCTGGCTCGAGGTATTGGACTCGTGCTAGTGGACGGCCGTCCGGGGCATGGGTTGAGTCTTCTGCGATGTTGAGGTTTTCGGAAGACATTTTCCATAAACACTGTGCTTATTTTGTTCTTAGGTATGTGAATTGAAAATTTTCCAATAGCAACGAGATAGTTTTGGATTTTGAGTTGAATTTATATTGTGCTGTGCCTCTGAAGTGTTAGCCGTCAGCTTACCCATTCGGTCCATCTTACGTGAAGTCTATCAAACTCTAGGGCGATCGCTCTTTTGAGAAGTTCCGATGAGCGACGGTGCATTTTATAGGCTGCTGAGACCGAGAGCCATATCAAATAAAAGTTCTAATATCTGAGCTTGTTCAGAATACATGCCATATGCACTCATCAAATCGGAGTCGTTCAGCCATTTGTTCAATGGAAAGTAGACTGGAATTCGACTGATATTTTGGCAATCAAGGCAACACAAAGACGTCGTCGATATTCTTCAACAGACCTGTGTGCCGGGCTGTTGGTAGGCCTTGTAGCATAGCCCATACCATATGGGCGTGCGTATATATATGATAAGTGGCGTTGTGCCTGCCCTGAGCTTGGAATCCAAGTAAAGAAAACAAGCCAAAATCAACCAGCACGTCGTCGTGGGCAGGACGCGTTCGACGAGTTGTGATATCGGAGTCATCATATGGGTTTTGAAGCCGCAAAAGAAATGTAAAAATGGCAATTGATGCCGTTCTATTACTTAGAAAGCCAACTGGCACGTGCCATGCCCAAGGGTTTGCCCCACAATCTCATCGGTTCCTCCACCCAGTGCGTGCTGCTCTTTCTTTATCTCATTCATCATCTTACCTTCCAGACTTCTCACCCGAAAGGAATGAACCTTCCCAGCCACATTGCCAGCGCAGGTGAACCTAGGTCCCTCATCGTCTCTGCCGCAATTTAATCCTCAACGCGCACGTTGATACATCTTGACCAGCAGCATCCTAACACTCTGCTTTCAACCTGTCGTCCAGCTCCGCCAGCCTTACGTGACTTTTAATCAACGATGCCGGCCACAACTCGCAAAGGAAGAAAAGTCAAACCGACAACGAAGGCGAAGAAGACTGCACCTCAACAGCAAGATGTCCCCGAATCATCGCAGAGCGTAACTGAGCCAGAGCAGGCTGTTCCAACAATCATTCAATCGTTTGAGACTACCACGGCTTTGACGGAAGGCCACTGTGTCATCCGCAAACTCGAAGATGGGAGATATGAGGTCGTCAATCTCAGTTCAGCGAGTGCGGAAACTTTTGGAAGTAAAGAGGTCGGTCGCCTAATGCTCGCAGATAAGTCTGGTGGCAGAATGAAGGCTTTGACAGATGTTGAGAAATCATGGAAGGATTCTGAGTTGAAGCTTAGTCAGGTATTGAGCAGTGCCAGTAAGCCGGATTCATCTTCTCCATGCATCTTCGAAAGAACAACGCCTTATCCGATGCATATCTGCCTCAACGGACATTGAGCAGCTTCTTGTTCTCAACAGTGCCGCTAACTGATTATCAGATCTGGGAATATTCAGATTCCTCAAGCTGCCACTTGAGCTCCGATTAACCATCTACGATCTGACTGTTCGTTCCCCTTCTAGACTTCACATTGGGAGCTGGCAGTACTGCTCCGATAACATTGTTCCTGGCATCCAATTAAGAGGCACATGTCGCCAGATCTACGAAGAGACATCCAGCATTTTCTGGCGAAATCACTTCCATATCTATGACATCTGCAGAAAAATCAAACCGCTCCTCCCTAAGTTGACGGAAAACATCCAGGAGATTACTTGGTCCTGGTGGGGTTTCAAGATCAAAGATCCCCACGCCCTCCGCATCTTCCAAGAGTTCGAGAGATTGAGGATCTTCCACCTCGTATTATCGAAGTACTGTGTCTACTCTCCCACTCGACCAGGATCATCACGCCAATCTCTGCATCAGCATGAGCCCGCAGCTGCCAAGTTCAACAAGACTAGTGGATTTGACAATCTCATTAGTATGAGGGGCCTTGAGACTGTCACCGTCGAGAACTCAACCAGTGATAATTGCAAGATCAAATTCGAAGATGCCAGTGATGCCGAGATCCTGGCATTTGAAACCTTTCTCGTGAGAGAGCTGACAAAACCAAAGGAGCCACAGGTATGTTGCATATCACATGAAGAACTACGAGAATGACTTACTTGCAGGCCTTCAGCGACGGTTCCATCACTAATGTAAAAAAAGTCGAGAAGACGGGCGCTAAAAAGTCCAGCAAAAGAACACGTACATCATCAGCTGCCACCATCAGTGCAAACTAATGGGCAATGATGAACGGAGCTTGGTCACATTCATGTTTGTTTCTTGTTGTCGGGCCTTTTTGGCCGAGGTGTATACCTTCTGCAAGAGGCCGGATTTGAATGCGCTGCCCCACACAAAATGGCTATAAGGTGTGCGCGGATGGTCGGTAGTTTTGGGCGCGTCTGCATTTTCGATGATACCCTTACGGCGCAATTTGCTATTGCTTCATGGGCTTTTTACTGTTGCTTTTCAAAAAATTGTTATAGAAACTAACATTGTGTTCGTCGAGGGAAGTACTCCAGTATCGCTTGCGGTTCAAATTGCTCACCAAATTACCCGTGACGGCTGGAGTAGAGACCGCCAAGATTGACAGTCAAGACTGATTTTTGCATCGCGATACGACTTTTTCGAAAGGTTACCTCCCTTACGCGGCCTTGTACTTCCGAATCAATTGGGTCGTTCCGTTTCCTCCAATGCAAACTTCCGGTACTTCGGCACCCCACCGCCTCGTTTAGCCTCTTGTGTCCACTTCTCCCAAACTTCTGCCCGGATGAAATTATATTCCGGAATTTGCCTCAACGGTCTCGCTTCCTCTATGAAGCTCTTTATGAACAACAAATAACCATAATGCCGGCTTGGAAACGCAACATTGAGCTCCATCCGAGATTTATTAAAGCTCTATCCCCCCTAAATCTCTCCTTCTGTATATATTGCTTGCTTGAGTCAGTACTTTGCCTGCCAATCCGCTCCCTCGCGTGTTCGTTGATGTTTTTGTTTGCTGCTCAATGTGCGGCCTCTTTTCTAGACCCAATATCTCGCGATGGCACCAATGCATTGGGTTTTCCTCTACTTAGTAGCATCTCTCAATGTCTTAGGTGGTCTCTGTTCCTCTTTGGAGGCCACGCTTCTCGATGGCGCTCGTCTCATTCCTGATATAATGGTCCGGTACCAACCCCCGAGCAAGGCCAACTACACACGTCCGGACCTGGTTCGGCGACAACAAGCTGGTCGATGTGGGCCAGACTTTGGGGGGCAGACATGTTCGAACGACCAATGCTGCTCGTTCTTCGGGTACTGCGGTCTGGGTCAAGATCATTGCTCTCAGATTGCTAGTTGTCAGCCGGCATATGGTTGGTGTGAAGGCGAGCCTCTTCCCACGACGTCCTTGCCTCCCACTCCAACGCCAACGCGTACCCCAACGACCAGCAGTACCTCAATCGTATTACCGCCTACTATATCTAGTACAACTTCATCGTCAACGTCGGTGATAGTACCAACAACATCCAGCACTTCAACACGTCCCCCACTACCGTCCGGCACCATTATCTCAACCAACGGGATGTGCGGCAACAGCACAGTCTGCACTGGCTCAGGGTTCGGACAGTGTTGCTCCCCATACTGGTATTGTGGCAATTCAGCTGAATACTGTGGCGTTGGATGCAATCCTCTCTTCGGTTCGTGCAGCGGCGGTATATCCTCATCTTCCACAACTGTCATTCCTCCCACCACTTCATCTACAAGCGTGGTTCCGCCTACCACTTCTACGACTTCGACTAGGCCGCCAGTCCCGACCACAACATCTACTTCGTCCACTTCATCGAGTTCATCCACGTCTTCGGCTCAGCCGACACCGACACCGACACCGACACCGACACCAACACCTGGTGGTTTACCGACGACCAGAGATGGAACGTGTGGCAATGGGTTTAGCTGTAATGGATGGGCAGATGGGCCTTGTTGTTCCCGTTTTGGGTACTGGTACGTTCGAATCAGCCCCGACTTCTGCCTGTCTTTTCCTATCTGCTGCCTTCAAGCTTGAAATTATTCCTTTTTCTCTCTCGAAAACTGTCTTTCAGACAATGTTACAGTACTAACTCGTATACAGTGGGGGTGATTATCTTTACTGCCGTCGTCTCCTTGGCTGCCAATTGGAATTCGGTACTTGTGACCCTACCTAATAAAGCTTGGTCGGGTGATGATTGGTCAAGGTCGGAGGGTTGTCGCTTTATGTTACTCCTGCTTGTTTGGTACTGACGACTGACTCCGCTTGGGTAGCTTTTTTGTGTGGGAGGAAATCCAGGTTTAGATTCTTACAGTGTGGTAGAACTTGTAGAGCGAATGAGATTTTGTGTTCGAATTGACTTATGCATAACTGATAATTCAATACTGATTTGCTGAGAACTGGTGAGCTGATCGTGCACTCGATTTTGTCTGTTTTATGGTGATTTTTCGCACACTGCATCACTACGCTGCTCTCGTAGGACCAAGTACTGCATGAAAGTTCTCTAGGATATCTCGACGTATGGGAGCAAATTAGTTTACGTATAACTCCTACTGACAATATTTGATCTCGATCGCTATACGCTTAACGATGTTTTCTTACCAGCTGGGATACCCATCCAGAAGTAAACAAATTATGTTGATCTGTGCACTCCACAAGACTTCCACTGAGATATGCAGTATTATGCTGGAATCTGTGGCCTGTTACGCTGCAGGCCACAATCCTACACTACCTCCACTGTTGGTTGGTATTCTCTTTCACGTCAACCTCGCAAGCGCGAGAAAGTATTCACGTAAATGTTGTCCCTCTGACCTTAAGCGAGATCCGAGTCTCCGCCCTAGTCCCTTGGCCTCCGTCACCGAACAGACTTGGTAGGACGTACGAACTTCATTCCAACAACAGACAACGAACGGACCGAGCCTTGCCCATATTAGAATCTCCATGGGCAAATCACTAGAATGGATAGATACATGACCTGCTTGGCGCGTGGTAGATCTTCAGGACAATCTTTCCGAAATGCGCCTTGGGGATTAGGTCTTGGCAGAGGCGCATGCGGCGTTGCGGCAAGGCGCTATGATGTTTCTCGTTTCGGCATCATAACAATGATGTTTGTTGGTTGGTAGGCTTATTTAAGTATCATCATGGTACAGAACAGATTTCCTTTTGTATGAAAGATCTGCTGTCCTTTTGCTGAAACCTGAATACTTGAATTGACCACATCGCTGTTCATTCTTCATCATCTTCCACTATCAGAAGTCGCCCTAGAAATCAATACTCGAATAGGTTTGGTTTTCAAACTTTCGCCATGAAAGTCAACAGCATAACCATTATATCCACCCTCCTCTCCTTCTCAACGGTTCACGCACAATCCACATCAGAAAACAACTGCACCATCTTCACCTGGGACCAACAACCAGCCTACTACATCTATGGCCATCCCGAACGCATATCCGGCGCCACAACATGCGCACCACGCAATAACGAATCACACTACTGCGCCCTCAAAGCCGACGGCGACATCCAAGTGCAGTACAGCAACAACGTCACCGAGTTCCGCGACGCCTGCTGGAACACGCCCGACGGGACAACCTGCTTCCTCGAATCCATCATCAAGCCCGCCGTCAACGCATCTCTCAACGGCGAGCCCTGGAACGACTCGGTCATCGGGTCCATCGACAACTGGGCGTCCATTGCACCGGGTACATCCGCGTACCTGAACTTCACGACGTTGAAGAGATGCTTTGTGGGCACCATGTCGAACTGTACGGGCAATTTGACGGATGGCCTGGCGCTGGAGGCGTGTGCGCCTGTCTGGCATACTGTTGGGACGAGCCCGAGGGCGATCATGGATGGCGAGGTTATTGTGGTCAATATTTCGGAAGCTGATGTGGCGAATTTTAGGGATCCGTTTGAGAACCAGTCTTCAGGGGAGGAGGGTGTCGCGGGGAGGTTCTTAGTCGGGAGGGATGTGATGGGTTTCGCATTGGTTCTGGCTTTTACGGCTGCTTTGTTGTAAATGAAAGGAATGGCGGGGGTCTGGTTTGTGAAGTGAGCACTTCGGTTTTGTGGCCTGTGGGCTCGCTTATTCTGTTTACTTCTTCAAAAGACCGCGCGGACTTGAGTAAGACATTCTGGGTCTGCTGGTAGTGTAGTGGGCATGTGTGATGTAAGCCATTTTAGGAAAGCTATTAATGGTACTGCTCTTGTTTCATTCCTGAGAGCAGATGGATAATTTCCAATCAGCTTATCAGATCATTTCTTTGTCGGTGGCAAAGTTCGCTTAGCTTTCTTTGTCACTTGCGTTGCTTTTGCAGGGACAACAATCCTCGCCTATTACGCCGACTGAGAGACATTTGCTACGTCAGAAACAGTCAGCTTTGGCTGAAAAGGAATTCTTTATCGTGGACATGACATCGTCTTGACATGTTTCGAGGTTTTTTTGTTGTTGTCTAGTTTGAAGAGAAGTCCTATCCAAGTCAGCGACTGAAGAGTCTCATCCCCTCCCGCAGTCTGAAGGAATTGAGATGATGCTCGAAACTTCATTAGCAGATCCTTTGTTCTGAAGGTTCCATGGATCCTGAAATGCGGGATAAAATCCACCTGCACGATCAGAAGTTGATTAAATCACCTTTCTCTCTCCTCTCATCTACAGAACAAAATTGCCTCGTCGGAATTCTATCAACAATGAATTCCGCCACAAATCAATGCTGGTTCTGCCTCTTCACCGAAACGATTACTGCCCTGCGCTGTAGCCAGTGCAACGCTGTGCTCACCCCTCCCAGGGACCAAGATGGAGAATCACTCAACTGGACGACATATTCATTCGGGAACAGACTCCCAGCAGCCGATCGATTTCCAGATAGCATCTTCCCAGGAGCCTTCGAGGATTTCAACACGCGAAACGGAGTTGCGATTCGCGTATCCCATGGATGTTACACGGCCCTCCTAGCTCGGCATCCAGACAGCAATCCGAACACTGGACATCTTCCACTGGAGTTCTCGTTCAGGGACTCCCTCGTTGGAGTGGTTTATACCCAGAGGTGGAGTCAAGTTTCTCGGCAAGACAAAAAGAAGTTCCATTCTTGTCTGAATAACAGTGCGGTTTCTTCTTTTCCGATCTCTTGCTTGGTATCATTGCTAATTGGTTGTGCAGCTCAACCGTATTGGTGGACCGGCTTTGCCGTGGCAGTTGTATTGGTCATGGGTCTCACAACGGGCTATTACTGTTGAGTAAGGTTGAGGGTCTGAAAAATTCGAAGGAGTATCATTGTTCGGTGCATTCTATGGTTCTTGTGGACTGAGCACGCTGTTTATTGGTAGCTATGAAATGGAATTTGAAGGTGGAACCTCAGCCCTCAAACTTCTTTTGTTGTATCATCGCAGTGCTTTGCTGGAATATGAACTGGAAATCAAAATTTTGCGATGAAAAGCTTCCTCTTAGATACAAGAACCACGTCCGAACATCCTCACGACGGTACACACCAATCTGTTCTGACAACCAGGTCACTTCATCGTTACAATTAAATACATAGATCAAAAAACGCAATATATCAAAAGTGTTCTCTAATTGACTCTCAACTATAAAACTAAATTTAGATACCTTCACCACGAAAACCAAGAACGAGCGTTGTGTCGCTCTTTCGCCTCCGCCGCATACATCTCAGTTTCGCGATCATCTCTCTCGGGATCATGCCCTTTGCCAGTTACTCGATGTCCGGTTGGTCCCCCAATATCTCGTTTCTGGATGACTCCTCCATATGGTTTACACTTACAGAACGCGGGACGTCGCCATCGTCCTTCATGATTTGGATGTTCCCTTCGGGCCGTCTGGTACAGAATCATTACGTCAGCCATTGGCCTTATGTAGGCCTTGTACTCTTTGTCATTCCTGCCCCCGCTGAGCTCAAGGATGCCTTCCCAGATTGGACCAAATAATTCGTCTTTAATCTGGTCAGCAATCATCCGATTTCGATAGCGCTCGTACCACCAGGGATAATATCCAGCCCATTCCCAATCAAGAATTGCTTCTATTTTACCATCCTTTACCATGATATTACCGGGATGAAGATCCCCATGGCTAAGAACATATGGCTCTTGCTCTGGGAAACGTTCTCTGAGTTCTTGAAGCTTTTCTTCGATGATCGTTGGATCATTGGTTTTGTGTTTTCTCTCAAGCGCGTGACGAAGCTCCTCGGCCAAATCAGCAAACCAGGCTTTGCCGGTGCGTCCAATTTTTTTACAGCATGGTACCAAATCTAAACAAACTCCGATTACAGGGTCGTCCAGTGGGGTGCCGTCAACCTTTTGTGGGACAGGCGAAGTGAATTTCCTAAGTTCTAGGAGGATGTCGGCGACTTGCCATGAGTATGATAATCTCTGCGCTGGTGTCAACTTTCTCTATAACTGCTGTCAGTTTTAAGGACGTATAACGCGTGAGTCCAAAGCTCCGGTCAAAATCCGAAAACGTGACTCCAAAGGGCTGTAAATCAAGAATCGAAGACACAGAACGGGCAATGAGACAAGCGACATTCAATTTCGCAATGTAGAATCAAGAAATCACATACCCAGATCGATCTCAAGGTCACTCCTTCTGCTCGAGACATCAAGAGGAATCGGATTGGATCATTAGGCTGACTAATGCATCTGATTTCTTTCAAGAGCGGAATCTTGCAGTCGGGTTGCTTTCGTAAAAACTCGTAGGTCATAAAGTCATTGCCAAGAGTATCGGGATCGTTTGGTTGATCTACAAGTATCCACTGCGATCCTCCCTAGATGATAGAGAATGAGTTAATATTCGAACTGCAAGCCTTGAGGTCGCGAGACGCGATACAAGTTGGGCAATGTTTGGCACATTCTGAATGGATCTGAGAAGAACATACCAGCGACCACATCCCTTTGTTAGCTTTTGTATGCATTATCCTGACTCGCGATACGTATGACGAATGGCACTCGTTCTTAGCAGTCCAACCGCACGAGCGACACAGCTCCAATGTCGTCTCTTCTATTGTTTGAAGTTGGGTTGTGGCTTTTCCCTTTAACATGTCCAGTTGACTTTTCGTGGCTTTTGAATAGAAGAAAAGGTCGCTTGGAAAGTCGACCATCCCTTCGATGTATCTTTCTGGGTGTTTCCAGTCTCGGTCCATATTTATATCTGCTGCAGAGGGATGGCGATAAACTTGGAATTCCTGTGCGGAGAGTTCAAATTAAAACTTAGTCGATCTGTATTTATTTTAGAAGCGCTCCCTCGGAAAGTTGTAGGGTATATATATCATTTGGAGTCTTCTGTTCAAGCGTTTAGGGCATCAGCTTTTTTTGGTGAGCTGAGCCGAGCAAAGCAATATCGATGCTTGCGGAAAGCGTTTGTTTGATTGCTTGAAAGATACCTTTGAGGTGTAGACGCCTCAAGCCCGTTTCAACATCAGGAGATGCTGTTCAGTTGAAGTTGTGTTGGACTTCTACGCCGGAACAAGCTTGAATGCTACTTCAACCGCGGAGATGCTCGGGCAATAACCCAATCATATTACGTGGCGCCAGATATACTTTGTTCTTAGTTCAAGGTCGATGTTGTTGAGGAACGCTCTCCAATAAAGCCCGTTTTCCATATGCGGCTCGTGGAATCCACGCTAGTGTTCGCAACACCACTTCCTGCATTTAGACACGCTCCAATTTGGCAGTAGTAATATCTATTAGAGACTCCGAGGTAACAATATCTTAAATTCCAAAACACTAGGCCGCATTAGTATAGAATTGGAATAAGTTGTTACTGTATATGGAAAATAGATTGCGGGGTAAAAGGAGGAGCAAAGAGGGGTAGGTAACCGAAAGAAGAATCAACAAGAGTCTTTTTGCGCGCTAACCAATATGAATCTTCTCTTCCTCAAAACTCGAGCTAGAACCGACAGCCAGTACTGCCACGATTCTTTGTGCTATTATTACTTCCCCTGCTAATACATATGGTCTCAAGCATACCGTACAGTGTATGTATGAGCTCACTTGAATACTGAGCTAGAGATACAAGAAATTAACCTGTTGCGAACAGTGATGTGCCGGGTCGTACTTTCGCCACCTTTTTGTTAACTCCTTTGTGAAGCTCTCGACATGCACTTCCATCCAATGCCCGCCGCTCTCAAATTTTCCCTCTCAGCCGGGCCGTTTTTGTTGATTCTTCTACCCGCCTTTACCTCATGGGAATGAAATTACTCTCTTTGTGCAACGTTGATGACGAATTTTCTGTCATCTAATGATCACTAGAACTCGGATTGCCCAGACAACCTTCTTAAGAACCACGTTTGTTGATTAAAAACTTGATCGACCTCGCACAATTCCAGCCTTTAGCTGAGCTACGGCTTGAGATTATATCTTTGAGAATCATCGAAAAATAGAAATAAGTACACAGAAAAGTTACAGTAAAAGGCGAATTGCGCGTCGCGAGCTTTGCAGTTAACTTTTTTCAAGAGAGTGCGGGGTCTACCATGTGGCTAGTGTGGCTTGTAGTGAGGAGGCGCCTCTACAAAGGCAGACTTTGGCGCTTACCTCCTATTCTTCCTTCCTTCCTCTTCGAAGTTAGCGCCTTTGTGTCAACAACGATCATGGCGCCGAATCCTGCGAGCTACAGCTACCCGGGTAGAAGGTTGAAGGGAGCTGACACCATCAGGGTGCTGCATTTGCAGCCATACCTACCCGCTGATTCAGATCAGAGGCTTAAATGCGAACTGCGAGCCGTCCATCTCTCTTCGAATCCCACTTATAGTGCGGTTTCCTATACATGGGGAAAGCCAGACTTGATAGAGGACCTCTGGGTCGGGGATGCTTTGATTCGAATCACTCGCAATCTTCACGAACTGCTGGCGAAATTCAGAAGAGCGGACAAAGAGCTAGTTCTCTGGATTGACGCCGTTTGCATCAACCAGAGCGACAAAAAAGAGAAGGCTACCCAGATACCCTTGATGTCCAAGATCTACAGCAGCGCAAATGACGTTCTCATTTGGCTTGGAGAGGGTAGCCCGGAGTCGGATGCAGCCATGGACTACCTCAAACGGGTTGGGCGAAAATTTGTCGATCGGGGAGGCGAAATTAAAGAGCCACGATACGAACCAGAAAGCCAGGAGCTTTGGAGGGATGTCCAGACAGACCCTGCCCTAGAAAGATCACACATCATCTGGGATCGACCGTGGTTCAGTCGACGATGGATCATCCAAGAGCTCGCCTTTGCGAGGAAAGCTACCATTTATTGCGGCTCTAAGAGTCTAGACTGGGACGAGCTCAACTCCGCCTACACCGCGATTGCCATGTCGGCCGGAGATGGCAGCTTTTTGAGCGGCTATCTTGAGGAACACGAACAAATGTTCAAGCTGGGTTCTCTTGAAATGCGGAGAATGAGTACCCTTCAAAAGATCCGAGACGACATGAAATTTCGAAATGACACTGGCAGCTCGAGAGGAATTATCAGCTGTGTTGCGGATGCCTGGGAGTTTGACTGTAAGGAGGAGAAGGATAGGTTATTCGCTCTGCTTGGTATCATCAATCAGGGTCGCCAGCGCCAGCTTGCCATCGACTATAATCTCTCCATTACAAAGATCTACGCAAAATTTGCAAACTATTGCATCAAGAATGGCGACCCGATGGATAAGTTGGCGATTCTCTCCTACGCTGGTATGTCGAACCGGGCTCAGCTTCCGACACAATACCAGCTACCGACCTGGATACCCGATTGGCGAGCTAGCTTCGATGGCCCAGGGCATAAGCTGAATGGCTTCTGTGCAGGGAACGCTATGGCTCCTCATGTGGAACTCAAGAAAAAGTCCAAGGAACTACTCGTCAGAGGTATCCCTATCGATAGGGTTCAACACGTTTTGGGATCGATTTCAAGCTTCGCATCTCCGAACGATCCATCTTGCTCGATTCAAAGGCCAAATCACCAGGCAACATGGTACAGAAATATCGAGGATACCTTTGCGAATCTGTTTGGGCCTTACCGTTTCCAGATGCCACAAGGCGTCGTCGGGCATCCATACATCATGGGCGGAACGGCGTGGGAAGCCCTGTTCAGAACTCTTGTTCTTGACACTCACGATCTCATTTACTATGCGAACCATGACGTCCCAAGCTTGGGAGAAGTTAGAGCTGGGCCAGAATTCCCATTTTGGGAGGAAGGGACGGGGTTCCGGAGACGAATGTTAGCATCCTTGGAGCAGCCGGACCTTGACGCGGTCAACAACGATATTATAGTGATACCGTACGAAATGTTGGAGTACTATGCCCGAGCGTCTATAAATTGTGAGAATAGAAGTTTCTATATCACAGAAAGGGGCTTTCTTGGACTGGGGCCTGAGGAGATGGAAGTTGGTGATATCATCAGTTTAATATGCGGCGCGTGCACTCCCCATGTTCTACGCCCCGAGGAGAAAGATTTAAGTATGCTTTGGGACCCAAAAAAAAAACCAATGTGGCGAAGATTGTGCCGTCCATGCTGGAGGGTGTCGAGTCTAAGTCACTGCTTGTGAGGAAAAAGAAAGCTAGATATCGATTAGTAGGAGAGTGCTATACACACGGTATCATGCGGGGAGAAGCCCGGGTCATGCATGGATTCTTCCTTGAAGAGTTTGTTTTTTGTTAATTCTGGCACGAGATGGTAGCCTGCGGACTTAAACATGGAAGTTTCGTATATTATGGTAAACCAGTATTTGGGCTGATAACTGCTCTACTTACTGAACCGAAATACACAACACGTGGACCGTTTGCTTGAGCAATCGAACCAAGTCTTTCGACCCCCACACAAGATCGCTAAACAGCCTGCCATGGTTGTCCTCTCCGCGCATGGCACACGAGGCTTCTGAAGCTATAGCTTGGTCTCAAACCGCTCTGTTAGCAGAGTTTTGGATCAGAGTATGCTGTACAGTGCGGGATAAGTACACCAGCGCGGCTCATCAGCCGTAATAGTGCTGGTGCACCTACAAATTGTGGGGCAAACATAAAAACAATGATTATCGAATTCTACTGTATTCTTTTGCCTTACCATAATGATTATATTTTGGATGACATACGACTGGCAGAGTGGACAACAAGATTCTAAAGCCTGAACTTGCCCACCCTCTGCATTTTCTCACATTATAGCCTCAGTATTTAGAAAACACATTTTCACATCAGTGATTGATTAATACCATAGATCGTTTGGGACTGAGCGCGATCTCGAATAGGTGGACTTCGACCCCGCTCGTGTCAGCCACATTTTTAGGTGATCCTGGTAATAAGTAAACTTACAGAGTGTTGGCGGAATTACAGTAGTTCTTTGTATTTGGGGCGTACGAATGTCAATGCACATTTCTTGGTGCCAGTATGGAGGAGCCAAGCCAAAATGACAACTTTTCATCATCAAAATTCAACGCTCATCTCAAAAAACGCCTTGCTTTTCATCTTCACACACTATTCTCATGGGCATAAACGGTTCATAACCGACTGTATTGTAATATCCGCACATATGGGTCCAAAAATAAACATCATCTTATATAGTAAGAAGCCACACAGAGGAGTAGTGTGGGTCAGAATTGGCTCCCATGATGACAACCAGTAGTTCTACTGGTACCTTTGAGGTACAATATGGCTGGGCTGCACAGCCACAACCGTCCAGAAATGGATCCCGCTTAAAATAATTAACTAAAATTCTCGCGACACCCAATTCGCCTTCTAGTGTACCTCTCTTTTTCCCAACCTAAATTTCTGCCAGGTGTGTTGCAGCTGATCGGCAATGTTTCGTTCAAGACAATCAATTTCCTTATGATTAACTTAACCAGCAACCTTTCGCTACGAAGCTTGCGGACAACTCGTTCAGTTGTACGTGATGTACAGGACTTGCGCAGTATCGAGTTTCTCATGTGGCATGCGCACCAGGAAGGACGAAAATATATTCAAACGTATACAACTCCTGACGAAAATCTTGACGAGAACTTCCGCTTCCAGCATTCTGTTCGAATCTGTTGTCGTGCTTGAAAATATCTGCCTTGAAATCTGTAGCTTCGACTTGATCATGGCATATATGCTGGAAGTGTGAATAGCACCGGGACTGGACATGCAGCTGACGTGAGGCACGACTCAACCTTGCTCCACCTGCTCGGAGAATTTTGCTGCCAATCGCTTAGGAGGTGCTCATGTCTGATTGGTTAAAATTCACGAGATACCAACCCCCGTCTTACAGACTCCTTGTTGACATACTGAGGCACAGTATCAGCCTCGATATCAACAAGATAGGCAGGATGCGATGAATCTATAAGTAAACGTAGAACGACCTATTTCCTACCTTCGCCCCATCTTCTCATCACCGCCGACCAAACTCTCATCCTCTTCCCAGCCTTCAATCAGGCAAATCAACAACGACAAAGGAAAATGTCAGCAGGGCCTCCCAACTTCTTCCGAATACTGGCCTTCAACCCAGTCCTGGACATCGGCCCAGATCCTCCAAGCCAGCTGCAATCCCTGATATCCTCCAACCCACACCTCAAAATCTACACCCGCGCCTCACCACACTTCGACGCCCTGAAATCCGTCTGGAACCTCAAATACGCCGGCAACGAACCCCTCGCCCTAGTCCGCGCCACCAATACCTCGGAAGTCTCCACCATCGTAAGATTCTGCGTCGCTAGAAATATCCCTCTAGCCGTCCGATCAGGCGGCCATGACCTGTTCGGTCGCTCGATCGTGCCGGATGCGGTGATCCTCGATATTAGGGAACTGAACGGCATTGAGATTGCGGAGGGTGATGAGAAGACGGTGACGATTGGTGGGGGAACTCAGAGTGGTGATTTGGTCGACTTTCTTGCTGCGAGGGGACTCGTGACGTCGAGCACGCTGGCTGGGATTGTGGGCTGGGCGGGATGGGCTTTCAGTGGTGGGTTTGGTCCGTTGGTGAATGCTTATGGATTGGGCGTTGATCAGATCGTCAGTGCGAGAATCGCGACTGCGGATGGTGAGGTGAAAGAAGCTGACCCGGAGCTGCTGTGGGGAATCAAGGGTGCGGGTGGTGCGTTTGGCGTCATTACGGACTTGACGGTCAAAGTTTATCCCTTGGCGAAGATGCTGGGTGGTATGGTTCTGTTTCAATTTGACCAAGCTGCGAGAGTCATCGAAGATGTGCAAAAGATCTTTGACACTGGGACTGTGCCGAAGGAACTGTGTATTGGCGCGCACTTTTCTAAGAGGGGTGGAGCACCAATGCTATCAATGGCGTTCTCGTGGGTTTCGGAGGATCTTGAGGAGGGAAGGAAGTGGCTCGAAAGGATCAAGGGTTTGGGAAATGTGATGATGGATATGGTTTCTGAAAGTAAGTTTTCTTGTTCTCCCCTGGACCGCTCGCAACGATGTGTTGACAATTTTTCTAGCTTCTCTGAAGAAATGGTCGGATATGATGGGACCTATGCTTCCGCCTCCATCGTATAACCACTCACGCTCTTTCTTCATCAACAAAATGACACCCGCTGCCGTGGATATCCTCTCATCTGCAGTAGAGAAGATTCCCGACGGCGTGCAGTTCGGTATCGGTAACTTCTTCGTACGAGGCGAAGCAATCGAACCTCGACCAGATTCGTCTTATAGACTCCGAGAACCGTACGTTTTCGTTCATGCTCTTGCTCCAGTTCTAGATCCTGCAAGGGCTGAGGAGGCGGTGAAGTGGCCCGAGGGTATCCATGAAAAGATGGAGGAGGAAGGGTTGATTAAGGCAAATTATTTGGCGATTTTGGATGAGGGGTTGAGTGTTGAGAAGTGCTTTGGGAAGGAGAATTTTGATAGACTCAGGGCGTTGAAGAAGGAAGTCGATCCAGAGAATGTCTTTCGATTTACACCAGCGAATCTGGTTTGAGGGGAATAGGTTTTGCCAAAGTGTGTATTGATCGTATTTAGAACGGGGAACTAGACACTAAAAGCTGCATCATCTCCTTCGTTTCCAGATTACACATCTCTCCGTTTGTGGAAGAGTTGTATGACTAGTGGGAACACAGAGAGATTCGGTGGACCAAACTTATTGAAAAGACGGTCTCGCTTAGTCGTAACGACAAATAGGGCTACCAAAACATCACATGAGAGGCGGCATCAAAGATGGAATAGAAATCTATAATCGTATCGGATCTGATTTATAGGCTCGTTTAATTGACCAAGGGTATCTACGGTCGACTTCGAATTCACGTCGCCTATCTCTCATCTTGGGAAGTGCAGCCACTGAGTGAATCCGATGAGCATTTTACATAGCTACACCACGTCCTCTGAAGCCAGTACATAACCACGCCATATCCTTCATCTGTAAAGTCTTCCAGCAGACAGTATCGATTATCGGACCAACAAAATTGAGTGCTATGATCTAACTTTCCGCTTTCTCCTCACCGCACAGCAGCTGTCACGCCATCTGCAATAACGTAAGCATCAAGCCAAATTCCGGGATAGGGCGACACAGTAATTACACAGTCGTCGTACAGGGAAGATGGACTTGAACTCGACTATCTCAACTGGCCAAAAAAAAATTCCAGTTGACAAATTCGCATCGACAGAAGGTACGTACGTGCGTGACAACACTTCCATGCTCGACGACAAATGGAGAGTTAATCGACGACGCATAGTTTGATTTCAATAGCCCCGTCTCATTACTCTGATACATTCTGTAAGTTAACTTACTTCTCAGAACTAAGCAAAGGGGAAAAGAGCTATTGAGTTTTTATCTATGTGATTTATCATTTACGCACCGCTCTTCCACCTGCAACACATCAATTTAACATCTTTGTAGAGAAAAGGAAAGAAAAAGTATCAGATGGTGAAATAATAGTATTCTAATTTCAGCTTCATATAAAAGAAGAAGCTCCTATTAAAAGAATACAGCTGAAACGAACACATCTAAAACGCATCTCAAATTCAGAACACCGCTCTGAAAATCCATTCACTAACTTCGCAGGTGAAACTCTACCCCCCATCTCTTTTTCTTTAAATCTGAAGAATATGTCACTTTATAAGTAAGAATACACACATGTGGCGCCTTAGATCTTCTTCTCTTTACTAGAGAACAAAAGCACAGAAGGGTATTTTGTTCGTCCACGTCGCATACGCACACAAGTATACATCTATCTCTTGATTTCCTTACAGTATCGTTGTCTAAAAGAAAAGGAAAAAAGAAAAAAAAGAAAGAAAGAAAGAAGTGCAGTATCACATCAGTGAGTAGCTCAAGTTATCACAAAATCTCATCTGCTTATAGAGCACGAGGAAAGAAAAAAGAAAATTAGTAGTGAAGAATTGATTCTCATTAAAATTTCATATAATATCATAATATCATAATGGTTCTCTATTCATTAAACAAAGCCACGATATGATGAGAATGAGAAAGCGTCATACATCCAATTCAATCCTCAATGATGAGGTGAAGGAAAGACAGGGAGACTCCAATGCAACGCCGTGCATGATGATAATGATGATGTGCGCCGTCCCATGCCATGCCTGGTCTCTTACCCATGATCCCATATCCATCCGAGGTATCCTATCCAGGTATCCTATATCCTAATGCAAAGTACCCTGCCCTATCGTATCAAGTCCGTTCCTATCTTATAAACGTATATCCCCGTCTTAGCTGGCAACAAACTCAGCTAGGCGGGTCCTGTATGTACCCAAGTATCAACCCCACCGGCACATTCGCCGTACTGTTCTGTCTCTCCGGCCACGAACTGCGAGACTTTTGCTCACTGTCGATATTAAACTTAGTACGCCGTAATGGCATGCGCCCTCAGTGGACTCGGGTTCTGTCTTGACTCTCTCTCCTTCCCCGACCCTCCGCTATTCCTCCGCTTGAACATATGTTCGACGAGAGCACGAGGCCCGACGTACTCAACATCCATGCCAAGTTTTGGGAGAGGGAGAGTGTGCGTACGGGATAGGGAGGGGCGGCCGGTGGACGAGTGAGAGGGGTGGAAGTGCGATTTGATGCTGTCATCGACAAGGGCGATGAGGCCGGTTGCTACTATGACGCTGAAAGGACATGTTAGACCAATTCAACTTACAAATCCCTGGGACGAGAAGTGTAGCGATTAGAATGGCGACTTACTCCGCAACATCGGTAACAGCCTCCAACACACTCTTGTCTGCAATCCACAACGAGCAAGGCTTTACCCACCCACCATTTCTCTCCTCCTCCCGCACCTGGCTCCGACTCCTCAGCTCGGGCACGATATGTGCTACGGCATTGCCGGAATCGTCTTGGTACAAATGATAACTGACTTCCTTTCCATCACCATCCTTTTTGACGACACGTTTCCAGGTGTAGTTGTGACCCCAATACTCGAACTCGTATCGTTTTGAGGACTTAGCTCCGCGACGCTTGACAAGCACTTGTGCGTAATTGCTGAACTCGAGTTTGGTTGTGTTTGAGGGGATCTGAATGGCTGATTTGGATTTTGGGCTTGGGAAGTAATCCTCATCGAAATCATCACCGGAGTCGGATCCATAGCCACTGTCTTGTCTCTTCATTGGCTTCTTAGCGTTTGAATGCGAGGAGAAACCAGAAGATGTACGCTTGAATTCCGGCTTAACCATACTGGCGAATGCGTTGGATACGGATCGTCCCATTGTAGGTCGTTTCTCGGACGATGGAGTTGTGAATTTGCGTGCTGAATGGCAGACTTCTCGACCTGAAGAGCGCTCGTAGCGGCGGAGGGAGAACTCGCGTTTCTTGAGGTCATTCATCTTCAGGTGAAAGAGCTGGATCGTGCCTCTCCTCCTCTCGATATCGACTCGCAAGTTCATATTCCCGTCGTGCGTGGTGTCGTCGTGCCGAATGCAGAGTCGGTTCATGGTTGGGAAGAATTCGGCGAAGTCGGAGGGGTTGGAGGCTCGAAGGTCGTGGAAGACGGGTTCGCGGTATTCGGGGACTTCATATTCGGGGTCGTAGGTGTCTGGTTCTTCGCAGAGTTCTTCGAAGGATTCGACGGTTGAGGAATAGGTTTCTGTTGACGACCGAGCGCAGAATGTCGTACATGGCGAGATATCGTATTCTGGCTTCGAGTAGAGGTCTGTTGCATGTCGTAATGAGGGACTGGGACTGCTGTAGAGGGATGTCGGGGTTGTGCTTTGCGAGTCTTGGGACTCGTCACTGTGACTTGCGGCGCTACACTCGCTGATGTCGGTCTTGTATCTTCGTATTGTATGGGACATGATGGATGAATGTGTGATGTTCACAACAGCTGTTGTTTGGTGGCGTCGATGTTGAGCATGGGAGAATGCAAGTATTTATTACTCCGTCTTAGAGTATATCAGGGTCAAGGTCAAGTATATGTCGATAAAGCTGCAGTGGTAAAACTCTGAGCAAAAGCAATAGCTAAGATCGGTTGATTCCGCAATTTGAACTTGACATGGTTGAACTTTCGAATTGAGGAGGGAAGTGTTGAGTGTGCATCAATGTGAAGGATGGTCGATCGATCTGGCATTAAAACCCAGCGAATGGATTGTATGGTGTTTGATGGATGAAAACCCGGTCAATGGAGTAGAGCACGTTGGAATGCTATTGATTATGAGTGAGTGGGATGCTTTGTGGACGAAGATGTCTGGATATGGAGTGATGTGGAGTGATGATTAGATAGCAGAGGGGGAAGAAGTGGGAGAAGTGAGAGCATGGGGGTATATGAATGGTCGTTCGTTGAAGAAGTGGATTCGGAGCGTTGCGCTTTCGGTCCCTCCCACGCCCGCGAAAGCAGCCGAGAATATGAAGGTAGGATTTACAGGGCGGGCGGGCGAAGGACCCGGGAAAAACAGGGGCGACGAAGACGAAGCAGACGACGAGGGATATCAAGCACCTTGGCGCTCAACTTCGATGATAATTGGATGAATGAATGGATGCATTTTGTGATTGGATTTAACACTTTTGCACTGGATGTTCCACTACTTGTTGGTCTGTCGTGGGCTGGATCGTGCGTGCAAGCCACCTTCTAATGACAGCCTGCCTTGCCCCTGCCAGCCCTCACACCACCACACACCATCGCTAAGAAGGGCCGCAACCCAACCCAACCCAACCCCCATGGTCATCCTTGTCCGATGCAGCACAGTCAGTCAGCCTGCCCTGCTCCAGCCAGTTCGCCCGGAAAAGATGCAGGCAGTTCGCATTTTCCATTCCAGAGAGATAGAGAGATAGAAGGGGAGAGACATTATCCACCCCACCCCGAGGCAGACCAGAAGTCACAAAGTGACGAAGGGAGGAAATAGTAACATAACATAACATAACATAACATAACATACAAGTAACATACGGCCGGAGATGCGCTGGCTGTGTATATCTGATCTGGTGTATCGCCCAACTGCATTCCACTTCTAGTCAAGACCAGTCTCGGCCAGCAACCAAAACTCTCCATCACCATCGCCAGATTCGCTATCATCCCACTGTACAGACGAAGGATGTTAGGAACTCTCTAGCCGATTCGATCTTCCTCTCTCCCGCCCTCTCCCCTGCAGATTCTGCTCAAAGTCTGCTCGCTCATCCTCACCCAAGGTTTCATCGATCCTAGCACTTTTTCTGATCGACGGCGGGTGGGCACCGTGAGCGCTTGAGAAACTTGGATGCACCATGACGAACATCCAATCGCTGAAAGCCCTTCTTGGCATCCGATCGCTCACGTTGCATGCAACCCAGAGCAGGCCAAAACCACCCACGCAACGAAACACATACGTACGAAAATATCGCCATAATACTTCCCTGTCGGGCTCGGAGTAGGAGCTCCTCTACTCGATGACAGGTGCGATGAGATGCGATTACTTCGCTTGCTTTCGTTTCGCTTCGTCTCGTCGCATAAACACAGCCCCCTTTTGCCTCGGACTCTTCCCCAAGCAAACTCAGAGGCGACCCAAATACTTCCAGTACGTACTCGAGTCTTCCGTCTGGTGCCGTGGACAATTGGCAAAGTATCGGAGACGCAAGCTGTTTCCATCGGAGAAGCACCGCACTTGCAGCGTTAGCATCATCTCTCTTCCATCGCTTTCTCCTAACTTTCCGCAAGAAAGTCTGTCTGCCTTGGTGATGCCCAACTCAGCATCAAAATGAGTCTCACTTGAGAAACAGTCATCTTTTCAGGGCGAGCGAGCGGACAACTGATCCAGTCAGACGGAGCTGGAACAATTACAGCCTCATAATCACCAGAATAGTAGCACAGCTGAGACCTCCACTCTTCGTACTCTGTACTCACCCAAGCTGGGGGGTCCGTCTCTCGTGGGACGGGCCTCTCTTCCTTCCTTCCAATCCTTTAGCTGACACCTGCAGCCACGGTACCGTACTGCACCGTACCACTCCACTTAACAGCAGCGGACCGTTCAGGTGGCCCGAAATAGTTGCATGTGCAGCGAGCATGCAGCCAGCCAGCAGATGTATCCATTTTCACGTTTACCGCCAAATCTGCACGATCTGTCTTGTATCACTCCAATCAACGAACCCCTCAACCCGCTCCACTATCTTCCCCTCCATCCAACCATCACGATATCTTACCCCACCTTTACCATCCATCATTTCCAAAAGAGCATGTAGCGAACCAGAAATCACCATCAACCCCGCGGCAGCCGTTCCCAGCAATTCTCACGAACCTCTCTGGCTGGAACAGTTCACTCACATGCTTCTATTCATTCACCCGCCTTTTGGGATTTCCGGCGGCAGAAGAAATACAGCAGTCATCACTGTACTCTCTTCTCACCCCTCTCGCCTTTTTACCTGCGCTCATGATCTGCTTTAGACGCTTGAATTCAAGTTATGATGCTACCCATCGGGAGTTAAGTGCTGTACAGTATCGAGTGAGTTGTCCACGAGGTTAGGACTGCCGGCACTTCCATCCCAAGTCTGGACAGAGTTCAAAGTCCACGTCCATACTCATCTCTCAAACTCTGTTCCATTTTTTATTCCAATCGCCCGATCAAGAACAACTCTAATTCTCGACGGGCGCATTTCCGACGCAGGTCAAAACCTTCCTCTCCCATTTCCGCTCTCTATCCCACACGTACACACTCGCAACGTGGGCAAAGGCGCGGGCATACGCTCCAAATCCTCCAACGAATCACAAGGCCGCTTTCCTCCGTATGGCTGGACGAGGCTGCGTTGCAACGCAGCGCACGACCTTGTGGCAGCCTCCTACTCGTCCCTCGGTTCCTAGGTTGCCTTCTCCGCGACCTATGAGCTTGACAACCATGCTTATTGCTCACCAGTCCGGACCCAAGCTGTATATTTCATACATCGCGACATTGGGTGTTGATGGAATTGCCCTGCTTCGAGTACGAAATTTCTTGCCTCGCCCGAACCAGGTATGCACGAATGCATAGCAAGTCAGGAGATCTCGCCCGCCTGGCTCTCACATCTCATATCGCATTCTAGAGCATTTTACTTCGTCGTTCAAATTCCTAGCATCCATCACAAGCCCAAAGTCAACTTCGATAGTCGCGTGCTCTCAAGGCTCGCATTAACCGCCCACGACGCAGAAAAGCGCTGTCTTGTCTCACCCCCAAGAAAAGGCAACCAGATGCGCCATACTCATCCCATTCCAGTCCCCGACATTTGCCTTCTTCGCCTTCTTCTGCGGTACCACCACACCTCTGGCATCGCCGTAAGAGGTCTCGCTTCGATTTCGTGCGACGGAAAGAAGAATAAGAGCGGTTAGGTAAGAGGAGACCACGGCGACCGTGGTTGGCCCGTCCATGGGTGGGAGTACAGATATGCGGACATGCAGATAGAGATCATCCAGCCTTACGGAGTGGAGTTCAGCAGCACAACAGGAATATCAGTGAGCAGCGCGGGGTACAGCGGAAATCTCTTCTCTTTTCCCTTTTCTTTGCTTCTTTCCCCATGCATGCAAAATCCGATTCCCCGGATCGGATCGAAATCGAGTCTCATATTTCTTTTTCTTTTTTTCTTCATCCAAAATTTTCGAAGCACACATCATAAGACATCATTTCTGGCACGTCTCACGCTCGAGATTGGTTTCGCTTCAAGGCGAAAAAAAATCTCATTGGATTATATCTTCACATGATCCAACACACTTTTTTCCTCCCACACTATTCAGGTATTGCGCATTTCTCTGTCTCATCATTGGCTCCCCCACGTATTCAACTCCAGAAGGTTTCAAGGGCGACAAAATGGCTCAATCGGGCCCTCTCGCCTGCCTCGTTTCGCTTGCGCCTTGGAAAGGAAATAAGTCGGACGGAATCGGATGAGGCGACTGATTCCCTGATCCCAATCCTAAACCTAATCCCCAACATAAACTTTCTCTTACAGCGGTAGTTCCTTTCCCCACGGGCCGGTCATACTATACTGTATTGTAGAAAGACGCCCCTGAACTAGCTAGCCCGCCCTGAATAATCTGCCTTGCTTTGCCTTGCCACGTCCGTCCAGCGGGCTTAGAGACAGGCTGAGAGAGACAGAGGGCGAAGGCGAAGGCAGGCTTGATTCTACAGCCTCGTTTACTCACTGCGGTACAGTACATGACAGTATAGTGTTGCTGCCCAACGCCCGGATGAGGATGTGGATGTCTTCCTACTGGATAGATGGTTTAGAGTTAACTCGTCAGTGTAGGGTCTGGAGGCCGAGATCGGAAGGGAAAGCGAGGGGGGTGGAAGATGAGGGAGAAGGATGAGGAGGATGCGGAGGTATCGAAGTACCGATTTGCTCACGTTACGATACCCTTTTCCTAAGTTCTCACCACATCGCGATACATCACGATACATAAACACAAACCCCGCCAAACATACATCATACACCCATCATCATCACGACACCTCATTATATTTACACTGACGTTCTCGTCCTCCCTATCCTCCCTTTTCATCGTCTCACAAAAACGTAGGCTAGGTGTTCGAATCACGATACGCAGCATGTCATCGGAAGTATTTGAGACATATAGTTTGTCGGTATCTATCGCCTGACAATGTCTCGTCTCACGCAACGCAACACAATGTGTAAGTCACGCCATACAACAGTAACATAGCACGATGGGACACGACAGGACAGAACACGACGAGAACACAATAACGCCATTCCGTCATTTATCCGTTATGACTGTTGTAGTATATTGCGCTACAGTGTAGTGTACTGTGTTGTTTTTGTACTGTCTATCCTACAGAATCAAAATCAAGAATCCGGAATCTCACCTTTTTCGATTCTACTTGTGATAATGTTACTACGGAATATCCATCCATCCAACCCGTCCCTCATTTTCCTTTCCTTCCCGAGTCTTCTATCTATCGGATACCATAACGAAGAATAAAATAGAAAGAAACTAACATTGGGACCTTAATGAAGTGCTCGTGAATACGGTCCCTTGATTTCGTAGTATATCACTTGATCTTACACCTACGATCACGATACTACATCGTCCGCCGTCGCATCTGTTGTTAAATGATGAGGGTGAGGCAGTCTGTGCTTTTATCTTTCCACCTTTCCCCTAATTGTGATATGAAAATTCATATTCCCCGTCTTAATTCAACCCTCAGACCTCACCACCTCCCATCCCATCCCCAAATAAATCTAATCCAAACACGACACCTCTATATCCTACATCCAAAAAGAGAGAAAGAAAGAAAACCGGCAACAAATCCTTTCCGACTCCCCGTCGTCGCGCGGGATCGAGCGATGTTTCGGAGGATAGGGAATCGGGCGGGGACGGGATGGGACGGCAACGGGAAGATCCGGCCCCTTCGCTCGCTCCGGATATCCCATATTGTCCATGACGGCCCTTCTCAGTTCTTTGTGTGAGAGACTTGGAAAGGGTGGATAGTATGATCTAGGAAAGTTCTGTCTGTTTTGAGGTGAATTGAAGAGGGAAGAAAGAAAAAGAAGTAGGAGAAAGCAGAACTTGAAACAGAGAAAGAGGGAAGAGAAGATAGATAGGTATACGGTACTTGGATGCGATCTTCCGGTTCATGATAAGAGATGCTTTATTCATTCACTCACTCACCTACTTTTCATCAACTCATCCTCCATCCAATGCAACAGTGAAATTTTGAAATGGGGGAAATCTCAATCCCCCCCCCCTTCTCCCTTCTCTTTCATTCCAATCTATGACTGACTTAAGTAGTAAGTACCGAAAAGGATATCTCAAACCAAAATCAACACAATCCAACACACTGCAACGCAACCCACTCAACCCTCGCGATTGGTCAAGCCTCGTTCAGTACAGGACAGTACAGTGCAGTAGAGTAAAGCAGAGCGGCATCTCCGGCCAGCTGGCTGCTGAATGCTGACTGTATCTCACTGAAGGCAAAACACTCCCGGGGAAAAGAACCTTCTAGAAAGTGTGAGTGGGTGGGTTACGTAGCATTGCTTACTTTCAAGAGAGAAAAAAATAATTTAGGGGAGTTTGCAAGGGAGGTGGTGTGGTAAGGTGTGGTATGGTGTGTGGTGGTGTGTAAGACGGAGTTGAGAATCTTTTTCGGAAAGGAAGAGAGGGGGCTGAAGGATGGCAGGTGTTGGTCAGCTGTGTTTGTTTGTTTGTTTTTGTTTTTCTTCTATGGATGGAATAGGTAGATGATAAGGAAAAGGTTTAAAAATTTTAGACTGAGGTATGAGAATGTATTGGTTTTCTAGCTATAATCTGAGAGGTTCAAACTGTTAATTGAAAGTATGTAGACAGAGATAACCCAAGCTCGCTAGCAAGAAGAACAGTGTATGTTGTAACCGCTTCTTCTGATATTGACTTAATCGTTTGTTAACATGCATTTTTTTTATTAGGTTATTTCGATTCAAAGTCTGAAGTTCAACAATAGGCTTCCCCATTACGCACGTAAAGAATTGCTCGATTCCCTTGATTGATCGATTGTAATGTATCAAAACGTTTCTATGACAATTATATATGGGTTAAGGACAAGACCAAAATGTAGGGGCAGCGAGAAATGGCTTTAGGCATGAGATCGAAAGGGGGGTATTGGAGTTGGCAGATCTCGAGAACGGAATTGTTTGGAGTGATTGAAGTTTGAAGGGATGAGTACAGAGGATTTCTGGCCTGACAAGTGACGCTCTTGCGAATACAAATTCTTCTTTGATAGTTTATAACAACTCTACATTGATATATTTCAAAAATGAGTGCCGAGTATGATTTGGAGGTGAATTGTGTTTACATACTTATTGAGTGTTGCAGCCTAGTAATCTTGCCTCTGTATCGTACCTGGATCTGCTGCATAAAGCACTCAAAAGGAAGGACTAAGGAGGATGATAAGGCTATGTTGTGGACTATCTTAAGGCGGTTGAGTGAATACTTAGTCCGGACTGAATGGAGTTCGACCTCTGCTGCTCTGATGATAAGTGTAAAGTAGAGATTTGTGAATATCACCTCCTGGGCCAATACTATAATTTCATTATTACTTTTTATCTTGATACATGTTGGCTTGGTGTGAAATAGTAATAGTTAGTAAGAAGGATAATAGAATGTTTGAGTCGTGAGTTGCAGCTTTTTACAATCTCATATCTGAACGTTAAAGAAAGCGTCATGGGGGATCTTTGGCTAATAGGCCCAGTCGCTTTGAACCTTTCTAACCGAGACATTGTGCAATGGCTTACTCTTAGGGTGTGAAAACATGACTTTGATGTCCATTTCCATACGTTAGGGAGACGACTCAATCTATGACAAATGCGAATACATGTACGCAGTTGGGAAGCATTTTGGAAACTTGGTAAGTAAGAGCCTATATCTTGGATAAGCCAGCCATGATCTTCATGTAAAGTTTAAATTGGAAACTCTTACGCGGATTCGAAGATATGTTCTAAGGTTTATGAATTTTCAAGAGCCTTTCTGATAGGAACAGACATGTTCTAATTGCAATTGACCACATACTTCGCTGTCTAAGCAATCGATAGAAACAAGGAGATACATTTCATGCATGGACGTGCCGTTGACAGGTGTAAAGTTTAGTGCTACGTCTTATGACTTTGAGCCGTGAGAATTGGACGAAGCGCTCTTGCCACGTTTGATTACAGTCGTAAATTCGCTTTTTGAGATGGAAGGAAAGCAGAGGGATCAGTGTGGTGTCGTCATGTGCGATGGTGTTATCGTTCTGTTTTAATTTCGGTATTCTCTACCATTCTTTGACTCTCTCTTGTTTATGAGAAGTTGTTTCATCGACGATACTTGTGTGGTAACGTCTCCCTACATCACGCATGGTTCCCCAGTCTTAGTGACACCGATCGGAATTATGCTTTGCTGACAGTATGATCTTGATCGATGACCTTGAATAAAATTGTAGGGTTCTGGAGAGAGACGTTTGAGATTACTTATGATTCTGCTCTGGGTCCTGATTTCCTGATCATATTTCCCTACTTTATGGTTTCCAAGGTGAATAGTTATGAGAAGTGAATGGGCGAGGGACTATGGCAAGATGAGAGGCTCCGCTCTTCAGCGCTGTATGCCATTTGGTCTAACGATGATTCGTCGCCCAATTTTGAATCAATACCTGTGAACATTCACGTTTCGCCTGTGTCCTTCCCGAGCTTCAATGTCTGTACCGAGAGCGTCATATACGGCTGTCTAGGATGTATCGTCATTTTATTTTGTTGTCATGTCCTCGCTGGTGCCTTAAGTGAGCCCCTATTTGACGTCTGGCGCAAGGATGAAGCCAGAAAGAGGTCACGAAAGCCTTTAAATATCACGAAAACAAGAGCTGTTACAAGGGTCGAGGTTTGTTCTTATTCATTAAGTCAATTAGATCAATAATTGCTCCTTGCCACGATTAAGCAAGGCCGACAGCAGAAGAGGCTGGACAGGCCTGATGAAGTCTTATTGGTACGATCTAGTCGATCATATACTAAGTTCGGCTCGAGCATTACCTAGGCAAACTCCGTTTATGATTGGCCATGCTTCAATACTTCCTAGAATCTCATTCTGAATGTTGTTGTCCTGGCGCTGACTTTAGGCTTGATATGGGGTCAATTTCTCGCAGTATTCCAACACACCACCGGCATATTACACCAACAATTCACCTGAGGGTAAACTTGATTGATTAAGTAACCAGATTTTGTTGTAATATTTGACGATAGCCAAGAGCGAAGCGAAAGGTATGAATATACCCATTAGGTATTTGTGGTCCACTCGCTAAGCTAGGTGGCCCAAAATGGATATGCGAGACTACCGATATGATCTGCGCCGAAACTGGTCCTTTCCAAAGTCCACTTCCGTCTTTGAACCTGAGCAGTCGGCTACTCTAACCTGAGCTAAGCCCTGGGTAAGCCAATGAATTTTTTAGATTTTGCCTAGATACCTTCTTCCGGGCCCCTCGCCAATGGCTTTAGTTTGAATGTTACTTATATTTGCTGCCTGCAAAATAGCCAACTTTCCGAGCCTATCAAGTTGTGGGACGAACCATTCTCCCTCCCCTGTCACGCTTATCTAGATCCTAACGGTGCCGATTTAGGTTCCCCTGCTACCCCGCCCGCACTTACGTAAATCTGTTGGTTCTGGCTACTTCCCCCAATAGCCGTAATAACATGTGTATATGTTCAATGGTTCCATATTCACTGATGCCCAACTCCATCAATCGGTTGTGATATTAAGCCTTCGAGATGAAAAGTGGTCAATAAATCAGATCCGTTGTCTCTATTATTCAACAATTAAACCCAGGCAATTATTTGAACCTGCTATTCAACATATCGTGCAAGACCCCGCGGAATTTTGGTGGAATGGGCCTCAATGATGGCTTTGTTTATCCCGCCCTCGAATCCGACACGCACACCCGGCTCATAGTGCTGGCTCCGGGCAAACGTGATGATCCTATCCATTGCTTTTATCTCACTATCGATCTGGATGCGGACTGGGACCTGCAAGGAGCATCAGCTCAACCATGTCCATCCCCGAGACACAAGCAACAGTCATATATGAAGGTGGAAGATAATGATGGTCAGCTGGTCCAAGGCTTCACGTTGCCTGCATTTCGACTTGATTCGGAGAGTGGTGGCGGTCTTCATCCATTCCAAAAATACACGGCACTTTCATATGTTTGGGGAGATCAGAGCAGCCCTCACAAGATCTTCCTCAACTCGGCGCCATTCTATGTGGGATGTAGCTTGCACACGGCCCTCAAGCGACTTCGAAATACAATCACTATTCTGACCTTGACACAGTCTGCCACACATCATGACAAGGACAACGAAAGGATGGAAGCAGTAGAACATCAGTTGCTCCCGGAAGGCCGTCTGCTGTGGATCGATGCAATGTGTATCAACCAGGTCGACTCAGTCGAACGTGAGACCCAAGTGAAGCTCATGTCTCGGATCTATAGACAGGCAGACTTTGTACACGCGGATCTCGGGTATGGAGGCGACGAAGGGGGGGTGCAACTCCTCCGCCTACTCCAATCCATCATCAGCGCAGGCATTAGTTGTGATTCTCATCGGTCTTCTCTGTCTCCCTCCCACGTGGAAGGCCGGTCCAGAGGCTCTCACACAGACACAAGTATGCAGCTTGTTGTTGAATCGTTATGGCGCAACTACCGGTCCAAGGGGAAAAGCACTTTGCCCACACCAGACCTACTTAACCCCCCAGCACAATCCCTTGAAGCTCATGGGATTCCTTCTGAAGATAATTCCCTCTGGACCTGGTGGCGACTATTTCTAGGCTCATCATATTTACGCCGATTATGGGTTGTTCAGGAATTTGCCCTTGCCAAAGGAATCACCCTGTGGTTCGGTACCGTCGGTGTTGATCCAAACATGGTTTCTGATTGCCTAGGTTATCTGTGGAAGTACAGTTCTAATAGAGGGTACTATGTATCAGCAGATTCATCTGAAACTGTTGCAAGCAACACTTCAGTCGCGGGTTTCTCTTCATTTCGCGATCTGATCTCACAAAGACAGCAGATCCACAACTTAGGGCATCGCGGAACGAAACATTGTTTGCTTGACAAGTTGAGCCTTGGTCGGGAAACACTTGCCACTGATATGCGTGATAAAATCTACGGAATGCTAGGCCTTGCGTCAGATGGACTGAAATTCCTCCCTCTTGTCAGCTATTCAAAGGCTGTCGAGGCTATCTATGAGGATTTTGCCCGAAAATTTGTCGATATAGGTCAGGGCATGGAACTGCTCTACCAAGTCGACAGTAGAGTGTCTAAAACGCTTCTAATTCCGACTTGGGTTCCGGTAAGCCAGTTATTGATGCAGCTACCAAGATTTACTACGCTAACACACCTACCTAGGATTGGTCACGAAGCGTGGGCGAAAGCTCAATTTATCGTAAACATAATCAGGGGAGGATATACGCTGCTTGCAAGTCAATGGTGCAAAGTATTGAAATTTCCGAAGCTGATTCGAAACTACGAGTCGATGGTGCACTATTCGACACTATTAAGCAATTGAGCAATATGTTACACCACGAATCTACGAAAGTCATGCAAAATGACTTCCACAAATTTATCTGGGAGGGCGGAAATCTCTCAACAAAGCTGAAGCGGTATCCAACAAGAGATGGCGCTCCAGATGTTGTGCTTTGGACTCTTTTATGTGACGGTAAAGGGTGGAGGTCTCCTACTGAGATAAAACGTCTTCAGCAGAGCTTGTGGGCGGTGATCGGCTCCATGGTCGCACTAGTAACTGGAGAAGCATCCAAAAATCCCGCGTGGTCATTACAAACACGTGATATCATGCAGGAGGGCCTACCAAATGCATTAGGGCGGAGATGGTGCATTACAAAAAATGGGTACTTTGGCCTAGTACCAGGAGGGACCAAGATAGGCGACCGTGTTGCTATATTTTATGGTGGTGTTATACCGTTCATTGTTCGACCTCAATCAGTAGCAAAGGATACCGATTTTGCCTTAGTTGGGCATGGCTATTTTCACGGCCTCATGGACGGGGAAGCTTTCGGCCTCAAGACTTTCAAGCCTCAAAAGATTGACCTAGCCTAGTGCAGTTCAGACCTCGTAAATAAATCAGTCTATCCTGAATAAAAACCATTGGAAATGAAACAACCTAGAGCCGTGTGTCGTCGCTTGAACAACGTAAGACCATTAGAAATCTCTGACTTACCCTCTAGGAGAGGGAAAATGCTGTCTGGTTTACAAATGCTATGGTGGGGCAAGCAACTGGGCAAGCAACTAGGCAAAGAATAAATACTCATTATTCTAACCAACAGAGAATTATCCTAATAACCACCAGGCTTCTAGATGCTACAACAACCAGTCCAGTGTCGTCATAGGTATACTTGAATACTCATGAGTATCGGTATATAAGTCTTCAGGATTCTGAACTAGGGGAAGTGGTGCATACATGCTCACAGAGTAAACCCGCTGCCAGTGACTGCGGATTTGACGATTCACACATGCTGCTCCTATTACTTGCTCATTCATTCATCTTGTTCAGCACAGCCGTCGTGATGGCCCACGCTTCTGGAAATAGAGAGTAGACATATGTCTGTCACAGCAGTATACAAGCTAACAGCCTTTCAGACATCTGGACCCCGTGCGATACACCAGAACTGGTATTCAAGCAACGAACATCGCTACTCTCTCCGGATGTCTCACCAACAGCACTCGAAAGTACGAAAATCAGACAATCTCTGTAGATCCTCATTTAGTCGGCAATCTCACCATTCCAGGCCTCGTCGCTATCGGGGAAGCAAATATCCATGGTATCTATCCTGTTGGCAGCCTCTTCGAGGATGGGAAGATGCAAAACTCCAAGATCCGCTCAATCTTATGTCCATCAATTTTCCGAATCAGCGGAATGTTACTTTGGGGTCCTTCAAGATCGATAATGCAGATCAAATTACGAGTTTGCAGCTGCCGAAACTTGTACAGATAGCCGGAGGTCTCGATATTGACTTGAGAGGTGGACCGGCAATCGACTTATCATTTCCAAGTCTTCAGGGTGCTGCATATATTCACTTGGAAGGCAACATCAACTCGTGAGTGTCCCAACTCACTGGTATGGGGCAAAGGTTGACATTGGAGTCTGCAGCGTCAAACTTCCCTCGTTGAGGTGGGCAATGCGAATCAACGTAACGTCGACGGGAAATCTCAATTGTACGGACTTCGCTGTAAAGGTGGTCAACGCAACTCCGAGCTACATACTCAGTGCTCCCTCAGACTACAAGTCAGCAGTGGCTTGCATATCGAAGACGGAGAATATCACAGCCCATCGATCAACCGGCATGAGCGGGAGTAGTGGTCTGGTGGTTCAGTGTGGTAATTTTCTGTTAGTGATCCTCTCAGTCTGGTTGGTTTTGGCAATTTAGATTCATTCTTGATGGTGGGAATTGGAAGGTACAAATATGAGAAGAGCAGTTGTTTAAATTGCGATGTCTCCCTTGTCAACAATGATGGTGCTTCTATCACATTCTGAGCCATTTTTAAACCTATTGAATTACGGTTTCTGTAGAAGCGTTGATTGAAACACTGAGATTGTGGAGTGCTGTTCCCGCTGCGAGTCCATGATAAAGTGACGCAAAATGCCAAATATCGAGGTAATAGTCAAGCGTGAAATATGAGAGATTGCGACAATATAATATATGATTGCAATAGCTCATTTGAAAACAACCAACAGGCGGTACTTCGAAACAGTAGAGTAACGTAACTTCTACAATGCCTTCAAGTCGGCTCGGCCAGGCGCGTAGGTGAGTACAAAATTACCCCGCACCTAGCTGGAACCCCCTGGAAGCTGAGTATCCTGCTAAGTATAGGGCTTTCAGAGGGCTTACCAAGCCCCAAAAGTCCGCGGGGATGTTATTGTTGGTTGATCATAGAGTAATCACAACTACAAGAGAATGTCGCTGAGTAGGGGAAAATGTTCAATTAATTACGTTATAAAAGATGTGCAGGAGAAGTGATCCAGAGGACATCCACAGTTGATAAGTAAGAACTCAAAGTCTGGTAGTCATTGCAATTTCCTACTCTCTCGTTGCCAACAGATTAAGAGATACCCAGAGCCTCCCTTCTAGAAGTAGATGCAGGATCCAAGTACGGTCTTTCTCCAATCGACGAAGCACGAATTCCAGTCCTCACTGCTCCGGGTACCAAGTGTGTGTCAGGCTACAAAACTGAGTCAGCCCTAGCGGGAGAATAACTGGAAAGTCTTACAGTTGCAGCATGCCAAACGCATGAGTTATTCCAAATGGCCGCTGCACCCTTTGTCCAATGCATGCGAGCAACACAATCGTGATTGATCGTTATCAAACGCAAAATGTAATCCCTGACCATCTTTTCTTCAAAGTCGTAAAGTCCGTTAATACGAGTGACATGCAACCCAACCCCGGCGAATATGCTCTTCCAGCCAGTTTGACGATTGGTACGCACGACAGGATGGACTGGGGCGAACGAATCTCCAACATTCAGTGGCGATCCTCGTGGCGACATGACTTCATATCCACCAGCAGCACAGGCTGAGCGGAAGACAGGCTGAGCGCATGTTGCTGTCAAACCATCCAGGAATTCGCGCATAGGTGGAGAGATTCGATCGTATCTGTAAGCACTTAGTCAACATTACTACAAGATAGAGTCAAGACGATCTGACATTTCGTAACCAGAGCACCAGAGAGTGTCTCCTCCATGCGCTGGTGTTTCTTCCATGAGAAGACAGCTGAAGTCTGACGGGCAAACTTCAAATGTAGCTGTTGTTGTCAGTAATCTGGATCCTGGAGGCTAAGCGAGACTCACCATCACTGTGCCACTCTCTTCCAAGATCTTTAGGCTGCTGCGAATCCTTGCCTGCCATCGTCTTGTAAAGTTTCTTCGCTGCTTCAGAATTGATCACGTATCTAGAGAAGGTCAGAGAGTACATTTGTTAAGGAAAGTACGCACATATTCTCGTCTGTTTCTCCGTTTCCCATGGGAATATTACCAGGGTCTCGATACAGCGGATGAACATGAAGTCCATTTTCCTTCGGTCTGCCACTCAACTCGCCTACTTTATCAGTGAAGTTCTTGAGATCCTCAACCGATAAATCATCTTGGTTTTGTCTGAAGAAGACAACACCTCTTTCGCTGATGATCACAGCAAGGTCCCGTATTTGTTCTTCTGAATTATCGGCAGTCAAAATATCCTTTATCTTTGCTTTGGTGTACTCGCGTCCTATGATGGGAGTAACTTCCACAAATTCAAGATGGTCAAGTGAGCCGCCATAGGTCATGGGCTTGACGATAAGCTTAGACGTGTCAGTAGCAATCATTTTGAGGATGAATGTAAATATGCAGTCGCTTGGGGTGACACGTCTTCGTCCTATGCAAACCTGCTGTTGATATACATCGGATGAACAGTCCGTCCAGAATGAGCAATGCTCTCTTGCAACTGCCGAAGGAGTATTTCCGTGCGGCGCTGTACAAGTGCAGTCACACGTAGTAGTAGAGTGAGGGGTAAGTGTCAAAGATGGGAGACGAATTACGATTCGCTGCAATCTTCAATGATTCGAAATCACTCGCTCACTTGCTGTCTTGGTCGTGGGGCTGAGCTTGAAGAATTGAGTTCTCTTGAGGATGCTTGTTGTTGCCTTTGGGCTTTTCAGGGTCCCACTTGGGAAAGCTTCCCCAGATACTTGGGTGCGGGGTATGCACAGATGCTCGGTGTTCTGACCAACAACTGCTCGGCCCCAAAGCCACCGAACTGGCCGCTGGCAAGGCCCCACACGAATATAATAGAAAACATGATTGTAATCCCGTGGGAACAAGAGGCCAAGACGGGTGATGACTTCCAGCCAAGAACGTCCCGTTCGAGGAGGAGGCATACGAATTTGGGGTCTCGGGGAGGAGGTTGATGATCGTCGATTTGGCGAGTATGCAATGCAACCTGTAAATTAAGGAAATGCTAGCCTCAATGCCTGACTGGAGATAAGATAGGACTGCCCATCCATCGAGAATTTGGTACTGGAGCAAGCATCGAAATATTCTCAATATGCGTGCCGTACCAATTTCCGCGAATCCTCTTCAGCTTGACTTACGCAGTCATAAGCGATGTCTAGCTATCTGCTTCTTCCTCACAATAGGTACATTTCAATATGGCCTTGATTATGCACTCGTGGGAGGTTTTCTCTCGTCGGTATACCCATGCACGTGAAGTAGCTGTTCTAACAATCTGTAGGATGCCTGGATTTCTGAAAATTTACGGATACTACTCTCCAGAACTTGGGAAATGGAACATTGACGTAAGTATACTTTATCAGACGGCTGGCTTTGAACTAACAAACATCTTTTAGCCAACCGTTCAACAACTTATCTCCTCATTGATGACAATCGGAACATTCATTGGGTCACTTCTAGTTGGCCCAGTAAGCTCTAAGTTTGGCCGACGACACGGTCTCTGGGCGGCATCAGCACTCAATGCTATTTCCACAGCAATGATGCTCGGTACGACCAGCGTTGGAGCATTATATGTGGCTCGTCTGATTCTTGGTCAGTCCCGGTGTGCCTTCTCGGACCTATCCCACTGACATTTGTAGGTGTTTCCGTTGGATGGTTCTTCACCTTCTCTCAACTCTACGTCCACGAAGCAGCACCGGCCCATCTTCGTGGTATTGTTTTCGGCTTTTATCAAGTCATGCTTTCTGTTGGATCGATTACAGGTGCTAGTGTTGACTTTGGAACACACACCATGATGAGCAAACGAGCCTATCAAATTCCGTTGGCCATTTTTTTCGTGGCCCCCACGATTCAAAGTGTCATGATAATATTCTTCCCGGAGAGCCCTCGATGGCTTATGGTTCAAGGTCAAGAACAAAAAGCCGAAAAAGCACTTCGAAGACTTCGCAACAGTAACATTGACGAGCATGAACTCCAGGCCGAGTTGAATGAGATCCGAGGCTCGACCAGAGATCAGCTGGAGAAGAATAAGAAGTGGCTGTTTGTGGAGATGTGGCGTGGTACCAACCGTCGTCGAACCTTTCTCTGTCTGTCTGTTGTCTGTTTCCATGCAGCTAACGGTAAGTGATTCCTCTCAAGCCGATGTTCAATGCTGATACGAACAGGTTCTTCATGGGTCAACATTTACACAACTTACTTCTTGACCATCGCCGGAGTATCGAATGCATTTGCAATGTCCGTCATGATCACTTGCATTGGTCTTCTCGGTTGCCTCTTCAGTCTGGGCTTCACTAGGTACGTCGACCGACGAACGGTCATAATCATCGGCTGTGGGGCCTGTGCGATCTGCCAACTCTGTATGGCGATTGTCTGGAGTGTCACGCCTGGATCCGTGGTGGCTGGAAAGTCCGTCGTTGCATTCATTTCACTCTTCACGTTCTTCTACGTAGCATACTGTAAGTGAAATTCTCCCAAATTGTGAACATTCGTCTGACTGGATGAAGCCCCAACCGCCTGGCTTGTAGGCGGTGAGCTGCCCAATAATCAACTTCGCCCCTTCACGTACGGCCTGGCTACAGCCTTGAACTTTGTCGGAAACTGGCTTGGAACCTTCACAGCTCCCTATTTCATCAACCCTGCAAAGCTTGGATGGTCTGCGAAATATGGGTATATATGGTTTGGCACAAACACACTTTTGGTCATATTCACTATTATATTCTTGCCAGAGACAAGAGACCGGACCCTCGAGGAAATACACGAAATGTTCGAGAACAAAGTGCCTACCCACAAATTCAAGCAGTATGTCTGTACTGGAGTGGAGGGATATGCTGCCCAAGGTGTTGCTAAGGCCGAGGTCCTGACCGAGAGGCACTCTGTTCATGGAGAAAAAGGTACTGTAGAGCATGTTGAGGCAAATGTTCCCGCGACCCTAGCATCTAAGCAAGAGGTGTAATGAGGCTCTAATTGAGTGATGTGTTTTACTTCTAGTTGCCAGAACTGGAAATTGAAGATCCAAGGCTACTACGAGTAGACTCTAAAGCTGAGATAATCATTATATGTCATGAATTATTCAGATGAAATTGTCCTCTCATCCTGGACAGATTTCTCCGAACAATACAGAGAATTTAACGAGTTGTGTTGATCATTGACAATAAATTTGACATGCTTCCTCTTTTATCTTCAGGCCGTATTAGATTCGGCCTGAAGATCCACGAAACCTCTAAATTGATCGACTTTTCTTTGCTGGTACTTCGGTCCATCAAAAGTGACCTCAAACTTCAAACTCACAATCTTGACGAAGGCAATGCGGCGTAGATCGCGGAGAGACTGCTAGTAGCAAACATTGCTAGTGGAGCTGCAGTATCTCTCGCTGCGATCCTGTCTATCAGTATATTCGTTGCTACAGGAAAAAAGCAGCGAACAGAGCGAATACAATCAAGGTTCCGAGACAAAACACCCTTCACAGAGGGAGCACGATGTCAAGTGGGGACATCACAAGAAGATAGAACTTGCTATAACGGAACGACATCGAGCAACATTCTGCTAATCCTTTGGGCTTGACATCGAAAATTCATGAGTTCCCAGTTGATGCCACAAGACAACGAGATTGCTCGAGGTTACCTAATGAGGAGGAGATAGCAGAGGCAATCACTGAGACTTAACATCACATGACTAATTTGAGTGCTACCGCCACAATGAGACGAAGTATTGCTTCAAATAAAGTGCACTGTCAACAATTGTAGACACTAGAAGTCACTAGGTACGATATTTGATGCACAGAACGCCAGTATCCTTATGTCTTACTGAAGTGACAAGGGCCTGAGAATCAGCAGTCGCGAACTTCCGGGGCGGACCGCAATAAATCGTCCCTCGGTCACTGCAGAGCTAGTTGTGACTAAACCCGCCTAGTCAGAAACCATCAATGAATTCTTTTGGTGTTAATGAGTCGGCCTATAGGTTAAATCAGCACTTTACCGAACAACAACCATGGTTGTAAAACGCAGGTTGGCGAAGAAACCAGCTGCTCACCGAACTTGTAGCATCGTACCGATGTGCCTAGCAAACTCCACATCCACCACAAGGATGAAACCAAAAAAGCTTACCTAGAAGCTCTCAGACTCACTATCCACAACCTCTTGTTTTCTCACTGTAAGTCATAACATCACCGCGTCTATTTCTATTGTTCCTCTGCAACTCTTCCTCCTAACCACATTCCCAGAGACAGCACGCGGGATAATGGCTGCAAATCTACCAGATGACGAAACCTCGTCTGTGATAAAACAGAAGACCCATACAAGTCCCCTCCTACCACTTGATTCAACAATATCCACCCACGACACGACACAACCAGCCTCATATTTCACCCCTCCTCACAAGTCTCCTCCCCATCCGACACCACCCCAAACCTGATCCAATCTCTCTCCCCAGTCATCGACTCAAACCCTCCATCCCCTTCCTCAACGCTCATCCCCTCCTCACCAAGCTCAAGTCGCAATCAGAGTCCAGATACATGCCCAATCCCAACCCCCACCTTACCCTCCAACCCCCCATCAACATCGCAACCATCCTCTGTACTCACAGAACCAACACGATCTGTCCTCTCCTTCATCAGCACCCAAAGCAAAGATGGCGCTCGACGGACAGAAATCCTGCTCCCGACGAAGTACTACTGCTTTTACTGGGCGTGTTGCCATGTGAGGCAGAAGGGGGGGATTTTCACTCAGGTGGTACGTGTTCATCCTCTATCTTCCATTAATCCAAGTTTGGTTTTGACAAAAAAATTCGACCTGCAATTTGTGCTTGGACCGAAAGTGATGACTGTGGTTGATTTTGTATTGCGCATTCTGACTGATCGATGAATGAAATAGACGAAGAGACAATGTAACAACACCAACAGACTCAACCAAGAAAGCTGCAGGAAATGCGGGCACGTCATATGTGACTTCTGCGATAAACTCGTGCTGGGTGACGAGGATGCGGATGCGCGTTCCCACGCAAATGGTCACATTAACGGAAAAGGCGCGCCTGATACGTCGTATAACTTGAGGAAACAGTTGACGGGGCATATTTGATGAATTGGGATGAAAATGTTGGGATTGTGGACCTGGGAAAGCGTTGATTACTGAGTTAGATTGTGAGAGTGTGAGTAGTGATGTGTGAGAGTGAATCGTAGTGTGAATGACTCACGGGCTGGATGGTTGAGTGTGCTGGGAATCCGCTCAAATTGTCTCATGCTGGGGACGGTATAAGCATGGAGGCCGTACATTTCCTTGACTGGTCATAGCGGTCATCGAGAAACAACGTGCTCCTACCTGAAAATTCTTCAGAAACAAACTTACCTGCATCAAGACCCGCTGCCAAACAAACTGTAGCAGAAAACAGGAAATCTTCAGCATCAAGCAAGATGTTGAACTCTTCCGCAAATCCACCGCCGTACTCCCTCTTCAACTACTCGCCACGCTGGCTGTGCTGCAAGTCTCCTCCAAATGCGGTCGTAGAATCTCCGGTTCGTAGGCGCCTCATCCAGGAAATGGTAGACAAAGACTAAGCCGTCATAGTGCCTCCAAGGCAACTCGTTGAGTGTAATGGGATGCAAGAAGCGCCAATATCAGAGATGTAGTCTGTGTTTGGCGTTCTACGGCCAAGAAAATGCCGAAGAGAGACGGGATGGTCAGGGTCGGGGATGAAGGTAGGAAGCAGGAACTTAGCAAGCTGTTGGTGCTGGGCTGAGCGATGCCGGAATTGGGCTTGTTTCGTAGATTCGCAGACGGCTCTTGGAGTGGAAAATGGCCTGCATTTTGGTACCTGTACCGTGTTAGCAATGTACTGCTATTCCAAGCATATGAGAATCATTCAGCACCATCGTGAATGTTATCAGAAAGCTATGATCGCGACTGTGGACGAGAACCTCAAACTGTCAGTGTTATCAATATATATAAGACGTTACCTTGGAGACATTCACCCCATTTCTGATCATCACTTCTCGCCCGCTTCACTAGCCTTGCAGATTCCGAACAGACGGTCCATCCACCGGAGATACTAAACATATCGACGGCCACCTCTAATCAGTAGCACTGAAAGTCCAAACATACGAGCAACGAGCACCATCGTGGCCATGCAGAAAAACGGAGTAATCGCCCTTGTCGTAGTGCTCATGCTCCTCGTCTTCGGCAGTCTAGCATATGCTCTTGCCTACATGATAACAAACACACCGAAGAAGGTTCAGAGTCGCCAGCAAAGCGGCACGGCATCTAGTCGGGTACAGAGCAGCTCGCAGGCGAGGAGTTCGTCGTCGTAGAGGGTATGAGGTGGGGGGAAAGTGGGTGGGTGTGAGAAGTCTGAAATGCTTGATGGATGTCTATGACAACGAAATTGACCGGCGAGAAAGCAGTCTAAATCGTATGGAGAGCTAGAACGCAAGTGCTGTGAAGATAAATGTAGATGTTGGACTTTGGTAGATGTAAGAGAGTATGGAAAGACGGTGTAGAGAGCGAGGTGCAATTAGAAAATGGGGATCAAAGCTCTTGCAAGAGATACTCGAGCGAAAAAATAAGGAAGCAGGATAAAGACAATCGAAGAACTTCTTCTACATATAATGTAATCCAGTCTATATGTACCATGGTATACACGAAGTTCCACCCTACCCCCATCTCACAATGTCGTGAACGACGGGTAGCATATCCATATCCAAAAACCCCCACTCAAAGGGCCAGCGAGCCAGCCACAATTTTTCTCAATTGTCGCTTGTGAGGCGAAGGCGATCATTGTCCTAGGGCCTCGCTTGGATTCGCTTCTTGCCAGACTCTTGATTCTGTTGCAGGTCGCTGTTTAAGCGATGTGCGCTTGTGAAAGAGAGGCAATCCGCAACCGAATCTGCAGTGGGAGGATGCCAGGGGCCGCATTTTGAAGCATCGTAAATGCAAGTCTTCTTATTCCAACGCCAGAGATGTAGCACTTCATTCCAACTTGTCCATGACGTGTTTGCGGAATTTCCTATTCACAACTCCGCCCACGCCAAAAGCAGGAACAATACGGCATATCCTTGCAACGGCACTGACAGCCCAGTTCTTCTTGACAATCTGCCATCTGTCCCCCCAAGAGACCTTGCCACCTCTATTATACAGGTCCAGTCCTAGTAGATGCATCGGCGTGCTGAGAATCTGAATCCCAGCCGGAGCCACGAATTGTGCAACTGTCATTCCGCTCAACCGCTTTTCCAACTCCGTATTCATGTTTCTGCTTAATACTGGTCCAAGAAGAGGCGGTATATTGAACGACGCAAAGATTGTAAGACAGTCTCGGAATGCGAACAGGGCGTAGGAAGGTAGAGGAACTGGTCGGGGTGGTCCACCAGAGCCAAACATCTTGGCAAAAGTTGAGTCTTTGATCAAGCAGAGACCAACATTTGCGGTCGACGACGCTGCAAATTTTGCAGTTCCGCTTGTGACATGCGAGGCAGGCCTGTTTTTGGCAGTTGAGGTAAGAGTATCGAGGGTATTAGCTGTAACGTATGTGCCGCCGTAAAGCATACAGATAAGGGCGAAGGGTTTCGAGAGGATGAGGTTATGCGGTCGGAGGAGGAATGTCATGAAGGAATCTTTCAGCGAGTTCTTGAGAGATGCTTGTCCCGAGGCATTTTGCATTATTGCTCTGCGAATATGTTAGCAGTGCCATGGTGCGGGGGCGAAGAGACTCACTTGTCAATGACTGTAATGAGAGGCGCAACCATTGAAGCAGCACCAGCGCCCGAAACAAAATCTGTTGCCAATCGCAGACCTAGATTCTTCGTATTCCATATTCGAGGCTCTTTCAAAGGTGCCTCTGCAGCCTTTGCAATAGGAGCTGTTGTCTTCGTCGCGGTGTCCATGTCGAGTTTTGGTGCTGGAAATTCCAGCCCAGTCGATTGTCGTGTCATCTGGGAGTCATTGACCCTATTTCACTTTATCTCCTTGGAGCTGTAGTCGAAGCAAGCTCTGCGGCTTGTGACGGGTCAATTGCAGAGTTTTTGAAGGCTCTGCGAGTCAATTGATGCTGGTGCATAAGCTTGGTTGATGACTCGCCGATTTCGGGAATTCCCTTGTTATCGTGACGCACCGATTATGAACAACCACGTGACCATGACGGATATCTACAAACTTGAGGGAATTAGTATGATGAGACCGAATTCGACCGTTGATTCATTGCCTGGAATAGCAATTGAGCCAGTAAAAGCTGTTCACAAAGTATGACAAGAAACAAAGAAATAAGAAACACTCAAACGCGCCCACTACTGACCTGCTGACTCCTCTTGTTGACTCGATTGCCCAGTGAAATGGGTTTGACCCATTACCTAGTCAACTAACCTTGTTTTGTAGTATTATGCATTTCACTCACTTGAATAACTCTAATTCTAATTATTAATACGACGTGCTCTAGAAATAGATATTAGCTGTTAGCAAAGGAGAGATCGATTACAGGATTTCTGGAAGCCGCGACAAAACACTTGTCAATAGAAAAGAAAAAGCACCGTGGAATGGATCGATCGAATGTTTACTGAATAACACAACTTCATAGAACATGATCACACCAAAAAGGGGGCAAATGGGCATTCGCTAGCAATATTTACCCCAATATGAGGCTGGAAGGTGGAAAAATGCACGATCATGTGGGGCGCTTTGTGGCTGTGTTTCGACTTCCTGCTTCACTTCTTCCTGGGATCTTCTCTCGTTATACCATCAATAAACATGCTGCAATAATCAGGATGGATACTCGGGGCCTTTCCACAGAACCGATCTCTTTCAGTCGCCTGGCCACCCAGAACGTTCGTCAAATTTATGCCCACAAACTTCAGGGATTCCGATGGCTGCTGGGCCTTGCGACAGCATTTCATCTCAGTCCCAACTTTGGCAAACTTTACTGGCATTGTGCCACTCGTCACACACCGTCCGTCTTTCCCGACCTTTTAGCCTTCTCATTCTCTGTGGCGGCCAGAATCACTTGGCTGTTCCTGTTCAGGGATCCAGCACAATTTTTACATCTCAAACGGCCAGGACGAGGATACCGATGGGCGGTATGCGGCACGGTAGCTTTGACTACCCTGCCAAATGGCGTAATTCATGTTTGGGCGTTGAAGATGGCGCTCAAGAATGACGCCATCGTCCTCTCTGGTGTGTGGGCCGCGACTTTGGCAGTTCTGTTTCTGGTTCCGTTGGCTGGACTTGTCTCATGGATGGCTTGGAGGTTCCTGTTGGGCCTTGAGGAGAGCGATGAAGAATTCGAGCCTACAGTCAAACACGGCTTGTCGATTACACCGTACACGGATAATCCATCTTTATCTTCAACACGCACTGAAGTTTTACCTGCATATCTTTGTCAGGCGTATGAAGAGCAGAAGCTCAGGGAGCATGAAATACTCTCATTTGAGGGCATTGCAAACCCCGAGGAGATTCCGGCACTAGAAGGAGAATTGCAAATCGATGCAATTCAGGAGACTTTGTCTGAGGCTAATACCAATTTACCAGATGAAGTTGCAGGGCCTCTCCGGTGCCAGACTATAGCGCGATTTGAGCATATGTCTGAAAGTCATTGCGGCCCACACTCATGGTTCTCATTTCCCATTATACCGATTATTTTGTCTTCTTACGCCACCCTACTTCTGATTGGGCTCACCATATGGGTTCATGAGGATCGCGAGTACAAGCTCAGAGATCCTTCACCGTGAGTCGTTGTCGATTCCACATTTTTACGAGGTTTGCATTACTGACACTGCTTAGAACACTTAAGAAGACCCTATACATGCCACTTGGCATGTGTCTGCTAGCCTTCTATGCCTACAAGCATCGCATTCGGGCTTCACTTTTTGAACACTTCGACGTGCAACTTCCGCAGCCATGGAAGAAGATGATCTCTATTCTTCCATCCTGGTTTGGGACAGGGGGCACATTCAAGAACCGCGACACGGGAGAAATTACAGTCTATGACCCAGGACGTCGTGCATTTCCGTGGCGCGCTTACCACCAACCCGACAATATTCGCAGCTGTGAGTACATGTCAGCGTTCAATGCAAACCCTGGACTTTGCGACACGTATTGGGGCCATTCCGGGCGAAATGTCAAGACAGATTTTCGATTCCGTGCAACTTTACATCGGCTTGGCTTCTTGTGTTTAGCCATTTATCTGGCTGTGATAGGGTTTTGGAGAATAGTATGGTACGACATCCCCAACGTTTATGAAGAGGTGTTGAAGCATCCCACCACGATTACGAAAGCAGACATCGCGCGCATTTCCAGGATCGTGATGATCTGGCAAGCCTCTGTATTCTCAGCTTTTTGGTCTGTGCTGTTCTCATTACTGTTTGGATTAGGATGTATGGGAAGTATGCTCGTCCTTTTTGTGAGGACGGTGTGGAAGTACGTGCCGCAGGAGGAAAAGGATAAGATCGCGAGGGATCATAGGGAATGGGAACAGAGGAATGTCGAGCGGCAGGCAGTTCCAGCATGATCCACATGTACACGCGACAGGATGGTACTAGGATGAAATCTCAAATACTGCATGGTTTGGGGACTTTCGAGAAATAAATGCACCACAACACTAATTCCATAGTGGTATCGACATAGTTTGGGGCCAAATAGGCCGGCATTTCTATGTCGCCAAGCAAAGACGCGACTTTGAATTTCGAATTGAAAGGGTAGGATATGAATGGGAGGAAAACATGAACACCTCATTACACTAGGTGGAAATCACGCTCCTCAGCGGCTCCAATTTCGGCAATCAATTGCCTATCCGCGATTCTGCCTACACCAAGTCGTCGAAAAGAATTGGACCCGGCTTCTACCTCCTCCACAAATAAAACATCAAACACAGGCATCGATGTCTTAATCCACAGCCCATGAGTCAAATATCTCGTCGAAACATGCAGAGCATACACTGCGATTCCGAAATCGGCACAGGCGGTTGGATGCGCTTCAAGCTGTTCAAGAGAACCCCAGCCTGCAATGATATCTGGTCGAAACGCGGAGCACACTGCACGCCAATTACAGGACGTCGGAATTGGGGAATAGCTAGTTGATAGTGCAGCAATTTTAAGATTCTCCTCTGTCTCGAGATATCCACGGACATGGACGGTGTGCATCTTCCCTCGAATGTGCAGACAGGAGAACATGTTCGTTGGATCGAAGGTCGGTCTTTCGATCGCCGCAATGTATGGTCTGAGCCTGCAACCGTCAATTACGAGATGATCAGGGATATCATGGCGTCCTTTTCGCTGGAAGCATAATCCTGTGACAGTGAAACTGCTTTTCGTGCCTTTGACCCTCGCCGGCCAGCGTACGACAGTGATAAGCGATGCCCACGACCAAGAGGGTGCTTTCTTCACTTTATCGGTGCATGATTTGGCAGTGTGATGCTCTTCCCACAGTAGCCCATGGTGAATATCTCGAAGCCACAACCCAGCTACGTAAACCTCATTCTGCTTTTCGTTGTCCAAGCTTGGAAGACGGCTTGGATTTTCGAGAATCGACCCAACTTCTTTTGCCAAACCAGCAACTGCGAGGATACGATCCAACTCGGGTTTTGTGAGATATTGCCCGGAATATACTTCTAGGACCGGATACCAGAAGGTCAGGATATCGAGATTGGAGAAGTGAAACGATGCTTTCAGCCGCAAGTATTCTTGAAGATCAGAACTTGCTCGTGCGAATGTGAGTTGAGATTGATCATACGATCGAGGGAGTTCCTGCTGACACTCGAAGAACAGTCCATGAGGGGTGTACCAGAGCAATCGTTTGCTCAACAGCCATTCTTGCAGAATCCAGCCTCGACGAAATAGAATGCTAGACCACACTTGATCCATGTATTCTTCGACGACTGGAACTCGTCGTCTAAAGCAGTAGAAATATCCTGCGACTGCTTTCGCTTTATCTCGGTATGGCAAGCGAACGAGTTTCGAAGACCACGGTAATGCTTCTTTCCCGTATGGATGAAGAAGTCCCTCGCTCATGTCTTCTGCTGTTCCTGCTAGCGTGAAGACTGAGAATTGATAGTACTGGGCCATCTTGGGCGCTTCGTGACGCCAGTCAACATAGTCGTCCCCTTGCTGAATAATACAAATTGAATCGATCCAGATGAAATTGATACCCAATTTCTCAGCAATGATAAATGCATCTCGGAATAGCTGTGGCAGCTCTCCAAAATCCTCTCCAAGCAGACGAGCTTCAATGTTCGAAGTCGTCGTGATACATCTGCCCGTGAATTCGTTCCAACGATGAGTGAGTGTGATGTATGCGCCATGCAATCCGTCCGTGTGGCGAAGATAGAGTCGCTGCTGGTCGCCTTCTTGTGTAATCTCAATCACTCGAGTTGGAAGTGGAGCATCGTAGGGGTTGATGTGGATAGATCCTGACACAGTCTCGTTACACTTGGAGTGGGAGGCACACGCTTGAAGCCATTTCTGGGCAGTCTCGTAGTGGGAGGCCGAGGATGGATCGCCGCCGATGTAGCGTCCGAGAACATCTCCACTCAAAGCTGCTGGGCTCTCTAGATAGAATGCATTAGCTAAGCGTAGCTACTTTGGTCTTCAGTTCCGAGGTAAGAGCATACATACGGGGATCTGCTGCAGTGCATATCTCATGACTTGACACGTTCCTCATGCCACTAAAACGATCTCCTAGCTCAATCAAGAGCCGATTAGCTCGTAAGCCTTGAGATAGCGGTGCCAAATCTCCATCTTTATAGCTTTCAGAAATAGTCATGTGCACATATAGGTCGGGATTGAGGGTCGTTCTGCCCCCAAAAGCATTGCTGTAAAAGTAATCAGGTTTCTCCATGTCCTTCACAGCATCCAGCAGGAGACTGCAAAAGTGGCAGCCATCAGCTGCTGCCGCTTCAACATCTTTCAGAAGATATCCCTTTCTCTTGCTTCGCGCAAACGACTGGATATCGAAATTCTGGCATCGTGAACACAGGGAGGTTTCAGCCTCAGCAGGCTCGTCGCTGTCCTCTAGCGGCGGCACGTCATACTCCCAGTCATCGTGATAAGGCGTGATGCTGGGATCGATTGTCTCGAGTGAGATAAGACTAGCTCGGTGCCTCAGCATAGTGTAATTGCATAGTGTTTACTTAGGCGCTTTTCGACTTATGGAGTGTCGAGGAGAGGTTGAAATGTCGGTCGCGGCGCAATTATCCGATTCGAAGGATTTCCTGCCAAGGACTTCTAAAAATAGGCGCAGACAAGAGCAAATCCACGGACAGTTTATACAATTAGCTCTCACTCTCCTGTGGCGTGTATCTGAGCCCATCAACTTCTTTCCGAATTATAAGATTTGTTTTAGTGAGAATGGAGAACTTATGATGTTGAATTCTAGGCTTGGCCTCTCTGCTGGACATGCACCGTCAGCGAAGTCATAGAAAGATGGGATAGAGCAATTGTATCGGAGGAAAGATTACTCCGATGATCAGTGAAGACACTAAAGTTGTGGGAAATTTCTTCTACAATGGCAGTATGGAACGAGATGTGCGCAAGAAAAGAAACTATTGCACCATAGCAAATGCACGAACAAAAATCGTGGCGCGAATGACAACCGTAAGGTGAACATGGGAATTCGAAGTTCCGCAAGTATGACACAGTTATTCTCTTGACTTGAGCTTAGAGATACGATAAATTTCGACTCTCAAAAACATGATCCTGGGCGCACTTTTGCTGTTTGTCTGGTGTTGTAGTGTCATGTGTTGTGATGCCGTTTGCAATTTAATGGAAAATCTAAGGCCAATTGTTGTTTACTTGTAGAAAATGGGTACGGGTACCCGTTTTCCAAATATATTGAATTACTCAAGGTGCAAAACGAACACTCTCAAGTAGCTGTATTGCCCTCGATTCAGCGAGAGAAAGACAAGGGGTTCACTGAGATCAAAGTTTTCCAGCACTAGATCAGGCAGACAGTCCGGTGTCAATCGGATCATCAGAGCGAAGAACAAGGAGGTGTCTTGTACAGCTGATCTTAAGGTCCCCACCATCTGATCCATTGTCTGAAAATATTCTAGGACATTGGGATATAGCTACAAAACTTCAGGATAACGATGTGACCCAGGTAGCTGATCTTGAATTACACTTATCCCCGGACTGATTGCCTAAGGGATTCTAGGACATTGGATCAATGTAGCTTCAAGCATTCAGGAGGGTGTACCCCGGGTGATGTGTCCCGGGCAGGTGATCTTGACATACCCATCCCCTGATTAGTTGTCCAAAAAAGCCCTGGGGTATTGCATTAAGATAGTTTCAAGTCTTTAGATCAGACTATCCAGTCACAGTTGTGTTCCGTCCTTATAGCTCATTTAGAGGGGTGCTCGGTACAAACCGAGGGTCATAGTATAAAGGATTCTCGTAGGCGTGGAATTGGCTGTGTAAATGCAGGAAGTAGCACCTAATTTAGTTCTGCTGAGTATTATCACGTGTCAATGATCAGCTTTTCTGAAAGCCGAAAATTATCAAGGAACGTAAAGATATATTTTTTGTCTCGTAAAAACGCTACTTGCATTCACTAAATATAATTCAGAGGTGAGAGTTATCAGAATTTTGAGACATTTCTGTAAAAGTTATCATTGGCTGATGGTGAATTCTGATGGGGCCGGCCGGAGTTCGGGAGTGAATAGGTGGTGATGATTGGTGTGAACAAAAGTCATTGGGTCATACTTTGCTAGTTCTTTCTAGTAACGACATAAGCACTTTTGGGCATCTGACATGCAAAAATGTCGCCAAAGTTCATGCTCAAACATGGATTTGCCTAAACACAGGCTGCTTGGCGCAATGGTAGCGCGCGGTCCTCCTACTGCTGAAAAGCTGTAAGACTGAGGTTGGGGGTTCGAGTCCCCTGGTGGTCGTAGACGTCGAAATTCGATGTTTTTTTTTTTTTTTCATTTTGATCCGTTTGGTTTGGCTCAGTTGAAGTCCACAAACTTTTTTTTCTTTTTTCTTGTTTTCTCGCATTACAGAGCCCCACTGGGGCATCTACCGAGTGGTAAGCGAGCGACACTTCATGAAGAGGACCACCGGGACTCGACTGAATCGCGGAAATCAGCTGGGAGCTCTGCATTTAATGGACTGGCTTAACTTGGTTTCTAAATCACTTCTTCAATGGACTTTTAGAATCGAGAAGACTTTCTGAACGCACGACTGCTTGGCCAGATTTATATGAATTATCAATCATCACTACATGGTCCCAGACCCTCGAATGGGATTGGCGGTCGTTTTGCCCGCTCAAAGATTACTTTCAACAAGTACAGTTGAATTATCCATTTCCACTCTCTGGGCATCCCTAAGAACAACATGATAGCATTCTCACTATTCGACTTCTCCATATTTGAGTCCTTGGTCACACACGAGACCGTGACATAGACCATGTTCTGTCTGTTTCCAGCAGCATACAATTCCTCTGTATTGTCGGTTCCGCTTCTGGTCTCATTGCAGTTCTCGACCGTAACAGCATTGACATCCAAGTTGACAAAGTTTCCTCGTTAGGTAGCTGCACACGCTTGTAACTAGCTTATCATTATCGTCATCCCTAGAGCAAGTTCAATTAGCGCGATTGGGTTGAGAGTGGCGCTCTGAGTTATTCCTGGGAATTTCAACCGTGAAATTACGCTAGAGCTTACAAGGCTAGTAACAACCGTGCAGGTACGAGCCAGGTCGTAGCATGTCAGCGGTGATAATGGCTTCGGGGACGATTACATGGAATCTGGCTAGATCTGAAACTCGCGCACACCTCGAGCGGCTCCTAGTAAAACAAGAATTTGGTTAAGACTAGCGATTATTCATGAATATATGGGAAGATTTTGCCAATCTGTGAGATATGCAACAACAAAAGAGAGTGAGCCAAATGCAAATGCCTTGACTAAATGACGGGCTCACGTGACTACTTTGAAGTGAATCTCTGCCAGATTGAAGCTATTGCCGCTGTGATGGAGTACTGTCTATGTAAAATAAAACTTCAGATCCAACCTCTTCCAATGTTACTTGTCAGATACGCGACATCAGAAGCAGATCAATTAGGCCGAACCATGCGAAGTACGCTGCAGCCATAGACGCATCGGTCAGCTTGCGAAAGTGCATACTTTGACTTTCACATGCTTGGTGAATGCCAAGAGATTGAGACGTGCAACAAAAGTGTCCTTCAACTCAGAGGCATCTGGTACTTAGTAGGGGAAGTAAAAGAGGGCGATTTTGCAGTGGAAGGAACCGTGGGTCAAGACAAAAATGATCTTGGTACCCGCTAAATAAGTGTCTGCTTGACAGTTACCGGGCTCTTATCGAAATAACAAAGATGGAACTTGCCTAAACCTTATTTTTGGACTAATCGCTGGCCTGAATGGGGCGACTTTTATTCTGTGGGAAAAATGGAAACCACGGGTCGAGTGATCGCGGTTCGAGGCTAGCCAAGAATTTCTTATAGAGATAGCCTTATTTTATGGTGAAGAGTATCACGCTTGCAGGGCTATGAGGAATGCAACAAAGACAAGATATCAGAGCTTAAATGAAGCTATTCAATGCTAGCTAGATCCACAACGGTGTGAGATGTGACATAAACCGAAAGACTGAGATTTGGGTGAAGCTAAGCTGTACTCAAGATACGTACAGGGGTGTCAGAAATGCAACAAAGACAAGAGACCCAAATCTATAAACAAGGCTAAGATTTGCTAGCAGTATCCGCAAGGATGTAAGATATGCAACAAAGACACTGATACCGAATTTCCACGGCCCTGAAGCTGCCATATGTGGCACGCCTACAGAGTTGCAAGGCTTGCAGGGGTGGTGAGATGTACAACAAATGCTTTTGATTACTGCTTTTGGAAAGACTCAATAGAACTGTAGGAAAGCGCTCAGGGTTTTACTAGTGATGCAGAAGTAGGGTGTCGGCAAGCTCCAGCATGCCCATGACGTTGTTGTCAGCCTCAGTTCGGTCATGTGATGCTGTCTGTAGGCCTCTCCTTAGCCCGAATTTCTCTTTTTCACTGCCATGATACAACCTTGAAGAATCAATCATTAGAATGCTAGATTTGGAGGAGAAAAGCTTCTTCTCTTAAAGACGAAATTGACCCATTAGGCATGTCTTACTACTCCCAGTCCTCATCCTAGCTTGGATTCAGCCACAGATCCGCCTAAGTGGGATACGTTGCAAAGTCGCAGATCAGGCAGGGGACATACGACTGGCAACAAATCTTTGTTGCAGATTTCGGTTTTCGTAGGCATTATATGATGGATTTTCAAGCATGGGACTCCAGAAACGGAAGGTCCAGTCTTGGACTCGGAGCCTGTTTCCGAACCAATGAATCCAAAACATTCATTCTGAATTGGAAAACCATGGGGAGCCGATACAAAAAAGACTGCACGAAGATCGAACGTTCTACTTGAAAATTATCGAAAGTCTGACTTCGAGCTCGCGATGCTCTCATGCTCCCTTCAGCCTAACCATGACGGAGCCCTTGGTCGCTTGAAGAGGATCTTGGACTCCACCCCACTATTGAATTCTACAGATATTTACTAGGATAATTCAGACGACATGGGTTATACGATATGCAACAGAGACAACTATTTGGATTGACGGTCTCGAGAACCCTTGCATCAATCCCAATAAGGATGTGCAGCGCTGGCTCGAGCTTGTCTATCGGAACGCCAAAGAAGCAAAACTTGGTATGTGGGAAGTAACAGGGGATGCTCGATATGCAACATACTTTAAAAATCTTCAGCTTTCAGCCCGAGCGAGGTTCTATCAAGGGTGTAAAATCAAGCAGAGCCTTGCTCACGCCACCACGACCGAAACCTTTTCAAGGGAAAATATTGGGACCTAAAAGTGGCAGGGGATATTCGACGTGCAACAAACATCCAAAGTTGGGAATTGAGAGGCTTTTGTGCTGCATAGTCGACTTGGGGGGCCTTGTCGGCAAGGATACCGAGAGAGACGGGCTCTCGCAGCCCACGAAACGTTACCAGTGGTCTGTCTGCACATGCGCAGGGATTTCAAGCCTCGTCTTCGATCAAACCGCCTCTTATTGCATCTTGGTATAGGACGGGTGGTTTAGTCCCAGGCGATGAGGCTGGGCCTGGTTCGTCTGGTTTCTTTTGGTTGTGGGGGATGGCCGCCCCCGGTTTTCTGCGCATTGAGGCTGGCTGATGCGCTCAGGCTTGTCGGACGGCTGCTCCCTCTGCCGTCTCAAGTTATGACGCAAAGATGGTGATGCGCCAAGAGTTTTTGCTTCTTTGTTGCTGAAGAAATTGAGATCAGACGTTGGAAAGATGAGTTTGGTGTTCATGGGCTGACAGAAAGAAGCGGGGTTGCGGAAAGAAATGTCAGCGATTTGCAATTGTGCAGCCCAGTGCAACCAATACTCATTCCGAATACATTGAAGTTCGACTTCGACAATAAGGATTCGTACAAAGCAAAAGCTTAAGTCCCAGAGATTATTTACCTGGCTGGCAGATGAGGTACTTTGCCTAGGATCAACGTCCTCACGTTTCGGTCACGCTTGACATGGGGCAGCTGCGAAGGAACCCTTCGCGTGGATGTTGACAAATACTTATATTGATGGTATACGCAGAGTCCAAGACTGCATTCCAGAGGCCGAAGCACTCGTAATGTACTTGTTGGAGAAACAATTTCTGATCTATTGTACAAGTCCAGGGCTCCCAAGTCAATCAGAGCTTTCTCTCCTGGCCCGCCTTCGTATACAAGTCCAGATTATCCAATAACGGTCTATCAGTCACTGCAAACAGAAACGCTGAATGCTTATCACACTTATTCGAGTGAACTATCTTCGACCATGCAGGCACACTGAATGTGTCGTTCGCTTCCCAGTCGATGACTTCGGACTTTCCCCCTGGGCTGAGGATGGTTGTTTGTCCGACGCCTTCATAGACATGATACATGAAGGATATTGACTCCTGCGACTCGGATGTCTGGTGACCTGGCTCGATCATCTCAGCTTGGGCGCCGAGAGTGGTTGACAACGGCGCTCCGTCGCTAGTGTAATGATGAACGCGGTGCGGCCCTGTCTGCGAAGCAAATCCATCTTGTGCCTCTTTCCAAGGGTGGCGCCATTTACATGACTCTGAATATCTATATCAACTTTAGTATCCTCTGCATTTTGAAGCAGAAGGTCCAGCTTCACTTACGTGCTTGGATATCTGCTCTCAGTGTGCATCTCGGCAAAATTGACTGGTATGTGTCTGAAGAGAGGAAGATTCAGTCCATCAAGCCAGATGACCGGATCCGCGCCTTCATTTCCATGGTCGTGCCAGTGCCAGGAGGGAGTTAAGATCACATCGCCGCGCTCCATATACATCTTCTCGCCTTCTACAGCAGTGAAGCCTTTGGATCCCTCGATGATGAAACGCATCGCAAAAGCTATGTGGCGATGCGCGGGTGCGATTTCATTGGGAAGTATCAGCTGCAAACCTCCGTAGATGGTATCTGTAGTGTATGGAGCGTCTATGGCGTGGTCAGTCGTGCTATGGTCTAACCTGAACTACCACTGGCTTACCTAGCGATGGATTTACGAGCATGAGAACCCGGCGCTCAGCCTCTTCCGCGCCTACAATTTCCCCAGCTTCCATGAGAAGGGGCTTGCATTTCTTGTACGCCCATTTCATGGGGACTGAAGTTGGATTTGGGTTAGGGGGAACCATTTTGCTCATCTGGGTCCATAGTGGTTGAAGGTGTAGTTCGGGGAGAGGAGCCATGAATGCTTCCTCGGCAGTCGTTGTTGGAAGAGAAAGCTTCTCGGGGCTGGCAGTGACTTTCGTCGTGGTTGCTGTTTGAGACATTGTGAAGTTACAGACAAAACGTTTGAATTGGGAAAAATAATGTACGAGTTTTCTTGAACTTGGAACGCTGAAAAGGGTCGAAATGAAGTCCGTGAACACTGGAGAGCCTGATTAAATCACTATGGAAATGGAAAAGAGTGCTGGGCTGTGCTGTATACATTTCGGCAGAACTACATTTATTGTTCTAGTTCAACCCAGTCCATGTGAGATCCGCCCCGAATCCACAGCCGGAGTTGTGGGGCACAGGGAGGGGAACCCTACAAGTTGCTCCGAGATCTCGGAACACAGTTGACGGAACTGACTCTCATGCACTGGGCATTTTCTCAAAAGATTTTGCGCCTTCTATAGAGCTGAAGAAAGATGGCCTCAACTTGGCAAATAGTTCAGCACTTGGTCGAAGTGAGTAGAATCTGAAAATTGAATGTGTCAGTTTGGTTCCGAACTTGCAGGACCGATGGAGATCACTTACTGATCTCCAAGCAGAGATGTCCGTACGATAATTTTCTCTCCTGCGTGGCTCATTGGAATAGTCCAAAGTGTGCATCCGCACTGGCTACAGAAGACTTTGTGCTTTTGTTTCCCACTCGCAGTTTCTTTCACAATCCAGGTCTTGGTGAGAGTTTGACCCTGAGAGACATGGATTGAGTCTTTCGAAAATTTCGCCATCTGAGGAAGAGACTTTAGCGAGTGTAGCATGTGAATTGGGTTGGGTTAGTTGACTGACCATTTGGCATGGACCACCTGCTCCCTTAGAGCAATCAACACAATAACAGGCGAAAACCTTTTCCGGGGAGCCTGTAATTGTGAACTGTATGCCTTCGCACAGGCAAGCACCTTTGATGGGTTGAAGAGACATGACGTGACCAAGAATGATTGATGACTACCCAGGAGTACTTGAAATTAAAATGGAGGAGTGGGAAAGGTGATAGATATATATACCAGGAGCCATTGGTAGTCACACTATACCGAGTTTGAAGGGCTTATTTTCGCACCCCCATTGGATGTCACAAATCTATCGGAGGACATGCTTATGTGATTAGCAGGTAAATATCATCTATTCATAAACCATCTTATTGACGCAGCTACCCAAGTGTTCAATTTTCACCTCCACCACATCACCATCAACAAGCCATTTGGGTTCTGCCATTCCCATGGCCACACCAGCAGGCGTGCCTGTCATGATTACTGTGCCCTTTTCCAGCGTCGAGCCCTGGCTCAAAAAGCTCACAATCGCGCGAACATTGAAGAGAAGGTCATCCGTACTCGTATCTTGACGAAGCTCTCCATTGACAAATGTCTGCAATCTCAAATTATCTGCCGCACCAACTACTGACGGTGCAACTAGCATCGGCCCAATAGGAGCGAATTTGTCGAATCCCTTTGCGAAGCACCATTGCGGCACGCCTCCCGCGTATGTGGGGTCTTTCTGCCATGTTCTCGCTGATACATCGTTGGAGGGTGTGAAACCTGCAACATATTCGAGTGCACTTTCAGGTGTAATATTTTTGCCAGTTTTGCCAATCACAACAGCCTACAAATCGTTAGTGACCTTCTACATAGCTTGGAGAAATGACACCTACTAGTTCTCCTTCATAGTCCAAATTCTTCCCTTGAGCTATCTTGGGAATTGGGACATCTTCGTCATATTTTGCCAGACATGGGGAAGATTTTATGAATAGAGAAGGGAAAGGCGGGGGTTTCCGACCTCCTTCTGCAACTATTGGAAAGTAAGTATAGTTCTCTTTTGGAACTCAATTAACTACGTACTGTGCTTCATATAATTCAGACCAATGCATTTGATGATTGGAACATCTGTTGGCTTGAGAACTTCGAGGATGCTCTGGACCTGCACTTTCTCCCCCGGTGCCGACAGAGCGAATGGATCCCATCCTTCGAGCTTCAGAGCATAAAGGGTCTGATTAGCCAGCGACTTCAGTAGATCTTCAGCGCGCTCAATACATGGCTCTCCAAAGGAAGTCACACCCTTCGTGTCGACGAATCTAATTAACCGAGCCCAAGCCATTTCAGTGTGTAGCGGGATCTTGGATGAGTCGTAAGAAATTGAACTGAGCTCCGACTGTTACTATCTGGCTGTAGAGGATGAAAGCTGTGTGATTGAATACTTATAAGCGTAATGTGAAAAGTAGATTACTAGATACAATGAAAAGTCCTCGGAGCAGAAATTGGACATTGAAACCGAGATCATCCGTATCGTCGTCCAGAACACCATGATGCCCATACGTTCCGAAATTACAAGGGCATGTTCGGATTAATAGTCCCGGGAGGATTTCGCGACTTGTAATGGCCGCTCGGCTGCTGACTCGCTAGTGTGTTCACTTTGGTTCCCTGACGCCCCCAGATCCTGCATTCCATGCGCGACTCCACAAATACCAGCCTTCCCCAGGAATTCCCTTCCGACGTGCTCCAGTCTTCGGAACATGGTTCAAGACACCGCCGTTATGTCTGATGCTCCAAAATCAAAGCGACAAAAGATAGACGTTGCCTGTGACTCTTGTCGCTTACGGAAAGTTAAGTGCTGTGGTACTCGGCCAGGTCAGTTGACTCGGGTCCGAAGGCCTCAGAAGATAGAGACAGAGTTGCGACAGGGACAACAGCTGACAGAATGTCCGAACAGTTTGTACAACATGTATGCGACGCAACGCTCAGTGCAATTATACCGACGATGGTATTCTCAGACAGCGAACTCCAAGTCATTCGTATCTGCCAACCAATACAATTCCAAACCCTGGGCCTGCATCAGCAACGAATGAGACTGTGTTCGATGCTCCCGCTAGAGACAATGGTCACTATCCTTCACCCAGCGTGACGAGGGCTAAACCCTCTATCTTGGCTCAAGCTGCGACTAGTCCAGGGGGAATCAGATCCGGAACTTCTCAGGATCGCCATGATTTCTATCAATCTACTATCGTGTCAACGAATTTCAATCGTTCAACAGGCGAAGCTCCAGGAGTCGAAGATGTTTATGCAACCAGTGGTTCATATAGGCCAGGTGGTATGCATTCTCCTGGTGGTGGCAGGATGCCGACTGTCGACAGCATCAATTCCATGACTGGCCCGATCGAATCTGCGAGTCCAAGTTTCTTCGGAAATAGCTGTGCGAGCTCTTTTATGCAACAGCTGAAGTCAGCTGTAAACAGCCAAGTTCAAGTCCCGCGCACTCATGAGCAGCCAGTGCAGACTCATTCTGCTCGTACATCATTACATCGGCCAGCGGGTGGAGCTACACGTGTGAGACTGGACTATACACTTCCTGCTCGAAGAGCGGCGGATAATTTGATGAAGACATATTGGGAGCTGATACATCCTCTGTATCCGTTCTTCGATGACAACTCCATGCACAAAGCGTACACCGCGGTTTGGCTTGGGGACTCTCCAGATCCAGAAGACCCCATTCTGATAGCCACTTTGAATGCGATCTTCGCTTCGGCATGCCAGTTAGCAGAGAGTGTGGACTGTGCAGAACGTGCTGCTTCAGCGGCGACCTTCTTTGCTCGAGCTCAAGACTTGCTGCATGATAGCCTATGGGCCGTGGGATCAATGCAGATTGTGCAGTGTCTACTAATTATGGGTCAATATTTGCAGAGTACAAGTAGTGCCCATCAATGCTGGATGGTTATAGGTCACGCAATACGTGTAGCTCAAGGATTAGGCCTACACTTACCGCAATCCAATGCGTATGAGAATCATTCTGCTCAAGATAGTGAGCTTACTCGTCGAGTTTGGCACGGGTGTATATTAATGGATAGGTACGTGTCGTATCCGCACTTGAACGCTCTCCAACTCATGATTCGGGCCAGGATATTATCCATGACATTTGGCCGCCCAGCGATGATCTCGAGTGTAGTGGCAAGAGCCGTACCTCTACCTCACTTAGACTCTCCAGAAGGAAATGCCTCACCCCTGACCTTTTATGTGAAGACTCTCCAACTTTACGAGATCATATCTGAAACGCTCTCAAGCACGCTCTACGCTGTACCTGGAGCAGAGAAGACCGCGCATGGAGACGCTGGAACGAATAACATCGAGTCCTCCGAGATCGTGACAGTGTTAAAGATGGACCATGACTTAATGGTTTGTGGGCGTAGTCTACCATCTTATTTGCGGATTTCTTCTTTGGATTCGTTCACGTCCCCTATATATCAGAGGCAAGCTGTTGTCTTCAGAGCCAGGTGAGGAATGCAATGCATTTGATGTAAAAAGCAAGCTAATTCCGACTTCAAGATTCCTACATGCCCGCATCCTCATCCTCCGCCCAATCCTCTCGCGCTTCTGCCTCCCCCAATCACGCCCCCTCTACGCTGGTACGATTCTCGACGAGAGCGTCGGCGAGCGTATGAGCTTCCAGTGCTCAGCACTCTGTCTAACAGCAGCACATGATCTGATCGGGCATATCAAGACGCACTTTCGCCCAAGCGGTAAAATTGGAATGCTACCTGCATGGTGGTATTGTATCTTCTGTACGTATCTATTTTATCACGCTTTCTCAACAACCAACACGCTAATCCTGAATGTAAGATATATACACAGCATCTACCATCCTGCTGACTTCGCGCCTGCGGCCCGTGCTGGAGCAGAGCAGTCCTATTTACTCAATCACAGACTCCTGGTCTTCCGCTATCGAGATGCTCAAGGCGCTCTGTTGTCACGGAGAATTGGCGGAACGATGTGTGGCCGCCTTGGAGATCCTCTCGGCGACCATTTCGGCGGCTACGGTTTCGAGCACGGATGAGCAGGCTAGTGGGGGTGTTGCTGAAGGTGTGCAAGACGGGATTGCGAACGGGCTGGGACACGGACAGGAGGGGTTCCCGAATGTGGTCTTTGATTTTGAGGACATGTCGTGGTTAAACAATATTCCATGAAGTCCCACTGCACTTGAGTTCCTCGCAGAGCTATGCCTATACTTAACCGGATTTTTGAACTCAGTGCGGCAAGACAATTGGGCTGCGCAGAACCAAGCGAGGCGTTTACTATTTTATCTAGGTATATATCTACTTCATAATCTAAGATTTGAAATTTATATATCTTTAAAAGATATATAACGTGGTTTATTACCGAGTCGGATATATCATTGAGTCGGATACTTTTCCTTAGCACAGAACTTCAAACTTGAATAAATTAACCATAATATATTAAATTAATTATAACTACTCGGAATCTAATGAACCTAATATAACTATAGTATCTTGATAAGTACGCGCGTTATAACTAGTCTTCCCGTAAGTGCTATAGCGCTGTATCAATAGTTACCCCTCCTTCTTCCTACCCCCCTCTATACGTAAGTCGCGTTATGCTTGCTTTTCTGCGTTCTTTTACGATAAAAGATCTTATGTATCTTTTACTGTAAGTGCACCTCCTTCACGGACGCGAGCCTTTTTAGCCCTACAGCGTTTACTAAGGGCTTTATTAGCTGCTCGAAGATTACGTACCTTAGCGGATAGTAGGGTTATCTTATAGGCTATTCGCTTTATACCCTTTACTAATATAGTAACTGTCTCGAAAAGTGGAGTTAGCGAGCTTCCTTAGTAACGAGTAATCTGATTCCGTATAAGAGTTATTTGTGAAAGAGCTTCTATTAGGTTAGACGGGGTCTGGGAGACCTAAGGGTAGGTGTTAGTAGTAGAGGGTCTAGAGGGAGTTAGAGTCCGTAACTTTATATCAAGCTTTAAAAGTACAGCTTCTAGGTTAAAAGGCACTAAGCTAGCTCTATAGAACCTAACCTAAGCGTTCTGGGCTATTATTAATTCCTTATATACTACTATAAAAGCTAGGAAGAACTCGACCTTTATGATGTAGTTAATATAGGCCTTAATAAACGTCTTAATTTACTGACTATACACCCGCTTCAATATACTAAAACACCTAATATTAAGTAACTAAGTTAGATAGGACGAGTAGGGAGGCAGTCTAAGAGTTATAATATTATATGCCTTGCAATACTCTTGGAATTCGGCTGATTCATAACTCTTATGCCTATCTAAGACTAGTATTCGATATAGACCCTTTACTTGAGTACTAGTATATTTATTAAAGTGTTTTAACTATTCCAGATCTATCTTATTATTCGTCCAGCTATTACTTATTAGTTTAATAACCTAGTTAGGTAGGAGGCCGCCGTTGGTATACTAATTAAAGAGATGATTCTTACCCTGAACCACTAAAAATAAAGGAATACTCCAGCCCTCCCTATTGATATAAGTAATTACTATAGCCCATTCCCGATTCCCTAGCTAAACTGCCTTACCTCTGCTACGTCGATCTGAACGGGTTATAACTATTGTAGTACAGATTACGCCCATCATAAACCCAGTCTCATCGAAGTTATAGAAGTCGCAGTCTAAAACCCTATATTTTACCCTTATGTTTTCTACTAATTGAAATCATGCGCCAATTAGCTTAGGATCTTCGCATAAGGCCCTTTGGAAATCGTAAACATGATTAAAACACGTCTTAAGGTCTAGTTGTCGTTATACAAATCGATAAGCCTAGAGCTTGCTGACGCGTCTTCCCCCCCGCGATTCGAGGATAAAATTAGCTATATCTTCTACACTAGCTAACCGGGGCGTAAATCCTCTAGAATCCATATTAAGTATATTTTAAATAATTACTTCCTCTTCTAGTTTAGTTAATTTAAGGCCATTAGCCTTAGTTTCAAGGCGGTAAGTTCGGCCGGTTATTCTATTAGAGAAGGTTGAAAGTAGTACTTTATAGATTTTTACTATAAAGCGTTAGCTTAGTTTCTTAGACGTTTAAATAGCCTTAATAGCTAAAATGATTCGTGCTTCTTAAGTTTGAATTTCCATTTGTAGTTATTAAGAAAACGCGTATTAAAGTTAATGGGGTAGAATATGGGGAAAAGTGTCCGACTCGGTGATATGTCCGACTCGGTGATAAACCACGTTATATGTATTTTTTTTGAATCTTTTTAAGAATCTCTCTAAGATATAAAATTTATTTTCTTAAGAATCTTCAAAAGATATAAGATATATCTCTTTAAAATATAAATTTTGTATCTTAAAGAGATACGCTTATATTTATTAACTTGATAATCTAAGATATACAATTCTTTACGTTTATCTTTGAAACTTTTAAACGTTCATTGTTTTGCCTCCTATAACCCCTTCCACCAAGTCGTACTTGTAATATCAAAGCTCCCCGACAGGATCTGCCCACTCGCAGCACTCGTGTTTGCGACAAGCACATCATATATGTCTTCCTCAGAAACCCACATATCCCTCTCCTCGTCCCAAAAGCTCGTCGCATACTTAGTCTCGATCTCTACGACGCCAGTATTCTTCTCGCCGGGTTGCAGATGCAGTTTCGTAAACCCCTTGAGCTCTTTCTTCGGCCTTCCGATAGAGGGGTTGCGTTGTGCGACGTATACTTGTACGACTTCCGCACCTGCGATCAAGCCTGTATTCTCTACCACCACAGAGACTTTGATATTCCCCAATTGCTCGTTATGATCGATTTTCAAATTGGAAAATGAGAAAGTTGTATAACTCAAGCCATGGCCGAAAGGGAACAGTACCTCGCGTCTGACAGACTCGTAATACCGGTATCCGACATAAATGTCTTCGCCATACAATGTACGGCCACGCTCGCTCTTGAAGCTGAGAAATGTGGGGTTGTCTTCGAGAACTTTGGGGAAAGATAGGGACGTTTTGCCGCTGGGGTTGACGGCACCGAATATGATGTCGGCAATTGCGTGGCCAGCTTCGTTACCTCCATACCAAGCCCATGCCACCGCTGAGACGTCGTTTATCCATGGCATAGAGACTGGCGTACCGGCTTGTAGAATGACGGTTGTGTTGGTATTTGCGCGCGCCACGCGAGATATCATTTCATCGAGGTGTCCTGGGAGAGACATGTGCTGTCGGTCGCTGCCTTCGGTTTCCCAATCGGCCTGGATGGAGACTCTTGTAAGCTTCTGGTCTCTCATGAAATTGTAAGAGAAGAAGTTGAGGACTTACATTCAGACCAGCACAAATGATAACTTGATTAGCTCCTTGTGCCAAATTTACGGCAGATTCGATTTCTGCTTCGGGATCAATCACAAAAGCGCCACCAATGCGGAAACCTCCACCACCAAATCGAACCACGCCCCCAGATCCAAGAGTATTAGTTGGCGCGCTAGAATACTCGACTTTGATATGATATGTCTGTCCCTGCTTGACCGAAATTACGCCCTTTTCTTCCACAGTGCCGCAGCCAAAGAAGGCGGTCCCCTGGCGCTGCTTGGTGGAGTTGTCTACTACCAGTTTTCCATCTACAAAGAGCTGGCCTTGGCCATATACACATAGCCCGAGCTCGTACTCCCCACTGATCTCGGGCGTGAAACGGCCTTCGATGTCAGCATACCAGAGACCACTTGTGTTCGTAGGAACTTTGTAGTCCATCAACATAGCATCGGTCTTAGTGATGACTTTTCGATCGACTCGATGCCGTTCGAATGAGCTTGGAGGCTCATTATAGACGCTGAAGCTCATGCCGTCTTCTCCCTCAGCGGTCTTAACTTGTAATCCAAGAATTGGCAGTTCCTTGTGGGAGTAAGCCCCTACCGTGAAGGGGACTTTAGTACCCAACGCTGCTTGAATCCCTTCGTATGGTGTGGTGGCATTGTAGGAAGGTAGAGATGCAGAGCCACCGCCACAAATGGTTGCTATTATCGCATTTGGCCCAATCACAACCGTCTGTGGGGAAATGTTAGTCTCAATTACCGAGCTTTGTTCTCAAAACTCACAGATTTTGTTTTCGAAAATGGCAAGATTTTGTTCTCGTTCTTCAAAAGCACGATCGAACTAACAGCTAGCTCTCTTAACAGCGCTCTGATCTCTGGGCTATCAATTTCCAATTCTGGTGCATCTTCAGGAATTCCTGATGCTGCGCATCTGTTGACAAGCTTCAGCATTTCCCTCACTCTTTCATCTATGACGTGCTTTCCGACTTTGTTGGTGGTTATTGCATGGCCGAGTGAGTTTCCTCGAAACCTGGAGGGTCCTGGCATCTCCAAGTCCAAGCCCGCGCGGATAGCAGTTGAAGTAGAGTACGTGCCGAACCTGGTATATGTTAGGATATAAAACATCAAGCTAGAGTGAGGCTTACCAATCACTCATGATCAGCCCTTTCCAGCCCCATTCCGCCCTCAAGACATCTGTCAGTAGCTCTTTACTCTCACTGACGTGGAGACCGTTGATCTTGTTATATGAGGACATCATTGATCCCGGTTTCCCACCTTTAATGGCAAGCATGAAAGGGAGTAAGTATATCTCTCTCAAAGCTCGTTGTGTAATTCTCACGTCGACACGATTCCGCTCATGCTCTTGATCGTTGCAGACAAAATGCTTGAGACAAGCAACCACACCATTGGCCTGAATGCCTTCTATTAACGATGCCGCAGCAAGACCGCTCAGAACTGGATCTTCTGAGATGGATTCAAATCCCCGTCCACCTAGTGGTCCACGCTGTATGTTGATCGTCGGGCCCAAAACGACATGAACGCCTTTCGCAACAGCCTCTGTACCCATCAGCTTTCCCGCCCGGACAAGCAGTTCACGATCCCATGTTGCGCCTAATGCAGTGCCGCACGGGAGAACCTCATTTCTTAGCCCTTATACTTCATGTGCGATCGATTGGAACTTACTGCTCCTCTTGTCCCAGCAAAAAATGTCTGACCTCTGATACCATTTGGACCATCTGAAAGTCGAAGTCCTGGAATTCCGTGTTTCGGTAAAGACTTTGTGTGCCAGAAGCTCCCCCCTGTGGTTTATCAGCAGACTGTGCCTGTATATAAGAGTTTCCTACGGCATCCAGGGTGTTTTTACCTGATAAGAGATCGACCTTCTCTTTTTGGGATAACTTTGACAGAACACTTTCTACGTTAAGTGTGGCCATATTGTGGGATTCTTCCAATGAGGACTTAAAAGACAGATAGACAGATAGAGGCTGCTGTTTCTTTGCAACTCTCAAGATCTTTGAAGGGGATCAGATGGAATACTGAGTTTGCTTGCAGAGTCTCCTCGGTCTTATCGTGCAAAAGTATGGACGAGACCAAGGACATCGGTAGACGAAAAAAGATGGGGAAGAAAAAGAATAATTTACTAGAGTAAAAGTGAATGAAAGACCAACCTTATTGCACACACTTCTTTCGGTAACAGGGAGAGCTCCTCCGAAAGAGAGTGGAGAGAAGAACCCGCCATGCCACCCACCTTTGTTCCCCAGTGTAAGAGGGAGATCTTCCCCATAATTCAACCCCGGGTTTTCTTCGGAGATCTCTGCCTTGTCGGATGTCCAGAACAGGAGAAGTTACCGCAAGCCAAACCTCGGGCCCTTTAGTTCTAGTAGCCTCCGTTCAATAGACTTGGCAGTGGCTTCGGAAGAACGACAGGGACAGGGCAAGATTTGGCTCGGAAGCCTTTCGGATCACTCCGCTGAACACGAGTCAGGTCTCATTTCACCCTAACTTCCTGTGGAACCCCTGCTTTCCAGCCTTCATGCATTGGAAACAAATATTGATGGATTGATTGGAGTCCCGACCAACCACACTCCATACCCCACGCCCGCAATCCCCAGACTCTGACCCTTTTCAAGGAAGATACTTAATGGGAATGAACGACTCCCTGTTTGAGATCATCCAGCACGAACTGAAGCACTTCAACTCTGCATTCTCGTCTCCGATTCAATCTCCTCATCTCCCGATCGACTTTCCAACATCTCAACAGCTATGGGTAGTGCTAAGGATATGCCAGAGACGCACGTCGAGGACGCGAGTCCACACGTCCTTCCCCCTGATGTAAACAATGAGATGTCGATGAGTATATGGGAGACCATCAAGGCCAATCCCAAGACCATCAGCTGGTGCTGTACACTGGCCTCAGGGCCCATGGTGTATGGCTTTGATCTGATCATCGTCAGCCAGGTGGTGGCCATGCCCGCTTTTCAGTATGTTCCCATATTCGCAGTCTCCCAAGGCGTTTTGATTTGAACTAGTCCATGGACTTTGAAGTGACAAATTACTGACTGTGTAATCTTTCAGGAGGAGTTTTGGAACTCTTGTTGGCGCGAAATACATTATCCCTTCGATGTGGCTGGCTCTGTGGAACTCCATGATCCAAGTTGGTGCCATGGCTGGAGCTCTTGTCTCTGGTGGCATCTCAGATCGATTTGGTAGAAGAACAACATTTGTTTTCGGTGCTATTGTAACAGCTATTGGTGAGCGATACAATTGATATTCCCCTCAAGCCCGGAACTGACTTCATCTCTAGCAACGGCCGTCATCTACTTTTCCGACTACCCTGCGAATCGAGAAAGCAGACGAGTGATGTTCTTGATGGGCAAGATCATCGCAGGTCTGGCATTCGGATTGATCACCCCCGCATATTTGACCATCATATCTGAGATCGCCCCGTCACGGCTGCGCGGACCCCTGGTTTCATGTTTTACCTTTTTCACAGTATGTAAAAATACAGTACAACTTAACTCAATACTAAATCAAGTATCAGGTCATGGCACAATTGGTCGGTGTGGGGCTTGTTCGCTCCCAGGTCAAGAATGTCCACCCCTCCGCTTATCATGTAAGTGTTCTGAATGCACTCCACATATCACAAAAAGTCTAATTTACGAAACAGAGAGTCTTTGCCAGTCAATGGGCCCTTGCAGGCGTTGCAGTCATCGCCGGAATCTGTATCCCAGAAAGTCCCATCTACCTGATCAAGCGCAACTGCATGGACAAAGCCTTGAAATCCTATCAGCGTCTCTACACACACGAGGACCCAGAAGCGAGAATCGCAGCCCTCCAGACAGTGGTGGAGCATGAGTTGATGGCCGAGAAGAACCAGGATTCAGTCTCATACGTTCAGTGCTTTAAAGGAACAAACTTGCGTCGAACCCGTATCGTTATCTTTGCCAATGTCGCCCAGTATGTAATCGGCAAGCCCGTTTTCTTCTCTCTTCCATCGAGACATGTCCTGTCCCTTTCATAGAATGTTCTTGATAGGCACTTACTGACTCTACATTGTGTACAGGCAGTTGGTTGGCATCACCTTCATCATCAACATGACCTACTTTCTCCAACTCGGTGGGATGGACCCTGCCCTTGCTGTCAACATGAACTTGATCAAGCTTGCTATCGGAATTGTCTTCTTGTTCGGAACATTTTGGACCATGACCTGGTTCGGACGTAGAACTCTAATGCTGGTCGGCTCTGCTGTAGCAGTCGTTTTCTGGATTGCTGTTGGCGTCGCGGGGTGCTTTTCAAGTCCAGAAGCCCTTCTGTAAGTCATTCCTCCCTCTACCCATTGATAGGCCAGCTTGAGGAAAAGAAGAAGCAAGACTGACTCCTGGACCACTAGTTTTATTGGAATCGGCATGATCATCGTCTACGAAGCCTATGCCCTATCCGTCGGAGCTGTCTACCCGGTCATCGCCTCAGAAGCATCTTCGGTCCGCCTAAGAGCCGTTTCGAACAGTATCGGCTTCGTAAGCCAGTTTTTCGCTTCCTGGCTCTTCGGCTTCACAGTACCTTATATGTTCGGTGCCGACGCTGGTGACCTCGGCGGTAAGTGTGGCTTTATCTTCGCAGGACTGAGCCTAATCTGCTATGTCATCACATGGATTGATGTTCCTGAGACGAAGAATCGAACTTATGCCGAGCTGGATGAGATGTATGAGATGAACTTGCCAACGAGGCAGTTCAAGAATTTCGTGTGTACCGGTATTCAAGTGCCGTATTTGAAGTCAGAGGATGCTTAGATGGGAAGAGAGCGCTATATGTTAACGGATGATGTGGCGATTTGCTGTATCTATCTGTATCTGGCTTTGATTAGTCTTTAGCGTGAACCAGATTTTTGCAACAAGAGCAAGTAGATAGTTCGCATCTTACCCAAATGATTAAAAATATTCGCGTCCCAAAGTTTCGAGCATATAAATACAAGAAATTGTGTCCGGCGAATCAAAACTTCTCTAAGGTTTTCATTTGTATTTGTATTCGCAGTTGTACCCATAGCCCTATTCATGGTTGTATGCGATCAAGATTTGGTGTGATGCCATTTGGCCTAAGACCTATCAAGCGAGTGTGGTATCTGGGAACTCACTCAAAAGGTGGACCACACTGAAGCTCTGCAAGGGAATTGTGAATGCCGTCCAACGATTGAATGGGAGAATTCGGGATCATTAACGGCAATATAATAGAAGAAACTCTTTAGCAGATGTGGCACCGGTGATCGTCAAAGTCACCAAGCTATTCTTTCATTGTAAGTGCGACGTCAAATGGTGAATTATTCCAAAACATCGCATGGCCAATTGAACCAATAATTCATTGTATCTGTACAGTTCTGTAACGCGTTGGCAGCAGACAATATGCCTAGGATACTAACTTGTGAACGTGCTGGTGATGGAAATGCCGACTGCAGATGAAAAGAAGAAAATGTTGTTAGGCCACTGGTGGCTTACTAAGCAGCAGCCCCTTTATCTGAGATCTTCCATTGACTCAATTCTACACCTTCCATTCTCTCAGCTTGCTTGCTTCAAATACTGTGGAATGCGTCATAAGTGGCTTTTCAGGCATACAGCGATGATCGCTGATAGCAGCTTCGACCGCGTCCGGTTCACCGAAATCGGCTGAAGTGACATATTGCCTCTGTGCCTCCCCTCCGTCATCCCACTCAGAGGCACAGTCAGCGTGGCCACCTTTGCACCAAAGATTTCTCCCCATATTCTTGTACTTCACCCCACTTCCTGGCCTCCAACTTTCAACGATTACTTCCAGCGAACATGGCCAACAATAACCGAGCTGAGACATCCACAATCTCCTTGGAGACTCTACCTCTGATTGCGCTGCATCGCATATCTCGCGAACTGGCGAACAGCGACTGCCAACGATCAAGTCTACATGCCTATTCACTGACTAGTCGACGTTGCTGCGCGAGCGCCGACGTCCAGCGTTTCGAACGCATCCACCTGAGGTTTTCGAACCAAGAACAATTCTTGAGAGAGGTGCAAGAATGCAAGGAAGTGCTTCTACAAGACGAGCGCTTTCGTCTTGTCCGTCGTCTGAAGGTCTCCCCTAAAGTTTACAGATCAGGTCACGGTTCAGATGGACTGGAGAAGTTCGAAATGGACGACTTTTGCAGACCGCCAAAAAGAGGAGTCTACTATGGAACCCACTGGGCCAACGCAGAAGAGAGTGGCAAGGGTTGGGAGGCTTTGACTAGCTTCGTCGCCGAACTACCATGCCTTAGGGACTACATACATGCCCACAGCTACTATGTACCCTCAACTCTTCTCACTGCTATAGAAGACGTGGGATGCAGTCTCCACATACACAACTTCATGCTCCGGAGTCTTCTCCAGCCCAAAGGTCATCCGCATGACGTCCACCCCGATGACCTTGCGTTGATAACATCGCCATCTCTGCATAGCATCGCCGTTCCTTATGCTAAATACGACTCAGATGGCCGAGTCAACTACAACAGGGAGGCCGCGCTGGCCATGGTACAAGGTATGACGCCGAATCTTAGGCACGTGTGCTTACGTTCGGTACCCGTAGGGGCCACGCCGATGCTTGATCGCGCTTTTCTCACGCCCAGGCCTCTCTGGCAGGGGTTTGACCCCAAGCAGAAAGCGGAAAGGGCCAATGACTCAGGAAGACCTCAGGTTATCAGCCTCGTACTTGACGGGTACATGCAGCCAGAGGACTTTCGTGCATTGACTTGCTGTCTCGATACCTGCAGTTTACATGCTGTCACGGTACGTCTGCCTGCTGGCCCGAGACGCATCCAGATCATTCAAGCCATTTTCAAGATATTGGTTGAAGGAAAATTCATGGCAGTGCAGACGCTAGTCATTTCACCTGTGCCTCTGGAAAGTATCGCGGCGGAGCTTGCCATGTTGGAATCGTCTTCAAACAGTCAGTATCTAGTCGACGCCGTTGACAATGAGATAAGGCTCAAGAAGCGTGCAATATCACGTTTGTCTATGGCTGCCTGACAGGATCAAAAACGACACGAACCACAGGGCAGTGGTTTTTCATGGTCAATACATCCGCGCATTGTCGGCAATGAACCTTTTGCAACTTCAGTGGCATGGAGAAACCAAATCCAATAGTATAAACTATTTCTAATCGTCACTTTATCTAGGATGCCAACATCTGTCACGATCCATGATGATGCAGCTTCGGATTCGTGTGCGACGTATACAGCGCTTCAGGCTAACCAGTCTCATGGTCAAATTGGCTATTTCATCGCCGCTACATCTCTTAGGCACTTCCTATCCGGGTCATTGTATCGTTGCTTGAACCATGTTATCCAACTGCGCTATCACGTACTTTGTCAAGTACTATGAATTACAACAGTACGCGTAGCGCCCCACTGGTCAAAGAAGAGAAATGTAGTGGGTTGAACTGTTCGTTCCGGAATTTTCTTCAGCTTCGGAAAAGCTAGAAAAGACGCGACATTCTCCCCAGATTTGAGACACAACCAATCTAGCCTATGACCCTTTAACAGCCGTCGACTTACACCAATTTGGGTCTCCGTCTCTCCAGCAATGCCACATAAGTCGATACGACCGTGCCACCACATTGCAGTACTGTGCCATTGGGTCGTACTTACAATATCCATAGATAGAACCTACCGGCTCGCTTATACTCTCGAAATCTGCGCAACGCGATCAATAAGAAAGGCTTCAACGATGTTCAAATGCCAGGGCAATGGATCATGAACTCACAGTACAGCTTTTGATTAGGTCCGTAGGGCGAAAACCTCATCGCAAGCAGATTCACGCCACACGGGTTGTAGAAATTCGCGCCTTTGTCGTCTTCGGGATCATATAGGATAAATTCGCCACCCTGTGGCATATCTGTGTCTCCCTGTGAGAAGGTATGGAAATCGTACGCATCTTTCCTGGTCTGCTGGACGTCGCAGCTGGCAAAATCACTGGGGATAATACCCAGGCCGCCGTTGTCGACTTGGTCGATTGTATTCCGGATGTACGAGAGCCAGAAACCCCCAGTAGGTGTGGGCGATGGAACTGGATCCGCCATGCTCGAGAACTGGCCCGGATCGACGACGTAGCCACCAGCTCCACCGTCCCCGATGCGGAAAACACCGGCGGGGATGACAGGGACAAAGGGCGTGGGACATTGCAGGGTCGTGGTAGATGTGGTCGTGCTGTCCGTAGCCGTTGGCCCTTCACAGGCGGTGATGGTTCGCGTACAATCCGGATCCCGACAAGTCGTGGTCGTCGTGGCAGGATAGTCGTAGACACTGCACCGCCGGGAGCAGTACGAGATCGTCGTCCTCTGGCAGCTCTCATCAGGCGGCGGAGGATCCCCAGGTACGCCGCCACCTCCGCTTCCAGCACCGCACCGGCCTATACAATTTGGACACAGACTTGGAGGTCCGACACAACCAGGGGAACTCCCGCCGCCGCCTCCACCGCCTACCTTATGGCCACCGCAGTCTGTCTGGCATCGTTTTCCGCATGTCTTGATGAATGGAATCGGTACACAAGGCGGTTTTGGTAGTCCAACTGAAAATCCGACGTGATTTGGAAATCCTGGAGGAGGTATCGGTGGCCACGGCAAGTTTGGATCATCGAGAGGGTTATCAGGGAAAGTGGGAAAGGGGCTAGGAGAGTAGGTCCATGTGTTGGTAGGGCGATTGTCGCCTTGAGTTCTGGTTCCGGTGATCGTCATGGGAGGAAACTCAACACTGCCGGTTATCCAAACAGTTGGGGGCACTGGGGCGGTGATCTCGATGTTGGATACGTCCATGGTTTGTGTTGTGATTGGGGGAACCGAAATTACTGTGGTGGTAACCTGACCGGCTGAAGTCGTAATCAGATTTCCACTGATCGTGAGAGTTGTGTACCACGACTCGGTATATGTAATCGTGGTAGGATCCAAAGTGAGCGTCGTTGGAGTAGGCAAGACCCAGGGAGGAAAGACAAGGGTGCATGGACTGGTTCCAGCATGAGCAAAGGTTGTCAAGGATAGGAACCAAGAGTAGTATTCGAGACTTACGGCATGCATTGGACAGTAGGATTTCCCGACGACCACACTTCAGGGCCAATGTACACTGCACCAGACCCAGTCTCGCTCGGTGGATTACCTGGGTTGGAGTCGCTTACTCCTGGCAGGCCAGGATCCGCTTGAAGCATTGTTAGCATTGTAGCGTGGCCTACCAGAACCGTAGGACCTTCAGCTGCTCTGACAAAGAGATACTCACATAATGGGCCGTCATCTCCACCACTGCCACCACACCTGTTGAAATATGTCCATGCCTAAGGCACGACACAGCCCCGTCAGTTAGATTCAACCGAGAGGTATAGGATGCCAGCTTTGAAACATACCCTGTTAGTCAACGGTAGAACATGCAATAGATCAGCTCGACCCAGACCGCCTTGGTTGGTAAAGTGCTGGACATAAAACGGTCAGCGTTATTGCGGAAGCCCACCCATAACGACCGAGCTTATGGCAATTGGGCGGAAAGCGCTGAACTTACCATGGTCTCTCCACGGTCGATCGGGTTGTAGAGGACGCCACGATTTGTCCAAGAGAAAGAGCTGACCGACCCGGCAGCTGATCGACCATTGTTCTTAAAGACAGTAGCAGCTCCCGTATACTTGTCCAGATGAATTAGATCAGCCCGTCCAGATCCTTCAACGTCAGCGAAGCGCATATTAGCTCGGTCCCTGGGTAAAATAGTGAGCAAGAGAAGTTGTTCACTCAGGTCATTCCCATGGCTGAACTCACCATCCTTCGGAGAACTTAATCTGGCCCACGTTTTGAAGTGTGCCATGTCCGTCCAAATTGAGCGCACCTGTGACACGCCCATTCTTCTCGAGGCACAAGATATCGGCACGTCCGTCACCACTGATCCGTTAGTCAGTCGTCTATATCAGGATCTGGCGTAGAAACGCCTGTAATGGTGCTGGGACTGCCAGCAGCACTTACTCAACGTCCGCAAGTCTCATTCCGCGGTCAAATATGCCGACCCCCCAACCCTCAGAACATGTACCAGCGCCTGAGACCTGAATCGGTGCAGCGAACGGCAGATAATTCGGGTTGGCCGGGTCGTAGCGATTTTCGTACATCCTCAGAGCACCGCTCGCCTTGTCTTGAACGAGGATGTCACACTTCCCATCTCCTGTCCAGTCTGCTAAATGGATCCCAACGCGGGGTCCCGGAACCGAAATTGAGAGCTCTGTGTTATGGCCCCATTGCGGAGGATTGTGGAAATTGGTGTTGATCTCGTCAATACGACCGTCAAAGTAAATCCAGACATAATCGTCAGACCCAGAACCACGCATATCGCAATAGAAATTACCATCTGCCTTGCGTTTCGTACCTCCGGAGCCCATGTTCTCCCAGACCACGACGTCGAATTGCTTGTCCGACTCTTTGAGATAGATATAATCCAGTCGATTGGAGCCATATATGCGGCCGAACTTGATTCGATCTTGGATACCAACATCGGTTTGGCCAGGATGTGTCTGCCCTGCTGATCTCCAGTCAGGAACCTAGATTCTGGGGTCAGCCGGTGTCTCCCACCTCTTCGGCACGAGCTGAGTTTTCAACCCCTACGTACAATGCCTCCTCCCCATCCGCGATTATTGATCCAGGTATCGACCTGGCCATGATCGCCAATATACATGTAGTCACTTCGGAAGCTGCGACAGAACGTTAGTATATGGTGTGCCATCCGCACTACTGTCATAATCCAGCGGAAGGGTAGCTCGCTTACTCTCCGTTGAGGTCGCCTAACATGTGACCTATGCATTAGCGAGTAAACATAGCATGAAGGCAAGGTATTGAATGAACTCGGGGGCAGATTAAAACCAAAGAACTCAACTCACCGAAAACTATGCCACTTCTTGATGCCTTATTCTTATTGAAGACGACACCACGGACACCATTGGGAGTGCTGAATCCTTGCCATTGGGGACTATCGCCTTGGCCGCCATTGCGAGAGCAGCTGGAGTGGTTTGTCAAAAGCCATCGGAAGGCACACTTTTATGGACAGATTTGTCTTACAGAACTGTACCATCAGTCTGGAGCAGGCAAAAGTCTGCTCTTCCATCACCATCAATGTCTTTGAGAACCTGTCAGTTGGACTCTTGCCATGTGGAAGGAGGGTAGGCTAGGATCGTGACTGACCTGCGATGCGGACGTCCTGGGCAACAAATCCATCATGTGCGCCGACGACCTAGGAGGAAAGATGTGTCAAAATGTAGCTCCAAATAAGGACAATTCGAGGGTGTTCGACGATTGCGATTCATCTAGCTACATACCTGGCCAATACTTTCAAATTTTGGAGGGTTTCCTCCCCTGTTAAGTGAGACTGTCATGGACGTGTCTGCTTTGATACAGAAGAAATCAGCTAGTCCATCGTTGTTCTATTCATATCGAGCAATCGACTGTTAGCGTTCATTGAAAAGCAGTATGGAGTAAGTGAGGCAACTAACAAAATCCGCAAACGCATAGCCTACAACTTTGTTAGCACACCTTTTTAGTACAAACATGTGAGAAACAAAAGAGATGGAAGAACCACGTACGAGGCCCCAAGTCGCAGTTTAGACCGACGTCGAACCTGACAGAATCGCCGAAGACTCCCCCTCCCAGGTTTTGCCGAAAATAATAGGCATTTACTCCATCGTTATGCCATATCCGAATCCAATCGTCCAGAGCGGCCTTACGATCAGCATTAGGGTCGCCGACAACCACGTTGGCAAAGAAAATATGCCAGGGGTATTCATCGGTGACTGACTTAGGATCGCCACCTTTGTCAATGGTAGCCGTCTTCAAAATGCCACGAGAGGTGCTGCTGTGTACGTAATTGCCATCGTCATGGCCACTACCAAGTTGCGACTGGACGGGTTGGCCAGCATTGCCAGCTACCTTTTTGCAAGTTCTAGAGGAGCCAATTGCCGCGTCGTTGATATTACTGACGGTAGCCGGTGGTTGTATGCCGTTCTCGAGCTGGCTAATAGCGTTCCACCAAACCCCAGCGAACAACTTGTACCCATTATCGGTTGGGTGAGTTCCGTCTGAACCGATATCATTCCTCGACATTGCGTTGTTTATGTCAGCAAGAGCGATGCGAGAGCCTGAGTAACTTTGAACAAGATTGCGAATTTGCTGGCTCACGTCGCTGCTGCAGCTATCGTAGTCACGACTTCGAGCGAGTGTGGACAAAGCGATGGACACGCCTGGCACGTCTCGGAAGATATCGTCGACCAATGATTTGAGGCGTGTACCAGCATTGCCAGTATCTCGACCTCCCACGCAGTCATTGCTAACGCAGTGTAAGCATCTCATCTAAACTGCTGAAGGGGTAGATATGCCCAAAGTCCAAGGCTCTCAAACTTACGTTCCGGCGTTGATGAGCACCAAATTGGGCATCATCCATTTCGATGTACGCCAGGCATCATGCACCTGGTCTATCACCCATCCCGGATGACCCTCATTGTCCTATGGGTAGAGCATTAGTGCCATGCCCCCATGCAGAATGCATACAATAGGTAAACTTTGAATCTGTGTCGCGCACGGGACTGAGAGCTTACTTGGTCCGCCATAGTTCCATCAGTCTTCGATCCTACCATGTTCACAAGCCAACCTTTCCATCTAAGCTGGGAGCGAAGCCACCTGCGGTAACCATTACCATCACTCGAGCCTTGGCCTTGGGTGATGGACGCACCAAGCGGCATCACTCTAAGATAAAAGTCTCTGGCGGCCCGACGGCCTAAGTCCAGAAGTTCGCTAGCATTGGTGGCATTAGCAACCTCTGTTAGATCCGGAGTGGGATAGCTGTCGAGATCCTGGCTGGTACTATTCCAGGCGAATTCGACAGCGACAACATCTGGTGCGTAACCATCCCCGTAAGGAGACACTCCATCCGAATGGTTAAAGGCGACGAGCGATGGGACCAGTAAGCTACCTATGTAGAATTTAAAAAGAATACCACGAGTAAACAGTCGCATGTTTGCTCGTAGAAAATGAGGACCTTGAGAAGGTACCTGCATCGATCGAGCACTCAAAAGGTAAGATCGATGAGGGGTTGGATCTTTTTATGATACAAGCTTGCAAGCAGACCATTGTATTTATAGACATTTTAACTATCCAAGTAATTTAAAGCTCGTCCATGCTAGGTGCTCTCGCGCTACGCACAAATGAACCTCGCTAATACCATACTTGTACCATCATGTCATCAGCAAGCGGTGGCAAGGTCTTCCTCCCTCTCTTCTCTCAATTATTACAGGAATGATCCCCTGCCAACCCACAATTGTCACCAAAGTGGCAAAACCGAATGCCTGCCTAAATTCACCCGTCCCCGAAAGCGAGTATTGAAGCCAGGGAAAAGGCGAGGCGGTCAGTAATATAAACTAACAAGGCCTCGATTAGACAAAGGTACCGATTCCATTAGCAGCTGATATCGCAAAATCGTACTCGACTTAGCTTTACATTGTCAATTAGACGATCCTCACTTGCTCATTCGCCACATATCCCTGTTAAGGTCGAGACTAGCATACAAAGTCGCTGTGGGGCCGAAATGGTCAGTTGTGCCTCCTTGGCATCAGCGCGGCACGGGGTTTGAATAAGCTTCATAGCCAAGAAGATCTCGGCCTCATCCGTTAGTTCAGGTACCTTACGGATGGATGGTCGTTACTGGTACATCGCTTTTCGATGCTCACTACATCCTGTGCCTGTGCAATCAGTGCCTTACATCAGTACTAGAGATATCTTTTGGCCGCGCAGAATCAAGTCAATAAGACCACGAGGTAAACCATGTCTCGCAATTTACATAGAAACCCATAACATGTGTTCCCAACCCTGCTTCTTCATGCGATTGCCCGTTCGAGGGTACATCAACTTTCTCTTTCAGCCTGCCCACTGCGGCCTCGGTCATTGCGCGTGCTGAAAATCCGAGGCTTTGCCAATTTTGACGAACTTCGCCAGTGACAAAGGGCCAGAATCAATATCACAGCAGTCAAAGGTACATTGACAGGGTCACGATGTGGAGTCTTACAAAGATGGCTTACGGACTATCCAATCATGATGAGATTTATCCCCATCCGATTGACTTATTCCCGAGGTATCCACCACCAAAGTCCTACACAGACGGGAAGAATTGACATGGTAGGACTCAAATTATCTTGCATTCATGGGGCACTGGGCTGATATATGACACTGAGTAAAACGCCCTTTCTATTGTCCAAACCTGTTGCTACTATCTAAAGCTGCTTGCAATTTTGTTTAGTCTTTGGATGCCAAAAGTGAGGATCGAATCTCCCATCGCAAGCTCGAACACTACAAGCAACGATGCGGGTTCTTACAAGTCTCGAGGTGCTGGGATTTATCCTTCTTCTCCCGTTCGTGAGAGGGTATAGCGTTCATCGAGCCACGTAAGTTTAGAAACATTTTCATATGTAAGAGAGCCAGGAGAGATACTGACTCTCAGTAGCGACTCCGTTGTGTCGCCATACAAGACTTCGTGGCTGCAACTGCGCCAGGATCAACCGCCTAACGCTGTTTGCGTTGCTCCTTGCACTTCCGAAAGTTGCGGCGGCGCCGACTTCTGTAGTCCAAACCCAGATCTGGAAGCAAGAAGCCTCAGCCTGCCGGACTGGGGTCAGGAGTCCAGCTGGGCACTCTCATTCCGCTCGTTTCGCAACACTTCCCATCAAGATGGTGATCTTGATAAACGTTTGTTCACATACAAGGCTGGATCAACAAACCAGGACGACTACACAGGTGACACCGAACCGACCGAGCCCGAGGCGGTTAAATATCTGTTCGCCGTCTCCGACGGGGAAGAAATTAACAATTTTGGTAACCAATTGAGATTAGTATCTGCCAGTAAGTACAAAACCAGAGAATCCCTAAATCAAGCATTAGCCAGCAGGATATGAAGCTGAGACGATCGACCATTCTACGAATATGATTCTACTTGCAAAGCTAACGCTTAATATAGCGGGTGACGAAAGGGCTGTCAGCAAGCAAAGAGAATTCAAGAACTTGCCATTCCAGATTGTATCCCAGGGAGTGTACGGATGTACTGTCGTCAGTCAATAACTCCTGTGTCTGGTGGTTACAGAAATTAATGTTGACAATGCAGGTTGTGCTGGTGTCAAACAGGGGCGTTTGGGCGGTCAGTTTCCTACTTACCCCAAAGCGGCTTGATGGCTTGGATACAGTTGACCGCTGACATTTGTATTGAAGTCCCACTTATGGGAGATATACTCTAGTGGAACGGCACAAGACGAGCTCGGAGCCGATAACGCCAACGATCCTGCATTTGATGATCGAGTCCTCAAATTCATGCGGGGGCAGGCGGTAAGCAGTCCTGCTCCCGGTGACCCAGAACATCCATACATTACGCCATCAGGCCCAGGCATAAAGGCCGATTTCTTCAACAAAGTGGAATCTGACCAGGTACGTCAGATGAACACCCCAGAACCATTGACACTGCCCAACCTGGGTCGACAAGTCTAACAATTACAAAATTTCAGACTACCCTCTACATTATCACGGCGATGAGAGAAGGAAGTGCTACTTATGCACCTGAAAACATCAACCAACCAACACACTATGGTAAGGATGGCGACGTAGTTAAAACGGTGACAGCCATACTTGGCCACAAGCCGAGGGTAGTAATTGTTCCGTACTGGCGAGCCAACCCCTACGACCCTGACGAGGCACCCCTATTTGAGACCACTACACGTGGCCGTATGTTGTTTCAATACGACCCTAATAGTGACGGCAACAACAAAAAGGCTTGGCGTATGTTTATTGAGAACCGGTTTGACTACAAGGCGGTTTGATGGACATGAAGAACGTCATTAAGAGGGCATACTTAGTATAAAACTCCCTTGGAGGCGACCTAGGATCATATGTATGATGTCTTCACAGCATGTGGTAGGACTTTTGAAGCGCTTGAATCACAGTCGCCTAGCAGAAGTGGATCCATACTGTATGAATCTTACAGTGCTGGAAGTATGACTATTGCACTGTACGTGGTGGGATCTGTAAAGATTTCAACCACTTCGCTATTCTTTTCTATACATAACTACCTGTCTAGCTTTAAGTATGAACCTGGAGGTGCTTTTCTGTGAACGGTGAATCACTTATAAGATGGCATCGAAACATTTGACACAGTCATTATAAAAAGACCAAGGTACCCAATCATTGTAGCTCTAATTGCTTTGGGTTTGTTACTCACATTCAATCATCCTGAATGTCCGAAGCCATTTGCTTACTTTAGGATGCATCCCTCTTAGAATCACAATCTATAATGATATATTCAATCACATCCATCATTAGTCTACACAAATCCACTACTCGAGTCAGCGTATATATTGCATAGACTAATAAAATATCTCGATATCCATTTCTTCCCCCTCACCACCACCAATCCTGATCTCCCCACTGCCATCATCCATAACTACTCCATTTACCATCACACTCTTTTTCCTTCCCCAAACCTCGGTCGGGACCTTCACTACCCCCTTAAGGCCACCCGGAGTCCTACACCACAACCTCCACCCCTCATCAAACATCTCCCACCTCACAACAATCGGCTCTCCAGTCGGCGTCGGCACCCTCCCTTCCGCCCACCTCACACCATCCATCTGAAACCTCGGCGCCACGAGGAACGTCTTATATCCAGGCGTAATAGGCTCTACACCAAGCACAAACCTCGACATGATAGAAGTGGGACCAACGCTAAAGAGCTGCGCATAAGAACAGAACTGATCCTCAAAAGGCGTGCCGTCAGGATTCATGAACTCCCATGTCGTGCCGGTGAAGTGAGGTGAGGATGTGTCGCACATCGGGGTCCAGACTGTGCGAAGGATGTGCTCGGCTGACGCGACGTCGCCGGCTTGCAAGCAGGCGAGGATGTGGAATGTTGAGGTGATTGGAGAGATTGTCGTGGGGACATCTGGAGTCTCTGCGGAAAACTGCGTTGGTGAGTTGTTGTGGGTGCCGGTACACAGGTCGTTGAGTTTCTGGAGCAATGAAGCTTGAATTGGCTCTGGTGCAATTCCTGTGGTGAGGAGCCAAGCATGAGTTTCTTGCTGGAAACCATTTGGACGGTCGGTTGTGATCATGTAGTGGCCTGTTTCGGAGTTGAAGAGGGTTTTGTTTATGGAGTTCGCTGTTCGGCTCGCTTGAGATAAATAGAGTTGGGCTGCTTCTTGGTCGTCAATCGCTGCGGACTGAGCCATCGTAGCACATTTTCTGAGTGCTGCAATGTAAAGGACGTTCCGCTTTGTAGCAACTCCGGATTGCGCACCGTTGTAGTAGTCGTAATCCATAGCTACGAATGTCAAAAATTTCCACGTATTACATATCTATTTGGATAAGAATTCATACCAGTCATCCCTTTGGCGGCAATCAAGCCAGCATCGTTGACCATCTCCTCGATATACCTCAAACATCCCTTTATTTGCTCCCAGTATGTCAATATCAAAATATCATCGCCTGTATACAACCAGAAGTCGAAGACTGCGAGAATCAGATACATCGAATAGTTTGCGGATAGAACTTTAAACATGGTGTCTTTAGGGTTTCGTTCAAATTCTCTGCCAGGCGGCATCCCGCCTGGTAGAAGACCAGATTCACCATTCTTTAACGTGGATCTCATCATCGATGCTTCAATGTTCCCTCTAATATATTTCAAGCCTGCTGTTGAATAATAAAGGGACGGCCCTCCGGTTATGATATCGGCAGTCCATGCATACCGATCCCGCTTGGCTCCGTCGAAAATGTATGGCAGCTGGTTGAAATTGACGCCAAAGTCGCCTAGCACGGAAGTATTGTTGAGACCGGATGTGTATAAAATCTTACTGGGATTTACAGATTTGACCGTCAGATTTCGAAATCTACAGATCTGATCCTCCCCAGCCCCAAATCCAACGGATCCTTGTGGGATGGCGGGGAAGCCTGCGGGAGCCTCAGAAGCACTTGTAGGTTCTATTTTCAACGTTTAAGGAAAAATGCTTGGTTTGACGAAGGATTGACTGACCTGATGCATCAGAATTTGTACGTTTGAATGTTCCCGCCAGCTGTGCATCCACAAAAACTTTGTATTCTTCTATTCCGATGCAGATGCACTTGAATTTATACCACTTGCCAGAAACAATTCCAAGATTCGTCAAGTCTTTTGATTCCAAAAGAAGAGGAATCAAAGTCTTTTGTGGTTTGTTGTAAAGTCCAAACCATAATTCAAGAGTAGTTGAACTTCCGCCCGGATCCACGTTGAGAACGAACAGGAGGCCACCCGTTGGTCTCATCCTGACACCCCAGCAAAGACCTCCATCGATGACCATACCTTCAAATTCGACCTCGTAGTCCGTCCACTCGCCTCCCCATCCGTACGCATTGCATCTCTGCGAGTCAACCAGAATACCCATGTCTTCTGATACTTGCCATGGAGAAGGTACTGTCCTCGCAGGGATACAATTGAGTTGCAATGTTCGGGCTCCATATCCCCAGAGATCTGTGAGCTGAGTATCTGAGCAGGCGAAATATCCTGGAAGTTGGTCTAAAGGCGTGTTCTCAGTAGTTGGTTTGAACGCAGCTAAGCTGAGTGATATTGAACATGGCTCTCTCGATACCAGAGTGATTCTCATCCATCTCTGACTCCCTTGGACGTGTTTCGCTTCATAAAACCCAGGACCGCGAATTCTGAATCTGTTCCGGCGCTGTGTATCTGCTCCTGCTGAGAATGGGAAAGGGCCATCACCACCGTGTCGTTCGATTCCTGGGAAACCCTCTGAATATGTGATGTCCAAACGAACAGGTAAAGAGGTATGTTGAATAGTAGCAACTCGGATCACAGGTATGCCAGCGACAGCAAAGCCAAAGTCCAAGATGATTGATGAGACTTCGGCTTGACCTATAGCCTGCCTCAAAGTACATGACAATTTCGGTTCATGGTCATTATCTCGTGATAAAAGAACTTCCGGGGTTGAAACATCTCCGGTAAACGAGTGAACCTTAGAAGGAAGAATATGTTGTGGGATTTCAAGACTATCTCGGTGCTTGTACTGCGTCTTCAGAAATGCTCTGGAGGAGGTGAAAGGTAGCGACGACGACATATGGAATTGATTGACCGATGAATCAAGAATGGTAGAAATTATGATAGTTCAGTTCATCTTCGATGACTTTACAGCTTCTTTCGGTATGTTCGCACTGAGGACGCTGGCTTCCCCATCGCGGTCGATCATTGGTGGGGTTGAAGTTTCCAGGCTTCGTGCTTCCGATGAAGTGCATCCGAGCCCACTCTTTCTGGCGGGGGAGGGAGTTCTTCATGAGGAAGCTGTAAGCACGCGTTCCGAAACTACCAAACACGCTTCCCCACAATGTTCCCATATGGCAGCGGCGTCTTCGAGTTATTGGGAAGGGGGGTCTTGGCTGCACCGAAACATGATGTCTAGCGCAATTTCATGCCCATCCGCAGTTGCGCCGAAACCTGGATGAACGAAAGCAGGACACACTGATGGATCTCTGCGGAGGAGAAAACGCAATGTGCCTAGGCTTATGTGTTCGAGTTTTGGTTGGTTTGAGTTGTGCTGAAATGCGTATTCTCCCAAGGCAATTTGAACAATTTTCATTCTGTTGACTTGCTCCTGAGCAAAAACCTAAGTTACTGCTTGTGAAAATTTCCTGTTGCGTATATTGGTTTGCTTCAACTAGAATCCGACAATGGAACGAGCTATTTTTCTTGCTCGCTGTCGAGGCACGGCAAGATGACAAAGCTACCTGTGAGCTTGATGTCAGATTTGAGGTCTTTGTCGATGCTGCTCTCGTTGCCATTATACTCCCTTAAGCAAAGAAGTATCTGCATCCGACCTCGCATGAAGTGAAGTTGCCTGGACCAGCATATCCTTACATCTCTTCGTAAAATACAATTATGGACATTGTGGTTCCCACCTCACACTCTTACAAAAGTATCGGTCGATTCCCTATCATTACGATGGCTCTTGATGCTGTGCCTTAGCCTCAGGATGAGAAATCGGTCTCGGGCAAGTATATACCCCGCAGTTGAATATTCGCTCACCTTAGTCACCGATCCTGGAAATTTGGCTTTCAAAGGGCAAAGATTGTAAGAATGTGAGAAAATGAATGTCACAAGACCTCTGCAGAAGATTAAATTTCGACATATTGTTGACATAATAGACCCACGAACTCAAGGGTCAGTCGTAAGAGTGAATTGTTGATGTTGTTAAGATACCTCGTACACAATGTCCAGATTCCAGCGCAGAATCATGGTTTGGCAGCGGTAACCATTATAACATGTGAAAAGCCCATACTTTGCTTTAATTCTTTGTGCTGCAGACCCGAGATTCCATTGGTAATCGAAAGTGAATCTCGCTTTATCCGCTTTGGTACACTGTATTTCGGCCCTAGGCGAGAGGCCTTGTTTGTTATCAACAAAGTCTCGTATTGCGGAAGCCACTTTTTCCGTCATTCATATCTTGATTGTCCAATACATTTCCGGAACATCAACCTTCCCTATCCCTTCACAGATTCACTCAAAAATGCCCACACGCGCAATACTCCAAAACCTCACACCCCCCCTTGGGCACCGCCATATCGCGGTCTACGGATCTTTTACTAATAACAGCCTATTGCTGCACTATTACTCGACTACACTCCGTAGTATAACTCCTCTCCTCGTTCCCGAGTTCTGACCAAAAGAAAGTCAGAACGGGGAGGCTCGAGTATTTATACCCCTCTCCCTACTTAAACTATCAGTCATCATTTCAGCCTTCACTCTATCTTAGATGACGCAGCCTAAAGGTGAACAATTACTGCATACGCTCACTCTCATGCTTCGCGCTCCTCATCACCAGAACATACAATCCACACTCAACATCTCCATCCCATTCACGCGCTCAATCGCCCACCTTCTCTCAATTCCTACAACAGCCTCAACCTGCTACCAACAGTTCTCAAAGGCACACAAGCTAAAATCTGCCCTTGTTCTAGTCACAGAGACGAAAAGCGCCGCATGCATAGGTGCGATCCCAAAATTCACCAAGAACAAGAACCAAGACCCGGTAATAGCATACATAAGTTAGCTTATAAAACCTGTACAAGTTGCAATTGCTCATCTTCTATCCTAAAAGCTTAAGAGGACTGGCTAGCGTACTCAAGTAGCAGGGACGACAGAGAAGCTGACGAGGATGCCGCACACTTTCCACCTCTGATCACCCGCTGGAAATTCGATTGAAGGTATCCATTGACCGGCGACACCACAAAAGTCATATCAATCTTTCCTCAAATCTAGCTTAGCTAGTGGCTCTCAGTGGGCGACCAGTCGGAAAGTTCGCTGTCAAATTTTCCACCACCGTCATCGAAATGAAAAACTTTCTCACCGTCACCTGTTGTTGCTTGATCAATATATACAGGTTGTGCAAGCCCAGCATCAGATTGTATTTCTCTATACAATGTATTTCCCGCGCGAAGATCCTCCCCGCACACATTGCCATGGCTGAACTCTGGACTTTCTCGAATTTGTATTCATGTTTATACAGTCCACAGCCAGCAATCCACCAGATCCGCTCTCATGCCGGGTCAGATCGGATTATGTCAAAGGAGTTTGATGCGACCAGACAGAGTGGGGGAGGATTCCCAGTTTTGATCTGCTGGGTTGGATCTTTGATACCGTCTCTTCCTGTAGGAAAAGCCAGTAGAGAGAGGAGAGTCTTTGTCTTCTTGGGCCAATTCACCCTCTCAAAATCGCGTTCTCGCCCAGTCTTAGCGACATCCTCCTCTATCTTTCATTCCAAAGCACTGCAGCAGTCCAGTCCACAATCCCGAAACACTCTCCCCACCTCCCACTCATTCATCAACAGCCAAACAAACCGCTGTAGCGAAATCCCCATCATGGCTGATACTGATCCTCACCTCCTTTCCCTTCCCCTTACCCAACTCCCCATTCCCGCCATCAGACTCCGGTAACACGATAGCAACAGGCGCTAAACTCCCCGTCTCCCCCGGCTTCCGCTCGGGCTTGAGTATGAGGATTGAGTGGTAGGTTAGCCGGCGGGAGAGGTGGGCTTTCATGGTTGCTTCTTTAGCGGCGAATCTGTGTGGTTGGAGGTCGTGTTAGATGGTTATTTTAGGGCTGAAAATGGCTGGATATTGGGGATGAAAGTAGGATGTTTGAGAGCGATGGGTAAGGGATTGAGGAGAGTTTGGAATATGTATGTATGGAGTGGAGGGGCAGTTAGGAGTGTAATGTGACAGAAAAGAAGACGGAAAACATACCGACCCGCAAGAAATCTCGCCGCTTTCATCATTTCCGCGTCAGCATCTCTCATCTCATCTTCCAATTCTTCGACGCTCTGCTCTCTCGCATCTGTCGCCTCCGCTAGCTCTGACGTCTTTTCCCCGGCGAACGCGCTGGAACTGTCATCCTCTAGCTTCGGAGGCTCTTCCTCTACTTGTGCTGCCTCAGCAGTCCTCCTCGCCTCCCTCTCAAAAGAAGAGCCCGAGGAAGGTTCTGTGGACGTCTTTAGCTTAGGCTCTGTTGACTCGATTGTAGTTTGGTTCGTTGGGCGAGTGGCTGGTGTGGAGATCCTCTGTTCTGCGGCACTTCTATCAGGCTCTATCTGTCCGGATCCTGATTTGTTTTGTTCCACTCCGGGGGTTGAGCGTGGCTCTAATGCTGGACTTGTCAAGTCATTGGAGGTCGTTGAGTCTGTATCGCCAATTCCCGCAAGTTCTTCCGGGCTGTCGTCCTTCTCAGATGAAGACTGTCGACTGGTCACCCAAACCCCGTCCATCATCCCCTGACCATCCATAACACCACCCTTCATCCCCTCCCAGAAACCGTCGACTCCTCCACCATCTTCGCTCGTTGTCAAGTTTGGATCATTTCCTCCTCCTCCCAATTTTGAAAGTTTGTTCTGAATGCGAACCCTCTCCAGCTTCTGGGCATTCTTCTCCAGCAGCCATTCCTCCTTCCCCGAGAGGATAGTCTGCTCTTCTCCCACCCACGGCTTCTTTTCCTGCTGATCCAAGTTCCCCCTCATGATCAAATCCCATTTAGAACGCATAAACGTTGGAGCATTCTCATAATCGTAGCCCCTGCTCGTCATCCATGCCTTCCTGCTTTCAATCTCCTGTAAGAGCAAATCGGTGTTCCTATCAGCCCTTTCCTCTTTCATACGCCACAACGTATCTGACATGGTCGTTTGTCTTCCAGATCTGGTTGTTTTTCCTGGCGCGTTCGCCCCAACTTCTGTCGATACCCTCCCCTGTTCCGAGTCCTTCTCCGCCATCCGACTGTCCCTCCCCAGTTTCGCCCTAGCACCCACCCACCCCTTCACCACCCTTCCAACATCAACATCCTCTCTCTCCTCCGGCCCCAACACCTTCCTCACGAATCTATACCCATGATTCCCCTTCAATAGCGCCAGGATCCGGGGAATACTGCAGATATCTGTGCCGACGCGGAGGGAGGATGGGAAGGGCGTGAAAGGAGGGAGGGGTGGCATAACTGGTCCGTTTGTGACTGGGAAGGATATGTCTCCTTGGTCGCAAGTCCTAGGAGGTGGGTTTCAAGAAACACAGTAGCACCACCCCCAACAAACAGCCCTTAACAAAGACTCTCTATACAATTCCTTCTCTCCCCTTCCCAAACCAAGCCATTTCCTTCGCGCCACCTTCCTTCGCTTCAATCCAATCCTCCATGCGATATCCAACCCAAGTCTCCACCTATGCAAGCACTAGCTCTTCCGCCGCTGCTCCTCTGCTCCTAGGTATGTCGCTGGAGGTAGGTATTCACGCTAATTGGGGCAGCTGGTATGAGGGTTGCGAGTGAAGGAGTGGGTGAGTGTGTGGAAGGTTGGTGGAGTGGTGTTGAAGGTTCAATTGGATGAATTCAGTGAAGGTCAAAGTCTCAAAACTTTTGGGGAGCTTGGGCCATGCACTTAGGTTCGTCACAAGGGGTGCGGGAACGCTACAGTGGTGGTGGGGAGGTGGGGTTCGGCGGACCTGGCCTGGGTTCTGAGCTGCTGTACAATTATCAAGCGTGAACTCAAATGTCTTCACGTCGTCCAGGCAGTTTGACTGTTGTGGAGGGGAAGAAGGGATTTGAAGTAGACGTCAAGTTTCGCGAATCAACTTGATTCCATTCAATTACAATGCAAGTCATGCCAACATACAAATTTTTGGAAGCCACCATCGATCGTCTTTCCAGTCCATCAATTATCAACATCTCGCAAAGAATCATTCGCCTCAGAATATCAAACCCAAATGCACCCCAAGCACGCTGCAAAAAAAGAAAGGTATCACGGTCCCCAACCATCAGAGCAATTTCATCTTTGCTTCGGTCTTCAATGCACCCTCATCTGACCTCTCCTTCGTTCCCATAGTTATGTGCCGACCGATTTAGTTGTCGTCCAACAGAGGAGCTCTCTCTTGATCAGCCGAAACAACAGGTTGATCTCTTCGGAAGCTAATCTCCTTGCCAAAGATGCCTGGAATAGCAATGACAAGAGTGGCAAGGAAAAGGGCAGCCATGATGGTGAATGCGAAAATCCACTGAAAAGCGATTGTCTTGGTGAAAAATTGACCAACCCCGAGAGCAGCAGTGAGGTAGCTGAGGGCGAAGCCCATGGTGTAGTCCTAGTTGCTATTAGTTTTGCTCCACAAGATCTGATGGGAGCTCATACCTTGAAAATAATCAAGAAGAACAATCCATAAACCAAAATACCCCAGATGGCAATATTCGCCAAGATACGAGCAGGCAAGGTGTGTGCATTAACAGCAATAGCACCATTCCAGTACAATGCAATGAAATTCCATGCCAATGGTCCAGAGACGGCTGGGATATGGATTGCTCGAGCGTAGGTATTGTGGCGGAAGTAGAGGGAGGAAAGGTTGAAGAAATTGACAATCAGGAGTACTTCTGACCAGAAGAAATGGCCGCGAACGAAGAGCATGGTCCAGCCAAATTGAAGGAGGTTGTTGAATATAAAGTGACTTCCTACTCCGGCAGCAGCTTGGACATGATCACCGTTCTTGGAGAAAAGGTGCCAAATGTAACCGATTTGAGAAAGGAACAGAGCGAGCCTGCGATGTTAGCCTAGGACTGGGATGAGAGGTCTGAATTGAAGGGTAGGGCAGAACAGTTGAGTTGGAGAGATGTGTTTGCATACCAGTACAGCGAGCCCATCAAGGCATTCAAAGCGAATGGAGTTGGGTATGCCTTGTTTTGACCCCAAATCGTATTTCTCCACTGCTTCTTGTCATCGTATGGGTGGGCAAAGGTATAATTGACGGTGGTGATGACAACCAGGAGCCAAGTGAGGATTGTCAGGACCTTGTATGTCCAGATAGCCTGAACATTGTGGGATTCGCGTTTGGCGAAGGGGTTTGCTTGTAGGTGTTAGCAGGCGAAGGTATGTGGGGAGGAAGATGAGGTTGAAGCTGAAGGCATTGGAGATGTTGATGAGGCGCTGCAAGATCGAATAGAGATAGGTCCATACCTTGGGAGAAGCCAGCCATGTTGCTGATTGTTGGTGGTTGACAAGCTGAAGTGCTTTAGGCTGTGATGCGGGACCTTGATGGGTATTCAAAGAACCAAACTAAGGAAGGTCGGGATTAGCTCTCGTAAATAGACGGAATCTTGAAGCAAGATATATTGTTACTCACGATGCGAGCTCACGGATATCTTCACTCAGGTGGATGCGGACGCGCTCAAGTCAAAGGGAAAAGGGAAGTGAAGGAGAAAGAAGGGAAGAAGAAAAGAAAGAAAGGAAAAGAATGAATGCCCAATCCCACAAGGAAGTTTTAACGAACTTCCAATCTCGATTCCGATCCGATCAGGCAATACAGGCAAGGCAAGGCAAGAGCCAACCCACGTCCATGCCTCTGTGACGTACCCAGCTAAAGCATCAGCCAGCACCCTTCCAGCTTTTCTCCCATTGGCTACAAACCTCAAACCAGGTCTCGGTTCTGCCAGATAATGTCTTCCAGATAATGTCTTCCAGCTTCCTTTGTCATCCTATCATTTACCCACTTCTTCATCCACCTGAAGCATCTCTGAATCAGGTTACACGACTTCGACTTCTTACGAATAGAAACAGGCAAGTGAGAGACGCGTCGAGGGTCTGTGGCGTTGTGAGGGGAGGGGTGCAGCTTGCAGATTATGGCCCTGCTGGGCTAAGTGCGGGGAAGGGCAGGGTCAGCTGGGGTGCGGATCTTTGGGTGTGGATGAGATGGTATGATATGATATGATGAACGCTGAAGGCTCGGACGGACTGTTTGTTCCTGCGAGCTGTTGCTGTTAGTACTGGAAATCAGAATCTCCTGATCTTTCTCTAATGCGGGCGTTCGGGTTAGTATTCAGGCTCTCACTAATGGGCCCGACTAAAGTAAGAGGGTATGATTTGTTAGTGAGCAGTGGTGTTGGTGGCATTTTTTGCTCCCCTGGATTGCCGCAAAGTGTCACACGGCATAAGATGGACTGTGTACAAAGGACGTAGGACGAGAGCTTGTCATATTTGCAGCTGGGAAGACGGCGCGCTGTCAAAGGGATGGGAGGCTGCTTTAGATCAGTCCAAACCACTGGATCTTGCCAACCTTCGCCGAGTCAAAGAGACGGAAATGGAAATAGTCCTCTTCATGCTGCTGCAGTTTATAAGTCTTGAGCCGAGACCTTCAAATATGAGCCGCGTGCAACGGTTGTGGTCAAATCCATGGACGAATGGAGCTTCAAATTGTTGATCTCTCTGGCGGTTCATGCAGAGGACGAGGACGAGGACGAAAATACAAAAGGTCCACAGAAAGTAAATCCAGCGACGTCATGTTTCAAGTTTCACCTTGAGCCACAATTCCACAATTCCGCAAGTCACCGAAATTCTCACCAGCCACAATTCTGCAGTGGCACGGCTGAGTTGTCGGATCATCCCGAGGTCCGATCAATCCTCAACGCGGACTGGTTGCCTATGTCGTTGGTCAACCATGGAGCTTGAGCTTGATCATTGAACAACAACGACACAGCTCCATCACCGTATCACATCTCACAAAACAACATCATGAAGCTCACCACCGTATCCCTACTTGCCCTCTCGGCTGCAGCTGTCAATGCACGATTTGTAGAAAAGCATGAGACTGATCAAGTCGTTATCAGCGCTGTCGATGATGAGCGCTTCTTGGTTGAGCTCTCCCCAGGCAAGACACAATGGGTGACCGAGGAAGAGAAATGGGAAATGCGCAGAGTGTGTACCAATCTCAATGTCCCTACCATCAACTAATACAATCAGAATGGCCAAAACTTCATAGACATAACCACAACCCAAGACCTAGGCTCAAACCCCAAATCCTCCACCAAGAAAACACCCACCTTCCCCTCCAAACCCACCCTCCAGAAAGACCTCTCCCCACTCATCAAAACCCTCTCCAAGAAGAATATGCAAGCAAACCTCGAAACCTTCACCGCCTTCCACACCCGCTACTACAAATCCGACTACGGCCGCCAATCATCCGAGTGGCTCCTCCAGAAAGTACAAAAGACAATCTCAGACTCCGGCGCAGATAAACATGGGGCTTCTGCTGAGCACTTCAAGCATCCCTGGGGCCAGAACAGCATCATCGCTACTATTCCCGGAAAGAGCAATTCCACAGTCGTGGTTGGCGCACATCAGGATAGCATCAACCTCTTTCTACCATCTATCTTCTCCGCGCCGGGCGCAGACGATGATGGATCCGGAACAGTCACTATACTAGAAGCTTTGCGAGTACTCCTCACTTCCGAAGATATCATCAAGGGAAAGGGAGAGAATACCGTAGAGTTCCATTGGTATTCCGCAGAAGAAGGCGGACTGTTGGGAAGTCAGGCTATTTTCACCGAGTATGAGAAGACGGGACGGGATATCAAGGCCATGCTGCAGCAGGATATGACTGGTTTCGTGCAGGGGACTTTGGATTCGGGGAAGAAGGAGTCAGTAGGAGTCATCACTGATTTCGTCGATCCTGCTTTGACGGAATTTATCAAGAAGATCGTCACTGAGGTATGCTTTCCCATACTCCTCGCCAATTGCTTGGAATTGGCTGTTCAGGTGCTAACCATCATAGTATTGCGAGATTCCATACGTGGAGACGAAGTGCGGATATGCCTGCTCCGACCACGCATCAGCATCCAAAGCTGGTTACCCCTCAGCTTTTGTCATCGAATCTGCTTTCGATGACTCCGATAAGCATATTCATACCAGTGACGATACTATCAAGTATTTGAGTTTCGACCACATGCTTCAGCATGCTAGATTGACTCTTGGGCTGGTTTATGAGTTGGCTTTTGCAAAGTTGTAGAATCTGAAATGAAGTAAGCAACATTGATTGTTGACAGTTAGACGTGAGGATAGTTCTCTAATGAGTTTGAAGAATTGGAATGAATCTGACATGATTCTTGATATTCCTATTTATGAAATGCTGAGTTATATGGATACAGACTTATACTTCCAGCTTTCGGTACAGTACAACATTCATTATGTTGTTCCCAAAGAGTAACAAACACTTGTTGTAACAAGAGTTTGTGCACTTCCTCTTCATAAATGCTCTCAGCCACAGGAATCCAACCCTTCCTAACAGCTTTATTCTCCCCTCAACGACCATCCTCAATTCCTCTCGGCATTTTGTTAATATTCGACTCATCCATTCCATCCCCGCCAAAATGAAAGAGTCACCACGCCCTGTCCTCCCCACTCTCATTGGTCACATCCCCATCTCTAAATCCCGCATTGATGCACCTCATTCCAGGCTGCCCCACTACTTCTTATCGTATCGCATTGAGCTGACTGACCTCCTAGCTCCTAAGCTCTCCATCTCCAGCCAGGCCAGGCTTCACCATCTCTTTCCCCCTTTATGTTGCTCACTACAGCATTCTTTCATCAGCGCATTTACTATTACATCGATTCTTGATATCATCCAGAGGAAAGGAAAGAAGGCAAGGACTACTTAAACAAGAGCCGATAAGGATAGACAGGGCAAGCAGGACGATAAGAGCATCCAGACACGTCTCTCTCAACGCGTCATTCAACCATCCATCAATCGATCAACGTCAATACAACTCATCCCCATTCAAACCACTCCAAATACATCCAGATCGCTCAACTCAATCAACCTGCAAACCGCAATCATGGCAATCTACTCCTCCGTCCCACCACCTTCTCAAGCCCCTCCTCCCGCCACAAGCATCCCAAATCAACCCACCCAACCCATCGACGTCGCAACATGGGCTTCTGCCTCCCTCCAAAGTCTTACTATCTCTCCCTCTGCGCGCGGAACAGGCGTCACGCTCTCCATCCCTCTTGAAGAGGATGTCGAGGTAAGGGTCAAGAAAGCCGCAAAGGCAGAAGGAGGGGCGAAGATGCGAAGAGATAGTATGAAGAGACGGGAAGCACTGCTCAAGGGTAAGGAAGGGAGTCGAAGGAGGCAGAGATGGGAGAATGGTATGTCACTAAATAAATAATCTCATCCAACAACTCCCTCTACCTTCACACCACATCAAACCAAACCCCTAACACCCAACCCTCAGACAACCTCCTCCACAACCCACACATCACCCCTCCCCTCCCCTCCGACTGGGCCCCCAGCGCAACCCACCGCGTAACCCACGTCCCCTACTACCTCGCGCCTCTCTGGGACGCCGGCATCGCCCACCGCGCCTCGGAGCGCGCCTCCCTCTCCTCCCCATCCTCCATCCACGCCAAACGCTCCGGCATCGTCGAGGAGAAGGGCCGCGTCCCTGCAGACCTGAAGAATAAGTTGAAGAAGGCTAAGGGAGCGAAGACGCTGTTGCAGGAGTTGGAGGGCGAGGTCAGGGCTTTTGTGAGGGATTTCAAGAGGATGGAGAGGATCCGGGAGGCTAAGATTGCTGGGAAGACTTCTATTGGTGGAAATCAAGAGAAGAATGAGGAGGCGATGCTCGATTCTGAGGATGAAGAAATCGTTTTCATCGGCAGGGATAGTGATGGCAAGGGCATCACGATGAGTGATGAAGTCAAAGACGTCGTGGAAGAAGAGTTACAGCGTGAGAAGATCGTCTATGAGGGGCTAGAAGGGAGTCCCGGTGGCGGGTTTGCGAGATGGCTCGTTCATTCTCTTGCGGGCTACTATGGGCTGCAGAGCTGGAGTGAGACGAGGGATGGGGCCCCAAGGAGGAGGGTGGCGTTTGTGGGTGTTAAGGGTGGGAAGAATGGTGGAGGTTTTGGGGCTGATGAGCTGCCGAGACCACTTTGGGGCATGGTTTGAGAGACGACTAAGTCATTGTCTCGTGCGTGCAAGCGCCTTGACTCTCCTCCTCCCCTGCGGTCCTGAATTCGTCGGGGCGCTTTGGTCCAGCTCTTCGTCTGTTGCCGTACTTTTTTGTCCTTTTGCCCTTGCTTCACCATTGTCTGATTAATACTTTTCCTTCCTGCTTTGTGTATGGTACTACGTCCTTCCTTGCTCGCTGTTTTCACTGGAGGAGATACGTACGCTTCTCTTACTGTATTTCTCCATTATCCATTTGGTTTTGTGGCAGATAGGGCAGTATAGCCATAGATAAGCTACACAGCGCAATAGAGCTAGACCTCTCAAACAAGCATACATCCAATCTTACTCTCTCACCACTTGTACCATCAAATCTCTGCGGTCCGGTCCAGTCCAATTGCGGGTTTTGATATGCCCAATCAACGCGTTGAAAATGGGATTGTTGAAGATAGCGAGATGTGTTGAGATGGGGCGAGATGGAAATGAGAATGGGAACGGAAATAGTGGACATTGGATGTTTGGCTTGGGGGATTGATTGGATTGGATTGAGAATACGATGGCTAAAGCATGTAGTATTACTGTACGAGCTTTTCACTTCGCACTTACACCTATGTAAACGCTGAAATGGAAATGGAAATATACCTTCGTTTTGATTCCCAGCTTCGGCGGTTCATATGGTGGGGTACTGTACAACGGATGGGATGGACGGATAGGGGTTGGGTTTCATGTTACTATCGATTCTATAGAGTGCGATATTTCGGAGCTTCGGGTAACCGTTCTGTTAATTTGTCTGTTGGTTGGGGTTTGGTGTTTGTTAGGCGAGATGAGAGATGTGTAATGGCGATTGTGAGGGAGAGTGTGTTTTATGAAGTGGCTAGAAGTGGAATTCGCTACCTTTTCACAAATCACGGCTTCAGTAAGGATTGTTTCTTCCGTCCAATGGATTACATTGCTAAAAGCAAGGGTGAAAGGTACCTCGTCCTGTTTGTGTGTATAAAAACCTTTTCTTATCAACCGGTCAACATCAGGACAGTAGAGAGCAACGATCCGCTACTGTCATGAGGACGATTTGGACTGAGTGGTGAGTAGTTGTATTACAGATATTTATGGGAGGGAAGTGATGCGTGGGGTTTGTATGATTGGAAGGTAAGTTTGCTGACTTGGAGTGGGAGGGTAAGTGGTATTAGAACGAGGAGTGTGGAGGGTGGGAAGTGGGAGTCTGTAGGAGATAAGAGAATGTCAAGAATGATGAAAATGCTAATGACAAGGATAGCAAGATTGAGATTGAAGTAGAGAAACGGTAATGGTATTTGCTTTGGCAGTAAATCCTCACAAAAGCAATTTCATATTTCTTATAATATCGACCATTCACCGGGCACTAACAACACTGTATACCATGTTTCCCGGCCGCACCTGGATATGTCCCCCTTTCTATTTGGAGCACACAGAGATGTTGTACCCATCTAAGACCTTCATCGTCAATCAGATTTTCTAGTTTATACCTCGACGGATTCTTACATAACGATGCCTTTTATATGCAATACTCCTGGCTATCATTGTCGCTTGATGTTTGCCGGAAATAATATTAACGGGTTACGAGTGTCAAGTGTAGTAGAGATTTTTGGGAGGCCTGAGAAGCCATGGTCGCCTTTTGTCTATTTCGATATAGTCGTAATTTCCGAGATATATAACCCGTCACCCCCTTCATCGCAGCTTTTCCTCTTCAATCCTCCCAAGCTCCCAAGAAAAAATGTACTAGGCAGGACTGCCATGCACTCTCATCCTGGATCAACCTCCTCGAAGACTACAGTAACTACTAACTGTGATACATGAGCCTTACTAGGAGTAAGAGTACCACATATTGGTGAAGTCAAGAACGTGAGCGCGATTTGCGCGCACATGACTTACTCGTCAAGTTGAAGAGATAATAAGCCTCAAATCGACAACCAAAGCCACTTTGACAACAACAACTAAACATGCGGCTTCACCAAGGATGTCATCAAGTCCTCCTATGCCCCATCTTCAGCTTTAGCAATTTTACCTCTAGTGTTGCCTATTAGAACCCATCAGAATCCAAACCAGTCTCTTCACCTATGTACTGCCCAACATCGATATTTTCAGTCTTCCGTTTGCTGCCATGTCATTTACCGTTCCTTCCAACACCATCCTCACAATTTATACTCTTCGCCCTTCCCTACCTTCCAGATCCTCGTGAATCTGAAAAAGAAAGAGGTACGGCGTGCCGGCTGGTGAATATTCCTACCCCCCATTAAGGGTAATGCAGGCCTCGCTTACTTAGCTGTAAATATCAACAAACATTGTGAAAAGATCATTTGACAAAGAGCGGAACATCGGATTTCATTTTGCAGAGTTGGTATGGGGATATATATACACATCAATCCTCTATGAAACATTTTGGTCATGTAGCTTTCAAACATAGAAAGGAGATGCACAAGGACTTCTGCATTCACATCGTTTGCTCGCAGATTTCTAGCTGCCTTTCTAAGAACAGTACGATTTGGATAGTTGACTGAAAAGTCAGACTTGGGGTGATAAGTGACTTTGACCTCACTATATTTGGTGGTGAGGGGGAATTGGCAATTGTGGGGTGAATTTCAAGGGAAATGACAGCGAGCATCGTGGTGACAACAATCGATAATGAAAAGTTGACAGAGGCTTACGAAATGAGATTGTTTATAGGAGGTGGAGAATAATGTTATCATGCTTCCAGTATGCCACTTACATATCTGACGTCTCGACTTGTAGATTTCTTGAATATCATCCTAGATTTTACTCACCCCCCGTTCAATGTTGGTCTTTCCATGTGACTTGGTCTGGATTCCGGTCCTTGCCCGAGAGACAGCAACACGGTTTATATACCCATGATCCGTACCATTCTTGTCGGTTTTTGGTGTGCATTAAATGTTTCTATCAACCATAAAACGGAATTCTGAATTATCTTACGGTTAGTGAATATCCAAAATGTCCTCAGCAAAAATTACCGAAACCTACTAGGCGCGGACGGTCACTATATATATCTGGGAACCGTACTTTAAAGCTGAAGATCAACGCATCAGCAAGTACCAGATGGTCTTCGACCACAAGCTTCAAAGTAGCGGATGGGTATCATTAATTTCGAATTTCGTCTCTCTCTTGAGGAAAGTTGGAGTTCCATAATTTTCCGTTATGCGAGTAGAGTTATCGAATACCATGGGCAGATACCATGCAACCAACACGGTCGAGGAACGATCAGACAGATTCATCAAATGGCGAATTTGGAACGACAGCAACGTGGGCAATGGCAACGGTTGGGTACTGTTGGTAGGAAACTTCTACATGGCTTCTGCATGGTGATGAAAGACTCAGCCGCACATTGAAGAGTCGTCAAACTGGCGCCAAACTCTTGCAACTTATCAATTTCAAGCAGCCCCTCAGAACGGTGTCCACGTTCACCATTTTTCCTTTCTTTTCTGTCTGTCTCGATGCTTGAATGAAATCCCAGTGATGCTTGATCGTTCTATTTATGATGATTTCCTCGATTCCTGAAACGAAGCTCGGATACTGCTCCTGGTTTCTTTCCATGGGGTGAATTGTAAAATTGACTGATTGGTTTTCTAACACTAATGGGAGAGGTAGCTAACCACTGTGTTAATAAACCAAGCCATCGAATATACTGTATCAATCACAGTATTTTGGAAACACAGGGGAAAGGAAGATATGATCAATTAACAATAAAAGGCATCGCTGAATCACCAACTTGAGTGGTCTTACCCATCACCATGAATACAGGCTTCCGCAGGATACTCCATGCCCATCTGGGCGTCGCTGCTTACCCTAGATGGTAAACCCACCCGCCAGCAGCATAACACCTTCTGGATCATACAAACTCTGAATCTCCCTCAACCTCGCCGCATTCTCCTTCCCATGCAACTGGTCACCCCGGGTAGTCCCATAAGCATACCCCGGATACACACTCCCCTCGTTCAAAATCCCCTCCGCTCTCGCCACCTCAGTCAAATGAGCGCAACTCTTTTGAATCGCATCATTCCAGAACGCATCATCCTTCTCATCCGTCCATGAAAAGTAAATATTGAGCGGAAGTGGCGAGTCCGCATGAGGATATGCAGAATCCGTAGCGAATTTTCCGTATGCGTGAAATGGCTCAACATCGTACTGCAAGAGTCCTCCACTATTCCCAGCAGTAAACCGAGTCCAGAAATTCGTCTCGTTGACCACAGCAGCAAGAAATGTGTGTGTGAGCGTCGTCGTAGAAACCGACGCGAAGGATCCACGATTCCCTCCTTGAAGCGAAGTCAATGTCCCTGAAATCATGGAGCTGAAATCCTGCGTCGCTAGGGTAGAGAATAATGGGATGAAGTCGTCGAAGACGTCGAAGTCTGCTGGGCGACTCTCGCCGTCGTAGAAGGAGAGGAGGATTGCGCCTGGGAGGGTACCGCCACCGAGGGTGAGGATTACCGAAGCTTTGGGATCTTTGCTGTTGAGGTGGAAAGATTCGGTTGCATTGATGAGAGCTGGGACTGTAGCTGGGTCGAAGAATTGAAGTCCGCCGTAGACTTGGCCTGGTTGTGGGATAGTCTGTAAAAGAGAAGGTGTCAGTTCAAATGCATGCTCCTGGAAAGGATGCCGTGTACCTTGAAAACGATCTTAGTCACTATACCGAAGCGATTGAGTCCACCTTTCAGCGCAAAGAATAAGTCAGGTTGACTAGCGTCAACGGTTGTTATGTCTCCACAAGGAAGAACAAGTTCATAAGATACGACAGTATCGCAGCCGAGCCCGTATTGATTGGTGTACCAGGAGTAACCACATGAGAGAGTAACACCGCCGGTACCAGGCCCGTCAGCTCGAGCTCCGAGGACGTTTACACCTGATCCATTTAGAGATTGGTAGACTTCTGTAAAAGACTTTGGACTAAATTAGCGATTTGGTTCTCCATTTATCTCGATATAATTCCTAGTGGCGGTACTTGCATTTCCCAAACCAATTTCAGCAGTGGCTTTGTCTTCCGACAGAGTGATCTGCTTGATCTTCTCCAAAGAAATATGAACACCCGTTGTACTCGAAAATCCGGGGTTGGAATTAAATCCGGCAGATTTGACTGCAAAGGGTGTCCTCGTCGCACCAATAACTTTGATGGCTGCTGAGATGTCATTCGCATCATTTACCTCAACAACACATAGTGGTGTTTGTGACGATGATGACATCCAATGCGTGATGGCTGTGGTGAATGGATTTGGGGTAGTGCCGTTGGAGACAGTTGAGTTCGAGCCTGCGGGATTATAGTATACATTGCCAGTTATGCTACCTGCGATCTGGAGAGAGACGGGCGCAGGGACTGCTTGGCGCTGAAAGAGAACACCCGCAGATACTGAAACGATCAGTAGTGGAAGAATCGAAAGATGCATCGTGGACGATCAATCAGTTTGGTATAAAAGAATGTGGTTGATGCTTTTGGACGAAGATGTAAAGGGGAAGAGGAATGTCTTTAATACATCGCGTTTCGGCAATTAAATAGGCAATTACGTCTCTAACTTTGTCTCAAGATTATGCATCCTTACTTTTCGTGAATTTACTTTGAGGCTCTCAAATCAGACCCAAGCAATGTAAACAAGGTTTATCTAACAAGGTTTGGCCCAGAACACCGAAGCCCCGAGAACTCTAACATCCTGGAAATGATGTCGATATTGACTTTGGACCTTCTCATTAAATGTCTGGCCACTTTCCAGACAGCCGGGTCACCCGAGTCATCGCAAGGGCGGATTTACTCCGGGCTCCGCATCTTCCCCGGTGAATACCCATAGACTCAGGATTAATTTTCCCTTTTGCTGGTTCCGTTTTAGTCTCCGGATGTAAGTAACTACTGCTTTAACCTGAGCTGAGGGTGAGTATACCTAAGCTAAGGGTAAGTATGCCTAAGCTGAGGGTAAGTAAGCCTAAGCGGAGCCTAAGTATGCCTAAGTAGAGCCTAAGTAGGGCCTAAGCGGGGCCTAAGTATCCTAAGCACGCCCTAAGTTAGCCTACACACTATAATATAGAACTTATTTTAGCTACTTATGTGCCCTGGCTATAGTTTCCTTGCCGAACTTTACTTAGGAATCTATTTCTACTCTCTTATAAGATTCCTTACTTAAGTAGATTTTGAATTCCTCTTATAAAAGAGTACGTAACTAGTAATTCAGCCTTATAATTTACTGAATAACACTAATTCAATGTTATTATATATAAATATATAACGTTTATATATTAAACAATTATCTAACTTATTTATTATAAGAACTCGTACTTATATACTATTCCGCTATGAATATTTCTATATAATTATTAAAGAAGGTATAAGCAGCTACACTACAAATCTTAAGGTTTAGAGCTCCCTCTAAGCAATCTACAATTATATAAGTTAAGATAATATCCTCCTAGTAATAAATTATACTAAGTAAGGGAATTTCAGTACTTCTGTTTAGTAAGGTCGAGTTACGTAATTCAGTATATAGCCGTAGCTATATTAAGAGGGGATTCTAACGATTAGTGTACTTTCTTAAGTATCGTGGGATATATGTAGTAAAATTGCATCAGGAATATAATTTATACTAAGATTTATTCCCCAGGGTTCTAGAGTTATTAAGAAAAGGTACACTTATCTCGGTAATAGTATATCGATTAAGGGGCAATTAGATAGCTTCTATACCTACTAACTATCGTTAGATTCATTTAGTAGCGATATTATATTAAGAGGAGTTACACTAAGGTCCAGTAGCTTTACAAGATTTATATAGATTCTAGTAAGGCAGAACTATATCTGTATTAGTACCTAAACTATACTAGTAAAATATATAAAGGATTAACTAAGTAGTAGTCCTATAAAGGTAGAGATCTATATAATAGTAATACCGCGGTCTAGGAGTAGTCACACTAGGGGCTAAGTAGTACTAGGAGATTTATATATAGTAGTAATACTACGTCTAAAAAGGTATTATACCTAAGTCTACTAGTACTAGTAGATCCATATAAGTCCTAGTAAGCTAGGATCTCATTAGAACAGAGCTCCACGGATAAAGGGGTAGGAGAGATTTATATATTATTAATACTATGTTAAGAAAGGAGTTATACTAAGGGCTAAGTAGCACTAAGTGATTTATATAGAGTAAGATAAAGAATTAATTAAGTAAGATTAAGCAGAGGTAGAGATTCATATTAAGGTCTTATAGCGCTAAGAGATTCATGTAAAAGATAGTAAAGGATTAACTAGGGTAATACTACCTCTAGAAAGGTATTAAACTAAGGTCTAGTAGCTCTAGGAGAGTTATATAAATCCTAGTAAGGTAGAATTAATTATATTAATTACTAGAACTAAAACTGAACTAGTTAAACTAAGTCTTTTAATTAGTCCGCAAGAGTTAAGCTTAAGGCAGATAAAGGTAAAGAATTATACCAGTAAGTAGCTTATCTTACTCCCAAGTATAGTATTAATCTAATCAAACAGGAAGATATTCCAGAGGATAGTCTAAGTAGTACTTAGCTTATGTTATCACTTAGTATAAGGCGAGTAGGTTGTGCAAGGAATTGCTCTAGTAAAAGGAGTCGATTACTTAACTCATACTCTCCTTTAGAATATGGGTTTATCTACAGGGATAGGATCTACTAGTAAAGCGGGGTAGAGTAGCGCTAAACTTCTACTAAGTATAATATAAGTTAAGCTACTAGGATAAGATCTGTAAGGAATAAGGTTTACATGATTTAATTATAAAGTAGTAGTATAGGAAGAAGAGCAGATACGTCAGCTTAATACTCCTCTAATCATACTGTAAGCCAATATATACATAATAATATGAGTTGAAGTTTATTACTAGCGCTTCTTATGCCTTACTCTACTGTGTAATAGAGGGAATTTACACTTAACGGGCTTAGTGCCAAGTATTATACTAACGAGTTAAGTGACGCTTTTTAGGATACGTGGAATAAGAGGAAGTGATAAGGGTGTTTTTAAAGTAGTTTCGGTTTAAGCTATTCATAAAGCTTGAGTAGAGACTAGATGTATTTGGGTAAAAAAGAGGAGGGTACTAGAAGGGAAGTATGGAGTATCTTGGGTCATAAGATAAAATTAGGATGTTTAATATCAGACGCTATCCCCTTTAAGCTAGTTCCTAATCTTAGAGCTTGAGCTAGCTACGAAAAGGAAGAGGAAAACACGCTACCGCTATCTTAAGCAGTTCGAGAGTCTTATTATGTAGTCATGTCATATAACTAGCTCATAATTCATTCCCTTATTCGGCTCGTAGGAAACACTCGGAAAAACTCTCGGGCCATACGCTTATAATTAATAGAAAAATAAAAGAGAAGACGGAGATATTAGTACATTTCATTCTTATCTTTATTGTAACGTTGAAGTGACGGAAGTGCTGGAAATAGGGGTACTCAGGTTTAGCCGGAATATTACCGGACGGAAGCCGGATCAGATTTGTGTATATATAGGATCACTCCTCCTGTGAGGGCTCCTTACCTTCTTATTTTCTTTGTACCAGACCTATAATATTATTATTTACCTACCCTCTTGCTCCTATACTTAATACTGCACTTAATAATATTATATTATTATATTAAATAAGAAGATTACTCCTGCCAGGGATAGTTTATATAATATCTTATTACTTAGAAGATACAATTAACTAATTTTTATTTGAATTGCCCCTAATTACTATCCTTGAAGAGTTAGGATTCCAAAGATCTTTTAAATGAATTAATAAACTAGGATTTAGTTCTACTTATTGCAAATTAGTATAATCAGAGTAGAGTAGTCTTTATTAATAGAGATTCTAAATAACCCCCTTTGCATAAAGATTGCTATAGATAAATTTAAGGTATTGCAATTATTATTATCGGAACCCTTAAGTTTACAAAACTCTTTTAAACTACCTTTATTCTCCTTTAGAACGTAATTGTGTAATTCCTATTACTTATAGAGTTATAGTATATAAAAACTACTTTAATGCTAATATCCTTTACTAGGAAATTGCGAAGTATTTTCTTAATACTTCTAGAATTCTTATTTTAGGATTAACTTAAATTACGCTTGAATTTTCTTCTATTCCTATTATAAATACTACTAATACAGTAGGTTTATTTAGCGGAGTTACTAATAATACTCTTAATTCTCTAATTCTAGTTAGAAGCCTTTTTAGCCGCAGGACTTAAGGTAATAAAGGTAAAGATTACGTAAATTAAGATAAGAGAGACTTCAATAACTTAGATATATTAAGAGGAATTATCTAATCTATAGAGAATCAAAATCGTACTTAAGAGGCCTCCTTAGCTTGTATTAAGTAATTACTAATTTCCGCTTAAGCTATACTAGTAGTACTCTTCGCTAATCTTACCTTAATTCTTTTTAGAACTATACTATTGATTATTTAATTAACAGAAAGAAATAAATCTACAAGTTAAAGTAGACGTACTCTATTTAAGTCAGAAAATACCTCTCTTACTATATATAAGGCAGAATCAGATACCCCTCGGGGATCTAAGGTATAGCTTACAGAAAAGATCTCTTCCTTAAATAAAGAAACTGATCTAATATTCAAGTAATAGAAAGCTTTAGTTAAAGATTAATTAGAGATTAACGCAAGTCTTTACCTAGATACTCGAGTATAGCGAGCTTTAGTATAGGAATTAATCACTAACTTAGCCCACTTTTACTTAGAGCCTTAATACTTATCTAAAACTAATATATTCCAAATAGTCCAGAAAATGATTTCTTTACTAGAGACTTACTTTCTTACTAGAAATAAAGCCTACAAGGCTTATACTAAGTTCTTCGATATAAATATATAAGAACTAGATTATATACGTAAAACCTTTACTCAATTTTATACAAGATTTCAGAATACTATAATCCAAGGAAATATAGCTTGTATAGAATAGTTCTTCTTTATATGGCTTAAAATCATTCCCTAGCTTTATGTTACTACTATATTAATTAAGAACTTATAGTAAGATAACTATATAATAATAGTAATCTATTTTATTTTAATTAATGCTAATAAGTAATAGAATACGCAACTTAATTTATCTCTTACTAGCCTCTGTAAATTAGATTCTTCCCGGAGAGTAGTTAGGTTAAGCCCCTTTTAAAAGACTTTTAGACTACTTACTTCTCAACTAATACTTAAATTTACTTCTTCTCCTAATACTTTCTTTTATTATTACTTAATATTACAGACTTTCGCAATTCTTATCCTACCGCGTTAGGAGGGTACGTAAAAACCTTAGGGAGGTTCTAGTGACTTATAAGTAAAGTATTATAAGTACAGAAAGTTTAGATACTATAAATTAGATTATTCTGAATTAATTAAGGTTTAGGTTCTTAATAAAAAAGAAATTAATAATAATACTAAAGGGATAGTAGAGAGTAAGAAAGATTAAATATAGAAAAATAAAGAAGCTTAGGAAAAGACTCTTTTTTAGGTTTGCGTAAATATAATCTATTAAAACTTGATTTAAATTCTTTAATAGGGGGGAAGTAGTTTATAGTTAATTATATACTTAGTATAAATGGATTAGGAATTGCACTCTTTGTATTAGTAAATACTAGAGTAAACAATTATTTTTTTATGAATTAGATTATATTTACACGCTTTTTAAGAGTATTAGGAGTGAAGATTTAGTCCCTTTTATATACTATATCAATCCGTGGTTTTTAGAATTCCGTTTAAAGTTACGCTACTTATTATATGTGTTTATACTTAACGATTAATAATTAATACGTATATAATTATTCCTTTATAATCCTTAACCTAGGGAAATAGAATATAATAATAGGCGTTAAATAGATATATTAATTTTATCTTAAGTTATAAATAGACTAGAATTAATTTTTGTAGTTATTTAATTACTTACTTACTAAATAATAGTCTTGGGAGCTAATCTTACTCTTTTTATATACGCAGCTCCCTTTATGATAAGACTACTAAAGTAACACAAATTGCAAAGATCTAGTAATCTAAAAGAATAAGATATAATAAAAATATTTCCTCTTTATAGTTTAAATGCTAAAAGAATATTTCCTTTGAGTTACTCTTAAACTAACCTTGATATTATTTTCCATAAGTAAAGGATCTTTACAGGTCCGGAAATTAAAATATAAATTATTAAGGATATTATTTATATTTATATTTATTTATGAGATTAGTATAAATGCCTTTTATTTTAATATAAAATGTAAAGATACTGAATTCTTTTAAACTAGTATTTATAAAATAGACTATATTTTATAAGAATAGTATAAATTAGAAAATTTTGATATTACTTGATTTTTATTTAAAAGACTTTTGAAATAGTATTAATACCTAAAGTTAGTATTTTCTAAGAAAGATATAGATACTCTTTTACTTTATTAATATTATAATTACAAGATTTATCTTAAGGGGCTACTACTTAATACTTACTCTCCTCTCTATTATCAATTAATAGAGGAGCTTAAAGTAATAAAGAAGTACCTTCTAGAGAATCTAGATAAGGGTTTTATTAAGTTAAGCTAGAGCTTATTTATATTACCTATATTCTTTATTAAAAAGCCCGATGGAGGTCTGCGATTTTGCATTAATTATTACAAGTTGAATGCCTTTATATAAAAAGACACTTATCTAATCCCTCGAATTAATAAGTTCCTTGCTAGAGTGTTAAATATAAAGATATTTATAAAATTGGATATTTGGGCTGCTTTTAATTATATCCGTATGAATCCAGTCTTCGAGGAGTATACTACGTTTTAGACTAGATACAGATTATATAAGTATAAGGTACTACTATTTAGTCTTTATAATAGATTTGGTATATACTAATATTATATAAATAATGTACTCTTTAATTACTTAGATAATTTTTACATAGCTTACTTAAACGATATTCTAATTTATTCTGAATTTATAAAGGAATACTAGGCCTACGTAGAATCTATACTAAAGCATTTAATGAAAGCTGAATTGTAAGTTAATATTAAGAAATGCGAATTCTATATTACTCGTACTAAGTACCTGGGTTATATAGTAATTACTAAGGGTATTAAGGTAGATTTGGAGAAGGTTGAATTATTGCGTAATTGGAAGTACTCTAAGATTATAATAGCTATTAAATTATACCTAGGGTTCTGTAGTTTTTACTGATAATTCATACGCAATTTTAGGCTTATTACTAAACCTCTATCTGCGCTTACTTGATCTATAGTAGTCTGGAATTGGATAAAAGAGTATTACATTGCGTTTAAAGAGTTTCAAAAGTAGTTACTATTAATTCAACGGATTTATTATTTTCAATTGGAATTACCTATTAAGTTGGAAACGGATACTTCTAATAAGGTAATTACTAAAGTGATATTATAATAGTACAACGATAAATAATAGTACCTACTTGGATTCTATTTGCACGTACTTAATAGTTATAAACTAAATTAGGAAATTCATAATAAAGAACTATACACTATTATAGAAAGCTTTTATAAGTAGCGCCTAAAGTTAATATTTCTTTAGAATAGAATTAAGGTATATTTGGATTATTACTTTCTAAAGTACTTTATAATTACTAAAGTACTTATCACTAAGTAAGCTTATTAGATAAAATTTCTCTCTAACTTTAACTTCCAAATTATATATACTCTTAGTAAAGATAATTAGAGAGTGAATATCTTAAGCTATTAGGAGTAGGATTTAGAAGTATAGAAATAAGTCTAAAAAGATAGTCGGAGCTAAACTCTATTAGTACTAAGAAGGCTTAATCTCTATATTAATTTTAAGTTAGTAGAATAGTTTATTTTCTCTATAGTTGTAGTATCTTTTTCGCTATTAATTATTACTAAGGCAGAAGTTTTTTCAAATGTTTTTCTAAACTTTTTTAATCTTATTAAAAAGCTTTATTAGGATAATTATATTGCCTTTACTAATATGCAAAAATCCTTACCTAAAGACTACTTAATTAAGAATAGATTCCTACTTTTCAAAGATCAATTTTATATATAACATAATACTCCTCTTTACACTAAGTTAATCAAAGAAGTGTATAATTAATTATTTATTACTTACCCTAGTAAGTTAAAGATGTATTAATTCCTAGTCCTAAAGTACTACTAGGTTGGAATAAGTTTAGACTATAATTAATACGTAAGAAATTACTAAGTTTATTAATTCTTGTACTTTAAGTATTCTAAATAGTAAGGCTTTTTTCACTTATTACTAATTTCAAGTTATTTTATATAGTATTTATATATAGATTATAAGGATTTCTTAAAGGATAAGTATAATTATAATAGAATCCTAGTATTTATTAATTACTTAAGAAAGGATTTTGTAACAATTCCTTGCTACTAAGATATTAATACACACGGTATCGCTAAACTCTTTATTTAGTAGATCTACTGATTTAGATATACTCTGGAGTTAATTATATTAGATTAAGGGCCGTAGTTTATCTTATTATTTTAGAAAGAGTTTTACCGGATTATTAGTATTAAAATCAAGCTTTCTACGGTATATTATAAGGAAACTAATAGCTAGATAGAAATTATAAATAGGTATATTGATTAAAGATTATAATTATTTATTAACTTTTACTAAGATAATTAAAGTAAATTAATTCTATTAATAGATTAAGCCTAGATAACCTTTCCTTATATCTTTATTAGTATAGCTCTATACTAACTTAAATTTAGATCAAATCCAAGGAATAATTAGGATTGGAATTCTTCTAAAGCTACTACTTCTTTAAAAAGGCTCAACTATTATAATACTAAAGTAGTAGTAGAACGCATGAAAAAGGCGTGGGAATTGATTAAATCAAATATGTAAGTTATATAGGATTGTATAGTAAGGACTATAAACTAGTATCATAGACCTGTTAATTTCTAAGTAAGTAATAAAGTATACTTATTTACTAAGAATCTTAAAAGCCATTAACTAAGCTATAAGCTTGGTAATTAATGGAAAGGGCTATTTGAAATCTTATGTTAAGTAAAGAACTCTTATTAGCTCTAGTTACTTGTAAGATTAAATATTCATAATATATTTACTTCTGAGCTATTGTTCCAAGACCTAAATAACCCCTTACCTAATTAGGAATAGCCTCGAAACCCCCCCGAGGTAATTAAGGAATAAGAAGAATAGGAAGTATAAGAAGTTCTTGTATTGCAATTATACTATAATACTTTAAAGTATTAAGTTAGTTAAGTAGGCCACGATCCTAATACTATATAATATAATACGTCTAATTTAATAGGATTACCTTATAAGTTAAGAAATTTTCACTAAGTTAATTCTTCTACTTTAGGATTATTCCAAAACCTACTCGAATAGTTAGCTGCATAAGAGAATAGAGAAGACGATTATAATTACTTGGAAGATAATAGACTAATTAGTAAGATAATAAAACAAGGTTTAATTTAGATTATTTAAATACTTTCTAATTCAAAGTACTAATACCGTAGTCTTGCAATTATACCTTAACTAGAATATTTTACTGGTTTTATTATAGGGGGCTACTCTTATATAAGAAGTCTAATTAAAGGTATAGTTATGAAGAACTAATAACAAAGCTAATCTGAAATAGGGCCTATTTTCCCTTTATTCCAAGTTATTTGGAATCTTTTCTTTCTCTCCTGCGCTACTAGGGTATTTATTACTTTGAGTTGCCCGGAAACAAGCCGGTAACTCTCTCTCCTCCTCCTCTCCCTTTACTCTCTTACGCTTAATATTACTACGATAAATAGTCTCAGTTACCTTAGTGGTACTAGTAGTAATCTCCTCTCGGATTTAGCCTAAGACTAAAATCAGACTCTATTCATATATTAATTAGAGATTATTTTAATCTTATATAAAGGAAAATAAGTATATTTAAAACTAAATCTCTATTCTAAATAAAGATAGTTATAAGCAAAACTTATAATAAAAGAAAAAGATAAAAGAAAAGGGAGTAATCTATAGCTTATTATGCGGCTAGATCTGTAATAGCTTAGTGAAGAGTATGGGTTTCCTTCAATAATTCTAACTGCAGCTTACTTTATGTTTTAAAGGTATTAGCGGTAGTAATACGTAATCCGGCATTAATCTTTTAGGAAGCAGAAATAATACCCTTATTGTTTTTAGCGGTAATAGTGAGGAAGAGCTTATAATATTCCTTAATTATATAATACAGAATCTGGTATAGAAATCAGTATTTTAGCTTATCTGGATCATAATTGAATTATATTTATAATAATCGGGATTTAGAAAAAGGAAATGGAAAGTACTTATAAGATTATACTTTTTTACTTGCTTTTTGTAGTACATATACTTTTTACTTTTAGTACTATTAAATTTATAAATATAGTCTAGTTCTGTAGTAAGTAGACGAATATATTAGATATAATACTTACGGTAAGCGGACTTAAGGGCATTAACGGGGATTAGAGTAAGTACTATTTATATTAATACATTGAATTAATTCCAAATTACTATTAAACTATTAGAAATTTAAAACTTAATTTACTCTTGAATTACTTATTTTATTTAATATAGACTATTAAAATATATTAGTAATATATATAAATTAATAAATCTTTATATATAAGATTTACTTATAGAGCTTGAAGTTATAGTTATTTAAAGAAGAAAGTTAGAATTCTAAAGATCTGCGCTATTAAGTACTATAATACGTATAATAGTAAGCAATTATAGCCTTACTAGACCTAGTTCAAATACCTTTTGAACAGCTTTATAATTAGATTATTACCTCACTTACTATTACTATTATTATTAATTAATACTACCGGATTAACACTTCCTCTAAAATCTTTTTACTAAAGCTATATATCTCTACTATTTTATACAATAATAATTCTATATGGAAATATAATTCAGAGCTTAGGGGCAAGCTCTCTTATAAGAGGGGGATAATATAACATTAAAGTAACAGAAGTACTGGAAATAGGGGTATTCAGGTTTAGTCGGAATATTACTGAATGAAAGCCGAACTAGATTTATATATATATAGAACCGCTCCTCCTATAAGAGCTCCTTACCTTCTTGTTTCCTTTGTACTAAACCTATAATATTACTATTTGCCTACCCTCTTGCTCCCATACTTGATACTGCACTTAGTAATATTGCGTCGTTACATTTATCACGTAATTATTATAGCTTTAGGCTCTAATTATCCTTTGTAAGTATCGGCGGAATCTAAGCTTCTGTATTATTTTTCAGTGAAGGGTTCCGTACTTGATTAAGTAGGGTTAATACCTGTAACTAGTAAATCATAGCTATACTAAATAACCTGAACTACTAATTATAACTTATTCCTCGAAACCAGTAGAAGTAGCTTCTGTTAGTTAATTAGGTTTATTATCTAATAGCGAATTAATTAATTAACTCTTTATAATCCCTATATAACTCCACTAAATTATGTTTTAAATTAAACGCGAATAAATTAAATCGCTTAGATAATTGCCTTTACTAAGGATGCAATATTATCTTAAACTTAGCTTTTATGCGTCTAAACCTTATTCCTTATTAAAACACTTATCACTACACTTTATCTATAATTACTTAAGTTTATTATAAAGCTGCGATCTACGCGGATCTATAAGCCTCGCGCTTCTCTACGACTACAGTTGAATTTAAATCAAATAATCTTAAGTATATTATAGCATAATAGTCTATTTATTAATAACTACGAAGGTATTAATATTAAGTCTAGGCTAGCGCAGATAAAGCTCCCGCCTGCAATTAAGGCAGCGCTTTATATTAATACCTCATATTATAGGGTCCTAAAGCCCTCTCGAGCAACGGCTAATAAATCCTTAGTCTTCATAGCTTATTAGAGTAACCTTATATACACGTGTGCTAACTTCGACCCCTATTAAAGTATCGGCGCCAGTACCTTCAAGAACATAGTTTCAAGGTAGATTATTATTATTATTTTCAACAAGTAGTGTACTAATATATACTAGAATATTCCTATTCACCTTAAACTTATAACTACCAGACTCGGAAACAGAGATCTAACAGATCTATTGAGACTAGTACTGAAAGACCTCCAAAATATGCCTATCTAACAAAGAAAAATTTAAAAGCGTTCGAAAAAATAAGAGGATAACAAAGGAAATCTGCTAGGAAGAAGTCTACTAAATAATCGTTTTTAATAACTACAACTACTAATAAGGATTTTAGCATAAAACTATAGTAAAACAAAGTCGTTTATACTAGCTTCAACGCATAAGCTCCAGATAACGTCGCTAAAGCCAGAAAATTACTTAACTAATTATAAGAGTCAGAGCTACCTAATAGATTAGATTATAAAGAATATCTTATACTTACTGAGGATTACGAGAATAAGCTTGGCGTAGAGATTTCCGCTTACCTACTCCTTGTAAAACGAACGAAAGAGCGAGGAATTTCAGGCTATTTCCAAAGACTTAATTATACTTGGTCGGTAATTGACAACTATCTTACTACGGGCCTCAGTGATACATAACTAGATATTATTAAGTCTTACTGTAAGACTAACTACCTTCTAACCGCGGTTAAGGTACTTTCTAGAGACCTTACTCTTTCCTTATATAATAAGGCGATACTTACTTATACTATTGAATTTAAGAGTACTAATAGCGACATGAAGGAAGTAAAATTGCAATATACATATGATAGAGCACTTATAACGGAGGGAGTATATGCTATATATATATATTAGTAAGTCCGATAACAATTTCTATAGTAGAACTTAGACTCTTATAGTCGTATTTAATAGTAAGACGCTTAACTTCTACGCTTATTACGCGGTATAGATCCCTGCATCGTCGCACCTAGTAACTTATAAAGCATCTAGTAGTGGAGTCGATAGAAGTGCAGCTAATAACACTGCAGCTACTATCGAATATTATTAATATCTCCTTAATTGCGATAATCCTCGTGTTTTATTCAAAGCTTTCCAAACCGCATACAGGCATACTAGGAATACTTAAGACATTAGTTACAAGTAGGTAACTAAAAGAAAAGATGCATTGTAGGTATACATGAATAGAGATAATACACAAACTTCGCCGGATATCCTAATATCTACGTAGCAACCGTCGAACGATCCCTTAGTTTCAATCTCTTCAGGTACACCAGATAACTATAACTATAACGCCTATAATAACGGGGTTCCGATACCTGCGCAGTAACTGACTAATTCCTTAACTCCTGTCTCTTTAGAACCACTAGACGGGTATAACTATAACGCCTATAATAACGAAGTGGACCTAACTGACCAGTTACTTAGAGAATCTTAGACAGTTAATAGATACGCTTCGCCTAATACTTAAATATACGATTCGATAACTCCACTGTAATCGTCGAAGGACGTTTCAGTTCTACTTGAGTTATAGCAGCTATCGGTACCAACTGTTACAGAGCCTGGGGAAAATATTAACTTGAATGCGCGTAGTTATAGGAAGACTCGGGCCTGAACACGTCACGCTATTACTCTCGAAGAGCTAAGGGAGGTTAATAAAACTAAGCCGCGAAAGACTCGTACGAAGTATTACGTCTCTTAATAGAGTCCATAAAGTACTTTACCTGCGTTTTATAATCGGAGAAATTTACTAAGCGCCTGCTTCTATAATCGGGCGCCGGCTTTCCATTTACGTTCTCTGTATCTGCAGTTTTCTTAGCTCCGTTAATCTCATTATGATACCGCTCTTAAGCTTCACTAATTATCCGTCTCCCGTTATCACGATTGTCGACTTGCGCACCCTCGAGGTCGCTGGAATAATCAAGTATCTGGAAGCTGCTCTTTAATAAGTGCATATTATAGGTGGTATTCGACAATTCTTCCCTGTAGTAGGGTTTATTAATTCTAGCTAAAGACAGAGAACTCTTCTAATATAAGATTCCAGAAAATTCAGTTTCATGCTAAATATTCTCAGTTCAGTTCAGTTCTTATATGTAAAGTCGTACTTAATCATCTAGATAGCTCTAATATATATAATTGTCGAAGGTAGAGGGAGGGTGATAGGTGATGAACGCGTCAGAGTCCTAACAAAGAAATATCCCAGCGGCTCCATCATATGTGTAGGGATTAGGAGTGTTAATTAATTGGTTCGATATTAGACGAAAACCCATTAATAATAGTTTTAGAATAAGCCATAATTAGTAGCTTAGGCCCTTTTGCATAGCTATAATTAGCTAACTGAGATTCGACCCTACTAAGCGAGCGCATCCACTGAAAAGTAATATAGCTAGATAATAATAATAAGCTTGAGGCAATAAACTCACGTGATGAGGCTAAGGAAGAAATATAGAAATTTCCCTCTCCGCTTTACTACTTCATATAAAAGTAATAGGAATTATTTATAGATACGTATTTAGCGTAATATAGAATAGAAGGAAATAGCTTAGGGGTAGTTCTAGCTGATATATTTAAACGTGCTAATTTATTCTGTGAAGTCACGATACCTGAGTACATCTTATAACATTTTCTACGCGAGAAGTATCTCGCACCTACTTTAATGCTGCACTATATTATTCAACGGTTTATCTAATAACCCCTTCCACTAGTAGCTTAACCACCAAGCCCTCTGCTAACAGGGTCTATAATTTAGGGCCATAGAGAGAAAACCTTCGTTGCTAATAGCACTTATATTTATAGTATCCGCACTAGGAAAAGTCATTATCTTTAGTGAATATACTACTATATACGATAAGCCAGCTATTACTATAGCTATCTCTCTCAGATCGTATCTCCTTATTACCATCTTCTCCAAGTCCTAATACACTATTAAGCTGAATTTCAGAGACATTAGCTTAAATTATATATAGAAAATCGATACTCTATTATAAAATCTTTTCCACTAAACTTCCAAGAAAAGGTTCTATTACTTCGTTATTAATTGCCTTAACCCCGAACTACTTAACGCTATTATATTGCATGTAGAGGCCGTATCGAAGAACCTTCTAAAGAAGCAGCGAAAAATTTATATATAATCTGCGATCGCCTTCCTCTACCTCTTTCTCTCCTTAAGCTCCCCGGAAAGTCCTGGATTCATCTACACTCTTCGATCTACTATTCTAATTAGCGCTGGTCTAGGTAGTAGTACTAGTGTTTACGTCTACTTAAGTGTAGCGCTACTCCTTTAAATACGCACCCTTATAGGGCCTCATTCTAATCAATCTCCCGGAGAAGTAGAGGTCCAGATTAAGCGCATTAATTAATAGGCATTCGTAGGTAAGTTATACATACACGGAGACCCTAGTGGAGTGGATAATACGGTTTCTATAAGTGAAAAGGCTATAATTTTCCAAAGAAACTCCTCCGGACTATTATCTATTACTCCTCTCGCTATATTCTCGAAACTACTACTTCTTCTTATTAATATATAATAACTACGCTTAATAGCTACGCAGGTAGAGAAAGTAAGGATATTAAAACATAATCTTCCTATAATAATAGAGATAATATTAAATAGGATTAACTAACTTATAACTTCTGCACTAGAGCTTATTTTATCTACTGATTTTAATAGTAATAGCGTCTCTAATACTCTCAAACACTTAGGGACTTTGATTCGTATGAACTACGGATTTCTGATTTTATTAAGTGTCTCTTACCCTTGATTAGAGCGCATTCGCGAGCTCGTGGATTATACGGATATCAGCTAGATAAAACTCACTAGTACTGAAGGTAGTGGATATGCTATCACGCTCTTCTGATTAGATGTTAAAGATGAAACTATTAAAGAGCTAGAGCGGAAGTTTACTATAAAAGGATTTCAGAAGTATGAGACTATCCTAGGTACTGACGGAGTTAAGGTGCTTTAGCCCGCTATATTCCGAAATAGTACTAATAGAGAGGGCAGCGAAGAGATTAATTAAGAAAAGTTTAAGAATACTATTGGTGTTCAGGGTATCGAACAACTGATTAGGGTGGAAGTGCAAGAAAATCGGGAAAATCGGGAAGAATAGAAATTCTGGACGCGAGCTGTTGTATCAGAGATCATCGAACAACTGATTGACTCCTAGGCCACCTTTTGGCATGCGGTCTCACGGTGATTAAGTTGCCTTGCAGCTACTCCTCGAGAGCGGAAATCTCCTTCAATTGAGAGATAGCCAACTTACTACACGGATAATCTCATAAACTAGCCTTTGCATTTATATAGAAGTATAGGGAAACCCTAAGATATATAGGGCAAAACCCATACTAAGGCTTATCATCGCTCCCTCCCAACAGTCTCCCAATACCTTTCTAACACCCTCCTAATACCCTTACTTATTCCATCTCTCGGATCAGTATTTAGCTCTTCTATTTATTCTAATTAGATCTCTACCTAAATAGCTATATCTTTAGAATTAAGATTATTACTTATACACTTATATCCTCCTACCTATTTATTCTATCTCTATTAGCTTTATATCTTTAAAATCTAAGATTATTACTTACCCCCCCATAGAAAGGATAACATGTACAGTACTAGCCAACTTATACTTGTCATTTAAGCGAGAAGAAACTCCAAACATTTCATTACTTTTACAAAGAATTAAATAACTCAACAACTACTAATACAATTACAATTCTGATTAGCGCAATTTAATCGTCTCGTTCTCCTCTTTTCACATAATTAATTCCGAAGTAATTCGGTCTTTGCAACCCTTCAATATTTCGTATGCCACCCTTTTGCCTTAATATAAGCCTTAATTCGATCAGGTATACTCTGATATAGACTATCGAATAACTCCTTTGGCAAAGTATCATATACCGCTTGCAAACAGCTCTCTAGCCTCTGACGAGCATATTCCGAGTCGGATTTGTCGTTTACAACGTCAGGGAATATACGATATACTTGTTTCTTGAGGTGCTACCACACGTGCTCGATTGGGTTTAAATCTAGAGAGAAGGAAGGCTAATTAATAATCAATCGAATACGGTGCTTTTCGAACCACGCCTTAACCTTACCAGCAGTATGAATAGAGGCATTGTCTTGCATGAATTCGTAGCCTTGATCGAGTGGTTGTCCTCGCCCGCAGAATAAAGGCTTCACTTCTGCCTTAAGGACCTCCAAATAGGACTCAGCCGAGTACCCGTGTTTTGCACTCTCAAAGTCTCGATCCATGATGTAAAGGCCGGTTCTTCCGAGGTCCCAAAAGCTCGCCTATACCATAATCTTCATATTCTTCTTATAATCGTACTCCTGGACCATTTCTCGATCCTATTTTTGCACAGGGGTACGAAAGACCCATTCGGTTTCCCCTCCTCGACCCCGCTCTACAGAGCACTCGTCACTCCACGTAATCATTCCCCATTCTTCGACTGTCTAACCTCGGTAGTCTAAACACTATTGTAGCCTCCTCGCCGCGTGTTCTTCCGTAAGTTTCGGTCTTTTCCTAGCTCGATAATTGCGTATATTGTACTTTGCCAGAATCTTCTTTAAGGTAGAGACCTTACAATCGAGGTTACAGGCGTCGATTACCTATTAGTGCGAATCCTTTGGATATTTTCGTACATGACGTAGCAGATTCCGTTCGTCTGCTAGCGTATATATCTTCCGCCGAGAGGTTCGTGAGAGATTCTTTCCTTCGTCGCGTAATTTGTCTTGCAAAAGGGTGTAGTTAACCGTGGTTCGAGCTTAGTTTAGGGCCTTCGCGATACCTCCAACTTTTGCGCCCCTAATTAATGCTCCAACGATTTTTCCTCGCAAATATGGACTGAGCTAAGGCTTGATAACACGATTATTTGATATAGTACCGAGAGCTCTGCGTTGTTGTTGCATTTTAGTGGTAGGTTTAAAGAAGGAAAGAAATCAGAATCGCGAAAAGTCGCGGTTTTCACGCGTTTCGGCTAATATAAGTTGACAGGGACTGTATATAGCTATATATTTCATCTCTATTAGCTCTATATATAGTAGCTCTAGGATAAGAGAAGAGCCGGCGATAGCTCTTATAGCGTGTTTATTAGATTAAAATAGCGGAGGTTGCTGTTGTAGCTGTTCGTAGTCGATAGCGAGGATTATTACTTATATTATTCTTATATTGTGGTGGGGATTAGCTCGGTAAAACTTTTATCACCTGACTTATGCACTTCACATTGTACTTAAGTTAAGACCTTCTTTAAGAGATCTTATTATTAATAATAGTACTTTTCCTTCTAATAGGATTTACACTTCTTTCTCTAATTAATAATTCGTACTCTTTAGATAAATGATATCTTTTGATTTCGTCTATCTGTTATTTCTTGAACCTTACACCTTATATACCTTGTATTTGCTACCCTCTTATCGTATGGGGGATTGAGGTCCTCCCCTCCACAGTATCACTAAAAGTTAGCCTAAATACTTTATACTTATTAATATATTTATTTTATCTAATATAAATAGATACTACTATAATTGAAGGCCAGAATAGGATTATAATAGCTTAATGGTATAGAGAGCCCGTTTTAGCTCCCTTTATTATTAGTCCCTTAGCCCGCAAGCCTCGTGTAGCTCACGCGGCAATAGAGAGCCAAAATTCTCTCTAGCACGAAGTTTAATCCGCGAGAGGTAATAGCAAATATAGATTTTGAGATTTTAGCAACTTTTAAGACTCTAAAGAAATAAATATACTACGTAAGTTAATATAATTAAAGTAGAGCGGACCTTGTTCTAGAAATACATACCTTGGATATTATATTTTAGGTGACTTTAGTTTATTAATTTAGTGATACTCATTAGTCTATTCTACTGTACCTAAATTTAGGGCGCGTCTAAAAGTATTATCTCATTAATGCATCAAGTGACGGATTTGGCTCCTTATAACACAGTATTAACCTCTTATTATAGTCTTAGGGCTGTTTATAGACTTTTACTACTGTCCAAGCCCTATAAAAGCTTTAGAAAAACGATATATTTCAATATAATATTAACTAAGCGTAAACTTCAGTAATGTTATCACTACTTTCGCCTTACATATTTACTCTCTTTCCTAAATTACCTTTCGAGCTCTAAGATATAATATAGGAATTTACTCTATTAGAACTACGCCTAATTAGCAAAGAAGCCTGCTTTCGTGAATAGTGGTATAGCAGGATTATATATTTCTTATCGCCAGTAGCTTTATATATATACTACTGCTTTTATTCTTTAGCGAAGGGACTTTTAAAACGTACTTCTATATAAATTCCTGGTGTCCTTAGACGGAAAACCCTTTACCTTAATTAAGCCTGTAATTTCTTTACTATTACGAAGCTAGATATACAAATAAATATGAAAATTTCAAGGATTATTACTAATCCTACCCTTGTGAATAGAGTAGTTATCTCGGGAATAGGAGTAAACGAAATATCGCTGAATATAATCTATTACTACGATTACTTATTAGGGCTTTAAGAACTGATTTTAACGGACTAGGCGCTACTATATTTAATTTATAGACGGACGTTTCTAGGCCGCAAATATTGCAAGATATCTTTGGGTACTTCAGAACTCGTTTACTGTATCTAGCAATTTTTCTTAGATAAAAATAGGTAGGTTATAGTATCTAGTTATTAGTTTAATAGAGATTAATGGAGTTAATTCTGCCTTTTTAGGATTATAATTAGAGTAAGTGATAGAGATTAAAATACTAGATAATATAGATTCTCTAGTTAGTATTCTCTTCTAATGACTTTATAGCTCTTCTCCTTCATTATGAATTTAGATTCCAACATATCTTATCTATATTATATTAGTATATATTAAATTATATATTTTAGCCTCCTATAGAAGGGGCTAGTTCGGGTAGCTTTAGCGTATTCGTTGAGTCGGATTTAGAACTATAGTATTTATTTCTATATACCAGGCTTATATTCCTTCCTTCTTCTTCCACTACCGTTTTAATTAATAAGTTACTAGTGGATTATTAGTAAGCTGCCGCTATATTTATAATAATGGAAAGTTTACTTTTAACTAAAAGTATTTTCGGGTCTTGCTATTTATGTTGGAGCACGAAAATCTACTAAAGAGCTAATCAAGAAACAACTAGTTTTATTTATCCAAAGTCTTTGCTTTTTTAGGCCTTAAGTATCCGCCTGTAACACTAACGTACCCTATATAATTTAATTAATAGCGGGATTACTAATAACCAGAAACATTGAAATAAACTCTATAGCTTCCCTAAATACACTATATCCCACTAATCTAATACTCTACTATAAATACAATATTATTCTCTCATAAAGTCTGTCTTTTTATGTAAAAACAACCTATCGCTTATTTACTTGTTGATATCTTAACCAGAGCTTTATAATATTAGATAGAGCTATTAATACTTGAAGTAGCAGACTTTGGAACTTATTCGCTAATGTACTCTCTAGTAAATAGGGTATCACGGATATAAATATAAGTTTATTCCTAGAGGTAATCTGTAATTAATCAGATCTAGCTACATATATCTAGAGACTTATTAGCAGTAGTTACGAATTCCTTGCTCTGCAATCGGCATTACGGATTAATATATCGTCCACCTTTCTCAACGGTCCTCTACTATCTTTTCTTTGATATCTCTAAGCACCTGAATTAAAAAGTATTTACGGCGGCGGTATTCTGCGATAAGTCATCTCGAAAATTATCGAGCCTCCGTATACCTGGAATGCCTTTATCGAGACTATTAAATCAAACCAGGTCAACGAGGATAGTCTCTATGAGTTCTCATAGCTCCTCCTACAGCTTGTCTCTCTACCGATCGAAAAGGCGATTGCTTATTCCCAGGTTGTCGAAGAACGAAGGCAATTCCATTCTACAAACGCGCCGAGGATGCTGAAGCGATCCCATTCTACAAGAAACGAGCAGAGGATGCGGAGGCTATTCCATTCTATAAGAAGCGAGCCGAAGATGCCGAAGCGATTCCTTTCTACAAGAAGCGCGCGGAAGACGCTGAAGCGATTCCATTCTACAAGCGCAGTGAGGACGCTGAGGCCATTCCATTCTACAAGCGCAGTGAGGACGCTGAGGCAATTCCGTTTTACAAACGCTCTGAGATTATCGAACCGATCCCCGTTGTCAAGCGCTCTGAGGCGGTGCCATTCTACGAAGAAGAGTAAGGAAGTCAATTTGAAAGGGCCGTAAATTGTGCAGAGGGCAGAAAAATAAGACGCGGCTAAGACTGTGGAGACTCAGATGGGATGGGTATTGGGGGGAGGGGAGGGAAGGGGATGGGGAACGACAGTGACGTCCAGGGTGGAATATACGTTCTTTACAAGTTAAATATGCTTGAATACATCTAGAAGTTGGCACGAAATAGTACTGTCCACTTTCTGCTTTCCGAAATTAGTGAGCTGGAGATTGAGGAGGTGATGGCATACTATTGTTGGGTTTCTCAACTTGCCAACCCACAACTCAAGTCTCACTTTGGACAGCCCCGTAAAGCCCACTTCAACGTGCAGAATTCCTTACTGTGTCCGGTACGTTCACAGGCTAATATGGAAAACCAATTAAAATAGGGCACGGTTGAAATGGTGGCATATCGATAAGGAAAAATTCCCTTCCTTAGGCATATAAGCAAAGGGTCTATGCACATGTTACCGTTTTAAGAAATCTGCTTGCCTCTTAAATTCGCGGGAACCTCTTTTTGGGCAAGCCTCGCGAAAAAAGGGCGCACCTTTATATTCTCTACGCTTGAAATACATGGAATAAAATTAAACTCTTAATATTGCATTATTAGGGTAAATAGATTTCAAAGTCATAATTTATATTTTATAGAATACTATGTCTTAAGGCATGGTAAGAACAATAAAAACCGTAACATTTTACAATTTTTTAAAAAGTCGCTTTGTTGCAAACTTAAAGCAGCACTATAGGTTTTTGACGGTAAGAAATTAGAGTTCGCTGCCAATTTAGTCGTACTTATCAAACGGCGCTTATGCAGCTTATGGCCCCTAAATTATGCAACGCTCCTACATGACCGTTTAAAGAAGGTAGGTTGATAAGACGCGACAATTCGAGTGAGTATGGAAACTCAATTGCAACGTTCCGTTTCTATGCGTCTTTAGTTTCATGCAAAGCAACAAAAGATGCCCGAGATACCGCCTGGATTCAGGCAATGATAAGCTGTCAAAGGCCTGTTGGTAGCCTAAGTGTAGGTGACAGCAGACTTGCGGTGAGGTTTAGGGCTCCTCGGATACTGCCGGCCTTACTTCCACTTCTGTGTGTGTTTTTCTGGTTTACCACTCGACGAAGACCTCCGAAGAGAAAGCAGTTGTTACACAACAAGAACTCTCGGGTATATCGCTACACGCGACGAAGGGGATCGATATGAAAGCTTTGCAAACGTGAGTACACTTAAGTCCCATTGGCAGGTATTCAAAGAAATTTCCAGCTGAAGTTGAATGCAGTCTTAAGAAGATGCTGGACAAAGGGTTACCCTTCTTGGGTCAAAAGCGAGAAGGCTCGAGTTTGGATCAGGCCAAGGCCAACTTGCTGGAGGGTCAGGACGCTCCCGAATCAGAACATGATATCGACACCGAAGACCTCGGGAAAGAAATCAGACCAAATAGCGTGGAGTATCACCGTCCACAACGAAGGCAACATCGAAGTTGGCTCTCCATATTCGCAAAGATCGCAATTGCTCTCTTCGCAATCTGGGGACACGCCGACGCAATTCATCGCTCGTGGATCGCCATCCGTGATAAAGAAGTATCATGTAACTGTGGTGAGTCAGTCGAAGAGGCCATCTCAAGAGGCTGTCGTTACGACTCACTCGCTGCAGCATGGCTGCCCGACGCCTGCCGTGACGATGAGTTGCTCAAAGAATTTGAGCGTTCGGGGCCAAACCCGGATGGAAGTTGGTCATATTATGCTGATAGGGACAAGAATGTGACTTTGACTTTGGGAGAGGTGTCATTATTGCCAAATTCTGGTGGGCATTTCTTCACCACTCACGAATGGCATATTGTCCACTGCTCCTTTTACTGGCAAAAAATGTTCAGAGCACCCACCACTGGAGTCACAATTGAGAAACGGTATGACCGTCCAATGCATCTCAAACACTGCATGAAGATGTTCTTGGCAAGAGACCCGCTCGAAAAGATGACTGCGGAAGCGGGAGTAGCGCTGCATTCTGATCGGCTAGTTGTTGGATCTCACAAGCACCAAGGGCACAAGGAAAATAAAGAGGGTGGGGTGGCGGTTGGGTCTTAATGCTCTGAGGTCGGGTCTCTGTGTTTTACAGCATATCCTTTACGCTGAGGCAGGAGCACGTCTCGCCTAAATGTGCACAGAGTAATTAAGTCGACGTTTTGCAACAAAATTTACAAACCAATTATAAGTAAATGTCCAAAATAAACTTGATTATTGTGCAAAGTATAAGCCAGATAGCTTTGGGTATAACGGATTTAGATTTTGAGTAACTTGGTGGCAAAGAACAAGAAATACAAGTCCGGCGAAATTGTCAAGGTGAAGCATGCTCCTGGTCGAGCGGAGGGGATAGAGCGAGATCTCCGTACAAATGTCAACGATACATGTCCGCAGAGAACAAATTGAGAGATGTGCTTATGATCTGAATCAGTATCATCGTGAAAAATCGATATCTAAGCCATTTGTAAGATTGTCACACAGCGAGCACTGTAGTCACTCGATGAGCGATCAACAAGTGACTGAAGGCAACGGAGTGCTAGGGCTGCTTAAGTTGAGTTGACTGGACCGTGAGTAATTTGCCCCGAATAAAGGCGGCAAGCTAACCGGGCTGGGGTTGCCAAAACAAAGGGGTCTGTTTCGAATACCGCTGGTGAGTTAGGGATGCTAAGGAGAGCATTGGCTGTTTTCCTTCCCATTATTAATATCTAGAGAGAAATTAGGTAGAAGGGTGTATAATATCGCACACACATAATCTCAAGCCTTAAAGATATGGCACAGAAAACACAACTAGGAGCAAATTGCAAATCAAAGCCTGCAAGGTTTATTAAAAGCTATTGTCTTCTCTGCTCAGTTCTTTTATCCTCTTGCTTATTTCATTCCTTTGATCAATTTTTTTAGTCTGCACAAGTAGCTTCTTTCGTGTAAATGAAATAACAGAAAATACGAGACGATTAATTAATTTAGCTGTCTTGAAAATTATCAGTCTTGCAGCAGCGACAGTCTAATATATGCTGAGAAGCCAAAGATTAGGCTTTGAGCTTCCACATTCTACCTCGAAAGAAATGCACAGCGTTTGTCCAGATACTTCCGTAGCAAGTGCCTGGGTTTCTGGCAATCTTGATTGCTGCACCCTGTAGGAGTTGTGACCCCTTTCTTTGTACATTTTAAGTAAACACTGCAAAGTCTGCCTACTAGCTTTTTATACGTTGAGTACACACAGAATTGCTCGGATAATATAGGGGCACTGGCGGCCCTGACACGCTTTCTTCAATGCAAAAGAGTATAGGCAGATTTATCTACAATATTCTTACACAGTTGGTTTTTATTTTACAAATGGAACAGTTGGCTCGATGAAATAAACTCAGAAGAGATGACAACACCCGCCAGGGAAGGGAGCGACTGTACATGAACAAACGACAAGCTTAGAGGGAAACCAGCCCACGACAAAATTCACCCTATGTACCTCCATCCATATTGCAGAAGATAGGCATTGAAGTGCCACAATCGCAGAAACCGTGGCCTCAATTCCGCGAACTCCTCTGTGGACCTTGTAGTTGGCTAGATTCGGTGGATGACTTCTGGTCCCTCTTTGCCCACCGGGGGCGCCTCGCCAGGCTGGAGACCGCCCTCTTTGCCCTCTGTTGGCTCATAGTATGTCAAGGGGTTGGAAATTACTGGTAGCTTTGTCTTATCTTCTGGATAGTCGGCGACAGTGCTGAAGACGGCGACTTTGAGAGATGCGAGATCGGTTAGTGGGACTTCCTTGTTCTCGGTCGAGCCAACCTAAATGTCTGTCAGTCAAAGACCTGGATGTTATGTAGCAAGCAGCGATACCTTCTCTAGAGTCCAATAGAGCTGGTCTGCCAATTTGGGGACGGATTTATCTGGGCGAAGGGCGACATGCTTTTCTACGAGCTGTGTCGTGAGTGGTACGGTGATATTGCGGAGACTGCCGCTACCACTCCCCATGATGTGTGAACTTGAGAATATGGCGGCGGAGCCCACATAGTTCTCCTTGGACTTCTTGCTATTTTCTGGATTTGCTTTGTCGTATCCTCCGAGGTAGAAATTGACAACATAGGACCCAACGAGTCCTTCACTGTCTATTTGAGTATCGCAGCTCCATTCCAGGCGCGCAGTTGGTGCTATCAAGAATCAGCTTCGTCTTGAGAATGGCGTTCATCAACGTACCTGAGACTCCAGAGTCGGCTCCCTGAAATGAAGTACCATTCGTGTCGGGATCAAACAGCAGTCTTGTTTGCTCAATGGCAAAGGCTCGAAGATCTCCGTTGACCTCCTCCGCCGGGACTTCAGGGTAGGCATAACCATATTTGAAAATGCTGCGCTCTGTTTTAACATCCTCGGAAGTCCATTCCACGCCATTTGGATGCCGAAACGGAAACAATGGCGTGGAGAGATCATCGGTGCCGGGAAACTCAAGAGCTAATGTTGGTAGCACTCTACGTTGGGGGGTCATATATACACCAGGGTGGCTGGCTTGGTAAATTGCTAGCAGGCGGTCGACATTGCAATGGTGGAGCCAGAAAATGGGGTCAAACGGAGCAGTTTCAAAAGTTGCCATATCGCCACCAACTGCGACATGGATCCAGTCGTGAATGCTTCCCAGGGCGGTATTGAACGCGTTGAAGCCGGGATTGCTAGAGAGGGCAGTCACAGCTGATTTTATACACTCGAAGCTGCCAACAAGATCGTCATTGGCTGAGAGCGATCGACTGGTTGATACCCCCTTTGAATATTATTAGCACAACATGCAATATGGATCCAGGGTGATAGAGGCAGAGGCATCAAGCCCAACCTATTCCTGTGTTCCCTCAAGATGAACCATACTTACAAGCGTTTCAACCTGGGATGCGGGAAAACGATAATTGTAGAAAGGGTTTGGGATTCTTGTGGAACCAGTTGCTGGCTTAACGACTGTGATAAATTGCTGTTGCGTGACATCTGGCATGCGAGCTTCAGCGGCCCAGTCCCAGTACGGAAGACGCAGTTCGTTGCACGCGGCTTTGTACTTCACGGCGTCGGTGCCATTAAATTGTCCTGCAATCTTCACTGCGGCTGCGTGTAGTACTTGCTATGTTCAAGTAAGCGAGGTAATTCAGCGGATCATGACAGTCTGAGGACTGGTGAAGAGAAGTTACCTCAAAGAGCACGAGATATGGGCGATGCCATGTTCCGAAGATCACTGACCGATGTGCGCAATAACCCGCGCCATCGTTAACGGTAGCCTCAGGAGGGTACTGCCAGGGCTTAGGCATCCAATGGATTCCTGCTGCTGATGAGTTAACATTCCTATGTGCTTCCGGTAGTCTCACCGGCGATACGATTGTAGCTAAGATCATTATTTTCATCTTCGCTCTGAAACGCTTCCATTGCTAACAAGAGCATGTTGAAAACATCTGGATAGTCCTTCTGTAAGACGCCAATGGGTCGACGCTCGACAGCCTTCCCTTGAACACCAATTATTGGATCAAAGGAGGTGTTCCCGCTGCCAAGTCTTTTCGTAAGAGTTGTTTTGGGATTCGCTGAGGGGTACAGAATATCGCGGCATCCAGATTCCGGTGTTGCGCATGCTAGCCGTTTTGAATGGTAAGAATTCAGTGGACCCCCATTGACAAGCCGGACAGAGAAGCTAAGAATGAGTATACACAGAGAAACGATTTTTATGGAAACCTGGTGACGTTCCATTCTGAGAGACGTAGACTTGAATGGTATGTACGATAAAAGGATGGAGCAAAGTGTGAATATATTTATCGAATAATGCTATGAGAGAGATTCATAACCAGGGAGCGACTTGAAGTTCCGGCTTTATACCTCTAGATTCCATATGTACGAAGAGCAATAAAAATAGAATAGATGCCTGAGAGCGAGGCTATCCCAAGCTGAATATTGTGGAACGTACGAAGTCCAATGAGAAATACTACATTCGCAGCACTGAAAGTCCCCAAATCAGCGAGTGTGGGTGGTCTTGTGGGTTCTGGAGATTTGAGGAGCTGAATTGGAAGAATTTACACATGACCTCCAGAAACATTTAGAAAAGATGCCCATTCGATGTGAAAATACCAAAGGCTCAGAACTATATAAAGATGACGGATGCGTTGCGTACTTAGGTGGCCAATAAAGTTGCCATCATTGACCAAGTGATGACACACACAAAGACATTTTTCAGGGGAATCCGGGTGCGTATCGGTCGTTTCAGTGGTCAGCCCTGCCGAGACGAGTCGGTGGAAATTATGGGGGATGGGTGACTCAGAAACGCTGCCAGTCACGGGTGTCTAAGATGAAGGTTTATCGCAACCAGGCAGGCTGACAGGACTGATGTTCAGTCCCAAGCTCCCGCGCATCCATGCATCAGCCCCAGCCCAGCCCCACATAGTCACTCCACCAATTCTGCCTTCCCCTGCCAAGGCCTTCAGCCTCCACTGGAATCCCCCTGAGCGTCAGCATAGCATCTAAAGTTTGTTTGTTGAGAAGATAATCAACCTTCCGTTGATCAACCTTTCCCCCAAACTATCTTTGTAAATGTGCCGTTAATGCCAGATTCTGCGATTATTAGTCAAGGGAATTACTCCCAACTTGGCAACTTTACTAGCCTGTGGATCGTCGTGATGTTCGTCGTGATGTTCGTCTAAGTCGCTAAGAGAACATAACCAGCAACCCAGAGTCAGGGCCAGTTGCGGTTTCCAATGCTCTTCATTTGTAATCACAAAGTATAGGGCTGTAGACTTGCGGCTTGTGCTTCGGACATCCACCTTCGCCACAGCCGTGCCAGCAGAGATCATGCCAAGCCAACATCAGGACGTTGCGCGGGTGCAATTGGCCAAGCTGTTGCCAAGCGCCGAACAATCGACAGTCAGCCGCACTACAGCCGCTCTCCGCAGCTTTCAGCAACCCAGCCCATAAATCCCCCTGAGTAAACCCGTAACTCGGCAATTGACCATTCCGAACAGGCAGGTGGCCCAAATCCAAATGCGACTTCGTGGATGCAAGAATTCGCGACATGGACCAAGTCAACCTTACATGAAATGCACCAAGGTCGCTTTAAATGCTGTGTATTCTACTTTGATTACTATGGCCTGCTCTTGATTGACTTCTTACTTATGGCGAGCCAGTGGCCGGAGCTTACTTTGTAGCGATCACAGTATTAGCTACAATTTTAACTGAATCATACCCCCGTCAAGTGGTTTGTACCCATCGGTCCTCCGCAGCCCCTCCTTCACACCCAATTCGCCTCATCAGACTTGAGCCACCCAGCGGGCTGAAGTTCCTCCTATGAAGCTCCAAAGCACCGTTGCTTAGCGCGTGACTTCAGAAGTAGTAACATAGATGTCACTTCTCACCATGCTAATCTTGTGTTTCTCGAACCCGGTTTTCTCGAGCGCGCTCTGCAGATGCTCTGCATGTGTCCATTTTCCGTGCCTTGCCTCGAGATTGTGATTCCGGTCGTTTGGGCCTGGTGGCTTTGGCAGCTACCTGAATAGGCTCCATATTCGACACATAAGCCCGGGAGCTGACAGCCGCGATCCCTCCAAGCCCGAGCGTCCTATTCGTCTCCTTTAAGGCGTCGACGCTGTCATTGGGAAGTACGAACTGCAAGGCATTTCTAATAGAGTGGGTGAACGTTCTGTTGGAAACGAGAGCGCGGTAGAGTCCATGTGGACTGCTTCGGCAGGCCAGATCTAGTCAGTGGCCAGCCTACTATGGAGTTCCAGAACGTAGTCGTTATTGTCGGTGCCTTTGATCGAGACCTGCGCTGACGAGTCTGAGATTGCAGTTACAACAGCGGCAGTACCATCACCGGTTCCGTAGCTGTTGTCGTTGACCACGCTGGTTTTGGGGGTGAGAGGAATTTGCACGAGGGTTGCTTAGCAAGGTTCTCCGTGCTGTCGGCTACGAGTTCATCGTAGAGTTCGGGGGTGGGGGCAAGGGCCTGCTTGGGCACGAACGTATTATCAGCCTCGGGGTTTGTTTTATTGCGAGTGTCTTTGGAAGAGAAGTGCTCTTCAGTTTTGCTGAGCGGGTTTTGTGGATCAAGGGATGGGTAGAGAGGCACAAGGGCCAAATGACATTGCGGAACTTATTATAGTTGACCAAAATAATTACAACCGTCAACCTGACATTCGTAAAGCGTTCTCACGTCAGATCGACTCTATAATATATCCGGGGACTTGGCGGGCTACGGTCTTTTTTGGAAATGGTATTGAGAAGATCGGCGTAGATAGAAGTTGATTGAGAGGAGACTTTGCGGATGACAGTAATGTAAAAACTAGTAGGGGCCAGTCTTGTTATTGTTTGGTCTTATTAATGATAGTTTCTAAGAAGAGTAATACATTGGTTATACTAACAAGATTGCTCTATACTAATTAAGTTAAATATGAGGCTCTATCTAACCTAACGACATGCCTTAGCTTGCAGACTGAGGTAAGTACAGTACACGTCCCACGGGAGATTTGCATGCTAATAGCTAGCTAAAATACGGCGATGGACCTTGTATTTGAAGAATTGTTAAGGAGATTAAATGTAAAGGTCTTTAGTGTCTATAATGAGTAAGCACAGTATTTCCAACAAACAAAACATCTGAGAAATGTTTGAAGTCGCTATGAAGGCAAATTACTTTAAACTGGGTGATCATCTTGGTTATCAACCAAAGATGATGAGCAATACACTCCTACTCTGGGTTTATAGGAGTGTCGAAATTTCCTGCTCATCTCCGGAAATAAAGCATTATTGGGTGTGGGACGCAACGAACTTGATGGCTTATTTATGGGAATGCTTTAAGGAGTTGTGCAGGAATTGGTATTATTAAAATATCATGCCACATCACTTAGAGATGATATGCAGCGGTATAAAGATTTTTTTACGGCCCGGATATAGACATGGTTTTTCTCTTGTTAAAAGACCATAGCAGATTCGGGATTAGAAGATTATCCAAAGGATAAAGAATCTTGACCGGCAACTAAATGACTGCGTAGGTGAGAGATTAACCTAGGATAGGAATCAACATCAGAAGCAGTGCGAAGCATCGAAGAGCTTCTATACCATACCGAAATAAGTCGGAGAACCTAGAGATATTCCTCCCGAAGAACGCAAGCATGTTAAACATCCTGAATAGAGGCTATGAAGTTAGCCTCCCTCAGTAAACTTCAGAAGGGTATGCGCGTGAATTAGCTGATGACCCCATTAGTGTTTATGATCCCTATTGATAGGCAAATTGAGAAGCATCTATTGTAGCGTGCAAGTTTGCGACTGCTTCCGTTAGCTAATATCAACTCAGTAGTTATTCTAGTTCCGCACATATAGGATACGAGATGTTGGGCCCCGTGAAGGAATCAAGCCATTCGTGTGAACCCACTCCTGCAGCCCTTCTATAGCTTCTTCCAGTGGTACCTGATATCCATTACCACGGGGGTTGAAAGGAGCTGTGAACTCGACACATTCCATTGATTCTTCCCGCATAATCAGAGCCTGTGGCTTTGCGTTCCCTACAATGATCACTCCGGCATCCAGAAGGAATTGGACGCAAGCTGCGTGTTTATTCTTTGCTGGTTAGAAATCTTCCTTTGCTAGATTGTACAAAGTGGTCCTATGGCCTGCGATGTCAATGTTGTCTCCAACGCTGATGCTGGCTCCGTCTAGAGGACGTGACTTGATGACTTGTAGGAGCAGCGAGATGGCACGATGGCTCTCCCATCGATGCCGGTTTGAGGAAGGTCGAGTGTAACTAGGGTATAATGCAATATGCTTGAAAAAGAGTAATTAGGCGTCCTAGTTAATTGCGGATATTTCTCTAGATTTTGGCTCAGCTAAAGAAGTGAGAATAGTGAGGAATTGGAGAAAGAAAGGTCCTCGCCTTGGCCTTTCTCAGCGACCAAAAGGCTGCTCTAACAAATTGTCTTTGCCTTATTTAATAATTATTTCGGATTATAATTCTTAATATATTTATTATCTTTAAAAGGACAAAAGAGTGGATAGTACTGGTAGTATCTAAATAAAACACTATAAGTAATAGATCATATTTGTCTCCTTTGCATATTTTATTTAAGTAGGGAAAGCCTTTTTCGCCCCCTAGCTCTGAGCGAATCCGTCGAATGATTTCGGAAACAATTAAAACTACGTGCAGAGGCGGGCTACAGAGCTTATCCTCATTGCCGAGTTCGAATATCATCTTAAGAAAATCACTAGAGAAATTCCCATTAAATATACTCCATAATGCCTGCTGAACTAAAGCTCGAGCTACGGAGTACAATCTCATCCGCGACTCTTAGACGGCCTCTTTCCTGTAGAGTTAGCTGAGAATAGTGTGTTAGGGCACGATTAAGTGAAACTACAGAGCTCGTTTCGAGTAAGATCGTGCTTCTGGCAATCTCGGAACATTCTACACGTCTCAAAAAGTGCAGAAATTCTCGAGATATTGTTCAAACTTCACAAAGGTTCCGAATCCTTCATAGCACGCTCCACTCCAACCGGCCACGTAAATACTAAAGCTCTAACCTCAATACTCTGCCTCGGCTCCGCATCCTCTGGCGGATTTGGATGTCTGAACGACGCGTGCGGTGCATCTGTGTCTCATTAGCTAAGGCCTTTACTCATATAAATCCATCCGCTAGTCCACAAACGACTCCTTGAATCTCCACAACTAGACGTTCGCATAAGAGCGCATAGAATTATATATATAGTCAACATAATCAAGACTACGAATAAACTAGACATGGGTGGTCCTGGCGGTTGTCACGATAATGACTTTGCGGATATACATAGGATTGCAATACTCCCTAGCCCGGACGAGCTCGCAGTAAAGGACCCTTTCTTGCGTCGAGCGATTGAAGTCCGCGAAAATGATTCTGGGCAGGCTAATCTGGCCTTGTATACTGATAATTAATTTCGACTGCTACGTGAAGATATGCTACGTAATTTATAGGAGAAGATTTAGAGCGCCCTTATGTCTAAGAAAGGACGCGGTAGGGGCTTATGCATTAAGCACTTAAGCATAGCGGATATTCTATGTGATAAGCGCGACCTGTAGTCGCTTCAGCTATTATATGTGCAGGATCTCCCCCAGTTAAGGGGTAAGGATATTCCTTTACGTAAAAGATTTATTAAAGATAATCAGAGATTTTTGAAGCACTAGTCTATAGTATGTCTAATAGTGGACCAGGAGGTGACTGCGTTAGCGACAGTGATACGAGAAGAGGGCCTTCTGGTATAGGTTCCTCTGATTATTTGCTTGCAGATCTCCAAAGCAGTAACGTAGAAAGCTTTGCTAAAGCTTAAAACCGCGAAGAATATAAAAGTAGTGCAGCTAAGTACAGCTGTCTTTGCATACGAACCCGTGCTTAGGTAATTATAAGAGATTAAGGAACTATCTCTAGAAGATGATATACTCTATTGGAAGCAGGGAAAAGATCTACTATACCCCTTATATCAGCTATCCAGGATGATGCACAGTACTATAACTAGCCTTAAGAACGATTATGTAATGGATCTGCAGGGCGTCTTAAGTCTTCCTCGGCCTACTCGACTTAATTAGTCGTAAGCGGCATGCTTTGTAGCAGGGCTCTGGCAGAGGCTTAGCGTGATCTATGGACCTCTAGATACTTAACTCAGTTATACTTTAAGTGAATCCTCACCTTATAACTGATGTTCTTTAGGGATAGGAAAATCTTTTATTAGATTATTAATAGCGAAAGTAATCTATAATTACTCTAAAGAAAAGATTCTAGTAGTTTATTACATATATTATACTCTTGATTAATTCTTGGAAGAGCTGCTTAACTTAGATATACCTGTGCTTAATATTATTCGCCTGGGGTCTCCGGCTAAAGTGATACCTAGAACGCAACCTCTTTCACTTAAAGAGATGTAGTAATTTATTAAACTCAATTAAGACTAGTGGCGAATACTGAATTTACGAAAAGATCTAGTTAAGGAAGAATACCGAAATCTACAAGAAGCGTTTAGAGCTTTTAGTGAAGCTAATACTAGTAAGTCCGATATTATAGAGTATCTTAAGTTCAAGATAGATAGCCCTCCTTTTTTTGAAGTATTTCGTATACCTAAGGAGGAGAATAATATAGTCCGAGTAAGTAAGAGAGGTAAGGCAGTGGATCTATTCTACTTACTTAATCGGTAGTACTAAGGAAAAGATATAGGAATATATAAGAGGAGGATTGAGGTTATATTTAAAGAAGTATAGTAAATGAAAGCTGAAAGTCGGATAGAGGTCATGAATAATTAGAGATCTTAAATATTGCAGGAACGCGTAACTAGGCTTTACAAGGCTAGAACGGCTTATAATATATCTCTTAACTAGATCTAGGCAATTCATATAGAAAAGGATCTTTAGGTTATTCGCAGGAAGTATATGATTAGATGCACTACAACAGCTATCGCAAAGTATGTTCAGGCCCTCTAGTCTATTTCACTTAGCGTACTTGTAGTCGAAGAAGCTAGAGAGATACTAGAGAGCCATGTCCTTATTACTTTAGGACCGGAAACTAAATAGTTAATCCTAATTAGCGATTATAAATAACTTTATCCTAAGGTATATTATAATCTTAGTATAAAGAAAGAAGACAGCTACGATTTAAACTAATTACTCTTTAAGAGGCTTATCCTCGGAAATTATCCTTATTAAGTCCTTTACTAATAATATCGCATATAGCCTGAGATTTCGGCCCTTATTAAGTAATTAATATATCTCAATCTAGTCAATGCTTCAAATACTTAAGGGTGATCTGGCTTAAGGGGTTTCCGGGATAATTTAATATTCGTAAATTATAGCGAACTAGAGATCGAGCTTTATAACGTCCCAGATTAGAAGGATACTACTTCGACGTCCTTAAAGAAGAATATATTTAAAGTAAAAATGACGCTTAAATGCGTTTATTACTTTAGCTAGTAGGGATATCAGATGAATAATATTGTTATTCTAACTCCTTATCTCAGCTAGTTGCGACTTCTATTAGATAAGCTAGGTAAAGATAATAACTTAGTCTTAAATAACCTTAATTCGTATGACTTAGTTCGTGCTAGATTAATACCTACGGTATCCGCTAGCTTAAAAAAGCCGCGGATCTGAATATCTATAATTAGTAAAAGATATCCTTTAATAGCTACTATTTAATCTATTAAATGTATCTTATTATACTATTGAAATTATTTGGGAACTTATCTTTCTATATCTGGTGTATTATATACAATCTGAGGCACTATTCTTAACAAGTACTAATCTACTCTTCCAGATAATTACTAAGAAGAAGAAAGCGATATAGCCATAATCTCGTTAATATAAAGTAATTCCCGGCACGATATTGGATTTATGTTATCCCCGGAATAACTGAATATCCTATTATCACGAGCTCGAGATACGCTGATTATAATCGGCGATACGGAAATATTCATAAGCTCTTATAAAGGGAAGGAACTATGGGAACGCTTTATAGCGCTTCTTAAAATAGGCGGTCATATCTATAATGGATTTCCTGTTAAATACGACTGCTATCTAAATCGGCATACTCTCTTGTATTAACCTAAAGGCTTTAATAAGTAGTGTCCTGATGGAGGATATTTAGAACTATAATAAGTGTAGAAACCTGGTTAATTAGGGTATACTGATTAGAGATTCTTAGTAGTGCTAAGTTAAGCTGTAGTATTCATAAGTGCTTATAGCACTGCTACTAACTCTTCGACTATTCTAAGATGCAGTGTGAATATATCATAGAATCTAGATATAGTAAAGGTTATCTTAGAAGGTGGAAGTGCTATGAAAACCAGCTATTAGCGTATTAGACTTATTAGCGTAAGAATAAGAGGTAACAGAAAGAGCTGTAAGCAGAGTTAGAATAATAAGTAAAGCGCGACCGGGAATAAGCAGAATATGTAATAAAAATAACTAAGCTTAATTACTAAATTAAGGTTATAAGAGAACAAGTAGCTAACGGTATTACTACCGAGGAAAATACCCGGGCATTAGAGTAAAAGAAGTAAGACTTAGAGATAACAAGGCTTATAGTAGATTAGGCTCTAAATACACCTGTAAAGGCGACGCTAGAAACCTAAGTAGCGCTGAATATCTCATTAACTCTTTCGCCGCTAGCTACTATTAGATCTTGCTCTTCTGTAGGGGAAAAACACCTTAGGACAGATGAAAATACAACGTAAGATATAAATGTTAAATTATAGTAAGAATAGGATTGTTAAAAACACGTTAAAGAGGCCTTAAACAATATAATTAATACTCTTATAGCCCTTACCGGCTTAGAGGATATGAAATCTAAGATTCTTATAATAAAAGCTAAGATTAAGATAGTCCGAAGATAAGGTACCGATATAAGGAATAAGAGATTTAGTCTAGTCCTACTAGGAAATCCCGAAACTAGTAGATATCCACTAGTATAGCTCTAATTTTACTAATACTTATTAGGTAAAACTACTATTACGTATCTTTACGCCTAATTCCTATCTTCTATTACGATACTACCTGGAACCGAATTTATTAAGACAATAGGAGCTTATCTTGTAAATAAGGGAGTTATAGGAGTAAAAAAGTATATTAAAATAATCCTTAATACAGGTAGAGGAGTATTTTTCCTTGATAAGGCTTATCAACTAGCTGATAGCTATAATCCGGGAGGCGCGTTAGTCCTTAATTTCTTATTAGCGGAGATCGAAAACTAAGTTAGGAAGATTATTTTTATTCTAGTAAGCTATAGTAAGTAGATAGAGAAGTTCTTTAAATATAATCCAGGATTTAATAATCGTATACCTCACCGTCTCTATTTTACTAATTACTCCGATTAAGAACTACTAGTAATACTGCATTATTTAGTAGAAAAGAAGTACTACGGTTATGCGAAGATTAAGGGTCGCCTAACCGGTATATATACTAGAATCGCTATTCACTGCCTAAGCAGAGAATAGGAGTATAAAGGATACAGTAATACTCGCGCTTTAGAGAATACTTAGGTAAAGATCTCTAAGCGGTAAGCTAATAGGTTATAGTAAAAATAGGCTACTAGTCTTACACTAAATGACTTCCTTTTTATAAAAAAGGACTTAATTAACTCTGAACCTTCCAAAGCGATATAAGAAAGTGCGACGTAAAAAGAGCTCCAAGGATTAATCAAGCTTAAGGCTATTAAGGAGTCCATAAAAGAGCTTATAAATTGTTTGCAGTTAAACTACGAACAAGAGCTTAAGAAGTAGTCCCTAATTAAAGTTAGTTTTAACTGTATTTTTATTAGCTCACCTAGTATAGGTAAAATATTAGTTAGTAAATTATATGGGGTAATACTAGCTGATATAGGTTTACTATTAAAACACGAAGGTAAGAATACTATAGTTTCATTTTTTACCTTCTAGCTTCTGAGCCGCTACACTTGGCTTTTGCATTATAGCTAGGCTAAATATACTACTAAATTAATATCACTAGAGGTCCAAGCTAATTTCAAGTTATAATCGTTGTTAAGGACCCTGTAGATTTCATTAAAAATATTCTCGAAAAATCGAAAAAGAACACTAAGGCGATTCTGAAAGTAAGCGAAGGTAAGGTCCTTATTATTAATAAAGCTTATATACTTTACTTAAGATCTAAGGATATAGGAAACATATCAGACCCCTTTAAAACGTCAGTTATTAACATAATTATAGCAGAAGTTTAAAGTACGCCAGGTAAAGACTAATACGTACTCCTATTAGGGTATAAGGAATAAATAAAGGAAATATTAGAAAATTCGAACCCTGGTCTTATAAAGCGATTTCAGCTTAGCTACGTATTCTACTTTAAAGACTTTAATAATCAAGAATTAAGATAAATTCTCGAACTCAAACTTAAAAAGCAGGGACTCGAAGTAATAGAGGAAGCCAAGAATATGGCTATCGGACTCCTCTTAAGGGCTCGCGATCAGCCCAATTTTGGTAATGCTGGCGATATTAAGAATCTGATCTCTTATGCTAAGGCTAAGGCTTAAGAACAGAAAAGATAATCCATGTAGACTATAAAGAGCTAGAAAGCGGAAGTTCTCTTCTTACCGCAAGATTTCAATAAGAATTTCAATCGGGTAAATAATGTAACTCTTAATCTCTAAAAGCTCTTTACGGATATAGTAGGCTACGAAACGCTAATTAGTAAGCTTAAGAGATATCAGCGGGTTATAGCTAATATAAGAGCTCGAGGTATGGACCTAAAGTTACATATTCTATTCAATTTCATTTTCAAAGGTCCGCCAGGTGAGTCATTATAGTACAGATCCCTTTGTAGAGCTTGCTCTAATAATTAATTTAGGAATCAGAAAGATAATTACTACTTAAAAGATAGGCTAAGTATTCTATAACATGGGTCTCTTATTAGCTCCTGAATATCTTAAGCGTTTAGCTTTAAACCTTATTACTTTATATATTAATTAAACTAGATCAAAAACAGTAAGTGTTCTAAAAGATAGTTTAGGGAAGGTCCTCTTTATAAATAAAGCTTATAAATTGAGTAAGGGCTAGTTCGTAAAAGAAGCTATTAATGAATTAGTTAATAGTCTTATAAAACCCTAATTCTTAGGTAAACTCATTATTATACTCGCTGGTTATACTAAAGACATAAACAAACTTCTCAAAATCAATCCGGGTCTCTTAAGTAGGTTTCTAAAGAAGATTATATTCTAAAATATAATAGCGGAAGAGTGTTTAACGCTTCTTTAACGCTAGTTAAGAGTTATTAGAATTAAGTTTATTCTAGAAGATTACTAATCTAATAGTTACAAGGATATAATTAAGTACTTTAATAGCCTTTCTTACCTTCCAAACTAGGGTAATAGCCGGGACATTAAGACTCTATCTAAGGCCATCGTAGTATCTGCTTTTAAAAGCGCGGAGTCCGCTTCTATAGCACTAACGGTTTCCTATAAGAATATAATTACCGCTCTTCAGAAGATATTAATAATCTAGCTTACTTAATACGGAATAAAGGCGGGCAAAGAAAGCTTGTTAAGTAACGGTACTATAGTATTAATCTTTAATATAGCTACTAACTCGCTCTTACTTTCGCTTAAAACTACTTTGATATTATTAGTTGCTAAGCTCGCAGAGCTAATACCGGCGTTAGCTAACGATAATCCCAGATAAAAGCAGTAAATTGATATGGCGCTATAAGAGTAGCTACGGAATATAGGCGTATTAGATAAGATATTGTGGTGGGGATCGGCCTCGGTAAAACTTTTGTCACCTGACTCATGCACTCCGCATTATACTTAAGTTGAGACCTCCTTCGAGAGACCGGATTATCAACAATAGCACTTTTCCTTCTAATAGGATTTACACTTCTTTCTCTAATTAACAATTCGTACTCTTTAGATATATAATATCTTTTAATTTCGTCTATCTGTTATTTCTTAAACCTTACACCTTATGTACCTTACATTTACTACCCTCTTATCGTGTAGGGGATTGAGGTTCTCCCCTCCACATGTATTTTAGTAACCTACGCAGGGAGTGTTCAGAGTATATAAGGTATTTAGGTAAGTATAATAGAGTGTCCCTTATACTAATTCAGAATTCTTAAGGTTCAGAGACACCAAATATACAACTACAGGAACTATTCAGTTAGCCCTCTTATAGGCCTCGACACAACAATAGACGCGGCGGCGACAGCTGCGATATCGAGAGGTTATACCAGAACAACAGACTTACCCTGTGAGAGGGGGGAATCTCGAAGTACCGGAAAAATACTACCTCTTCTTACGGGAACTTTACCGCCGCTATCTGTTTTATTCAACGCCTCTTTGAGGACCTGAGACTCACCTAAGACAAGGGAACTACCGGCTCCGACGGAAATCAATCAGCTCCTTACTAGAGCCTGAAAGCCTACGAGTATCAGGAGGGACAGAATCGTACGGGTATCTTAAGCCTGAAATGCTTAAGTATCAGAGCGTTTATCTTTGCTTTACTGTTTTCAGCTTAGAACCCTCGGGTTTTTTACGTACTAGGACGGAAATTTCTGTCTCAGTGTCCTGTCGTTACAAGTTTTGTTTTAGTTAATTTGATCTTCTGTTTCAGACGCTCGTTTACAAACTATATTTCCTTTATCTTTTCTATACCAAGTCTTCACTCGTTTTAAAAGAGATAGTCAAAGGAATTCTACCTAAGGGGTTCTCAGGGAGCTTTATCTAGGGACTAGCACACCTAGGGAAGGTCTACCTAAGCACTATATAGGAGGATCAAGTCTTTTATAGTTACCTTTACCGCTATTTTCTTCTATTCTACAGAACACTCACATTTCTTTATCTTCTGGAATTACTATTATACTCTATTTCACACGTACGAACCTCACATAACAACGCTAGCCAGTAAACCCAACACTATACCAGCAAATAACACTGGAAATACTAGCCCTAAAGAGAAGAAGGCAACAGGCTCTAGTAGCCCTAAAGCCGGAACTCCCTCAGGCGCTTCAGTAGACACCTTATAGGCAGGACCGACCGCTGATACAAGCTTGTCAAAGCCTAACGTCTCGGAAGATGGGGGCAAAGCCAGTATTACTTCGAGTAGCCTAAGGCTATCCGAAGGAGCTAAGACCCCTTCTGAAGCAGGAGACAAAGGCCACCTCCAAGACACTAAGCAGTGGATCAACGTTCAGCAACCTATACCACTAGCTCGCAGTATCGGGGCTTTGTACTTCGACGAGCGAGAAGCTACTCAATATCTCAAGAGCCTCGTTCGCCTATTCAGGAGTCGAAGGGTTATTTCAGAGGATAAAATGAAGCAGTGGGTCATTAAGTACGCTGAACCTTCTGTAGTATGGAATCTCGAGAGGCTCCCGGGGTACGCCTCCGGCACCTTCAAGGAGTTCAGTGCTACAATTCAAAAGGAGTATCAGAGTCTCGATTCACATCACCGCCTACACACTATCAGCTACCTTAATACTCTTATTCACGACTTTCGACTTCTTTAGGCAACGGACTCCGACCCGACAGAAGTCCATCGATTCTACAAGGCGTTCAAGGAAGTCGCCATCAATTGCAAAAACAAGGGCAATCTTACAGATAGGCAAATCGTACTTCAATTCCTATTTACACTTCCAGTACACCTCAAAAAGAAAGCTATAGAGGTATCAGTTCAACAGGGCGGAGGCCAGTTTAATACTAACAACCTAGCCCCGTTCTCCAAAGTATTCAAAGCAGTAGAGACCAGGATCTCTCTTACCAAGGACATTAATACGCTAGTCAAGGAGCAGAGCATTAGCAACAATTCCGCAGGGTATTCAAATATCAATCACTTCACTAAGCCAGTACTACCAACAATTCAAGCAGGTAATACTACCAGATTTCAGGCCGACTTTACCACCTACCGAGATAACGCTCCCGCTACTCAGATACAACAAGCCTTCCAAGACAATTCTAAGACTACAAGGCCTAGCTCCTTAAATCGTATTACCGCTCCAGTCAGCAAAGACTTAATTCCGACTATTCAGAAGATCAAGAATAATACCACTCAAGTATCGGACCACGACCTTAACGTTATTACCAAAGGGCTAAGGGACCTCCAGATCCTTCAGGGAATAGTTAAGCGAATCTCTGACTCTCAGTTAACATTTAAGATCAACTCAATTCGGTACACTAAGCATGCCACTAAGGAGGCCCTAATTCAGTGGGGCGAGAATCAGCCCACCAGCAGGTCTAGCCGCTATAATCGTAGCGCCGGTCACTACAGCAACAACGAAAAGGGGTGCAAATAATGCCACAATAATCGCCTTCCGGGAATAAGACCTCAAGCTTTCCACTAATATATGAATCAGTACCACGACTACAAGAAATTTATCAGTTTAGAGATAATTCACGAAGCCGATAATAACAACTACATTTATATTAGCCCTTAGGAAGAGGGGAAGTCGAAGTACCCTATAATATTCCCTAACAGCGATATTCCCCGGAGACAAGAGGTACTAAAGAAAGTACTCAACACTATACACAGTCCTGATCCAGCAAGGAGAGCTCAAGCGAAAAAGGATTTTCTCGACTCACAGGTGCAGGCCGCACTAGCGCGAGAGCCAACCTACAACAACTCCATAGACAGCTTAGAAGTTGAACTCGACTTAGGACCAGTTAACACCTCAGATATCCTCGCCCAAGTTCACAGTAGGGATACCCTAGCAAGAATTCAAAGCCTCTATACGCACACTAAGGGAGACTCAGATACTAAAGAATTCCAAGTATAGCCGATAGAGACTAGAGCTCGCTCCACAGCTTCGCAGAAACAACCCTATAATACAGAAGCCAAACTCCAGGATCGGATCAAAGCACACGCCACCTATAGACAACCGAAATTCCCTGAAGAAATCACTAAAGGAGTATAGTTTACTAAAGCTCAGGGAGATACTCGCTTCTCAGGCACTATAGACATTAATGACCCTAAGGAATCTCGCAAAATGCCTACAGAGATCCTTAAACAGAATACTAAAAAGATTAGCCCTAGTAAACCTCCCTCTACTATAAAACCTTCCATACCATCAGCCTCTATTCGTAAAACAGCAAAAGAATTAAGGCCTACTCAAACCCCTCCTTCGGTAATTCCGAAGCATAGCTTACGTAGGGCAAGTTCAAGGAACCCCCGCGTACATGAAGTATTATTTCGGAACAGTTACAGGCACAAGAATATACTAGATAAGCTATTAAACCTAAAAGAGATCCCCGGAAATCTCACTCTAGGAGAGTTAATAGTACTAATCAACCCTCTTAAGGTAATAAATCCTTCCACCGGAACTATTAATCAGTTAATATAGAGGCATAGAAAGGCATAACAGGTGAAGGAAGCCAAAGTACAGTCACTAGAGGCGTTAACCGACTCAGACGACATTCTCCAATAAAGACCTATATTATAGTCGCCTCTCATAAACATCGACGAGTACGAGGAAGGGAACGCTAAGTTGTGGGGTTATAACTCAGAGGAAGAAGCTCCGTTTCAGAAAACATCTCCTCACGACAAGCTTACCCTAGAGATAGAGAGCTATCGACAGGTACTACTTTCAGAAAAGGAACAGAGGACCGTAGAGAGCAGCCTAAAGTAGTACCTTTATATTCGAAAGCTTAAAACCTACCAACAAAGCCAGCGGGCCTAAATCGCCCAATCTATCGAGTTTCTTATTTCACGCTCTATTTTACTCTTATTAATCAGTTCTATTCCTTTTCTCGGACTACCTTTACTTACTTTTCTTACTAACCTCTGGCAACCCTTCTCACGATACTAACGAAGCACTTGTAAAGCTAGCGCCAACGGCGCTTCAGTAAGCGTCTGTTACGGGAAGGTATTTAGCGTCAACCCTATCGAAACCAGCCTAGATAGTACTTAGTCTTACTACTCTCCAACGCCTAAACTAGTAGTCACCATGCCTAGACGTACAACAATCAGCGACGTTCATACTACCCTAGACACTAAAGCCGAAGTCAGTTATATAACACTGGAAGCGGTAGTGAAGCTCGAGCTAGCTATCACTAATAGCCACAATATAGCCCTGAAAACTATCACTAGAACCCGGTCTCGATTCCTTAAGTTCGCCGATAATATTCCTGTGGCAGTCGGAAATTATGTTATCTACACGAGGTTCTATATTATAAATACTCCTAGCGTCAAAATCATCCTAGGATTTCCATTCTTCCGCAAATCTAAGTTAACGTTTCAATACCCTTCCGACTACAATAGTGGCAAAGTACTCGCCAACTTATGAGACTCTCACTCTCGTCTTATTACTACCGTTAAGACAAATAATACCACGGAAGAAGCTAAAGACACTGAAACCTTGAAAAAGCAACACACTATCAAAATAGTCTACCAAGACAAGGACACTAAGTATAATACCCAAGATAAGTTCTCGGAAAACAAATAGCCAACCGTGAAGAGAGCTTAGCAGTTAGAATAATAGAATACTCTCAATTTAATTTTCCTACGCTTAAAGGCAAGCTTTTTAAAGGGAGGGACAACACTTAGACTTCTACCTCCGACCTTAACTCCCCCGAGCCGAGTACTAATTTACCTCCTATAACTGAAACGGAGCCTACAGCAACTATCAAGTTCCTCAAGAAGGAGTTTTATGTTCCGGAATCTACTCTTCAAAATTTTACACCAGAAAGCATTATCAAGGAAGCTCTATTAGACCCCTCTCTAGTTATCAACCCCGATTCGACATTTTTATTCACTACAAATTACGGAAAACTTGATATCAAGCACCCTTACTACGGAAGGCCTTCACAAGCACGTTCAGCCCGAATTAGTACAATATACAAGACAAAAGCAAAGAAAGTTCAGCCAGTTAACAAAGCGGATCTAATAAGGAATATCCCCAGTAGAAGAGAAGATTAGTACCGAAGATCAAGAGAAAGAGATACATAATAAGTCTAATATGGGAAATTTCAGCACCTTCTACTACCTCAGTTTTCAAGCCTACCCCGGGGTTCTAAACTTACTCCAGAAAGGTTATCAAGACTTAATATTAGCAACTCGCTATAGCCAGAGGAGAGAGCTCTTTTCAACGAGATAATACTAAATAAAGAAGGAGCTATAGCGTTTAAATAGCCTGAATATAAAAGGTTCCACGAAGACGTTTCCCCTCCAGTGATTATTAAAACGATACCTCACAAGGCATAGCAGGCACCAAATTTCCCCCTACCAAGAGCACTAGTACCTGAAGTTACAAAGATGGTATAAGAACGATTGGATAAGGGAGTACTCGAACTCTCAGAAGGACCCTATTGAAATACTTGGTTCCTAATCAAGAAGAAAGAGCCCGGGAAATATAAGCTCATTAACTCAGCGACTATACTAAACGCAGTAACTCAACAGGACGTAAACCTACCTCCTTCAGTAGACGAGTTCTCTGAAGAGTTCGCCGGTTATTAAATGGCTAGTCTTGTCAACCTCTATTCCAGCTACAATCAATAAATACTCCACTAATCAAGTCAAGATATAACAGCGTTCTATATACCACATATAAGGCTAGTTAGAAACACTACTTTACCTTAAGGGTATACTAATTCAGTCGCTTAATTCGTACAGACAATATTAAGAATCTTAAAGGACATTATACCGACTATTACTATACCGTTTCTTAATAATATAAGCGTCAAAGGCCTGTATATAAACTACAATCAAGCCACTATCGATACTTCTCCAGGAATTCGCTAATTTATATTAGAGCATATCGTCAACCTCGATAAGACTCTAAAAAGACTCGAAAGAGCTGGAGCGACTATTGGAGCCAAATCTCAGTTTTACCTTAATGGATTAGATATTATAAGCTACGCTTACAATTCAAAGGGTAGAGAGCCCTCAGCAGCACACCTTATCAAGATACAGAATTAGAAGGAACCGAAAAACATTTCCAAGGTTAAAGGATTTCTCGGCCTTATTATTTACTTTCGGATTTAAATCAAAGACTTTCAATATATCGCCGAACCCCTCTATAACCTCTCAAGAAAAGGAGTCTCCTTTCTATTTAAACCTGAAGAGCCTACCGGAAAAGCAATAAAAAGACTTCAAGACGCTCTTTATATAGCTCTAGTACTTTACAGGGTCGACTACAGTAAGGACACTAAGGAAATAGTAGTAGCGGTCAACTCTAGTAGATTTAGCTAAGGAGGCTACCTAGGCCAAAGAGATCTTATTAGTAGATAAGTACGCCCCGCTCAGTATAAAAGCGAATACTGGAATAAGGCCGAACGTAGCTACGACACTATAAAAAGGGAGTGTAAAGGGGTGCTTTATATTCTAAAGAAGCTAAAGATTTAACTTATAGGAGTACATTTTATCCTAGAAACCGACGCTAATACTCTGGTAGCACAGCTCAACAGCGCCGTTAATAACCACCCCGGGGCTATACTTATAAGATAGCTCACCTAGATAAGGCTTTTCAACTTCAAAGTGCGACATATCAAAGGCTCTACGCACACTGCGGCAGACTCTCTCTCTAGGAGACTAAGGCACTTAGACAACACCGACTTTAACGATAATACTTCTAATAATAACAAAGATTAGATTCTCTTAGAACTTGGAGCCTATAAGATTTACCCTATAGAGCTTAATAATAAGGAAGAGGCGATTATAACAGACCCGGAGTTAACAAAGCGGAACGCTATTCTTCAAGACATGAAATTACAAGTACAACAACTTAAAGAAGGCGGAGAACTTATAGAAAGCTCTGGTACCGCTTCCGATACAGAATCGAACACGGAATATGAATTCCCGGTTTCTTCTTCTAAGTACTTCGACCACTTTATACAAATCGCCTTATACTTAACAACACTCAGAACCCCGAAAGGAATAGATTGAAAGACCTTTCATACCTTTAAGAAAGAAGCTCTAAATTTTGGAGTATATAGCCGGAAAATCTGGAAGCTACTAATAAAAGGAGCCCCTATCAGGCTTATAATCGACACTAATCAAGACAAAGCACGGATTCTTCGAAGTTATTATAACAACTCTAGTCATAAAGGGAGGGAAAGTACTTATCACCGTATTTCCATACGCTACTTTTAGAATAAGTGCTATAAAGACACTATGAATTTTATTCAAACTTACCCGGAATACTAACTAAGATCACTAAGATAGTAAGAAGAACCTCTTTTCCCCATAGCTTCTAATAGTTTAATAGAGAAGTAAGCTCTAGATATCACTTATATAACTAAACGACAAAGAAAGTAATATTTAGTTATTACTAAGGATAATATAAGTAGTTAGGTCAAGGCACGGGCTCTTACACACAAGATAGCAGCAGCTATAGCTACTTTTATTTAGGAAGATATCATTTACCGCCACAGCCTATTCTGGAGATTAGTAGTTAACAGGGGTAAAGAGAACGTAGGAGAAGTAATTCAGCTCCTAAACAGAATAGAGATATAGCGTATATAAGTGTCAGCCTATAACCTAAGAGCGAATGGTATAGCTAAACGAGGCTACAGGCCGATTAAAAATACTCTCTCTAAGATAGGAAATCAGTGGATTAAAAACCTTCCAGCAGTATTATTTACGGATCAGACAACGGTACACGAACCTACAGGCTTTACACCCTTCTATATAGTTTATAGCAGAGAACTTATCCTCCCTATGGAAACACGATACCCTACCTAGAGAACCCTATTTACAGAAGAAGTCACTGATCGATTAAAGTTATTATAACTTAGGGCGATTCAGTTTCAAATGCGGTAAGAAAACATTAACGAAGTAATACTACGCAAAAGCCGCTGTAAATAAGAGGGTCGAGACGCTTTCAACGATAAGTATAATATTCGACAGAGACTATTTCAAGTCAAAGATATAGTTCTTCAATACGATTTAGTGAGGGAAATTAATAAGTTAACACGAAGAGCTTTAGATTTCCGGTAGTTAAGGCTGTATAAGATAGCACAAGCTAATACTGAAAAGGATTACTATAAGCTTAAAGAGCTAGGACCTAATAGCCCCTAGCTCCAATCAACCTTCACTGGAAGTATACTAAAACTATTTCACGTATAAAAGAAGTTTATCTATAGCGCTAAAGACACTGAATCTATCGCTTATCTCAGTGACTAAGAGAGAGAGGTTAGTACTAAATCAGGCCTAGAAAACCCCTGCTAATAATACTTCGATAATAATAACGGTGATTATAGTACAAACGCTTCCGATACACCTACTATTTAAATCAGACGAAACAATAGAATTATTATTAGAATCCTAGAGATCTTATAGAGCTAACAAGACCAATATAGGGTAGTCTCAGCGTAGTTAACCTCAGAATAGCACCTCTAATAGCGAGGACACTAACTCTTCAAAACAGGAAAATAACCGCTAGTACTACTAGCACTTATCTCCACTAGCACTATTCAGGGCAACTTTAATTCGCTGTAGCACTGCCTATAAGTACCTAGAGAGCATGCAAACCACTAAGACACGAAAGGCTGGCAAGAAGTAGAGCCTAAACGCCCCTGAAATATCAGAGTATAATCTAGCCCTACGGAGTGACTATTTAATATAAGGCCAAACGTCACCCACGTCAGCGCTAATAACTCCCTTAAGTGTATAACGTGAACTGTAGAGCTCTCTATTATCGCTAGTACCTTCCGCGGAGTTAATAATAAGCCACTCGTTGAATAGGAAGGTAGGACGGGCCTGATTTATGCGTTCTAATAACCGACTATAACGGCTTTAAGCGTATACTCTAGAAGTAAGCAGTGAAAGGTCTGTCCCCTACACGTAAAGGTTGATGTAAAGCACCCCCTGTTTAAGCGCCGCTTCCCTGAGATAACCCACTAAATCCCCTATCTGCGGAAGCCCCTAGGAGAATAGCCAGCAAAAATAAAGGATTTCCCCAAGACTATAAGTAAAAGATATCCCCTAAGGTAAATATCACTAATACTAATAGTACCAATAACAGAGAAGCTTTACCCGGTAATAAAGATCTCCGATCTATTATTAGGAGTAACCTAAAGGAGGATATCTACCAGCGGAAAGCAATGAAAACCCCGGTTCCACTAGCCCTATAGAACCTTTTCCCTCGTAAAGCGCACATAGAACTAGAGAGATTCTAGTTACCTTAGACCCAGGACTACCTACACCGTTTACTATTCTAGTAGTTTCCCACCGGTCAAGTTATTACTATAGCTTCCAAGGAGATACAGCACTCGCTAATCAAGGTCTCATTAAAGGCAGAAGCTCTCTAGCCTATCCCCACGAAGCTAATATCTCTGCGCCTTAGAATCACCCAAGGGTTAGAGTTCCCTACGCGTTAAAGGCCTAAACATGCTATTAGCTGACGACTTTTAACGAAGTAACTTCACTGGAGGAAGGAGTATCAGTCCATCTCTAAATTAGCTTGACCTTAGTTACGCCTACTAGGTCTAAGCCCCTATCTATATTATCTTCACTCTCTTAGAGAGGAGCGGATAGAAAGAACGTAGCTCATGAGGTCTACTGTAGCTTAAGTGCTAGTAAGAGTATTAACGTAAGGAGTGCAGATATAGTATAACGGAGTTAGAATCCGCGAGCCTACGTAACGTGCTCAGAGTACCTCTGCCGAAGCAAGCAACCTAAGTTGAAAGCTCTAACTGGCTGGCCCTTAAGATAATAGAGTCGGTGATAGACCTATATATCTTCTAGGAGCTATCGGACATACCTAAGACCATCACTAGACTAAAAAGCGAACGAACCCATAATAGCCATCACCCTCTAGCATACTATACTCATGCTCTGAAGATAGGAGAGTCAGGCCTGCTTCTAGCGGATACCCTTTATAGCGGACGGCCTCCATATCGGACGGAAATCGCTATAGCTAGACGTCAATCAAGGAGAAGCCTTAATAGCATTCAGAAATAAGAGCGACCCCCATTACTCTTAAGTCTTCGTGATAGTCCTCACTCTCCAAGATATCAGTAAACTCCTCCAGCGACTTAATAGGTCTTACGTCCCAGTAAGAAAGCCTCAGAACCAAGAGAAGACACTTAATAGCAGAGATAGCCTCGGTAACCCCCATTACCTTAGCAAGAATCTGACAGTCCTCGCCTTCTCTAACGCGTCAGCCTTCCTACCGGCTGCCTAGACCTCTAACCCTATAGGTATATGTACGCCTAAAGCGTATATCCGTAATAGCGAGGTAAGAGACTGTTACTAGGTGTAGGAGGGGAGTCGCTGAGTTGGATACGTCCTAGTCACCAGTGCCAGGAGGTTAGTAGCAATATCAACTTAGTAAGGGAGCAAAGAGTAAAGGAGTTAGGAGAGGGAACTTAGCTATATAAAGTAGAGTTAGTAGCCGTGTACTTAGGCGCTTTAGATCGAAGGTCGTGCGGCAGAACCTGTAAAGATACTGCCAGAATCAACGCGTTTCAGGAAGAAGGGAGGATAGAGACTTACTAGGTGACTTAGAGAGCCCCTTCCCTAAGAGATATTCGTTGTAGCGAAGTAAGAGACTGTTATAAGGTAAGGTAGTTAAGGTCTGAGCCTGGAAAAGTGATAGCATAGCTAAAGATATAACGTAGAGGGAGGAAACCTCACCTAGAGACGCTCTAACGTCACTAAGCTTATTAAAGAGGCAGAGACCTCTATGGAAAATCAGCATAAGTTAATATAGAGATCTAGTCCGTGCGCGAGGTAGTTAATAAAAGGGAAATAAAGGTGAAGAGATCGACTCAGCTTAATTAGAGAAAATGGCGTCTCTAACTTAAAGATCTACGTTCTAAAGCTTATAGGTTAACGCTCCGGTATGAGGTTCAGGCGTATAAGAGCTATATAAAGAGAGGGAGGTATAGTTAATGGAGGTTAAAGAGCTTAGAGCTGCTCAGCTTAAGTTAAGTACTAGAGATTGTTAGTCTTAATCTTAAGCCTAATCTTAAGGTTATAAGATTAGAAGGAGAGAGATTAGAATAGAAGAGCGACGAAGCTCTATACTTACCTTAGTTAAAGAGAGAGTAGCGCTACTCCTGTAACCTCCTTAAAGGTTATTTACTCTCAGAAGTAAGCTCTTAGAGGGGAAAAGTAGCTGCAACTTAGTCTTTGTCGCTAGGGGAACGCGCATAGTAGTAAGGAAGAACGAAGAAGCTTTCTACGCAGCTTCAAAAAGGGTTGTAGAGCTTATTAAGTAGAGAGAAGGAAGGAAGTAGTAGAGGTGTTATAGTTACAAAGGTTAAGGGAGAAGATGGAAGTATTATGGTGGGGGACGACCTTATAGAAGCAAGCTAAGCGAACCTTTATTTGCGATTTTACCAAGACCGACAATAGTTCAGGCCTCACATAACTTTGACGTCACTTCTGCACCGCAGACCTCTACTTTTACCTCTGGAGATTTAATACTTTTAGAAATAGCCTAGCTCTACTACATTCGTTTACTATAATACTCGGGGGCGAGTTTTTTAAGGGGGGGACGTATGTAGTAGGGATCAGCCTCGGTAAAACTTTTATTACTTGACTCATGCACTCCGTATTATACTTAAGTTAAGACCTCCTTCAAGAGACCGGATTATCAATAATAGCACTTTTCCTTCTGATAGGATTTACACTTCTTTCTCTAATTAATAATTCGTACTCTTTAGATATATAATATCTTTTGATTTCATCTATCTGTTATTTCTTGAACCTTACACCTTATATACCTTGCATTTACTACCCTCTTGTCGTATAGGGGATTGGGGTTCTCCCCTCCATAATATGAATATAATTGCAGGCTGATATTAGAGCGAATAAGCTCGCCTAGAAAAATTCCTAAGACGTGATCGTTGATTTAGAGTAGTAGTTAGAGACTATAGTAACTAAGTAAGAAGGCTACGTATAAGAAGAAAAACCGCTATAGGAAGCTGTACTATTATAAACTATTTCCAATGATAATAATAATAAAGAGAACAAGTAAAAGCGCTAATATAAAGAGTTAAGGATTCGTGCCCTAAAAGCTCGATACGCTAAATAAGAAGCGGAGGAGAAGCTACGTAAAGCTAGAGAAGAGATAGATAAGAAGAGGAAAAAGAAAGCTTAAGTATAAAAGAAGTTAAGAAATATAGGTATTTATCTTATAAGATTTTATTAGATTAAGTAAAGGATAGGGTACTAATATACGAAAGGTAATTATTTTATTTTAAACTCCGAGCTAGGGGCCTAAGTGTTTTAATTAAGCGGAGATACACGGGGATTAATCGTTCTGCTTCTTTATTAATACCTCGCGAATTTCATGAAACTTACATATCTACAGGTATTACTGAATAAATATAGGGTTTTAGAGTCATTTGTCTCGTCATTAGTATTCAAGTCATAAGCGTTTAGTAACGAAAAAGGGGGGAGTAAATCATCAAATTAAATTTCAAGCCGCTAGTTACGACCAAGTATAACCATTTTAACTTTTTAGAAATAGAGCATTAAGTTTCGTTAAAGGGGTGCAAAGGAGTTTGAAAAGTAGAACACGCACGCTATAACAAATTCAGAGAAGTTACTCGTACGTAAACATCAATACTATTAAGTATTTACCTTTATCACGTCAGATATAGAATATCGTATTACGCATATTCTCATGTATTTATACATTATTCGGATCTGCCACTTATTTGCCTCCGCTACTTACTCCTGATACCACGCTGCCCGCGGGTGTAGCTCCGGGTATAGTATTAAATAGCTTACTTAAATAGCACCTAGCTCTCTCATAGACGAGATCCGCGTAATAGGCGGCAGGGTAAATACTAACGGCCTTAGTAGCGCGACTAAATAAGTAGTATATATTATACGTCAAGTCCTTGAGGATATCTGCGGTATTTTAGAAAGGAGGTTACGCCTTCCGGCTTTAGAAGATCTCATTTAGGACTATATGATAGTGTGCTGGACGCGCGGTTCCTTAGAGGGTAGTATAAGCTTAGAGGAAGAAGTCCTAATTCCGGGCTTTCGTAATACTGCGATTAATAATAGTGGTATTCTAAGGATTTAAAGAGCGGTCGGCGCTTTCTTTAGTAGTTAGATAAAACCAAGTGTTATAGCGTTTACTAATAATAATAATAGATATACGAGGGAGCTTCTTCTTTATATTGCTTAATAAATAGACTTTTTTGTACACTTTTTAGAATAGAGGTAGCTCTTAGTTAAGAACGATTTCGTATTACTCTTTAGATATACTATTACAGTAAATCAGGATATTTTTGGGATAAGTTCCCTTATTCTTAGTCGCTTATAGATAAAGGCGTGACTTAAGTATATTATTGAGGCTAGAGACTATTTCTTATCTCGCGGTCTGAATTTAGAGATCTACCAGCTATTATCCAAGTCATAGGTCTATAGAAGTCACGATTCTTATCACACTTAGCGCGTTCAATACCAAGCTAGGCGTAAGGTAAGTGATATTGATACTTACTACTATAGTCTTCCCTTCTGTGATAATACTAATTTTAGTATTATTTAAGTACTAGTTTCGTCCGCTAAGCTTAAGGTTGAACTTAAGCGTAATATTAGCGTAGTACTAGTCGTTAGCCTTTGTAAATTTCGGGCCTAGGGTGTAGATATTAAGTAGCTCCTTCTTAATATTGCATATGAACTTAATGCGGTTATAGATGGATGAATTAAGATAAAGTATTATAATAAGAATCAGCTTTAGCGGAGGTCTGGTGGGATAGCTAAGGAATCTTTAGATAGCTGTATTAATATCCCTGTCGATATTAGTAGGGTTTAAGTTAATACGCAGACTAGAAGTATAATTATTTACATTAATGCCGAGCTATCTCAGTTTGCACTAGAATACGTTTAGTGTGGAACTTAATTCCTGTTTATTTCTCTACGCGTCGGGCGACCTCAGCGACGATATGAGGAGGTATATCTATAAAGGAAGCTTTGATCTTATTGAAAATTTAACCTCTTATATATTCTAACTAGTATATCGAGTCTAGGCAAGTTTACTATCTTTATATCGAACATTAAGTCCTGTTAAGACCCGGCTAGGGACAGCGATAAGCTTAGGTATTATAGCGATATCGAACTCAGCTTAATAAAGGTAAGTGTTCCCTCACCACTAGCGTATGATTAACTTACAATAGTAGGATTTATCAGCGGCTCTAGGCCTAGAAACTAAGCGCTATTAATAACTATTAACTTGGTATTCGCGGCAGGTTTACGGACTGTAAATTGTATCATCTATTACATTTAGCCTAAAGTTAGCTTTACGCTACTAAGCTAGCCAGGTAAGATAACGCAGATGTCTAGTAGTAAATACGATAAGTTCTACTAAATTCCAATATTAATAATAGGTATATTAGGATCCGTAATAGTAATGCTATAGGTTAGTAGATACGTTAACTATAGTTTTAAGTATACAAGAATAAGTAGATACTTTACTCCTTTGGAAGAAGTTATAAACACTGATATAACCGCTACTAGGTGATTTAGGTCTTTCCTTAATAAACTTCTTACTCTTCTTACCTTTCTTTTTAGTAAAACTTTATTAAGACACACTTAGTTAAAACGTACTTAATTATCCTTCGGGATTACTAAGGTAAAACTTTACCTCTTTCACGCTAGTAGCAAACTTTAGTACAATAGAAGAGTACTATAACCCGTAGCTATCTCCAGGCGTTACTAAACCCGTGATAGTCTTTATTCTAAATATTTCGCGACCTTCTCTATTCTTTTTAATAATATAAGTGACTCGAACGCGTACTCTCTTTAAAAAAGTAGCGAGTCTAACTATATTTCGGTTATTATAGCTTAAATATATAGATATTAATAGGCTAAGAAGGCCTTCCTCGTAATATACAGCATATTTCACCTAAACGTTAAGAAGAATGCAGCAGGTAGTAGACTGAATACTAATAAAAAATCCTTAAATGGCCTGAAGCTCTCCTCTAAGACTTATCGTCTTAAAGGCAGCTGGAGCCAGTTCGAAGTGCTTATTTACACTTACAGAGAAAATGTTAGAAGCGGATTTTAGATAGTGTCCTATAATAATATTAAGTGCTTAGATGATCTTATTCTTAGATCTAAATAAGGTACTTGCATAGCTGAAAATTAGATAGTTTATAAGCTCAGAAACTATAAGTGTACTTATGCTTTAGAGATGTAGCCTATATACTTTAGTATTTTAAAAAGGTTCGTTTTCGTCTTCCAATTTATATCAAATAAGATATCCCTCTTTATTAATAGAGAGCTCTAATTTATAAATCAGGTTTAACTTATAGTCTGTTATAATACTATTCTTATATTCAAAGAAGTGTTCTTTAATAAGGAGCTTAATAATCCTTTTCGCTCTTTTACTAATTGGTACTCTTTTAACTCTAGTATTAATAAGTATAATCTCAATACTATAACAAAATAATATTAAGTCCTTATGCGCTACTATCTTAAAGTAATTTACTTATAGAGTAATCTCTTTCCCTTATGTTCCGTAATTAGGCCTTAGGAGTAATCGTAGTTTAAGAATGGATTTCTAAGATCCAGTACTCTTAAGCTGAATAGCTCTTATAGTCTTATTCTTAATCTTTCGCACTTAGATATCGTGTTTAGGATACTCGCTAGGGCTATAGCTAAGGAATGTCAGTTAGTATTAGTAGCTATATTTAATTAATAGAGCTTACTTATAAGAATACCTTAACTTCTGTAGAACCACTACAGCCGCCTCGCCCAAATCCGCCACGAGTACCTTAACTACCCCGACTCTCTAAGCTCATAACCTAAAAATGAGAGCTACGACTACGATCGCTTGAAGGCCTGTCTCTACGTCTGTAATCATAATTATAGCTACGGTCAGATGAACCCCGCTCTCCATGTTCGTAACCGCGGCTACGTTAGAATTAGTTTCCAGATATTATAATATAAGAGTAGACAGAAATTAAACCTATAGAACTATACCTAGATTAATTAGCTTATTATTCGCGCTAGTGGCGTAATAATTTCAAGGATTCTTACCCCGCCTTGAAAAACACGATAATTAATATATTATAACGTAAGGAAAAATCTGCTAACCTAAAATAATATCCTGTAAATCCTAAATACTTCTAATTAGAAGTCGGTATTCCCTTTAAGGTTAATAGCTCTTTTAGCGCAGTAGATAATAACTACCCAGGATTAGCTTCTATATTCGCGAGCGCGAACTAGTGCAACGACATTTTATATATTAATACTAAGCCCAGATAAATCATAGATGTATATTATAATACCGAGTATTATTAGCTAAAATATCCTTCTAAGTCAGTAATTTAAGACTACTTAGCCAAGATACCGCGTAAGCTCGTGCTTAAAGCTATTAGTTAGAGATATTAGGAAAAAGCATAAAGAAAAACATTATTATTATTATGTTTAGTACTCCCCTATTACTATATTATATAATATTAATATAAGCAGATAGATACCGGAAGTAGGAAGACGTATATGTAAGGGGCCTATATATTATCCTGATTTATTTTAAATTCCTAGGGTTTTTATTCTTAACGCTATTTAAGTAATAGTAGTAATTAATTATGATATATAGAATTATTCTTTGAATCATAGCCGAACTTAAATACTACCCTTTATAAAAGGTATACTTTATCTGTAGTAGCGTTATAATTTCTGAACCTTCATAGCTTGTCTAGTTCTTAACTCCGATAGTCGCGTTATATATACAATAGCATGAAGTGATATCCTTCTAAGTTCTTACTGCTAGGATAAGGCTATTTATTGGCTCTGATAACGTAGATCGGTGGAGTAAATAGCGGATCTAGGATACCGTATTAAAGGACGTATAAATTATTGTATTAATACACGCTATTCTCGCTAATGCCTTAAGCTATAGATTCGTTAGAATTTAGAAGCTAGCGCTATTAATATTTAACGAAGGTAAGTTACTTCTATAGTTCCCTTAATACTATTTACTAATATTGCAAGCTTATTATTATACAAGGAATCATCTAGTAAATAAAATTATACGTGACTTTTACTATCGCATAATCAGAGAAGAGGGTCGCTATGCGGTCCCCTATATCCTAGGTCTAATAGCCAATCCCATTATCAAATTAAGGCTAAGCGAGCTTAAATTCGTTCTTATACCCTTTTAAGTATTATTACTAAGAAATCTAGAACTATTAAAGCAAATCTCAACTTAATTAGTAAAACGCTCTGTCTTTAATAACAAGAGTTATTAAAGTATATGTATTACCTAGCACTAATTAAACTCACTTATTCGCCACCTGATACAACTTAGCATTGTAGTAGCTGTATACTTCAAGGCCTGATCTCTGTTTACAGGATAATAGATATTCAGAAGGATCTGTATGTTCTTAAGTTAAAGGCCGAGCTATAGAGTAGCTGAAAGCTGAGAAAGCTACTATTATCGGGTAAAACCTACTATATAGAGTAGCTGAATAAACTTTATAGTAAATCTAGGCATATTTATGATAAGCTTAGGCAATAGGCAGCTGATTATTTTATTACGGAATCGATTCGAAAGTTATAGAAAATAATTAATACTAATAAAGAGATCTCTTTTAGTTTAGAAAATAATAAGAAAGTCTACCTTCTAGGTATACTAACTCAGCTGCTTAGGACGAAACTAGGGTCTGATCTTCGCACTATTAATAACCCTTAAATCTCTACTAAAATTAATAGTTTAATATCTTTTCTCACTAAGGAAGAGAATAGTAAGTTTTCTGAACTAATCTTTATTCGCTAGTGTGCGACTGTTAGCGTTATATTTAAACTACTATCTATTTATTCTAAGACAAGGGATTAATTTCGCTATATACCTTATATTAGCTTATTGAACAGTGCTAACTGAAAGTAGAATATTAGTGAGTTACTTAACCTATATGATTAGTACGAAATATTAGATAATTTCCGGTAAGGGCGAATAAATCTTATTATCGCTACTAATATCCTAGAAGAAGGGATAGATATTACTATATGTTATTTAGTTATCTGTTTTAATAAACTACTTAACCTGAAATTATTTATCTAAAGGAAAGGGAGAGCTAGATAAGAAATATTAACTTTCACTATCATACTTACTGATAATAATATCTCGGCCTCTTTTAATAGCTAGTAAGTATTAGAGGAGGAAATACTTTGAGTTTATTAAAATAATACTAGGTTATTACAAGAAGTTTCTAATCTTGAAAGCATCTAAGAAGATATTAAGAACGAATTCTAAGTTGAATCTACTAAGTAAGCGATTAAAAAACTACTCTAAAGCTATACTAATTTAAATTCAGGGCACTCTTAACTACTAAGTTAGTAGTAGTACATTTCTACTATTTCTGTGCTATACTTCCTTACTAATAATATATTAATCTCTATCCTGCTTTTACTTTTGCAGAAGATATAAATACTTATCGGATTAATAGGATAGTAATTCTCCCAAACTCCGTCAGTATATTAGTGAGATGTATAAGCGGATGCAAATAGTAGCAAATAGAACGTGTAATAAGGAAGAAAGCCGTATTCTAAGTATATGTTATATTATATAAAGTAAGCCTTGTTAATAATAACCTCCTACCCTTAAATTATAAGGGGACTATAGTAAGAGATAAATAAGAAGAACTCTCTTTAATAATAAAGGTTTTAGAACAGCTTAATTTATAGGTTAGTTTAGTAAAGGCGTGGGTATTCTCTGAACTAAACTAGATTATTATCTCTATCTAGTAATAAGATGGAATAAAAGGAGGCGAGGTTATAATAATTCTGATAATACCTTTAGTAATACCTTACATTTGATTATTTACCTTATACTAAAATAGTAATACTACCTTTGAGGTTCGCCTAGGAGCTTCATAATAAGTGGCTGTAATCTCCTTAGAGAGCCTTCGATTCATGCAGGATATTATATATACTCTACTTCGATTAACGCATTCAGATTAGCGACTAGATAATTAAAAGGATTTCGTTGCACTCTTTACTTCAAATATATATGCGTAGTAGTTTGAAACGTAGCTATTTATAAATTAAGAACGTTATCTCGCTTTAGAAGAGTTTTACTTAAATCGTGATCTCTCTCTCTACGGCCTTATATAAAGCCCTTTATACTTCGGTGTTCCTTATATATTCTATTAGTAGTGCACTCCTTCTTTAGATAGAGTAGAAGCCGAGGTTGAAGTAGTGTGTTTTATACTACTTAAGTAGCAAAACTTCTTAAAAGCTAGCATGCTCTCTGAAAAAGTGACTAGCTTAGCCTTATAAAGTAAGAATTCTACTAGAGAAGCGCGATTATTCCCGGTAAAGTCTTATATGATTAATTTCTTACCTATTAAGTAGGCTTGATTTAGCCTTTTTATCCCAGCGATTACGTAGTATATAAAAGTGCTTATAGTAGTAAATTAGCTATACCAAATAATCTCAAGAATATTCCGTTCCGGGATATTTACCACGTAATTACAGCTATCAATATATCTTTAACCCAGTTAGTTACTAACTATTAGAGATACGAATTTCTGGGAGATATAATATTGAAATTCATTGTATTAGCTCAGCTTTTCGTTAATCACGAGAATTAGTATAAGGGTTCACCAGGGGGTGCACGAATTCGTGAGCCGATAGTCGAAAACCCTATCAAAAATCGCTATTTTGAAATCCTTATTTAAAACGCAAATAAAGATAAAAATAGCTAAAATTAAGAATATACACAAATTTTTATATATAATTTCATTTCACAAAATTTATTTTAAAAAATATAAGAGCACTAGTACTAAAATCAAAGACTAAAATGCTTTATTATTTACTTTTTATTATATTATAATTAATAAATACAAAATTATAAAAGACCTTATAAAACTTAATATAATAAAATAATTATATAATAACTAATGCTATGTTCAATTTGAAGCTAAATTACTTATTAATCATACTTTTATTAAGTCTTGAAGTTAGCTATTTTTGGTGGGGTTTTCGATTCTCGCTTACCACCGGATCACGAATTCGTGCACCCCCTGGTGGTTATTTCTTAAAAGGTAGAGCTATACTTGTATTAAATTCACGTCTAGCGAGGGCAGCTTTGAATACTAGCCTTGATTCATTTATCTTAACTAAACCTTTTATAGGTAAAAGATAAGCTTACCTACTGATCTTTAAGTTAGAGATCTATTTCGTAGGCAAATAAACTATTTTATTAAAGACTCTAGTAGATATAATCAAGGCTCTTATTAGAGTAGTATTCTTAAATGAAGGCTTATCTACCGCAAGAGTATATATATACATATTTCTTCCCAATATCTGTACCCTATCCCTTATTTTCGATCCTAGTGTATATCCACGTAGCGCAAAATTAGTAAACTTATCTATTAATATAATAGCAGAGCTACTTATTAATCATCAATTTCTAGATAAAGCTCTGCTTTAGGAGGCCTTAACCTATCTGTTCTATAAAAGAGACATACTCACAGAGTCCTACTAAAGGCTTAAGTTCTTAGGTAACGCAGTACTAGATATGATTATTATTATAGTAATTTTTGAAGAAAACCTAAATTATAAGTATAGGAGTATATCGCAGATTAAGGCAGTACTAGTTAATACTGATCTATTAGTATTCCTCTACTTAAAAGTATCTTTAATGTAAAATACTATTTATATCTAGTAAAAGGGAGAGAGAATATTTTATAAAATATATAAAGAGGAAAAAATTAAATTCTGAAAGTTTATGAGACATTACGATTAAGAGATTATAGAGATATAACAGGCCTACGTTAAGTATTATCAGCAGCTCCATCGAGATATAGAATACCGTTTGAAGTACAACTAACTCTATCTATAAGTATTACTCGCTTAGCTGAATACAGAGAAGTTTTTCTCTAATATTATTAAGAGTATTTTTAAAGTAATCTTTATAGATACTAAGGAAACTCTTGCGGATTGCCAATGCTTTACAGAGCGCATTAGAGTAATACCATATTTACGTTACATAATAGCTAACGGCATTGATATTATCTACCCTAAAACCTCGCTTAAATACTTAACTAGGCCAGATAAGGTCGAGTATATTATTAGGTTTAAGGAGAGTAATAATTATATATATCAGTGCTTAGTTAAGATTAATAATATTAAAGTTATTACAATAGGAGGATATTTAACGAAGGAGGAGGCTATTATAAGGATCGCGGATAGTATAGTAAAATTAATTTCACGAACAAAATCTCAAGCTACTACTTCTTCTTAGTATATATAGAGGTCGGAGCTTCTTACTAGTTAAGTCTCTTCTATTTAATATAAAAACTCGGCTTACTACTCCTATTATCTTATCTCTTTTTTAATCTTAGGTACTATAGGCTAGCTTATTTATTGAAATAAGTTAATATAGTCTTCTTTTTAGCTATATCTATGTTCTAAGTATTCTAGAGTAATATAATAGCTAAAATCTTAAATAATATATACTCCTTTCCAGAATATAGTATCTAGCCCCTCTAGACTATACCTCCTAGATCGCGCATAAGCTATAGTACCAAAATTCAGCACTATGGCCTATACGCGATAAGGCAGGATAATTAAATACTAATTTATCAAGCTACTACACGTGATTAATTACTATATGATACTCGTAATCGCTTACTCTCCTTTTGTTATATATCGCAGTTTATTGGAAAATCGTATATCATCTAATAGTATAAAAAGCTATGATTTTTTAGTAGAGAGGAAGGTAATCCCGCCCCCCTAGCTCTGTTGCGATCCTACTAAAAAGTATTATGCTATGGAACTTATTATAAAGATATCTAGAATACTTGAAGTCGCTATTAGAAAGTAATAAAATCGGCTATCTTCGCACTAACTTTTCACCTTTTATATATATTATATATTCGCAATGGATCAGATTGTAATTTTAGGCTCTTATAGAAGGACTATTTAGGTAGCTTAAGGCCGGATATAGTTCTATACTATATATCTTTATATAGTTAGGCTCAATCTTACTTCTATTTATTATTATTCTTAAGTAGTCTTTTTATAATAATACATAATACCTCTGTCTCTTATTTCTCTACTACTTGAACTTCTTTATAATATTTTGAAAAAGTTACTTATTAATTATAGACGTGACTTATTAGTAAGTTGCCGCGAAATTTACAATAATGGTAAGTATACTTTTAACTAAAAGTGCTTTAGTGTTATATTACTTACCTTAGAGAATAAGAGTATTTTATAAGTTAAAGAGCTTATAAAGGAACAATCGTATTGTTTTCTTGAAGAAGTTATTATTTAGATAAACTAAGAATATGACTACTATTTAGGAAAACTCTATCTTAAAAATCGTTTACTTTTCATTTTTATTAATACACTTCAGATTTCCTTCAAATTCAATACTATTATAATCCACTATAATCCAGAAGAGTTTAATTCAGCTATAGAATAGTACCGCGTTTATATAAAAGCTATAATTTTAGTAATACAAACTTTCTTAAAAGATTATAAAAGTACTAATTTCAAAATCAATATATAAAATATCTGATTATATAATTACGCTACCCTATTTACTCTTAGTAAAAGTTTTCTAAGCTAAGTACACTTTATAGGGCTTAGATTTGAACTGTATAATACTATAGTAAGGTCTATCCAAGAGCTCTTACCTCTTGTAACGAATCTTAAAGAGATTTCTTTAATAAATAATACTAGCGAGACACTTATTTTAAACCCTATTTGGAAAGTTATAAAGACTATAAGTTCTAAAACACTAGAAAGTATTTCCCTCACCGGAATTAATACTACTAAAGATAAACTATAGGAGATTCTATATCCTTTTAAAGCTTCTTTAAAGAATATAAAACTATAACAAATGACTTTCGAATAGAAGTCATTTAAGAGCTTTATCTATTATATTTCCCGTAATTATTCTTTAGAGGACTTTAATCTTAAAGATATTTAGGAAAGAGATGGTAAAAAGGAACGTGAAGTTATTAATCTTATATTATACTAGTATAACCTATAGCTTACTCCGGCCTCTTCCTAGTACCCCTTATACGCTAGTACGCCTTGTTTAAAGTAAATCTTTTTACACGTAACTAATCCAACAGGGAACAGATTATTAAAGAAGATATAATCAATAAATATAGTAGTTATTATAGAAACCGAGATTAGACTAGACTAAATACAAGATTACTTTTTAAATAATAGGTTCTTATACTATCTAACTCGCCTTAAGACTAGAATATCACTACTTATGAATTACTTAATAGGAATTACTACTTATTATAACCTCCTTATCTATATTTATCTATATTATACCTAAACCCTTGCTCTGTCTTTAACTCCCTTTCTAAGCTAATCTCCCTTATCTACACCAAACTTGCAATAGACGCTCCCCCTACTAACACGTATATAACGTACTATACTATTCGCAAGCTCTTAATATAGGCCTTAATTACTACCTCCTTTATTACTCCTTTCTCCCTAATATTACTCCACGCTTTCACTACTTATATAAATAAACTCGCTTCTCATGACTACTTATCTATAAAGGTTAAATATATAATAGTAAGGACTTTTTTCTTAAAGGTATTCTGGAATATAATACTAAAGATAGCGATACCAAGAGTCTGCCTAAATACTTGGAAAAAACTATATATAGCGCTAGCGAAAGAAAGGTTAGTATTAGAGGCAAAGGCTTATATAGTAAAGCCTTGCGTACTAAATAGCATGCTAAGACCGATCCTAGTGATAAGGAAGAGAAAGATCTAGGAGAGTATATTAGTTAATTATTAAAGATAGATAAAAAAGCTTATACTAAGGATTGTAAGAAGCTATCTAATTTAGAGTAAAGGCCTGTAATAACTAGTCTTAGTAATTATAAGACTAATGATAATAGCGGCGGGGGGTAATAGTAAAGGTAAAGGGGAAGATAGCGATAGCGAAGGTAATAAGTGAGTAATTCTTTATGACCTTAAAGTAAAGGGGTATATAGTAAAGGAGCGATTAGATGATTAGGCCTTAGACTAGCGTACTAATATAGGCGACAATTGCGATAGGGGTGTTGAAAAGGATGCAACGTATGAGTAGTTCAGTGGATATATAGATAGAGTATATAGTAAAGCTAATAACGCTAAGGATAAGTGAGGCAAGAGTTCGCTATAAGGACTAGTTATATATTACACCGCCTTATAGATATTAGAATAATACTTTAAATAAAACGCTATTAGTAAACTGACTTATATTACTGAAATAAGATAACTTATCGTTATAGTTACAAAAAGGAAGGATCTAAACTAGTTAAAGGCGCGAAGTTTTGTCCAGATCGACTCTTCCTTAATATACAGCCTGAGATAAATAGGGATCCCTATAGTAGTAATCACATAAAATGAAATATTAAGCTAGAAAATCTATTACTAGGTGGCGTTCTTCGTAAAAGCGCTACTAATAACTAGACTAATTACGGATCTAATGGCCCACTGGAGTGAAATTATAGATATATATTTACCTTACTCTTATAAAGTAATTATATCAGTAATAATAATATAGGTGAAAGCAATAACGCTCTTGCCGCCAATACCTTGCACATATCTTCTTATAAGTAATAGGGCCATATTATTAATAACTAATACGATGATCATACCTACTATAAAAAGTAATAAGACTGCTAAGAGAACTGGCTTTCGGCTACTAATATATAAGAAAAATGCCTATAAAAATTGAAAGACTATTAAGTATCTGAGGTTATATAAGTCCTTATACTTGTGAAGTAAGAGGTCGCCTTAAGCTTATAAAAGAAATAAAGTCCTAATCTAAAACGCCTAAATAGTAATAATACCTTTTAGATCTATAGCTATTATCTTAAAGTATAATTAGTATAGTATAAGGATTATCTAAGTAATCTCTTACAAGTAATACTACTAAGAGAATAGTAATATCAATAGCATATATAAGATTAAGAAATACTAAGGTCCTAAATATTCCATAGAACCTCTATCCTCTCTTAACTAAAACAAGTTGCACCTCCTTTTATATTTCAGAAATATCGTTAATTTATATAATTTCTAAAGGAGTTTAATAAGTTTCGAGCTTATATAAGGACTTAGAAACAGAGTTAGCGAAGGCTTTATATTTAGCTTTAGTCTTAAGGGATATTAGGGGAGGAAAGCATAGAAGTAGTACACTATTAAAGAAAGGGATACTTGTGACTGCTTGCAGAGTTAATATAATTAAGGTTTATGTAATCTAGTAGAACCTTCAATTTTCACCTTATTAGACTAATTATCCCTTTATATAACGTCCATATATTCGCGTGACGATAGTATATTCCTCATAACACTCTGGAAGCTAATAAAAAATCTTATCTTTTAGACTACTTTTAGTCGCTAGGATACCTCAGAATATAAAGAAGTTCAGAGTTTGAAAATCAAGTCTTTAATATTAATAACTTACATCTAATCACTCTTAACTTCTATTGTATTAGTAATTAAATTAGCCTCTAGCGCTTACATTACGTTAAGATAAACTAGTGGGGCACTAGTGCAACCCAAGGATCTTATGTAACTACTAGCAAATCTAATGTATTGTGAAAGAGTAGAGTAGTGCCGTCAAGTGCACAGTAAATAGGGGAGTAACTCGCGCGTGGACTAATTAGGCAATGGAAGTAAGAAGAAGAAGATAATAATTACTAGTCTAGCGGCGCCGACCTGTCTATCTACGGCCGGAACGGAAAAACAAAAACCCTTGTAATGGGCCTTCGACCCTACTATATACGTTCCCTTCCGGTTTAGTAGTCGTTTCCTAATTGCAATAATTCTGCATATAGTACAAAGAAGTTAAGAAAAGAAGAGCTGATCTTACTTCCTAAGCCCTAGATTGCCAAACTATACGCTTCTTATTCTATTTTTATATATTTTTTTTGCAAATAGTAAACCCTTTTTTAGTGCTTCTTAAAGTACTTCCTTACTTAGCTTATTCACATTCGCCTCTATTTCCGGTATAGGTAGTTTCAATTTATTTGCCTTCTTTTTAAGAAAGTAATAGAATTTCTTTCTAAAGGCCTTTTTCTTAATTCTATATATTATCTTAAATACCTTTAATTTTACCCTTAGTGCTTTTTTTTTTCAATTCTTAATGTACTTATGTGCTGCCTCTTAATTGCTTTTAAGTACGATATTTCTTTAAGTTACTACCACTAGTGAACTCTATTTGCAATAAGTAATTTAAGTATTGGATAAGGCCCTTAAGTTAAATACCTTTACTATAGTAGTGAATCTAAAGGGAATTGCACTGTACTAGTTAAGTAATCTAAATAGTATAACTTATGAAGTAATGAAATCCTTATAAGTATTAATCAGATCTTACTATAAATTACTTTTTACTACTTTAAGAGACTTTTTATTATTTTGTATAGTAATAAACTAGGGTAAAAGTATTTATTAAATAATTGTAGTAGGACTGAAGGACTTATGCAGGATCTTGGGTAAAGTAATGCGTATATCTTTCTTATTACACGGTATTTTAATCTAATTTATCTTTAGTACTTTGGTATTCTTTTATATAAAAATCTAGTTCGTAATTTAGTGTATATAGTAATTAGTATCTTACTTCCTAGCCTTGATTTACTCCTACTATTTACCTAACTTATGCTATATCTTTTTGTAGATAAAGGTATAATTGGCTTTATTCTTTTAATCTAGTGAAATGCTTTTTTAAATTATTACAGTCCCGTAATTAATTACTAAAGCTTGCGAAATATTGATATTAATATAATAGAAGTAAGTACTATCTTTCGGAATAATATACTTAGCGTAGTAAGGGTAGTTAACTAGCCTTTATACTTTATTAGAGCAAAGGACAGTATAAAGTATATAATACATAAGATCTTGATACATAAGTTACTAGGTAATTAAAAAGAATATATTACGTAGTTATCTAATGTTTTTCTTGCTATTAATTTTCCAAAGATAGTACTAATATATATTAGTTTTCTTTAAGATTTTATTGCTTAATAGTAAATTAAATTATTATTTAAAAAGACCGTAAATAATCTACTTATCCTATTTTTACTATAGTAATATTAATAGGTCCTAAGAGTTTAGGATTAGTTTTTAATTAAACTTAAAGATAGGCGCCTTTCCTTACTACTAGAACTTATATAGCCTAAGTCTATTTAAAGGCTTAGGTGGCTAATTAGCTAATTGAAATCAATTATATATCTCTGGATTTATCTTTAACTTCTTTATTTCTAATCTCTAATTATATACCTCTCGTAAGCGCTTAATAGCAAGCTTCTTTAGTAATCTCTTTATATAAAGCCCTATATAATTAGCTATTAAGCGCAAGTATTGATAATATACTTATTAATATCCTAGTATTTGCCCTAAGAGCTGTATATTTATTATAAGGAGTAGTATTTTCTTTTTTTTAATAACTAATCTTTAATTATTTAAAATATTTTTGAAGTATTTATACTTTTATTTACTATTCTTAGTATTACTTACCCCTTTTTTTTTATAATTTTTTATTTCTTTTCCTATTTCTTCTATCTCTTTTTTATTAATTTCAGCTCTCTTACTTAAAGTAATACTAAACTCTTTTATAGTTATTACTCTTACTAATTAATTGGATTTTTAAAGTAGATTAGTAGTAGTAATAGTAGTCTCGCCACCGATTTCCCCTGCTAAGTAGGCCAAATACTTTGGCTTACTTATTCCCTGTAATAAAATTGCTTCACTAACTTTAGTACCTATACTTAGTAAGCTTAATAATTTCACAAATTATTCTTTTTTTGCAAAGTTACTTGCCTTAAGGTATATTCCTATCCTTTTTTATATACTTTTTAATATCCCTTTTAAGGGGGCACCGTTAACTTTCCCCTGCACTGCCTTTACTAGGTTCCTTATAATAATCTTTTTTATATTCGATACACCTTATCTACTTAATTTTACAACTTTTTTTTATATTTTAATATTCACTTATACTCTAGCCTTCTTTAAGAATATCTTTTTTAAAGCTTTACTATAATTTACTATAAATTCAGTTAATTTAGTTATTAATTAATTTTATATAACTTAATTAGGCTAATTTCTTATAGTCCTAGTATATACTTCTTAGAGGCGATTCCTTTTCTTAGTATTTGCGGCAATAATAAAGTAAATCTTAGCCTAATCGGACTCAAACTCCGCCTTACTTATATATGCTTTAAAGGCTCTTAATCTTTTTATGTAATTATAGATTTATTTAATTAAATTACTAATCCTATTATAGTACTTTATTATCTATTTAAGTACTTAAAACTAAGCAGTATATTAATTTTTTATTAGTATATTCCTTAGATATAAGATCACGTTTTCAATACTAGTAAAATTTGGTAATATAATTACTACTAGCGCGTTTATTCTAATTATACTTGTATTTTTATCTATGTTTATTAATAGGATTTTTACTTGCATGTATGCTTTAAAAGATTTGTTATTAAAAAAAAGTTAATTCTTTAAAAAGAAATTACGCGAGTTATTAAATTATTAAAGGGGATTAATCTTACTTAAGAATTATTTATTTTATTTCTTATTGCAAGTAAATAAATTAATAGAATTAAAGTAAACTTTCTCTTTTTTTGCGCCTTTTAACTTATAATCTTTTACTAATTCACTTTTTTTTTTACCTTTTTCTTACTATCCCTCTTAAATTCACTTTTTTCCCTAGTACTCTTCTTAATATAAAAGGCCATTCTCGCTTTTATTTTTTTTTAATTTTCTTTTAACTTTTATAATAATTTTTCTTTTATACTAGATTATCTTTTACTAGACCTTTTACTTCATACTCCTTACCTACTTTTAGTACTCACTCTTTACTATGGCGCTAGTCCAATTACTAAAGCTTATTATTATAGCCTACATTAAATACTACTCTTTCTTTGATCCTAACTTAGGAACAATATATATTTAAGATATTATATCTAACCTTTATAGTAACTGCGCTATTTATTTATTTAATCATATCTTTAGTACTTTAGTTATGGCTATTAATAAGGGTATCCTGATTAAGATAGAAGTTATAAATGAAATACGTATTAATTTTCTTCCCTACTTTTAGATTTGTAAAAAATATGTCTCTACTAATCACTCCTTTTTTAATCTTAATAGTCTTTACCTTAAATTTGGCAATAAAGACCTAGCTAGTAATACTAAAACTAAGTACGATCCCTCTACCTTGGACTTTACTACTCTTAAGGATTACAATAACTATAAGAAGTAACTTTCTAAACTACTCTTTGCAAGTAGCGATTCCATGATTATTACTAATAAGAACTCCCTTTAACACTATACCAAGTCTTGTACTACCTCTACCGCTACTCTAGCAATTCCCAGTCCTTTAATTATTCTTACTAAGGCTATTGCTTTTCCTAAGACTTTTAAGAAGAGTGAATCCAAGACTACTTCCGTACTTAAGCCATTTATTATTATATTTAAGGATAAACTTAAGACTGCTCTTAAGCGTAAGGGCCAGGCCTTTAGCAAAGATAAGAGTAAAAAAAAGGTAAAGTTTAATAAATATATTTTAGATACTGATAATAATAGATCCTCTTATAATACTTTGGATAATTACGATAGCTTCTTAATTAATAATCTTATATTTTTTTTTAACAAAGATAATAAATTTAATAATAAATATAATAAATTAATGCGTAAGAAGAAGAAAAGTATTACTATTTAATCTTGCAAGAAAATCTTTATTACTGATTTATGTTTTACTTTTAAGGTAAAGGATCCCACTATCGAGATTCCTGCTAAGACTCCTAAGTCCAAAACAAAGGCTGATCCCCTTACTCCTTTACGTATTACCTAGGCTAAAGCTAAAATCCAAGATAAAGATCTTGCCTAAGCCCTTACTGATTCTATTGCTAAAGCCTTAAATTCCCTAATTATTACTTTAATTATTAATATTATTAATTAAAAGTCACTTTCTTTGGAGGTCCAGAAGCTTATTGCCATTCATGATTAGAAGTATATTTGCAATAGTTTAATATAGTACTTAATCCTAGAAGATTTTAATAGTTTTCTTAAGCAATGCTCTTTGTATTAAACCCTCTAATACATTCACTGTATTAAGAAGACTCATTCTTATATTGAATTTAGCAATGAAAACAATATTACAAAGGGATCTCTTTACTTTTACTTAAAGTATATAAAGAAGATTCTTTAAGAGGCTCAGGATTTTTGCGTAAAGGCTATTAAGGCTATTCTTGTAAAATACACCGCTAGAGAATCCAATAACGATACTAGTACTATAAATACCAAATACTTAATTACTGGTAAAAAAGGTCCCTTAGCTTACTCCTTTTATGATTCCAAGACTCCCATTACTTAAAGCTATAGAGTAATGATTTTTGCAAATAACAATAATTGATTTAATAAGCACTTTAATAGTAATTAATATTCTTGTATTTGCTTTTTAGTGCAGGATATAATATTTAATACAATCTTAATTCTTAGTCCTAAATAATTAGTAAGACTTAGTGCGAAGTACGCATAATTAGTATAATTAAGTCAAATAAAATAAAATGCATATAAATAAAATCTAAATAATTCTTACAGTGAAATAATTAATTACTTTTTATGACTTTTTTTATACCTATAACTTAATTACTAGACTTTTTCCCCCCTTACTTTTAATTTATTTGGCCCTTTAGATTTCTATTTCACTTACTAAGCAAGTAAAATACCTTTAATACCTTTATTACTTAGCTTAATTTTCTTATAAAATCATAATTGCAAATCTTTTATTATTTAATATTACTATTCTTTTTCTTTCTTTTTCTAAATTAATTGCCTTTTACAAGAGTTTTTCTTAAGTAATTAGAACTAAGGCCGAAAGTTCTTTTTTCTTCTTCTCTTTATTTAAGCTTGATTTATTTTTAGGCTTGATTTTCCTAATAGACTCTGTGCTTTTTAAGGGCATGTCTTTACCTGGTTCTAATTTAGAATTAATAAGTTCCTAAATAAAGTCTTTTTTTTAGAATATCTTTAGTTAGTTTCCCAAAAATATGCCTTATAACTAAATCCCGAATAATTTGGTGAGGAGATACGTTTCCTTTTTTGGAAGTGCTTTATCTATCTTGTATAGTCTTAGCTATTTGTAGTTAAGTTTAACTTTAGATAATATATTTACTTCTTACTTTGTATTATATAGTAGTACAATATTATTTGCAGTGATTTTAGAGGAACGAATTCTTTTGCTTATATTAAATTCATTTTTTCATATGATTTATATTCTCTTTTATCTAGTAATAGCCTCCTTAAGATCCTTATTTTGGATTTGAATTTATTAGGCTCGTAATACTAGTAAGTCCGATTCTAATTTAATATTCTTTTAGTTTATTATTCTTTAAATTAGAATAGTAAGCTTTATTGGTAAAATAGTCTTTAACTCGTACTATATCCAAAAGGACGTTTTATCAATTATAATCTTAATAATATAGTGGTCAATTAATAAAATTGCATGTAGATTCCTTACCTAATTACTTAATCCCCCTTTCGTTATTTTAGTAAGTCTATTAATTATGGGTTTATAGCCTTTTTTAATTATACTATTAGTAAGTGTATAATAAACTGAGATCATAATTTTCTTGATCCTATACTTTTTAGTAAGGTACTTGACTTATCTTTTATTCTTAGGTCCCCTATTTACAATAAGCTTTCCAAAAATCCCATGTTTATAAATAATATCTTCTTAAATGAAATCTATTATTACTATAAAGGTCGCGTTAGTCAGGGCCTTAGTCTTAATCTATTCTAAAAGATTGTTCTTAGTTATGATTAAATACCGCTTTCTATGTCTTATGGGTAAGTAAATAATGTTTATTTTGATCTTAGTTTATAAAGTGCTTATCTAGGTAGGGTAAAGAGCCTTCTCTAATCTTATAGAATTTCTAAATTAGTAGATTTTATATGTAATTACGTATTCCTTTATATTTAAGTAAAGAGTATTTTAAAAGTATCTTTCAGTAATTTTTTAGTAAGTACTTTCTCTTTCTTTATAACTTAATTTCTTGTGCAAGAATTAAAGGATAGTTTGCCTCTTATTCTAATTATCCAAGACCCATTGGATTAGGAGTCCCTTATTAGCCCTATAGTAGAGCACTCCCAAGCGTATTATATAATTTAATACCCACTACTTAAATATTCTGAAATCGACTAGGTTTACCTTATTAGGCCTCTTTAGTATTAATAAAAACTCCGTAATTAATCTAGAATCTAGATTTTAGTATTCTTTTAGTTACAAAGATACTTTATTTGATTAGTACTCTATTTAAATCTGATTAAATTAAGTATTAATGAAATTATTAATATTTACCTCTTGCACTTTAATATCCAACTTCTTTTGACTTGCAAAGTATCTTGAAAGTCTATTTACTGCAGTGTGCTTAATTTCGAGTATATAGTGCACTTTAAAATTGAATAACCTTATTTAAGTAATTCATCTAGTAATTAAAGCTCTAAGAAGATCTAAAATACCTTAATTTAATTAGGCTACTAAGACCGCAGTATTTATTTCTAGAATAAAATACCGTTCAATTAGGACTCCTTGGACTTTCTTTAAGGCTTTTAGGACTCTATAATACTCTCTTTTAATAATATTATAATTCCTTTTTACTACTGATTATACTTTACTATTGTACTTAATAGAATATCTTTTTTTCTTCTAATCTAATTGCATAAGAATTATACCCTATTCCCAAAGACTTGCATTTATAGCTAGTATTACTTCCTTAATACTCTTAGAAATATTCAATTATACTAAAGCTAGGGCAATTATTAGTGCTAGCTTTAGTTTATTTATTGCTTAAATCTTTCAATCACGGAAATTGAACTTTACTCTTTTTTTTAGTAGGAGATAGAGTGATTCTATTTTTCGAGTATAGTCTTTGATCTAAATCCGGTAGTATCCACAGACTTTTAAAAAGGCTTGGATTTTAGTTGAATTCTTATATTTTCTTTAATCCAGAATCTTAATTACTTTCTTATTATTTGGGAATCTTTTCTTCATAGTATATACAAATCCTATTAGCTTTAGTTCCGTAATCTTAAACTAAGACTTTAATTCAATTATAACTCTTATTTTTTTTATATCCAAGAGCACTAAATCCAAATTAATGAAATATTTAAGTATAAATCTTTGTATTTCCGGTACTGATTCCTTATTATTATAGATAGAATATAGTTCTAGTATAGGTATATTATTAATAAAGATTTATGCCCGCGCTAGTTCATAATTCTTTAGAATTATTTTTCTTATTCAATAGAATTGAGCTATTAAATTAATTGCTTCTTGAACAAGTATAGTATATTAAAGAAGCCCAAGAGGAGTTTAAAAAGTTATTAAGTCTTGGCTATTAGGGTGCAAAATTATTTAATTATAGCTAAAAAAGAAGTTAATTAAGAAAGTAATTACGCAATCAGTAAAGTCTTTGAATATCTTTTTTATATTAGGAGGTAGATTTATATTCCTTATTATTACTGCATTGTACTTTATAATTGCATTAATCATATAGTAAGCTCTACTCTTCTTCTTAATTAAAAATTATTAATTTTTATAAAGCCTATACTTATATTTTAATATTTTAATCTTTAATCTTTTATTAAGTATATCTTTGATATACTTATGCAAATATTTTGGAATTAGGAATTCTGGTAATTGCTATACCTAGTAAAGCACTGTGCAAATCTCTTGCAAAGGGTAAATATTTTTATGAATCCTTTCGTATTTTGAGAAGTTAAATGCGATTGCAGTTTTATACTAGTACAATATCTTAGTTAAAAGCTCTTTTTCCTAAGGCTATAGCCCTTTCCTAAAATTCATCTCTTTTAATCTTTTTGGTATTAATCTTTGTTCTTTAAATAACTTTAAGAATTTAGAAATAATTCACTTATTAAACTTATGCAGTAGCTCAAGAAAATTCCACTATTTTTCTTGCATTAGTCTTATTTGCTTTTAATCCAGCTTTTTTTTAGGCTTTAATTTATTAAAAATACTCTTTTAAATAAGCATAATCTTATCTGCCTTCCTCTTATATACTCCCTAAATACTAACAATAGAAAAAAGCCGCTTTACTTAAATCAAAGAAATTAAATCTGTTTTTCTAGATATGATTACACTATTCCCTTTATTAAACACTGATGCCAAGAAAACCCTAGCTCCTACTATTCGAACCCGATTAAATGCTACTATTATTTAGTTTTCTCTTTTAGTAAAGGATTTACCAAAAATACTCACTAATACGCCCCCAGCTACTCTTTTCCTAAAAAGATTTTTAATTTAGATCTTACTTTAATTAAATTAATTACTTTAATTATGATCTACTTCATTTACTTATTATTAATTATAGTAGTGAATTGGCTACCCTTACTATAAGAGAATAATATTAAGTTACTAATAATAAAGAATTACCTAAGAACTACATTATTCTTAGTCTTTTTTAATGTAAAGAAACTTTTAGTAATTGTAATACTTTCTATTTCCACTACTATATTCTCACACAATCCTTTGAATTTCTTACGCTCTTTTAAATATTCAACTATTCCCAAATTAGGATTAAGGCATATAGGTAATCTTGCACTTACGGCTACGAATAATAGTATAATATTAGGCTTTAACTCATAGTCAATTAAAGCTATTATAACTATTAAGTCTATTTGAACCTTAATCTTAGAGCTTTAAATTACTAGTAATGTAAGATCCTTTAAATTACTTATTATTCCAGCTAATTCTATACTAATATTCTTAATTACTTTATTTACTCTTATCTTAAATTCCCTAGTTTATTCTTTAATCGTAATTATATTTTTGAATAGTAGCTTTTACAATATATTCGAATATACTAGCAGTTCTCTTTCAGTTATCTTCTTTAATTTATTATCCAAGAGCTTATTTAATAAATTCATTAAACGCGCCTTCTTCTTAAGTAAATCCACAAATCTCTCAATCTTCCTACTTACTTAGGATTTAATCTTTCTTAACTTTTCTATTTGCTTCTTATTTATTTCCATTTTCTTTATTATTTCCCCTTACTATACTCTATTTTTAAAAGTCTTCTTTACTTAATCCCGGACCTTCTAATTCCCTAAGTAAGGCACTTTAAAATCCGCTAAATCCTTTTCCTTTTTTATATACTTTTTTAGAATCTTTCTTAGGTTTACCCACTTATTATTTTTCTTTGCTTTTGACTTTTTACTTCTTACATTTACTACTCTTATTATACCCTAATCCGCTTTTTCTTTTTCTTTATTTAACTTATCTCATAGAATTATTCTTATTGCTATTTTACTAATATTCTTTACAATTACAATTGATTAGTGCACTACTTCTTATTCAATTAGTCTACTTAAGATCCCCTATTTTAAAGCTTTCCACTATTATTGCATAATTTCTCTTTTGAGAACTTCCTATTTTACTTGCACAGAATTACTCCTATTTTTTCTCTTTCCTTAATATATTTTTCCTTAAATTTTATATATAAACTCCTTCTTTGCATTTAATATAAAGTTAAATTACTTTCTTTAATAATAGTTATTCTTTATATAATAAAAGCAGTACATAGGGCAATTATTGTATATTCTTACAATCCTGATTGCAATTAGCGCTGTATTATATTACTATTTTGCGTATATAGCTTAGAATAGTTTTAATAAATTGATCCAATTCAAAGACCTAGTTGGGTATACCTTAATATAGTTTTTCTTACTAGGCGGGCCAAATCCTGAGCGCGCCTCTAAATTAATCTCAAAAAGCGCAGCCTTTACAATAAGCGTAAGTGCATTAAGAGCTTGAGTTATTTTTTTAATAGCTTTAGTAGAGACCAAATTTAGTGCAATTATTAGAATTACTAAATAATTTTTATTTTTTTATGAAATAGTTATTTAACTTAAAGTATTTACTAATTTACTTAAGTCCTTTTTTTTTTACAATTATTAAAGAACTTTTGAATTATTTTATTTATAGTATAAATACTAATAACTATTTTTGCAAGTTTATTAAATACAATAGTATTTAATTTATTAATATTAACTTTATTCTTTTGAATCACTTTTTTACAAATATTTCTTAGGAGACTATTTAAGAATCAGATACCTTTAGTATAGTCCTTAAGCTGCTTCTTATTTACAAGAGTAGTTAAGATTGCTATATACTATTGAATAAACTTTTAAATATTATCTTTACTTATTCATAGCTTTAATTTTAAAGTCTTCAAAAAGGATTAGGAATTTATTTATTAGAAGGTATCTTAATTCTTGTACTTTTCTTAAAGTTCTTTGATTAAATACTTTTAATTTAGATAAGCCTAAGTGACTAGTATTTTAATGTACTACTTAATAAATAATCCGCAGTACTATAAAAATTACTTTATCTTATCTTTTATTTTTAATTATATATCTTTGTACTAATTCAAATACTACTTAAGAAATTTAGTAATATTAGTTCTATTAAAGTATAAAGTCCCTAAAGTTCTAGGCGCGGGTATTAAAGCTATATACCTTGAATTAATTATCTTTACAATAGTAGCAGCAGAGTTAACTTACTCCTTTTATTAAGTAAAAGAATACTATTCCATTTCTTCACTACTTTTTATATTTAGTATTAATTAAAAGCTTTTTAAAAGATCTTCCTTTAGAAATAAACTAGCTTTAGTAAAATCTAGAAATAACTTAAGTTTTTAATAATAGTAATTACTTATTAAGTATAGTAAAACGCAAATTATTAATATTAGTAATAAAAGCACTAAAAGTATTAGAGCAATATAAGTACTCTTTATAATTTTTAGTTCTAATACTTTAATACTTACTTTATCTACTACTATACTTACTTGCAATTTCTTTTTCTTTAGCCCTTTTTTCTTATACTCTTTTTTAGCTCATTTTCTCTTTATATTCATTTACTCTTTAGTAAGCAATTGGACTTACTTAATCCTATTACTCTATTGCATTTTCCTAGTAATTATAGTTTTCTTCTTTATCTAATTTTTCTTATTTTAGCTATACCTTAATACCTTGCTAAGGTATAATTTATTTACTATTAACTTTAGCTTTATACTATAAGTTTCTTAAAGCTTTACAAAATTCCTTTTTTTTAAATTATTTTACTATATTCCAATATTCTTAAAGCACTTTACTAATCATTAATAAAATTCAATCTCTTACTTTTTACTTAAGTTAATTTATACTTAATTTTACACTTATATTACTTTCTTAATTCCCTATATAAGTCACTAATATAAAAGAGTAAAGTAATACTATTAAGTGCATAGTAAATAGGAAAATAACTTACGCGTGAATTAATTAGGTAATAGAAGTAAAAGGAAAAAGATAATGATTACTAGTCTAGCAGCGCCGACCTATCTATCTACAACTAAAACAAAAAAACAAAAACCCTTGTAATAGGCCTTTGATCCCACTACAGTATCTGCCCCTTATCTCTGCCCTATATCTCTACCCTATATCTCTGCTCCCAGTAGCTATCCTAATCTAATTAAAAGTATTCTTAGCGCAGAGATATTCTTGTCGCAAATAGTAACGTAATACTCCCCTAAACCTAAAGCCTTAAAGTTTTAGTAAATAAAATCTATTACTACTTAAGTAATATCTATCTTTATATATAGCTATATTAAATATTTATGAGATTATTCTTATTATAATTAAGGGGATTTCAGACTAAAAAACTCTTTTCAACTTTATTCTTTTATTAAAATATTAGTATAATATTTTTAAGACAAAGGATATATAAGGATAAAAGTATATCAGACGCCAGGCTCTTCTTACTATATTCTTAAAGAAAATTAAGTAGGGGGAGTATATAGTAAGTATAGCGGTTAATATTATTAATTATTTAATACTATAAGCTTAAGAAGATACTTTAGCTCTTTATAAAGAGGTATAGATAGGCCTCCTTAATGCGAAAGAATGGAATTAAGCCTTTTCTCTTCTTATATAACTTATACTACTATTTAGGGAGAGATAACTTGAAGATAAGATATTAGAAATACGACGAAGAATATAGTAGGAGGGCTCTTAGTATAGCTACTAGAGAAAGGATATCTTAAGGTTACAGCAGAATGAAGCACGCTTAATATACGCTGTAAATAACATATATAAGGCGCTCTTTAAATAAATATTTTTGTACGCATAGGAATTAGGGTTTACCTTCTTTTTACTATTAATAAAGAATAGCTATATTAAGGAGTACTATAAAAGAAACTGAGATAGTATAGGTTTGTTTTTCATATGCTATAATTTTTATATTTAAGTTAAGAACTATTCTATTAAGACTCCAAGTAGCTTTAATATAAATATTAGTAGTAATACAGATAAAAGGCCACACTTAAGGCTTAGTAATTCATATATGTTTTTATTAATATATTAGCACAAACTTGAGTTCTAAATTCTTATATAATATATTCGTGTTTTTAAATCTACTAACCTTTCTTGCCCCCTCTACTTCATCCCTACTTATTATATATACTATTATCGATTTCAGCGCCTCCACATACATCCTCCATGAATTTTTTAATACTAAAATCTCTTATTTAGAAGCACTAGAAAGTGCTTTAATCCCGCGGATTAGTATCTAGTATATAAAGACTACTTTTTAGGTTATATAAAAACGACTATCCTAATTAATTCTAGTTATTACTAAAGTTGTTACTTAGTGCAGGTCCTTAAGTATTTTATTAACTCTCTAGGCTAAAGACTCGCTAGGTTCATTAGGGGTTATTAGCTGTACTATAGCGATAGTAGCGAGGATAATAACAACGTTAATAATATTCTGAAAGTACTTTTTAGAGTAAATAAATGAGATATTATCTTTTCTGATTATAGTTTATAAGTCTAGCTAACCTGATTATTCGTATTACTTTGATGAATTTATTATAAAATAGTTATATAAGCCCTACCTAAATCGGTCAAATTTATAATAGTAATATGAAATTCATGTCTTAAAATAGAACTTAATAAAATAGTGTTAGAATAGTCTCCCTTTCGGAAACTAAGCTAGCTCCAGGGATATTTCTTTTGGGAACTATATTTAGCCTCTTTTTAGAGCCTTAATCAATTGCGGATATACTTCTTATAGTGAACGCTGGCCCGTATTTAACTTTTTATAAGCTATAGCAATAGAGTGGCTCGACCCTATACAGTAAATATTCCCACAGAATAGTATAGAGACTCTTCCAAGTATTACATTATAGTTTACTATTACTTAAAGATTATGATTTAATAAGCTTCTATATATACTAGTAATAAGTGTGCCTTCTAGCTACTTAGTATAGTATATATTATCTTGAAAATTAATAGATCTATAAAAATAATAGCTAGGTACTAGATAAGTGCGATAAATATACCTAAAAGTTAGCTAACTATCTGTGATTAAAGATATAATGTATTTCTATGAGTTAAGTAATATAAGTACCTAGGTTCCCTTTTACCTATAATCCCTTCCCTTTAATAATAACTTCTTAGCTTTACTATCACTTTTATAGCTATCTAGGTCTTTTATGATATTAAATCCCTAAATAGACATCCCTATTTCCCTATATTCTTTCATAAGATTAAGGATTTTATAGATATCCTCTTCATAATTCTTATAAATATCTTTAACTAAATAACTATCTAGAGTAACTACTAAATAGTTCATAATATAATTAATAAATTTATTAAATAACTTATCTTAAAAAACTATATTTTCTAATTTCAACTCCCTTAGATAATTATGAAAAGGAGATAAAGCTTCTCGCAACTTAGTAGCTGAAATATTAACCCTAGTAATAATTACTCTTTTCAGTTTTTTAAGTATACTCTTACTTATGATTTATTAAAAGGTTTCTGAACTTAAATACACCTCAGTATTATTAGAAAGAGATAGCTCTTCTAGATTTAAGGTAAGAGGTAAAACTTTCTTAATACCCTTTAGTATCCGGCTTCTACTAGTATAGTAATTAAATCGGAGCTCGAGAGATTATACTTAATTAAGGAACGAGTAGCTATAAAGAAATAGCTATCTATAATTACTAAGACATAAGTTTTAGATCTATACTTTAAATGGTCTAATTAGCTTAACTAAGAGGATTATACTTATTACTTATACTACGATCTTTATATAACTACTACTAGAATTATTAAATCTCTTTAAATAATCCTATATACTAATAGTAAGAGGCTAAGTAGAAACTTAAAGTCCTTGAGTAAGTACTAAAATAAGGGTATTCTTAATATCTATTTCCTTAGAACTAAAAATAACTAGGTTATCTCGGAACTAAATAAAGATCTCTTAAAGATAATAGATTAAATATTTCTTTAAGAACTATTTCACTAGGTCTAGGCCTTATTTAGTTAAACAAACTAGTATAGCTCGAAAACACTTCTTATTAAAGGCGTATATTCTATTATTATAAATATTCTTATAACTTTCTAGAAAGATTCAGCTATCTTTAATAAGTAACTCTTTTATAATATAGTAAATAATCTTAGGCGCTAGGGTAACTAACAGGGAAGACATCGTGTAATAGTACTAAATCCTAGAATAAATTAGAGTAAGAAAGATACTTTAATTTATATAGATTAAAGTAGCTAGCTTTAGAGGATTCTATATCCGGCTCCCTTAGGGATAGTAAATCGTTTGAAAGAATTTAAAAAAAGCTCTAATTAGATATAATATTAACTGCTATTTTATTGCTAAAAAAAAGAAGAGGTTATTAATAGCTAATATAATTGGATAAGTTTAATAAAAGGGAGTTAAAAATAGAATCTATTATTATATCCTAAAAATACTTTACTATGGCTTATTTTAGCCCTCTTCTATTTGAAAAGAGGGAGATTGCTTTAGATCTTTTAAGAAAGAGAGAGGCTTTTTAGGGATTATTCTAAAAACGCTATAAGTAATTATTTATATTGTATTTAGTAGTTTTACTAATATATCCTATATAGATAGTAATCAGGCCGCTATTTTTAATTACTTAATAGAGTTAAAGTTAATAATATATACGTAGATTAATAAGTTCTTTCTATTAAATGTTTTAACTACTTACCGGTATAAGTACCTATTCTAATATTACTAGTCTCCACCTAAATGCAGCGGAAAGTTCCTATGAGTAGATTATAATAGATTAAATAAATTATTATCTATTTTATATTAAATAAAGTCCTTAATTACTTTATCGCTAAGAACTATGTAATTATATTCCGTTAATCTAGACTTAATCTCTATAACTTTTCTAGTCTCAAAAACTCCCCTTATATATACCGAGCTTAAGATTAAAAGTTTCTTTATCTTAATAAAGATAGTTTCCTAGGAACCTATTTTAAGCTTAAGCTCTTAAAAACTGATTATTTTTAAGCTAGTAGTATATTTACTAAGGAAGTTAATTAAGCATAATAAATCTTTAATTAATACTAAGTCCAATCTAAGAATCCGTAAGTAAGATAGTTTAAGAGACCTTATAAAATTTAATATGAGAACTTACTTACCTTAGTAATTAAATTATATTCATAACTCTTTAAGTAATAGTATTGATTAAATAAATATTAATAGCTTATTATAATTTCAATCAACTTTTAATAGTAATTTAATTCTCAGCCGCCTTAATCTTCGGAAAGCTTATTAATATAATCCACGTCTTGTAATAGTAAATCCTTATATAATACTGATTATAGGAGGTTGATATATATAGTTGAGTTTATATAGAACACTTGTATTATGGAAATGTTTATTATCTTCAATATGTCTAAGTTAAAGAACTTCTATACTAATTTATAAGTCGGAAATAGCGCTTATAATAGCCTTGAAAAGCCTTTATCTAAGTGGAGAACATGTAAAGGTTGCGCGAAGATAAGGATCTAATATTTAAAATATATCTCTATATTAATCACTAAAATCCTACATAATATTAACAGTGTAAAGCCTTTTAAACAAAGGTATTACTTTGTTTAAAATACTTATATTTAGGCCACAGGCTTATAAGCGAATCTATTATTAATTGCGAGGTAAATACTATAATTTATACATCTTATAGACCTTCTGCATATCAACGTAGCCCTAACTAAAAACTCGGTTAACGTATTCAGTTATAACTATATTAAAAGCTTAAAAGTAATAAGATAAATATCAAATGTTATTAGCTATTAGGGATTGCGATAATATTAAAAGCCTCTTATATCCTTTTATATCATTAATAAAAGTAATATACTTAAATGAAAGATGTTTCCCGATTGTCGCTAGCCTTTTACATATAAAACAACTCGCTAGAAGATTATTCTTATTACTATAAATTTTAAAATTATTATCGACATAATAGAGGAAATTAAATATCTTTAGTAAAATCTCGTCTAGTAAATGAAGTATTATAGCTATTAAATAAGAATAATCTTGTAAAGTACTTAAGTCTAATAAAGAAACGTAATAAGTAGAGAGAGAAAGAAGAGATAAAGAATTATCTTAATAAAATAAGAGATCAGTCTATATAACTATTAAAAAATCTAGTTAGTGCCTTCGCAATTACTTACTAACCTCTAAGTTAGAGCCACTTTTAGTATAGCGCTAAAAAAAGAAGAGAGTATTAATTACAAGCTCATATATATATACTCTGAATCTAATTCTAACTTCCTATGCTCAGTGCTTTACTTTAGTTAATATAGTAGTAAGGATAATAAGTTATATCTAATATATTCTTAAGAGCTAAATCTGCTACTAAAAGGCCAAAGGAGTCGGATAATAACTATAGGCTAAGCTTGAAGTCCTATTACGGCACCAAACTTAAAAGAATTCTGCTCTAAATTTAGTATTCTTCAAGATGGAGCGTAGTATATATAATCATAAATTTCTTTATATAAGAACTAACAATCCCTACGGCTATTTTAGGACACATCTTATACGCGCTTAGTGACTAACTAAGTCAAGGATAGGATTACAAATCTATAACTAGTAACTTCACTAAAGGAATTAATTATACTTTATAGAACTTATTTAAGTTAATAATAATGTAATTCTTATCTAAAAAGTGAAACGCTTTATGTTCCGGGTATTCCCGTTATAAAGTGCCTTAATAGCTATTATTAATATTTTATTTTTAGTTATATTTAAATTCTATTGTTTTAAAAAGAGTATATTAAAATAGTTGAAAAGCTGAAAGCTACAAGGAAAACTCAATTATATAGCCTATCTACCTCCCTTATATAAATATCGCAGTTATAATAACTAATAGCATTATCAAAATAGCGCAACTAAAAGCTCCTTAACCGTAACTAATTACCACCTCTTTCTCTACCTAGATAAGGGATTGTAGATTTAGGATATTTTTCTGTACTTTATATAAAATAACTATAAGCGCTAATAGAAGTACGTAAAATACTATTCCAGAGACTAAAAAGATCCTGAATTTCATAAGGAAGTATACAAAAGAAAACAGAGAAGTAAATATTAAGATAACTAATATTACACCTATAATAAGGATAAATCCTAGGCCGAATTATAAGTAATATTCAATATTAGTCTAGGTGATTCTTACTAAGATCCCAGCTAGAGGCTAAAGTACCTGGAAATCGTTCGCAACGAAGCTTATAATAGCTTCTAATATAATCCTAGATACGTTTAATAGAAATTTACTATATTATTATATATAATTAGCGAATCCTATATAGAAACCCTTTGTACTTAGCGAATAATTTCGGGGAATTAATCCTTTAATAGCAGCTGTTACAACTATTACGACGGCGCCTGCAGCGCTTTATGCGTTATTAGCTATAGTTATAATAGTAGTAGTAAGTACGCTTACCGCACCCTGGGCTTCACTTGCAAGAGATTAGAGAAGGTTAAGTACTGAATTCACGTATATCTTAGCTTATACGTAATTAGAAAAATAAATATTAGTGAAGTTAAACTATGATAATTATTAGCTAATACTAAATGAATTAGAATAAGCTCTTATAGTTAAGGTAGTAATGCTAGCTTTCGCAATATTATCTTGTACTAGTAATAGGATTCCTAATATAGTATAGTAAATAGTAGCAGAGGAAAAGACTACTAAAGTGAATATTTTCTATATACTACTAAGAAGTATAGTGAGAGATAAAAAAGTAAGATAGCAACTAAGTAAGTTAAGGTTATCTATCTCGAGTACTAGTATTAAGAAATAAGTATAGTTCAATATTAGAGTATCTACAAATAGATCCTGTATTAATATATATATTATTTGAAACTAAAAATAATAGATATACTATTCCTGGCTATAAGGGCTGATTCCGATACCTGAGATCCTTTTCCTTCTACTAGTGCCCCTGATTTTTGAAGTAATACTGATATAGTTATACGTTACCTAAAGATATTGTTTCTTAGTATATAAGCTATAATAATCTCAGATACCTTCCTAATAGTAATACTTTTTGTTTATTTATTCAATTTACTAATGGCAAGTGTACCTTCCTCCGCCCCTATAAAGACCTTCCGTCTATAAGCTTAATTTAATAATACTATTCGTATTATGCAAGAAAATATCAAGAATATATTAGAATAAGAAGAAAATCTGGATTTATTATAAGGTAAGACTAATAATCTTACTAGAAATTCTAACAGCTTTCGTCGTGATACTAATAAAGTAAACAAGTAAATGTACTCTAAGTATATTAAAAGTTATATATATTTAATTAGTTGTATTATATTCTTATTAGTTATTCTACTTATTATACTTATAGTAATATTAGTATTATACCGTCCTAGCTAATTAGTATAAGAATAACAGGGACAGTTATAAGGTAATAAAGAGACGAACTAAGGGGAGAAGCAGATAGACTTTATAGCGGCTTTTCTGTAATAGGTGATAGTTATATATTAAAACGGCTCTAAAATATAATAACAGGGGGATTTCCTAAAAAGGAATAGTAAAAAGTAGCTTAGAAACATAGATAGTAAAATATCTTTAAATATTCTTCGCTAAAATTAATTCCTTATATATTATATCTATTAACTTCTTTAAATTAGCCCTAGCTTTAGTAATTTTCAATATTATCTACTCTAACTTTTCTTTATACCCTGTTCCCTTAAGTATTATTCTACTATATATTAAGTTCTAAAAGCTATCAGCATATATATCACTTATAGTACTATTAGAATACTTAGGACTATTATACTAAATACTATTATTCAGTTTCTGATTTCGAATTATGATATTGTTATTATAGAAGAGGAATAGTACGTAAATAACCTGAAAGCCTTTTTTAGATTATACAAGTAGTATAAGGTGAAAAGAGAGAATATCTTCAGTCTTCTCTATAGTAAATTTATTATAGCGGAAGATTTAAGATATAAATAGAAATATATTGAGATTCTAAAAGAATATTAGATATTAATCATTATTTCTAAGGGAAGCTTACGCGTTATTAAGTCTTTGGATTAATTGAAAATTATGCTTTACTTTTAGGGAGTAAATTGGGCTCTTCACCTAAAATTATATACTAAGCTTATATTAATAGCTTAAATCTTTATTATTCGAGTTTCACGACTCTGGTATACTATTCCTCGAACTAAGTGCACTAAGTCACTACTCCTAGTCTCTGCTCCCTGTCTCTGCCCCCTATCTCTGCCCTTGGTTCCTACCTCTAGTATCTACTCCTATATCTGATACCAGGTATAGTATGTAATGATCGAAATAATATCTTTCTACCTTTATAATATCTATAATATAATTTTCAGTAATAGTAAGTAAAATGTAGATAATTATTAATCTAGGCAGCGTACTTAATCTTACTCCTATAGTACTAGGGTCCGGTAGCTCTATTTAATAGGTGTGTATACTGCGGCTTTATATAATGCTAACCCTATTAGTCTTTATCCCTGCTATTAATTATTCAATAACAAGTCTAGACTTAAGAGTAAGAGCGCTAAAAATAACAATGGCCTGCCTCTTTACTTACGTTATACTATATAAGGGACTGATATCTCCAATAGTAGTAGCTAGCGAGACTTTTATATGTTTATAATCTATATTACTACGTATCTATCTCTTCAGTTGAGGATTTATTTCTCTAACTTAGCCTTATTTATACTCCGCAATTAAATCGATATCTATATCGCAGTAAGCTTTACCTAGCGGTCGTAATATATAATACGGAAATGAAAAGAAAAGTCTATATATATCTTCAAGTCTTAGACTGAAAAGCGTCTATTTAGGACTTAATTCCCTATTCGCTACTAATAATATCTCCCCTCTTATCCGCCCTTTACTAATACTTACCTACTCTCCCCTAGTTCGTCTCTCTTTTTTAGTTATAACTATCTCTTAAAGTCCCTTCTATACTACGCTTCGCTGAAGTAACGATTATATATTTACTGATAGAAGCAAGTGGAGAAGGCCGGTTATTATTCGCTAATCTTCTAGTACTAAGACATAATCCTATATAACTTAATCGTAGCCTTCAGATATTAGCTTTAGCTATATTTCTTAGAATAATGCCTTGCGGTACGACTAAAGTGTACTTGTTGAGGTCCTACTTACGCTTAGACTACTATTAAAGGGTATAATAAAGGTACTAGGTATATTAGGGAGAAAGATCGATAACTATCTTAGCTTAATATCCCGGGAAGAGTAAATTTTGGAAAAGTATAAAGAGTTAATTGAGAAGAAGTAAGCGAAAGATTTAGTATAACTCTTTCTACCTCTTCTTTAATTATAAAGATACTAATAGAATATAAAAAACAAAAACTAGAGTTAAAGTAGCTAAGTTTATCCTTAGAGGCGTAAACTTTAGTTGTAATCTTATTATTCTCGCTATAATCTTTATGACCCTTTTTATTTTTAACGCTACTAAGATCCTCGCACCTTATAATAACCTCCTTACCTGAGCTACTAGCACTAATTCCTAGCCTCAAAAAGTCATCCTCGTAATCTCTTATGTCTTATTAGCGCTTTATCTTATAATCTTCTGAAACTACTTCTATAGCAGTCATTAAAAAGCTAAGAAGATCGCTATTTACTATATACTCTTTACTATAGTTTTCTTTATCTTTAGTATTATAATATAAGATATATTAGTAAGTATTCTACAGGGAGTAAAGAGTAATAATAGAAATAAGGATATTTGGAACTAATTATGTATTAATAATAAATAGCGAGAACTATTCTCTAAAGATATTAATTATATATTAGTTTATAGAATATAGGTAAGTTACCCTTTCTTCTCTTATCCTATCCTTTACTAACGAAAATGAATAGGATTAGTTTCTTATTTATTATATTATCTAAATCGTTCTTAAATCTATAATTATTATCCTTTATAGTGTTATCTTCTACTGCTATTATAGTAAGTAATGCCTCTGTAAATCTATGAACGCCCGTGACTATACCTGCTCCGACCTCTATCTTACTTAACTGCGCTTATAATCTACGCCTTCTGCTTACTCTTCTAACTCCTTAGCAGTAACTGAAGAAGGCTTCGCCGGCCCTAGCACTAGGTTTATAGAAGCTAAAATCGCTTCCGCTATCCTAGCTAAGCTATCTACTCTTTAATCCCTCCCTATTAAAGTCCATAGCGCGATACTAAAAATACTATAAACTGGTTTTAATAATACATTACTAGCGAGAAAAGAGAGAGTGATTAAGTATATAGCTTTTATGCTGGGAGAGTAAATATACGATGCCGTACCTATCCCAGGTATATACGTGAGTCCTCTAACTTTACTGGGTTTATAATAGTCTAGTAATTAGAGGTTCGGGAGTATAGGTAAGGCGATTATAAGTAATAGATGGATTAAAAGTCCGCTAGAGAGTCCGAGAGAATAAAAATAAGTAGAATTGTACTTCTTATTCTAAGTGCAGGGATTTAAATTTAGCTTTTAGTATATTATTAGAGTTAGGGGGGGAATCACTTGCTGATATTTAGGCTATAAATATATAATATCTATTAAAAATATATATTATTAAGGGATAACTATATTAACTAGAATGAATACGAAGAGAGAAGAGGATCCAAAGGAGGTCCGAGGTTATATATAAAGTATTCAGCTATTTCTATAGTTACTAAGTATTAATAATTCCCTTACACATATATCTTAAACTCTTTTATCTCTATTCTGAATTATAATTTAATATGAAATTTTTAACATTTTTACTCTAAAGTAAGAAGTCTTCGTTTCTACTACAATTACTACTTTAAAAATTCATTATAAGATTACACGTATCTTAAACTAAAATAGGAGACACACTAATAGAACTTATTCCTAGAAACTAGAATTACTACTATATCCGCTTACTTATGATTCCGCTCTTAAGATCATATTACTTAAACGCTCTAATCTACAGATATAACTCCAAGAATATATTACTCGCTATATATTCGTAGTATCTATTTCACCCTTCATCTTCTTATATATAGAATAGCCTTTTACCTTAGCTAAAGAAATTTTTAATTAGATACTCTATTAAGTTTTATCTATCGCTTCTTAACTTCGCTTAGAATCGTGGTACAACGAAATATCATATAAACTCTATATTTACTGCAAAATATTATTTTCTTATTATTTATATAGTATAAAGTGCTGCTAGCTTCCCAATATATAGATCACCAAATATTTAAAGAGAGCCGCTAGTTAATATAGTAGAAGCATAGAAAATAAATCACGTAGGGATAAGTTCTTGCAGTCTGCCAAACATGGATAAGCTTTAAATGCAAGAAACTATCTTACTATAAGGAATATATACTTAGGTTTTTAATTTTACTATTATCTCGCTTCACGGCTAAGTGTTTTAAGCGTTAATATATACCGGCTCCTTAATACTTCATAGAGTATACCAAGATATCCAAATGCGGTACATCAGTAGTCCTAAATTAACTTCAATACATACAACTATAGTATATTAATAATCCAAAATGTCTATTAATACATAATCCCATAAGATAGCGATAGTCACTTTTCCTTACTATTTTACCTGGGCTGGCATCACAATTACGATAGCACTTAGGTTTTAGTTCAGGTCTAAAGCTACTTAGAGTTAGGGTACTTATTACTATATATCCGTCTCACGTAATTTATTAATAAACTCTAAGGGAATCTTCTATCTCCTAAATTTCTCTTTTTAATATTAAGTACTTTTTAAAAGATTATATAGGGAAACAAATGGACTATTTTATTATTACAGATAGACTATAAAATCCTACCAAGTATTATAATTTTACTACTTATCCTAGAGTCTAAGCCAGCTCTCTAGCTACTTGAGATTTCAGCGCCTCTTTAACTTATTTCTATAATCTACTATCTGTAATAAATTACCGGTCTAAACCCGTGTCTTCTGTGAGTTTTCTTACCAGAGCTTCAGCTCCTAAAGCTCTATAAGTAAAGTATTACTTTTCCTTCTTTTGAATCTTGCTAGCTTATAGGTTATCCTTTAATTGCGTTCTAGCTTACCTAATAAAAACATCATCCTTACAGAGGGTATTAAAATACCGCTGTATATCAGTCTTATTAGTATCTATATATACTGATATATATAGCTTAATAAACTGAAAGTAGTCTTGTAGACTATTAAGATCTATTAGTTATATAAATAGCCGGGACTTTTAAGCGAGATCCTAAAGCAGAGGATCTAGTACTTCCTTATTTATTTACAAGGAGTAATAAATAACACTATCTTTAAAAATAAGTATTATTACTATATCTACTCTATCTCTTAGATAAGGAAAGCTTAGAATTATTAAGAGAGTTAAGAAAGGGATAGTAAAACATAACGCCTAGTTAATAATACAGGTGATATTAAAATCATAATTAATAAAAATATTTAATATACTGAGGTCTAAAGATTTAAGATAGTATTTTTGTTAATTTATTGAAATTAATAGTATAATATTACGTAAGAAATGTACTATAGTAATATAGTCTAATCAGTTCTTACTGCTATTGATCTTCGAACTAATAGCAATGAAGTTGTTCTATAATTAAACTGCGGATCAATAACTTGAATAAGATGGGAATTCTTTAAGTTTTAGAACTGGAGCTAGGAAGATATAGTACTTAAGGAGTAGTTTCTTAGCGTGATAGTAAAGTGCTAAGAGTAGGGATTTATAGTATTCTTTATTGTTATTAAACGAACCTCTAGTAATATTATTAAAAAAATCTCAGGAAAACTAAGTTAATACCTGTAAAAGGCACTCTTCTATATAATATTTACTATCTCTTTTATAGAGTGAACTTATCTTATTAAAAAGTTACTTTAAGATTTAGGAAGTTATTATACTAAATTACCTTATAATCTTTTCCTTAGTATTTCTTAGAATACATGGAAGTAAATAGCAGGGTTACTTTATACCCTTTAGATAAGGATTCCAAATAAATTTACTACTAATAGAGAATCCGGAAGCCCTTATTACTAAAATAAAAGGCACTTTAATTTTATTTAAATAAGAACTGCTTTATAATTATTAGTATTAGTATAGTATTATATTTATCTTTAATAGCTTACTAGTAACTCTTTACCTTTATAATAGGAATACTATTTAGCTTTGAAACTTGTATTAATACGACCTTACTTTCAATTATTTTTAGAGTAATCTCCTTAGAAAATCCATTATTTAGTTAAGGAAAGTAAAAGATCTAGTTCCTACTATTATTATTAAATATTAGAACAATTGCCTAGTTATAGCTGCTACTCATCAGTTCCTAAGAAATATTACAAAAGCATCGTATATATTAAAGCTTTTCTGTATAACTAATAAGAGTAGAATAATTAAATGTAGTATAGCTAAAAATTCTTGGCATTAGCGATATTATATTTATAATTATTAAGAATAGAACAGATACGTAGGAAATATATACGAGTTAAAAATAGGCACGTAATAGTTCGCTTAGTTATAGCTGATATTAAGGAGTCTGTTCTTATTCGAAAGAGCGAGAGCCAATAAAGAGATAGCACGTAGTTAGGGTATATAGATACTTAATTATAGCCAATAATAAGCGGATATATATATCAGTTATTACAATATAAAAGAAAGTAGAGGATTTTAAAGCCTTTAAAGTAAACTAGGAACCTATCTCTTTTTTACTTTCTAACTCTTTTAACTAGAAAAAATACTATTAGCTAGATCTTATATAAAAAGTTATTATATAACTAGTAATAATATTTAATTCTAGAAATATAAGCTATTATATCCTGAATATTTAAACGTAATTACTTATAAGTACTAACTAGTGAAGATACTGTAGTGGGGTTGAAGGCCTATTACAAGGGTTTTTATTTTTCTATTTTAGCTGTAGATAAATAGGTCGGCGCCGCTAGACTAGTAATTATTATTTTCTTCCTCTTACTTCCATTACCTAATTAATTTATACGCAAGTTACTCTTTTATTTACTATGCACTTAATAGTATTATTTTACTCTTTTATATTAGTAATTTATGTAAGGAGTTAAAAAAGTAATATAAATATAAAATTAAGTATAAGTTAATTTAAGTAAAAAGTAAGAGATTGAATTTTATTAATAATTAGTAAAGTACCTTAAGAATATTAGAATATAGTAAAATAGTTTAGGAAAAAGGGGCTTTATAAAGCTTTAAGGAATTCGTAGTATAAGACTAAGATTAATAGTAAACAAATTATATCTTAATAAAGTACTAAGATATAGCTAAAATAAAAGAAATTAGGTAGAGGAAAAAACTATAATTACTAAGGAAACGTAGTGGAATAATAAGGCTAAGCAAGTCTAATTACTTATTAAAGAGTAAATAAATATAAAGAAAAGGCGGACTAAAAAGGAGTATAAGGAAAAAGGGTTAAGGAAAAAGGAGTTATAAGTAAGTATAGTAGTAAATAAAATAAGTATTAGAGTATTAAAACTAAAGATTATAAGAAGTGCTTATATTACTCTAATACTCTTAGTACTTTTATTATTAATATTAATAATTTGCACTTTACTATATCTAATAAGTAGTTATTATTATTAAAAACTTAAGTTATTTCTAAATTTTATTAAAACTAGTTTATTCTTAGAGGAAGATTTTTTAAAAAGCTTTTAATTAATACTAAATATAGAAAGTAGTAAAGAAATAGAATAATATTCTCTTACTTAATAAAAGAAGTAAACTAACTTTACTATTACTATTATAAAGATAGTTAATTTAAGGTATATAGCTTTAATACCTATGCCTAGAACTTTAGGGGCCTTATACTTTAATAAAGCTAATATTACTGAATTTCTTAAGTGGTATTTAGATTAGTACAAAAATATATAATTAAAAATAGAAGATAAAGTAAAGCAATTTCCATAATACTACAAGTTATTTATTAAGTAGTATATTAAGATACTAATTACCTAGGCTTATCTAAATTAGAAGTATTTAATTAAAGAACTTTAAGAGAAGTATAAAAATTAAGATATTTTTTAATAAATAAATTTCTAATTCTTCTTAAAGACTTTAAAATTAAAGTCGCAAATAAGTGAAAATAATATTCAAAAGTTTATTTAATAGTATATAGTAATCTCAGCTACTCTTATAAATAAGGGGTAATTTAAGGACTATACTAGAAGTATTTAGTTCTTAAATAATCTCTTAGGAAATATTTACGGAAAGGTAATTTAAAAGAATAAAATTAATATTAATAAATCGGATACTATTATATTTAATAAACTTATAAAAATAATTACTAGTATTTATATTATAAACAAGATAATCTAAAAGTTCTTTAATAACTATAAAAAGAAGAAGGACTTAAGTAAACTAGTAGATACTTTAAGCTAAATAACTATTTTATAAAAAGGTAAAAATCACTTAATAGCCTTAATAATTATACTAAGTTTAATCTTTACTAAAGCTATTAGAAAAATAACTTAAGCTCTTAATATACTTACGCTTACTACGAAGGCTGCGCTTTTTAGAATTAGTCTAAGAACGCGCTTAGAATTTGGCCCGCCTAGTAGGAGAAACTATATTAGAGTGTATTTAGTTAGGCCTTTAAATTGGATTAATTTATTAAAGCTATTTTAAGCTATATATATAAAATAGCAATATAATGCAGTACTAATTACAATTAGGACTATAAGAATATATAATAATCGTTCTATGTATTACTTCTATTATATAAAAAATAGCTATTACTAAAGAAAGTACTTTAATTTTATATTAAATATAAAAAAGGAATTTATATATAAAGTTTAGGAAAAAATATATTAGGAAAAGAAAGAGAATAGGAGTAATTCTGTATAAGTAAGGTAAGAAGTCCCTAAAAGAGAAATTATGCAATAATAGTAGGAAGCTTTAAAGTAAGGAGCCTTAAGTAAATTAATTAGATAAAAAGTAATGTATTAATTAGCTATAATTATAAAGGATATTAATAGGATAGTAGTAGGGATAATCCTATAAAACAAATTAAATAAAGAAAAAGAAAAGGCAGATTAGGATATAATAAAAGTAGCGAGTATAAGAAATAAGAAGTTAAAAGTAAAGAAAAATAATAAGTAAGTAAATCTAAGGAAAATTCTAAAAAAGCATATAAAGAAGGAAAAGGATTTAGTAGTTCCTAAAGTACTTTACTTAAGGAATTAAAAGATCCGGGATTAAGTAAAGAAAGCTTTTAGAAATAAGGTATAGTAGAGGAAAGTAATAGAAAAGATAGAAATAAATAAGAAGTAAATAGAAAAGCTAAGAAAGATTAAATCCTAAGTAAGTAGGAAAATTAAGAGATTTATAAACTTACTTAAAAAAAAGGCGTATTTAATAAACCTATTAAATAAGCTCTTAAATAATGAATTAAAGGGAATAACTAAGAAAAAGCTACTAGTATATTTAAACGTACTATAAAAACTACTATTCAAAAATATGGCCACAATTAGAGAGTAAGTTAGGGAACCTAAAGTAAGAGTAAATAGAGTAGCTAAGGACATTAGCGTAAGATTAATTGGAATAATAAGTAACTTAGAAAATCCTGCACTACTAGTAATTCAAAGTCCTAAGGTTAAAGTTCAAATAGGCTTAATAATTATAATAGCTTTAATTAATTATAAGTTAAAGCCTAATATTATTCTATTATCTGTAGTTATAAGTACAGGATTACTTATATACCTTAATCCTAATTTAGGAATAGTTAGATATTTAAAAGAGTATAAGAAATTTAGAGGACTATATAAGAATATAGTAGTAAAAATAAAAAGTATTATAATTACTAGGAATTTCTTTATATTAGAAAAAGTTAAAAATAATATAATCCTTAGGCAGCTCTTTATTATCAGTAACTTAATATTATTTTCTTATAATAAAGGTAGCTAATTCACTACTATAGTTAACAACAAGTAAATAAAGTAGGTTATAATTAAAGTAGCTAATTTAACTAAGGTAAAGTTCGAGTCAGAAATCTTTTTAGGAAAAGAGTAGCTAGGGGCGTATTAGTAGGTATCTCTAGTAAATCCTTTACTAAAAAAGGGAACTAAATAGCGGTAGTATTTAATTAAGTTTAAACAGTAGGAGTTAGGATTTTCTTAGTATTAGTATTCAGTAGAGGGAATAGTATAATTATATTTAAAAAAACGGATTTAATTTCTTTAATTTAGGCAAAGCGGTTTTTTCCTACTATTAGTATTTAAAGAGTATATAAAAGAAAAATAAATAAGATTATACTTATTTAAAAAAGTATTTCTAATAGATTAAAGCTTAAAGAAAAGCTAGATTAGAAGCAAATAAGACTAATATAGGAAAAATAGCGGAGTCCTCTTAAGCTATTGCATGAGTTTAATAAGTAAATTACTTCTAAGTTCTTAGAGTTATCTAGAGGATAAAGATTAATACTAAAAAGGTTAGAAGGAATAAATTTTAAGAAAGAACTATAGCTTTAAAAGAAAGAGCTTTTAATTAAGATATTATACTAGTATAAGACTATAATCGTATTTAACTTCTTAAAATATAGAAAGATTTATAAGGATATTTACCCTTTATAAGAGACTTGCATAGTACCTTACTAGGCGTGGTAATTACTAGGATTCCCGATCCTAAAATATTTACATAAGTATATTAAAGATATACTTAATAAGAGATTAAAGGCTAGAATATTAAAATATAAGTATAGGCCTTATAAAAATTAATAGTTTTTAATTAAAAAGAAAAGTGAAGCTTACTATATAGTTAATATAGTTATAAAATATAATATAGTAATAATAAGGGATACGAATCTACCTCCTAATATAAAGGAGATATTTAAAAACTTTACTAATTACGTAATTACTTCCCTAATTAACTTCTTTTCCAACTATAATTAAGTAACTCTATACCCTAATAGCTAAGACTTAATAGTCTTCTAAATTCCTTTCAGATTTCTTTAATATACTACACTTATTCAAGGAATAATTAATTCAGTAACTTAATTCTATTAAGTAAGAAAGATAATTCTAAAAAATCATAAATTAGCATAAGTATAAATATTTATTAATAATATACTTATACTAAGACTATATTCTACTTATAATAATAAGAAATTAATACTAAGAATATAAAAATTTATACTTAAATATTTCATTAATTTAAATTTAGTACTCTTAGATATGGAAAAAGTAAGAACTATAATTAGACTAAAGTCTTAGTTTAGGATTATAGGACTAAAACTAATAGGATTTATATATACTATAAAGAAAAAATCCCCAGATAATAAGAAAATAATTAAGATTTTAAATTAAAGAGAATATAAGAATTTAACTAAAGTCCAAGCCTTTTTAAAGATCTATAAGTACTACTGGATTTAGATTAAAGACTATACTTAAAAAGTAGAATTACTCTATCTTCTATTGAAGAAAGGAATGGAATTTGATTTCCGTAATTAGAAAATTTAAGTAATAAATAAACTAAAGTTAGCGCTGATAATTGCCTTAGCTTTAGTATAATTAGATATTTCTAAAAGTACTAAGGAAGTAGTACTAATTATAGATACAAGCCTTTAAGGGTGGGGCATGATCCTTATGTAACTGGACTAAAAGAAAAAGAAATATCTTATTAAGTATAATAGTAAAGTATAATTAGTAGTAAAAAGAAATTATAATACTACTAAAAGAGAGTATTATAAAGTCCTAAAAGTTTTAAAGAAAGTCTAAGAAGCCCTAATTAAATAGTATTTTATTCTAAAAATAAATACTATAGTCTTAATAACTTAATTAAACTAAAATACTTTAAATCTCTTTAAAGCTTTAATTACTAAATAAATTACTTAAATAAGATTATTCGATTTTAAAGTACGCTATATACTCGGGACTAAGTACATTATAGCAGATAAGCTTTTAAGACGCCCTATAAGTTAGGAAGAGTTAGATACTAAAGCGCGGGAAGTAAATATTAATGATTTCATTAATACTTAATTTAGCTAGATTTAAATAAAGTACTAATTAAATAAAGTATCTTTGTAACTAAAAGAATACTAAAGTCTGGATTTTAGATTAATTGCAAAGTTTCTATTAATACTAAAAAGGCCTAATAAAATAGATCTAATCGATTTCAGAATATTTAAGTAGCGGGCATTGAATTATATAGTACGCTTAGGGATACTCTATTATAGAGTTAATAAGGGGCTCCTAATCCAATAAGTCTTGAATAATTAAAATAAGAGGTAAACTATTTTTTAGTCCTTACACAAGAAATTAAGTTATAAAGAAAGAGAAAGTACTTACTAAAAAGTTATTAAAAGATACTTCTAGGATATTCTTTACTTGAATATAAAGGAATATATAATTATATATAAAGCCTATTAATTTAGAGATTTTATAAGACTAAAGGAGATTCTTTACTTTACCTAAATAAGCGCTTTATAAGCTAAGGTTGGAATAAATGTTATCTACTTACTTGCAAGATATAGGAAGTAGTATTTAATTATAACTAGGGACGATTTTTTAGGATAAATTAAGGCTAGGGCCCTAACTAACGCGACCTCTATAATAATAGCAGATTTTATTTAAGAAAATATTATTTATAAACATAGGATTTTCAAAAAGCTTATTGTAAATAAGGGGCCTAAGAATAAGAAGTAAATTAAGTACCTTATTAAAAAGTATAGGATTAAGAGAGTTATGATCTTAGTTTATTATGCGCTTACTAATAATATAGTTAAGAGAGGCTATAAACCTATAATTAATAGATTCACTAAGATAATAGAAGGAGGATTAAGTAACTGAGTAAGGAATCTACATATAGTTCTGCTAATTAATCGCTGTATTATCAAAATTACGATTAATAAAACACCCTTTTGGATATAGTATAGGTCGGAGGCCGTTCTATTAATAAAGCTTACTATCCTAACTTAGAGGATAATGGACTAGGAGAATATTAAATTAGAATTAGATTTACTAGTATTACAAGCTTAATAAATTCAAATTTAGGATAAGAATCTTAAAGAAGCTACTATTAGATAAAAGAGGGTATAAATTATATGGAAAGATAGGTTTAATATAAGTAAAAGGATTTATTTCTTTAAAATTACTACAAATAATATTATACTACTATATGATATAAAGTAGGAAGTGAATATATTATTTAAAATTAAATTTAGCTATAAATAACTGGGATTATATAAGGTAGATAAAGTGCTTTTAAAGAAGGAAATATACTTTCTTACTAAACTATTCGAGACTTAGTTATAAGGTATATTTTTAGGAAGTTAATTAAAGGTATTTTGAAAGAAAGATTCCGTTTAGGAGCTTATTAATTCTGAGCTAAAACTAGGTAAAGATATACTCTTAGAAAGCACGGAGCCTATTAGGGAAATCAAGTCTAGAGATGAATTAAGCTTAAATAAAGAGAGGAAGGAAGAAGAACTTTTAGCCTTAGCTTTAGTTACTTAAGGAAGACTTTTATAAAAGGTAATTAATTTAGAAAAAAAAGAAAAAAAGTAGTAATATTAAATAATAAGAGATTTACAATTATAGTTTTATAAAAGAATTAAGTTAAGTAATAAGGGTACTAAGAGTATTTTACCTACCTAATAAGTAAAATAGAAATCTAAAGGGCTAGGTAAATTAAAAGTAGGGAAAAGGAAAGCCTAGTGATTAGGTTATAAGTATAAAAAAAGTCATAAGAAGTAATTAGTTATTTCACTACAGGAGTTATTTGGTTTTTATTTATATATATTTCATTTTATTTAGTTTAATTATACTAATTATATGTACTTTATACTAAATTTTATTAATTATTTAGGATTAAAAGTTAAGATTATATTAAATATTATATCTTATACTAAAGAGTAAATATAAGAATACTAATTACTATTAAAGTACTTATTAAATTAACTATTATTATTTATAAAAGCTACTATTTTATAGCTTTAAGTAATAGAAGTCTTAGAACTATAAGAGAAGTAAGCTAAAGGATCTTTTTTGCTAGTAATTAGGTACTCGGTATTTACAGTACTAGTATTATTATTAGATTTTCCGGTAATACGTCTTATAAGAATAGTCTTAATAGTCTTCGCGTAAAAATCCTGAGCCTCTTAAAAAGTCTTCTTTATATACTTTAAGTAAAAGTAAAGAAATCCCTTTGTAGTACTATCTTTATTACTAGATTTAATATAGGAATAAGTCTTCTTAATATAGTAAATGTATTAGAGGATCTAATATAAAGAGTATTACTTAAGAAAACTATTAGGGTCTTTTAGGACTAAGTACTATATTAAATTATCGTAGACACACTTTTAATTATAGGCGGTAATAAGCTTCTAAACTTTTAAAGAAAGTAACTTTTAGTTAGTAATATTAGTAATTAAAGTAGTGATTAGGGAGTTTAAGGCTTTAGTAATAGAATTAGTAAGGGCTTAAGCAAGATCTCTATCTTAGATTTTAGCTTTAGCTTAGGTAGTATATAAAAAAGTAAGGGAATTAGTCTTTATTTTAAACTTAGAAGTCTTAATAAAAGTCTTAGTAGCGGGATCCTTTACCTTAAGAATAGAATATAGACTAATAGTAGAGATTTTTTTATAAGATTAAGTAATAGTGCTTTTCTTCTTTTTATATATTAGCTTACTATATTTACTATTAAATCTATTATCTTTATTAAAAAAGAATATAAGACTATTAATTAGGAAACTATTATAATTATCTAAAGTATTATAAGGAAATCTATTATTATTAGTATTTAGGATATATTTATTAAACTTTACCTTTTCCTTATTCTTATCTTTACTAAAAGCTTAGTCCTTATACTTAGAAGTAGTCTTAGATTTACTCTTAAATATAATAATAGATAGCTTAAGTACGGAAGTAGTCTTAGATTTACTCTTCTTAGGAGTCTTAGAGGGAGTAGTAGCCTTAGTAGGAGTAGTTAAAGGGCTAGGAGTTACTGAAGTAGTAGCGAAAGTAGTATAAGACTTAGTATAGTATTAAAGGGAGTTCTTATTAGTAATAGTTATAAAGTCGCTACTTGTAAAGAATAGTCTAAAGAGCTATTTCTTATAATTATTATAATTCTTAAGAGTAATGAAGTTTAAGGTAAAGGAATTATACTTGATTTTAGTATCACTAGTTAGATTTTTATTACTGAATTTAAAGTAAAGGTTATTAGGGTTAAAGAAAAAATAACTAATAAAGATATATCCTTTATAAATCTAAAGATAAGGGAAGAAGTTAATACATATTTTATCTACGACTTTTATTTTAATTAGGATATCCTTATTAATAACTACAATTAAAGTACTAAAGATGTAATTAAATAAATAAATAGTATAGTTATTATAGAAATTAGATATAATATTTTAAATATATATTATTCCTAGATTAGGATTAAAAAGAAAGTAGTATTTAATATAAGTTATAGTAATAAGTTTTAGTAACTAGATTAGCGCTATAGTAGAGAGTAAGTACTAAAAGTAAGTGAGGAGTATGGAATAAAAAGTCTAGTAAAAGATAATCTAGTATAAAAGAAAAATTATTATAAAAGTTAAAAGAAAATTAGAAGAAAATAAGAGTAGGAATAGTCTCTTATATTAAAAAGAGCGCTAGAAAAAAAAGTGAATTTAAGAGGAATAGTAAAAAAAAGGTAAAAAGAAAAATAAATTAGTAAGAGATTACGAGCTAAAAGGCGTAAAAAAAGAGGAAATTTACTTTAATTCTATTAATTTATTTACTTATAATAGAAAATAAAACAAATAATTCTTAAGTAAAATCAGCTTTATTTAATAATTTAATAACTCGCGTGATTTTTTTATAAAGAATTAACTTTTTTTCAATAATAAATCTTTTAAAGTATATATATAAGTAAAAATCCTACTAATAAATATAAATAAAGATACGAGTATAATTAGAGTAAACACGCTAGTAGTAATTATATTACCGAATTTTGCTAGTATTAAAAATATAATCTTATATTTAAGAAATATATTAGCGGAAAATTAATATACTACTTAATCTTAAGTACTTAAATAGATAATAAAGTATTATAATAGGATCAGCGATTTAATTAAATAAGTCTATAATTACATAAAAAGATCGGGAGCCTTTAAAGCATATATAAGTAAGGCGAAATTCGAGTCTAATTAAGCTAAGGTTTACTTTATTATTACTATAAATACTAAAAAAAGGAATCGCTTTTAGAAAGTATATACTAGAACTATGAGAAATTAGTCTAATTAAGCTATATAAGATTAGTTAATAACTAAATTAACTGAATTTATAATAAACTATAGTAAAGCTTTAAAAAAGATATTCTTAGAAAAGGCTAGAGTATAAGTAAATATTAAAGTATAAAAGAGGGTTATAAGACTAAGTAAATAAGGTATATTAAATATAAAAGAGGTTATTATAGGGGATCTAATAAAGGTAGTATAAGAAAAAATTAATAGTACTTCCTTAGAAGAAATATCGGAAAGTATATAGAAAAGGATAGGAATACGCCCTAAAGTAAGTAGCTTTATAAAGAAAGGATAATTTATAGGATTACTAAGCTTACTAGGTATAGGCACTGAAGTTAGTAAAGTAACTTCGTTGCAAGGGATAAGTAAATTAGAGTATTTAGCTCACTTAGTAAGGGAAATCAGTAGCAAGATCATTATTATTACTATTAATCTACTTTAAAGATCCGATTAATTAATAAGAGTAGTAATTATAGAAGAGTTTAGTATTACTTTAAGTAAAAGAGCTGAAATTAATAAGGAAAAGATAAAGAAGATAGGAAAAGAGATAAAGAATTATAAGAAGAAAGGGGTAAGTAATACTAAGAATAGTAAATAGAAGTATAAATACTTTAAGAATATTTTAAATAATTAAAAATTAATTATTAGGGGAAAAAAAATACTACTCCTTATAGTAAATATATAACTCCTAGAGCAAATACTAAAATATTAATAAGTGTGCTATTAATACCTGCGCTTAATAGCTAGCTATATAGGGCTTTATATAAAGAGATTACTAGAGGAGCTTACTATTAAGTACTTATAAGAGGTATATAACTAGAGATTAGAAATAGGGAAATTAAAAATAAATCTAGAAATATATAATTAGTTTTAATTAACTAATTAGCTACCTAGGCCTTTAAATAAACTTGAGCTATATAAGTTTTAGTAATAAGGAGAAGCGCTTATCTTTAAGTTTAATTAGAAACTAATCCTGAATTCCTAAGACCTGTTAATATTACTATAGTAGAAATAGGATAAGTAGATTATTCGCGGTCTTTTCAAATAGTAGTTTAATTTATCACTAAGTAATAAAATCTTGGAAAAAACTAATATATATTAGTACTATTTTTAGAAAATTAATAGTAAAAAAAACATTAAATAATTACGTAATATATTCTTTTTAGTTATTTAGTAACTTATACGTCAGGACCCTGCGTATTATATACTCTATACCGCCCTTTACCCTAACAAAGCATGAAGGTTAGTTAGCTACTTTTACTACGCTAAGTATACTATTCCAGGAGATAGTACTTACTTCTATTATATTAATATCAATATTTCGCAGATTCTAGTAACTAATCACAGGACTGCGATAATTCAAGGAAGTATTTTACTAAATTAAGAGAATAAGACTAATTATACCTTTATCTATAAGGGGATATAATATAAGTTAAATAAATAATAAAAGCAAGTTAAGGCTAGGGGATAAGATACTGATTATTATATACATCGGATTATAGATTAGATTTTTATATAAAAGGATACTAAGGTACTAGGGATAGATTAGATTAAAATACTATGTAATAGGGAGGATATATATATTACCTTACCTAAGATCCCGCATAAGTCCTCTAGTTCTACTATAATTATTTAATAAATGCTTTTACCCTAATTTATTACTATATAAGATAACGAGGAGTCTCTTAAAGTAGTAAAAAGTAATTCGTAGCGAGATCTAGCTAATACCTATAAGGATTTCACTACTCTATAAGTTATATTATTTAGGTTACCTAACTAGTATAATGCAATTCCCTTTAAGTTTACTACTATAATAAAGGTATTTAACTTAGGAGCCTTATCTAATACTTAGATTACTTATTATAAATAGAGTTCACTAGCGGTAATAGCTTAAAGGAATATTGTACTTAGGAGTAATTAGGAGGCAGTGTATAAGTATATTAAGAATTAAAGAAGGAAAGCACTAAGGATACAATTAGAGGTATTTGAAATAGTATATAGAATTAAGAAAAAGGCTTTTAAAGAAAAATCCTATTACTTTCTTAAAAAAAGGTAAATAAATTAAGACTATCTATACTAAAAATAAAAGTAAATATAAATAAGCTAAGTAAGGAAGTACTTCAAAAAGTACTAAAGGAGGATTTACTATTTGCAGAGGAAGTATATAGGAATAAAACAAGGGGCATATAATTTAATAACCTAAGACTTAGGGAGTAAGACTAGCTCTTCTTTTCTTAATTTCTTTATACTATATATAGAATTATTGCAATTAAGGGATAACTACTAAACTAGGGAAAGATATATATAATAAGGTCAAAGGCCTATTACAAGGGTTTTTGTTTTTCTATTCTGGCCGTAGATAAATAGGTTAGCGCTACTAGACTAGTAATTATTATCTTCTTCCTCTTACTTCTATTACCTAATTAGTCTATGCGCGAGTTATTCCCCTATTTACTATGCACTTAACGGCACTACTCTACTCTTTCACAATACTTAGACTAAAGAAATAGTTAGTAGCGAAACAATTAGTACTAGTATACCTGTAGTATACTACTCTTTTATAATATTTAATCCTCTACTAATCCTCCACTAATAAGTTAGTGTACGAAGGACGCTACAAGAACAAACTATTATGTCCGTACTGCGAATATTTACGTAGTAATATAATAAGTATATAAGTTTTCTATTAAAAAATTAATAATTCTACTAATTTAAGTATCCGACAGATATTAATAGCACTCTACTTTAATAGTAGCTTACGAAAGCTGTAATAGTGAATAAAGGGGCCCTCTTCTATTTCTGTAAAAGATATTTATTTCGTCCTTAGATAGCGTCTATAATTAAAACGTGGAATTTTACCTACTCTAAACTTTATTCCCTACTTTATCCTTATATATCCCCCTACTAAATAACCATAGTAAGAGTACTATATATATTTATTAATATCGTTGGTATTACTATATTATATAATTTTCCCTATACCCTTTGCAACTATAAAAGCTACCGCCTTACAATACTAATAGCTAAGTTACGCCTACCTTATATATAATATAATATTATCTAAAGTAAAAAAGACGCAGCTCTACATAAATCTGCTAATTAAAATACTTGATTTACTAGTCCAGTACTAGTCCTAGTATAACCGTACTGTATTGGAAGTGTATATAGTCGATTAAAATTATGCTAGGTTACATGAGCATATAGTAGATGCAAATGAATTAGTTTATATATTAACTCTTAGAACTTACTAAGTCTCTTAACGAAAATAACAGCAGCTAGTATATAGACCAAGTATTCTAATATAATAACTATATCTTATATAAATATCTTTAATACCGGATTATTAAGCCGCGATATATAAAGTACTAACTATTATGGGTCAACGAATACTTCAACCTTCCCCAGAAGCTAGCTATAGTATACTGTTAAAAGCAGATAGTCCAAGCCTCACCTCAAGGTCGTGAGAGTACTATTATAAGATGAGTAATAGAGTTGTATCTTCATCCGGTGTCTTTGAGCTCGTAATCGTTGTATATTAGAAGATTTTAGAATTCTATAAATACTAATTAACTTAGAAATTCATCTTTAAAGAGTAAGAAGCGTATTAGAATATCCCTACAGACTAGTAGCTTATTTAAATAAGCTTACTACTATTAGGATTAATAGTAGAATCTTCTATTCCATTGCAGATAACTTATAAGGTATTCACGACTTAGCGGAAGTTACTACTTTACCTATAATAAGGGCACTTAGTTCTACTAGACCTCTTCGCACTCTCTTAGCCCACTTATGCACTACTTCGTTATTTATAGTAAATATACTGTCCTTCAATAGCTAACTCTTCCCTAAGTCTTTAAAATTTAGCTTTAGGAAAGCTTTTCCTAATACTACTTAATCGGAACTAGTATTATAAGTAAGTGCACTCCGCTCTTATAAGAGTAGATTAATTATAATACTCGCGCTATTCTTAATACCGTATCTAGAACTAGAATTAAAGTACTATTTATCAAGGATACTAGGAAATACGGTAAGAGTAGTCTAGATAGCGCGTCAGAGGGGAGAGGTAATAATTATACTAACGCGTCTAGCGTAAGGGAATAACTAATTGAGTTTTATAGCTTATTTAAAGCTAAGTAAGGTTAAGGAAGAGTCGGGCTAGGAAAAGTCTTTTAAGATATTATGGACAGATTTAGTATAGTAGATAAGATAGTTTTAGGATACTATAGTAATATTTTTATAGAATCGGGATAACAAGTTTTAAGATATTTGATAAAAAAAGCAAGGATACAATAGAGAAAATACGTAATTAACGCTACTTTACAAGTCATGCTCTTATCTTAGCGCAGCACGTATAAGAAGCCTGTATCTTTATTACGTATAAGCACGTAATAGTACAAACTAATTTCAATATTCTGAAAACGAATATAAATCGCTATATTCCCTTAATATAAGCTTCTCCCTATCTGAACTAATCTTTGATATCATTTACTATATAATAATGTTCTTCGCAATCAGCATTACATACCAGCTGTCTTACTACCTCTTCTATCTTCGTAATCTTACTTACTAGTCTTCTAGTAATTTAGTCCTGCTTTAGGGAAACTATAATTCTCTTCCTAATTAATTAGCTGACGTCTTCCTTCGCATATAGGATTTCGTCTTTATAGTGTTTAGGGGCCCGCTAGTATATTTCCAGATCTTATATTAAAGATTTATAGATAATAAAGATAGAAAGTAGAAGTAAGTAAATAAGAAGACTATGTATTATATATTTTCCTTACGCAAAGTTCTATTAAGTAGTAATATATCTCTACGCGTAAATTCTCTGTAATTAGAACAAAGTGCAATAGAGATTATTTTTAAGTGAGAGCTCAGGCTAATAACTAAATATCAGTATTAGAAGCTATTTGCAATATACTAAGGTCTCCCTGGACCTAGGAGCACGAAAATAATCTTCTGCCTTATATTACTATACATAGGGTTTATTCCAGCTCTATTTATTTTCTTAATCTAGAGATACATTATGCAAATTTTCTCTCTAGCACTTATATTATCTATACTAATAAGGAAGCTCACGTGTATTTCTATAATCTTCCTAAGGCAATCGGTATATATACTCTTTCTCTTGGTATCCAGTATATAAATGAGATTCTTCCCTTACCAGTCTATACCCTTCTTTCTGGACTAAACGCCTTGACTATTAGTATTATTATACTAATTGCCGTATAGCTTACTAAGAAAGCAATCAGAGACAAGCTTACTTGTATCCTAGTACTTCTTGGAGCGTACGCGGGTCTGTATTACAATATATTATAGTTCCTCCCAGTGCTTATACTTATTAGTAGTCTTACTAGCGTTATTTGGGATAGCTGGATAAGCTAAAGAATTAGTAAGGTAAGGGTAATACTAAAATAAAAAAAGAAGGACCCAGAAAGCACGGCAAAGGAGGCTAGTGCTACTAATAGTATATAACTTAATAACAGAATAAAGAGCTAAAATAGTATATATAGAAGGAATACTACTGCGAGCTCGATTAAGTTAAGTAATTCAGTATTAGCTTTATAGCTTACTAAACTCGCGGTTATAGATAGAGTAAGCTATAATAGATGATACCTCAGATTATATAATTTGTATTAAGGTTAGAATTGCGATTACAATTATATTTTTTAGTATTTATATCCTATTATATTATTAAACTTACTAATTTAAATTCATAGCTTTCTTTACTGCCATTCTTATAGCTCGAGGCACTATTAATACTCCCTCGCTTATTCTTAATCTTTTCGCTAATATATACCTAGCTAGTACAATTATCTTCAATAGTGGTTCAGTAGTTATTCCCCTCCTTTATTTATATATTATTAATCCCGGCTGAGTCTTTAGCCGCGACTTTCTTCTGGGCTTTACTATTATCTAAGCCTTTCTTAGTCCTAACTTTAACTTTACTATCTACCTAAGCGTACTTATATTATAATATTCCTAGTTTCTAATTATCTTTAGTGTATTCCTAAGCTTCCTTAGTATTTTCCTTCCTGGAATTATACTAGTAGTTATTATGCAGAGCTTCTGGCGAGTGCTACGGATAAAGAAGTAAGTAGTAGACCTGCTATAAGAAGTGAATACGATAGTAATAGGATTGGTATTTACAATTATTTATAGACTATCCCCTCAAGTGGCAACTCGCTTCGACTTTTAGCGTCTTGGCGGGCAAAATCTTCACCAAAAATCGAGGGTATTCAGAGAAACACCACAACGCCTCTATAATTGACTATGATACCGGGCAAAGCAAGTGCTGTCTTTACAGAGTATGACCATACAGAGTTTACAGCCAAATATCGAGCTTTTCCGGCATCCGGATCCCCCTTGATTTGTTGGTACATTTACAGAAAGCTCCCCAAGTACTTTCCTCCTTATTTTCAAGGAAACCCCCTCTTTGGCGCATACTACGCAATTCCCTTTTCTTTCAAAACGTTTAAGTATATGCTCAGTTTCTTGGCTAGCCTCTTCAAGCTCTTCAACAGTGGAAATCAAGGCTGATTTGCGTTTCTTACGGTTTTCCTTAGCTAAAGCAAAACAGTAGCTAAGAACCTCCGTTCTAAACGCCGTCTGATCGAGCCACTTCTCTTCCGGTGGCACTTGAGAGTGGAAACTAAGCTTGTAGGCATTAGTAATTGCTGTATCGATCAACCACGTAGTTAAAGATTAGTGGCCACCCCTTCGACAAAGCCTTTGAAGGGTATTTGGCGCTTTGAGTTGATTTCCTTGATCGACAGCACCCATTTGATGGTTATAATCGTCAACGTACTCAGGAATTGAAAGTATAGCACGAGTATTTAGTCCAAAGGGCTTCCGGGAGGTCTTTGCAGCTGACGAGGTCTCAGAAGGGCGTTTCCGGAGTCGTTCTACCACACTCTTTCCATCAGAAACCGTAGACATCGATAGTACCAAAGTATTGTCTTTCCACGCTATCATATTGATCCAATTGTCCACAGTTGCTTCTGTGTAAAGCGTTCCCCACGGTATTTCGTCCTTCTTTGCGTCTGCCGCCTTCATCTTTCCAAACCGCTGCAAAATACCAGATTTTGCAGTACACGTGCCTGTGGCCCCCTAACCTCGCTCTCTACCGTACGTCAAAAGCTTGATATTCGTAAAGAGGTTATTAAGGTAAACAACATAGCCTTTGCCTTGATTTGGAAGCCTTTCCATTAAGTATGCAACAACAGCTGAAGAGGTATTAACTCCGAGAGCACGTGGTTGAGGAACCTTCCAAGGGCCTCTTTTTCCTTGTCCCGGAATACTCTTTTTGCTTCCTTTTCTATGGAAAACCCAGTCTAAAAAGTAGCCCTGGGCTCCAAGGACCCATACCTTATAACTCCTATCAATTGGCTTCCCAGGGACCTTGAGAGTATCGAAAGAACGGCCCTGGAAACGTACCATAGCCTCGTCAATAGCTACATCCCGTCCTGGAAGCCAGAGAGTACGAGAGGTATCCCGAATATGGGTATTTAAAGGCTCTAACTATCCAGAATATTAGTCCAGTACCCGGATTAAAGGATTTAAGGTATACCCTATCAAAAACAGCCTCAAATTGATGGTCCGGATCCGCTGAAGCCAGCCGGAATGCCGTGTGGATTGCCTGGAACCTCCGAAGGCTCATGATATCCGAAACAGGATGAACTGGCTTAATTCCGGATCTAGAGGTCCAATAGTCCAAAATTCGGTTTTCTACATGGATTCCCATATATATACGAATTCCTAGGTATCCATATACCTCAGGTACAGTTACAGGGTACTATTCTCGTATCCGGGCATGCGGGGGTAGCTCTGGATCGTCTATTTGAGCCTGGAAATCCATATCCTTTCGTTGATTTGTATTCTCACAAAGAATCCGGATCTGTTCCTCTGGAAAAAACAGTAAAAATAACCCCCAGGCATCGGAAGGGCGAATATCGAGTGGTAGGTTGATTATATAAGAAAAAGGGGGCAAATCCATAGGTACAAAGCCCGATCCAGTCTTAATTGTAGGCTCTAAGTTGGGTCGAGTGGTTGCAGGATCAGTAGAATCAGCGACAACGTTTTTCATTGATTTACGTGGCATCTTGTGTGCAATCAATGAGAATTATTTGATTTGTTTACTTCTTTGTTTACCCTGAGTTTTGGTGGGGAACCCGCCAAGACGCTAAAAGTCGTTGCGCCACTTGAGGGGATAGAAGATTAGCTATTTCGTACCTAATAATAATCGCGGGCGAAGTTTGGCAGCGGAGGTATAGTAGGTTATTATTATTATAGTCATATATATAGAGAGTGCTTAGTTCAATGCCCCTCCAGTCGTTACTATTATAATAGGCGCTGTATTAGGGCTTTACTAGTATAATACAATTGGGCGATAAAAGTTACTAATTACGTGAAACTTATTCTATAGGTATATTATATCATGCGCAAAGAAAGCAAATGGAGAATAAAGCTAAGTCAGTTTATTAAGGATCTTATTCTAGCGTATTATTATCCTTATAGAATTAAGGGTATTTAAATTATGAAATATATCTTATATACTACTAAAAAGTACTTATATCACCCTTTTTTTTTTTTTTTTTTAGAGCGAGCTAACGTATTTTAAAGCATCTCTCCTACTTATGGTACAGGGCTCGCAGGCACATATAGTATATATAACTCCAAGCTATAAGAGCCTTACCACTACTTTTGAAGTTTGCGCTACTAGGTAATAGTTCACGTTTTACTATTTAGAATAATACCTGTTCAAGTTATAATACTTAATTCTTCCCAGAGTTTTATATTCTAACTGTGCCTCATAATTAAGTACGTACCTTGAATTACGTTTTAAGATTATAGTCTTACTCTTTCTCCTTAGTGCTAATCTATTAATATATAATCCTACAAGATATTGATAGTTACTCTCTCTTACACTTCCCCAGAATCTAGGATATAAATATTATTATTGAAATCTGAATATTCTGGGTAAGGTTTTATATTAAGATTTATAAAGCTTACTTTTAGTTCATTAAGCGATTAGACCTCTTATTATTACAAATATAAGATATTTTATTTAAAGGAGTATAATTAAGTGAAATTAAAGTCTCAAAAAATATTCATTTGAAATTAGAATCAGTTCTAAATTCTTCGCAATAAATATTACTCTAAATAATCCATAAGACCTTAAGTTTACAGGAAACAACTTTAGTAAAAAATAGATTTAACTTGTTTTTTTATTAAAAAAGCTCTCTAAAATTTTCTAAAGCTAGAAAACCTTTGCTTAAAAGAAAACGCGTAATTCCATTGTATTCTTATAACTATAGTCTCTAATATTCATAACCTGTGTCTCCTTAGTATTACTCTCCTTTTAAGCACGCTTTATCTAGACTAGAAGATATAAGTCTAGTTCGTTATTATAGTTCTAGTTATCTTTGCTACTAAATAAAAGACTTCCCTTTCTTTTCTTTTATTATTACTTTTCTTCTCGAGATCTTAAGAGATAACTGTTAGAGGAATCGTTATTAGTACTAGAATAACTTAGCGGTCCGCCTTGTATATTTAATAAGTATTAATAAAATGCGGTTACGTTTCGTCTTATATTGCTTATAAATAATCTTCTGTATAACGTTTAAGTAAAAACTGTTCTAAGTTCTTATTTATATATTTAGTATTAGAAGGCGTTGCAATACTAAATCCTATCCTATAAGAGAAGTAGATAAGAGTAGCGAAATTCTTATCGCTAGGTTTATAGTAAAATCCAGAGACTACTAGCTATAATAAAGGAATCGTAGTATAAGGCTATTCTTAAAAAGAGTCTAGCTAGAAAGAGATAATAGCGAAAGAGTATTAGATATTAATGGTCTTAAAATTATCTCTTTAGAGTACTTGTTTATATAGTCCTAATACTAATCCTAGTATAATAAACTAAGGCGACTAAGGTAATAAGGGGGATGATATTATAGATGAACTTTAAGGGGGATTTCGTTTAGCCTTAGCAGATATCTTTACTATAATCTCCATTTTTCTTTTTAATTTTTATAAATATACTTCTTATATACTAAGGCCGTAATTATATAGAAGAAAAGTAGCTTTAATCCTTAGGTACTGATTTAAGTCTTATCTAGTTTTAATTATAAGAATCAAGCAGGGGATCTGATCTAAGTCCCTATTTAGTTCTAATTATAGGAATTGAGTAAGGGATCTGATTTATCTTTCCTATCTAATAAAAATCAGGCAGGGAGCTAAAGAGGGGTCCCTAAATCCTTACGCTACCTAATAAGCGGGAACTATTCTCTAAATATACAATATCTATTTTCTGCACCCTTATTTCTACACCGTGAAGATCAGTAGTTAAGCTTGATAATAAGTGAATTAAATATACCTTTAAAAGGCCTATAACTAAATTCCATTTCACCCCGCCCTTCTACTCTATCTTATAGAAATCATAAGATCTATATCAAACACCGTTTCTTTCTATTATTAAATAACTAAAACTAAGTAACAAAAATAAATTTCTACCTAGTATAACTAGCAGTAATAAATAGTCTCTCCCTCTTTATCCCTAAACTTAATACGATAGCAAGTGCACTAGCAGTAATAATAAGTATATAAGTTTTACTTATAGCAGTAATAATTGCCTTTAATACCTCTATTTTCATAATATCGCTTAAATTAGTAACAAAAGCACTTCTAGTACTAGTAATAGCCTGCTGGACCTTTGCTAATGGCATACTAAGCAGAAGTTCTGCAATTAAGGTTTAAGATTTATTAAGGAAGACTAAGTTTATAATAACTAAAGCGATAGTAATACTAAAGACCTATACGTAAGTAATAAAGCCTACGGCAGAAGTAATGAGTTATAGGTCCATAATAGCTTGCGCTACAGAGAAAGAAGCTTATATAAAAAGATCATCGCTGAACCCGATGATAGTACTATAGCTATATACTCTTACTACTAATATCTTGGTATTAACAGTATATATAAGCGTACTGCTAGTAACGCAGAGAAGACCGCCGAGCATGTACTAGAGTATGTAGTAATTATAGGTAAAGAGAATAGCGCTGTTTCCGATAATAGCGAAGATTATAAGTATAATAAAGGGAAGGAAACGCACGCTAGCTTTAAGGGCAGTATCGTTGTAAATAAATTAAAAGAAGATTGGGATTATATAGATAGGAACGAAGATTATAGTTCCACTTATAATAGTTATAGCAAAAAGAATAATTATAATCCTTGACTTGAAAAACTTAATTAAGAAGATATGTTAGCTAGTGGTAGTGAAAATGGTATAAACTTATTAAAGTCCTAAGAGGATGAAAAGAATACTAGAATAGTAGAAGAGATTAATAGTTTATCCAGAATTCCACTTGTAGATTACACCGCTAAAGGACATAGCTATAACGCCAAAGATAAAAGCTCCTATAATAAGAATACTTCTAACGTAATCTATCTTATAAGTGTAGTCCATTAAAGAAATTCCCGGGTAAGGATCTTTATTAGGGAGTATAAAGAGGTAGACTAGAGCATAGGCGGCACTGATATAGAGGTTAATATAGAACACTTATTCCTAACTAGTTAATAAATCTGAGAAACCCCCTCCGATAATAGGACCTAGGACGGTTCCGAGACCCTAGGTTAAACTAGTATTGCTAATATACATAAGATATTTATGAATAGTAGTTATTATAGTAAGAAGGGTTATAACTCTAATATATATTCCTGAGTCACTAATACCGCAGATAGTTTATTTAATGATTAGAGTATTTATAGATGGCATAGTATCGTAAATAATAAAGTTGAGTTCAAAGAATATAATATAAAGGATATAGATCTATTTAGTGTTAAATTAGCTAAAGATTTTACCCCAGACTAAGTTAGTGGCGGCAGTACCGATAAGGAAGGCTATAGAGAGTCAGGTAAGGTTTTTAACGTCGTTGAAGTGCAGAATAATAATAGGTTGGATGTCGGCTATAATAGTATTATTAAGTGCGAATAAGAATATCGAACTAAGGATAGATAGAACAACGACTGCCTATTTCTAGCTAGTAATATCTTATAAAGAAAATTCTTTAGTAATTTCTATCTATTATTTAGATTTCTCTGGGTCTATATCTATAATTAAGGAGTTCTCAGAGACTTCTCGAGTTTCTTTACTAGTAATTACGAGGTTTAAACCTACTTCTGCCTTCTTCTTATTAAGGGTAGTTCCTACGGTTAAGCTCGCGGAGCTTATCTGATCCTTTTCTATCATCTTCTTCTAAAAAAATAAGATTGAATTAAAAATAGAATACTAAAGAATAATACTACTAAGAAGTATTAAAGAAAGCTCTGAGTATTAAATAATAATTAAGGAATAGTATTAAGTAAGTGGAATACAAAACTAAAAAAAATCTAGGCTAAGGAAGTTAATATAGAAATAGCCTTCAAAAATACTCACTTAATCCACTATAACTATAGAAAAAAAGATAATAATACTTATTACTATAAGCTTATAATTCTTGATTATATCATAACTAATTAAAACTTATAATCTTCTCCTTTATAATAAGTAGTAAAGTCGTGGTATAATAAAATTCTTCGTTAGCCTGGTTTAAGTAGCCATATACCTTAATTACTACTATTTATTAATAGTAACTCCATATTAATTAATCCAGTAGGTAATAGTGAGTCAGCGCTAAGAGTCCGACGCTAAGTACTTATCTTCGAAAAAAAAAAAAGAGTCTCTGCCCCTTATCTTTACCCTCTATCTTTGCCCCTAGTCTCTGCCCCCGGACTCTGCCGCACGGGACTACTGTAGTCTAAAAATCAAAAGTTCGAGTAAAATTATATTTAATCATCTATCTTCTATTATACCTCAATTAATATAATATTCAGATTTATAGACTAATATTATAAATAGGTCTATAAGCGTAAACACTAATGCATAGACTACGTCTTCAGTAAGGACTAGTGCAAGAGTACCATACCTATAAGTATTTTTATGGCTTAAAGTACTAATTTATATTAAAGCTTGTTCGGTATAGAGTCGCATTTATTTTATTTTCATCCTCTAATAGATGTTATTATACCTATTCCAGTGTTTTATTACACTTTTACTACGCATTAAATATAGTTAATTTTCACCTTCCTTACTTCTAGTTTAGTAGTATTACTTAGTTCTTCTTAGGAACTAGTTTATAATTAATATCCTTAATACCCTTACTTAGCCCTAGTAATTAGCTGCATTACTTATTTAATAAATTCTATAACTTCTAAGTTAAATTCTTTAATAATTTTATCTACTTAGTAGATATCACTTAAGCCAAGTCTATTAACTCAATGCTACTAGCAGAGGATATATAGGAGCGGATTGATATTACAAGGATATTTAAAGGCCGGGAGCTTAATACAGAGTATCTCTTTGAACTTTTTACGAACCTTATAGCTAATCCTAACTCTATTAGTTTATTAGGAGTTCTAATTTCATATAAAATACTATATTTTTCTACTAATAAATACATTACCTTAACTACTATTTAATTCATATTTAACTTCATTAGCCTTAGTCTTATTATACTTATTAAGATTAATAGCTAGAATACTTGGAATAAAGCTAGGCAGGTTATGTAATATAATAGGAGCTTTAAGTATTAGCAATAGATAGTTAATTATATAATTACTTTAAGGTATCTTAACTTTATATCTATATTTAGAATTTATCTAAGTCTTATAGTGTACCTTTATTTAACGCTACTTCATCTCCTTAGGCTATTAAAATCCTTACTAGAGCATTAGCAAGTAGTATTTATGAAATAGTAATAACTTATTATAACGGTATAAATATATAATATAGTAATATAGTTGCATACTATTAGTATCTTACTTAGGAAGTTTGGTTTAGTAAGGTGTATAAGCTAAGAAGGAATACTATATTATGTAAAATAGTATATTAAAATATAGTACTATTTTGACTATCTATACACTAGTATATTAATTCTTAATTTCTAAGACTAATAGATTACTAACTGCGTTAAGTTCTTATATTAGGCCTTTAGGTAGTGGATACTATACTGATAATAAGATATATATTGAAACTATAGAGAAGGATTATTTTAACATTTCCTTTATACTGTATAAGTATTAGATTAGAAGACGCTAGAGTAGGTAGTATTTCTGTTTTATTAGGTACTAGTAATAGCTTTTTTCTTTACCTTCTAAAAGGTAACTCATCTTATTCCTAGTCTTTTAAATAAACAAAATAATTCTACCTTACTCTACCTATTTCGAATAATTAAAGAAACTATTATTTATAAATCCGCTCTATAAAGTCCATTAATATAAGTAAGCCCAGAATTTTATTAATTCCGAACTCCTATTACATAATTAATTAGCTCTACTCCTACCCTTTACTCCTTAAATAAATAAGGTATTATTATCCTTCTATTCTATATAAGTCTGGGCTAAGTGGACAAGATATTATCACTTACTGGTAGAGGCTACCTTATTTACCTCTATCTAGCCTATAAATTTTATAAAAGCCGTCTTCACTCCGTCTAAAACAGCGCTATAAACTATTTAAGAACGCTACTAGTATTAAGGTAATAATAGTATCGTGACATGCTAATTTTAGCTCGATATAAGTAACTAAATATTATGCTTCGCAGTCCTTGTTCTACTTATTTCTGCCCCTTATCTCTGCCCTTTGCCTCTACCCCTGGTTACTGCCCCTAGTCACTGCCCCTAGTCTTTATACCTCGGATTCTAAGTACTATTAAATGTACCTATTAAAAATCATAACTTTTAAGATTCCTAATCAAATATTAAGTATATATAGGATTTTATTAATATGATTTAAAGTATTATATTAATAATAAATGTAACCTTTAATATAAAAAATATTAATCCCTATACTTAATAGATATAGAATAAATAAAAAGACTATTATCCATTTTAATACCGCTGTAATATCAGCTATACGACCTAAAAAAACTAGTACTAAATATGGGACTGCTATTATTAATTCTAGTATAAGAACTGTAGTTTTAATGCAGTAAGACAGTCGTATAGTATTATTTGGGCTAATAGTTAAGGATATTCGAAGCTCTCAGTAGATAAGTAATATAGTAATTGAGTAATAGAATCTATTCTAAAGTCAGTAAAAGGACTACTTTATGATAAGTAAATATATATGAAAATAGCTATAAGGCTCTAGTAAAGAATCTTGTGTTAATATATATCAAAGATAGAGAGTAGTACTAGCGCTAATCCTCTAATACTAATAGAAATAACGATTATTATAAGGCAACTAAATTCTTTTCATTTGTCTTTTATTAAAAGAGAGTAAGTAGTAAATAGCTATTTATATTATAACTAATAAGTAGAGATAAATAATATTACTGTAAAAATAGCTGTAGCAATGCACCCTCTAATAAAGAGTAATTAAGAACTTACTATAGTAATATCTGATATAAATCTAGGTTAGGTATTAGTTAAGAAATATAAAAATAGAAATAAAAAATATATACGCAATTCTTCTATTGAATTTTATAGACAAATACTATAGTCATCTGTTATAAACCTAGACTAAAAGTAGCTCTAATAGCGTTTCTATAAATATTAATAACTGATCCATTCTTAACTAAGAAGCTACTAACTTATCCAGATAAATGTAACGATAAATGGTGTGATAAGTAATATATAAAGTAAGTATAATTTAATTATACCTTTAAGTTTTATGAAATAAGTGAAGAATATAGTAAAGCCTTAGATTTACCTTAATTTTAATATATAGCGTAAAGTAAAGAAGAGAAAGAATGATACTTTATTAATAAACAGTAGTATCTGTATACTAGGGTATAAGTAATGATAATAATTGACATTTTTCCCTAAGAGATTGCGTAATATAGTCAAGATACTTATAGTTATATAGTAAACTTGTTCTTATAATAACTAGAATTGAATAAGAAAGAAGTAGGTTTTTAACAGATAAGTAAAAGAGCGTAGCATTACTTATATATAAGGATTTATCTTAAAGGATCTTTAGTTACTTACTATTACTATAGTCATATCTTAGTTCCCGCTTCTAGAGGATGATATTCTATTAATAAATAAACCTTTGGATCCTATAAGGCATCGTATTTTAATTCTTACTAGAAGTGTAAGAGCGGGCCATAATAGCGTAGCCTATGAGCTAAGAAATATACTATAATCCCAAGAAGCTTATATTAAGGTCTAAGACTATATTAATACTCTTCTATTACTAATTTACTTTCTCTACAAAGAGAGTTACAAACTAATAATTCAATATACACCTCAGGCTTTTAAACTTATATTTACTCTCCTTAAATATACTTTAATTCAGTACTATATTATCTATTTCTTAGGAATTAGGCCTTCCCTAAGTAAAGTAGAAAAGTAGATTTAAGATTTCAACTCTATAATTTTAATATATCTAGTTACAAGTCAGGCCTTAGGAGTTCTTTAGGGTAGAAATTTACTAGATGTAATTACGTTTATATATCTAATAGACCCGGCTTTTTACTAAATATAGTTCCATAATAGAATAGATATTTATATAATACTATATGTAGATGCTATTTCATAGGCTTCTAAATACAATGTTAAAGTTAATTAAGTCCGATCTTTAGTTAATAAGAAGTTCTCGAAAGATATAATATCTACTTATATTACTATACACTAATATCTTAGGATCTATTCTATAAAACTACTTATTGTTATAGTTTCCAATTCACTTGGGATTAGAAATATTAGTAAGACTATCTCCAAGATTTTAAAACACCTTAAGATATATATCCTTCTTCTATATAAATATAACAAAGATCTTTGAATAGAAATGTAATATTGCAGTGGGATCATTATATTGGACTGGCGTATGAATCTTAAAAAGTTATATACTATTACTAACGTAATAGTACATAACGCTAGTAATATATCTTTTACGGAGGCGCTAGTTATTGGACTCCTAATTGTTATATATCTCCTAATACTCGGTTATAGCTAGGCAAATGCAAGTAAGCTAGTAAGATAGGGGGTAGTGTAGTGGGGTCAAAGGCCTACTACAAGGGTTTTTGTTTTTCTGTTTCGGCTATAGATAGATAGGTCAGCGCTACTAGACTAGTAATTATCACTTTCTTTCTCTTACTTCTATTACCTAATTAGTCTATACGCGAGTTATTCCCCTATTTACTATACACTTAATAGTACTACTCTACTCCTTTATATTAATAACCTACGTAGGGAATAAAAAAGTAATATAAGCGTGAAACCAAGTATAAGTTAACTTAGATAAGAAGTAAAAGGTTAAATTTCATTAATAATTAGTGAAGTACCTTAAGAATATTAAAATATAGTAGAGTAGTTTAAGAAAAAAGAGCTTTATAGAGCTTTAAGAAACTTATAGTATAAGGCCGAGGTTAATAGTGGACAGATTATACCTTAGTAAGGTACTAAAGTATAATTAAAATAAAAAAAATTAAGTAAAGGAGAAAACTATAATTACTAGAGAAATATAGTAGAGTAATAGGGTTAAATAAGCTTAATTACTTACTAAAGAGTAAATAAATATAAAGAAAAGATAAGCTAAAAAAGAGTATAAGGAAAAAGGGCTAAGAAAAAAGAAATCGCAAGTAAGTATAATAGTAAATAAAGTAAGTATTAGAGTATTAAGACTAGAGATTATAAGAAGCACTTATATTACTTTAATACTCTTAATACTTCTATTACTAATACTAATAAATTGCGCCTTATTATACTTAATAAGTAGTTACTACTATTAAAGACTTTAGTTATTTTTAGATCTTACTAAAGTTAGTTTATTCTTAAAGGAAGATCTTTTAGAAAGCTTTAAACTAATATTAAATATAAAAAGTAGTAAAAAAATAGAATAATATTCTCTTACTTAATAAGGGAAGTAAATTAATTTTACTACTGCTATTATAAAGATAGCTAATCTAAGATATATAGCTTTAATACCTATACCTAAAACTCTAAGGGCTTTATACTTTAATAGAGCTAATATTACTGAATTTCTTAAGTAGTATTCAGATTAATACAAAGATATATAATTAAAAATAGAAAATAAGGTAAAGTAATTTCCGCGGTACTATAAGTTATCTATTAAGTAGTATATTAAAATACTAATTACCTAAGCTTATTTAAATTAGAAGTATTTAATTAAAGAACTTTAAGAGAAGTATAAGGATTAAAATACCTTCTAATAAATAAATTCTCGATCTTTCTTAAAGGCTTTAAAATCGAAACTATAAATAAGTAAGGAAGATATCCGGAAGTTTATTTAATAGTATATAGTAGTCTTAACTACTCTTATAAATAAAGAGTAACTTAAGAGCTATACTAAAGGTATCTAGTTCTTAAATAGTCTTCTAGGAGATATTTATAGAAAAGTAATTTAGAAAAATAAAATTAATATTAATAAGTTAAATACTATTATATTTAATAAACTAATAAAGATAGTTACTAGTATTTATATTATAAATAAGATAATCTAAGAGTTCTCTAATAACTATAAAAAGAAGGAGAGCTTAAGTAAACTAATAGATACTTTAAACTAAATAACTATTTCACAAAAAAATAAAGATTACTTAGTAATTCTAATAATTATACTAAGTTTAGTCTCTATTAAAGCTATTAGGGAGATAACTTAAGCTCTTAATACGCTTATACTTACTATAAAGGCTACGCTTTCTAGAGTTAGTTTAGGAGCGCGCTTAGGATTTAGCTCACTTAGTAGAGGAAATTATATTAGGGCGTACTTAATTAGGCCTTTAAATCGGATTAATCTATTAAAGCTACTCTAAGCTATATACATAAAATAGCGATATAATATAGTACTAACTATAGTCAGGGCTATAGGAATATATAATAATTGCCTTATATACTACTTTTATTATATAGAAAATAGTTACTACTAAAGGAAGTACTCTAACTTTATATTAAATATAAAGAGGGGGTTAATATATAAAGGCTAGGAAAGAATATATTAGGGAAAGAGAAAAGATAAGGGTAATTCTATATAAGTAAAATAAAGAGTTCTTAGAAGAGAAATTATACAGTAATAGTAGGAAGCTTTAAAGTAAAGGGCCTTAAGTAAATTAATTAAATAAGGAGTAATATACTAACTAGCTATAATTATAGAGGATATTAATAGGATAATAGTAGGAGTAATCTTATAAGATAAGTCAAATAAAAAGGAAGGAGAGGCGAATTAAGGTATAATAGGAGTAATAAGCGTAAGAAGTAAGAAGTTAAAAGTAAAGGGAAATAATAAGTAAGTAAACTTAAGAAAAATTCTAAAAGAGTATATAAAAAAGAAAAAGGATTTAGTAGCCTCTAAAGTACTTTACTTAAGGAATTAGAAGATCCGGGATTAAGTAAAAGAGACTTCTAAAGATAAAGTATAATAAGAGGAAGTGATAAAGAAGATAAAAATTAATAAGAAGTAAATGAAAAAGCTAAGGAAAATCGAACCCTAAGTAAGTAAAAAGATTAAGAGGTTTATAGACTTACTTAAGAAAGAGGTATATTTAATAGATTTATTAGATAAGCTCTTAGATAATAAATTAAAGAGAATAATTGGAAGAGAGTTATTAGTATATTTAAATATACTATAAAAGTTACTATTTAAAAATATAGCTATAGTTAGAGGGCAAGTTAGAGAACTTAAAGTAAGAGTAAATAAAGTAGCTAAGGATATTAGCATAAAGTTAGCTAGGATAATAAGTAACTCAGAAGATCTTATACTACTAATAGTTTAAAGCCCTAAAGTTAAGGTTTAAATAAGCTTAATAGTTATAATAGCTCTAATTAACTATAAATTGAAGCTTAATATTATTCTATTATCTATAGCTATAAGTATAAGGTTACTAATACACCTTAATCCTAACTTAAGGATAATTAGATATTTAGAAGAGAGTAAAAAGTTCAGGGGACTATATAAGAATATAGTTATAGAAATAAGAAGTATTATAATTACTAGGAGTTTCTTTATATTAAAAAAGGCTAAGAATAATATAATCCTTAAGTAGCTCTTTATTATTAGTAGCTTAATATTATTCTCTTATAATAAAGGTAACTAATTCACTACTATAATTAATAATAAGCAAATAAAGTAGGTTATAGTTAAAGTAGCTAATTTAATTAAGGCAAGGTCTAAGTTAAAAATCTTTTTAGGAAAAGAATAGCTAAGAGTGTATTAGTAAGTATCTCTAGTAAATCCTTTACTAAAGGAGGGAATTAGATAGTAATAGCATTTAATTAAGTTCGAATAGTAAGGGCTAGGATTTTCTTAGTATTAGTATTTAGTAAAGGGAATAGTATAATTATATTTAGGAAGATAGATTTAATTTCTTTAATTTAAGTAAAGTAGCTTTTTCCTATTATTAATATTTAAGAAGTATATAAGAGAAAAGTAAATAAAGTTATACTTATTTAAGAGGATATTTCTAATAGATTAAAGCCTAAAAGGAAACTAGATTAAAAGTAAATAAGACTAATATAAGAAAGATAGTGGGGTTCTCTTAAGCTACTATACAAGTTTAATAAGTAGATTATTCCTAAGTTCTTAGAGCTACTTAGAGAATAGAAATTAATACTAGAAAGGTTAAAAGAAATAATTTTTAAGGAAGAGTTATAGCTTTAGGAGAAAGAGCTTCTAACTAAGATATTATATTAGTATAAGGCTATAATTACTTTTAATTTCTTAAAATATAGAAAAATCTATAAGAATATTTACTCTTTATAAGAGATTTGTATAATACTTTACTAAGTATAGCAATTACTAGGATTTCTAGTCCTAAAATATTTATATAAGTATATTAAAGATATACTTAATAAGAAATTAAAAGCTAGGATATTAGAATATAAGTATAAGCTTTATAGAAATTAATAGTTTTTAATTAAGAAGAAGAGTAAAGCTTATTATATAGTTAATATAGCTATAAAGTATAATATAGTAATAATAAGGGATATAAATCTACCTCCTAATATAAAGAAGATATCCAAAGACTTTACTAGCTATATAATTACTTCCTTAATTAACTTCTTTTCTAGCTATAATTAAGTAACTTTATACTCTAATAGCTAAGACTTAATAGCCTTCTAAACTCCTCTTAGGCTTCTTTAATATACTACGCTTATTTAGGGAGTAATTAACTAAGTAACTTAATTCTATTAAGTAAGAAAGATAATTCTAAAGAATTATAAATTAGTGTAGGTATAAATCTTTATTAATAATATACTTATACTAGAATTATATTTTATTTATAATAATAAGGAATTAGTACTAAAGATATAGAGATTTATACTTAAATATTTTATTAATCTAGATTTAGTACTCTTAGATATAAAAAAAGTAGGAACTATAATTAGACTAAAGTCTTAGTTTAGGATTATAAGACTAAAGCTAGTAGAGTTTATATATATTATAAAAAAGAGATCCCTAGATAATAAGAAAGTAGTTAAGATTCTGGATTAAAAAGAGTATAAGAATTCAACTAAAGTCCGGGCTTTTTTAAGAGTTTATAAGTACTACTAAATTTAGATTAAGGATTATACTTAAAAAGTAGAACTGCTTTATCTTTTATTAAAGAAAGAAGTAGAGTTTAATTTCCATAATTAGAAAGTTTAAGTAATAAATAAACTAAAACTAGTATTAATAACTATCTTAGCTTTAGTATAATTAGATATTTCTAAAAGTACTAGAGAAGTAGTACTAGCTATAGATATAAGTCTTTAGAAGTAAGGTATAGTTCTTATATAACTAGACTAAAAGAAAAAGAATTATCTTATTAAGTATAATAGCGGAGTATAGTTAGTAGCAGAAAGGAATTATAATACTACTAAGAAGAAGTATTATAGAGTCCTAAAAGCCTTAAAGAAAGTTCGAAGAGCTCTAATTAAATAGTATTTTATTTTAGAAATAGATACTATAGTCTTAGTAGCTTAATTAAACTAAAGTACTTTGGATCTCCTTAGAGTTTTAGTTATTAAATAGATTACTTAGATAAGGTTATTCGATTTTAAAGTATACTATATATCCGGGATTAAGTATACTATAATAAATAAGCTTTTAAGATACCTTATAAATTAAGAGGAATTAGATATTAAAGCGTAGAAGGAAGATATTAATAACTTTATTAATACTTAGTTTAGCTAGATTTAAATAAAGTACTAGTTAAATAAAGTATCTTTATAACTAAAAAGATACTAGAGTCTAAATTCCAGATTAATCGCGAAGTTTCTATTAATACTAAAGAGGCCTAATAAGGTAAATCTAATTAATTTTAAAATGTTTAAGTAGTAGGTATTAAATTATATAGTACGCTTAAGGGTACTCTACTATAGGGCTAATAAGGAGCTCCTAATCCGATAGGTCTTAAATAATTAGAATAAGAGGTAAATTATCCTTTAGTTACTATATAAGGAATTAAGTTATAAAGAAAGAAAAAGTACTTACTAAAAAGTTACTAAAAGATACTTCTAAGATACCTTTTACTTAGATATAAAGGAATATATAGCTATATATAAAGCTTATTAATTTAGAGATTCTATGAGATTAGAAGAGACTTTTTACTTTACCTAAATAAGTATTTTATAAGCTAAGGTTGGAATAGATATTATTTACTTACTTATAAGATATAGGAAGTAGTACTTAGTTATAGCTAGAGATAATCTTTTAGGATAAGTTAAAGCTAAGGCTTTAACTAATATAATTTTTATAGTAATAGTAGATTTTATTTAAGAGGATATTATTTATAGATATAGGATTTTTAGAAAGCTTATTATAAATAAGGGGCCTAAGAATAAGAGATAAGTTAAGCGCTTTACTAAAAAGTATAAGATTAAAAGAATTATAATCTTAGCTTATTATATACTTACTAATAGTATAGTTAAGAGAGGCTATAAACTTATAATTAATAGACTTACTAAAATAATAAAAAAGAAACTAAGTAACTAAGTAAAGAATCTATATATAGTTCTATTAGTTAATTACTATACTATTAAGATTATAACTAGTAGAATACTCTTCTAGATATAATATAAGTCAAAGGCTGTTCTACTAATAGAGCTTACTATCTTAACTTAAAGAATTATAAATTAGGAGAATATTAAATTAGAATTAGACTTACTATTATTATAAACCTAATAAATTTAAATCCAAGATAAGGATCTTAAGAAAGCTATTATTAAATAGAAAAGGGTATAAGTTATATAAAAAGATAAGTTTAATATAAGTAAAAGGATTTATTCCTCTGAAATTATTATAAGTAATATTATATTATTATATAATATAAAGTAGGAAGTAAATATATTATCTAAAGTTAAACTTAATTATAAATAGCTCGAACTATATAAAGTAAATAAAGCACTTTTAAAGAAGGGAATATTTTTCTTTACTAAATTATCTAGGACTTAGTTATAAGATATATTTTCAGGAAGCTAGTTAAAGGTATTTTAAAAGAAAGACTTTATTTAGGAGCTTATTAATTCTAAGCTAGAACTAAGTAAAAGTATACTCTTAGAAAGTATAAAGCTTACTAAGGAAATTAAGCTCGGAAATGAACTAAGCTTAAATAAAGAGAAGGAAGAAGAAGAACTTCTGACTTTAGTTTTAATTACTTAAAGAAAGCTTTTATAAGAGGTAATTAATTTAGAAAAAAAAAGAAAAAGAATAGTAATACTAGATAATAAGAGATTCGCAGTTATAATTCTATGAAAGAATTAAGTTAAGTAATAAAGGTACTAAGGGTATTTCACTTACTTAGTAAGTAAAATAGAAACTTAAAGAGCTAAGTAAATTAGAAATAAAAGGGGGGGAAAGCTTAGTAATTAAGTCGTAAGTATAGAGGAAGTTATAAGAAGTAATTAGTTATTTCACTATAAGAGTTATTTAGGTTTTATTTATATATATTTCATTTTATTTAGCTTAATTATACTAATTATATATACTTTATACTAAGTTCTATTAATTATCTAAAACTAAAAATCAAGATTATATTAAATATTATATCTTGCGCTAGAGAATAAATATAAGAATACTAATTACTATTAAAGTACTTATTAAACTAACTATTATTATTTGTAAAAGCTACTACTTTATAGCTTTAAGTAATAGGAATCTTAGAACTATAAAAGAGATAAGCTAAGGGATCTTTTTTACTAGTAATTAAGTACTTAGCGTTTATAGCACTAGTATTATTATTAGATTCTCTAGTAGTATATTCTATAAGAATAGCTTTAATAGCCTCTACGTAAAAATCCTAAGTCTTTTAAAGAGTCTCCTTTATATACTCTAAGTAAAAGTAAAGAGATTTCTTTATAATATTATTATTATTACTAGATTTAATATTAGAATAAGTCTTCTTAATATAGCGAATATATTAGAGGGTTTAATATAAAGAGTATTACTTAGAAAAACTATCAGGGTCTCTTAAGACTAAGTACTATATTAAACTATTATAGATATACTTCTAGCTATAAGTAGTAATAAACTTTTAGATCTCTAAAGGAAGTAACTTTTAGTTAGTAATATTAGTAGTTAAACTAGTAATTGGGGAATTTAAGGCTTTAGTAGTAGAGTTAGTAAAGGCTTAAGCAAGGTCTTTATCTTAAATTTTAGTTTTAGCTTAGGTAGTATATAGAAGAGTAAAGGGATTAGTCTTTATTTTAGACTTAAGAGTTTTAGTAAAAGTCTTAGTAGTAGAATCCTTTACTTTAGAAGTAGAATATAAACTAGTAATAGAGGTTTTCTTATAAGGTTAAGTAATAGTACTTTTCTTTTTTTTATATATTAACTTACTATATTTATTATTAGATTTATTATTTTTATTAAAGAAGGATATAAGATTATTAATTAAGAAGCTATTATAGTTATTTAAAGTATTATAAGGGAATTTATTATTATTAGTATTTAAGATATATTTATTAAACTTTACCTTTCCCTTACCCTTATCTTTACTAAAAACTTAACTCTTATACTTAGAAGTAGCCTTAAGTTTACTCTTAAATATAATAATAAATAGCTTAAGTACGAAAATAGCTTTAAATCTATTCTTCTTAAGAGTCTTAAGGGAAGTAATAGCTTTAGTAGGAGTAATTAAAGGACTAGGAATTACTAGAGTAGTAGTAGAGGTAGTATAAGATTTAGTATAGTATTGAAGAAAGTTCTTATTAGTAATAGTTATAGAGTTACTACTTATAAAGAGTAGTCTAGAAAGCTACTTCTTATAGTTATTATAGTCTTTAAGAGTAATAAAGTCTAAAGTAAAGGAGTTATACTTAGTTTTAGTATTATTAGCTAGGTCTTTATTACTAAATTTAAGGTAGAGGCTATTAGGGTTAAGGAAAAGGTAATTAGTAAAGATATATTCCTTATAAATCTAAAGATAAGGAAGGAAATTAATACATATTTTATCCGCGACTTCTATCTTAATTAGGATACTTTTATTAATAACTATAATTAAAGTACTAAAGATATACTTAAATAGATAAATAGCGTAGTTACTATAGAAATTAAATATAATATTTTAAATATATATTATTCCTAAATTAGAGTTAAAGAGAGAGTAGTATTTAATATAAGCTATAGTAATAAGCTTTAGTAGCTAGACTAGTGCTATAGTAAAGAATAAGTACTAGAAGTAAGTAAAGAGTATAAAGTAAAAAGTTTAATAAAAGATAATTTAATATAAGAGAAAAATTATTATAAAAGTTAAAAGAAAATTAGAAGAAAATAAGAGTAAAGATAGTTTCTTATATTAAGAAAAGTACTAGGGAAAAAGGTAAATTTAAGAGAAATAGTAAGAAAAAGGTAAAAAGAAAAGTGAATTAGTAGAAAGTTATAAGTTAAGAGATATAAAAAAAGAGGAAGTTTACTTTAATTCTATTAATTTATTTACTTATAATAAGAAATAAAATAAATAATTCTTAAGTAAGATTAGCTCCCTTTAATAATTTAATAGCTTATATAATTTCCTTTTAAAGAATTAACTTTTTTTTAATAATAAACTTTTTAAAGTATATATATAAGTAAAAATCCTACTAATGAATATAAATAAAGATATAAGTATAACTAGAGTAGACGCGCTAGTAGTAATTATACTACTGAACTTCACTAGTATTAAGGATATAATTTCATATTTAAGGAATATATTAGCGGAAAATTAATATACTACTTAATCTTAAGTACTTAAATAAATAATAAAGTATTATAATAAGATCAGTGATTTAATTAAATAAGTCTATAATTATATAAAAAGATTAAGAGCTTTTAAAGCGTATATAAGTAAGGCGAAGTTTAAGTTCAATTAAGCTAAGGTTTACCTTATTATTACTATAAATACTAAGAAGAGGAATTATCTCTAAGAAGTATATACTAGGACTACAAGGAATTAACTTAATTAAGTTATGTAAGATTAGCTAATAACTAGGTTAGCTGAATTTATAGTGAATTATAGTAAAGCTTTAGGAAAGATATCCTTAGAGGAGGCTAGAGTATAAGTAAATATTAAAGTATAAAAGAGGGTTATAAGACTAAGTAAATAAGATATATTAAATATAAGAGAGGTTATTATAGGGGATCTAATAAAGGTAGTATAAGAAAAAATTAATAGTACTTCCTTAGAAGAAATATCGGAAAGTATATAGAAAAGGATAGGGATATACCTTAAGGTAAGTAGCTTTATAAAAGAAGGATAATTTATAGGATTACTAAGTTTACTAAGTATAAGTACTAAAGTTAGTAAAGTAACTTTATTATAAGGGAAAAGTAAGCTAGAGTATTTAGCTTGCTTAATAGGGAAAATTAGTAGTAAGACTACTACTACTATTACTAATCTACTTTAAAAGTTTAATTAATTAGTAAGAGTAGTAATTATAGAAGAATTTAGTATTACTTTAAGTAAGAAAGTTGAAATTAATAAGAAGAAGATAAAGGAAGTAAGAAAAAAAATAAAAAGTTATAAAAAGAAAGAAATAAGTAATACTAAGGATAATAGATAGAAGTGCAAATACTCTAAGAATATCTTAAATAATTAGAGGTTAATTATTAAGGAAAAGAAAATACTACCTCTTATAATAAATATATAGCTTCTAGGGCAAATACTAAGATATTAATAAGTATATTACTAATACCTACGCTTAATAACTAATTATATAGGACTTTATATAAAAAGATTACTAAAGGAACTTACTATTAAGCGCTTATAAGAGGTATATAACCAGAGATTAGAAATAAAGAAACTAAAGATAAATCTAAAGATATATAATTAGTTTTAGTTAGCTAATTAATTACTTAAGCCTTTAAATAGACTTAAGCTATATAAGTTCTAGTAATAAAGAGGGGTACTTATCTTTAAGTTTAATTAAAAACTAATCCTAAACTCCTAGGACTTATTAATATTACTGTAATAAGAGTAAAATAAGTAAATTATTCATAATCTTTTTAAATAGTAGTTTAACTTGCTACTAGGTAATAAGATCTTAAAGAAAACTAATATATACTAATACTATCTTTGGGAAATTAATAGTAAAAAAAATATTAAATAGCTATGTAATATATTCTTTTTAATTACTTAGTAGCTTATATATCAGGACCTTATATATTATATACTCTATATCGCCCTTCGCCCTAATAAAGTATAGAAACTAGTTAGCTACTTTTACTACGCTAAGTATACTATTCCAGGAGATAGTACTTACTTCTATTATATTAATATCAATATTTCGCAGATTCTAGTAACTAATTACGGAACTATAATAATTTAAAAAAGTATTTCACTAAATTAGGAAAATAAGGCTAATTATACCTTTATCTATAAGGGAATATAATATAAGTTAAGTAAATAGTAAGAGTAAGTTAAAGCTAAGGAATAAGATACTAATTACTATATATACTAGATTATAAACTAGATTTTTATATAAGAAGATACTAAAGTACTAGGAATAGATTAAGTTAGAATATTATATAGTAAAAGAGATATACGTATTACTTTACCTAAGATCTCGTATAAGTCTTCCGGTCCTATTATAATTATCTAATAAACGCTTTTACTCTAGTTTATTACTATATAAGATAATAAGGAATCTCTTAAAGTAGTAAAAGGTAATTCGTAGTGAGATCTAGCTAATACTTATAAGAATTTTATTACTTTATAAGCTATACTATTTGAGTTACTTAATTAGTATAATGTAATTCCCTTTAAGTTTATTACTATAGTAGAGGTATTTAGCTTAAAGGCCTTATCTAATACTTAAGTTACTTATTATAAATAAAGTTTACTAGCGGTAATAGTATAAAAGGATATCGTACTTAGGAGTAATTAAAAGATAATATATAAGTATATTAAGGATTAGAGAAGAAAGGTATTAAAAGTAAGATTAGAGGTATTTAAGATAGTATATAAGATTAAAAAGGAAGTATTTAGAAAGAAATCCTATTACTTTCTTAAAGAAAGGGCAGATATATTAAGACTACTTATACTTAAAGTAGAGACGGATATAGATAAGCTAAGTAAGGAAGTACTTTAAGAAGTATTAAAGAAGGGTTTACTATTTACGGAGGAAGTATATAAAGATAGAATAAGAGGCGTATAATTTAGTAACCTAGGGCTTAGGATATAAGACTAGCTCTTCTTTTCTTAACTTCTTTATACTATATATAGGATTATTACAGTTAAGGGATAACTACTAAACTAAGAGAGGACGTATATAGTAGGGTTAAAGGCTTACTATAAGGGTTTTTATTTTTCTGTTCTAGCTATAGATAGATAGGTTAGCGCTACTAGACTAGTAATTATTACCTTCTTCCTCTTACTTCTATTACCTAATTAGTCTATATATAAGTTATTCCCCTATTTACTATGCACTTGACGGCACTGCTCTACTCCTTCACAGTAGTTTCTTAGGTAAAAATACCTGAAGAACTATATGCTTCGATAACCAATACTATTATATAACGGAGCCGGGTCCGTCTAGGAAATCAAGAGCTTACGGATCTTATTATAAGTAACTAAATTTCAGAGATCTAAAATAAGGAGTTAATTATTTCTGAGAGATTAGTAACTTCCGTTCCTGTATTATAAGAAATCTCTTAAGAATTAGTAGAGGTTCCTTAACTTCAATTAATTCAAATAAAAATATACTACTAAAAGTTAAATTATTATCTACTTCTATAACGGATTTTCTAATTAACCTTATTATATAATAGCTAGTAGTTCAAACAAGGGAGTCGCTAAGTCCGCTTTATAACTAACTTATGATTAAGAGCTCTTAAAAATAAGTTAAAGATACTACTACTAAGAGAGTATTTAGGAATAATTATCTAATATAAATCCAATTATTATTACCTACTAGAATATAAGGGCTTAGCTTAAAGTCACTAGTAAGGTCAAGTAATTAATTAACTAGTTTCCTATATTATTCCTTAATTAAAATAATAAAAGTAATCTTTCTATCGCCTTCTGGCCCTATGACTTCACTTTTCATTAAGTTCTATAATCGCTAAACCGAATAAATATATCCCAAGACCCCTTAAAATGTATAGTATTTTATACTAGTAGTAATTTTTTCTATGTACTTACTAGAAGTACTTATATAGGGTATTACATTATGTAGAGAAGTTCACTCAATATCTTACTTACTATTACTTTCAAGATTAGTCCTTTTTAATTCAGTGAAGTAATTATAAAAGATCATAGGATTCCAATATACTTAAAATTCGGTTCTAATAATAATAATTCCTTTATAGCGACTACTAGACTAAGTAAAAAGAGTAGAAAATCCTCTTATATAGAGTATATTATAGTTATTAGTAAGTCCTTAGGAAGTTGGCATAAGCTTTCTATAGATATTTCTGGGTCCTTAGGTTTCAATGAAAAATCCCCTAAGAGTATTACTAAGTCGTGTAAACTTAAATAAAAGACTAATAGTATGATCTTAGTTTAGCTTTATAAAGAATCCTCTATATTTATAGCTATAAATGCGGAATTTAATTATAAAGCTAGAAGAAGCCTAATATTTAAGAATAATAAGTTCTGTATACTCTAGTACAGATTTAACTAAAATTCCACGTATAAGGGAGGAAACGAGAAATCCGAGACTACGGCCCCTTTTTTACATATGTTCTAGTCTAAATACTATATAGGATTATTTATAATTAGGTCGTAGGTTCTAGTAGAGTTATCTTAAAGATCCGTTTGGAATGAGGTAGTACGCTATAGATTCTCACTAAAGAAGTAAGGGACATTACGCATAGTGTATTTCACGCATTTTAGTTTTATCTTATTATACTATATAATCAAAATTATATATAGGCTATTAGTTTTACTTACCTTTATTCTTCGAGCTTTATACTATATATATCTACTGCGAACTTTTCTATAGGGTTTTCTGATACATATAATTCCTAAATCTCATGAAATTTTTATTAAGTAGTAGTTTTTTTATAATATAGAATAAGAGTATAATAAAGATTTAGTATAATAGAATAGAAGGGAGCGCGAGTTATAACTAAGAATAGTATTAGTAGAATCTAGAATTTAGTATTAGTTTAGTGCAGCATTTAAGCAGAATTCAGTATAATATATAGTAGTTAAATAAATTAATCTTTGTTAATTTAGTCTACGCACTAATAGTTCAAAGAATCTATACTAATATTCTAATAAATCAACTTCATTTTCCAATTACTACTATAAGCGGTATTAAGCTCTAAAGGGTTTATATCTTACATAAGTAAATCTACGCGAGAATAAGGGGTAACGATAGGTAAAGGCTAGGGGTAGAGGTAAGGGGCAAAGATATGGGGCAAAGACAAGGTACAGAGATATGAGGCAGAGATATGGGGCAGAGACATAGGGTAGAAACCGGGAGCAGAAACTAATAGCAAAGAATTAGCTATTATCTTCTGTCTTTATTATCTCTGATTTATCGCTTATTCTATCCCTATACTGAATTAGGTCCTATCATCTTAGTACTTAGTTTTTTAATTTTCGCTAATATATATCCTATTTACTAAAATACAGAAGTTCTTATTTTAATAAGAAATAAGAAGTTTAGTGTGACTATTACTTCCAGTTCTTTATTCCTTGTATTATATCTTAATAAATAACTCTAATTAGATTAAGTAACTTGGAACGCGGTAAATAGAGGAGTAAGTACCGGGAAGAATTATCAAAATATATTTATAAGTCTTTCTTTTATATAGCTTCTTTAGCTCTACTAAATAATACCTTAGAGAAGAAAGTGGGAATCTTAATCGAACTATCATAGGTTTGTCTTATAACTGGTACTAATAATCTTTATATATAAAAGGTATTACTATAAAAGAAGTATCTTTTCTTAAAAAATATAAGTAACTACTCTATTAGCACTTATAAAAAATTATATAAAGGAATTAACTTAGTATTTAAGACTGTACTAGTAGTAACTATAACCTAAACAAGATTAGCGGAGTATATACAGAAAACTCTTATATTAATAAAGATATGTATAATATTTTAAGTTTTCTGACTTCAACTAATAAATTTTTTAAAGCTTCTATAGGTAAGCTTTAGTACGAAGATTAATAAATTACAAGAAGAGAATGAAAACCTTAAATAAGAGCTAAAATAGTGAAAGGATTAAGCTACAGCTAAATCTAAACTATAGTAAGAGTCTAAGTAAAAACAGAATCAACTTAGGGATGCTAATCAAACACTATAATACGAGTTGCAGAAGAGTGTAATAGTAGCAGAATATTTTAGAAGTAATATATTATAATATTCTTAGATAGTAGTAAGAATTATACTACTTATAGGGGAATTAAGAAATAAATTAAATCTTAATAAAGTTACTGATAATTTTAGGACTTAGTATATCTATCTTAAAGTAACTAATAATATTAAGTAGAAAGAAGTAATGAAGCAGAATGATAGAAAAATCTAAGAATTGAAAAGGCTATATAAAGATTTTAAGTAGCGTATATAAGCGTAAGCTGTAAGCGCAAGCTGTTAGGTGTATATTACTAAGTTGCCTTTTCTACTTAGGTTATATAAGTTTCCTTATACTTTCGTTAAAGGAGGCTCAATTGGGTTCTACAAGTACTTTACTTAGCCTTTTAAGTACTGATATTAGTTATTTAGAGCGCTATAAGCAGCTTGTATTATTACATAGTACTTAGTTAATACTTAATTATTCTTAACTTTATTTAACGCCGCCCTTCTTAAAATACTCTTTAAATAATAACTAGGTTGTTTCTTCTCTATAATCGGGAAAGTCCCGCTTATTAAGCGCCCTAGTTTAATACGGCCTGAATAAGCTCCAGCTTACCGCTTAAATTATTACAATAGAATCCAAAATAGAAGAGGAGACTATTCTAGATTCTCTTAGAAGTTAAAACTAGGAAAGCGTCTATAAGGCAAAAGTATTATATAGTATATATATAATGCTATATATAGTCCTAAGCTATATAATCGAAATGTACTTCACATTAAATGACTTATAAGTGAAATTTTCTAATATATACATAATTAGGAAAGAATAATTGAATACCTTGCAGACTATAATAAAATAGTCTTTAAGTATAAAGATAAGATCTTTGAATATATACGAGAGCTTTAAGTATGTAATCTTTTTCCTAATTCTCGCTCTCTTTTTTATTTATACTAATAAAATTAACTATCCTAGGATAAGATGCTTTTTAATCCTAATTATATATCTATTAAATAAAGGGAAATATATCTTAATTAGGAAATGCGCTTGCGATTAATTCTCTAGCTAGTTAAAGTTTATTCTTAATTTTATTTACGCAAGGAAATACTTTTCCTTATAATTAACTATATTAATAGGTTTCTTTCTCTTAAAGAAGTCTCTAGAAATAGGCTGCAGCTTATTAGTACTATAGTACTTTCTATTACTATTAAATACGAAGACAGGGAAGTAATTACAATGAAAAGCCTTTAGAAGCTATACGGAAATAACTACGCTGCAGAAGACTTTCTGAAAGTCGAGATTTATATACTTAATAAACTAGGGTATAGATTAAGGTAGCTAAGTCTACTAATATTTTTAAGAAGGATTAATAAGAAGATAGATGAAACGGAATCTAGAGCTAGTATTATAGTTAAGTACCTTCTTAAAGCCGTTCTTCCGGATAAGAGCTTTATTACTAAGCGTCCTAGTAAAATAGCAGTAGTAGTATATTATCTAGTACATTACATATTAGAAATAAGTAAATAAGTAAGGTTCCTAACTTATAGCTATCTAAATTAGATATACTAATACTGTCCTAGACTCTATTATATATATATATCTCTAAATATAATTACTCTTAGCTTTATCCCCTTATAGTAATAATCTTAGATTAACTTAATTAACTATAAGAATTATATCTTATAGTCTTTAACAAATACTGCCTTTAGTAAAATTTAAGAGTAGTTCTTTTTATAAAGAAGAAACTAGAAAGTAAATTTATAATTAAAGATAATACTTAAGTTTAAATATTTCTACAAAGTAAATGCTAAAAATAACTTAAATAAAAGCTATAATTAAAGGCGTTCCTAGTACACTTTCTAATTTATGGAGTACTAGTTGTAATACCTATTTCTAAATAATAGAACTCTCTTATATCTAAGGATATTTTATAACTATCTTAGTAAGTTTTAAAGATAGTTAAATATATAATAAAATAAGGTATTAGTTTCGTATCCTGAAACTAAGATATCTAATTTTAGAATATCTCTCTCTAGCTTCTATTACTTCAAGTTATAAGACCTAAATTTCTAGCTTAAAGAAAAGGCCTTAAAAACTTGGGAATAGTTTTTTAATAAATTAGAGATAATTCTCATGAACTCGGGAAGATAGTATCTAAATTAGATTTACGTATAAGGAGGGAGGTTATAAGTTAACTAGGAGCTAATGAACTGCTGCGTACTTCTAGATAGAGAAGAAGCTAAAGTAGCTACTATTTACTCTTATAATGGAATAACCTATCGAGCTAAAGGTAAGACAATGAATATCTTCTCTCTAGATATCGACCCTTATCTGGATTATTCCGGAAGTCCGTAAATAGCTTATAATGTATTTATAATAAGACTATGAATATCTACTCCCACTTACTTAGTACCGCTTTTTTTGTAATTCTTTTAATTTATATCTATATAGAAATACGTAATAATTACGTTATAATTCAAGTTAGTAACGTACTTATCTTTATAGTATTCTTTCTTAGAGTAGTCCTATACTTTTCCTTCTCGGGCTTTTTTCATATTCTGTCTAATTATTATAAAGAGGTAGCGGCTTTCTAGAATTAATTAGACTATCTAGGAATCGTTATTCTTATGTAGGGATTAATAGTCCCTTCCGTCTACTACGGATTCTATTATAATCTAAATCTCTAAAGACTTTACTAAGCTATAGTCTCTATCTTAGCTATGGCTTATACTATAGTAATCTTAGTCCTAAAGTTTCAATATCTAACCTTTAGGCCCTACTAAACTTCGATATATATAGCATTTAGCCTTTCAGCTATAATATTTATTACATATAAGCTTATTATTTATAAATAGGAGATCTAGAACTATAAGATGGATTTGAATTATATACTAATAATAGTATTACTTAATCTCCTAGGAGTTGCAATTTATATCATAAGGATTCCAGAGAGATAATACTAACTACGATATAATATTTATAGGTCTAGCTATCAAGTATTTCATTTCATAGTTATCTTTACTAGTCTAATATATATATTTAGATTACTAAGTATATTTAGCTTTATTCACTCATAAGCTCAGTTCTATACTTAAAAACCACTATATATAATTACACGTGATTTCCTCAGGGAATTAGCCTTTAAGTAAATATGGAAGAAAATAAGATTAAAGGGCGAGGATTAATTAAATAATTTAATATATAATTCTTTAACTATCTTGAATTAAATTTCCCTATTTTTTCTATTATAATCTAAGCTTAGTATTGCTTATTAAATTAAGTAGAGTATTGTACCTTGTATTACGTGCATCTGTAATTATATAAGGTAATTTATGAATATTATCTATACTATCTAGGGCCCGACTAGTACTACGAGCTACGTATTATACCCTAACTCAAGCCCGCTAGAATATACTATTGAGTAGTTCTAGTATCTTATATAAGCACATCTAAGCAAAAATATAGAAATAGAAACAGAGGGCAGAGATCAGGGGCAGAGATAAGGAGCAGAACTAAGAGAGCTAAAATATATTCTAATTAAAGTAATGTATTATGATTCTGTTTTAGTACTTACATATACTATCTCTTAATTAGCTCTAGAGAATCTAAGCGTATAAATTTAGTATTATAAAGAATATTTACTGCCTTTGTTCCTATATTCTAAAGAATTTCAATTAATAAATAAAAGGCTTGAAGTTCATTTAATCTCTTATAAATATTCGTATATATAAACTAAAATACTCTCTTTATTAGCGGAGCTACTTCTAACTGCGGGATACCCAGAGTTAGTAGAAACGGAAACTTTAATTACTATTAATTATCCTTATAATTCAGTAAAATAAATATGTAAATAATTAAAGCTTAACTCGGAGATAATAGCAAAGATATATAGGAGCGTAAAAACCTAGCTTATCTACCTATCCCTACTAAGCTCGGAAATTAAGGTAAAGGTTAATATCTCTTGTATTAATTACGATTTCGAAAATAAAAGAGACTGGCAAGGGAGGATTATAAGCGATAGGTTTCATAGAGCTCTCTGTGCTCTTCTTACTAGGATTAAGTATAAGTATAAGCTCTTCAGAGATAATATACTATTATTAAAACTATAGACTATTTATATCTATTACTTTATAAAGCTAGAGCTATATTAAAAAGTTAATTAAATTAGGATGATCTTCGATTTCAAAAGGAGTAGTAAGAGGATTAGGGGTATAATCTTAAGAATTTCATATAAAGAGATTAAAGATATTATCTCTAGCAAAATCATTATAATAAAAGGGGTACTCTTAAGCGCGAATATAATTAAAACAGTTAGCGTAGATAGTAAATGGAGGAAGTAGTATCTATAGAACTAACTAAGGCTAATTCTCGAAAATTAATAGCTAGACTTAATAAGGAATTAATATTCATATTTTTCATTTTAAATACTTTAAATATCTTCTCAAAACATTATATTACAGTAGCGTTAAAATAATCTTATTATAAAAGTAAGGTTATAACACAGTATAGCTACTCCTAATACTAGTGTTCCTCTTCTAATTATAGTAAAACATATTCCGGCTAATAATCTTCCCGCTCCTATCCTTAGCGGGCGTATATATCTCTGCTCCTTATATCTGCCCTGCTTATAGTTGGCCTTAAGCCCGTATCCCTCTTAGACTAACGTAGTAATAGAGATACTTATAACCTTAGGAGCCTAAATCTGCTACTGAAAGGCTAAGGGGAGCTGAATAGTAACGTAGGGACTTCCAAGCTTCAGAAGTTTCTATCGCTTTTTTTAAGCCTTCAATTTAACTTTAAATACAGGCAGTTACTATAATAAATTTTACTAATACCGAGGAGAATGAAGTAGATTATTTACTTATTCCATATTTACTAGTAGTACTAAACTAGATAGGAACTTCTTAGGGCTAATCCTATTTATTTTTATTAATATTTATTTTCCATTCTCTAATTATAAAAGTCCTTGCATTCCTTATACTGAGAGTTTTAGTGTGACCTTTACTTCTGATAACATGATCTCAGTGTCTATACTCTAGCTAAGAGTATCCCTAAGTCTAACTATTTATAGTTGCTACTACTCCTACAAACTATAAGAATTAAGCCATGGTACTGATTATTAAGTAGACTAATATCTACTGAATTTGTAAGTAATCCCTCTTCTAGCTTATTAGTATCTAGAGGTATAAGCTTGCCTAGTGTAACAGTACACTAGTAGGTTTGGGGATTAGTGGTAGAATTTTCCTTGGAATTTGCAGTTTACCTTTACCTTTCGGGGATTTCCGCTATAGGAGTTTTCTTGCCTGTTAGAAGCTGATCCCCTAGGAATATAGGGCATAAGAAGCTGTTATTACTCTCTTTAGCTATATAGTATATCCGGTATATATTATAAGTCTTATAGCTAGTAAATTCCATCCGCTCGGCGTTCGAATAACTACGATCTTAAACTTAATTAACTAATAGTAATCTAAATATGATAAGAATCTTATTATTTATACGTATTAATCCTTCACCTCTAAAGTTAAATGCAGTGATTTTATTATAGTAGGATAGTTAGGCTGCCTTCTTCACTTATCTAGAGAATAAGCTTAGCTCTTAGATCGCTCTAGTAAGGCTGGGGTATAGGTGACTTATTCTAAGATTAGGCGATTATAATATAGGACTTCTAGGTTAAAAATCTCGTTAATTGTACCGCAGTCCTTAAATACTCTACTAGCTAGAGATATAATAATAAGGAATAAAATAGGATTTTGCGAGTCATGGATTACTTTGGTATATTCTCTTCTTATATCTATTTAGATCTTATACTTCCTGTTATAGCTTTATCTGAATAATATTATCATGTCCTATTAAGTAGTGTTAGCTTATTAAGTATTATTTATACTTCTTTAAGTACTATATTAATATAAGATACTTACGTAGTAGTGTAACTCCTTTTTATTAACTTCTTAAGCTGAATATTTAGAGCTTAAAGGTTTAATCTCTTTAAAGCTATTACTTAATATAACTTAAGAGGCAGGAATTTATATATTAGAGTATTAACTGTATTCTTGAGGCGTTTATATTATGGAAATTGCTCCTATAGGGGCTATTAAATAATAATAGATAGAGGTGCGATAAATAAAGATAGATGAAAGTAATGAAGATAAGAAACGGAAGATAAATAGGGTTATATAGATATAAAAGGATAATCGTAGGGTAGAACTTATCCCTCGGCGTATATTACGTTAGTAGAGTAAATACTATTATAGTCTAAGTAAGACTAGATAATCTTTATACTTAGTGAGAAGATCCTTACTTAGATATACCTCGTGTTAGTTAATTGCTATACTTAAAGGATTAGCGTGAGCTAGCCTTTAGTATCACCCTTTTCCTCGATTGTAATCCCGCTGCTATATCTTATAGCGATTATAAGTATACTTATTATATAGTATATATAAATGTACTACTCCTTAGAGCTAGGCTAAATCTTTACTCTACTTCTTCTTAGTATAAATCTATTATTAGATAATAGTATTATTTTAATGTAGTTATGTGTAATATTCCTGGTACTAAAGTCCTTTAGGAGAATATAAGTTGTAGTATTACTTACTATATAATTATGACTCTATAGTAACTTTACGGAGGAAATTTAGGTAACGTAGTGGTAATACAGAATAATCTCGGCGGGAAAGTTATGTTAATAATAATGTATGAGGTGGGCTAGTATACTTCTCGAGCTAGTATGCGTCTTAAGCTTTAAGTTATAGGGGACCTTTAGTCCACCCTTAAGTACAAGAGATATATGTAATATAAGGTGAGGATTTATAAGTGGACCTCTGCCTCTATATATTAAGACCTGATAAACGTTAATCCGCACTACTTTATATTATTTTATAAAGCCCTTAAAATCTCTCCCTTCTTTATCCTCCCTTATTACTCCTTGTCCCTAAAAATATCTATTCAGACTAAAATATAAGTATTTAAACTCCCGGCTATAAAAATATCTATTAAACTTATTAATAATCTCTCTAAGAAATAATTACTTGAGTTCCCTATGTCTAGTAAATAAGTTACTCTTATTTATAGAGGTATAACTATAAATAATATATAAATATTAATTAAGTTGAACTAATTATAAGAAGGTATTAACTAAAGGAGTTATAAAAGATTTGGAAGATAGTAAATTCTTATAGTAACTTAGTAGTACTTATTTCGTATTACTCTCTTGCATTAGAACCTGTATCTCTAAATAATAGAGAGCAGGAATAGAGAATACTATTAGAATCTTATCTTTACCTAAGTTATTCCCTAATATTTTAAGATCTGCTTCTTATAATACTTATTAGTAAAGATAAGAAAAGTGATTTAAAGCTAAGTAAAGTTCAAGGAAATAACGAAGACTAAACTAAGAAGCTTAGATTATCTCTGCCTCTTCCCTTAAGTAACTTTTAGCTCTAGAGTACTAAAATAGTACTACTAAAGGAACTTATTTTAGTTATTATAATCGCCTGTTATCTATACATATTAGTAGTAATACGTTATCTACTTTACGTCATAGCTTATAAGTATTTCTAGGATATTGGTTAATAGCGTACACCTTAGTATTGCCTAATTACTATAAGGGTATAACTACATGGAATTTCTCTCTCTTAGAACAGAGAGCTTATATTATATAAAATAAGCAGTAACCTACTTATAAATTACTTAGGGAGCTAGCGTGGTACGCTACGGATTTCTAGTTAATATTGTGATTATAATATAAGAAAGTAACTTATCTTTCAGTAAAGATATTATTCTATTAATACGGTAAATAGAAATAGTTTTATAGAATTACTAGACTCTTAATACTATAATTTAATGCTTTAATATCAGTAAGAGTAGCTTTAGTAATACTTCCTAAACGCCTTACTAATTAGGAATAAAAGTTTGAAAGCTCTTCCTATTTAATCTGTCTTATTTAAGCCTTACTAGATATAGTAAAGACTAAATCTGTATCCGTATTCTCATTAGTATAAGTATAATATCACCTAATTTTCCTACTTAGCAGCTGGACGTATTACGACTTCAGTATTATTAAGTCTTACTATAATTGCTACTTTATCATCCTAATTCGCCTTAGAATAAGGTTGCAGCTAATATATGTATAATAGAGTCTAAAGGTGACTATAAATGTACTAACACTAATATAAATGGTATATAGGCCCAAGGAAGTCAGCTTAAATAAGATACCTAGTCCATAATTAGACTTCATAATATAAGAATTTGAAGTTATATGAGGTGTACTAAACTCGCAGTACTTTATTTATACTAGAGTTCGTAAATTCCAAAGATATTTATAAAAGAACTAAATCTAGCTCTATTAACGCTAGATACTCAAGTAAGGGGCCTAATAATGGCCCCCTTTACTATTATTATCCTAATATATTTCCAGTGCCTTATTCTAGTGTTCCTTTATAAATATATATATCCTTTACTAGTTTATTATCTATTATTTCTAAAGAATAAAGCCCTTTCTTTAAAATAATTATATATACTACTTAAAATAAATCTGAAGAAAGAATTTACTTTCTTATATAACTTTAGCTTAAATATAATACTTTTTAGTAAAGATCATAAGAAATATTATAGGGGATTTAGGGATCGTAATATCTTTATTATTATTAGTAGGCTAGATAAAGATAAACTCTATTATCAGGATACTCTTCTAGAAAAAGACTAAAATAGACTTAAGAATTAAATCAGGTGCGAAGATCTAACTAATTTAATAGCTAAATAGAAGGAAGTCCACATTAACTATAGTAAATAAAAAGCCTATCTTACTAAGGAGCGTTAAGAGATAGACTACTCGGGTGTAATAGATAAAATATTTATTAATAATAAGGGAAATAAGTATACTTACACTTATACCGAAGAGCTTAAGTAAATTAAGATTACTTATCTAAAAGATTAAATCAGATTAAGTAATATCCTATTACCTTTTTATATACTAGAGAAGCTAACTAATATTTAAGTAAGTATCTCGGAAAGCTTAATAATAAGGCTAAGACTTTTTCTATCCCTAATAGCTTTATTACCGCTAAAGAAGAAGTTTATAATTAAGCTAGTAAAGCTAACTACGAAAAAGCACTAGGTATTATAGTTATAACAGATCTGGTAAAAGACTATAATAACTTAGTAGTAATAATTATACTAAAGGAGCTTTATTGTCTTGGATTCATGTACCTTAAAGTATTTATTATAAATCTAAAATCGTCCTATAAGCGCACTATCTATAGATAAGTAAACTTAGATTCCCTTAGTCTTTAGCATATTCTAATTAGTGTTAGTACTAAAGTAAGTACAAAGAAGTACAAAGAATATAGATATAAATTCAATAACTCTATTATACCTAATAAGAAGATCTTTCAGCCTAATAAAGACAACTTTTTTAAAAATAAATTCGAGCTTCTTAATCTAGTATTTAAGCGAGCTATCTAAGAAAATCGAAAGGTAATTCTTATCCTCTTATCTTCTTTAATTAATATTACTGAGTACACGGATACGGAAGATAGCTTTAAGACCTTTCAGAAAGCACTTAGGAGAGTTTATATATAAAGTAGATATTCTATCTTTGCTAAGGGTATTTTAATCCCGTGAGATAATGCAGCTAATAATATGTTATTCGATATATTAGCTACGGAAAGGTTTCACCTACACTTAGAGAATATCCCTTCTAATATATATACTAAAATTGCCGTATATATAATAAATATCCCTGTAAGTATCTTTAATAATTTAGGAAATACTAAGTATTCTATTAGTAAAGATCTCTAAAACCGCTATTAGAGATAAGGAATCTAATTCTATAAAATAATATATAAGTCTAAATCTATTAATAGTATTACTTAGGAAAAGTTCCTATATAACCTTTATAATTTTTACGAATAGTATCCTCTAGGAAAGTAGATTTTAGAGAAAGGAACATCGCTCTTTGAAGATAGAATACTACTTCCTAATTCTAATAAGAATTTTGATCTAAATAAGAAATTTAATCCTAATAAGTATAATATCATCTTGTACTTAATTAAAGATCTCGTGTATAATACGCTTTCTGCTCTTGTAAGTAGTAGTAGTAATCTTATTAATATACTAGGTGTTCTTAATATTAAGAGTATAGTGAACCAGACTTCAATTCATAAAGTTATTAGAATACTAAAGTAAGACGATTTCCCTACTAACTCTAATATTCACTTAGAATAAATAGTATTTATAGTCTTGATAATTTTAAAGGGTGAGCTATATAATAGTATATAAAATAGTTCTAGGTTACAGCTCGAGTAGTTCTACTATAGTTATAATTTACAATTACAATTATAATTACAAGGCTTAATAAGGGAGGAATATAGTTAGTTATAAATGAAGTTTAGATTTCTTTCATTTTATTCCAAGTTTCTTTTTATTTAAATTAAAAATAGAAATAGCATATAACTCTTCTACGCTTTTATTTATAAGGCGTGTATTATACTATTTAATAAGTCCTCCCTTATTACTAAAAATTCGGTTCCGGGTATATTTCCTAAATATAAGCTACCGCTATCCCTATATGCTTAATTAGCGAGTTTCTTATATATATAACTAAAGCTTTCTTTAATCTAAATCCTATATAGAAGCTACCTATATACCTCTATTTCTTTAAATAGTTATATTAACTAATATAAAAAGTAATGAAAATAGCAATATGTAATAAAATATTTAAAAAAAAATCCTGTAAAAATTACATTCTCTTTCCAAAATATATGTAATAAAACCTCTATAGAAATTCCAAGGGGTATAATTCGTAAAGGAAAGATATAAGAACTAGGTAAGTAAATACTAAAGATCTTTATTAAGAGAGCTATAGTAATATTCTATTTATAGCCTAATAAGGATCTACTAGGATTTTAGGAATTAAATGAATAAATAATTCCTTTAATTATTCTGTAAGATATAGTAGTTGGAATAGAGAGGTATTATTTTTTATATTCTGGAATTTACTATGCGAGGTACAGAATACTTCAATTATCTCCGAGTCTTAAGCCTTACTAACCTTATTCCGACTATCGCGTTATTCTTTAAAATTCTTATCTGCTATCTTCGCGATCTTATAATACTTCGTATATTAACTAAACTAAGTTTCTTATAAGATTCTTTAATATTATAGATTTACTTTTAATTAACCCTTTAATATAAGTTCTTATCCGGACTCGCTTAGCTTAATTCTAGAAGATTAATCCTTCCTTTAATAAGACTAATATAGAATTAATTAAAAGGCTTTATAATAGGCTATCTATTACTAATAAAATAAAAATCAGATACCTTATTATAAGGATCTTAGATAATAAGAAGTTAAATAATAAGAAGATAGATAATAAGAAGTTAGATAATAAGAAGTTAAATAACGAGAAGTTGGATGATAAGAAGTTAAATAATAAGAAGTTAGATAATAAGAAATTAAATAATAAGAAGTTAGATAATAAGAAGTTAAAGTGAGTTAATATTATTTTCAATTATAGATTACTAATAATTAATTATTAACCTCGGGTTATAATATATTCTATTATAATTAAAAGTTCAGATTTAATTATTAAGTAATATTTTAATCTAAATATAAGAAAATTCGTGAACTTAATAGTAGAAATATTCGAATTAATTAATCTTAAGAATAACTAATATTTTCTAATTTAAGTAGATATTTAAGCGGAGACTTAAAGACAGCGACGTGCTATACTTCTGGTAAGTAAGTCTAGCTTTAATATGTAAAATTTAATCCTAATATCTTTATAGATATAGGTATTTCCGCTATACTTATATAACTACTAGGTTATTAGCTTTAAGTAGTAGGCGCGTAGGAATATTTTATAAATAAGGACAGTATGTTATAAAAAGTTTAGAAGCTCTTATAAATTCTTTATTCTTTTTAGAGTATTCTGAAATCTAGAACTAAAACTACTTATTATAACTTACTTTCTATTTACTTCAGATTATATATCTAATTATCTTCCTTAACCAGAGCTATTTATTTCCGTGCTTTCTGGAATCACAACTAAATAACTATAATAGCTAGTTTTTTGAATTATATCTACTTAAGTAGTTCTACTAAAAGGGTAGTAATATATATTTCCATTTTCTTCCTTTTTTATTAGTTCGTATTTATCTACTATATTATCTATTAAATATGAATACCTGTTCTATTCGTAGGGCCTGATTATATATATATTAGTCTTATTACACGGGCTTTATAATCTAACTTATAAGTCGTAGACTTAAGAAATTCCGGGATAAACTTACATATAAATTGAAATATTTTCGTAGAATAAAACTTATAGAATTATACTAAATACTATCTTATATATCTTAGGAATTAGTAAATTTCAATCTTATAAATATAGAAATTAGAATTCGTATATTATAGGTAATTGGCCTAAATCTTCTGAAGTCTCGCAGTATTAAAGTGAAATTAAATAAGTAGGACTATTATATAACTATAAATTAGATAAGACTTCTTACTAGAATGTATAATAATTAATATACTAGTGAAATAATCTATATAAAAGGATTACATGTGCCCTATTTATACCTATTATTTTAATAAGGCAAAAATAAGGCAAGCGGATATGCAAAGCCTCTATAGTTCGAGATAATAAGGCTTAGTATAAATCCTTATCCTATTCCGTAACAACGCTTTATAATACAAAGCGATATAATTAACTTAGTTAGTTAAATAATATAAGTAGGGAGGAAGTTATTACTCGCTACTTTATAAAGCTAGCTATTTCAAAAGGTTAATACCTAAGTAATAAGAATAGGACTTTAATATTATTACATTAAGCTAGACTATATAAGTAAGATTTATTGTAAGGACTATTTCAGTATACTTATCCTTAGACTACGTTAATATTAGCAGTGATATTTACGAACTAACTAATCCCTTTGTAAAAAGGCCTATTTCGACCCTGCTACAGCATTAATCAGTTAATTAGTCTGCTTAGACGGATATTCAAATACCTTTAGTACTACACTTTTATTTCAAGAGGGACTGTTTCTAGTACCCTGTTTTAAGTTTTACTTCACTTCTGCTACGTTCTACTAAATAAAAGTACCCTCTTATTATAATCCTTGCTGTGTTCGAAAAGCATTAATCTTTGAGCTTTTATTACAATATAAAACTACTTTATATCTGTATCTATAAGTGTAGCTAGTAGAATCTATTAGGTCGTTATTTAATCCAGATGTATAACAAATAATTCTATTATCCTTTAGCTTATATAAGATAAGTGTTATATATTCCTTCCCTGATATATAACTAGAATATCAGGTAAGGAATTGGATTTAACTCTCCTTAGCCTCTAAAGTCGCCAAAAAAGGATCGGGGAACTAAAGGCGGACCCCTACGAGCCATTTATACGTGTAATTACTTGATAAATGAATATAAAGGGAGAGGTTCGTCTAAAGAACGAGAATTCCTGATGAAAAGAAGTTACTATAAGTAGTGAATGAATTATGGACTTTAAGGCGAACTTAAGAAAGGAATTATTACATTATATTTAGTAGTGTATTAACTAGCTTATTATATTCTTGATTAATAATTAGTTCTTTTAAAACCTATATTCTAGAGATTTTAAGAATATATATTGAAAAAATATATTAAACTATTTAAAAGAGCAGATCCTATTCCTTCTCTTAACTATCTATACCTATTATTTTAATAGTATTTATAAGGAGGCCTCTTATAATAATAGACTTACTCGAGATAACTTCTTCGATCTCTTTATATAAGAGTCCTAAGATTAAGCTTATAGATATCTTACGAAGTCTTTTAATACTTAGGATATAACCTTAATTAGGACTACTATCCTAATCTAGTTTAATATAATAATTATCACAGATAATTAGTAGCCTTATTAATAGCGTATTCCATTTTATTAGCTTATTCTTACACTTAATCCTTTTAAGAAAAGCGTTAAGAGATCTGGTAATTCCTTTGCCTATAATCTACCCCTACTAATCTCTCTCTTCTTTAAACTCGCAATTAATATAAAAGATATTAATATTCACTTTAATTTTAAACTTTACGCTATTACATTTCTTTGCTATAATAGCGAAGTTAAGATTTAATTCTCTAAGATCTTATTATATTAAATCGTAAGGAGGATAGTAAATATAAACTGGAATTTCGTTTAAAGCCAATTTAGAAAGTAGGAGCTATTATAATAGTACTAGAGAAAGTATTTTAATAAGTGGATAAGATTTAGGACTTTTAAACTCAGGCTACTCTATAGTTTATTAATTACCTAAACCTTCCTTTAACTTATATTTGATTGATTAATTAACTTTATTAGTATTAATTAATATAGGCCTAAAAAGTATACCTTCATTCTATTTAAAGTTTACGTATTAATAGTCTAAAATTAAGTGTAAGGCTGGGCGAGCTTATAAGAGCTAAAAATGTATCCTTTAACGCTAGTTATGTAAAGTAAGTTCAGGATCTGATTTAGGACCCTTCTAAGTATAAGGACATATATCTATTTACGGAAAAGGCTATTTAAATAGAATAACTTTTATATTAGAAGCTGGTATTCTCGCTAGATTCGCTCTTTCGGGATCCGGATTCGTTATATTAAGATTATACTAGTATGCTAATACTATGCCTAAGTAATTAAGTCTTAACCTCTACGCGTAATACCTAGATACCTCATTAACGCTCCCTTAGTATATCGAACTTAAGTATTCTCTTAAAGCTTTAATTCTTACCACTTAGTCTCTTATAAGAACTAACTTATTACTAAACTTATAAAAAATAATCTCTAATCCCATTTCTATCCTCATAAACCCCCTTAATATCCCATTTCGCCTTAAGCTTATAGAGGTCTTTAGTAATTATTACTATTTATTATATTACATAGAATATAATCTTCTATATTAAGAATTCCTATTGTAATCTTCCTTACTAATGTTCTATCTATATAAACTAGATTTATAAGAAGTGGGGTTATTTAATAAATATGAAAGTAGCCTCTTAAAAAGTTATCTATACTTTATATTCCATTTATATCTCTATCTAAGTTAACTCTAGGTTTCGCTAGGGTATTCTAGTTACTTACGATCCCTAGGTTTTCTAGGCCTTCTCCTGGGTTATTTACTTAGGAAAGTTTAAGTAAATATCTTTATATATTTGATCTTGATATAAGATATTCTATACCTTTTACTTATTAGGTGTATATATTCTATAGTAAAGGTGAGTATTATTAGGTATTCTTACGTAATATGGCGTTGTTTAAGCTGGATTTCTATTATCGTATAAAGGAGTAAATAGTATTAAAGGTGTAAGGAGTATTTACTCTTGTATTACAGAATTAAACTACAGCTACTATAGCCTTTATATACAAGAATAAAGGAGCTTAAGCTTGAGGGGAGCTAATATAATAAGAATAAAAAGCAGCGCTATATTTAAGAGCGCGGAGTTTAAGGGGTAAGAGTAGTATTATATCTATAAAGCGAGGCTCTATTAGGAACTATTTAGGTAATAGTTAAGTAAGCGGAAATTTCTGTATATTACGAAATATAACTTCCCTAACTATTACTTATATCTTAAAGAATATTACGATCGTAATAGAGCTTATTACTATAATAGATCAGGCCTAATCAGAGATCCTTGTAAATAATCCTATTAGGAAAAGTCTTAATACCTTTTGCACTTCTTTTAATTCAATTTATAAAGATAGAATCCTTTTCTGTACTTCGGACACGCTCAACTAGCTTACGTAAGAAGGTAAGACTATCTGGCGTTTATTTAAGTACTTCCTATCTAATTAATATACAGATATCCAGAATCTTACTCTCGATCTCCTCTTCGCTCTACGAAATCTCCCTATTATTTATCTCTTACAGTTAAAGATAAGTCACGGCACCCTTTGTAGTAATCTCTTAAAACTGAATTCCGCTATTAGCTCTAATAACTTCTACTTTAATTATATTAAACCTCTCTTAATTACGGCCCTTACTAATAATTGGGACGATATACTTATTTAGAATCAAGTCTATAATACTATTATTGAATTTATCTTACCTTTCCTACTCTTACTATCTTCCTTCTAATAAACCCTATAGCTACGTAATATAAATAGCTTCGCGAATTCGTCTGAATATCGTAAGTATATAGTAATTATACTAAAAGAGGAGCTTAGCCCTATATATATCGGGCTCTATAACTTCTACAAGATATTTCTTAAAGGTGTAGTAGATCTTAAAACGGTATCTAAGGCTGTTTTTAAAAAGTATATAGAAGGCAGAAATCCGCTCTATTATAAAGGATAAAGTGAATAGCTGAAAAACGCGAATTAGGATAATATCTTAAACTAATTTACGGACTTATGTAGGTAACTAGCGGAATTTACAAGGGACTATAGACTAAAGGCGACTAGACAAAGGCCTTTAGTATAGCCTAATAAGCCGATTTAAGGTTCTATAGCAAAGCGTAAGTTGAATATTAGCTTCGTTAGTAACTCTTAAGCTGGGAAAGACTCTCGATACTACTAGTCGCAGATCCTTATACCTAAAGAACTGAAGAGTAACCTATCTGCCGATATAGCTTCGAAGGTATAGCTTAACCTTAGGAGATATATAAGAGAGGTGCTCGCTACTTAAGATACTTGTCGCTTTATCTTAGGCTTTACTATCTGCGGATCTCTTATAAGGATATAGGAGTTTAATTAGCTCGGGGGGATCGTATTTAAATAATTTAATATTAGTGAAGATAGCTTGCAGTTTATATTTATAATCCTTACGTTTCTCTAGATAAATAAGGAATAACTTAAGTTTAATCCTATAATTATTATAGAAAATAGTTAGCGGTTTATTAAGATTTAATGAAATAGTCTTATGGAGTAGCTTATTATTAATGAGTTAATAATATAAGCGCGTTGTATATTCGGCTAGGTAATAACTTACTAGAAGGCATATCGCGAGGGAGACCTGCAGATACTACTTATTATTAAGGACTCCTGGTAGTACATAGAGCGTGAGGAAGAAGGAGAGCTGCTCTAAGAGGCGATTAAAAAGGGTGTTATTAATATAGCCTAATACTATTATTATGAGATTATCCGGGTCTTTAGTACAGATAACGACGTTCAAAGTAATATTCGGAAGGGACTAGATATCATAAAGGCGGAAAATTACCGGCTGGGATATTCGATAATATCCTTAAGCATGAGTATAGCTAGTACACGAAAAGGTCGCAGTAGTAGTACTGCTGGCTTAAAGCGGTTATCTAGTTAGACTAGCGCACCTTTGCCACTTAGTAAGCAATCCTATTCGATATCTCTTACAAAGGCTGGTAATAATACTCTACTAAATTAAGTGTATTGGTGTATTATCCTTCGTGATTATAGGAAGCTGATTTATAAGGCTAGCTCCTGAGCAGTTCTACTTGCTGCGCTAGAAGGCTGTATTGAAGGGTATAAGTCCTTGCGTAAGGCCGACTTCCTTTATAGAGATATTTTAATCAATAATCTTATAATAAATAAAGATAAAGAAAACCCTTCCTAGCCTTTGTTCTTAATTAATCTTGACCTTAGGATTAAAGAAATACGAAACTAGGCTTTTGGTGCCAGAGGTAAGACTAGTATAAGGGCTTTTATAGTTATTAGGGCCCTCCTTAGCGAGTAGTATTTATTTATGCATAACTTTAAGTTAATATTCTGGGTGCTTTTCTAGATCTGTATTCATTATAATAGACTAAATCAGGGAAGGGTTATTTTATAATTTAATAAATAGAATTACGTGGATATGGAAGAGTTAGCTAAATTGAAATTAGGTATTATAGTAAAGGAGGCAATTTTCATGAAGATAATCACCGATACTTTCACTTCTTATTTTAAGCTGCTTATTCCATAAGTAAATAGGCTACAGAAAATTATCTTCCTAAGAGACAGGCCGTATAAATAGGAAAATAAAAGGCTCTACTTTCAAATGAAAGGGATTCTCTAGGAAGCATGCGAGGACTTGACTTAATAGATAAGCGTAATAGACGGGATACTAAGTCCGTATATTAAGAGCCCGCTATTATGGCTCGGTAGGAGACCGAGGGCGTAGGTGCTCTAGGCTTAGAATGGGCTTAAGGCGGTACATAGGGTTAAAGCTTAATAAGAGGGTTATGATATTATATTTATAGATATTACTATACTGATTCTTAATGGATTCAGTGCTACGAGATAGATTCGTGCTATTAAGGAGAATAGAAAAAAGAGTACTATAGTGGGAGAGACCTAGGTATAGATAAATAGTTTAGAGGCTTTATTTATAGCGCAATTATATACTAAGGGCACTTAAAACTCGGTAGTAAAATTGTTATTAGTACCGGGAGCTCTATATGTAGTAATTGCAGCAGTAATATCCCTTTGAAAAAAAAAATTATATTATAAGACATCAGATAGGTACTAAAAGGAAAATATGAGAGTAGTGGAGGGGTTGTTAGAGAAGTATATATCTCATAGAGTATCTTAAGTTATAGGACAGATTAGGATATTTAATTATATTAGATATTACTACCCCCGAGTTATTTTCATTAAGAATGAGAGAAGAGTAAAGTATAATGTTTTAAAACTTTACTATTGGGAACTAGAGTTCGATTTATAACCCATACTTGTCTAAATTTAGGGTCAAATTACTCTAGGGCTATATCACTATCTTATATAATTAATCCGTAATAAACTTCTAAGCTTATCTCTAATTCTTTATTTAATCACTGTTTCCTTCTTAATTTATTAATAGCTAATGCAGTAAGGATGAAGCGTAGCGTTATTTTTAAAGGCAAGGAGTTTAAGAGATTTAATAGAAGAAGGAGAGAGCTCTCGCAGTACTGCGATATTTATAGAGTATAAACTCGGAAGGCTGACGACGCGTTGTATTTCTTATTATGGTCCCTGTTCTGTTTAGCCTAAGTAATAACTCTAAAACCGCTATAAAATTGCCTTATTAAGGCTTTATAAGGGCGTAGTTAAATAATAAGGCTGAAGCACACTTGAGATTTTCATTTCTGACTACTTAGAACTAATAGAGAATATCCTTAATAAACGACGTTATAGTTGTAATTGCAGAAAAGGGCTTAAAAGAGGTTAACTCTAATAAGTCTGATTTACCTATCTTATTTACTATTAACTTTAAGTACCTTGAGTTAAACTTAAAACCTTCTTGATATTAATTATATATCTTACTCGTTTGAAATATATATACCCTACACGTTCTATCTTTTCGCTCTAACTACCCCTAAAACATTATATAAAATTTATTATATATCGCAGAAGAGCCTAATAAGGGAAAAGCGTAGCTTATTAGATAAGAAGCTAAGCTTAGGCATTAAGTAGGGAGCCTTATCAGGATTTAACCAATCGTAGCTATACTATAGCCTCTTCTTAGAAAGTAATTCCCTAGGTTAGATTAGACAAGTACTATAGCTAGAAATAAATTACTTCTATCTATATATATACGTAGATAGAAGCTAGAATATACATAGGAAGAGAATCTCTAGTTATACTAACATAAGAAATGATCTATTTCTTAAAAGAATAGGACCTCTTTAAACCTTACTAACTAGAGCATTCAAGAATTAATTGATTTATTAAAGAAAGATAGAGAATATAACTATATATATATAAAATAGAACAAAGAAGTATTAGAACAATCGAAATATGCCTTTAAGTGATCTGGGAAAATAGCTTAAATCCAGTAAAAGTAAAGCCGCCTTCATTTACTAAAACATCTACTACGAGTCTTATCTTCCCAGTGGCCTTAGACTAAGACAGAAATAACGAGACTATAAATACTAAATTTAAGATTTAGCGTATTAATAAAAGTTATAGCGTTATTAATCTTCGTGATTATAAGTACTATTATATTACTATTAAGGGCAGCTAAAATAATTAATAGATAAGTCAAGTCTCTTCTCTCATTAGATATCTACCTAAGTAATATAACTTCGGAACTTATATACTATCTTAAGATATAGATAATATCTATAGTAAGTATATTACTAAATCCAAATACTTTGAAAACGTTAGAATAATATCTAAAGTACCTATTATATGTAGTAGTAAATAGTGTAATAATACTAAGGCTAGTAGATCCTATCTATATAGTTCAGCTACTTTTTACTACGAGCGATAATCTATTACTTTAATATCTAATTTCTAAGCGTAGGGTTTTAGATAATATATATTCGGAATAACAGTGTTTATGCATTTATTTTATTATAACTTAATATAGAAATAGTATTTTCGATTGAAGAATAATTATTCCTCGCACTAACTTTTATATCTATTAAGTTGGGTTAATTCTTTAATAATTAATCACTTCTCTTAATTAAATACAAGCTACTAGCTTCTCTATTACGTAGGTTCTAATAGTATATTAATACTAATTAGAAAAGGATAAGGAGTAGAGAGTACTTAGATATTACTCTAAGTAGAACTAAGAGATAGTGAAATTTCACTCCAAGCCTTTAGATTAATTTAATCGCGAGTAAGCTCTCGCACGATACTTTCAACCTCTCTCCGTAATATGTAGCTAGGAAGTATAGTAGTACTATATGGAGCTTATTAAGTTGATTTAGTGAATAGAGTAGGAATAGTTATATATACTAAATCGAGATTAGACGGATATTACCGGCTATCAGCGCTTCTTAATAATCAAGCCTAGTTCGCATAGCTTATTGACATACTTAAAATGTCTTCGAATTTAATAGAGAACTACTAATTATATTTCCTATGATTTATCGGATAATCGCAGAAGGTATTCTCTAATAAGATTAAAATGCTCTACGGAAGCGTTACTGAAGTCTTTTAAGCCGGGAATATCAAAGTTTAGGTTAAAATTCTTCAGATAGTCGGACTTAATAGTCCGAAAATGCTCTAGTAACTCTGCCTCGTGTTCTTTATAGGTTCCTGCTTTCTTTCTTCGTAAGACCTATTGCTCTAGATAGGAATAAAGTTAATATATAGTATTACCTACTTAAGCGCAAATAGAAACTAAAAGTAAGCTTATATCCTTGAAGAGCGCGATCTTCTTCCTAGGAAAACTATCCGCTCTAGTAGGATCTATTATACTAAGGATTAAAGCTTATAAAACATGAACTTCTTCAGTAATTTCAAGATTATCGGCGTTTTATTAGGAGGGGGAGGATTATATAGTTTTAAAAAGGACTATTAAATCTAATACGAAAGCTTTTAATAAATAGTTTCGTATAGCTTATTATTAAAATTATTTCTCCTAATACTAGATACTAAGAGGGGGCTAATACCCTGCTTTTCTAACTAAGTATATAACTTGTTATAAAGGTGGTTAAAAATGAGCCGCGTTGTTAATTTCCTTTAATATCTCATCTAATCCTTAAGATTCCCGAATATCTCATAAATAGCTTTGAACCCAATTATAGGGGGTTTAGAGTCTAGTATAGTCTTAATAGTACCCTAAAAGTTATCAATTAAGCCTAGAGCTAGAGGATATTTAGTTAATATATAGAGCTATCCCATATCTATTGCACTAGAAGAACTATATTCAAGATAAGTAACGCCTAGTAGCGAAATATATAGTAAGGTCCAATCCAGTACCTATATAGGATATTTTCTCCGCTTTTTAAGAGGGATATTTTTAATATAAGATAGAATATCAAATATTAATCTAGTAGAAATCATATATTCCATGACTTATATAAATAAGTCAGAGATTAATTAATTATAATTTACTTTAATAATCCTTTTTAACTTACTAGTATCATTCTAGATGCCTAATACCCCGAGATACCTATAGATCATATTATAAGGATCCTTTATACTAAGACCTCTATAGTCGCGCAGAATTTTCAAAAGTTTAGTAGAAGTTTCAGTATTAAGTTCAATATTATTTAGGATACTACTATAGTAAAACAAGCTTAAAGTGTTTCGAAGAGTCCTTATATTTAAGATATATTCCAAGTCGCTAGAATATTCTCTATCTTAAGGTCGATAATTAAGGATTTCTATGAAACTATCCTATTCGATAATTCAATATCTAATTTAAACTTATAGATTTGGAAACAGAACTAGCTCTTAAAGGACTTAAATATAGGTAAACTAAGTCCATTGTTAAGGAAAACTCGTATTAGATACTTATACTTCTTTCTTGCAGAGACGACTTTTAAGTGTCTTATAATTCTTAGCTTTGATAGCGCGTAAGCGTGAAATACTAGATATATATTCTGGCCTATAGCTGTCTAAAGAGTTAATAGTTAAATTAAGTTCATTTAATAAAGTTACAGAATTAGGCGTTAATTCTCTAAGGAAGATAATAGTACGCTTAGCTCACTAATATATTAACCCCATCTACTAGACCTAAATATTCTTCTTCTTAATATCTAACTAATTAATACATATACTATTAGCCCAAATTTTTAATTCCTATTTCAGATTATAGATATACTATAAGGCTGAGTTAAGATTCGCGGTAATATCTAATCCTTTTCTATTAATAGATATTATAAGCTTATTATTCTCATCTCCTTATACGTAGGAGAGTATAGTATAATAGTTCAAGATACTATTATCGAACTTATTAAGTATAGCGGTGATTAGTTTATCTTTAAGAGGAGCTAAGATATCTGAATAAGACTGGAGTAAAATGAGGCAGAAGAAACTAAAGTTAATTTACTCTTAGTATAAGGAAAACTCTTATTAGGCTATATTACTATAAAACTAAGCTTGTAAGTAGAGGATATATCTTAGATATAAAGCTGGAACACGGTAAAAATAGGAGAGGATTTAATAAGAGTATAAGTTAAAGAGAAGATTAATTAGTAAAGCGTATAGGGATTAGGTGTTCTGTATTTATAGCGCTACTGAAACTTTATAGCTAAATATAGGCGTAGAAGGTAAGTTTTATTACTACCTTTTTCTACTAGTGAAGGAAATAATAGTACTTAACCCACGGATTAGCTAGTAGAATAAGGCGGTGATAACCTTTACCTCCTATACCTGCATAGGAGGTGATTGAATTAATAATATAACTGTTATTAAAGGCCCTTAATAGTTTTAATTAAAGTTACTACTCTGAATTTAAGTGATAGATGAAAACAGTAACTTGAATAGAGTTTAATTATTAAAGTTAAGCAAGTTATTGTTCACTCTTATTAGATAGCTATTCTATTTCCGGTCTAAAATAATATACTACAGAGGAGTATAAGCAGAATGATTTAGTTGGTAGCAGAAAAAGGTAGTATAATATAACTTTAGCCCTGCACCTCCGCGACCGAAGTTACCCTCCCTTAACATATTATAAAAAATTTATTACATAATATAGCATAACTTAATATAGGAAAAGCGCGCCTATTAGATAGAAAGCCAAGTTTAAGCATTAAGTAGGTAGCCTCGTCAGGATTTGACCTATTGCAGCTGTGACTATATATATATAAAATAGGATAAAAGAGCACTGGAATAACCGAAGAGTACCTTTAAGTGATCTTACATGTGATATAACTTTAATCTGAGCTCTTTCTTGCCATATAGGCCTTAATAAGGTCCTCATGCATATTAGCTTTATTAACCTAGCTATTATCATCTTCTAGATATCCTTTCCACTTAACCTAATATTGGGTAATTATCTTCTTATGTCTTCCTTAATTAACTAGAATAACTTAATTATTTATAACTTACTTAACTTCGAACTGATTATTCTTAGGGTCTATAGCAGATAGTCTAGTTTTCTAAACGGCTTGTTTACTGAGCTACTAATATTCTGAGTCTTAATAAGAAGTAGGTATACCTCTTATAGAGCTATTACTAGGACTACTATAGGTTCTATTAATACGTAAGTCCGGTAGCTCTTCGTGATCTAGAATATTCTATAGACCTAATTTATAATAAATAAATAGTATAAAAATTAAATAAGTAATCTTAAATTACTTAGATCTAATAAGTCGCTAATAAATATAAAATCTTTATTAAAGTATTTATACTCTCTTTTCTTAGTAGTTATATCTTTATAGATTAGAATATTAATTAACTCCACTAATAGCTTCTCCCTAAGTAGAGTATCTCTGATAGTTAAAAGGTCTAGCTAGTTACTATTATCTGCTAGAGTAATAAAAGCTCCTATATTTTAATTAGACTCAAGTCTCTGAAATATTAGTATTATTAATATATACTCGGAGCTATAGTAATATATATAAGAGACTTACTAGCCTCTAAGGCTTAAGACTCTTTATTAAGGTCTGTAAGGTCCTCTACTTCATTATATTCCGATGCTATATTACATACCTTAGAAGACTTCGTTATGGAATTTGATTTATAAGAGGTAGTAGTAAAGCTTTAATATAATAATAAGCGAATTATATAATCTTTAATAAGTGTAGTGGTATTTAGTATAAAAAGAAGGAGTAAGTTAATATTACTATTAGCGTTATTGGGAATTTATGGTACTAGCGTATAAGTCGCGCTCTTATATATATTTATTATTAGAGTTAAAGCCCTTGAATTAAGTGAAGGTAGCGTTAATAGAGTTATCAAAGAAGCAGTTAATAGTATACTTGAAGAAGGAGAATAAATAGCTACTAGATTCAAGGTATTAGGGCCCTTTCAATACTATTATTTCGCTATATAATATATAAATTCATATATTAGTTTAGAGTTGTCGGTTCAATACCGAATATAAGCCAAGAATCAAACGTAAATATCATGTATATGCATATCAAGCTTGATGGTGTGGAAAATCTGTGTTTCTTCTAAGAGGGGGTGGGAGGTACTAGACTATATACTGCCTCCCGAAACGCCACCGAATCACCCCCGTAAGTGGTCCTACCCCCTATTCTAGCTAAGACATGCTTTGGATAGGCCTGCGGACCAACACTAGCAACTCTTCTTTTTGGAAGGACACTTCCAAGCGAATCTTCATAGTACAGAAGCGAATCTCCAATACAGAATCGAACCTCCAACCCAATGGTAAAGAAAACAAGCTGTACAGAATGACCATATTCGCAAAGAAAAATAGAATGAGCGTACCAGGTACGGAGCTACGGAAGTACCATAGTCCGAAAGACCTCCGATTCTGGCCTGAAAAACCTCCCACGGAAGTAGTTGATGCGGCCCGTCAGAAGACAATAGCAAGTAAACAGACGCTAAGCGAGACCACCGCTGGCTGTACTATTACAAAAACCAGATCTCCCTCCATTCTGAAGCTTTCTTTCTTTAAGCAAACATCAAAAAACTCTCCGTACGTACACAGAATTGTCGATCTCCAGAGATATTCGCTAACATTTTGCTGTAGCCCGTACCAAATCAAATAAGCAAAAGTATGTATACAAAACAAAAGAATCGTAGGTGGTTCAGTGGTGAAACGGATGCTAACACAAACAGTGCCTGCACCCACACCATTCGGAGCTCTCGCCTCTGCCCACCGGAAGGACTGCGTTCGCTGCGTCCGAGCCATGATCAAGAAACCCGATCACGTCTGCGCCTTCGAGAACCGGAAGAGCAAGAAATGCTCGTACTGTACCGACCAGAGCGAAATCTGCACTCCCGTAGGTACTCCCCTTGTTTCCCCCTTTCTTTTCATTGTTTGGGATCTCGGATCCCCGAATGTAGTCCGTAACTGACCCGTATATAGCTGCCCTGGTACTTGGAAGCCGAGTACCAAGATCTCCTGCTTGCCCGGACTCTTGAGGAGACCGATAACATCTCTGCTGCTGCTGCTGCTCTCGATGCAGAGCTCCGTGTTGCGGTCGCCGAGTTGCCAAAAACTCGCGACGAGTTGAGTTTGGCGTTGTTGGAGGAGACTCGTGCTCTCCGTGCTGGGATGGCGGATCTCGCCCAAAGTCAATTCGTAGGTAATCCCCTTTTCTTTTCGTTCCGAATCCCCACCGTATGTACTCCGGTTCACGTCCGGCTAACCTTTCATAGGACTGCGGGCAGATCCTCTCCCGCATGGAGAAGCGGGTGGAGGAGGCCGTGGCTGCGGTCGTTGCTCGTCGTGGTGGTGACAAGCGTAAGCGTCCTGCGGGACAGGATGGAGATGGAGATGGAGATGATGAGGGAGCTGGCCCGGCCCCTCGGGCAAAGAGAACTCGGGGTGGAAGACGCCCAGGTGGCGCGGAGGTGGAGGAAACTGGCGCTGAGCCAGTCGATTTGGGAGCCGCCTACGATTAGGGGAATAGGCCCTGTTTCGGAAAGGCTTCGTGGCTGGTTCTTCGTGGCGGCACTTTCTTCATACCGGTGTACGGGAGTAGCCCCCTGTGGTGAAACCGGCATTTGGTCCCTGTTGGAGTGTCGTCGCAAGGCCGCCCGTTGGTGCTTTGAATCAGAGGGTAATTAAATGCAAATCAAACTCGTTCTCTCCTCCGTATCTTGAACAGAAATGAAAATACTTGCAAGTGATTAATGAGAGTTGTAAGGAAATCATAACAAAGGAAAAACTGCTCCTCATCCGAAACTCCTCCGTTACTCCCCCGAATCGACCCTGTCGACTCGTGAGTCTCGATCATGAGTCAAACGAGCCTCCAAATCAACATCAAGTGGCCTCTGAACCCAACCTTCTATCTTCACAGTCAAGGTGTTGGTGTCAATTAGCTCTTGGAGAGCTTTATTTGGTGCTGTCTTTGTCATGGCATCAGCAGGATTGCTGGTGCCATTGATCCACCGAATCTCCGTCAGCTCCCTGCGCTCATATGACTGCCGAATTGCCATGATATCAATCATTAAACGCTTCTCCTTTGTAGTGCCAAGTTTGATAATGCACTCGTAAAGAGATAGGGAATCTGTACACACCACGGTCGGAAGCCGTGGGAGTCCAAGCTTATCCGTTACCATATTGACGGTGGTTCCCAAAGCAATCAACATATCGATTCCTGCTACCATAGCATACAGCTCCGAAGCGAGTACAGCACGCGTTACTCTCTTGCACTTTGTAGAGCTTGCATGAATGATGTTGCCAGAGAGGGTAAATTCCGAATCCCCCTCCGTTTCTGATCCGATTGTTACCAGAAACCCGATCTGTGAGCTCAGATCCTTATTGTTGGCAAATGATCCATCGACAAAGACGTAAAGTCTGGCAGAGTGTAGGTCCACTGGTATGTACCGTAAACCTCTCTCCGTGTTGTCCATTTGCCATTGAAGACGTTGGTTCAGGGCCTTCGCGTCTTCTACTGTTGGATCCTGATGTTGCGCTGCCACCGACAAATCAAAGGTGGCTTCAGGTTGACAGATCGTTGCAATATACGCGCCGCGAGCTCGTTGTTCCACATATGCCTTCTTGTAATCTGGCGCCGTCACATCAATTAACTCTAGTCTCGTTCCTTGACCTTTCTGCGACATGTAGATGTTGTTCCCGGCCAAAGTGATAGTACATCCGTTGAACGTAATAGATTCGGAGGGGTTTAGGACCTGAATCGGTTTTGTCAAGAAATTGGCTTTCGTAATCCCTTCCTGCTCTCGTGCTAAGAATTCATTATCTCCGAGGATTAACGTGTCGTCTGTTTGCATTCCAACAATCCCAAAATCGTGGCTGTCTTTGGTGCTGATTAGCAAGCAAGGGTCGTACGTTGATGTTTCCATTTGAAGTTTTTCCACATGATGTTTATGGTAGGTGTTAAACCAGTGATTTCCGGATTCTGGTATGCCATAAAGAGGAAGCATTACCATAAATATCGTATCAGGAGGGAACTCATTTGCGATCTCTTCAGGTGGCCACGCAAGGATGTTCCTAAGAAGTTTTGTCGTCGACTGGACATAGGCCTGGGTGATGTCCCGAATTGCTAGATGCATATCGGATCTCTTTCGGATCTGATTCGGATGTCTCATAGTAGCGGCCAGTGATATGATCAATCGCTGACTTACCCGTTGAATAGTTGGAGATTGGGTTAATATCTCTTTCTTGCCTTTGTCGTTGAAGCATTGGATAACGAGCCTCGATTTCTCGTATGGTGTTGATGATTCCTTGCCTTTTACTTCGTCCACCATTCTTGATTTGAAGATGCGGTGGCCTCTTGCTCTGGGGTCATTTCTGGAAATCGGCATAAAAACGCCTCTCTTGATGAGAGCCTCATACTCAACTCGACGGGACTGCTGGAATGGTGGGCCAGGTGTAGTAATCTTGCCCTCTGCGCGTAGCTTAATCGATAGCCCTCGATCCCTTGTTTCCTTCTCAGTCAGAAACACGTTAGCATCGTAGTCGTCATCAATTGTTGGTAGTCCCGGGATTGGTTTTATAAATGGGATCTCAACCGTGATTCGGGGGAGTTTCGGTGCTGTTTCGTGGGCTTTTCGGACTGGTGAGCCAGGCTCACGGGTCACATCTGGCACTTTTTCTTTCTTTTGTTCAACGCCAGATGTATCTGTTTTGAATGGGCGCACAGATGTTGATCGGAATGTGCGTACTCTGCCGTTGTCCATATCGATCCTGCATGCCTCGCCTTCTATTCCCAAGAAAATGTATGGTCCTCTCCAGCCTTTCTTTTCTCGCCATACCAAAACTTGATCTTGAAGCCGGAGATCATGAATGTGCGTCGTACCGGGGCCGTTACGGGTTGCCAGCGCATCGTTGGCTTGGCGTTTAGCATGCACCTTGCGTACTTCTTTCATGGCCTTTTTGATGGTTTCCGCACGTTGCTGAATAGACGGGTTTGGAGGATCCATTTCTGTCATTCTGGGGTAAGCTCCAAAAACGAGCAGTGTAGGAATCAAGCCATTCGGTCCAGCTGTATCGTTGACAGCTTTGACAGCCATTTGTAATCGATCCTCGTCGCTCAGATCGGGATGCTCTACTGTGACGATTTCATAGGCACGCCTGAGTGGACGATGATACCGTTCTACTTTGCCAACTGAGTGGTGTGCCTCCACGGGCACAAGCTTTGGTGTACTTCCTACTGCTCTGAGTGCTCCCCGAAACTCCTCAGAGTTGAAGTTGGTTCCATAGTCGTAGACAACGAAGTCTGGGGGCCCAATGTATGTGTCCATCCATGCTGACTTGAAAGCATTGAAGGTGGCCTGAGCCGTAGCTGATCCGGGGCGCCTTCGGAGCAGTTTCGCAGCTCCGAACCCTGTGGCCTCGTCGACCATGTGAAGTGCATATCGGTTCCCAAATTGTGCTATATCAACATAGACTGTGTGATTGAAGTCGATGTCGTCTTGCAATTTGAAGCGAAAGCGATGTGGAGCGTCTGCGTGTTTCTGGCAATGCTCACACATCTCTTTGACTCGTAACATGATCTCGGAATCGGAATCATGGCCTGCTTGATCTAACAGGTGTTGCAACCGTTGTACCGATGGATGGCCGAATCTCCTATGTAGCCGGCGAATCTCTGTCTCCGTCAGGTGGCACTCGTTGATGGTACTGTTCGAAGAATCGACAAGTTGATGATTTTGGTCCAAGAGCAGCCATGGATGATCATCCTTCCGTACAATCAAGTACTTCTTATCACCTTGAACCAACACATTCTGTATGTTGTCGTAGTATGCCCCCATCTTGTCCATTTGTTGCAAGCATAGCAGGAATGGCACGTCTGTATCCACAATATGGAAATCCAAAATTCCAACTGGAGTATCCACTGTGGCGATTCCAAGGGAAGGTCGTGAACCTGCTCCGAATTTGATCCGACTCTTACCCGACTCGCTGGTATCGTATTTGACATTTCGAATCCGTTGCAACGCACGTAATTGATTGAGACCTCCAACGTTTTTGTTAGAAGCGCCTGTGTCAATGAGAAGACCTTGGAAGAAACGGTCCGTCCATTGAGTCGTATAGGCCTCATTTTCTGGAGGTTTCTGAATCCGGCTTTCCAGGATGTGGGTGGCCTTCTTCTCTTCAAGTTGTTCCATCACTTCCCGCGCATCGTACATTGCCTCACTGGCACTGAACACAGTTGTGAAGTTGGCCGATCCATCGCTGCATCCGCTGTCCGAATCTGTGGAGGTTTCATCGATCCCGGAAGAAGTGTCTTGGTTATCGGGGTCATCTGGGTCATCTCTTCCTGACTGACCCTGAATGTCCCCCGAACCCGATCCGACTCCCTCTGCATATGCCAGGTAGGCTTGAAATGATGCCTCTGTAGGTTTCACACCTTCAGCTTTTCGTGCAGCAAAGTATCGCGCTTTGGAGGCTGCCTGCTCCTCGTTAGAATGGCGGCTGCTGTGGCAGTCCATCTTCTTGCAGACGATACACCCTGTATAACCTGGCTTGGGCTTGAATGTAGTTCCGCGTTTGTTGCCTGCGGAAAACTTCATCCTTCGGTCCGAGTAGTGGGCCGTCCCGTCCGCAACGTAGGCACGGTGTCGACTCGGCCCTGAATCGGTGTGTTTACCGACTCGTGATCCCGGCTCATGAGCCGTTTCCACGCTCAGAGCCGTGCGAAGACTGTCCATCAATGTAGGGAAAGTTGGTGGTGCTCGAAACAGTGCCATCTTGAAGAGTGGGTTACCTGAAACTCCCTGCACGAGTTTGTCGCGCAAAGTTTTGTCGTTCCGCATATTGTCGTCTTTGAGACCAAGTTGGATGCTCTGCAGCTCTCTGGCAAAGTTCTCCAACTGGACCAGAATTGGCCTGCCCTTCTGGTAAGGTTCAGCTTGAAATGACAAGAAGGTCAAGCTAAACCATCGGCTGAGGAATTGGTTGGCTCTCTCTTCCGTCTCGAAATTGGTACGTGTTGCTTTGACAAGTTCGTCAAAGTTGTACCCTTTGTTCTGAAGGTACCGGTAATAGTACGTAGATGCTCCGTCCCGGAGCATCGTCGGAAATGCCCGGTGCCAAATGTCATAATCAACACCTGCTTTCTGGCAGAAGTCGGCAAAGATGTGTAGTTTCTCGTCCAAGTGGTCTTTGGACCCACTGTACTGAAGCTCTTTGGTGTACATCTTGCTAAGGTTCACTAGCGATTTCGATTGATCCTGCGTCAGTGTTTCCATGACATACCAAGGCGGCCGTATCTGTTCCGTATGTGGTCCGATTGTTCTCGGTACCGTAAATGGGGGCAAAGATCCATCCCGTGGGTGCACTTCTGGAATTGGTACGGGGTTTGGCAATGGATTCTCGTTCGGTCTCCACCTTGGCGCCGTATTCAGGGATTCTCTCCCAGGGGTAAATGAGAACTCTCTCTTTGTACGAACTGGTGGTGTCGCGGCGTACAGATCGTCGTCTGGAATGATGGTCCTTACATGGGCAGGGGTCATGAGATGGTCTGAGATCTGAGACACCTCGGCTCTTGGGAAATTGCTCCTCAACGGAATATGTTGGCGCAATCCCTCTTCCTCATCTGAAGGAGTCGATTCAGCAGAATCGATCACTACAGTTGGCCCGTTGCGTCGAGATGGTGGTAGCATTCCTTGATGAAGTGTTTGGGTAGTCGAAGCTGTCGCTTGGCGAGGGTTCTGAATATGGTCCGGTACTGTGTCGGGAGCGTTCCGAATCTGCAACTCCAGCTGTTCTTCCGGCCAAAAGTTAGTTTCGGCTCGAGCTGTCTGAGCGAGTGCAACCGTAATTGGTGTCTTATCCTTCCGTACGAACACGCCGTTTGCTCGTAACGTGTCACGTAGGTGCATTCGTTCCACCTTCTTGATGCGAGCGAAGTGGCCTGGAGACCAATTTCCGAAATATTCCCAAAAGTCCAGGAATAGGAATTCGCCCTTAGAATGGCCATCGCAGAAGTTCTTTCGAAACTCCTGCGAGAGCTTCGTAGCATCATCTGGTGGCGTTTCCACTGGTCGCGGTCCTGACCACATCGCCACCGCTTCCGCCTCTGCTCCCGTAGCTGTCTCTTCCTCTCTCCCACCCTGATCCGAAGTAACTGGTGTTTCTTCGGCCATGATTCGTACCTGATTCGGTGGTGTCCCGGAACTGATACTTGATTTTTGCTTGGAATCTCCTTAGCTGAAGTCAAGCAATTGACTTGACGATTGTCGAAGAGGAATCGTCGCTGTTGTTATGCGTACTGCCGTACGAGATTTGCAGTCTAAACGTGATGCCGGTCCCCTCCCACTGAATCGTCAATCGTTGATTCAGGTTCAAAGATGGCCCGAAAAGTACAGCTAAGTACTCAACGTTGAGTCGCCGCTTGTCCTGCCGTGACCTATCTGTCTGTGGTTCGCATTGACCACTGATCAGTGTCGGTTCAATACCGAATATAAGCCAAGAATCAAACGTAAATATCATGTATATGCATATCAAGCTTGATGGTGTGGAAAATCTGTGTTTCTTCTAAGAGGGGGTGGGAGGTACTAGACTATATACTGCCTCCCGAAACGCCACCGAATCACCCCCGTAAGTGGTCCTACCCCCTATTCTAGCTAAGACATGCTTTGGATAGGCCTGCGGACCAACAAGAGTATTCTCTAATATTCGTATCTAGTTCGCGCTTAATAACGCTTCTAACTCTCTTAGTTTTAGGGTAACTAGTATTTACTTTATCTAGGAATTAAGATTTCTTTGCTCTTTTAATAAATTCAGTATTATAATTATTCTAAAAGTAAAATTTCACTTATTATACTAATATAAAAACGTTGGGATAGTATAATCTTGAAACTAGGTATTTAGGTAATATACTCTTATATAGACTTCTAATATATTTTTTGAAGATTTTAAAGTAATCGGAAATATAATCTCTTTATTTAACTTTATTATAGAACTAATATATTCGTTTAATAGCTAAAAGCGTTATATTATTTAGATAGAAGGGATATATGCTAAGTAAAGCTAGGATCTTATTATAGAAGAGCGGATTATACTAAGTTAGTAAGGGTTTATAGTTATTTAAGTGAACTTAGTAATAATTCTCCTACTAATCTTTTCCCATAACTTATTTATTATAAAAGAAGTATAATTCTATAAATCTATAAGTAGCTCTAAGGCTCTTTCTATAGTAGCTATAAATATGCCTCTATCTTTAGGTAATTAGCTTATTATTTAAAAATATAATATTAGTACTTTATATTATATAAACTCTGAAAAAGCTTTAAGAAGTATATAAACTTATCTATCTTTCTTTTAGACTCTATTAGTAAGTAAAAGTACTTCTTTAGTTCTAAGCTAGAATAAATCACTACCTCAGTTTCTTACTTATAAAGTAAGATTATATTATAAAAGATTACTTAGCCTTTTTTACTATAAATAGAAGTAATAATAAATAAGCTAGATATTAGGCGATTGTATTTTAGTATTAAAGCACGAATATAGGAAAATATAGTCTGGTAATACTTGATTAAGTTATTTTTGCCTTTATTAGAAGGAATTCTACTTAACTAGAGTTTTTAATACTTACAAAGCTCTTTAGTAATAAGCTTTCTTTTTTTTGTATATAATTCCTTTTATTAATCTATAATAGCTATATTATTCCTAGGATCTAGAGATAGAGCTTCTAGCTTCTATTTAATAGTAATAAACTTTGGGCTACTTTTAAGCTTATACTGTTTTTCTACTGGAAGAGATTGTCAAAGTTCAGGATTACGATATAAGGTTATAGACTGAAATTTATTATTAATAATATTACGTAGCTTATTACTGAAGTAGCTGCCTTAGCCGTTAATTTCAGTATTATTAAGTGTATAATAATTACGATAAGTATTTTTATTAATATAATCGCTATACTTTATCCTCTGAGCTATTAAATAGAGCTTATCTAAGAATTCATTAACTTTAAAAACAGATCCGCCTAATAATTACTAGTAAAGTATACTAATAAGAAATAGACTTTCTACTCTGAAAGTATAAATTATAAATAAGAGCTTATATCTAGAATAAAAGCTTAGGTCTCTTATATGTTTACTAAATATATTTACTATATTAATCTCTTTATCTTCTTTCTGAAAGAAGAGTAGATTAAGGACCTCTAAATCCTAATAGAATTAGAATATCTTATCCCTAAGCGAGTTAAGATTAAGAAGCTTATCTATAGTCTTATAATCTCTGAAGACCCTCTTTATAATAAATTTAGTAAGATATATAAGGATCAGATTATAAAAGAGCGGTTAAGGTTATAAGCTTTTATATAATAAGTGCTTCGGCCTATTTTATAATTAGTCTTTAAAGAATAGATCTAAGGTATGAGATAATAAAACCTTATCTTTTATCCGGCTTAAATATTATGTTTTTAGTATCTTATATAACTTATATTATAAACTCCGCCCTCTTATCCTTATTTCGAAACACTCTAAAAGTAATATCCTAGTGAAATAGCTATTAGCTATTCGCTGAACCTTAGAAGAGTTTAAGGATATAAAGGACTTATATAATAATAAAAGCCTTAACTTAACCTAAGATAGTAAGTTAATTATATAAACTCGCTAACTCTTACTAATATAAATACTTATATCTATAGCTAGCCTTATACTTCTAATCTAATTCTTAGCTTTCTATAAATATACTAATTATTTAACTAGAGTTATATTTCAAGATAAATAAAATAAACTATTATATTATACTTCCTCTCTTGCTTCTTATAGTATAAGCTGATTTCCTTTTATAAAGAGCCTTTTATAAACTATACTCTATTAGCGATTATATATAATATCTTAAAAATATGGAAATACTATATCTGAAACTTATATTTAAGATAGTAATAACTACTTTAGGGTCTATCTTTAGCTTCTGTTCAGCTTATTACTAGCTTATTATAAGATCCTTCTATAAGCGGATAATAGAGCCTAGCCTAGTAATATTATCGCTAAAGTACCTACGATACTATATATAATATATCTAGCTTAATCTTTTAATATCTCTATATTATCTAAAGTAGCTTTAGGGTATTCGAGTTTAAACTTATTTAGTAAAGAAATAAGTATTAGAAGAAATTTTTATTAGAAATTAGGAAATAATCCTTACTAGTCCTATTACACTAAGGTATAATTATAGTTTTTCTTTATTCTTAGTTAGAGATCTTTTTTTATCTTTTTTCTATTGATAATTTCTGACTTAATACTAGAGCTTTTACTATAGGATTATACAAAGAACTCCTCTATTAATTCCTTTTTAGGTATTAAGGATACTAAAACAGTAACTTATATAAAGTAGTAGATAAAAGGTAATTAATAAAACGAATTTTATAAAGAGATTTAGAAAGTTAATTAAATAATAAGATTAAAGAAGAAAGGCATTTAGATTAAGATAAGTATGAAGTAATAAGGAATTTATAGAGGGAAAAGAAGTACTCTCTTTAGGAATATCTATATTAATCTAACTTATACTATAAGTAAAGTATTAAGTATATTTTTAGAAAGTATTTACTTTAAGTTCCTTAAGAACTTATTTAAACTCCTTAAGTATTATTATTAAAACTTAATAAAAGTAATATAAAAAAACTAAAGCTAGATCTAGTATAATTAATTAAAAAATAAGAAATTAAAATACGTGATAATATAATAAATCTTACTTAGGATACTTAAGCTTACTTAGGTAAGTTACTTAGGATACTTAGGGTACTCGGGTAAGTTACTTAAGTTACTTATACAGCTCAGGTGAGTTAACTGAGCTAAGGGTAAGCTAAGGGTAAGCTGAGGGTGATTAGCGCCTAAGTAAGAGCAGTAAGCTTACTAACTGAATACGATGGAGAAGAATGGGAAAATTAATTGATAATACCACTACATCGTGGCCAGAAAATCATGCGCACACCCTCTGAATAGATAACTCACGCAGAAGTCTGGCGTTGTTCTCGCGTTCTTTCTCATATGTCGAACTGGATCCGGATTGTAGACGTCTATTTTATGACCTTTTGCTTCCATGCTGTTCGTCTCCTCAATACCCCAGATAGAAATGGAGCTTTTGAGACGGCGAGATGCATTCCGATATAATACCACATGGTGCGAGTGACACAATTCTACTTCTGGCATCGTAAAGACACTAATTCGCTTGCTTAGCAAAAATTCTCCTAGTATCGATTCCATCGTCATTCTATTCTGAGCGGACCTCGTCCATGTCAAGTCCTCCAAATAACTTTGATAATCAATTCATAATGCCAGTCAAATTACATTACTGCCTCCTCTTCCAAAACAAAACGACCATCAACTGATAGGATTGCAGATCGCAATACCCTCAGGATATCGTACTGTCCGTGTCATCATCAGCGACTGATCATAGATAAACACATACGCCGACTAGAGAGACTTTGCTTGTTGTGATGGCATTGTTATTGCTAATATACCAATCAAGATCCTGCCTTGGGTTAGTGTAAATTGCATTGTTGATTATAAAACTAGCCAACACCCAATTCAGTCTGATGAAATTACTGTATATTCTGCCAACGATATTACTCAGGACTGAAAGAACGGTGCAGCCTCCAGAGAAGAGAAATACGCTTGTTGTTGATATACTAACTACTGCTGATGAAGGTAGTAGTATGCGCCGCACTGAGGAGGACGAGCTCGGGGACATGAAATATGACTACTTCAGAGGAATTTGTGAGGGCAATTCAGCGACCAAACAACATCAACTTTGCTTCAAAGATTACTTCTCGCCAAGGTTGTATATCACTGAAGATAGAATCACTAATAGAGATTCAGATTTGCCATATCCCCCCCTTCGAAGTTACCCATCAACCATGATCTATGAAATTTACTCTCCTTCTGACCAACTTGCTTCATTGAACCTAAAAAAAGTAAGCAACAAAATGATGAATTATACCATTCTACGCTCTGATAAACACCTCCTCATATGGCGTAACAACAACCTGGCCTACCAAGCCCGCCTCAACCTCTGGGTTCGAAAAGTTCATACTCCCACTATTTGGCGCCATCCCACTCGTCATAATCTTATCCCAATACGGTCGAAGACCGTTACTCATCGTAGTCGATACCGTAGCAATGACTTCATTCCTTCCCTTCTTCAGAAAGGTCGAGATATCTGTCCTTGCTGAGGTGACGTCTAGAGGTGGGAGTCGATGGCCGTTGATGCTAACGCGCAAGGTATGCACTACGCGGCCGAAGTCAATAAGTGCCCCTACCGAGGTATTATTCCACGAAAAGGAGTTACTGTAATATCCTACTCCGGAAGTGTTTTGTAAGCCGGGGATTAGTGGCCAGGAGAGGAGGGAGGGGAGTTGGTAGGTAGTGTTGACTTTGGAGGAGCTTGCTGAGGCGTCATCAAAGTTGGCTGGGGGCCCCCATTTCTCAGCCACGAGGGTCCAGTCTTGCAGAATGAATGGTTCGGGAGTAGTGTTCTTGGCAGAAATTTCGTGCTGTTTCCCGTCGGAAGTCGATATTTGAACATTACTTTTCAAGAAGGGAACCTGGACGATCAGATCATTGGATTTGCTGCGAGAGTATCCGAGTACTGGCGAAGGTCCAGAAGTTACGTAAAGTGGACGCTTGTGTTCGGAGTCGGCGCCTAGGAAGGCCACGACGATCGATTGCTTGGGAGCCAGTGTCAGAGGAATGGTAGTGCGGTCTCTGGTCACTGTGTACTGATTCACTGGTGTCTGATCCCCTGTCCAGGCATTGAGAAAGAACGGCAGCTTCGTGGTTGCGAAACTAATTGAGCCTGTTGATGATGAGTTCCCATCATTGTAGATGTAGACGTAGGCTTCTTTGACCTTGCTGATTTGTCGCCAATAAGTATACCAGGTTTGGCTGCTTGACACTTTCGTAAGGGGTTCAATCCCAATAGAGGCAACGGCTGAGGCTAGAGGCCCAGCAGCAACCATGTGCACATTGGGGAGGGAGGTTATCGACTTGAGTTTGGATCTTGCGGCTGACAATCCTTGCGACGAGGCGATTTGGTTAGGCATGCCACCTGAAATCATCACAGGGAGGCCCTCTTGTGCATATTGGACGAGCTTATCGACGCCATCAGTAGTAAGAAGCTCGGTTGACCGCAAAATCAATAACTTGTACTCGGGGCCATCAGGAGCAAGCACCTCCTTCTTGACGGCGGATAGTGGAAGCTTGAAGTTGCTCGGAGAAATGTATTCATATCCATATCCTGCCAGTGTGAGCTTTTTACTTGACATCTATGTCACTTTAGACGTGCACATCCCCGGCTCCGCTCGTTGAAATGAATCTGCTGCTGGATAGACACACACTCACCTGCTTCGACGAGATCTAGATGCTCATATACAGGAACAATGCCCGCTTCTGTTTCGCGAGTCTTCTTGCTCCAGAAGACGATGTCACGTTTAGGCGTCCCAGACTGAAGAACGTGATTATTTCTTGCGACGAAGTCCATTACTTCCAAGTATCCATTGTCCCAGCCTGGCTGGTGCCGCGAGTGTTGTTCAGAAACATAGTAGCCAAATGAATTGTAGCCTGGCCACTACATAAAAGTTAGAATCTTGTTGGTTGTTTCCCTTGTGGAAAGAAGTAAATAGCTAGCCACTCACTGTAGTATTGGGGTATTGGTATGAGTACGTTGCACCATGGAATACCATCTGGTTGTTTCCTCCACTGTAGGCCTGTTTTGTCAGCGTCAGAAGAGTCGGAAGCTGCTGCTGATAGTTTCCTCCGAACACGGCTCCCATCTCATTGGAAATGATTTTCTTTCCAGCCAAATTTGCAGGACCAACGTACTGGCGGTAGTTGTCTATGCTCGTTTTAGTAGATTTTGACCTCAACGAGTGGATTCGAACGGACCGATAGAGCTACCAAATCCTAAAGATTCATCTTCTGGTGCACCGACCGCAGGAACAACTTCCAACTGAGCTAAGAGTCAGATGTACCAAGTCACGGATCGGGCATGTTTAATAAGCTCACCATATCCACAGACAGGTTGTATCCAACCTGACCAGAGAACTCCAAACCAAGGAATCTCTCTGACCATTCGACCAAGTGCTCGTAATACAGAGTTAGAAGGGAGGTCATAGTCGTCCTATAGTCTGAAACGTATCCCTGCCCACGGTCTGGAGCGTCTGTGTAAACTCTGTCAGGGTTGGTTGTTCCGAAACTCAAACCGTTGCCGGCTGCAAGTAGCATTGCATATTTCCCAATGTCGTACCCATGCATTTTTCTAAAGCTATTTGCCAGATCGGGTGTCCAGAAAAGACTGCTACGAACTTCCACGCTATCCTCCCAGACTGAGGTCTAAGTCAGTTCACATATCTCGGAATTTGCAAAAATCCTGATCACTCACTGTACTTCCCAACTCTGCGGAATAACTCCGCAACGCCATTGATGAAAACATACTTCTCCAAGAAGTCTGTGGTGACTTTTGCACCACGAGCTGAAAAGTGGTCCACCGCAAATGACCCGTTTTGGATGAAACTCTGCGGATTCTGACCTGGGATTGCCGCTCGTGCTGAGGAAAGTTTGTAGTATGAAGCCCAGAGAAAATAGCTCTTGGCAGCTTCATTTTTTGGTACATGGATCGAGATACTGCCATCCTCAAGCACTTGATTGGTCACTTCTTTCAGGCTGTCTGCAGAGATACTCCAAACAGTCCAGTTGGTAAATCCGCTAGAAAAGCGGCCCACGTTGGGTTCACTGAACTCTGTTGAGTTCAGAATTGCAGCAGTGGTGACTGAGAGCAAAGTTCCGTTGCCATGACCAGGGATCTTCCCATGATACACACCTCCTGAGGCGATTTTGACGTTATAAGAGACCTGGCATCATTAATACGGAATCAATTGATGAACAACTGGTATAAGTTACCAGATCATACGCAAGACCTGCTGCAGCAATAGTTAACAACTTATACCTGCGACATGGAGAAACTTAGCTTAAAATGCTTACGGTTATCCCATTCCGCTGGCACTCCTTGACCGGATTCCGGGCCAAGTGCGAGGTCAATGACAAGACCATTGTCCTTTGTTGCTTGTGCAGCCGCACGCAGGATTTTATTATAAGCAGGCGTGCCGAAGCCATAAATACTCCAATCAGTGACTGGATTTCCCACTTGCCCTCCGTACTATTTACAATCAGCACTATCACGGTTCAAGACTCCGAGAATATTCTACTAGGTAATAATTGCAAAGCTCAATGCCACCGGCTCCAATCGATCCAATCTGTTTGATATCGGCTGCAATCCCAGCGGGATCTATGCTTGCATCTGGAAGCCTAAATTGATTGAGATTCCGTTGTATATGCATAGATACATTCCAACGTACCAATATCGGAACTTTGGTCTGACATCGGCAGCAGGATTTAAGAATGTGCCCGGATTTGATGTAAAGCGTTCGTGTTCAAGGGCCACTGAAATTGCAGGCGCATGGATTAAAATTGTGAGGATAAGAACAACAATGTCAAGTGTAGAAATCATCGTTCATGGTAAGACTGGATTCTGTTTGCTATCAGGTTGAGTTATCGGAATCTGATCAAGGACAAATGAGTAAGTTTGAGTACTATATTGTACAGGCTTTCTTTGCTGTCTCGAATCCTCGGAGGACGTTTGTTCACCCCTCACTTCGTCATTCGGGTAAATGTCCTGTCCAGGTCTCGAGACATTAAACTTGTCCAGTAGGCATGTCCAAAAGCAGATCACTTCGTACAGCACCGTATTCTCCGTATAGAAATGAGTCGGTCCGGTCCATCGGTAGGTCCACCCAAAGCAGTATACTTTGCTTTTTAGTCCACCAATTGAGTTTCATTTCCGTTTTCGGTACATTTGTGTATGGTTGGCATAGTTTCCAATGGAAGAAAGATGAAGGTGGGGAGTGTGGAGGGTGGGGTATGGAGTGCGGGGTTGAGCCTCCGTTTGCCACTATTCTTTCACCCGATTGTTTACCCCGGAGTAGAGCCGAATTATTGACTTGGATTTCTTTGAAAAGCCGTTTTCCACTTTACGCAGACTTGATGGAAGTGATGCCTCTCGTACATCGATGCAGGCCATCCCTGGATCCAACGGTAAGTCATCGACGTTTGCACAACTCGTGAAATCGGCTAAATGCGTTGCAGCGCACGCACCCGAGGTCCCATGGTCGTCAAGGGACGCCCTAGGTAGTGACTTTAAACGTAATTAGTTCTAGATCGGGATGCAGTTATTATTAAGGATACTTGTTTAATGTCTAAAGAACTAGTGCTCATCGACGATACATATTGCAAAGTTAAGTGGCTCTCAAAATATAATAGTAAACCCTTGGACACTTGCAGATCTCCGGTCTATGCTCTGCCTTGAGGACCTATTACTATCCCTACCGCGGAGTGTGAGTCCCTGGGGATCCAGGACAAAGGGTGAATTTTTGGAGGAATGAGGTAATAACCTCGTATACTTATCCGGAAGAGGTTCTACACCTTCCGTACATGCACAAGGCGGTCAAGGGCTCGCTGAGCAGCAATACTGGGTAGGTGACCTCAAAGTGAATCATAAGGAGAAATCCCCTCTTCACCAGCTCTCATACGAGTAAAGCCAACAGCCTCCTCCAACCACCATTGCCTGATGTTTTTTACATTGCATATGTCTGTTCACCCGGCAGGGTTATTTTGTTAATCCTCGCGTTCCGGGAAAGAAAGCCCGAAAGTGTTAATGTCCGCTACTCTTGTTGGTTATCTTAAAGGACGACAATTTTTCTCGTCTTGGACTTTATATTGGAAGCTGCTCCCATCTATGTAATAGAGGCTTCAAGGACACGATTGTGACATCGAATTTCAACATCATGAGAAATATGATTCAATGGAAAGCTGTCCTAATACTTCTATATTCAATTGCAGGGAGCTCGACCACTACCTACGCATCTGAATGTCTACCTGCGTACACACCGACCTACTCATCAATTGGCTGCTACTCACAGGGCTCGACGTCGACCCTTTCCGGACTGCACATAATTGTGGTAGAGGATGCCCAGACATGTGCTGGAGTGTGTGGGTTGGCTGGGTACTCGTTCAGTGGCGTTCAGCCACTATTAGAACGAGATGGTTTTGCACAGGCGACGTAAGACCCCCTCGCTATGGACCAAATCTGCTTATTAACCCAGATACCTCAACTAGGCAATGCTATTGTGGCAATGAGATATCCGAGTCTGCCACGATACAGTCAAATGCGTCTTGCTCGTTCACATGCCTTGAATCTTTGACATTTTGTTACGGAAATAGGAGCACGTGGGTTAATCTTAGAAAGGAATAGAATAGCCCAGAATCTGGCTAATAGCTACAGGATATCGGTCTCCAAAATTTTCAACGCCGTCCCCAACCCCAGCGTGCAGGCCGCTCGTGGACTTCCAGATTGCTCACGACAACCTTTATGTTCGAGTCCAACATGTGACGCATCCCTCAGTGACGAAGACCGCGTTGCTGGTCTCCTTGAAAGCATGACGCTGCAAGAAAAAGTTCTCAATATGCAGCATAATTCCATTGGGTCCAAAAGACTCGGATTGCCAGCATACCAATGGTGGAATGAAGCGCTTCACGGAGTCGCAAGCGGTTTTATGTACCAATTCAATACGCCGATAGGCACGCCTTTCAGCTACGCCACAAGCTTCCCGATGCCAATTCTTACCAGTGCTGCGTTCAACGACGAATTGGTTTACAGTATAGCTACAGCTGTTGGTCGGGAAGGACGCGCTTTTGCCAACTATGGACAAGCCGGGTTGGACTTTTGGACGCCCAATATCAACCCTTTCAGGGATCCTCGTTGGGGACGAGGACCAGAGACGCCGGGAGAAGATCCCCATCGCCTTCAAAAATACACTTATAATCTCATCACAGGGCTTCAGGGCGGGGTAGATCCGGACACTCCCCTACTCATCGCCACTTGCAAGCACTTTGCGGCCTACGACATCGAAACAAATCGCGACTCCATTAATGTGGAACCAACCGCTCAAGATCTGGCCGCATACTACCTACCCTCATTCAAGACTTGTACTCGGGACGCCAAAGTAGGCGCGGTTATGTGCTCGTATAACGCTGTGGATGGCATTCCCGCGTGCGCTAACCGCTACCTCTTGCAGAACGTACTCCGAGAGCACTGGGGCTGGTCCAAGCCATATCAATGGGTGACTTCTGACTGTTCTGCCGTTACTGAGATTACTACCGCACATCACTATGCTTCAAGCCTGCCCGATGCTGCGTCGGTAGCTATAAATGCGGGGACTGATCTGGCATGCGACTTTGCTGCCAATAATGTGACCTTGGGAATCGCAGTCTCGCAAAACACCACTACAGAAGCAACAGTGGACAAGTCATTCTCTCGCTTGTACACTTCCTTAGTTCGTGCGGGCTGGTTCGATTCCAGCCATGAATATTCCTCCCTGGGCTGGGCCGATGTTGGGACTACTGGTGCCCAAAAATTGGCTTATGAGGCTGCGGTTCAAGGCATGACACTTCTCAAGAACGACGGCATTCTGCCGCTCTCGAAGAAGGTTTCGAATGTTGCAGTTATCGGTCCTTGGGCCAACGCCACAGAGCAAATGTTGGGCAATTACAACGGGATACCGGCGTTCATAGTCAGCCCCTTGGCAGCGTTTCAGAAGGGATGGTCAAACATATCATACGCCTTGGGTACGCCGATTAGCAGCAACAATAGCACTGGATTTGATGAAGCACTTTCAATCGCATCTTCTGCTGACTACATTATCTATTGCGGTGGGATTGACACATCCATTGAGGTCGAAGGTCTGGACAGGACAAATATCACATGGCCAGCAAACCAAATTGACCTCATTGGCCGGCTCGTAGCACTCGAGAAGCCCTTGGTGGTGGTGCAGTTTGGAGGGGGACAACTCGATGACTCCTCCCTCCTCAGCAACCCAGCAGTCGGCGCAATTGTCTGGGCAGGCTATCCCGCCCAATCTGGCGGTGATGCTTTGAGAGACATCTTAGATGGGACGCGATCTGTTGCTGGTCGCCTGCCCATCACACAGTACCCAGGAAACTATACTGAGAATTTCAGCATGAGTGATATGGCTTTGCGTCCGAATACCTCTAGCAGCAACTCTGGAAGGACATATATGTGGTATCCGACACCTGTCCTTCCATTTGGATATGGGTTGCATTACACCAACTTCAGCGTGACCTGGATTGCTAAAACAGAAGAAAAGTACGGTATACATGAAATTCTTTCTGAGAACGGAGGAGTGGACGGGTCCGGCTTGATCGAGACCGCCATTTTTGCAACTGTTGCCGTTAGTGTGACGAATACTGGTCCTTTGAGCTCGGACTTTGTTGGTTTGCTCTTCATCTCTACCCAAAATGCTGGTCCAGCTCCATATCAGTTGAAGGTCCTTGCTTCGTACAGTCGCCTCTTCGATATCCATGCCGGTGAAACTATGGTCCTGTCCCTGCCGCTCGAAATCGGGTCGCTAGCGCGAGTGGATCTGGATGGCAACTTTGTCATATATCCGGGCGACTACCTACTTACATTTGATTTTGATGCGACTCTCTCGTTATACTTCACGTTGACTGGCGCAGCAACCATGATTGAGAAGTCTCCAGTTGCCGAGGCATCCCCGGTGGCCATATCATATCTAGGCTGCTTTGCGGATTCTAAAGCTGCGCCTCTCCTCGGTGGCCCTGTCCTTAGTCTCAAGAATACCAATACTCCGCAGGCTTGCGCCAATAGATGCCATTCAGCCGGATTTAACATATCCGGTGTGGAAGACGGATGGTGAGTCTACTCGAAAGTGACTGGGGCTAGACTGACCTAGGTCTTCTCAGGCAATGCTATTGTGCTTCATCGCTGGCAAGCACCGCCATCCCCAGTGATGATTCTAGATGCGACTCTTCGTGTCCTGGAAACGGTTTAGAGACTTGTGGCGGGTCAGTATTGTAAGTACCGTCAGAGTGTTGCGACTTTAATTCTGTCTTCTGCTAACAAGTTAGTATCAACATTTATAAGGCTACCCCAGCGGTGGTCATTCAGCCTCCATCTTGATATCTTCCATATTCTCAAAGAGAGTCCTTGAGGTCTGGAATTAAGACCGACAAGATCATAAAATCAGAGCGTATCGTTTTCCTTATTTTGGTGCAGAACATCGTTTGATATTTCGGGAGTACAAATTATCTCCTTTCCTAGCACGTGTTGGTGTCGCACACAGTGTGGTCCCAAAGAGCCTCTATACAGTATTAATCGAGTGCTTCCATACACGCTGGCATTTCTTCGGTGTAACCTTTGGTGATCCCGCAACCCGCTTATCCTTTCGAGGCTTGTTATCCGTCGAGGCGTCTGCAATGAGGATAACCATGCAACAAAAGCAACAAAGGTTTCCATGTGTCGTCCGTCGTATACCGTATCCGCTCGTATTCGAACGTCCGGGGTTTCTGCCCTTGCTCGGCTCTTCTCTGGCGTTATTATGGTTAAATTGTATTTTAGAGCTAGACATTTCAACATATCTGGGTGCTCGGATCTTGCTTGGGCGAGAACCGACACTATGTCATAACCCGAGAGACTCTAAACGATCTAGTGGTCTACACACTACATGCGGGGTATTGGGTGATCCAGCGCTGTGCGGGGAAGCTCTGCATATTTTGTGGAATACTCATGGGGTAGATTTCTGGGGACGGAGATTAATGACCGTGACTAACCACTTGAAGAAATACCAATACGAAATACGAGCACCACCAGCGTCATATTCTATGCCACTATGATTCGTGGATTTGAGTTCATCACTATTCGAATTGGGTAACCTTGAAAAGAATTGTGATGTGCCGCATCCGTTGAACTTGGATCATCTATCGGGCCGAGAGCATCGAGAAAAATTCGAACCTGAACATGCAGAAGTCCTGTTGATTCGTCATGCATGTTGTGATCGCTCGGTTGAGAAAAGGCCTTGAGGCCAGAAAACACTGGGCTACGATGAGGTCGATATTTCTGTCGGTATGGGATATAAATTCATGCCCTCCTCATCAAAATATCAAGTGCATAGACTTCTATCCTCCCTTGCGTCCAGGAAGAGCCAGTTGCCGAAAATATGTCTACTGTCTTACATTTTGGTCTTTTCGTTCTTGCCACTCCCTTCACAGCGCTGGTACAGGGCGTAGGTTTCGAGCCTTCCGCAGCTTCAGTCAATCGGCCATTGTCCATCGGTGAGTTTCACATGCTCATAATGAGCTCAACGCTAACGAACTCATGGCAGATGTCGCACGAGAGAAAGCCAATGCCTTCATTGCCCAGCTTAATCTTACTGAGAAAGTAGCGTTAGTCACAGGCGCGGGTGGAAACTGTATTGGGAACATTGCACCTATTCCCAGACTTAACTTTTCAGGGCTTTGCCTTGCAGATGGTCCGTCTGGAGTCAACCGCAATGATCTTGTCAGTGTATTTCCAGCAGGTTTGACAGCCGCAGCTTCTTGGGACAAAGCCCTAGTATACCAACGAGGATTTGCTTTGGGGTCTGAGTTTAAAGGCAAAGGTGTACACGTAGGCTTAGGGTAAGCACACTCTGATTTCAGAATTGTACATATTGGCGCATACCTAACAATGTTATAGTCCTGTAGCGGGGCCACTTGGACGACATGGATTGGGAGGCCGCAACTGGGAAGGATTTTCTCCGGATCCTTACCTGACTGGATGGATGATGGATTCATCAGTCCGTGGTATGCAAGATGCTGGTGTCCAGTCGTGCTCCAAGCATTTTATTGGAAATGAGCAAGAAACGCAGAGGTCCAATACCGTCTCCTCGGATGGGGCCAGCATCGACGCCATATCCTCAAATATTGACGACCGTACAATGCACGAACTGTATCTTTGGCCGTTCTACGACGCAGTCAAGGCGGGAACTGCTTCAATTATGTGCAGTTATAACCGACTCAATCAGACCTACGCTTGCGAGAACCATGCCATTTTGGATGAAATTCTGAAAGGAGAATTAGGATTTGAAGGCTACGTCATGTCAGATTGGTTCGCAACCCATTCCGGAGTAGCCTCAATCAATGGTGGTTTGGATATGACCATGCCAGGCTCTACAGATCAAGCTTCATTTGGTATTGGTGGAGTCGCCAACAGCTTCTTCGGAGGCAACCTCACCGCAGCCGTCAACAATGGAAGCGTTTCTATGACACGACTTGACGACATGGTCCGACGTATTTTGCTACCCTACTACTCTCTTCGTCAAGATGAAAGCTATCCAACTGTGGACCCCTCTATGATCGCTATCCTCCTCGCTACTTATCTATCAGGTAGTGCAAACATACCTGCTCGAGATGTTCGAGGAAATCATGCAACCCTGATTCGCGAGTTGGGATTTGCCGGCACAGTTCTTCTGAAAAATCTCAACTCCGCACTTCCACTCCGCTCTCCCAAGAATATTGGTGTCTTCGGCAACGATGCTCCTGACCCTACCGAGGGTCTCACCCAGGTGACAGACTACGATGAGTGGGGATTTAATTTTGGCACCCTCGACATTGGAGGCGGATCTGGTACGGCTCGTCACACAAATCTTGTGTCCCCTCTCGAAGCTATCAAAGCTCGCGCAAGGCAAACAGGTGCGAGAGTGCAGTATCTTACCGACAATGCCGTTATCGCCACAAACGATTTCAGCACTATTTACCCCACACCCGACGTGTGTCTCGTATTTTTGAAGACATACGCCGAAGAGAGCGCTGACCGTACAGCTTATGAGGCCAATTGGAACTCGACCCTCGTCGTGGAGAACGTCGCCAGAAGGTGCCCAAATACCGTTGTTGTTACTCACTCTGGAGGTATAAACACAATGCCATGGGCTCAGAACGCAAATGTTACTGCCATTTTAGCAGCCCATTTCCCTGGAGAAGAGAGCGGCAATTCAATTGTTGATATCCTGTGGGGTGACGTGAACCCTTCGGGAAGGCTTCCCTACACGATTCCTGTCCATGCGGCTGACTACGACATTCCAATTGTAAATCTCACAAATGTAACCAGCCCTAGTGCATGGCAATCAAACTTCACTGAAGGTCAATTCATTGATTATCGGCATTTTGATGCCCGAGATATCACGCCTTTGTACGAGTTTGGCTATGGGCTTAGCTACACCAACTTCAGTCTACACGATAAGCTATCAGCGTCCGCACTACTCCCAAATCCTGCCAGGACACCAAATTCGCTTTTGAAAACGGCTCCAGGAGGAAACCCCGATCTGTGGACTCACCTCGCGACCCTAGAGACAGAAGTCTCGAACACGGGAGCCGTGGCGGGGTCGACCGTTTTGCAACTATACATTTCGCTCCCACAAGATGCAGTACCCGAGGGCACACCTCTGAAAGTTCTCCGCGGGTTTGAAAAAATACACCTCAATCCGGGAGAGAAACAAAAGGTCACTTTCTTCCTTACACGACGTGATTTGAGTTATTGGGACACGGCTGCACAAGCATGGGCTCTCCCAACGGGAAGGATTAAGTTTCAGACCGGGTTCAGTTCCAAGAACCTTATACAGTCGGCGACATTGGCAATGCGCAAATAGATCTGTCTGCGTGATGAGAGCTTGATACATAATCCATAATCACTTAATTTCAGTTTCATCTGCCTGCCTGCTAATTAGTTCCCGTACCGAATCTTCAGCCTCCCATCCCCTTGTGAGCTCATGCACCGACTCAAAATGGCATTTAGAAACAGTGCCGTGTATTACAAGAGCCCGGTTCTGGAGTTCCATCTTACGTTCTAGTAATATTTGACAATGTTCCCATTGGGGACGATCTGCCTCCTTCAGCTAGGATACATACTTCCGCTTGAGGTGCTTGGTCAGGTCACTTGAGCCGATGCATTTTGAGTCTGCTGAATACTTCAAGCTGTGCTTGAAGCCCCGTGATAATGGATAATAGCAATTGCATTAACACACCGAAGCGAGCTCTTGCATATGCAAAAAGAGGCACAGCTAGCCAAATGGACTAAGACAGAAATTAGGCGGCCAGAGGACATTTGCTGACTATGAGCATTCATGTGCAGAACACTGTTTATACATGTCCTGTATGGGCTCAAAATCTGATACCCTTGATGGTGCTAAGGCAAAGAACAAAAGGCCCATGCGTCGATACGAAATATGACTTTCCAGTGACGGACGTCTGACGAAGTAGAATCACAAATTCCCGAAGCCTGTGAGATAATAAAGCAGACTATGGGCCCTGAACATCCAGAAAGTCTGGATAGTCTGGCCAACCTGGCTTTGATGTACTGGAAGCAGAACAAGCAGTAAATAGATGAAGATTAGAACTGTTCGATTCTCAATAGCAGTACGAAAACTACAACCCTGTGCTTTCTACAAGATTCTCCGTGATGATAACACCGCTATCCTTTTAACCATGAACCATTTCATCTCCAAGATTATCAAAACAGAGCTTTTTGCCACCAAGCACAGCGTGCATTTGCGTTGCTATCGCGTATCTCATCGATACCCGTAGCATTAAGCCCCAGGACTGTTGCATCCGATCCGTACATGTTGAATTGACGAATGGCATTTGCACTGGGTCTGCCGTCCTTGGCAAAGCTCGTGATGAATTGCTGCATCGCGGTTGCAATGGTCGCATTGACGGCGCCTAACAGGGAATCCGATGGTGTTGCCGCACCAGTAAAGTAAGTGTAGGAAGCGTCTTGGCCGTGTAAGGCGGGAGGAACGGCGAAGAGGTAAGAGTAAGCCTTGTTGCCGTTCGCAGTCATCAGGTAGTTCGTATTGCAAGTGAAGATGCCTTCAGAGACGATGAAAGCAGCACGGGAATATTGATCGTGATATGGAAAAGATCCGTCGAAGACTGCTGGATACAAAGTTTGAGTAATGTCGTCGATGGTTTGTTGCGGTGTAGTTGGGAAAACTGTTCTCAGGTGCGTTTGCAGAGTCTCATCTGATCGAATATCCGGAGGAGTGAAGAACGCTCCTTCAGCTGCATTGTGGCCGGCCATAACCCGGACATCCTTGTCGAACTTGCCCTGTGCCAGAAGTTGTCCTGGCTGAAGTGGTACAAAGTTTCCATCTACAACGGGACCATAAGTGAACTGTCCGTATGGCGATTCGTGCACGATTTGCTGGGCATTGGCGCGAATGAGAGTATCTGAGGGTAGAGCGTGGAGTTCTGCAAGAGACGAAGTGTTCGTCAAGCGTAGAAATGTCTGATACGTGTTTTCCGTCTGGACATTAGACTGTGTTGGCCACCAACCGGGACTTTGAGGGATAGCTTGTTGGAAAGGCACCTTGCCTTTCCTGCCACCGTATGCAGTGATCTGATGCATGGTACTTCCGCCGCCTGCACTCTCACCAAAAATCGTGACACGGTTCTTGTCGCCCCCAAAAAGGTGGATGTATTGCTGCACCCACTCCAGAGCAAAACGCTGGTCGAACAAGCCCACATTTGAGACACCACCCTCGGCGTTGAAAGAGGGACCGGCTTGAAACCCGAAGGCGCCAAGTCTATAGTTAATAGAAACGTATATGATCTCACCATTTGATGAATTACCGGAGGCGGCGAGCAGTCCGCCAGGGTCATTGTTCTTATTACCGAAAGTGTAGCCGCCACCGTAAATCCAAACAAGCACTGGAGCACCGAAGCCTTGGCCTGCGTTGGTTAGAACACCCTTCGGCACGAAAACGTCCAAGAAGAGACAGTCTTCAGACTCCCTGGGATCTGGTGCTGGAACTGGGCTGCTAGAGTTTGCACCAGGTGGTGTGTATGATTGGGTCGAGTTGAAGGGCAGTCCTAGCAGAAGACTATCGAGGAAAGGCAAGGCGGCTCCCAACCATCCTGGCGTGGCCTGTGGGCAGATCCTACTTTGATCAGTACCGATTGGACAAATTTTTACTCATGCTAATATTGTGCGTATACCTTGAGGTGCTGCCAGTGTTGACAGATGATCGATTCTCGCCAGGAGCCTGAGGAGGTGCGAAACGGAGATCACCAACTGGAGGTGCAGCATATCGAACATTGGAAAAGTTGTAGAAGTTCCCAGTGCTCTGTCATACATTAGTGAGCACTTTCATATATAATCAGATACATGCTTACGTTGAAGCCCGAAGCCCTGTAGATCTCATACCCGAGATCGACTTCTGGCAATGATGAGTTTTGTGCGTAAATTGCTCCGAAAAGAGCTGCCACGCTGAGTAGCCTCAACACCATACTATATAGCATGGGGAATGCTGGTGATCACTAATTCTGAATTGACCAGGTAGCTGAACGAACCTCCTTGTATAACTAGAGACTGATGTGGGAGAGAAGAAACCCAAGTAATGCAATAAACACCTCGATGTTGCAGGCACGGAGGCGCTTTAAATACAAGAAAGAAAAATCGTCAATACGCCTACCTCACATACATTTCCATGACGAACGACCCACCAATAGTATCCACAAACAAGATTCCCTTTACCTGTAGTCGAATGTCCAAGCTACCCGACAGTGCGGGCGGCGGGGCTATCGTTGAGGCGTGCGGGGCGCCCCTGACTTTTAAGCGAGGAGCGTAACCAACACGAATCCGAGCGGAAATTTCCCTTTTCGGCCACCGAAATACGAGCTCAGCTCGAAGACTTGTATACACCAGGCTGTTCGACGTAAGAGGTCTTGTTCGCCATCATGGCCCTTGTCTTTACTACGTCATCCAATTTCAACTTTTAAAACCGGGGAGAAGGAACAGCTTGATTGTGGCTTTTTCTTGGAAGTTGTTCAAATCTTTAGCAATGAGTTTGCTCTGGCATAGCAACTGAGACTAGAAGCTTCCGATATCCAAGCAACAGAAAGCTACGTACGTACTTCAGAACTCCGCAATGCGAATTCTGGCGGAGTGCTCATTGCGGGTAGTGGCAACAATTGGTGACCTTTACATACGGCCGTCGGATTAGGGAAAGTGATGGTTCAAAGGTGCAAAGGATGTGGGCTTCACAGGTTTTGACCGAGGGGGTGGGCAGGGCCATTGTCCAACCATTACGATCTCGGGTCGGGAGCAATCCTCCAATGACGTTTGTCAACACCATCGGAGCTGTATTTGTTGCCAACTCTTAACAAAATCAGGACTCGTTCTGTAATGTGAAGGGTGACTGGGCCAGACAATAGTGTGGTAGCTGAGTATATCACCTCGAATCGAAAGGATTAACGATATTTGGCTAGGGCAACCCCGCGATTTCCCCACGATTTCCCCGCACTTCATTCTGAACGACATGGAAAGCAAACTACTGCCTGATGAAGGCTAGAGAATCGAACTTCAAAGATGATGGTAGATTTAGGATCCTAAATTTCTGCTTCTGAATCTTTCAGTCTCGATTTAAGCGACAAGAGCGATACATATTCTGGTTGAACGGCCTAGCTGGAACGGGAAAATCAACATTGGCCTGCACCATCGCGCAAAAATATGACGAACTGCAGCGTCTTCGAGCCAGCTTTCTTCTTCTCAAAGAAAGAGCGGTGGAGATGTGGGCTTTTTTGGCATGTTATCCACTAATCTACTCGCTTGTAATGTACCGTCCCTTCGATAATACATTTGTAGGGTTACTTGACGGATTCATATTGTAAGTTTCCTCCTCTCGAAGTAGTAACGTCAGTTTCTTCCCAGTCTACATAGAAACTACAAAATAAACTATGTTACTGTTATATTATTGCTACCGATGCACTTGATAAGTGTGAGGATGATACCGCACTAGAGAAGCACTTCGACAAGATCTAACTTGCTGTCCTCAAGCACTCGATCTCCTCGGATTATTCTGATGAATTTAGAGAAGAGGGATGTGATATGTTAAAGTCTGAGCTTAGAAATGCAATAGTCTCACTTCTTGCTACCTCTTCGGAGGACCTCGACGAGCAGACATCTAAGGATCTTCGTGCGATCCTTGCTATTCGAGAGGCTCCGGCACACCAGTTCTGTTAACACCACATTTGCAATTGCGGAGTATTTATGGTGACGAACTATAGATCACAATACTCAAAGAGATGACAGCAGTAAGTGCATCCACGGAACATGAGGAGAAGAGAAAGCCTAGATATGTTCTACTAGTGAGAAAGGAGTGACGGAAGAAATTTGGAGATGTAGGCTTTGTGGAAAGGATTAGCCACGGACGAATCAGGTATTGGGAGTCGACGAGCAACGGCATGGACTGATGAATGTGTCACCTCGTATTGTTACTGTACAAAAGGAGAGTTCCGAGGTTTTTGTATAGAGTGAGCAGGTTATAGGTGAGTTTTTTGCTTGCTTCATATTTCGCAAATCTAGAAAAATGAAGGGTATCTCAAGACCATTTAACTCCTTCCTACCTCACACCCAATGTCCGTGCAATTCCAGGATCCTGAACGCCGTACACCCGCCACAAGGGAAGACGATTTTCAAACCCTCCTTTTACAAAAATGTTCAATCCTTAATCGATTCCCTCCTCCTCCCTTGCCTCAGTTGTCCCGGACTATGCAAAATCGGCACATCATCCCCCACAACCTCATCCACCAACTGATACCTCTGCACCCCATCATCCCCCCTCCTCCTCTCCTCTCTCAACGGACTCTTCGGCGGAACAGCCCACTCTGGACTCCTATTCCCACCCGCACCCGCCGCACTCTCCTCACCCATGCCTCTCGTCCTCGCCGGATTTCCTGTGCCTGAAAAGGACCCTGGTGTAGCCACTCCCGCCGACGATCTTCGCATACTCAGTCCCCGAGGACTCCACCCCGCTGGTTTGATCGGTACTGGTCCCGAGGCAATACGTGGGCGTTGAGCACGCAAAGCTTCGGTCGTAATGCCCCAGTCTTGACTTCGTCTTCTGGCGGCTGAAGAGCCACCACTTCCGCCTCGGAGGAGCATTGGTGCTCCTGCTGCGGTTCCACCTACGGCGCTGGGGAGCTCCCCGCTGTGGATATGAGTGTCGCGCTCTTGGGGTAAGGCATCGTTGTATCCGCGTGAGAAATCGTCGATTTCAGAGGGTGAGATGAGAGGCGTGGTGGTTGTTGGTGGGGGAAGATACATCGCTTGGAAGGTGCCTGGTTCGGAGCCTGGATGTGTGGCGTGTAAATTTGGAGGAGTGAGTGGTGGCGAGGATTGCGAAGGGAGACTGGCGTAGGCGTTGCTGTAGGTAGTGGGGAATATACCTGTTGCATTTGCGTCTCCGTTGTTGGCTGTTACGGTTGTGATGGTTCTGTTTTGAGACATGGCGCCGAAATCATCGGGGCTATAGGGGGCAATTCGTTGAAACGGTCCGGATGTTGGAGGAGGGCCGTTGTTGTGTTGGGTTATGAATGAGCCTGCGCGGTGGTTGTTTCGCTTGTTTTTGCGGCGACAACCCCACCAGAATGCAAAGCCTACAATGGCTGCAAGACCGAGTACTGATCCGATCACTGCTCCTGCTATCGCGCCTTTGTTTTCACTCTTCTTCGGCGCTTCACCTTCCACTGTTGCGTTTGATGAGCCCGTTTCGGATGCTGGGGTGGCCTTGCCAGCTGTTGCGACGGTTGACGATCCCGTTGAAGTTTGGGTTTTTGAAGAGCTCGAGCTCGGTGACGAGACAGAGGAGCTGGTTGAGCTCGAAGATAAGAATAATGATGATGATGATGATGATGATGATGATGATGACGATGCTGTCGATGATGAAGGAGAAGAAGACGTCGCACTGCTGCTGGGAGCGGATGACGTCGTGCTCGCCAGGGCGGAGAATGGACTGAAATTCACGCCCGTGAAAACCACCTGCAAAAGCACATCTGAAGCCTGCCCCTCGTAGGTAGTTTCGACAGATGTCGCATCCTGGGAAGCTCCGCATCCATATTGATAGTATCCCCCAGGATAGGTGTTTCGATAGCAGACATCATCTCCAGAACTAAATCAATTAGCAAAGATCCTAGACTCAGCCTCGTCCACATACCAAGAATAAATCCCATTATTCTGCAACCCCTCGTTGGGCGACCATCCAACACTATTTTTATCGACACAACTCGTGTAAACACCCGCGGTACAAGGTCCATCTGTCGCACAGCATCCAACAACTGCATGTATCGTATCGTGAATGCAAGACGATCCGGCCGAACATACAGCTGGAATTCCAGAATTTCCCCCAATCCACCCGCAAACATTCACATCAACCGACTCCCTCTTGAAGATACTCGCCGGGACATTGGGCGCCGCAGTCGGTGCAGGAGACCATGCTACCTCTCTATAAACATTTGTCTGCTGCGCTCCAGTCCAAGGGAGGGCATTCGTAAGGCTGAAAGCAAAAGAGAACAAAACGACCGTGGTGGAGGAAGGCATCCCGAAGAAATCGACAGCCATTGGAAGAACACTAAGAAATATTTGACAGAGAACACTGAGGAGGGAAAATCAAGAGAACATGACAGATAAGTAATCCAGCACCAACACACCGAGGGAGCAATAAGCTCTATCTATTTAGAAAGCTCGAAGCTCTGTGTGACCGTGCCACAGAGGCTGTGGGTTGGTTTTGGGCGCTGGCCATGTTGGTGCACGCCCACTTGGGGGAACGGCCCCAGACACATGCTCCGGCATCATTGGATGGCAGATGTAGGATTCGACATGATACTCGGGACGCAGCCACTCAGCATCCATCGTTTTGTTGGCTTTGTGAGCTTGTTTTGGGGCTGAGGTGAGGATATGCAGATGGGCGGGTGCTGAGCCACAATCTCACAGGCACCGCTTAGGCTCCCTGTCAAGACTCCTGGTCTGAGTGTTGCGTTCTGCCTTATGCTACCGCTGATCTGATAGAGATTCTAGGAAGTTGAACGATTTGAAACGTGCAATATATTGGGTTAACAACATGTTGGATGTCTTGGATTAAGGGGGTTGTGGCTATCCTTATTGTCGTGAAGGATTCTGCCTTTCGGTGGGTTTTTAACGTTGGTTAAAGGTTGCGACCGGCGAGCGGGCGGCTAAGCGGGCGCAGGTTTTAGTATCAATCGCTTAATTTTACGCTCCCGAACGGCGGGGAAGAGCTATTTTTATCACTGGTTCTATCCAGCCCTCGACTCTTCAACCTCCACTTATCATATGTTTTCTCGAGTCCCGCCGTCTTGGTACTGAATCATCGTGTTGTGCTACTGCAGTGCTGATCTTGCAGTACTCACTATCTGGAGAGTGAATCGAATAACCCAAATACCTTACGCCAATATTGACGAGCTGATCCTGTCTTGAAAGTACACTAGGAAGTCCAGCTTGGCTCGGCAAGACTTCATCAAACAGACACCGCCAGAGCAGACTCAGAGGATTGAGTTGATGAGAAGTGCCGATATTGTAAAGAAAACGTAGTATAAGCTCAGAATGCAGCATTTGTTCATTCCAGTGTATGCTTGAGGCTGGCTTCGGAGCTGGGCCACCTGCGGGGGCTGGAAATGATGTTGCAGCCTTCAAGCCATGTAAATTGTACGAAACGTTCCGGTCGCACGGATTGAGATTATTTCAAAATTTGTTGTTCTTTTCTTTTCTGGGACAGTTGGAAGTTCAATTTTATCTACACCCTCATATTTGCAACTCCCGATCCAAATTTATATCGCCCCCGACACCATTTCTGGCGCTTCTTCTAATTCGAATGAGGCTTCAATATCCCACTATTGTCCCATGTATCCAGCATTTCACCTCACCCAAAGCCCTCAAAGTTACCAGCCTCATCGTGTACCCGTAGACAGGTTCCAGGATTTCTCGGCGTAAGATTGGTTCCCTGGCTGCTAGGCACAGCCTCGGCCGTCGACCCTGAACAACGTCTGCATTCCCCAGCTAGGTAGACTTTGTCCTTTCGCACTGTAAGCTCTCTTAATCAAAAGCAAGCCGGTGAGATTAACCCCAAAGCTTCTACATATGTAGGTAATGTCAGGGCAGTATGTTCTATCTGGCAACTATGTTCATCACCGATATTGCTACTGATTGCTGAGTAGACAGGTCCCGATCTAGACGCTCCAACTTGGTTGTACTCAAGTCACACAAGGACAATATTCGCTTCACGGAACTCACTCTCCCAAGGTTTTCCATGTAAAGCGTAAAGACAGAAGTAACCCACGCGCTGGAGATGCATCCCGTGGACTGGGGCAGGCGCGACATCATTTCCGGCATTGGGTGTGAGTGCTCGAAGGACGAGGCAACGCGTGTAATGGTGGTGTTTCTTGGTTATTGCTTGGAGATAGTATTGGGCATCGCTAGATTCGGTCCAAAATTGAATATCTGGGAGGAGTCGATGTCGGGCACTCGGCTTCCAATTTGTTGTTGAGAAGGAGATTTGACGGTGGCTGTCAAACGTAATAGCAGCAAGTTTCCAGTTTATCCGAATGGTGTCATCTTCTTGAGCTCCCAAGCCAACTAGGAATTCATGATCGCAGATAACCTGGTCGTCTTCTCCCAACAGTGCCCAGGAACTTTGTGTCGGGAGCCACACCCCTCCACTTAAGGATAACCACGACCAGGAAGGGCAAGGTCTTAATGTTCTTCGCCCAGGAATATCCTTAAACCACAAGAGACATACTGGAAATTGCTCTTTTCAGAGTCCATGTACGTAGGACAATGACCATTCTTTCGACACAAGTGTCGCCAATCCAGCAATCGCATTCGGCCGATCACGCTCAAATGATAAATTCATCGCGGAGTATAGAGCCGCAAGTTTCGCCCACAGCGAAATCGTATCCCATTCCCGTTCAACAGTCGAGAGAGGCCTTCGGATCTTATTTTGGCGCGCATCCGTCCGCCGAGGAAGGCACTCACACGTAACATGAGTGTCGCATTCCCAGACGAGCTCACAGTGACAAAAGTGTAGAATTCTTCTAGAAAGTATTCTTTCTTGTAGAACCCAAGCGCGGGTCTGTAATTCATGACGAGTCCAGTTATCTTCTAGGCAAGATGGACTGTGGGAGAGAAAATCACGGTCGAGTTTCGGAAATTCCTCATTGAGTACTCGAAAACCACCACAGCGACTGATCGGGATGGACGACATAAGTGTGGAATTCAGATTACCCGTCCGCCCAAGGCCCATCGAAGAGTCACCAGCAGAATCCGCCGAGATGTTAATAACTGCATTTGCGTAGACATTTTGCATCTCCTTGGACTCTTTCTCCCAATCTTCCATCGAGTCCTGTATGATACACAAGGAGTCAATCCACAAGTAGGTCAAGCCAAGACGACGTGTAACGACGATTGCATCCTGAAACGTTCGCGGCAGGCTGTTGAAGGAAATCCCATCCATCCTTTCATGCAAGGTCAGCCCGGTCGTGGTCAGAGGCCGTGGCCTTCCTGAAGCCCCCCCCAACAATGGCTCAAAGTTGCATATTTTCCGCGCATACCTCTTGTGATGACTAGCCGGGGATTTTCATCGGGAGTCCCTAGCTTTGTCAAACGTGTGGGCAGCTCGACCTCCTCCACCATACCGCAATCGGGATGATTTTCTAAAACATTGTCTGAGCCAGGAAGATGCTCGATCTAGTGTTTCTTTGGAAACGGCATTCTGGTCGATCGAGGCTCTCGAGTCTATATGTGGCCACTTGTGGCTAGCAGCTGAACCAGCGATCGTGTAAATCTGGCAGCGACTATTATAGTCTTGGATCAAGCTCGGATTAAGGTAACATATTGACATAGTTCCAGTATCGAATTTGATTGCTCGAACAACCGGCATATATTTATCGAGAATGCTCGGCATCCTCGCCTGTTCGATTGCCTTGACGATAATTTCACACAATTCACATCCTCTCTGATCATTGTCAAACAGTTTTGCGCGAGGTATGTCAAGCACGCGCTGTCCCCGGGGTCCCCATCCGACGAAACTATCAGGCTCTAGGTTCTGACAGACTTCGCACCTCTGTGTCTCCACTCCGGTAGCCATAGTGCGGGTTTTTGAGATCGACAAGTTTCATGCGTAGGTGAAAGTGATGAGGACGAGAAGGCTGGGAGTCCATCGGTCAAGAACGTTGGGGTGCCAAGCCGTGATTCGGTAGCAAAGCACTGCCACGACGCCCGGCTTGTGAGGACAGCAGCTGCTGTCATGTGAGAATTAGGCAAGCCAATTAGATGCCGTATGCTTGAATCGATTTTCGCAGAATATGGGAAAACGAACAGGTCGCCTTTGCATGATCTGATTTTCGGAAGCTGGATCGCAGGTTTCTGCTATCGAATCCGGACTAATTGGTAACATTTCTCTTTAGAGAGAGGTCAATAAGTTAGCTCACGAGGTATATCCACCTAATTCCATCAACCTACAATCATCATAGATATTCACTCCTCACTCCTCACTCAAATTCAAAACCCAAATTCAAATCAAGATTCAATTATCACCATACGCACACACCAGAAGCCAAAGCCCTCTTAAAAGTAACTTCAATTCAAATTCCCCAAACTACGGGTATCATAAAACCAACCATCTCAACCATCTCCCTTCTCCCTTTCCCTCATCCCTAACCTTATCTCACCACACACCTCACACATCTAATCCGACAAGACAAGCAAGAGAAATAACAAAGAAGAAGAAGAAGAAGAAGAAGAAGAAGAAGAAGAAGAAGAAGAAGAAGAAGAAGAAGAAGAAGAAGAAGAAGAAGAAGATTGAATACTCGAGAAAAGGAAAGACCCCGAATCATACAGATACAGATGCAGGTATCATACACAAAACAAAAGAAAATAGGTAGGTGCAATCGATCGATGGACCGGCTGTGAAGAATGCCCTTCCTCGAAATTCCAGAAAAAGCTAACGCCACGCCATACCACGAGTTTGTTTGTCGTTCCCAAACCCAAACCCAAATCCTCGCTTATTACCAAAACATAGAATACAATACGATACATGGAAATCTTACACTTGCTCCTCGGCTTAGTACACCCGTGGCAGAGACTGCAGATATCAGAAAGAACACGTTCTGAGACGTCAACCCAGCTCAGCTGCTCAACGGCCAGGTGTCTCAGGAACTGCCCAGATATCAGCTCCCTTCTCCTTTGCCACCTCATCAGCCCCACCAATCTTCCCACTTCCATTGACTGTCCCCTCAGCACCATCACCTCTCAAAACCTCGCTGCCCTTCACGAGTGACTTCGCAGGAACACCGAAAGGAATAGGACCTGTCGCCGTCCAGACGGGCAAATCGCCTTTCTTTACACCAGCACTGGGACCTTTCATCGGGCTGGGTGTGTTGGTGTTAGGCTCTAGCCATCTGAGTGGTTCTTGGGCGTTGGATATGAACGTTGGTGTAGGGCCTTCGGGTTGGTAAGGAATAAAGACGTCTGGTGTTGTGGCTGTTTGAGGTGGAGTGGCGGTGGATTGGGGGAACTTTTGATGTTGGGCTTGTGGCTGTGCGGGTGGGAGATCGGTATGTGACACTGGTTGTGGGGGCGAGCTTGCGGGGAGTGGGATATCTTTCGGGCGGAGAAGATGTGTTGGGATAGAAGGCTGCGGTGTTGAAGGCATGGTAGGGAGCATGTCTTGTGTTTTTTCTGGTTGCTGCTTCACTGAAGCTGCATTACCATTCGTCTCCGAAGCGGGTGTACGTTGACGAGCTGGAGGCAAAATTACACTCTCCTTTCTCGCAGGTATGGGTCTCGCCGCTTTGGTCACAGTCGGCTTCGCTACCGCCGCGGATTTAGCTGCGGCTTTGGCATCTCGCTGCGCCTTAGTAGTGAGACTGATCTTCACTTTCTTCATTCCTGAAGTCAGACTATCAATATCTGATGTTTGCGATGCTGATGTCGAGGTTTCAGTAGTGGGGAGGACCACACTGCCGGATCTGGAGGGAGGGTTCTTTGGCTCATCTGTGCTGGCGATGCCACCATCGTTCAGAGGAGATTTTCGGCGAACTCGAGAGGTCTTGGCTTCGGGACGAGGCTGAGCTGGAGCTCTGGCCTTCTTGACTACGATAGGGTCGTTGGATTGACCTCGTACACTCATGGATGAGTCTGGTCGAACGCTTTGGGATGTTCCTGGGCGGGCACCATTTGATGGTACACGGTATCCATTTTGGCGAGGTGGTACCTCCGAAGTCACAGACCCGGCGTTGGAAGAGAGACTAAGACGACGACTTGATGCAGTGGCCTTGGCGTACTCTGGCATCGGAGTTGTGCTCCTTGAAGTCGCCTGGACATTTGTCAGCTCTAATTTATCGGTCATAAAAGAAGGAGATAGACTGACCGTGTTAGCAGCCAGAACGGCGGCTCCCGCAACAGTCTTCCGACGATTTGTCTTTGCAGCCGGCTTCTTCTCATCCTCCTCCACACTCTCAACCAAAGGCTTAGCAGGCTTCCTCGTCCTCAAAGCCATGCGACTGCTTGGGTTCTCAACAGCCGTTTCCGTAGGTGGCGTCAAAATCGATTGGCGATCTCTCCGAACACGAGTAGCTTCTGCTGATAGATCTTCTGGCCTACAGCTGAAAGTCTGTCTGTCAGTCGGAATTAGAAGTTTGCTCAACTCGTGTGCTGCTACAGTCCAGTCTACTTCTGGCGGAGGTGGAGAGGGTGCTCTTGATGGAGCTCGCGGTGAGCCGTTGCTCATGCCCATATTGGACACGGTTCGTCGTGCTGACGGGGAAGTGACTTTGGCGATGAAGGATTGTGTTGGGGTAGAATATGTTGGAGGTGTCATATCTCTTGGCTTCCTAGGTTCCGCAGTAATGGGCTCAGGATTTACAAGAGCATCGAGCTGCTCAAGACGTGGTACCGACCACCATGAAGGGTCGTAATTTTGGATGTGAGAGCCGACGGTGAGCGTCTCTGGGTGCGGAATTCCATCATACGTGCCGATCTTCTGACCCATCTCATATCCCAAGCCAGTTGGACTACGCTCCTTCTTAATAATCATAGGATCTCCAGCAGACATACCGCTGAGGTGGCTCAGCACACCGGTGCAAAGGGCGCGATCGCTATAGCCGCCCTCAAGGACACTGATAATCCGACCATCAACACCAAGTCCTTCTTCACCTGCAAGCTTGACAACATCTCTTGTCAATCGAGCATAGAACTCCGTAGGAACGTTGACTTTATGTCGCTGCATCCCAGAACTCTCCCACTCACTAGCATCGAACCCAGCAGATAAGAAAATAGCCCCTTTTGGCTTTGGACCATTAGGCGATAAGCGAAGGCGCTCTGTCTGAGCTCGAAGATAATTCCTAGTCTTCTCCAACAACACCGAATACTTCGTTTCATACAGCTGCCAGAACTCCTGCTCGCTCTTCCATGGTTGCAAGTGAACATTCCAGATGCTCTGACCATGAGCGTTCTCGATACACAGACTAGCATTCTTGACCTTCTCCTCGTCGCCCATCTCACATGGATAAGAGTTGATATCGTGAAGACTGAAGTATCCGATCGATGTCTTCTTCCACTGATGTGCGTTCTTTGCAGCACTTGTAGCTCGTCTATTGCTTTCCCATGCAATAGCCTGCGAGCCGTCCCCGTGGTGGAGATCGAAATCAATGATCGCCGCATGGGTCAGGCCGTGATTTAGAGCCGCGTGAGAAATCCCAACATGTACATTATTCAGCCAGCAAAACCCCGACGGGTAACTTGCCGAACAATGATGTCCTGGAGGTCGAATTGCAACGAACGTCCGTAATGGTCCTTTCCCACTTGCTGCTCCTTGGAAAACCGCATCCACACCTTCGCATACAGCTCCCAACGCGCCCTCCATAGCATCTAGCGATTCGGCGCATAAGTACAGATCCCCTTCGTGGAGTTTCGCAGGCGCGCCTTGATCCGGGCTTCTATTCATATCCGGCCGAGTCAACTCCTTCCCATTCATAGCCAGCCTAGACTCCGCATTGTCACACATAATCTTCAATTCTTCCATCCACTTTACGCCGTGCACGTTCGTAACCGCCTGTGAAGAAAGCACCATTTTGCGCGTGGTCTTGCGAATGCGGAACGGCATACTGGGAATCGAGGTCGCATCCCGGTCTGGATGCAAAGGAAATTGCCCATCTGCGTGTCTCTCCCCCAGGCAAACATAAGCCACCGATAATCCCAAAATACTAGCATGTATGCGCTCTGGTCTTTCCACAATCGTACTGAGCGAAGCCTTCGAGGTCCTTGGTCTGGAATACCGGTGTCCATAACATGAGTCGTGTAATATCACAATAACGTCCGCAGACCGAGGATTGTCCTCTCTGCCATGCAACTCCAATTCGCTCTTGAAATGATTGCTAGCGATCGAAGCAGCGGTATGTCGAGGCTGGGGAGGAATCGGGTCCTCGATCTCTGAAAGGGGGGATTTGCCCACCATGGTAGAAGCGTTGGTGAACTGCGCCGAGGAAGATCTCCTTGACGTCGAAGAGGTGCGCGACGGTGTGACGCCCCCTACACCATGCAGGGAATTCATAGAAGCTTTTCGAAGTAGCGTCGGTGTCGAGGAGCGCGAGGTTGTGCTCATGGAGCTGGGCGAGCGATGGAGGGGGCTTCGAGGGGGCAGTCTGCCATTCGGGGATGCGCTGGAATTGCTTCGTTGTAGACCAAGATTCCTGGCCGGAGAAGATGGCTGCGGCGAGGCTGGAAGGGCCGTGGCAGATGCTTGATTGAGAGATAGCCGTCGAAGAGATTGCGAGAGCGCTGCGTTGTTGTTTGTTGTAGGGGGCAATGGTGGTGTTTCTCTGGACACGTTGTGCGGATTGGGATACGCCATTGCGAATTATGGTGCCGCAATGAGGCCGACCTCGCCAACTCTGTGGGATAAGGAAAATCAGGTTCTTTGTTTACTTTGATGCGCGGATGTCGGTTGGTGATGATATATTTGGGAGACCTGTCTAAAGTTACGCGTGCTGCACGGGGTGCATCGACTAACGCGCACCCTGGTAACCCAGCCTTATGTAGATTGATATCACCAAAATGTAAAGTCTCAGATACGTGTGAAAACGTCATTTTGTTTTCTTTATGTTGACTTTCGAATAGTCTCGGATTTCATTCAACTATATGATTCTCATCTTCTGCTGCCGTCGGTATTGTCCCTTGCTGAGCCCGTTGCTACTGTGGAGACGTCTTACCCCTGAATCGGTAATGAGGGGGAATGGCAACAGAAGCTTGGTAAACTATGGAGGGGTAGCTTCGTAGCCTTTCCAACACAAACATTGATTTATCTTTCGGGTATCTGCTCTAATGCAAACCTCTAAACTCCTAGTCTACCATCAAATCAACTCCAACGGTTCTCAAAGCTTCAACAGCCCAATCGGGATATTTCGATTTATCCCCACCATGCAGGTCCGAAAAAAATTTCTTCAACAGAGCTGGGAATCTATCTTCTATGATAGATTCTCTTACACTTCTCATAAGGGCCAGCTGATACCAGACATTGTGCATGGTCAGTAGATGTGCTCCAACTGTCTCTTTTGCAGCAATATGGTGCACGAATGCTCGTGTGATCCCTAACCCACCTTCCCCTGTTCGACAACAAACGCAACCACATCCATCCTCCACAGGTCCAAAGTCATTGGCGTACCTTGCATGCTTCAGATTGAGAACGCCATTCTTTGTGATCGCATTGCCGAATCTGGCTGTCCTGGTCGGCCACACACAGTCAAACATATCCGCACCGAGCGCAACACTAACAACAAGATCTTCCGGATATCCAATACCCATCACATATCTCGGTTTCAGCTCCGGGAGTAGACTTGTGCATGTGTTCACCACACGACAATAGTCCGCCTTCGCTTCCCCTCCACTCAAGCCTCCAATTGCAATGCCTGGCGTCCCTCTCGCAACCATCTCCTTGCAGCACTCTCTCCGCATCTCAAGATCCAGCCCTCCTTGTATAATGCAGAAAAGGTTCTGTGTCGTCGGGTTCGCATGTGCAGCTATACAACGGTCCAACCACCGCACACTGCGCTCCATAGCCTCTCGCATGCGTTTTGTATCTGGCGAGGTAGTTACAAGGACGTCGTCCAATTGCATGATGATATCGCTGCCTATCGTATTCTGCAAAGAAATGGAGTGTTCCGGTGTGAGAAGCATGGGAGACCCATCATGCGGACTAAGGAATCGAACGCCTTCTTCGGTGATATTGGCCAGTTTCAGCAGACTGACCATCTGGAACCTAGGGGTGCGCTTGTTAGTGACAAGCTTCTCAGCAAGCAAGGTGGCCAGCATACCCTCCGCTGTCAGTCAAAATATTGTGTTTCCATCCCTGTAGCTTATGCGCTCCGCCAACTTTCTCTAGCACTTCCTGTCCTGGCTTCAGGCCGAGATGGTATGTGTTATTTAGACAGAGCCGGCAGCCTGTTGCTTCCAGCTGTTGTGGTGTCAATCCCTTCAAAGACGCCTGTGTCGCAACTGGCATGAATAGAGGTAACTGGACTGGTCCATGAGGAAGTGTGAGATTGGCTGCCCGAGCTTTGGTAGTCTGCAATAATGAGCATTATGCGCACAAGGAGGTACAAGGAAACCTTACTGAGCAACGCGCAATCAATTCAAAGGTCAGCGCCGACGGAATTGGTGGATGAGCCATAGCTGGGATGAATGAAGGACAAGTGAGAGAGTGTTGGGGCAAACCTTGGGAGGAGTGGAAGGAAGATGGAGGGAAATGTTTCGGACGAGAAGAAATTTGGGTTGATTCTGCCGCTTGACAGAACACCCCCAGGGAGCTTGTCACATACGCGTCTTCGTCTGAGTATTAAACAAGCAAATGGTGATGAGACGCTGAAACTTCTCTAGATCGCGGAGTAAGGAGACGGTATGCAAATCTTCTTGCTATTGATTTCTGTTTGAGTTGGAGGGCTTGACGTCCTCGAAGAAGGGGAATGGAGGTTTGGCGGGGTTACCAGAGGAAGACCTTCTAGCGAGACAAGGGGGTGGGGCTATCAGTCCGCTTCGCCCAAAACACATATCATTTCCGTGTCTCTCCTTGTCCCAAGACTACCTGAACAAAACAAACCGCCGCAACTCACAGCTTCAAGCAAAGATAGGTTCTCTCATTCAAGAACCCCTTTCTTCACTTCGCACTACACCATCAAAAGAACACGTCTAAAGTATAATGCATACCTGCCCAATCATAACCGACTTTCCGACCTCTACCCAATGCCAAGTGGCCATTCATATTATGGGCTCCGTGTCTTCGCGAAATGTCAGGCCACTATGACAAGCTGCGCGACGGGGCTTCCTTGCAAAATCATTGCGCCCTTTTTCTCTCCGGCACTCTATCCAGGGTCTCCCTCAGCGGAAGTATTTCTACAGCCCGATCTGGACCAGATCAGGAGCTGCTTGTCCCGTCATTTTAGACTTTCCTAGACATGGCAGGTCTGGCCCCTGGGTGGAGAGCAGTTTTCGCTTCCCCACTAGACAGCCTCTCCCAGGAATCTGGTTCCAGTACTACTACTGCACATTTCCGTTCGCGTTTCCTCTCTTCTTTTCTTGTTTAAGTTGAATTGTCGTTATATATTTCGGGCTCACCGAACGTTCAATTGCCGTCTGTCGTTTCTGATTTGACTCGGGTCGATCTCATGCACGTCAACGCTCCTTTCAGCCTCGACTACTCAATACCAGAATCGAGGCGCTTCAAAACACGCCACAACCACAAGGCCTGGATTATTATCACCGCCTGTCGTTTTCTTTAACTTGAGGCGTATCCCACCTTACGTTTTGTCTTTGAATCTGCCATTTACTCGGTATTTCGTCGCCAAGTTGCACACGTCACAATCCGACTGGCTGTCAGCTCTTGGACGCAAGGCGGCCTAGTTCTGGTACACGCGAATAGCATCTCGCCCAAGGAATACGCGCCTTGGCCACATAATCCAGCCTCCACTCCCAAGGCTACTGACGACAGAACGGCCTGGGCAGGGGTTGGGACTGAGACTTATATAGCATATCATCGGTCTTCACCCATCATGTTTTCCTCGCCAAACACAAACAAAACCAGCTTCCCGAGGAACAGATACGGAAACACCATTTCCTCTACTTCCAATAGCGTAAAAATGTTCACCATATTTCCCAATCTACCATCAGAGTTGAGAATCAAGATATGGCAACAAGCTTGTTATCCACGCATAGTTACACTCACGTACACAACCGCAACATCCTCATTCACCAGCACCACACCGCCCCCAACTCTCCTCTCTGTCAACCACGAATCCCGCCACGAAGCCCTCCGCATCTACACTCTCTGCTTCGGAACCTCCTCTCAACCACCAAGGACTTACTTCAACCCCTTCCTCGACACGCTCTACCTTCCCCGGCACCAAGAAATGGGCTACGACGAAACCCTCCGCGAATTCAGACAGCTCGTCCATGATCCGACCTGCCTCCTAGATCAAGTCCGTTATGTAGCTATCGACCACGTAAACGTCGACGTCAAGCGGCCTTGGGAATCATACAACAAAGCCGTCTTCCTCCGCAGTTTCAAGCACCTCGACGAAATCGCACTCATCCTCAACGCCGACGGCACTGGAGCAGGCGACATCTCTGATGCTACTCCAAACGAGCACCAGCAACTTACCGGAGTCCAAAAAGCAAGTCAAGGGAAGCTCATATTCGAAGAACTTCGTATCGATCCCGAGCGCCTCCTCAAGATCTGGTATTACTTCCGCCAGAGCTTCATGATTGAGGAGCATCTCCTGGAAGACGTATGTCGCGATTCAGGGAGGGAGTACGAGGCTTTCGAGTTACCTACTGTCAGGATCCTGGCTAAGGGATTTGAGGATGCGGGAGCTGCGAATCAGTCTAAGGATGGATTGAAGGCGGGCAATCACATGCAGGCCGCCTTGGACATGATGCGGTCGTAGATGCGGTCGTAGAGAGTCAGCAGGAGTATGCGGGCGCTGTGGACTGCGCTTGGTGGTGAGAACGCTGTATTGATAGGATATGACGATGCATAAGTTAATGATAATACACCAATTTCGCATCCAATACTTGTTTTATTGGTGTGGTGATATGGTCACTTGACAGGCATGTGGAGGGTTCCTCCTTGCAGGTTTTGCTTTTGTTCAGTAAGCGAGAAAGCCTCTCGCCCGTGGAGTCGGGAAATTGGGGACGGGCTGGGCTGAACATACCAAGGGATGCATGATGTGAGATGATTACTTGTGAGCTGGGGAGCTTGGGGGAAGGGAGTTGGTGCTGGTAGATCTGGTGCGTTGTGGTTGCGAGACTTGAGATTCGAGTAGATACATGGACGGTGTATGGTTACTAAGGCAAAATGTAAGAGACGTCCTAAGCTTGGGCATGGTTAAGAATGAGCAAGAACAAAAGAAACAATGAATTTCAAAAATTAGGAGGCGGCCATATGTATCATATCTATCGCGATGTGTACTTCAACATATTCCTTCTTTGCAATCTTGACTGGTGGCATTTCAATCAACGTTGCTGCCGAGCTCGCAAAGCCAGAGGAGATGCCATATCATGCGACTTCTATGACTGTTAGAACACCACTCGAAGGCAAGACATGTCTTCAAAAAAGAGTAGGGCAGGCTTGACTTAGTCCTTTACAAAGACGGGTGAGATTTCTTGGGAAACACAAATCTGAGTATGGGCAGGTACAATGGCAACGTGCGACTCGAGGCGGGATCTTCACATGCTTCTCGAGTTATAAAGACTGTAAAGTTTAGCATGAGAAGGAGATAAGTGGTATTTGTTCTATCATGTCACACGCTCTTTTAGCTTTCGACGGAATTAGATAGCACCAGAGAAAAGAATAGAAATCTATCGATTCTCGAATCTTCAGTCAACAACAAAAGAATGGCCGACCGAATCCACCCGCAAACCAGTCCATTCGGCCTCGGTAATTTTTCCCGTCGAACGTCGGCAACCAACGGCGATCCCGGTCCGCCTCTTCAACACCACTCTAAAACAAACCTCCAAAACATTATTCCACCACCACCAATTCCACCTCCGGTATCATACCACCATGTGCATATTTTAGATTTTTTGTTTTTTTATCTTTTCGCGAAGCACACCTATACATACAATGCACCGGTAACGCGCTTCTTGGGTACTTCGTTTGGTTTGGCTGCTTGTTCTTTGGGTTTGCGACTGCGATTCGAGATTGGATATCAGAAGATGAGGGTTAGAGCTGGAGGGAGTGCCTTGAGGAGGGCGGTTGAGGGAAACACGAGGAATGGAAGGAGAGGGTTCTGTGTGCAATGTCGACAGGAACGGAATGAATTGTCTGTGGCCTTGAGGGGCGTGGGCTATGTGCAGAGGCAGACTGTCGCTGGTCATGACATGGGAAGAAGACCTAGGTTCATCTTGCCCTCCTCGTTCATAGCTGGGCAGAGGAGGACTTTAGCAACAGTGAGGAATGGTACGGATCATCCATTCCATCAGAGGATTTTTCATTGACCCCGCGGCAGTGAATCCGGACGATCGAGGGCCATTGATGGAATACGACGATCGTGTTGACAGCGGCCGATTAAGAAACGACGAACATCAGAGAGGTTAGCAGAACGAAGTCCAACGCCCGAATACAACGACTGATAGCTTTTAGGCATCATACAAAGTCTGCAGCATTTGCACGACGAGCTTCGATCATACCACGCCCGCCCCATCACACACCCCACCATCGAATCTCTCAAGCCGCCACCGAAATCCGTGCTAGGTCGCCTCTTTGGCAGTGCGCCCAAAGAAAGGAAACTGCAAGACATACCCGAGAATTTGCCTAGGGGCTTGTATCTGTATGGAGATGTGGGTAGCGGCAAGACGATGCTGATGGATATGTTCTATGAGACGCTTCCCAGTAGCGTGACGTCGAAGACGCGAATCCATTTCCATAATTTCATGCAGGATGTTCATAAGCGGTTGCATCAGATGAAGATGGAGCATGGGAATGATATCGATGCTGTGCCATTCGTGGCGGCTGATATTGCGGAGAAGGGAAATGTGTTATGTTTTGATGAGTTCCAGTGTACAGATGTTGCGGACGCTATGATTTTGAGACGGTAAGTATCCACGCCATTTCAAGCCCTATTCTTACTAACTGCTTACAGTCTCCTCGAAGCCTTGATGTCTCATGGCGTGGTACTGGTAACAACATCCAATCGTCATCCAGATGATCTTTATCGCAACGGGATCCAGCGAGAATCTTTCATTCCATGTATAAATCTCCTCAAAAATCGCCTCCATGTAATCAACTTGGACTCACCAACAGATTACCGCAAGATCCCCCGCCCTCCATCCGGAGTCTATCACGCCCCTCTAGACAAGCATGCTGATTCTCACGCCGAGAAATGGTTCCGCTTCCTAGGCGATCCAGAACAGGACAAGCCTCGCTCGGAAACCCAGCGAGTCTGGGGACGCGAAATCCACGTGCCCAAAGTTAGCGGACGAGCTGCTCTGTTTACATTCGATGAGTTGATTGGTAGACCGACCAGTGCTGCCGATTACATCGAGTTGACGCGCAGCTACGATTCATTCATCGTGACGAACGTCCCAGGCATGACGCATCGCGAACGTGATCTCGCCCGCCGATTCATCACATTCATCGACGCCGTCTACGAGTCCCGGGCAAAGCTCGTCCTCACCACCGCCGTACCCCTCACACAACTCTTCCTCTCCCGCGAAGAAATCGAAAAGGACGTCAGGAAAGATCAGGCCGACAAGAAAGGCCAGGGGGAAGACCACGAGGACCTGGACTCCACGATGCGCAACCTCATGGATGATCTGGGCTTGAACATGAAGGCGTTGAAAAATAGCAGTATTTTCAGCGGCGATGAGGAACGTTTTGCTTTTGCGAGAGCGCTGAGTAGATTGAGTGAGATGGGGAGTCGGGAGTGGGTTGAGAGGGGGATGGGGTTGGAGAGGGATGGAGGGAAGAAGGAGAAGGATGATTGGCAGAGGGTGAGGAGTAAGCAGATGGAGGATAGTATGTAGAACTCCTCTGTTGCAGGAGCTCGGGCGCGGAAGCGCTGTTCTGTTGGATAAATGATAGAACCGGAACTAGAAAGTTGGATACTCGAGATCAGATTCAAGACCTTTCAAATCAAGAAATATAAATCACGTCCAAGGCACAGAAGTAGTGGCTCTCCCCCTCTAGGTCTCACGAACCAACACAGGAAGACCCAGTTCCTGCAGAGCAGGGCCTACATGCACGTAACCGCCCGGCCTTCTTCCTAGTCCATTCCCCCTCCGGTTCTCCAGCACCCGAATTCTATAGCTTCTCCCTCTCTCCCCCTCCCCTGCCTTCCCGTCCCGCACCACCCCATCAGCATCAGCTCATCCTCACATTCCTGCCTCCCATCCACCCCTCTAACCCATCCACCCAGCCAATCCTCACCCGCCGGCTAAACGCCCATACCTTGGCGTCAGACCCGAGAGAACGGTCGTCTGGTCATTAAGCGAGTTGGGCGGCCGAAATGACAGCGGCAATAGCTATATATGGGATGTGCACGGGTGAGGCGGGTAAGGAGGTGGTGGAGGAGAGGCGGGAGGGAGATGTGAAGGGGTTAGTGCGAGGAGCTAGGTTTTGACGACGTGCAACAATGTTTTCTTTCAGTTTTATCTTTTGAGGGGGAGAGGGGGGCGTGGGTCTGGTTGGGGGCTGAAAGTGGTGATGGGTTGGGTTGGGTGGGAGGGAGATAGGAGCCGGATGAGTGGAAGTGAGATGAGGTGGGCTTTGCGAGTGTTATTTATATTGTGTTTGGAGAGATGAAGATAGTGACGGTAGATGGATGAAGCCTTGTGTCTTTCCCTTTAGCTGATGCCTGTTGATGATGAGGTAGAAATATGGGGTTATACCTTCACTAGGAACAATACCCCTCAGCTAACAATATTGAAGTAGATACAGCACGGTGAGTGGGGACCTCGCTGTACCTAAAAAGACTCAATTTGGCTGCCAGTGCTGCAGTTCAACCTTATTCATTGATCATCTCAGAGAAGCTACAGTTCTTGAGAAACGCGAGAAGCTCTTGCACGCAACATCTATCCTCGGAAGATTAAGGTCACTAGAATGTGGGTCTGACGAGGTGAACAAATGTTTGCTACCAGGCGAGCTGTTCATAAGGGCGAAGATAAGGTTTCGCTTACCCCAGCCAAGTCAACAACCCAAATAGCCTTAGACAATCAGACAGACATCAAGGAAAATCATCAAACTTCCACAGCACAATCTCATCTTTCATCTTTCCAGATAATCAAAGCCTCAGACTCCGATACCTTCACGAACGATCTCCATTCATGATGAGCTGAGCATACAGCCTCACCCCCTCAATATGCTCCCTCATCCCAATCCTCTCATCAACCGTATGACCATTCGCCTTCCCCTCATCCCTCACCGGCGAAAACCTATAAATATTCTCACTCAATCCCCAATAAAACTTCGTATCCGTATTCCCCGTCATCAAACTCGGCGCAACAATGATATCCTCGCCCATGACCTGCTTGATGGTACCCGTAAACGTCTTATACGTACCCGTGTCGAATGGCGAGACAGGAGATGGCTCAAGTGGTTTATGGAAATCTTCGAGAGTTATTCTGCCTAGTGATGAGGTTGATGTGTTTCCGGAGATTGAACCCCATGCGTCGAGGGATAGGGAGAATTTGGGGAGGATCTTGGTGGTGATGAGGGCTTCGAGGTTGGAGCGGACATTCGCGACCTGGCTTTCTACTGCTATACGGTGATTGATGACGGCATAGACTTTTTCGGGAAGGGCGTTAATCTTCACACCGCCTGAGATAAGGTCTGTTGCTTGCGATGTCTGCATCAAGTAGCGCTGGAATATGTCTTGTGTAGCAAGATAGTTTGCTACTGTCTTAGCGGCCTTCTTGTTACTAAGCGATGCTCGGATTGTCTTCTTTAACCATGGGTCAATATCGGGACTGTACTGAGCACTACATTGAAGGGTGGTGAAGTAAGCTGTACGGGATTAGTGTCGAACTTGAAAACTCGACGGATTACTCACGGTTGACTGGGGTCAGTTCAGGCTCATATGGAGCGTCTTCAATCGCTGAGATGATCTTTGACAGGATTCCAATACCAGTGTAATCTGGTGGCACGGACGAATGACCCCCAGCAGTCTCGACAGTAATCTTGACATCACAGTATCCTAAGCAGAAATTAACATAGCTCTTTCACTTTAGAAAGCAACTTACCCTTCTCGCCTAGTCCTGGAAGTGCGAAGATTGCGCCATTCATTTCCTTCACTCCCAGCCCACCCTCATCAAGAATAAGCTCGATTGAATTCTTACCTTTAGTCTTCTCCAGATACTCTGCAATGAACTGAGCACCCTGAAATCCACTGATCTCCTCATCGAATCCGAAACCAGCGAGCATGGTTCTTTGTGGCTCATAGCCCTTCCCGAGAAGCGTTTCGAAAGCTTCAAGAACTCCAATCAGAACGTTCTTGCAATCGCTAGCACCTCGGCCCCATACGAAGCGACCATCGTAGTGTGCTGAGTATGGAGGGTATTTCCATCTTGAGATGGTGGCTTCTGGGACGGGAACGACGTCTTGGTGTCCCATAAATAGGTATGGTTTCAAGGAATCGTCTTTGCCCTTCCATTCCAGTAGAATGCCGTAGGTATTGACAAGAGTCAGTTCCAAGTTCGCATACCTGATATAGTCTGTCAACATCATATCATGAGTCCAATTGAACAAGACCTACACAAGTGGGAACGAAGACTCCAAGTACCCGTGAAATTCCTTGAAGATATCAAATCTGCTCTCATTGCCCACCATTCCCATGTCATCAAAACTCTCAGTGGGTATCTGAACCGCACCCTGCAACCGCCCCAGGCTCTTCTCGAAGAATTCATCACTGTTGATTTCTTCATTGATGTCTTTTTCGAATGTCTCTCGCTTGCTGGCCAGTGCTCTCAGCGGTGGATACTGAGGACAGGCTGATTGTGTGATGGACTGTGTTTTTATATTATCGAATCCGTCTAGATTACTTACAACCAAGCTCCCGAAGATAGTGGTTGCGAGTAGAGCTGGAATGCCCCATCTCAACGACCGCAGATTGAAACTTTTGGATTTGCGAGCGATAGGCGAGCTTACACCCTGGCGAAGGAGAGTGTAGTCCTTCGACGGAGCCATTGTGGCCACTGAGCTGATTATGATAAGTAAAGAAGAGAAATTTATCCAACATTCGACTGTTTGAAGGCTTATCAAGAGTCGTGCTATCTGAGACTCGCCGCGCTCTGCAGCACACGCCTCTGGTTGGCTCTTCGGATATCCCGTCATGGAATTGGTGGATAACCACCCCACCTCCCACCTTCACGGTTCGCTTATCACAACGAAGCTATCGCCATCATTATCTACATCTCCTCATTATCTACATCTCCTCAATCTATACGCTTCGTCTACTGCAGATCAATTCATCTACATTGTGTCAATATGAGGTTCCTCGGGCTTGTGGCGGAACGAGGCTGAGATAATATTCTCGTGTCATCGTTGATCAGGCCCAATTGTTTACTTCAAAAGATACGTAGACAGATAAGCGAAGGATCCGGGATAACAAGTTCTGAGAGGTTAAATCATTGATATCCAGGTCCCTCCAGCCCAATTACGATGGAGTTTTCAGGATGCCGTTGGAATGTCTTGTCTGTACATTCCAACATCCAAGCGCTTCCAGTCTCCAAAGACTCCTTTGCCTGAATGACGCAAACATATACCATGCTTTGACTTATTTGCAGGTCTAACCTACCTTTCAATCAGATTATGTAGGATTTGTATATCGTGGTCAACGTTTCATTCCCTCCTTCGCTTCTGTAGCATGTGCCGTGCTCTCTATTGAGATCTACCGCTGGATTTCAATCTAGGCATTAACCGATTCCAAGATAGTCTATATTTCTATGTTCTAACCAAATGTCATCAGTGCCTTACTTATCGTTATTCACGTCCCACATTTGGTCGCCCAGCTCAATTTCCCAAGGCACTTTCTCAGTGAAGGGCATCTTGTAGGGTGGAAATTCTGGCCAATGCTTCTTCATTACTGCCACCAAGCCGTCGAAGACTATCTTGTATCCGGAAGGACTGAGATGAAGGCCTGTAGTATCATCTATCAGTACCATAAAGTTTCTACGAAGAAAGATGATCATGCTTACCATCATGTAGCAAGTCAGCGAGGACAGCGCTCCTCACCTCCGCATCTCCACCAGGCAAGACTTCACCACTTTCTGCTCTCCATCCAGCTTTCTCCATACACAAGCCCCATGCATCCACGACCGGGACGCCAGCTTCCTTCCCAACCTGCTTCACGATCTCGGCATACTCCTGTGCGTCTTTTGCTTTTCTCGTCTCACCAGTCGCACCCCACACTTTCTGGAGCTCTACGAGAAGAGACTCTTCGAATGGCGGAGGAGTTATGAGGATAATGTTAGGCGAGTGTGTTTTTACGGCAGGATGGTTGATGATGGCGAGCAAGTTAAACTTGAACTGTTCTGGGGGAACGTACTGCCCTTGCGTCGGGTTCTTATTGGCATCGTTGGCACCGAACCAGATTGTCTGTTGAGTTCATTAGTTTTCTTCGAATTTGTCTAATGTCGGATGGATGGAAATATGGAGAGCAGGGAGTTACCAAAAATTTCATGGATGCTTGTTCTGGCGTCGGGAGTGCACGAGTGATGATGTCGACAGCATGGTTGGTATTGTATCCACTGAATACATTCAGCGGTATTCTTCAACGAATGGCTTAGTGGTCTGGGATACAAAACTTACGAGTATCCGCGATTGATGACATCGAATCTTCTCACATAGGCTGTGGTTGAGGAAGTTAGCGAAACCAGTTAGTTCCTTGATCTATGCGAGAGCAAATGAGAACATGTTGATTGATGAAGCGAAGGGGCCAGACCTGCTTGAAGTTCTGCGGCCATACCAAATCCCATTGATTGGTCAGTTGCACCTTGTGTTATACTGTCCCCTGTATCGACAACATTAGATACATCTTGTTTCTTCCTGTAGAGCCGGACTAACCAAAGAGGACAATCTGGGGAAGAGGAGCCTGTCACATGTCAACATCTTTGCTTTGCTATGATCTCTATCGGGTTTGGTAGTACAAACCATCTGCAATCTTCCTTGAATTGCCAAGTTTCGGGAACCTCTCGCTTTCGTTGTACGGATGGTTTCCTCGCTGTCCTCAAGAAACTCTTTGACGAGATTCACTTAGCTGCGAGAAGGTATCACCCATGCGTCACAGAGGCACAATCAGCAGCACAACAATATTACTAGTAGCTGTAAGTCAGGCGGAGTCATAATCTTCGAGCATTCCAACACATCGGAGCAGTGACGCTGAGGCGAAAGCTAGAAGTGGGGGTAGCGGGGTACTCCACGTGATTATTATTCAGGCTATTGTCCTGCATATGCACTCCTCCACGACAAATTCCGCCAATGAGCTTTTCAATTATTGTGATCTGCAGCTAGCTTTTCATCCATCCGTTTATCCATTTCAGCCGTCGGTCCAGGAGCCGAATGTGAAAGCTACCCTGGTTCTTGAAGGTGGACTGTACAGGAGACGAGGCGGAGCTGGTGATCCTTCGGCCTCGGGAGCTTTTGACACGAGATGAACTGACGCGACGTCAAAGTTGACATCGTTCTAGTAGTCGCGTTCGTTGTGCATAGTGCTGGCAGATTGAAGCCTCTGAATAGTATCTCAATCCATCGAAAATTTTCAAGTGGTTACTACCGGATTGTCATCAAAATTCCTCTAGTCATGAATCCCCAGACGGCAGAAAAGGTCAAAGACCTCAAAGGCGTCCTCAGACCTGATTTCTACTGGGGTTACGCAACAGCCGCAACTCAAGTTGAAGGAGCCTGGAACGTCGATGGGAAGGGCGAATCGATCTGGGACAAATTCGCACACACGCCTGGCAAAGTCAAAGACGGCAGCACACCCGATGATGCAGTTCTCAGTTACTATAAAACGAAAGAGGATGTTGCGCTCATGAAGTCATACGGAGTAACAGGGTATCGGTTTTCATTATCATGGACGAGGATAATTCCGCTAGGTGGAAAGGACGATCCAGTGAATGAGAAGGGCATCGATTACTATAACGGGCTGATTGATGAATTATTGGCGAACGGAATCACACCATTTGTCACACTTTTCCATTGGGACATTCCACAATCTTTGGAAGATCGATATGGCGGCATGTTGAACAAAGATGCTTATACTCCAGATTTCGTTCGGTATGCTGGGGTCTGCTTCGAGAGATTCGGAGACAGAGTCAAGCACTGGATCACCTACAACGAGCCTGGAGTCTACACTTTAGCAGGCTATGCAGCCGGCGTCCACGCTCCAGCCCGATCCTCGAACCGCGAACTTAACGAGGAAGGGGATTCTTCAACTGAGCCCTTCACCGTTGGACACACCGAGTTGGTTTCACACGCATACGCTGTCAAGCTCTATCGCGAAAAGTACCAACCAGAGCAGAAAGGCATGATCGGCATTACGCTTCACGGCAACTTCTCTTTGCCCTGGGATGCAAAAGACCCTCTTGATGTCGCGGCCGCTCAGAGAGCCCTCGAGTTTGAAATAGCGTGGTACGCAGACCCTGTCCACAAAACAGGCAATTATCCCGCCTCGATGCGAGCCCAACTCGGAAACCGCCTCCCAAAATTCACATCAGAAGAGTCGAAACTCGTGCTTGGAAGTTCGGATTTCTATGGCATGAATAGTTATACAACATTTTTTGTCCGTCACCGCGATGAGCCGCCACATATCGATGACCATTCTGGCAATGTGGAGAAGTTGGATACAAATTGCGAGGGTGTGTCGAGAGGTCCGGAGAGTGATACGTATTGGTTGAGAACTGCACCTGGAGGGTTCAGATTGCTGCTCAATTGGATTTGGAAGAGGTATGGTGTGCCCATTTACATAACCGAGAATGGAACGACGGCGAAGGGGGAGACTGAGCCAAGCGAAAATGTTTTGGACGATAAATTCAGAATCGAGTTCTTTGAGGGGTATATCGAATCCATTGGACGAGCGGTGAAGGAGGATGGTGTGGATGTGAGGAGCTATTTTGCCTGGACGTTTACGGATAACTGGGGTGAGTCTTGATTTCCTCAGAAGACCCCATCGTTGCTGACCTGTGATAGAATGGGCTGCAGGATATTCGGATCGTTTTGGAGTGACTTTTGTGGATTTCGAGTCAAAAGAAAAGAAGCGATACCCAAAGAAATCAGCGACTGTGATCAAAGAGCTCTTTCAGCTTATGATCAAGTCGTGAAAAATAACCTCTATATCAGTGGCAGTTAATCTACGTAGAAGAGATTGAATGTACGCCTGCACCGGTGAAGTTTACTCTCTTTCCTCCAGGAAACTGCAGAATCCCGTCCTTCCCAAGGAAAGACTTGACAATAACTGGCCCCTTGACGACTCCATCTTCCCACTCAAAATCAATCTGAAAGCCACCTCTCGCCCTCACTCCCTTCAAATGTCCATGACTCCATTCCTGTGGGCAAGCTGGAAGCAATTGAATATATCCATCATGACTCTGAACCAGCATCTCGATAATGCCCGCACACCCACCAAAATTGCCATCGATCTGAAAAGGAGGGTGATTATCCAGCATATTCGGGAGCGTAGAATCCTTTAGGAGGCGTCTGATATGTTCCAAACAACCCTCAGCATCGCCTAATCGAGCGTGCAGATTAATTAACCAAGCTCTGCTCCATCCTGTATGCCCACCTCCATGCTCAGCACGGTGCCGAAGGACTACTGCACTCGCTGCCGCCAGTAACGGCGTTTTGCTTGAATTTATTTCATTCCCGGGATGCAGAGCCCAGAGATGGGAAGTGTGTCTGTGACCTGGCTCGTGTTCCTTGTAGTCGTTCTGCCATTCTTGAAGCTGGCCGAAGGAACCAATTGACATTGGTGGGAGTCTCTGGCAAGCAGTCACAATTTGTGGCAGGAGATCATCAGAGATCTTCAACTCCGAGACAGTGTCTATGAAGGCAGAGAATACTGCGCGAACAATCTGGATGTCGATTGTTGAGCCCTCACAGAGAACTCCCTGTGCGTTACTTTCGCTTAGAAATGTGTTTTCCGGTGACAGAGATGGGCTCGTGACAAGATAATTTCCAGTGGAATCCTCAATAAGGAAATCGACCAAGAATTCAACAGATCCTCGCAGAACGGGAAACATCCGTTTCAGAAAGTCTCTATTCCCAAGAAACTGATAATTCTCCCAGATATGGTAGCACAGCCAAGCGCCAGCGAGTGGCCAGACTGAAATCCGTCAGCAGAGAAATGACACAATGAAAAGTCTATTCACCAGTTGCAGGCATCCAGCGATCTTGAGGGTCAGTATCTGCCCATATGTCCGTATTGTGGTGAGCACACCATCCTCGACAGCCATACATAGTCTCGGCAGTCTTCCTCCCACGGACTGCCATCCTTTCAAGCAGGTCAAAAAGGGGCGTTTCGCACTCAGAAAGGTTGCAAAGATTAGCGGGCCAATAATTCATTTGCGTATTGATATTGATGGTGTACTTGCTTCCCCAAGCTGGTTGGAAGGAGGGGTTCCAGATTCCTTGGAGTGTGGCTGGAAGGGCTTTGAAACCCGGACGGCTGCATGAAACGAGAAGGTAGCGACCATAGTTGTGGTACAGTGCGATGAGACTTCCATCTGGAGCTCCAAGCAATCTTTGGTCGGTTGGTAGATCTGAAATGTTCTTACCTAGATGGAGGTCCATGCGTGAATATAATGCACTGTAGTTTGCAACATGATTTTCCCGAAGGGCTTTCTCATCAAGTGCTCGGATCGCATCTCCTAGTGCAGCAGATTCAACGTCATTGCATCGAAATGTGGTTTGAGCAGAGATGACAATAGTAGTCTTTTGGGAGTCAACCACAAGACAGCCTCCTACGACTTCAACAAGTCCATCATCTTCACATTTCACCTTCACGACACAACACAATTTGTTGCTTCCTCGCCCACCTGGGGTGGCATGCATGATGATTGTTCCATCTTCTCCCGCCACAATCGAATCCACGAACTCATTGGTTTCGTACTCCCTCTCACTCACTCGTGTCAGCCTTAGAGTGAATTGACTCTCCACCGAAGATTCCAGTTTCAAAACCAAAACATTATCTGGCTGACTTGCAAAAACCTCGCGTCTGAACGATACGCCGCTGTGTTCATACCCCACACTTGTGATAGCAGTCTCCAAGTCCAACTCTCTTCGATAATTTGTCACCGCATCCTCTGCATGACCAAACTCGAGCGTGAGTGTGCCTAGAGGCTCGTAGTGGCGCTGGCTGTGCGGCGTAGCAAAGAATGCTTTTCGGACGAGGTCCTCCGCTTGTTGATGTTGTTCGGACCGGATCAACTCTCGGAGCCGAGGTAAGCTCTTGAACGCGTCGCGAGGCGTTCGATCTTGCGGTCCTCCATACCAAACCGAATTCTCATTCAATTGCAGTAATTCCATTGTCGTTCGCCCATAAACCATTGCGCCTAGTCGGCCATTGCCGATCGGGAGCGCTTGTGACCATTCCGATGCAGGTGTTGTGTATCGGAGTGTGTTTGCCATGTTTCTTGATATTCAGTTCTTGAACGATCGGGTCAATGTCCAGCGACCTTGACGCGCTTCCTATCAAGGGATGTGATAGTGCCAGGGAAGACCTTTTCTGTCCTTGGTACTGGAATTTGATCGGGACCAAATGAACCTATCAAAGTGGTTGCAGACAAACTCGAGGGCTTCGGGGGCTGGATGCATTTCACGTTGAGCACAATATCCAGACCAACAACTTTGGACGAGATCTGCAGACTTTTGCCTATCGTACCATACTACACCCACTTTTCGAAGAGTTCGTGTGGCACAGTCGATTTCATGTTCGTTCATTTTGACCTGATGTGTGAATTCGGGAGCCTCTTTGGCCTAGGCACGGAAGAGGAGTTGAAAATCCACCAATCAACATGCGGCCTCAGCCAAATCCCGAACAACATTCACATCCTCCCCTTCTTGTGGGGATTTTAGTTCTGGGGATGTGCGGGGACAATCTGCATGCAGCTTGCTATCGACGGCTGGCAGGACCGAAATTCCATTGCTCGACTGATTCGCGAAGGTGGTGGGGTCTGGGGATGCGGGGGTGGACGTACCAGATATCTGGATCTTAGTGTCGCCAGCATAAAGACCCTTTGAACGAACTTTCTCCTCGTCAGAAGTTCGGTTCAAGTTGTTCACACACCTCCATCATGGCGGCTCGATACAATGATAACGCCGACGACCTCGGCAGAACTGAGACCAACAATGACTATCTTGCCGACCTCAAGACATCCCCCGATCACGTCGAAGAAGTAGTTATTGCTCGTCTCACTGAGGAGGATGTCTTTGGTCTATCTCAGGAGTCTCTACGATTCAAATCATGGACCGGCTTCCGCCTTTGCCTTATCATGTTCGTCATGGGCTGCAACCAAGCTGGATACGGAATTGACTGGGCAGTCATTGGGGGTATCAATGCATACCCAGCGTGGCATGATTACTTTGGTTTTGGTACAAGTGGAGCTACTTTTGGCACAATCAATGCTCTGATGACAATTGGAACTGTCTGTGGTGCGCCTTTCCTCGCGCTGTCAGATGTGATCGGACGTCGAGGCATCAACTTCCTTGGAAACGCCATCGTCATTATGTCCGCACTTTTGCAAGGTCTCGCAGTCAACCTCCCCATGTTTATGGCTGGCCGATTCTTCCTTGGGTTCGGTTCAGCTCTTATGTCGGCTCCTCAGTACATGGGCGAAGTTACACCAGCTCATCTTCGTGGTCTCCTTGTTGGACTCTTTGGCGCTTGTTTTCAGATTGGCAGTCTTGGTATGAACGCTGCTTTGCTTGGATTCAATAAGATGGATGGAAATTGGGGCTGGAGAATCCCACTACTTTTGGAGGCACTTTTCCCTGCGATTGTCTGCTCTACTATCTACTTCATCGCCCCGGAAAGTCCAAGATATCTTATCATGAAGGGGAAGAAGGAGCAAGCTAAGAAGATGATCGCTCGCTACCACACTACGGAAGGCAATAACCCTGACCACCCGCTTGTGGGAGTCGTCGTTCAACAAATCGAAGAGTCTTTGGCACACACACCAAAGAATCGTGAGGTTTGGGATTTCAGAGCCTTCTTCAAGCGAGGTGCACGATACAGAGTCCTCGTCTTGGTCCTTTACTCGATTTTCCAACAATGGAATGGTGGTGGTATCATTGGCCAATATCTTGTTCCTGCTCTGCAAACCATCGGCATCGATAATTCCATGCAGCAGCTCGGCTTCAACTTTGGGTCAACTGCGGTGTATTTCGTCTTCACTGTGTTCGGTTCCCTCATTATCGACAAATTCAAGCGTCGAACCCTGATCTTCGCTGGTCTTATCACATTCATCATCTTGCAGACATGCGCTACAATCACCTCCTGGCAATACACTCTCCACGAATCAAACGTCCAAGCTGCCCTCACCGTTGTCTGGATTTTCGTCTTCCAGGCCTGTTCCGCTACACTTATCGCAACCATGCACAATCTCTACCCAGTCGAGCTTCTCTCCTTGCATCTCAGAGCCAAGGGTATGGCTTTGTATGGACTCATTCAGGGAGCCGCTGGAACTGTCAACAATTACGGAATTTCTGTCGGTATCAACAAAATCGGGTACAAGATCTGGGTTGTCTATATTGTTTACAACTCTATCCAACTCGTGCTTTCATACTTCATCTTCCCCGAAACCCATGGCTTGACGCTTGAGGAGATGGACGCTGTCTTCGAGACTCCTGGTGTCCGACCTGTCAAGATGTCGATGGATATCCAGAAGGCCAAGAAGGAGAAAGCTAGAATGGAAGCTGAACAAGCTCAACATGGAGAGCTTTGAGTGTATCGCGTTCGTCAACAGACTTCCTTACTAGATAGCTCGCCTCCATTTCGTATCTTTTAAAATATCATGATTGCTGAATGTCCATTCGATTTTGCCTCCGTTTTAATTCCGCCTTTGCATCTGTGGATTCGTTAGTAACTCTGCTCACCTCTTCACATCTGTCTGCGCTCTGTTATCGTTTATCCTCTTGACTTGCCTGTAACTCTGCAATTCTTAGTGGCGATAATAAAACGATCAGGATCGATCCCCTCAGTGTCGCTCTGGCCAGATTCCGGCACACTGACATCGTCAAAATTGCCTGGAGTCTGGCGACTAGATCTGTCTACACTTAGTCTTATACTCGGACAGATGTTGAAAGAGTTGCGAAGGGAATTGAGTCTCACGCAATTACCGCGATATCTGTTCTTTGGAATAAAGATGAGGAGCTCTACTTCATCTGGACATTTTCAAGCTCAAGCACTGCTCAGACTAGCGTTGTTACCACGAGCTCATCGGCTACTATCGCAACTGAGCTATCCGGGACTGGAGCTGCCGCGGCATCAAGAATCACAACTACTTCATCTGAGGGCCTTCAATCTTTTGAATTCGCCACAACATTATTGAGACGCAGTCCCCTTTCAAGACAAAGCGGATGGCAGCAGTTTGAATCTCGCTTGCCAGGGTCTTAGCCCCTATTTCTTGGCTCGGTTGTTCTGAGGCCTAAACAGGAAGGTCACGGTTTGCCCCACCAGCCCCTGATAATGTTCGCGCCTCTTGAGCTGATTTGGGACTTTCGTTCCGGTTTTTCATATAAAAAAACAAACTTGGCCAATTAGCGATGCTCAAAGCATCCCTAGGTTTGTGCCGGAGATGAAGAGATATGGATCGCTTGGCGATGGCAGTCAACCTCACAAATTCTCGACCACGCAACAAAACCATGATGAACCCCATGTGTCGAGATGTACACGTCAGACACAGTTTTTTCAGTTCAATACATCATGCGGAAATCGCCCATAGCCACGACTGTGGCGTTCCTGGGGCTTGTAGCCGCGTGGGAGATGCCCATGGGCCAGAGAGACGCCTCTTTATGTGTCGCGCCAGCTGAGTATGCGGCTTGCAACAAAGAGACTCTAGCTGCGGTCGACAATTGCTCGAGCGGCCTGAAACGAGATACAGACGAATACAACGAGTGCCTCTGCTTCAACTATGCGTACCTACTCAACTGCGAGGGCCAATTTTGCTGGAACAAGGTTGGGATTCACTATCTTGGTATCAAAGACAGTCACTGACAGGAATTTAGGTGTATGGATGCGAATACAATGACTTGGTTGAGCTATTACTCGACTCCTGTGGTTCAGATCTTGTGAATAGTGACGAGATTCCTTTCTGGCCAGCTCCTGCAGATGCTCCCGGGGCTTGCAGTTGCAACAACAGTGCGGTCGATCTTGAGAACGCCAACCTCTGGTCTACCACTCATGAAGCTTGCAGTACTGGCGAAGTTACGGATCCTAATGACAAAAATTCGAGCTGGAACTGCAATTGCTGTTTCTGGAGCATCTCGTTCTTAACGTGAGTCGATCCTCCCTCGCATTTCTCAAGACAACAACTGATGAGTCTCGTGCAAATAGAACAATTGAGAGTTGTCCCAAATATGACTTTCCGTATCTCAATTACGACGATGAGAGGAAATCAAACCTTAGTGGTTTCGATGAGACCTGGTTTTCTTGCCAGGATACACTTCCGACAGCCAATTGCAAAGCTCTAGGATACACTTACACAGGCGAAGTCTATCTCCCATCTGACCTCCCGCTTCCAGGAACAGAGACTATGTCCAATCTTGCGGGGCAGGTCACAGCTCCTGTTAGTGGATGGACATATACTTGGTCTGCTGCGGGATTCGAACAGACAGTGACCGCTTTTTCGCCAACTGGGACGATCATCAACTTTCCGGCTTCTACGAATGTTGTCTCAAGCTCCGGATCTAGTTCTAGTGGTAATGCCGGTTCGAGGACATCCACAAACAGTCCTACGGCCCCAGCCTCGGCTTCAACTTCGAGCGCAACTACATCAACATCTTGGGGCCACAGAGGTATGGATGGACAATTAGTCGTGAAGGGAACAGTTGCTTGTGTTCTGTTCCAGATATTTCTTGGGTTGTGGGTGTAGAAAGACAGTGAACAAATCAGGGATTATACGTCCCATTTGAGGATCAAAAATTGGTCCATATTTCGAGAGTGGAAAGCTGTGTACACTATTAGCCATTTTGGTTGCCTGGCTGTGCCGCCCACGGAAGATACCCACAAACAAACGACTAATTTCAGAACCCCTGCATCGTTGGCCTCCTCGGCTCCTGTGACCCCTAGAGAAAATTTTGGTACCCAATCATCGATGAGCAACAAATATTTTCGGGCTCACATGCAAAGCCGAAAATCTTCAGATCTTGACGTTCCTAGTCATTTAACCATCGTCCTTAATACTAGATACAGCCAGAATGCAGTTACCGTATGCAACCCTGGCATCAAGTTCACTCATTGTGACTGTGGCGGGGCAGAAGTCTGAGAGCGGCTTACTGAATGGTACTTCATGCATTGCTCTCGAGGAGTTCGAGCCATGCCGCACTGATGTCCTGAACGATTTGAATAACGACTGTCTGACTCCATATGAGCGTGGAAGTCCATATGTTTGTCACAAACGAGCGGCGATGCTCAATTGTTTCGGGAGCTACTGCTGGAACTATGTGCGTAGCATATTAATTTGCAGTCTGGGTGCGCTAATAAAACTTCAGATCTGTGGATGTGAATATCAAGAGACGATCTACCAGTTGATGTCTGATTGCTATCTTGATCCTGTCTTCGAGCTTGGATCGATGCCGTTTTGGCGCGCACCATCGGAAGGGTCAGGTGTCTGCTCTTGCAATTTTGCGTCTATGGAACAGGACTTGGTGGACGTCTCATCTCAGTACGATACATGCATCAATAACAGGAGAAATGACTCAAGGAGAGAGGATTTGGATTGCTACTGTTGTTCAACAAGCAGGACCGTATCATTGTAGGCATAATTCCTACCGCTTTCAACGTTGAAATTCAAGCTAATCCTTCTCGCAGTCCAATCGATGCCTGGCCAAAGACGGACTTTACTTTTCTTTTTTCCAATGCCTCGGAGGAGTCGACCGGGTTTGATAAGCTCTGGATCGATTGCGGATCCGTCCTCGAAAGAGTCGACTGCTCAGAGATAGGGTACAAAGCTCTCTCATCTGCGAATCTCTACCAGCCTTCGAATCTGCCATTGCCAGGCGCCGAATCATTCTCGAATCTGTCAGGTCATTTATCAACTCCTGTGAGTGGGTGGAAGTACTCTTGGACCATAAGTACAAGTACAAAACAGTATGTCTTGAAGGCATTCTCACCAACTGGGACTGCGATCAATATTCCTACGACTTCTGTCGCTGAAGGAGGGAAATCTTCAGGTCCAACTCCAACTATAAGAAGTGCAGACGTAGGACCTACTGGTATTGGATCTGCGGCTCCAAGTACCACAAGTACCTCATCAGGCGCGTATAACCGGACGAGGCCGCTCAGATCACAATATGAGCAGATAGTAGTCATCGTTGTCAGCCTTCTTTTGATCATCTTGTTGGTTGCAGCTGGGATGTACTTCTAGGATACTCCATAATATATGAACAATAATTGCACTGATTCGCAACCCTAGTGGGATCGATAGCTCCCATAAATGCAAAAAGGCGAGAGAAATCACTGCTCGCGAAGCTCCCTTCTTGCCTCGCTTCGAGAAATAGCCGATTGAGATCAACAATGGACTCGTTAACAATCAGCGATGCTGCGTGCAACTGCAAGCCCTATCTGGACTTTGGGATGATCACGGAGCTCCTTGTCGTTGACATGACGTCGGTGTTAGTATCCTTGTCTCTTACCGCATGTCAGCCGCAAGGCGTTAAGCTGTTTTCCACTCCACAAAATAAGACTTCCAAACATCATTCAATAAATTCTCAGTAATGTGAGGATTGATGTTATCAAAATAACCATGGCATCCTCAAATAAAATAAGCATCATCACCGCTCGAGCGGACGTCGGCTCCGTCTTCTCCGGCAAATCTGGCGCGCCGGACGCTCTCCAATCCGTCGGTCTCGTCAACAAACTCACAACACTCGGCTATTCCGTATCCATCCACGACGCCCTTCCAGACGGCCCTGCAGGATGGATCGAGTCAGATATCGGTCCCAATGGTGCTCGCAACGGAGCTGCAGCCGTGGCAGTGTGCCACGCAGTGAAGAACACTATCGTATCGGCCCTGACAGCTTCACCCTCTGACGAAAAGATTCCATTGCAGATAATCCTCGGTGGAGAGTGTCTGATATGTCCAGCTATCTTATCAGCTTTGACGCATCATATGCCGACGAAACGTATCGGCTTGCTGTATGTGGATGCAGATTGCGATCTGACGTATCCAAACGAACCTGGCTCAACAGGCAACATCGCCGGCATGACATTCACGCATTTGACTCTCAGACCCGGAGCGCTGGAAAGTATGAAGGCTTTTTCGAAACCAGATGGTCTTGGAGTGGTCGATAGCAGCAACGCCGTGCTGTTCGGTCTCAATTCGAGTTCCCCAGCTAATAAGCGTGATCACCTTGGCTACCTCTTCAACGAGAATTATCGAGTCATTACTTCATATGCGGTAGCTATTGACGCGGCAGGACGTGCGAAAGAAGCCTTGAGATGGTTGGAAGAAAGAGTAGATTATATTCTCGTGCATTTAGATGTGGATGTCATTGATCCGGGTCTATTTCCTCTTGGGAACGTGCCAAATTGGACGGGTGTGAAGTTTCCTGAGATCATGACTGCGCTGCGGATTTTTCTGGCGAGTGAGAAGGCTGTGGGATTGACGATTGCGGAAGTCAATCCTGACCATGATCCTGGACTGAAGATGACGCAGAGGATGGTGGATGAGGTTGTTGAGGGCTTAAAAACCCGGTTGAAATGAGAGCTATATTTACTCAGCGCGTCTTGGCTCACGCTCCCATTATCTCCGTCACTTAGAGGCTGTTTCTAGAAGTTCGTTGTGTCAAGAGAGATATTGCGGAGCTGAGTTGCGAATAGCTACTCTCCACGTATTGGTACTGAAAGTCATGACTGATGTACTAATCAGTAAAGGGCATGTTTCCTCCGACGTCTGACAGCGCAATTGACCTACTACATATGAATAGATCATCTTCGAAGCTTCTCAGCCGACCATACATTACCATCTATTTTGGATTCGAGGGTCCAGTTCTGTCTGCTGTAGATGCTGGGTAGAGAAGCCTAGGTGCTACCTTTTCCATCAAGATTGTCGATTTGATCTTCCGAGAATGGTGCGTGCTGCAAACCCTGCTCTTAGAAAACAACTGACGGTATGGAATCGACATAACTGTCATGTAGAGCAACGTCAATGGGAGCTTTCTCGCGCGATATCTAGAGCTGGCACTTCCAAAAGAATTCCAAGCGCCAGGAGATATGCGCCTGGGTAGCAAAGTGGTATTTTTATGAACAATGCCAAACCATGACAGGAAGCCGAGATGATCCCCAAACGCCGATATTACCACATACCATTACCAAGTCGTTCCATCTCAGAGTTCCTTTTCCTTCTTCCTGGCCTTTTCTGTTCGTCCACCTCTGGATGCATTTTCCGTCTTCATTTCCAGGATCTCCTCCCGTCCAGTCGAAGGCGCACTGCCGACTGCCGCCTTTCCTCCTACCAGCTCGAATCCCTTGTGGAAAGCCCATTCTACTGCCTGCTCAACAGGCTTATCAAACAGATACGGCAACGCCGGCACAGCCGCCAGACCCAAACCAATGGGTCCATATGTTCGGATACGCACGTTCTTGGAATTCTTCAATGCTTGCCCGGAATATCGAACAATCGAATGGATAGTGAACGCCGGGAGACCCATCGACGCAATACTCTGGAAGGTAGCTCGCTGCACCATAACAGCCCTATAGTCCTCCAGTGGTGAAACTGTTCCCGGGACCAACGTCACACCCGCGTCTGCTGCTACAACTTTCAAGTCCGTCTGAGCATCGTTGTATCTCTCCGTCGCAGCTTCTCGCGGGAGGTCCGGATGTAATATTCTCTGATTGCTGCAGTATGCTTTGTATCCCTCGTGCGCCACATCGCCTAGAATATATGCCCAGGAAACCCCGTATGCTGCTCGCACGAGGTTCGGATGTGCGACTGGACGGAAAGATTCTCCGATATCTGAGGTATAGGCGACATATCGTTGCGCGGAGAGGAGGGCTGTTCGAATACGGGTTACGTATGCTGCGTACCGAATATTGCTCTCTGTTGACTGAGGGGCACTGGCGAAAGTTAGCACGCGAGCACTCGTCAAGCTTTGGATAATAGCAGGCAGAGGAACACAATGTTAGTTACGTACGTCCCATCATACAGCTCGTCATAAAAATTGTCGTCGCTGTCGGATTTGTCTATAATCTTCTGGAAGGAGGGCGGGAGCTTCTCTCGAGCCGGCAGGCCAGTTGGTGCTGGACCTCGAGAGTCGTTCTTGTCCGAGTCTTTTCCGGACATTATGATGATTTTGAGGGCCGCGATGATAGTACAGCTTCAATTGAACAAGTAAACAACAAATACGAGTGCGGAAGAAATGGTGGGCGTTGCCTCCTCCAACCTCGGGTTTGGGGACGATAACATCGGCTGTGTCCGGGGAAATGACGCGTGTGGATCAGGAGGCACGCTTACATAACACTGCCAAGAATACGACGACTTCATGCCCAATATGCAAAAGAGTGTCATGTTAATTCTATTATATTCTATCGCACTTTTCGAGTGCTTCCAGATTCGTTCCGCACTAGAAGTCTGTCAGCTCCATAGTAGTTATATGCTGTACTAGAGACTGGTCAGCCGGAAAGAACACCAATCCACCTATACCTCGCTAATAAGCTTTCCAATCTGTTCTCCTTCTCGCAATGCAACGGTCTTGTCCTTTCATAAGTATTCATTTGGGTTCTTTGAATTAACCAAGCAGCGCTTGGAGTGTACATCAATCTAGGCAGTGTCAAAGCTTCTGTCTTGTCTGAAGTATGCTTGGGCGTACACCCTTGACGTAATGTCATCGTTATCTCCGTATCTCCATCTTCAACTCCACGGCTCAATGACAAACTTAGCATTCCGATTTTGTTTCTTACTCCATTTGGCAAAAGGAGACATCGAAGTCTAGGTAGTTCAGGGAAGTGCCGATTTCTTTAGAATGTATAAAGCAATGCCAGGCTCCCGGGCTCCCATACTATCAGACTTCAAACTCTCGCCTGTCCGTTAGGACTCCAGCTTTCGCCATAATTTATACCCCTTACATTCTGTCTTACCGTCCAAACACGTCTGAAGCCTAAGTCTAATATGGCAAGCACACAATCCCCCATCGTACTCGTCACTGGTGCCAACCGAGGCATCGGGTTCTCAACTGTACAAGTACTCTCCCTTCGCTATCCAACCGGGACATACATCATCGGAAGTCGCACCGTCTCAGCAGGCCAAGAAGCCATCCAAGAACTGCGAAAACTAGACATCAAATCCAACCTAGAAGTCGTCGAGATAGATGTGACGAATGATTCCATGATCGACGCAGCAGTGCGCTGGATTCGCGAGAGCTTCGGCCGCCTTGACGGTATGCTCTTCCAAAACTTGATCTCTTCGATACTGATTTCATCCTCCAGTACTTGTAAACAACGCAGGTATCGCGCTCTTCCCACAATCATCCTCGCCAAAGGACACCAGAGAAAACTTCACCAAAACATTCAGCACGAACATCACCTCTCTCTATACCGTTACACTTGCCTTTCTGCCTCTTTTACATCTCTCCCTCACTCCAAAAGTGATCAACATCTCATCCGGCAGGGCATCACTCACCCGATCATCAGATGGGAAGCTACCGCCGACGCAGGTTGTGTCCTACTCCGTCAGTAAAGCCGCAGTGAACAGTCTTACGATTGAGTTACAGAAGGTGGAAAATGCTTTGATTGGAAAAGGAACAGGAGATGAGGGAAAAGAGATAGGGCGGGGAAAGGTGCAGTTCTTTGCGGCCAATCCGGGGCATTGTAAGACTGCTTTCAATGGGTTCAGGGGGACGAAAGATCCACTTGATGGCGCAGAGGTGGTGATCAGGCTCGTAGGTGGGGAAGGAAGGAAGGGAGGATTCTGGGAGTTTGAGGAAGGGGTACTGAGGGAGGTACCCTGGTGAAGTAGAATGAGATGCGATGAGCCGTGGGGAAAATACTCCTAGGAGTAGGCGTGTGAACATAATAACATGCTCATTCATCAAGTAGTCTGCATTTCTGGCCAAGAATTGGTTGAGTTGCCCACTGATGGACTCAAGTCAAGTTAGACAATGAAGACTGGAAATAACCCTTGATAATGCGAGAAAGCCGTGGAAGTGAAAGTTGAAAGTCCTTCGCTTCGGGAGTCTGAGGTATGATTGAAAATGCGCTAAGCCCTTCTGAACACTAGTGGCTTGGCTCGGCTACTCTTCCATGCTCTCCAGCTGTCTCACGTCCAGCAAACTTTCAGGTGTTGTCCAGGAAATTTCTTGTGGCCAGGCAAAGTCATGGAACAATCTACATCCCCCAGTCTCTATTTTTAGGCCCTACGAATCCAAAGGACGACGCTCACTATGACACCAAGTGCTTCCAGACAGACCAAAGAGCAAGTGTCACGAATCGGCAGAAGAGTGTACTTCGTATCTGGCCGGCTGCAAGTTGACTGCCACCATCACCTGAGCCCCTCGCCTCAGAATGGATCCAAATGACTGCGTTAGCAGCAATGTAACGCATCAGGCTATTGTGTACGATAGGCTTTGCGATGCTTGCGATATCTTCCTTGGAAGACCTGAAGTTCTCGTGAGCTCCATGGTCACGCGGACCAGGGCATATCATTGGCCAGAACGCCAAATGCTTCCTCCAGCCAAAATCCACTCGACATACGCCGACATGAAGACATCCGCTCATAATGGCTGCCACTTATGTACGCTAATTGTTACCTCTTTCGGGACTCCGGACACTGGAAAATCAATACCAGATTCCAGTCTAATATTGGCAGAGTTGTGGCGTTTCCCAGACAGCATGGGTCGGAACATGGCAAGTGTGAGCATATGGCCGACAGGAACTCGCGACAATTCAAGCATGAACGGCTTCTTTAGAAGATTCACTATATCGCATCTTGTATGTTTTTCCGAATTTGTTTGGTTAGAACCTGTCTGATGGTCACAGAGCATTCGAGAAAAGGACAACATACTTGCTAGACGGTTATCATCGTCCACGAATATTGCACCGACGTCTCTCGGCCAGATGAAATCATGGTTAGCAGCTTGCTGTAAAGACCATAACACTTGCAAGGACTCCTGGACTCTGGTATTGGAGCAACGACAGATGCCGACACGCCTCCTCGAAATTGCTCAGTCGAGCGGAGAATGGGATTTGCGTATAGTGTATGGCACTGAAGTCCATGTAGACTCAGCATATGTGACTCTGAGCCACTGCTGGGGCACTTCGGATTTTATACGTCTCACATCGGAAAATCATCATGCATACATAGCCAACTTGCCATTTAAAAGTCTTCCCCAGACCTTCCAGGACGCGGTGGAGTTGACCTTCGCCCTAGGCCTCAATTATCTTTGGATCGACTCGCTTTGCATTATCCAAGATTCTCAAGATGACTGGCTACAGGAATCCTCGACGATGGGAACCGTTTATGCTCAAGGGCAGCTGAATATTGCGGCTACATATTCTCAAAATAGTGACGGCGGACTTTTCCATCAATCAACTTTGCTTGATGCTAGCCCATGCATAATTCAAATGACCGATAATGAGGGCGCCACGTCAGAGGCTATTTTCTATCAAGATAGTGTCTGGGAACGCGAAGTTGAGAGCGCACCTCTTGGAAAGAGGGCATGGGTCGTGCAGGAGCGAGTACTTGCTCCAAGAATTGTGCATTTCTCCTCGAATCAAATCCTGTGGGAATGCTGTCAGGAACGAGCAGCCGAGTACCTACCTGCAGACGCGGTGGATGGGGATGGCGAACTGAAGAAAACGACTCCCTATCCCGGGACCACTGAAGGTCAAGATCCAAATCGCATATGGGTACATAGAAATTGGGCGTCGCTTGTCGAGAAGTATTCTTCATGCTCGCTTACCGTTCAATCGGACAAGCTCATTGCGATATCTGGTCTCGCACGTCGCGCATGTGGTCAGCTTGGACTCACGCCTCAAGATTATGTGGCAGGTCTTTGGAAGTCGAACCTGATCTATGGTCTCCTGTACAGGATTGAGCGTGAGAGTACCATCATACCAAGCCGGTTTCCTGATAGAGCACCGTCTTGGTCTTGGGCATCTCTCAATGGCGATATCACATTTTTCCCGCAAGATGATGGCAATCTCACGCAACGGCCGTACACTACTATCATTGATGTGCAGACAGATCATAGCGGAGATCCTTACGGACAATTGAAAGCCGGCTATATTCGGCTTCGAGGACCCCTGGCAGAACTCCCACGTGAAGCCTTCCTGTCTGAATCTTCAGAGAGACTGGCAAATCAGGAGTCAATAACCTTCACTGCCACTGCATCTGATATTTTCTTAGATGAGCCATATTCTAAAGGAGAAGCCTGGTCTGGACCAGTATATTTTCTTCTCTTGCTTGTGGAAACTAATCTCGATGAGCCGGCTGGAGTTCATGGTCTACTACTTTGCCCAACTGATCACAAAAGAGGACAATTCGAACGCGTTGGAGTCCTTTTATATGGTCAAGCAGGTGACTTTGAAGCGTCTCTAAGAAACGCCAAGGATCCTGCGAAGCTGAATGAGAAGTTATACCTAGATGCTGATGTTGAGAAAGGTTTCACAATCGAGATCATATAACACACACCATCAGGGCGGTTTCAAGCGAATCATTAAGACGACTAATCATTCCTCAACATATTGTGCATTCCTATGCAGCGTACAGGATACTACACAGGATGGAGGAAAGCAGTCGCAAATAGTAGTCCCCTGGGAGCCGATCTTCTCCTGGTCGCACGAAGACTTCTGGATCACAATTCTTTCCTCGCCTCAGCAACCTCCTTGGCGGATACTTGTCTCTCGGGTATGCTTCAGAGTATTCGTGATTTATTATTTCATCTTTCATCACGAACCAGTCTAATTTTCGAGCTCATAGAACACATTTCAAGCTTCTTAGCGGCGTGCCCAGTCCGCTGCTGCGCCAGTCTGTAATTCAAGGGCTCTGTCTAACATTATACTTCTTCATCCAATTCCAGACTCACATCTGAGCCCTCTCTACCCTTGATCCAGTACTATCGAACCATATTTTATTCCCCGAAATCATCGCCTCCTGTAACGCACAGCCGATTTTCACCGCTTGTACGGCCCCGGAGAGCTTCATCGGCAATTTCCTATTATCTAAACAGCATTCCGTAAATTCCGCCGCCTCCTTCTCAAAAGCGTCTTTGAACCTGCCATAATAATTCTGTGGAATCTCGCGACGGATCCCACCTGGTTCGTAGATGTTCACAAGGTTCGAGATCGGTTGTGTATTAACTGTCAGTTTCCCCTCTGTCCCGATGATTTCGGTGGAGTCTTCTTGTCCTGCGGCCATCATCCGTGAGCAGAAGATGTAGGCGATTTTGCCGCCGTAGAACTCGATTATGCCGACGGCATTGTCGCGGTCTTTGTGTTCTCGTAAACCGGGTTGGACGGCTGTTATACCGCTGGAGACTACGCTCTTCACTTGGCTGTCCTGGCCGAAGAACCACAAAGCAAGATCGATGTCATGGATGGAGCCTAGAGGATTATTTATTAGTCATGTATACATCACCATATACTGGAAAATAACAATTCAGGAGCTGAGGATTAAAATTGGCTTACAATCGACGAATATCCCGCCTGAAAATTGAGCATAAGCGACAAAGAAACCCGAGGGATCAAGCATATCGCACGTCTGGCTTCGGAAAATCGACGGACGGCCAATCATTCCAGACTCCATTTTTTCCATGGCATCACGATAGGAAGCATCGAAGCGTCGAGAAAATCCGCACATGACTTTGAGTTGAGGCTTCTTTGCCGCGGCTGTGACTACGCTTTGGGACTGCATTGGACTTGTTAGTTCGTGCCACATTGATAGAACAGTTGTTATGTGGGACCTACCACACTTTCGCTTGTCGAGAGTGGCTTTTCGCAGAGCACGTGCTTGTTAGCATTTATAGCCTTGATGGCTTGCTCAGCATGTACAGTGGTCACAGTTGCTAGATTCAGAATCCAAGATCAGCCATAATGACCCAGTAACGACATCGCTAAAATCCATTGAAATCACAAGTTTCTTGAACGAAATGTACTCACCGATGACCACCGCCTGCAAGCCTTCCTGCAACAGCATCTCATCATAATCTTTGTACAGCTTCACCCCGAAAGGTTCCAGATGCACCTGCGCCCATGCAATTTCTGTATCGTCCGGTGTAAATGCGGCCACGAGCTCTGCGCGGGTCACTCTCTCCAAGAAGTTGAGGGCATGGCGCTTTCCCATACGTCCTAGACCGGCGCAACCGACTCGAAGTCTAGAAGGGCTCATGGTGGATTAAGTATGAGATATGAAAAGGCAAAGAAGCGAAATTCTGACTGGATTTCAGGGGATAGAATTGATCTGAAAGAAAGTACTGAAAGCTATCGGTCGTTAGGAAAGAGAGTTTTCTATTTCTATAAGACATTTCAGCTTCCATTGTGGCAAGTTCTTGGCACGTGTTAAGACACTGATGGTGGAATGTACGTTAGGCGGGTCCATCCAGGTCCAAATCGAAAATGTAAACAAGCGTCAGAGTCGATGCAAGCGAAAGCATTGACTCTCGGGTGGTGCGGAAATACTTGCCTGAAAAGACCAGTGTGGGAAGAGCGCCCGACCCACTAGTCTGCATGGGTAAGGAATGAACCGGTTAGTCTGGCAACTTCTGGCACAATGATTACTATTCATTACCCCACGCCCCCAGATTTCTTTGACCCTTCAGACCCAGCTTAGCCATCCAATCGAAAGTTCAGTCCCCTAGCCAGGGCTTCCTCGTCAGCGGGATTCGATTTGCTTGACAAGGATCACGGACTCCCGACTTCTACATTCAGAAAATAACGAAGATCGTGTGCTTTCGACCAGGTGAAGTAAATACTAGTAGATCATGGTACATGCATGGGATGTATTATTCCTCAAGTTTATTTAATTCCGAGGCAAGCCTTCAAGAAGTAAGTACCTACGTCCTAGTCTGGCGACGAAATAAAAGTTCGGCTTCAAGTTTCTACGGCCCAACCCCAAGCCCGCTTCAGATGTAGCTGCGCAGCGCCAGTGGGCCATGCATGATCCTCCTCAGTAATCACGAGGACGTTTAAAAGAGCCTCTTGCTCCACTGGGTCTGAGAAACGATCCCCGCACATCGTCACTCCCATGCATGCTGTAAACAAAGCGGGGATCGTCCGCCGGTTGGAAAGTGCTGTTCCGCATAATTCTCGTATCTGCTTCCTGATTTCCTCCTGCAATGGCCATTAATCTCCATACAAGTACTTATTGGTGGCGAACAGGACGGCGGGACATTTGCTTACTTCCACTTCTTCAAGAGCATTCTTGTGAGTTGGTCCGATGCGTGGCAGCGTCGGATTATAACACATGAGCAATACTCGACCAATGATACTATGTACAATTCCTATCACTTAACCGCAGGCATGTTAATGGTTTTAATCAAATAAGCGCAGGGATTAGGCATGGCTTTGCGTACCGACTGCATGGTTCATGTACCAAATCTCTGGAAACACTTCGCCAAATGCCTCATTTGCGGCTCGGTACGACAGCGGAAGGAAAGACAATGGCCTAGAATTCAGCCAGCATTCGTCGTATTCTTTCAGCCTGCGATATGTGCTGACAGGTTGCTCGTTTCCACCGAAGCAAAAGTTCTCGATCTCTGCTGTGTTGATCAAGATTCGCTTTGCCCAAGTGTCATCGTCCGCTGGCGTCAGTGATCGATCGATAAAGCTATGGTCTAATTTGGTCTTCAGTGGTCGTTGGTTCACGAAGGCCATGTATATATCTTGTCGCAGGCCGATCCAAAACGATGCTTGCCTGAGACCACTCGCGGGCTTTGAAGGATCTTGAGCATTCATGAATATTTGGATGCCAAGTAAATGACCTTGATAGTCTTCACCGACAAGAGGAACTGCCTCAGACACAATTAACAAATTAAACTTATCAGAGAAAGCAATAAGAGGCGATGATATCTTCTACAGGGCTCACCATATGAGAAATCAAGGGAATTTATTTACCGTCTAACTCTTCCAGAGTACGAAGAAGGATTGTAGCAGCGAGCAGGTCATCATTTTCGAGTGCTGGGTCATTAATCGGAATGTTCCTCAGATGTTTGAGGCAATCCTGATGGTATCGATCCGAGGCATACTGATCGAATTGACCAATGATACTCAAGTGCCGTGACGAGACAGCGAAGATGGCATTCAGGAGCGTGGGCGATTCAATGGCTCTCTTTGGCAGTTCCTGCCCAAAATGGTTTCCTCTTGTGTCGCAAAGGTCGAACCAGTGGCACATGTAGTCGATGTAGTACTTCATGAGTCGAACCTCAGGTTCTTGTCTAAGAGGGAATGCAATTCCTCCTTCGGGCTCTGCCTTTGTTGCTAGGCTGACAACAGATCCGAGTGGAATATCAGACAATGGCCTAGCGTGTGGAGTAGAGTACTGCCCAGTATGAGCACTTCCAGTAGCGGATTCGGTGACTGAATGTGGAGAGGTGATAAGCAACGGCGGGTCTACGAAACATGTATCTGATAGTTGTGCATCGATTTGTGGATCGGTGGGTGGTGGGTCTGGAAAGTCTATCCCCGACGTTTCGTTGTCATCTGAACCGTAAATTGTCCGCAGAAAGTGGGACTCGTCTACGAAGAGGTCTATCACGACTTCGTTAATGAAAGGTTCAACGGAACATGTGGGTAGGCCTGACGATTTCGAGCAGCAGTCTTTACCCACTTCTGCTCAGAATATGATGGGCCGAGGCTTAAGATTTTTCATCAGTCCAATGGTAATTCTTTTAGATGGAGGTATAGATTGGCCATTACTTACTCTGTCACATGGCGGAAGCGGACGTTAACGAGTCGAGCGCATTCGAGGTTCGCAGCAACACAATTAGCGCAACTTGGTTCGATATCATCACCTAGTATTTAGTCAGCAGAAGTGCCCGTCGATTTTTGAATTGCCGTCAGTGAGTTGCTGGGACATCACTATCGTTGACCACTCGCGTACATTTTAGGTGTCGTCTGCGACAGGACTAAGTTCGGAAGGGTCATTAGATGCAGGTGATTGGTCGCTTAGCAGCTTCTTGATATGCGTAACGTACAGTACAGCCGTTTTTCCTTGGAGCCTGAGATTTCATGGTCCACTTTCACGCAAGTTTTCGTGGCGGTGGAGGCTTCGACAGGGCCAAGATGAGCTGAGTCTGTCGAAGAAGTCTGACATGACAAGCGTGGCAGCTGCGCGAGTTGATGAAATGATGGGGACGGAAATTGTTGACTTTTATGATCAAAAAGGGATGCTTCGCCTTCAAAAGTGGGACTGAGGGGTAAATATTTCCGATCTCCCTTTCCCCACCGTCAAACACCGTTCCTCGGATTGATTTCACTGCACTGCACGGCACATCTGCACAGCCAGAGTTCTCCGCACTTGGCACCAGCCGCAAGAATGATGATCGACAGGAGACTTTCGCCCAGCAGAGCAAGACAGACGAGGCGCCAATTGCCGCGTTGAGCAAAGACAGAAACTATTTCCGGACCCACCTATCGCTACGCTTCGACAAAGTTTTGAAATCCTTGACTATGCCGGTGCTCGGCAAACTAAATTAGATAATTCATATGCCATGTTGGTTTTCTTGCTCGTTGACTGATCAAATCGGTTATTGATCAGGGTACGGGCGGGGCCCCAGATTTATCCTCCCCCATTCCCCTCCCCGTGCTCAACTCAAATACGGATCGGCCCATTGGACGATGGAACATCAAACCTCAAACGGAGTTGGGGCGCCTTGGCCTCTTCGATTGTTTCCCCAGGTTTCTATAAATCCAACCTGGTATCCCAACGATGTCAGAATGTCAACCTGCCTTGGTTGAGAGCTGCTCTTTGCCAGTAACTTACCTGTCTCTTTCACTCTCCCCCATACTCCGTCCAAAAGGTTCCCCTCATCAGCCTTCCTCCTTCTTCATGATGGAGCCCCAAGAGTCCGCAACCAGTAAAGCCATGGAGAAGGGCCTGGCTGATCAGGATGAAAATGCTATTATGTCTCGCATGGCGCTGGAGCCGTATGGTCCGTCAGGGTTTCGAGGTGTTGTCGGCTCGCGCTATGTAGCACTCTGCGCTGCCTTTTCAGCCCTAGGAGGCTTGCTCTTTGGCTATGAGTGAGTATTTTAGCCAGCGAAGCTCCTTTGTCAAACAAATACTCACAGCTTTCAGCCAGGGAGTTATCTCGGTCACACTCGTTATGCCACAATTTCTCGAGCGGTTCCCCGAAGTGTCGGAAGCAGCTGCCGGAGCAGGATTCAAAAAAGGCCTGATGACTGGCATGATCGAGCTGGGAGCATTGCTCGGTAAGACCTGAAGACATTCTTCTGCATATAAAGGCAAAAAATTGATAGCTCTATACAGGTGCTTTGAACCAGGGCTGGATCGCAGACTGGATCTCTCGAAAGTTTTCTATCCTGGTCGCCGTGGTTATCTTCACAGTCGGCTCTGTGCTCCAGACGGCAGCTATCGATTACGCGATGCTTGTCGTAGGACGTTTTATTGGAGGAATGGGAATTGGAATGTACGTCCACGCCCCTCCCATCACTTTGATACCTGCAGCTCATGTTCGCTCCAAGGTTATCAATGGTAGTTCCTCTGTACATCGCCGAGATTTCACCACCTCAGATCCGTGGAACACTGCTGGTTTTTGAACAATTCAGCATTGTGGCGGGCATTATCATATCATTTGTAAATATATCCTACGTTACAGTTGTCTTAGGGACATGTCTAACATCACTTTAGTGGATCACATACGGAACTCGATTTATTCCCGGTAACTGGTCTTGGCACCTACCTTTCCTACTGCAGATTCTGCCAGGTCTTGTGCTCGGATTCGGTACCTTCTTCTTCCTCCCGTTTTCTCCGCGATGGTTAGCTTCCAAGGGTCGAGAGGAGGAGGCATTGGTCGTCCTCGGAAAACTCAGAGAGCTTCCGACTTCAGATGTCCGGGTTCGAGGTGAATGGATGGATATTCTGGCAGAATCTGCCTTTCAAAAGCAGGTGCTCAAAGAAAGACACCCTCAGCTCGTGAACAACAAGACCAAGGTCAATAGGCTCAAGTTGGAGATCGTCTCTTGGACCGACTGCTTGAAACCAGGCTGCTGGAGAAGAACCCACATTGGTGCAGGCCTTATGTTCTTCCAGCAATTTGTTGGTATCAATGCTTTAATCTACTACTCTCCTACACTATTTGGGTATGTTCTCTGTTTCAGCGCCACACCGCGCAAAGATTCTTCAAAGGCTAACAGTGCTCAGAACCATGGGCCTTGACTATGAAATGCAGCTCACAATGTCGGGTGTGCTCAACATAACCCAGATGGTGGGAGTTCTATCAAGTCTGTGGACTCTAGATCGATTTGGTCGGCGCTCAATTCTCTTGTGTGGTAGCACTGGCATGTTCATCTCCCACTTCATCATTGCGATACTTGTAGGAAAGTACTCAGACAGCTGGCCCGAACACCGACCTGAGGGCTGGACAAGCGTTGCATTCTTACTCTTCTATATGATATCTTTCGGTGCGAGTTGGGGTCCTGTCCCTTGGGCTATGCCATCTGAGATTTTCCCATCTTCATTGAGGGCAAAGGGAGTGGCGATCTCAACTTGCTCAAGTAAGTCAAAATAATCAGCCTCGTTACTCTAAACTTCAATATTCTGACACTTCAAATCTAGACTGGCTGAACAACTTCATTATTGGAGTTGTCACTCCACCCTTGGTACAGAAGACTGGCTTTGGGGCATACATCTTCTTTGCAGTTTTCTGTCTTGGTTCTGGCCTGTGGACATGGTTCTTTGTGCCCGAGACTAATGGGAGGACACTGGAGGAAATGGACGAAGTCTTCAAGGACCGCGGAAATGCGGAAGACATTGCACGGAAGGACATGATCTTCTCAGACATCGTTCGCAGGCTAGGAAACTGAGGATCGCAGGGATGAAGTAGCACTCTACCCATGGACAAGAAAGATGCATCTATTTGTGTAGTACTGAAGTTAGAATACAAGGCAGCTTATTATGTTCCACTCAAAATTTCAGGGTGGATGAAGAGCGAATCTACTCCCTCTAGCGTGATATCGGAAATAGTCACAAGGAGTAGTCGCCCAGCCGCCGATCTGCAAGTCGCACGAAGACTTCGCAATCACAACTCCTTCTTCGCCTCAGCTACCTCCTTGGCCCGCCCCGCATCCTTCTCCTCTTTGCCCTTCCCCATTCTCTGAACACCAACTCCATGCGTATACACCAAACCTCCTCCCAAGAATGCCGCATACGCCACACCACCCAACATCAAGAAGCTGACCAAAGTGTTGCCGCCCGTTGGCATATATGCCTCGCGACCCCATCTACTCAACATATTATACACAGCGCCAAATACAGCCAAGTCATTCAATCCCGCATGGATGAGCGTAGTTTTGATCACAGGATTGGATAAATCAAGACCCTTGGCGGAAATCATGGCGTAAGCTTCGAAGAGACCGGATGTGATAGCTGGGAAGGAGGTCAGGACGCCGGCGACGGTGCTGACATAGCTAAAGAGGCAGAGATGGTAGATAACGGCGACCTGGCTGGCGGTCGAGGAGAAGATGCTGGATATGTTGACGGTGATATTGAGGATTGGAGACGAGCTGACGCAAATGAATGTCAGGATATCGAGTGCTGATGCAGCGAGGAGAAAGGCGACAGGGAGATGGACGGTTGCGGGATGGATCGGGTGGCTATTGAATGATCGTCAGCATGAATGTGGAGCTCGAGTAATTCGTCTTTGCTTACCTGTTGTCGCCGACCTTTCCCAAACCAATATCCACGATTGAAGGCATATCTGAGAATTTTCTTACTTGGGATGATATACTGACTAGGACGATTTGCTGATTTGTTTTTCTTAAGGATGTAAATGAATGAAGACTCTGTGACATTTTATTTTACGCCGTCTGACTGTATGTTGGAGACATGACCAATCAAAACAATTGTTTAGTGCGTGACGAAACCTGAGAAAGGTTACGTCACAAGGGTTAAGCGACATTGCACCAAAACAAACAAAAAATGCGGGGGCAAGCGGCGGGGGAGATGCTCCGGGACTTCCTGTCGCTTTAAGATCAAAACAAAATAAATGCCAAAAGTGTATCTCAATTTTATGGGCAAATTTTGTAGTTATGTCGGAGCGAGTATGACTGTAATCTTGTGTATAGCTTTGCATTATTTCTTGCTGTTCTCTTTACATCTTTACAACAGCTTCCGTATGACTACTTATCACCCTTTTCAAATAACCGATCCCTGACAGTACAGTATCTCCTGTCTGATCTCCCACTATCACACAAAATTCCACTTGCACCAATGCACAGAATCCAGCCATAGCAGAAAATCCCAATCCCGCACCCAATCCTGCCTGCGTAAACTTATTTGTCTATTCCGCCAAACATCTTTGACCCTGGTACAAGTGGATGTTTCTCCAGATTTTCGTCTTCGGTTTGATGTTCTGGCTCGGGAATTTCGTGTGGTCATCGATTTAAACATCGATTACCTGCACGTCACCGAGATCGCCCACCAATCATTTGACATTTTTGCAGCCACAATCTCAAATCTTGGTACAGAATGCGCCACAAATGGATTTAATTCAGTAAGAGACTTCATTGGATGTAGCTGAATATGACACATCTAGGTCTCGGGAGCTTGCGTCAGGCGGAGCAAATGGTCCTCTTCCCGCTTCTGTCAAGGGATTGAATATGTCCAATCAGAGGAGAAGACGAGATAAAGTTTCTCGTGACAGCGGCAAGGCATGTACTAGCTCAACACATTCCCCACGTACATGGCTGTTCAACATCAGGTTTGCGGGAACATCTCCTTCAAACATCCCGTGTTCACTCGCTGGTGCTGGGGTGTTCAATGACGCGACTTCAATCTGTCGTGCAGCTTTTATCTGCTGGACATGGCTTGATGTCTTTCTCTGACTGACACGACGACATTCGGCAATTTATTTTCACTTCCAACAAGATGTCGACGCAAGCACCAATATCCCAGGATTTCAGTACGCTGAGCGAAAGGCCTGAAGATCAACAGACCTTCAGAGCCATAGATAGTCAAAAGCCAATTGAATACGATCCTTTTAGACCCGAAGGAGAAAATTTCCAAGATGCTCTTGTTGCCATTGCAGATGACCAGCCACTACATCCTACTGGGCAGCTTCAAGAGACTGTCGCGAAGCTGAACCCGATTCCAGCCATTCAAGGACAATCGGACACAGTCATGAAGCACTTCACTGCTGATAGTCATGAACTATCTCGCGCTTCTGAAATCGAAGGTGCTTTGCAAGCTCACGATGCGCAGATCGATGGTCGAGTGAGGGATATTGGTTGGCACAAAGCCAATGCCGAGATTCCGGACCCTCTCATTGGAGGTATGTCGAATGGACAGTTGTTTGCCATGATTAGAAGATTCAACAAGGTATGATACCAAAGGATAGTGTTCAGTCATGTAAGTCATGTTGATAATTGTTTTTGTAGGACGTCTTTGCAGTCGAAGCTGTATCTCCAGGGACGGCCAGAGGTCTCGATCTGAATGATGCTTGGAGCGATGAATACTCAACTGACAAGATGACTTTGCATCTCCAACGCCTATACCTGAGTATCGTACTTGGAATAGCAAGCTTCGGTAAACAGGTTTCTCGACTGCGCTCTTGGAAAGAGACTAGACGAACTTCCGCATTTTGTATTGTAAGATTGTTCTAGAATCTTTCAAGTACGTGAACTGACAAGAAAAGATGTATGTTATAGCATGGTTGATGGATCTCCTCGTGCCCCTCTCTCTTGGGACCTTAATATTGATCATATCCTCTCCCACTTGTCGCGACACGCTCTTCCCGCCCGCGCCCCGAGCGCTCGTCAACATGGAGACCGGTGGTCTTCAAGATCCCGCATCCGGAAAACTCGGAACCCTGGACAGCTTGACTGGTGCACCTGAAAAACAACAAGGGGAAGCGATTGAGGAGGAAGCTGCAAATTTCGTGGATAATGTCCGACATATGGTTCAGAGAGCAGTCGGTATGCACGAACAGGAAAAGAATGATGGCGATCCACTTGAAGGAAAAGTACCGAAGCCAATTCGCAAAGCTGTGAAAGCTGTGAAGGCCAAGGGAACGAACGACGGACATGCTACTGAAGGGGATGATCAGACACAAAAGCCAATGGAAGATGTCCTGTGGAGTAAAGCTAATCCTGAGAAGTTAGCTGAGATTATGAAGATCGCTCCACATGTGGTGGGTGAGATTGTTGACAATTGGGAACGATTTGCGAAGTGAGTTAAAAGGATTATTTGAGGTAAACTCTCTAATCTTTGGTAGTGCAATTTCTCCAACGCCCCCTTTCGCCAAGTTCTCTTACCTGAGGATCGACGCTGTGATCTTGCCAGTTTTCTTAGCGTCGTTCTTTATCAATAGCTACATGGTGTACAAAGGAACTGGTTTTGTGATTGGGCTTGGTATCTTTGGCGATCCGTTATTGACTCCAGCCTTGGATTGGCTAGATCATAATTTTCCCACCTGGGTCAAGCTTTTGGAACCTAAGAAGTAAATTACCCAACCAGTCGAATGTGAGCCATTTCCATGCTGACCACATATAGCAACATCCTTCGTGGAGTTCCGACCAACAGTCAGTTGACATTAACGCTCCTTCGAATTGGAGAGGTCCACAATACACCAATCCCACCTGTACCCACTTCAAACCCAAACGACGCAGATCAGGACCAAGCTATCGATATTGAGGACATTCCGGTCGGCTCCTCCCCATCGGCGAAGCTTGCCGTCATTCAAGAATCACCTTCGCCCACCACGGAATCCCACGTTGAAGAGGAGTCGGAACCTAAGCACAAACGGCTCTCCAAGATCGCTCGAATATTCAAAGGCAACACCAAATCAGCAGTCGAGGCCAAACTTGCTATAGATCGCGTCCGAGCGAAAGCTGGCTCCGATAAAGCCAAAGGTCATCTCGGTGTTCTGCCCAAGCCAAAGAATCTCGTCTACGCAGGACCAAGTCATTTCAAAGCTCGAATGGACGGTAAACAAGGCTGGTTGTATATCACTGAAGGTCCTCGGCCAACTCTAGTCTACACAACTAGAGACCCAAGGCCAGAAAGCAATGACGCCGGAAACTTGGAGCCGGTGGTGGAAATTGATGTCGAGGGAATCAAGAAGTTGAAGCGAGCGACTGCGTTTAATGGTAAATCTGCTGAGATGGCAGCTGGTTGGTCTAGCGATAAGGAACTGCTGGGTAGCGTTGAAGTGGAGGATCTGGATGGAAAGATGTGGAGGTTTACGGCGCTGCCGGAGAGGGATGAGTTGTTCAATCGTCTGGTCGCTCTTGGTGGGCAAAGGTGGGAAAACAAGTAGTCGAAGCAAAAATGGTCTTGGATTGCGCGTAGTATACGTAGATTTTTCTTTTTAAATCTGCGGGTAACCCAAAATCAATTCCCAGACTTCAATAGTGCAAAGCTTCCAGGTGCACGGCTATGGCATTCCTTGAGTCGCTCACACAAGCCGGGCGACAGCGTCAGAGGAGTTCTCCACCAACTGGTCTCATTCACCATCAGCTGCCAGCGCCGTGTTTCTGGCCCAGGCCGGTCGGTCTCCCCATCTTATCGCTGAATAGAAGGTGGCTTGTTTTGTGGCTCTTGCACATCTGTCGACAGACAGCCACAGCGAATCATTAATCATGCATCTTTTCAGCTGGGCTGCTGAACGTCCATTTCCATCAACATGGCTCTCTTGGCTTCGAAAACCAACGTGCAAGGCTAGGAAGCCCGAGTTTATATGTGCGATGTCGCTGTAATATTTACAAGTTGCTTCTGGTGACTCAATCCAACAGAAACTCTCGCATTTTGCCTGCGATAGACAGTCTTCACAGCACAAGATGTCGGGCTACTTCGAGTTAGGTCGACCGGATCAGGACCCCCAATATTTCAATCAGTATGAAAACTACGAGCACCAAATTGCAAATCAGTATTCGCCCAATTTTCCGAAGACACCGGAAAGCTTATGGACACCCTCCCCACGTTCAGATGGCTCGTTGCTGGGACATCATTCCCCAGCCATCCCACAACGACCAGCGAAAATAAAATTTCAGAGGCGCATCATTCGAAAATTGCGCGATTTGTCTGCTCGACTCTGGCTTTGGGAGTCTGCTGCATGTCTCTTGTCTCTGATTATTCTTGCGCTTATCTTCGTCAACCTGCTCATGCTGAACAACAACCCAACGTACTATTGGGCATGGCCATGGAATGTGAACTCGGTCCTCGCTTTTGCGGTGACAATTATGAAAGCCTCGCTACTCGTACCAGTTGCGTCCTCTCTTGGGCAATTGAAGTGGCATTGGTTCCGGAGATCACGCAGTCTCAAGGGTTTGGAATTGTTTGATGAGGCGAGCCGGGGTAGTCTGGGCTCGATTCGACTTCTTTGGGCTCTGAGGTTCTGGTCAGTATGATGATACAGTCCTGTGTATTTGAGACTCATAAATTTTAGGTACCTTGCTTCAATCGGGGCATTCATTACCGTATTGACTCTGTCTGTTGACACCTTCGTCCAGAATGCCATCAAGGTAGTGTATCAAAACGATACTACGGACGGGAGTTATGTCTACCGCACCAACTCCTTTTCCTTCTCCTCGTTCTTCGACCGTGGAGTAGGCATGGAAATTCCACCTTCAGCAATGCTGGTTGATTTATCCTACGCCATGAACCAGGCTTCTAATGTCTCGTCTGCTGGTTTGTTCCAACAAGATCTTGTCTATTGCTATACGGGAAATTGCACATTCCCACGATTTCAGTCCCTTGGTGTGGACTACCAGTGCGTTGAGAGTCAAGTCTCAAAAGACAGTCCGGCATTCGTTCATTCTGCCGATCAGAGTTTTTATCTTGAGTATGATAGTGGCGTCATCAACTCTACCACTGTGTCTGGCCCGCCAGTCTCGCGTGGTTTCCAAAACCTTGGGCCGATGATTGCGCGCTGGCTTGCTATTGTCAATCCAAATACTCTTTATGCTGATCCAGTCGGAATAGAATGCGGCTTCTACTGGGTCGTCTACACATACGAAGTTGAAAGCGTGAGCGGCAGAGTGACGGAAACAATTGTCGATCGTTGGACAAATACGACAGACGAGGATGTGGAATCTCACGTCATACACTTGACACCTCCAACCTGTTGGATTGATGGATATACAGCATACGACGATCCGGACGAATGTCACAATGTCGTCTGGCCTGTACCGCACCGAAGTCTGCAGAACTGGTTCAACTTGACCGACTTCGGCTTTCCTGGCGCTGCAACAAACCAAACTTCATTGTTGGACAGTCAAGAAACATGGTGGTACTCAAGCTTGTTCATGCAGTCACTATTGTCCGATGTCGTTGATGGTAACTCCAGCTCGATTCGGGCCGCTCTGGAGCTCCGTGCCTACAATACCGCTTGGATGATGACGAGCTACATGCGACGAGCACCAATCTTTACTAATCAGACCTCTTCAGACTATGAGTATGGGAAACAGCATGGTACCACATATTGGGCCCCAGACTCATATTACCATGTTGTGTGGGCCAACATGGTAGTGCCGATACTGTTGGTTGTGCTGAGCGCGCTGTTCTTTATCATCACGGCGTTTGTGACAAGGAAGGAACCGAAATGGAAGACTTCACAGCTCGCAACTGTGTTTCATGGGCTGGGCTACCAAGATACCTTGAAGACAGGTAATGTCAATAGTTATGCTGATATGATGGAGGTTGCCAAAGCCCTCGATGTTAGGCTAAACGAGACAGACGTGGGGAAGCGGTTGGTTTCCGGCTTTTGAGGGAACTACGAAAGGTCATTGAATTCGGAGTAAAATTAATAATTTCAGAAGTCTGATCTGGGTCATGTCACAGAACAAAATATATATGAACGACAGCATCCAGTAGTTTCCAGCGTAAACTGTATCATACCTTGCCTAGTATTCAATTCCAAAGTGTACGAGTGGCAGCGACCTATCAAGACTCCCATTCGTGTCGGGCAATTTCACGATACTGTTGACCTGCCAAAAGACGAATTGACGCGCCTGGATGGCCGTAATGAGCATCCAGTCGAGTGATAGAGGTTCGACGGAGTTCGATATTTGAGAGTCATGTGTTGCTGACCCTGAGAGGGAAGGTGTGTCTGGAAAGTGGAGAGTAGATCCCCGAAAAGGCGCTGACGGCACGGACTCAATTACTTACAGCTGGTCATCACTCACATCTCCACTACCACTATGTGTGCTACTCCAATTCTCTGAATTCGAGACGAAATGGTAAATGGCTTCTACAGGGTGATCGAAAACGATGTCAGGTGTGATATTGGATTTGCCCGTGATAAAGTCAACGGTAAGTAAAAGTGGTCTGAGGCAGAGTTATCAACACGAATCTCTTGTCCTTAGGCGGTAGCTGTTCTTAGACAATATTACTGTTCAAATCTCTAAATCTTAAATATACCAAGCTATTATCTTTTGCTGTCTACCCCTCATATAAGTTGCAGTGGCATGATTTCACGAACGCCTCGGCTAATATTTCCTTCTATAGGGGAAAATAGACGTGGCGGATGCAAGTCCAACAAGGATGCTCCTCATTCACAGAAAGAACCGAAAGCTACTAATCAAAGCAGTGCCTGTAGGGAGGGAAGATGCAGACGAGAGAGGGGCAGACGCTTCATCCAGCGACCGGGCTTATCGAAATCTGAACGAGCTAATTCCACGATCCTCAGTATGGTCTATTGGATCTAGTCACGTTGTGTTATACGTGTCATTCATCCACTTGGTCGTTCCGTACAAAGACAAGGCATCACAGCGGCGAAGACTATAGACGTTTTGCTGCTCAAAAGTGAGGTAAATGTTTTTAGTCGTACAAGCGTACAAGCTTCTGATCCAAACTAATGCTTCTTCGCCTGATGTTCCATTCTGGGCTTATTCCTCGAATAGCTCTTTCCACAGCCTCGAACTTGACAATAAAACCGTACTCGTACATGCTTGTCGTTGCGGTGCTTGTTGTAATTGTATACCTTTCCGAAATCGTGATTGCATTCAACACAGAAGGTCCTCCGTGACTGTTCCTTCGTTTCTGGGAAAGCTGTAGTGGCTGGCGATGAGGACCAAGTTGTAGATGATGAGCTATGATGTCACGCTTTAGCATGTCAAAGCACGTATCAGAAACAGAAAGCTTGCTTACGTTGATGATGGTAGAGGAGTTGGTAGAGAAGGGCTGACGGTAGATGAACCTGAATACTGAGCTGGCGTGGAGGGCAAATGGCCAGACGTACCAGGAGAAATTCCAAAAGAGCGACTCGCAGCTTGTACAGCCGAGACTTGAGACGAGTCGTCCGAGGTATAGGCTCCAGGCGACCTGATATGAGGCACAATCGAGACAAATCCCTTGAAGCCCAGGTAGACCTCAAGAACTCGATACGACTCTTGGAGTGCGTAGCTTGACTTCCAACAGCTATGTATTGTTGAAAGCTGGGACAAAGTCTCTCCAGATACCAGAGGATCCTCTATAGTTGCCTGAGAATAGTCAGTGTGATTGCGATCTGTAAACGAGGTATCGGAAGGTGACTACTTACTATGACATAGGTTCTCAGATGATCAATGAGACCAGAAAAGCTCGAAATGAAGCCCATATCTATTTGCCACTCCGTGCTAAGTCTCAAACTGTCTACGACCTTGTCATTGAGCAAAAAACATACGTGCTGCAAAGCAGCCTTCATTACTGGAGTGTGCAATCTCAAGAGTTTGATCTCACTCTTGGCACATCTTTCGATTTCTGATTTTGCATGGCGAAGCTCTAATTATAGGACTTAGTCATGGCCACGACGAAATTGAGGACGACATACCAAGAAAGAATGCTATAACGCATACAAATACAGCTCCAGCCATCAGAAGGGAAATTCTGTAATCGAAATCTTGGTGGGGCAAATTGACGAATCTTGCCTCTCGAGGTATGAAGCCCGAAGGAGTCACCTTGGGCGGACAAAGTTTCAGCTGAGTGGCCGCTGTAAAAGAATTCTCAAGTACGTGTCCTCCAGAATGGTGACTCTGATGTACTCGATTGACCCTGTCATTAATGTTGGTTGCGAATTCATTCCATAGGCGCCACTGCTTTTGACTCGAAAGTAACCCAACTCTACCACTCTCAGGTTTCGTTCCTTCATCCGATAAGAATGGTGCTCCCTCCCGGATAAGCTTCAGAACCATTTCTTGAATGTCGAAAAGTGTGTCAGGGTGAGGATTTATTGCTTTCTCAGCTAGTGGTACGTCAAGCTCAACACGCCACAAGTCTGAAACTGCCTGCCGGAACTTGCGAAGATTTGCAGAATCAGCAGAAAACACAAGTTCCCACCGGCCCAGATCTTCATTGAATCGTGCATTGCAGTCCAAGTCTCCATCCCCATAATTATCTCTGACAACTGCAATAGCCTTCGCCAAGGCCAGGAACATGATCGTTTCGTTGAGAGATGTTGGAATCTGGCCACTGATCATTCTTCTCATCACTTTAATGCCCGATGCCCAAGCTTGTCGTCTTGTTTTATCAAAACCAATTGCCCACAGGCAGCTGTCCTGTAACCACCGAAGGGGTGCCGGGTCGGGAATATGACACTGCATATGTCTCTGACGGAAGTCTTCGATCCGGGTGAATTCTGTGACAAAAGCGTGGTGTAGGAGATGGAACTTTGTTGACGAGGAGTCTCCCCTGATTGTATGGTCATCGACCTGTACACCAGGCTGGTTTAAGTGGATACTAACAGCTCGATTGAGGTGGTGTATTGCACTGGCCTGTGATTTTGTAGACGTCACGGGAATTTCACCTGGGCACAGTGCCCCATGAACACGCAATGCTGTCTGCAGATCTGCACCGGCATGCAGTAGTAGCTTCATGATCTTTGCTGACCCTATTTCTCCCGCAATACTTAGTGCAGTCCCACGTCGAGTCTGAAAATTGACATCACATCCATAGTGAAGCAATGCATTGATGATCGATTCGTTGCCTGTCTTCGCTGCTGCCATCAACACTGTCATGTCAGACCATTCGCTTGGCACCCCGTCAACAATGCCTCTTTTAATGTCGTAGTTCCAGAAAGAGCTTGAGTGTTGACCTGCTTCATCTGCGAATCGTTGAGCCGTCGCAAGTATGTACTCAACGTGCGCGTGTTGGCCATTTGCTGCTGACATGAAGAGGGCCAACTCCGGAGATCGGTATATACTTTCGGAATACAATCTGAGGACAGCTTGCGTTCGTAGCTCGTCCCGAATGTCATTTCCACGACCCTGCAACCGTAGTAGGATCTCCTTATGTCGCTTTGTGTATGGGATACTTTCCGTGTGGCCATTTTCTCGAGTTGTTTGCAATGCATCGACCGGTTGCGTCTTAAATAACACAGAGTGGCGCTGAAAATCATTGTTATGTGTCAAGCACTCTGCTCTTGAAGGATCGGAAGTCGATAAGTTCTTGTGTCGGGCACGACAAAATGCAGTTGAAAAGCGATCATTTTTCGCCGATTTCAAGGACTCCAGACAATCGAAAATAGTTTCTTCAACCAGGTCTTGGTCACCCCTATCTGAGTTGAGAGACCGATCTGCAAATCCAGTATGGGACGCACTGGACTGCTGCTCCCATGGTGATGACTCTGGGATCTTGGTCTCTTGCGCAACAGCTCGCGAAGACGAAAGGGCTGGAAATTTCTGATCATCCTTGCTTTCATCAACTGCTATGAAGCCATCATTGATGGCATTGATGTCTTTATCGATCATCGCTAGTCGAAATGATCTGATTCTATCTGCAGTTATGTATCCATTTTGATAAAGCTCCTCATATCCATAGCTACTGAAGATTTCGTCATCTGATAGCAGGCCAGATACCAGTAAATCGAGGTCTTTGACTGTAGCTGTGTCGCAAGTCTCCTTCTCAGATTGAAGAAGTCTGAGGTGGTTCTTGAGCGCTGCATGATGCTTCAGAAGCAGAAGACAGTCGGATAAGTCCTGAAAAGTATTCATATTGATAACCTTCAAAACCTCCTGCATCAAAGGTGCCGAATGGTATCTGATGCTCATTCCGCTTCTGACCTTGGTGACAGAAAACTTAAACATCATGCTCGATTTTAAATCATCCTTGTAACAGTGGCGACACTCCGTGTAGTTGTGATCTCCGAACGAGTAGCCCAAGTAAACAGACGAACTACCAGCAGTTAACGACATGCCCATTAGAAAGAGAATAGTAGTCATACTCAGCAAAAAATTCTCTAAGCCTGAACCCTCGTATATCACGAACAGTTTCTTCTCGCGAATCGATTATATTGAGAACACAAAAGGTGCCGCACGCTGATATCTTGAGTTTCTGTTCACAGGACTTGGAACCCTCAAGCTTCATTCCGTTGGCTTGGTAGTCGACCATGTCCAGGTCGGCAACATCCATCGTAGGAAAGAGCGATTTCGGTCAACGGTAATGAGAACTGAATTCTTGGAATCGCTGCAAGGGTCCATGCAGCTTTTGATCGCTTCAAAGAAAGGTCGATGGCCGAATCGTGGCTCGAGAAAGTGAGGAACGGACTAATCTGAAATTGAGAAGCGAAATAGATATTTGAATAGAGAAATGGAAGAGGAGACATGGGGAAGACAGGAAAGATTGACAGAGCTTCTTGTTTGGAGACGACTGAGACGTGTCAGATTAGTATGTTTGCCTCGATTCCTACTTTTCTGGGTCGTAACTGTGGCGAACCACTGGAAACCTCATTGGGCATAAATTGTAGGAATCGTGGCGCTCCGATGCATGAAAGCATGCATGAAAATTGAAACTGGTAAGGGATTATGATTGGAGTAAGGAGCCCCCTTGTGATCGCCAGGCATTCTGCACCTCAGGTTAGATCGGATGGACTGGTAAAGGGCAGCAGCTGAGGTTTTCTGGGTGTGTGCCTGGTCCCCTGGAGCAAGGATTCCTATTCACAGTCATCACGATCGTAAATCGAAGCTTGGAGTGGTGTACGTGGACTTCGAGATGTCGTTGTGGATGAGATGAACGCGTAATTTGGGCTGGCATTTTGGCAAAAACTTGGTGGGGCTGTTCGGTCACGTGCCAATGTAGGAATTCCCACACTTGCCCCCCAAACAAAGCATCGTGGGGGAATAATGAAGACCCTTGAACGCGAAAGCAACTCTTTTACTTGGGGTCACTTACCAATTTTGCAGAGAAGAATATTTCCTTAAATTTGCCAGTCTTTTTCTTAGATGCTTTCTGGGAGAGCATGTGACTAAATCGGCGGAGATTCCTACTCTGGGCGGGGTCATGACTCGCCTGCATCACAGGCTATCAAAATGCTCGAGGATAGAGCTTCTCCGATACCAGCCACTACAAGGTTTGTGATTCCTTCTCCAGCCAGGATATCAACAGCCTGTAGCACTGGCACTTCACCGCGCAATTTTAATGTTTGAAGTGAACAGGCCTGAGTTGAGTTTGTTGATCCGAGCTCAATGATTCCTACTTTTGATCTGCGATGTTCTCTACTTCCATTCAACATACTAACACGAGCGTATCGCTAGCTGAAGAGGAGCATTCCATCTTTCGCCGCCTGCGTATTAAGATTCTGTTTCATTAGTGTGGTCGGTAGGGATATGGCCAATCCAGACAAGTATTCATATATTCCTGTTTTGCTGAAAGCTTGAAAGGTATGGTTACACTGATTCCCATATTCCTCGATTCCTAGTCAAGGATTCCTATTTGTCTGTCTTGAAATTTCATCTTAGGAATATATAAGTCAACATGGAAATGAAAATTTCCATCATCTCTCTTTGTTAAGTCAGATACTTTCAGTCAGACCCAACCTCGAATACATATCGGAAATCATTACAATAGGCCTTTGAAGACCTTTGATCTTTACACTCAAACCTTGAATCTTCAAGTACAAAATGCCGCACCGCAAAACCTCCTCCGGCACGCAATCCTCTGGCGTGTAAGTCCCCTCCCTTTCTAGTCTCATCGCACTTGTACTAAGGCAATTTTCCATTGAGCTTAACGCATGACCGCGGAACATCAGCCAACAGTTCATCTTCCAGTACTGGTACCAGAACCTCTGAATCCAAATCCTCAAGCCAGTCACAGGCCTCCACTTCAACGGCAGTTACAACAATCACCTTCGGTGATGATCATGTCCTAGAAGATGCTACGGGGGGACAAACTGCAACGTATACGTATGCAAACAAGAACAGCATCGCAAGAAATTTGCAAGACCAGGTTCTGCGGGGTGTAGGGGCCTGGAGCTGGGAGGTGCAAGATTGAGGATCGTGGGATGAGGTATGACAGGACATGTTAAGATTATGAGGTCATGTTTGCTGAAGTATAAGCAAGTGAAGTCTTCTGATCTCGGATGAGGTGGGGTGGAGCGAACCAGTTAATTCGCTAAGTGAGTCAAAAAGGGAGATTACATAGTATCAGTATCAGTATCAGTATCATGTTGGCTTCAAGGATTGGAGAATGATATTCAGTTGGTGCTCTCCATCGTGGTCACACAAATTCACACGCATGTAAATTTACATACTCGTATTGGGGGCATCTTCACATTTCATGTGTAGACTAAGCAAGACCGACGTGGGGAAGAACTTGGTTTCAGGAGCCTGGACAATTCTGCTTGTTGATAATCATCGCTCAGTTAACAGAGGATATTCTTCATGTCTAAGGCACTAATCTTCCCAGATATGATATTGTGGTTATAAAAAATCCCTCAAGCTTATATTTCATTCACTCAAAGTCCAGAGTCAATCTGGTTGATCACTGTCGTCCCTGTGAACGCTGCCCACTCTCTACATCCTTGGGCAAGTGTCTGCGGAATCTTGATTGCCTTGATCTTCTCAGGTTGCTCCAAAATTGTGATGTACAAGCCTCCAGAAACATGCCAAGCGATATGACTACATCAATGTCAGCAAACGAAGTGAATCTAAAATGAATAAGGGATGACGAACCAATGGAATGGCCAAGCTCCAGGATTATCTGTCACTATTTGGATCGCAACGTGCCACCCTCCTGGTACCTGAATCACATCACGCCGTATTGGGTTGGCGGCATTTGTTACTGTTCCATCCCATGCACCAGGTCCTTGATGCAAGACGAAGAAGTTGTGCCCATGCATGTGCATAGGGTGAGCGGGGAAGCCAGCGGGGTTATTGACCACAAACCTGCGTTATCCGTCAGCGTTAACTGCAAATCATGAAATTGTGGTAGAGGTTGTACTTACGTGACTGACCCGTTTGTTCCATAGTTGTAAACGTTCCACTCCGGCGGGTAAGATGTGTTTCCAAGATTAGCCAACATCAAGACAGGAGCGTTGTAGTTCCCTCGGAATGACTGGCCATTGACGCTCCATTGAAAGATGTTGGATGCATTGGGTGCAAAGTTGATATCGTATTGTTGGATGAAGTCCGACTTGGCTGGAGGTACGATGGGATAGAATGGCACAGTGAGTGCGAGGTCGTCATTGGAACACGTAGCAGGGTCTGGTACATCCCAGGGCTTAGACTTTGGTGCTTGGGACAGACTTGCAAAATCGTAACCGACTGCTGCAAGGGCGTACGGTTGCTTGGTTACAGAACATGGGATTGAAATATTAGCTCGCATCCAGAAGCTATCAGTCAATCCTCCGACATTTGCTGTGACGAGGACATCGGCTCGTTGGCCGATCTAGGCAGAGGTCAGAATTGCTTCGAGCGTAGTCTCTGAGTAAGAAAGGATACATACTCCAAGTGTGACAACTTTTGTAGTGTATGGTTTGATAGGTACGAAGTCGTTGGAAATGACTGTGAGCAGATGTCCATCAATGCTGAACCTTTGGAGTCCCTGGTAATTGTTGATCAGCAATGTCATACGCCAGAAAGGTCAACGAGATTCTTACCTCAGCGCCAGTATTGATGAGCCGAAGACGATGAACCTTTCCCTTTCGGAAACGGAACTTGCTGATTCCAGCGTTGGGAGTACAAGGAAGGGTCGTGTTCGAGCAGTCGAAAATACCCTTGCCATTGATCATGTTATTATCGCTTGATGGGACGATAAGCGAGAAGTCAAAAGTATTGGAGAGCACTCCTTCCAAAATTTCGAAGTAACTCTTGTGGAAGTAGTCACTCAGCATTACTGGACCAAGGTCAATATCATAGGGCTGATTTTTCGGGCCGTGGACGACAATAGGCCCTATAAGTCCATCCGCACTATAGAACAATTTGGAGTTAGTATCATCCTTTCGAAGGGAGTTGATGGGAACTAGGATATCTCAAGAGATAAGAAGACTCTCTGAGGAGGAGGGCAAATGTTTTGATCCTTTGAAGACAATCCGACATGAGAAGATACTTTCAAAGAACACGTACTATTGAGCACTGTAATGCGAATGATACCAGGTGGTGCCATAGGTATCGGCCTGGAAATTGTAGGTGAAAGAACTACCAGGAGCAATGGGGCATTGCTGAACAGATGCAACACCATCGAAGTACTAAGCATTGTTAATGATGAATTGATTTAGCCACTTATGAAAGACTCGAACCTGAGTCTTCTTCTGGAGAAATCCATGCCAATCTGAACCGAGACATTAGCACAATACTCTGTCGATATAACATTTGCACGTGTGAGCTTACGGATACCAATTCCTTCCCCAGGAGCAGTGATCTTATTATGGACAGTAACCATTATCTGATCTCCCTGCATAAAATTAGCAACCTTCCATAGATGAGGAATACTGTTCTCAACTCACCCAATTCGCCTCTATCGTAGGCCCTGGGAATTGGCCATTGATGAGGATGACATTCTTCGAAACACCATCTGGTTTGATCACTCCTCGAGAAACAGTGAAATCATAGACTCTTGTGACTCCAGTTGTTGGAGGGAAATCTGGATTTGTGTTTCCTGCGGTTCGGCTTCCCCACGGGAAGCCCAGCGGAAGAGGATTGTTCGTCAAGAACGCTGGCAGCGTTGGAGCATTCAACGTGCCATAAAGAGAAGCGCCATTCTGCTGATTAGGAGTAAGATTGCCTACCAGCGACAACGCACCGGTAAGCAATCCTGAAATAATCTTTCCCAGCTTAGACATTTTGATTGAGGATTGGTTGAAGCATGCTGAGAAAATTTGTAAATCCCAGGTGGGGATGCCACGTTAATATAGGAAAGTCTCCGTATGAACAGAATGTACGACCTATATTGCCTTCACCAGCAGTGATCAGACTTTGGAAAACCCCCGTCCTCAGCTATGGCTGAGCCTCCGTCGTGTCCAAATCTTCGGAGAGTTGACGATTAGGCGCTCGACGACAAGCTTCGACAAGAGAAAGACAAGACTTACCCCCAAGAAAAGCTTACTTCCAGAGTCAGCTTATTGCAATTTGTGACAAACTTATCACATTGCCCCGCTTGTATGCAAGTATGAGATCAGACCGACCTGGTCAGCTCAGTCTCAGCCATTAGATGATCTTGGCCAACGCCTCGGGAATCCCTCGGACTGCAGATGTATACGTCGAAGTCAGGCAGATGCTTACAAAGATGAGGCACAGGTGCTTAATACAGTCTAGAATTCAATAGTTTGGGAATAGTTTTGGGAAAAGAGACGAACTTATGCAATAAATATTGAGCAGCTGCGATCATGATTGGAGCATCATTCTCGTCTTTCTGCCGATGGAGTCTCTGTACGCCTCGAGATAAGCTTTGACCTGAAGAGCGAAGCCACGCAGCGAGCCCATCAAGAGCCATGGATATCTTGCAAAGGCTTGAGATCACAACGTTGATAATCCGTATATCACAAGTACTTCTTGTTCACAGATCACTGTTTCAAACCCCTTATAAACCGCGGAGTTCCTAGACTCAGTCCCACTATGAAAAATGCTCCACTGTACTGATCAAATTGTCAATTGCTCCTTGGGCACACGAGTTGTGCTCAGCACTAGGCTTCCAGATTCCGAGCGGGATCTGCACAAGCCCTAATTCTCCGCTCCGACCTTGAACACAAAGATGGAGCCGAGAAAATAAGCTTTAATCCGAGCCTCGACTTTAGAGTTCTGAATAAGGTTTCAGGGCTTCCATGGATTTTTTTCGGCCCATTCATGGTCTTGGACAGATTGAGCTTCTTATTTCCTGCCGAGCTAGCTCACTAATTCCTTGGTAATCGGGAGACTAGCACTTCTAGCAACGCCAACGAGGCTTTGCATCTGACAGGGCACCACCTCAGGAACTGCCTACTATGGTCCTATGGATGCGAGGTCACTAGTTAAAGGTGAGAATTTGACGTGGCACGGCCGGCTCTTGCAGGGGACTATTGTTTTGGCGTTCTGTATGCACTAGCAATGTAGATGCAGAACCTAATTCGCGGGACGCCGAGCGTCCCCGTAAGCAAGCAGAACCTTGACGGACGCTGTGACGCAAGGACACTAGATTAGCCTATGAGCCGCCACGCGGGAGCTGAGCGTGGGACAAAGGAGGAATCCCGAAGAAAGGGCTGAGCTTACAGACAGACCGACAGAAGGCTTATCTCTTACTTTACAAGTCCAGCTAAGAGCAGAGTTGTTCACAAGAGCGTCATTGTCACTCTTCCTAAATCATAAGTATATGCCAAGGCAACTTTGACATTCCATACTTATATGTAAGTGCTGCTTTTGACTTTGTTTGTCATATTGTAGTTTTCTTTTCTTGTCCAGTCCACGGGAGACCAGTGAGACGAGAACTAAGGTTCCGAGAAGGATTCTGGCGGAATATTTTTATCCACTTGCATGCACACTAATGCACACAACGGACGACGCACGGCAGGGCGGCTCTAACTCTCGTAAAGATAAGATGTCGGAATGTTCTACCGACCAGCAGGAGCATAGCAATCGTCGCCATGTACGATAATAATTGCAGGGGAAATTCTCTAATGCAGCGGCTAAACTACGGAGAGATAGATGTGCATATTCCCAATCAAGAACGCACACTCTTTAGCTTCAATCAGATCACCGCATACCGAGAGGCTATGCCACGAGATGCAGATCATGGCTTGGCCAGGCAGGCCTCAAAAGCTTTTCTTGATTGGTTCGCTCTTTGCCGAGACTGCCCATGAGAATAGAAAGAGAGCTATTGGTTGGATACTGCTGAAGCTTTCGACAAGAACTTCGTAATTTACGAAGACAGGAAATTTAGTTGCTGTTGAAAGACCGGGAAGAAATAGTGCCTTCACACAGAAGCAGCTGCGACAGGATGTCAAGATACTCCAGAACTTGAAGTGAGGAGCAAAGTTCTTGTTGGTCCACAGGCCCAGACAAGGCATGTCTCAGCTAGAATAGGGGGTAGGGCCACTTACGGAGGCGATTCGGTGGCGTTTCGGGAGGCAGTATATATTCTGGCATCTCCCACCCCTTCTTAGAACAATACAGATTTTCCACACCATCAAGCTTGATATGCATATACATGATATTTACGTTTGATTCTTGGCTTATATTCGGTATTGAACCGACAGTTCTAGTTTCGTTTCGTTGACCGCTTTGTGGACGCTCCGGGCAAGTGGCTGCACTTTTAGCCAACTCGGGGCGTTCATATTGTGGCAGGTAACTAAATGATCAAAGCTTTTCAGCCAGAATTCAAGTCTTCAAGTACTGTCCGTCGGAGGAGTGTTCCCCTCGAATACCTTTGAAATCTCAATATCCTATTCGGATAGTAAGCTCATCCGAACCTCGGTGTTGTGCCTTGGTGCGAATTAACCTTACAGTATCTATAATTCAGCGACTCACTAGTCCACTAGGGCCATTTCGCTAAACACAGGCTCCAGGCTTCGCTCAATGTCTTTTCAGATAGATTGTGCTTTAGATTCGATATCCAGATATTCAATCTTGGAACGACGAAAGTTACAGTATATTTTATATCTGCGCTGCAAATTGTGTCATCTTGGCAATACCAGAGCTATCAATGTTCTCCATTCGATCTGATGTTTTTCCTTGCCTCCTAGCAATTCACTTCCTTTGCACAGTAATAGTATGCACAAACCTGATCTTCCCCTTCTCAATCCTAAACTCATGACTATCGGGCAATCCCGTCTTGCCCCCAAAGTTCAAGAAGACATCCACAGAGCCCACAGTCTCATCAATCACATATCGACGATTTGTGAGATCCAAGCCACTTGGAACACCAACATTGCAAGAATCCGTTGGTTGGCCCTTGCCAGTATACGATCCGCCTTCAAGTCGAGCACAAGGTGCACCCCATGGAACGACCGTCTTCTTGTCGAGGAAGAGATTCAGGTACGCGTCTCCAGCAGCTTGAATGACGGCACGGGTATCTCTGTCTGCTTCTGGAATGACACCCCAGTTCTCTCTCGAAGTATAGTACAGCGTTCCCGTGGCATTGAAAAGCCAATCCCCAGTCGTGGTCACCAGACTTCTGACATTGGAGATTTTGCCATCAGTCAAATGTATCTGCGTGCCGATCACGTATGGCTTGGCTTTGTCCGCGACAACAACTTCGGTGTAAGTGGCGCAAGTTGTGGTGTCGTAGTAGCTTCGATTGTGGTCGATTTTTAGTGCTTGAGACTGGATACCAGATGCTATGACGGCTGTCTTGTCGTTTTCGACGTACTCGGTAACGCCAGTGAGAGGTTTGCCGCTGCTTTGCGCGGCAAGGTAGGTGTCGGTCGCTTCTTTGAGGAGGGCTTGAGTGCAGTCCACCGCAGCAGGAGCGGCAGAAGCTACTGCGAAGAGCGACGCGCAAATAGTGAGGATAGGAAGATACATGTTGTATGATGATATCGGTCCGTGTGATTAGGGCGGCTCGGGATGCGACTAAGTCTGCGCTGCTTCTCTCTCGACTTCAAAAGTGGAAGAGCTCGCCATCTGGGCTGGGAAGGGTAAGTCTATATAGTCCTATAATTGCTCGGCATTCTGAACCCTTGAACTCTCCCACATCAGTTGTATTCACCCAAAGATATTAGGTATGTATCTAAGCCAAGGTTAATTGGCAACAAGGCGACATGATCTTTTGGATGGCCTTTAAGCGAACGAGTGTGCGTAAACATTGAACTCTGCCGTTGAACACCCGTCAGCCCCCCTGGGAAATTTATAGGATCACTTCAAGGATTCGGAGATCATGCCGGAAAAGTGTCACTCATTGGATCGGATGATCATCGAACATGGGAGGTGCGGGGTTCGGCAGTTGCGAGATTCAGGGGTAAACCGGCAATTCAGGCTTAGCCGAGACCAATCTAAACACCATTGCCAATATTTAGATTTCGGTTCATGACATTGACGGGATCGCAGGCCCTGAAACTTTTCAGAAGCTCTGGTGATATTGGACATTGCTCCAATGGCTACATGGTTTCGAAGTCTATCGCGAGATATCGCATTCCTGAAAGGTGAAAGAATTGAGCAACGCCACCACCAGAGCATTCCCCAAGAAGAGTATACAAAGCCCCCGCTTCGAATAGACTTCCATCATGAGATGCGGCATCCTTGACGCAGATCGTGTTCTGACGCGTTTGGATCTTAATAGCCCTTTTGATGCTGATGGCCACATTTGAATCGCTATCATCCTCTGACGTGTCTTTAACCTTACCATCAACTGTGAAAGCGTCTTTGAAGCCTCAACACCTTGCATCGGCTGCTGCAATATTATTGATCCGGTGCTGCAGCAAAGCTTCCGTCTCCAAATCTTGTCTGTGAGATACTAAGTAGCACTGTTTGCCGTCCACGGTCTTCTAGAGTTTTGACGGTAAGATGTCAGGTATTGCCAGATAATACCGGAATAGAATGAGCCTGTGTGAGGTCTCAGCTACAGCTATGCTTAAGTTGGGGTGTATAGTGACCGCGCTCTGGTCTCTCAACAAAATTGTTTTTCATCAGTCGATGAGACAGCCATGATGAGTTCCATGTGAGAAATACCTGTTTATCTGGGAGCTTTCTATTGTGTTTTGGCCAACGAATTGGGGTGCTCGGATGAGAATCGACGGTCAATGGACCATGACTGAAGTCAATTTCCTCTCTTTACCTATGAACTGTTGTTAGACGCCAGATTAGAGGTCAAAAATATACGGCACTTGTACATTTTTCAAACTGTTGATTATTTTCCACGGTCCTCACAGAGCGAGGACTAACTTCTCCACCGGCGCAATCGGTCTCCCCATCGACACCTTCGCCGTCTTCGCATCCAGATCCATCACAATACTAAACAAAGTCGCCAAGCTCCCCTCAACATCAGTCTCCTTCCGACAGATAGACGCGCCACACCCCATCTTCTCATCCAACAACAACTTCTCTACGGTCTCAACACCGACTCCCTGCCCCTTAACCCCATCCAACAACTCACCAATCCTTTCAAGTCTAAATCTAGTATCAGCCAACCAATCCGGAGCTTCAACAACACTCTCTTTATGTTTGACAACCATGTGATTGGTGTGTGTCACAATGCCGTCGGCGTTCATCTCCAATCTAACAATATCTTCGCTCGTGCATTCAAGACCAGTTCCACCTGTGGCGTCTGCGACGAGGATATGACATGAGCTCGCCACGCCGGAAGCTTCGAGTGTTGAGATAGCATCTTGCCGAGACGAAGACTCCATGACTGTTCTGAGCGCGAGATGGCAGGGGAGACTGGTGAAAGATACGCCTTTTGCTTTCAATGCGTTGAGAGTGCATCCTACGCCTTTGGAATTCAGTCCGATTTTGCCGATGATGCCAGCCTCGGTGATCATCTGGATGTTGAGACCGGATTCTTTTTCGATCTTGAGACAGATCATATTTGGTAGTTGCCTGAATTTCAAATCAATACCGAATCACAATATTTTGAGGTTTCACTTCACAAGATAGTAGCTACTCACTCATTATTCCAGTCCCAGTTCTGCGCCAAGATACTCCCACCCTCGTCTTTCCACGACAGAGCAGTACATCCATCACTAAAAGCCCCAAATGCAATCTCCGTCCTTACATTCAGCGCCAGAATATCTTCATACTTCACGCCCGCGCCCTCCGCGACGCCTTCCATTTCAGACACATACTGTGGCCAGTGTGAGGAGAGATATGGCTGGTATTTCAATGCGAGTTGAGTGACGGCTGGCCAGTCCAGCTTGGAGATATTCTGGAATAAGGATGCGTAGAAGGCTATTGAACGGCTGATTTCTAGGAAAGCGACTTTGCCGTGCTGGAGGCCGATTGAGTGGGGTGTGCCGGTGCAGAGTATTTGGAGCATTTTGCGCGGCCTCAACGCTGGGAATCGAGTGACTTCAGGTTTGGAGATGTATACAAGTAGATTGACAAGCTTGAGGCTCCAATGCTGAATGCGAAGTATGATCCGATGGAAGTCATGGTAAACATCGGATGGTTCTCAAGACAGTCGCTGGTTTAGCTTCGACCCCACTTTCGGATTTGCGACCCTATCCCATCTCCCACTTTCATCATCGTTGTGATGGCTTTAATAGGAGCCGCATTCTTCGGGAGTTCCTGCATAGAAGTATCGATTGAACTGCATCTCAGAAGTCATCCTCAAAACATCTTGTAAATTGTCACGTGCGTGCAATAAGCTAAGTCAGCCTCCCTTCACGGCAAGTATGAGTCGACATGAGTCGAGATAAAGAGAACGAGAAGAGTTGACATATTCGACATTCTGTCTTCTTGTTCTCATGAGCTTTATTTCACAAGCAAGCAAACATCTCCGAAAAGCTAGTCGTCACTCATCGTGTCCGGCCAGACAACACAATGTCCTCCTCACCATCACCCAAAATTCTCTTCCAGCCTGCAGTCGCCCTCGCTGTTCTAGACACATACAACCTACTCCTCCCCACCTCCTCACAATCCCCACTCATCCCCCAAACCTTCCTCGACTCCCTCACCGTCCGCGCCACAGTCTTCGTCTCCGAGCAAAAAGCCGTTCCACTAAAACACCACCTCGACAGAGACGATGCACGATCCTGTTGCATGGTGCTATACTCCCCCGAGCAAGAAGGGAGCCCAATAGGTACTGTTCGCTTGGTGCCACCACCGCATCATCCGCATCCAGCTGAAGGTGCGAGATTTGAAGCTCCGGGTGATGATGTCCCGGTTGTGTCTGCTGAGACGCTGTTTTCCTCGCCATCACCCAGGTATGTGGTTGATAGGAGGACGGACTTGCATGATGGTGTAGAGCCGTATGTGAAGTTGGGGCGGTTGTGTGTTATTAAGGAGTTTCGTGGACAGGGCTATGCGATTTTGTTGGTGAGGAAGATGTTGCAGTGGATCAAGGAGAACCCGGGGTTTGCTTGTGGGGAGGATGGTTGGGAGTGGAAAGGGCTGGTGGGTATTCATGCCAAAGTGAATGCTGTTGGGACATGGAAGAAGTGTGGGTTTGTGGTTGATGAGGGGATGGGGAGTTGGTTTGAAGGTGGCATGAAGCATGTTGGCATGTTTTTGAGATTGGACATGAATGGCGATGAGGACAAACGAGAGCCTTGAGAGAACTGTTTCTTATTTTTTTTCAATTACTGCTTGAACCTTCTGTAGAGGCTTGATGGAGCAAAAGCGACGTTTGTTTGATTTCCAGTGCATCGGCCACTCCATCAGGACGCCGCATTCTTGGGCGTTGTAGATTGGGGAGGCGATCTCACTGTGCTATGCTCCACAGGTGTCTGCCATACTGGAATCTGAACTTCGATCGTCTATTTCGAAGTGGATGGCCATAGTCTCCATATTTGATCTCGGCGATGTTGGAGCAGCTTGCCCAAAATTGTGTTGTTCTCGAGAGCTTCTTGCTTTCAACCAGCTGATAACGAACCACCAGCGGCCTGTCCAATAAATCCATTGACAAGGCGCCGTGTAGCTGCACCTCGAGAAGACTCCCCATCACCACTTCCCGCCAAATATGTCAACTTGACTTTGCCTTCCGCACCTAGGACAAAGGCACCACAAGCAACCCTCACAATCTTGACATTCTCATTCCGCAAGTCTAATGCCATATGTCCTTTGATATACGTCGCCAATGCATCGAAAAATGGAGAATCACTATTCCCCTGCTGTCCAAACTTCTTGCCTCTTGCAAGCATGCGAGGAAGATCCTCTCTTGAAATGTTGATATCGATTGTCTTCAGACACGCTGATACACCAGGGATATCGAAGCCAACAACAATCAGCGTCTCCTTGACCGTGTTCCTCAATGCTCGGCTCCTCTCGATCATGTCTAATTGCTCTCCATCCTCACCCATTGATACATCCGCGACGTATCTCTCGAATGCATCTGTGAGGTATGTGCTCGAGAATTGCAGGGCCGAGACCCGTGTATCGAACGTCTCCATAAGGAAGTTGGCGAACGTCTCCCGTAGAGATCCAGGCATCCTCGACAGCAGCAGCGGGAAGTGCTGGAATCCATCTGTCTCCTCCCGAACGGTGACCATCGACGCATCTGGATAGTCACCCCTCTCATCTCGTAGCAGTATCGCCTTGTATGCCATCTTCTCGTATGTGACTGTAATGATCATCCCTCTGCAGGCAGCCAAGCTCATCGTGGTATCATCGTTCGCCATTTGTGTCTCGTCCTCCGCGCTCCATGTCTCTTCCTCCGGCAGCAGTCGCCATGTTACAGTTTGTAATGCTCCAACGCGTGCCAAAGCGTCGTCTTCTTGTCCTAGACCAACTCGTACACCGCGGAGAACCTCTCCAGCTAATATATCACGGAATTGTCTCGCCAGCTCTCGAAGTATGGAGTTGTTGAGGGGTTCATTGCTGCCAGTGTGCAAAGGAGTGACTCGATGGAGCGAGAAGGTTGTGTTGTAGAGAGGGTAGATCTGGCTGACATCTTCAGGTGCCATTATTCAGACTAGATGGCGTGCAGATGCGCTTTTGGTCTTTGAAAGCCGTTCGAGCTGGTTGTTGGTCGATTCAAGGCTCCCTGAGCGGCGATTTGGATGCTTGGAGTTGACTGTCTGGTGCGGGGTATTTTCGACGCGTGATTGACGCGAAAGACGCGTCTTTTGGGCTTCAAATGGTTGATCCGGCTCGATAAACTGGAACCGTGCGCGCAGTAGAAGATGCAGCGTTCTATAAGGAATTGTTGGCGCTTGGTAGGTATCTATGAAGGCTGAAGCTTGTAGTCAATCATCTCCAAGTCACTCGCTTACGTATTTGGCGGACAGTACTGAGCTCGACCTCACTCCATTATTTCACCGTCCTCACCCAATTTTGACCCGAACGGGAAACAGTCAACCTCAGGCTATATGATCATCAAAGCTAAACCCTCCGGCCGGTATCTGAGGTGCCGGTTGTATCTGCTGTTTAGATTCAAATGCCTCCGGATTACTCATACAATCTACTTTCGTACCGAGGATGATCACAAGATAGGCATGCACTAGACGATAAGCTTTCTCCTCATCTGAATATATAATTGTGGCTTCACGATCGAGTCGTCTCCCGTCTCCAAGATCTGAAATACAGATTCGAAGATTGTCTTGATAAAGCCTCGATCATGTCGTACAGCCCAGTCTCCCAAAGTCAAAAATTTGAAGCAACTCGCGTCACTCTCACATCTCCAAAGCTCTACAGCGATGTCCTTACGGCCCTCTACACTTCCATCGGCTCCCCGGATGTCGTTGGAGAGTGGCTTAAGTCGATGAAAGGGATCTCCCAATCTGTAGATGCACGAGAGCAATTTGATAACTCGGTCAACAACATGGTTGGTCCTCACGGCTTCATGATCATGCAGGTAATTCTCCTCTCCCTCCTGATTCAAGAAGCTTCAATCTCACGGTTCATGATCTAGGAATTCAATCATGGGGCATGGCTTCCCTTCTTCGGCGAAGGCCAAGGTCTGAAATCCGCTAGAATCATCCTCGGCAATCCCTTGATCGCGATTACGATGCTCAAACATGATATCAATGCTGGCCTCTTCGTCCCAGTCGAGATTCTTCTGCTTGAGAAGAAGGGGGGTACTGAGATCACCTACGACTTGCCTAGTGGGTTGATTACTGGCTTGAATAAGGATCCCGAGCTAGTTAGCGCTTCTGAGAAGCTAGACGAGAAATTGGCGGCTTTACTGAAGGATGTGCTTTCTTGATCTTGATCTTACGATGAGTCTTGAAAGAGACAGCACAATATCAACTTGGGTTCGAGCTTGAAATGTTTCTGCCTTTCTTCGAAGTTTTCTCGTCTTTTCTGAGATGGTCATCGAAAGCTCAGACGCAAACATTGACGTGAAGCAAGTCCAGCGGTCAAATAATAGGAAAGCATCCTGGATGTGTCCAACGCAAGTTAATAAACTCGACCTCAGCTGTAATTCTGCAATATGGCAGGACCAAAATGCTTGCTCTGTGCTCTTGATACAGCCTGGTTCCCCAATCAGTCCTGCGTCTTCTGAATCTTCCCATGATGCACTCCACATTTCCTTGCGAGATATGCAGATTCACAGGGTACCAAATCCAGATTTAAGCTTTATGGTGGATTACAGAACTCGGTGAGGCCGCGTTTCACCCTCCCTGTTGGCAGGGGCAGGGACTCCTGATCGACTCAAGCGAGATCCATGTATCACGGCTGGACATCGGGGCCCAACAAGGCTGAGTCCACTTGAAAGTATATGAGGCGTAGTACCCCCCTCAATTTCTTTTTTACCTGCTCTCCATTGCTGTCTTTTTGTTGTGCCTTCGCTGTCGAGGATATTCTTTACTTGTCTTCGCTGCCCAGTCCGTGTTCTGCCTCCCTTCACCAATACTTTGTCCACAGCTATTAAAACATACGTCCGCAACACCATCACAATGGTGTCCATGATTTTCGAACTGGTACCCAAATCTGTCTCCCAGAAACCCTGGTACCAGAAATGCCTCCAGTATCTTCGGATATACAGCTTTATTGCCTCAATATCAGGCCTCATCCTCTTCGTAGCCTACCTGGTCACCCTCGGCACAAAATTGACGACGGCACATGGAGTCATGCTCGCGATTGCTATTTGCTGTGCCATATATACGACTATCACCACAGTGGTGATCTGTTTTGTTCCTTCTGGAGGGGATATTGTCGATGCCGTGAAGTATGTCATGAATATACTGTTCTTCTTTGGATGGGGTGCCAATACAATTATCTTGGCCACCGACAGCGTTTCATGTAGTGGAAACAGTAAGAGGAGGCGGAATGATAGTGATGGTGATAGTGGTTCCGGAGGTTGTGGAGTCTGGGGTGCTGTTGTTGCGGTGTCAGTCTTGAATCTGTGAGCTATTGTTCCATCGCGCACCCCTTTCTTTTGCTACTTGTTCTTGTAAATTCGGCATCTTCCGACATTCAAGAGAATTATATGGTTTTGGACATTACGTTGACTCCATCTACTAGTATTGGATTTCTGCTCACTGTTGTTATGGCAGATGCGGTAGATGCCGAGAAGTTGAAGAATCCCCTAAAGAGGAGGAACAAAGAAGACCACAACAAAGACGCGAGGGCAGGAGACTATGAGCCGATATCTATATAAATATGTATACATGGTTCCAATGCGGCCGAACATAAGGGGTTGCTTCGAAGACTGAGCAATTTATTCTAAATTCTAAGTGAATGTCTCGAAAGTTTTGACGAATTCAAAAATGTGTAATGTGAGAATCTCTATTCTCTCTTAGAGAGAAGCTGCCGGAAGGAGGCTGTTCCGAGCTAGCGTGCTAGCGCAGAAGTGCGTATGTTTTTCAGGCCTCGTCAATTTCGAGCTAAAACTTAAATAGAAGATCCCAAGCTTGACTTGAACCGCATCTTCAACCACGCATCCCAACTGTCAATTCGAGTACGACAAGATCGTACTCGAGCACGCTCTGAATCCAGAGGTAAGTTCTCCCTGATCTCCTTCGTTATATACTTCTCCCAATTGTGCAAGCTTGCATTTGCACGGTGGTTATTCGCAAAACCGCGTTCGAGTTCGAGTTCGAGTTCGAGTTCAACTTCGAGTTACCTCCCTACTCGAACTTCGAGCCGCTGGATCAAGGACGCGTTCTTCGAGGAGTCTGAGCATCCTCAACTCTACACTGTTCCTCCTTTTCAGAGAAATCTTCTCACATTGCTTGCAGCGATCTCGCCTTCCTTCCCCAACACCTACTCAACACCACAACAAGCCGTCAAGATGGAGGTCGTTTCCTGTAAGGAATACGACGAGCTCGTCATGTATACTGTACACAGTGCATCGTCTACTCAGCGAGTGATCACAAACCTATTTTCGGTTGAGGCCGATGAAAAGACAGGCGATTACTGTATGAAGAAGAAAGCCGTGTGGCTACGTGCGAGACACAAAATGATCAAGGTACGTTGGCGCATGTCCATGATACAGGAAACTATATATGAATATAGCTGACCACTGAACGTCTAAAGGATAATATTCTCACCATCAATGAAGTTGCCCGAACTATCGGTCTTCACGCTGATACTATCGTCGAGGAGTACCCAGATCGGCGAGAGCAGTGCCCCTGGATTCGCGATTTCTTCTCAAGCCCACTTCCTGAGGACGCTACGCAGGAGGCAATGAATAAGATTGAAGAGTTCTTGAAAAAATGCACCCCAGACGCAAACCTCAAAGGCAAGAGAAAGCGAAAGGCACTTCCATCAGGCCGTCAACGTCGAACTCAAAAGCGTGCCAAGACAGGATCTGTTTCGAGATCGACACCAGGCTCGTCTTCACAATCCGAGGAGTTGAATCACGCATCCAGCTCTACTTCAGCAGAGTCAAACACCGCTACCGACCTGTCCACGGAAGTCGAGACTCCTGCACCAGTTTCGACTGGAGAAGCAGCAAAGCCACGCACAAAGATGATCCTCAAGGTCTCTGGCCAAGCTCCCAATGCTGGATCATCTGAGCAGGATGCTGCCAACCACACGGGTCCGACTGCAACAAACGCCCCTGCAACAGGTCCCTCGAATGCATCAGGTCAACTTCCAGGTCAACAAGTCACAGCCACGCAGCCTCAAGACCCTGTCCCCGTTGTAGCCTGGACCACCCTTCTCCAACCTCCCTCAGGACTCCTAGCCAACCTTCTAGCCTTCTACAACACCCAAACAGGCCAAATCGACTTCCCACTCGTCCCCGCCAACCCCACCCCGGCCCAACTCCCCCCTCTCCTCCAACAACAAATCCAAACCTGGTTCTTCACCCCCCTCGACTCCGGCCTAGAGCGCGTCCTCTCCGCCGGCTACGGCGACAAACCCGACTGGGCAGACCTCGAAAAGCGCCTCGAAGGTGTCACCGGCCTGAAGAAAGACAAGATCCTCAAGCACATGCTGATCTGCTGCTCCGCCATCATGAACCCCGACAAGACAGGCAAACCCACCTCACCTGAGGAGAAGGACGAGATCGGTAGAAACGCTAAGAACAGTATCCTGGCCGCCATGCGCGTCGCTTGGAGAAACGATGTTGGCTGTCAGGCTTGGCTTGGTGTTGCTTTGCGTGCTTATGTCACGAGTGCGGTGCATAAGTGGAAGGGGGAGGTATGGCGTGCGAAGAAAAAGGGCCAGGTTTATGTTCCCTCCTTGAACGACTCTTGATTGTGTTCCTTTGCGAACTATTGACTTGTGAGCTTTCTTGATGGTCAGGAGGAGCGAGGGAGTTAGTTGGTCATTGAGGTTTCCCGTTGATGAAGCACAGCTTTATGTACAGTACAATAGATAAGTTTGCTGCTTTTAAGCACAACTCCACTCCACAAACGAAATGGACATCGCACAGAACAATAGAACAATACAAATATCTTTAAAAAAAAAATTGCTTTCCATGCTTCTAGTTGCAATAAAGTAAACTATCTATGTAGGTCTAGCAACGGAATCAGCTATCGACCGTCCCTCGAGCAATTCCTATCTCACAAATCCCTCCTCCACACTCTTGATCTGCAAAGCAAGCAATCTACTATACCACCTACAGAGCGCTAGATTTCCACCCATGAACCAGAAGCCGGGATGTCCACTTCCCCTCCACAAAGTCCTAATCTCACCCTCCTCATCAAAGCCCCAGACATCTTTCACCCTATCCGCGACCTCATCACCAAATATCTCCCTACACTGCGTCCGCATATTGAGATATCCCGTTGCAAACACAATCTCATCTGCCTCCATTGTCTCTCCATCTTGGAATATCAAGCCTGTAGGTGTGATTTCCGAGATCTCAACACCGGATTTGACTTTTATCTTCCCAGCCGCAATAAGCTGGCTGCACCCCACATCGATGTAATAGCCACCTCCTCGCTGCAAATACTTGATCCACAATCCACTACCATCTGGTCCCCTGTCCAGCCTAAAGCCCGCTCTCTCCAAACCATTCAATATCTCGCTATCTTCTTCAGCCTGTGTATCCGTCATATCCACATTCATCCTCTTGACCACCGCATTCGGAGTACTCATAAAGACCACATCTGCATCATCTGTCGCAGGTCCATCGTCGCTCCATAGCCCGGCCATGTGGCGTAGATTCGTATCGGCATTGAGGACGAGGGTGCTAGATCGTTGGATCATGGTTACGGCGTAGCCGTTCTCGTAGTAATCTTGGGCTATGTCGTGTGCGGAGTTGCAGCAGCCGATTATGACTGCTCGTTTGGATTGACCGTGGGAGGGGATCGCACCGGTGAAGGACGAGGAGTGCACGAGTCGGGTGCCAGTAAAGGAGGAGATTCCGGGGATGAGAGGCATGTTGGGGAGACCCGACGCTCCTGTTGCTTGAATTATGTGCTAGATATGTAAGTTCGCGTTCGTAGATCTGCTAACGGGAAGAGATACTTTCGGATGTAGGGTTCTAGTCTGCTTATTCCCATCAACAGTTCGCTCAAGATTGACGGTCCATTGCGAAATGCTGTCGTCCCAGGCGGATTTCGTGATGGTAGTGCTTGTCCAAGCGTTCAATTCCAGCAGCTTGACGTAGCTTTCGAACCAGTCACCTAGTTTATCTTTCGGCGTGAAAATGGGCCAGTATTCTGGGAATGGCATGTATGGTAGGTGGTCGAACCATACGCAGTCATGCAGGACCAGTTGATGATATCGTGAACGCCAATTATCGCCGACTCTCTTTTCTCGGTCGACGATCAGGGATTTAATGCCTAGCATCTTCAATCTAGCTGCGACGGTGAGACCACCTTGTCCAGCGCCTTGTACAAATCAGCTCTATGCCTCAACCCATGAGTGAAGATGAATATTGTTTACCAAGAATCAACACAGTCGGCTCCTCTCCATTGTCAAACTCCTCCTCAATCCTCCTTCGATCCGCCCAGTTCTCCCTCGAATCATGCTCACCATGCTTTACACCATTCGGTCTCTTTTTGCCAACGCTCTCTTCAAATCCATTCAAACTCTTTAAGAACGTAAACAGTGTGAACACTTTCCACACTCCTGCTTCTTCGACCAATCGCACGAATCCTTCACCAGCACCAACATCCGTCTCGACTTTCAAGAAAGCTTGCACAACTTGCACCTTTCCATTATCGAGCGATGCTGTTTTGGGAGAACGGTATGAAGAACTAGTATCAAGAGAGATGGATGTGATTCGAGAGGGGTTAGCGATGAGTAACGAGTGGATCTTGGCTGGGCCGGATAGGGTGTGGAAATCCCATGTGAGGCAGAGTTGATCGCGCCAGTACGATTCGGTGAGGAAGAGCTTGGAGAGGGATTCGATTGAAGGATTTGAGATATATTTGTTGAAGGCTGAGACCCAATTTGCAGCAATGTCATTGGCGTCAACAGGCTTGGGCTTGGATGCAGCGGGGAATTGTGCGGTAACTAGAGGGAACGAGCCGGGTTCGCACCGGTCCGAGGAGGGTACCGTGGATGGGGATTGGAGTGCGATGCTTCCCATTTTTGTAGACTGAATTAACAAAGCCGTTGAGATGTTGACTGTGTATGAAAAGATGGATGAGGGAGCGAAGAGAAGGCCGGAAACCGGCCAGATATTTAAAGAGGAAACAGCGATCCACTCTTGACAGTGGGGGAACTCTTCCGACTGCTGCTCGTGATCGCTCACCCGCTGGTGGACTTGAAGACAAATCTGATTATAGGTTGTCTCTTTGTAATCCCGGTATTACGTGCATAGGTGTTGCACGGGGAAGCTGGAGGGAATGGCGGGGTTGGATGAACTTTGGAGGGGCACATTACTTAGCGTCGGCTTACCTTCCTTCGCTCGGCTCTTGCCCGAGTGCATGGCCCTGCTTCGAATGCTGGAGCCTCCCAACCACAAGCCAAGAAGGCCGAAAATCGGTGGCGAGCAAGCGAAGTCTAATTAGAAGGGTTCAGATGCAGAGTCTATGGAAGTGCAAGCTTTGGAACAGTTTCGTTTTATATGGTTCACGTGCATGTTGTCACACTAGAAGAAGATTTGTTTGATGCAATGGCGGTTGGGAACTTCTCCAAGACAGTCTAAGTACATGGAATGACGGCAATCCAACACAGCCCAGCCTTACTTCGGAAAGTCAAACGCACCCGCAACTTAGTTGCCCAGCACAGTACAGGCAAACCGCTAGACATCCATCTCCCCGTCACCATTGAACCATGCAGCGAGCTTTACGGCTTCAATAGATTCCCTCCCAAATCATCCAATCTGCGAGCTGTTGCCTGTCCGGGAGGTGCGCACGCATCATTGGGTTTGTTCCAGCCTGTCGAGGCAGCCCTTGGCGGAAATTCTCCGCTTGCCGGTGAGCATTGCGCCAGAACTCATCGTACTCAACGCCCCATCTCTATCCACTATCAGTCGTGAAGTCAAACAAAGTAGAGTAATGCAAACCTTTGGTCCGTGATGAGTCCACGCATCTCCCATCTCAGAAGGTTCGATCTGACGACCGCGCTTTCTGAGTTTCTGCATCGTGACCCATTCATCACGAGTGAATCTTGGTAGACCATTGGCGTGGGCGCCTATGCCCTGAGTATCAATCCCGACACCTGCCCAATCTTCAGGTATCGACCACTTCTTGTATGTTCGGTCATGGGGGTCGTATCTTTTGTAACCTCTGGACGCGAAATTGGTTGCCTCATCGATGTGGCAATCGAGGAATCGATAAGAGTCCCTGGTTGGTGATTAGAAACGTTTGCAAGACGTGCCGAAAGTACTTACCAGTTCTGCCACTGATCTTGCATGATAGGCTCGTTCGATCCTTTTGGTTGGAGGAAGATATCAGGTCCTTTCCCAGTCCTGATATTGTTCAGCCGGCCCCAGAATCCTCGACGCTCACGACCTTTGTATCCGTCTTTCGGCCAGACGAACTGCAGGTTTGGTTTTCTGGCCATTTTAGCTTGTTGAAGCTTGAGCGATGCGAGGGTCCAATGGCGTTAGGAGCTTGAGAAAGGGAATTCTTGATGAGGAAAAGAATGTCAACTGGTAGACCCAAGTTGGCCATTTTCATGACTCTTATAGCCCACTGGCAAATGTTTGGCGGGCCATGACTTGAGCAGCCCGTAGCTTGTCAATCTTTGCTGTCGATGATTCCATTGCACGTAGGCATGATATCCAAGCAGTTTTGAGCAAACCAACGAACGAACGAAGGAAGCAATCCGGAGAAGCAAAATATAGCCTGATCATTACCTAACACATCATTCCATCCCAAGCCAGCAAATGTCTTGCCGTACCGAAGATGTGAGAGGGCGGAAGCAGCGGCCACTTGACACGCTTTTTGGCAACAAAGCAGCTTTCCAGCGTTCCAAAGGAGGTCTCGCTTGTGACATATTTCGTTTAAGGTGTCGTCCTGATTAGGAAGAAAGCCCTGGAGGCGCTGAGTGGCTCTCGAAGCGAAAAAACTAAAGAACTCCACCATCTCACCGCTCGAAGAATTGGGCTTGGTCTGGGGAACTGTACAGGGATTCGAATTGCCAAAACATGTTGAGGAACGCGACCTCAGATGATCTATCGCACCTTAATCAACATCTCCAGCTTGAACCATCTCCTCCCTTTTTCGATCCAACAACGCCACAGTTGTGGACCCCGGTGGCAGACCATCCACGAGAACCTTGAAACCCGTCTGGAACGTCTGCAATTCAGAGTGCCACTAAGTTACCCAAGTCTATTGACATCAGGCGCGTCTTCGATCTACCTACTTGCGACCGACGAGAACGACCCGTCCCCTCCTCCACCAGCTTTCAGCACAAGCTGCCAACAAAGACTTGGATTGTCTATCTGCATGAATAGCAGGACCAATTCGAGATCAGCCAAAAGAAATCATACCCTGCTCCCCAGCATTCCGTTCCCGGAGTTGTGCTGCCTTGACCAGATCGAGGTAGCAAGGTCGGCAAGATCACCAAGAAGAATTGGGACAACAGCAGACTGAGGCACTACTCCACTGTCTTCATCTGTCGTTCCTAAGAGCATTTGATGTTGGATAGTTGGACTTTGTGGAAAATACCGCGATGATTTGAAAGTTTTGTGAAGGTGAACAGATGAGAAGTCGCGTCATTGGGAGGGACAGATTCACGCGTCACGAGGCAGTGCCTGGGCTTTGATACTGTCAAAGCATTTGGATCCTGGGTGTAATTCTTTTGCCCCTATGAAGTACTGAAAGTTGAGCCTACAGGTGGAATAAGGACGCGTCAAAGCCGGGCATTGGTGAAGGAAAGGTACTGAGATTGACTGGAGGAAAGAAAGAACTGTTGAAAGCTGGACTACCAGCACCATAGTTGTTTGGAATACTGTTCCTTTACAATATTGGAATCATGCCTACCATTCAAGTTGGACCAGGTTCGGACCTGGAGCTTCAAGAGGTTGCGGATATAATGGGGAACTCAAAGAAAGTCGTGGTGGTAACTGGGGCAGGCATCAGTACCAATTGTGGTATCCCAGTAAGTTGTTTACACAAGAAAATACGCTAGCTTTCTTTTCCTTAGCTCAGTCTACTCACATTTTCACAGGACTTTCGTTCAGAGAATGGCCTGTACTCTCTGATCCAAGCTCAATACGACGCAGCTATCAAAAATCCTCCTTGGGAGCAGTCCAATATCTTTGATATTGACGACAGACCAAAGAAGAAGCGCAAGCAGTGGTACTACGAAGTCGTGGCTCCTGACGGTAAGGTCGTGGACGTGATAGACGAGGAAATCGCTCCAGCACAAGCTTCGCACCCGGACCCGCTTCCCGAAGCTCAACAACCACACACTCCAAGGCGTTCTTCTCGATCTCGCTCATCAAACACCACCAATTCCAATTCTCGCACTTCCACACCGTCGATCAATTCGTCCTCAGAGAGTTCGTTGTCGAGCTGCTCTTCGGTCACTCCTGAGGTGCCACTTTCATTCTCACAGATCAAAGTCAACAGCTCGCCATCAATCGCACCCGATCGCTCTCCCGATCCACTTGCTTTACAAGACTCAACTCTCGACACTCGTAATAGCACAGACACCTCTTCCCCGGTTTCTTCTCCAGAACCTCCCCAAGAGTCCTCGCCAGATTCCTCGCAGGAATCATCCAAAGAATCTTCCCCCAATCCCCAACCCTCGCAATCTCAAAGCTCGTCTGGCGGCAATCGACAAAGTCTACCTAACCTCAAAGGACGCGATCTATTTGATTCCATGGTCTGGCAGGACGCTTTCACCACAAGCATCTTTTACATGTTCATTTCGAGTCTCCGACAAAAGGTTCAAAATGTCGCCTCGACCACTCACTCCCACAAATTCCTCCGCGTGCTCCGAGATGGTGGCCGCCTTGTTCGAAACTATTCGCAGAATATTGACCTCCTTGAAGAAAGGGAAGGCCTCTGTACAGACCTTTCTCAAGGGACTGGCTCGAAAACAAGGTTTAGCCGACGACCAGGAGGAGGAAGTGGATCTGGAGGCTGCGAATCTGTTGGTCTCCACGGATCTTTGGAATGGTTACGATGCTCAATTTGCAACACCAAATCCAATTGGGATGACGAGGGTCGAATCACAGCAACGCTTGCAGGCAGCGCGCCGGACTGCCCCACGTGCCAGACCTACAGCAACAAGAGGACTGGAAACGGTCGACGAAAACTTGCCATTGGGCGCCTAAGGCCAGACATTGTGTTGTACGGAGAGGAGCATCCCAATGCCAATCTTATTGCTCCTCTCGTCACACATGATCTGGCCTTAGGCCCCGATGTGCTCCTTATCATGGGGACGAGTCTTCGCGTACATGGGCTGAAAATAATGGTGAGGGAGTTTGCCAAGGCGGTCCACTCGAGGGGTGGAAAGGTGGTGTTTGTAAACCAGACTAAGCCTTCAGAGAGTACCTGGGGCGATGTCATTGACTTTTGGGTGGCCTGGGACTGTGACCAATGGGTACTTGATCTGAAGGATCGGAGAGAGGATCTGTGGCTGCCACCAGGCGCCGTGACGGAGGAGAGAAGAAAGTCGGCTGGTGCTACTGCAAATGTTCCCAAGCGACCTCAGTGCAAGAGGGACGATAAATTGAACGGTGTGTACGTCACGTTCAAGATTTTGGATCAATTGGGCACCTTCAAGGACGAGCAAGGACAAACAGCCAAGCGATCGCCATACTGGACTGGACGAGCACCACCACCACCACCAGCCAAGAGAGAATCGGTGAAGAAGCAGCCTGCAAATACAGGGACGAAACATACCATGAAGTTCACGCAAGGACCTAAGGGGTTTGTGACGAAGCAAACAAAACCGACGAAACCGACGAAACCGACGAAGAGGAAGTCAGCACCGGCGAAAATCGAGAAAGATACATACCCTCAGAATAACCAAGTTGCTATCGTAACAAAGTACTGGGAAAAGCTTCAAGGCCTGGCACCTGGACTCGGTGCAGCACCACAATACTTACGAGCTCCCCTGGCACCGTTCTCTGGCAACGAAAAACCCGACTTCCTCAAACCTTTCGCATTCAATTCTTCCTCCAACCACCTACCAAACATCAGCAACTGGCCCCTCTCCAAGATGAATCTCGTCTCGCACCCCCCTTGTGGATCTTCAATCCCAATTCACACACCAAAGCCAGAAGAGAGGAAAGCAGCAAAGCAAAGAGCCGAGGATAAGAAGGCAGCCGAGCAGAAGAAAGCAGAGGAGAAGAAAGTCGAAGAGCGGAAGATCGTACACTCATACGGGACCAGAGCATCAAAGCGATTCAGCGCAGCAGACACAATCGTCGTAGACAGCAACGTGGTTGGGACAGAATTACAGAGTAGTGAGAGGAAGACGACTACAGAGGAGAGAGAAGATACCATCGTGGTGGATGAGCCGGCGGCAACACCAACCAGCGATCGCATCAAGCGGAGTTGCAGTATTGGAGCGATTGTATCGAGCCCAGAGGAGGGCGTTACATGGCATGATGCGCAGGAGATTTTGTGACCTGTTGGACTAGAGACAGAGAAACGAAATGTTGGTGTAATTTTACCGCAATGGAATGAGATGACCGAGTGCGGTTCGTCCAGCAGGACAGCATGAGATACGAAATGAAATTACTTGAAATGTCCCCCTTTTTGCTTTTTGTTTATTTCCGTCTGTGAGTCAGGCAAAGTAAGATACTTTTAACTTTTTCAATGTTCTGAAGCATATATGGCTGCGATAGTGGCCGACTTAAGTTGGACGAGGTGGCGGAATTCTCATTGTCATATCCATCAGTTCAACAATACTTGTTTGCGAGCCGATCTGACCTCTTTTGCTTCATCTCGCAGCAGCTCAGCTCCCACAAACACAATAAAACACAACACAATGCCATCAGATCAAACAAATCCAGACCAAACAGCATGTCTGCCTACGGCACTACCGCTCGTGAGTCTTCGGCCATCCCCGCCTCTCCCCTGTCACAAGACTATCCCAGACTCTGGGAGGCAGGCAGAGGAGAGCTGACATCTGATCTCAAAGCAGTCATTTTGCCCTGTGATTCTCGCGTTCACGACCTCCCGCGCCAATAGAAGCAGCAGCAGTAGCAGCATAATCGACGGCTGGTCTACTCGCTGGACTAGAGCCTAAAACTCCGATATCTAGGCAGCAGAAGATACTTTGAGGAAGGCTGAGAATTAGAAGGTTGCCGTCCGATCTGTCAGGGTTTAAAAAGCGGCAGATGCACTGGATCGGATGGGTTACAATCCCCACAGATTTCTAGATCTAGATATCTAAAGTCTTTCTGAATCTTCGGGTCTAATTCTCAAGCACCCTCAAAGCACAGCAAGTTCAATTCTCCTCCCCGTCTCATCGAAGCTAATCTTCTTCCCCGAATTTAGACTCTCCTGCAACGCACACCCAATCTTGACCGCCTGCACCGCACCACTCAACTTCATCGGCAACTTCGTGCCATCCAAACAGCACGCCGTAAACTCATTCGCCTCAGTCACAAATGCCTGCTCAAACCTCCCATAGTAATCTCCCGGAATCTCCCTCTTCACACCTCCGGCTTCATAGATATTAACAAGGTTGCTCATCGGCTGGGCATTGACTTGCAGTTTTCCCTCCGTGCCGATAATCTCCGTGGCGTCGTCCTGACCAGCAGCCATCATCCGCGAACAGAACAAATACGCAATCTGCCCACCATAGAACTCGACAATACCCACCGCATTATCCACATCCTTATGTCTCCTCAACTCTGGTTGCACGGCTGTGATGCCGCTGCTCACTACACTCTTCACCCTGCTATCCTGCCCGAAGAACCACAGCGCGAGATCGATATCGTGGATCGAGCAGTCGACGAATATACCGCCCGAGAACTCGGCGTAGGCGACGAAGAAACCGGATGGGTCGAGCTTGTCGCAGGTTTGCGAGCGGAAGATTGAAGGGCGCCCGATGAGCCCGTTGTCCATTTTTGTGAAGGCGTCGCGGTAGGAGGTGTCGAAGCGGCGGGAGAAGCCACACATTACTTTGAGATGGGGTTTCTTGGATGCGGCGTCGACGACGGATTGTGACTATTTGATGTTCAGTCAATACCTCATCCACAAGCAGAGCGATATCCCGCCCTACTCAAGAAAACGAAAACTCACAATCTCCACCGAAGTCGAGAGCGGCTTCTCACACAGCACATGCAAATCCGCCTCGATCGCCTTGATAGCCTGCTCAGCATGCACCGTCGTCACACTCGCAATGACCACAGCTTGCAATCCCTCCTGCTTGATCATCTCCTCGTACGATTTATAAATCCGTACTCCCCAGGGCTCGAGGTGCTGTTTCGCCCATTGGATCTCGGTGTCGTCTGGCGTGCTGGCTGCTACAAGTTGAGCTCGCGGTGTGCGATTGAGGAAGTGCAGGGCATGTCGTTTTCCCATGCGACCGAGGCCTGCGCAGGCGATTTGGAGTTTTTGAGGGGGCATGTTTGAGATGGGAGGGATTCTGGGTTTGGTGAGAGAGGGAGCTGTGGATATGGTGGAATATGCTGGGATGAGGTCAGAACATGGGGGAAATGTTATATATGGCCATCAACAAGGTGCTTAGGACACTTAACGCTGCTGGAATCCCGACATATCAGCGACACCGATTGTCACCCGTCATCCGACAAAATCTTGTTGGATTTGTCAAAGTACTTTCTTGTTCCTGCATATCGATCCCCAAAATTCCTCTAGTAAACAACCATACTCGAAGCTGTGGTGGGAAAATTGCCTCGCTTGGTAAAAATTGCCTTGCGAAAAGTTCAAGAATTGCCGTTTCTAATGGTCTTGGCTCGCTTGTCAGGAACGGCAATTTTCTGGGAAGGGGACTTTCTGTGGTCTCCTCCAGGCGGGGAAGCTGTTGTCTGGGGTTGTGGAGCCGCAGTGCGATCTTGCATCATGCTTCGGACGGTGAATGGGGCCTGGAGTTGTGGAGGAAGAGATTTTCCCCGGGATATCTGTTGACGTTTTCAGGAGAGAGATGGTCATGTGACGTCGTGATTTGGGGAACTTTCGGGTATGGTCTCCGGTCAGGTTTATGTCCCAAAGGCACGTCATTGTCATAATTCTTCTCTGGGATTCAAGAGCTAATTTGATCTTTCAGAATTCCTCGTGGTTTGTATCTCAATGCTGAAAGATGGAAGAAGTTCGCCGAGCAGGCCAGTCCAGGTGATAATGATGCCAAGAGCTCGAGTAAGCCCAACACTTATTACCTTGAGTTCTCCGGGTTGCGGTAGACACATATGGGTATCGAAGACACAGGTCAAAAAGATACCCAGTCCTGATTGGTGTTGTGTATCCCTGTTCGCATGAAAGGGAGAACAAACATGGGTTTCAGTGAAGAGATGACACTTTCGGTGGTGAATAATGGAACAGGTTTCATTTCTTCAATAAGGACATCATGGTGGCTCCAGTATATTCGCTCGCTCTCTAGAGTCTCATCAAAACGCTCGTCCGTATCAAACACTTTCTTCCTTTCCTCTCACGCCGAAGCATTATCATCAGCCTTAGCCCTCAATTTCATATCCTTCTGCAGCTGTCTTGCATACTTGACGCCAAATCCATGCTTAAAAATCTCTCGGATATCCTCCAAAGTCATGCCCTTGACCTCAGGATAACAGAAGTATACCGCGATCCAGCCGAAGAAGCAAATTGCAGCATAGAAGCCGAAGGCTCCTGAGGGTGTGGTGTTCTCCATTTGAGTGAGGAAGGTAGATGCCACGATGATATTGGAGCCCCAGCAACTGATTTTCAGGTCAGCACACTGGTCATAGGGATAAAGGTGGAGTCGCTAGAGGTTTTGAGAGAGTACTTACGAGCAGGTCAACATCATGGTACCGTAGGATCGGACTTCCATGGGGAAGAACTCGGACGAAAGCCAAGCTGTGTTACCCATTCCTGACGAGTAGAAGCCAACGTAGATGATCATGCATGCGAGGACGACGTAGGCAGGCCAGCCGATCTCGGTGCTCTTGAGGGTCAAATCGTGGTTAATTGGAATCCAGTGGAACGCAACAGCTGCCAGAGCTAGAAAAAGTGCCTATTCCTCTCGTTAGAAGGGTTTCGCGAATATCGCATGTTGTTTTCGACTTACCATTCCCCACATTGTACTGAGCAGAATACGTCTCCGCCCAAATCGATCAACCACCATCAGATTGACCCAAGTAAAGAAGAAGTTCGTGGCTGCAATGATCGTTCCAACAGCCACAGGATTGGAGAAGCCGACGAGGGCGAAGAGGGTGGATGAATAGTACATTAAGGCATTGAAACCACCAAGTTGACTAATCGCCATCAGACCACAGGCCGCGATCAAGGCCCTGAAATTTCCAGGAACAACATAGAGTTGCTTGATAAGCCAGAGTTGACCCTTTCCTTCCTTCAATGCCTTGGCTTCAGCTACATGTGCTGCGATGTGTTGCACCTTTTGCTGGACTTGCAGCGCAGTCCCATGAGGGAAGATCTTTTGAATGACATTTGCGGCTTCATCGTGCTTGTCGTGGTAAATGAGTTGACGGGGGGACTCTGGACAGAAGGGTAGAAGGCAGCAGAGCACGGTTGCAGGGACTGCTCCGAGTCCAACCATTGCTCTCCATCCATGGGAAACATGTGCAAGTGCTGCGCCGATTCCGTACGAAATGAGTTGGCCGCCTGTGATGGACATGTTGTCAAGACCGATCATACGGCCGCGATACTTTGCTGGTGCGATCTCTGCAATATAAAGCGGAACTATCATGGCAGCTGAACCCACACCAAAGCCAACTACAAGGCGTCCAACTGTCATCTGGGCGAGGGAGTAGGCTGCAGCTTGCAATACAGCACCCACAATGAAGAGGAAACATCCCATGTAGATTGCGCCCTTTCGCCCAAATCGATCAGCGGTAAGACCAGCAGCGATTGCTCCGATGAAAGCTCCTCCGGATGTAATTGAGGTTATCAATTCTTTTTCGCTGGAGTCCAGAACTTTTCCGAGATCATCATTCAGGTAGACGAGGACGGCTGAGATGATTCCAGTATCATAGCCTTTTGGAGAAAATTAGTTGAAGAAATGCGATTCTTTGATCAAGTGTGCATACCGAAAAGCAAACCCCCAACGCCGGCTGTAATGGCTACAAGCCATGCGTATTTGCCTGACTGGGTTTGCTCGATGCTATCCAAGTCTTCGAGGTGTTCGGGTTGCAAGGCTTTGGAGGATGCGGATGCTATCTCAACGTGTTGAGAGTCCTCCTTGTCATCAGATCCCGAGAATTGGCCCATGATGATGGATCCTGAAAGCCGCAATGCGATGTTGGAGTATCTTGAGATTGGGGATAGTAATTTGCAAAGTATTTGCTAACGAGGCGGTAATTCTGAGGTTGTGGAGATCCGAAAAGAAAGGGATGATGGGACAATTTATAACAACGACAACGGGGGACGCTGGGAGTGACAGTTGAATCTCAAATCGAGATTATTCGACCAGGTCGCTTCCAAGTCATCTCCATGCAAGAAATTCTAGAGGCAGAACGCCAAAAGCTGGCCCGTCTACCATTCTACGGAAGAAAGTTTGGTCGGAGTGCGAGGTCGTGATAGTGTCGTGGCGTCAACTAACAGGGAATCGCGGGGAAGTGGAGAAACCCCGGACTGACCCAAACACGCCTACGCATTTGCCATTTCATTCAATCGTAGGGGGCTTTATTACTCAGATGGGTCCAGATGTACCAGTGTGCATGATCAACCGCTGGTCGAGACCAGCAATTGTCCAATTGCAATGACTCGGTAAGTGTCGGTCATGAACCGTGGAAGTGGATCCTTGGTGAGGGGTCAGCGTGCGTACTAGCCTGACTCGATCCTAATCGAGTATTACTACCCCATCTTCCCCGCGTTTGGTATTTTCCTTCTTCATCTGAATTGCCATTTTGAACACTTCCCCAGTGAACTTTCGAAGTGTTGACAAGTACCTACTATTTGTTGAAAGTGGACCAACCGACGACAGTGGGGAACTCCAGATGTCAACATCCAGTCCAAGGTAATTTAAAGATAATTATGCGTCATTGGAGTAATGCTAAGTAATCCAGGCTGTCTGCGAATAAACACAATGAAGATGGTCAGCCAGTCTCTCCTTCTCGCACATATCTCGTGACAGACACGTGGACTCGATCAGTCGACGACAGACTTAGTGTTTGACAAAGAACTCACTGACTTTCGTCCTCAGGCAAGGAGAATATTGATGGAACAGCGAAGTCAACCTTCGGTAAACTTAAATTCCGGCATGGGAGCTCAGCCAGATACGATACCGATTTCGCTAAAGACCAGACATGGGTCCGAGTCTCCGGCAAATGTAAATAAACACCCAGCAGGCGATCCAATGATTCTAGTCAATAACGGATATGCTTACATTCCACCCAATTAGTATGCTCCGAGTTCGTTGACGAACTCCCAGAGTTAGAGGAGATCTATTCCGCCGTGCCAAAACCAAGAACACCAATCGCATCTTACACCACTGCAACACCTCCAAATCAGCCAACTCCTACAGGCTCAGCGACCCCAGTAACAACGACTCTACAAGATTCACTTTTTGCTTCATCTTCTGAGTGGACACCGAGATCGTTGTACTCGGGAACACAAATCACTTCTCCCACAAAGCGGCGGCGAACAGACGGGCCAAGCAGCGATAATGGTTGGCCGGCTACTAATACCAACGTGGAATCTTCTGTTTACATGCCATCGTCTTTTCATGAAAGGACTACCAGTTTCCAAGAAGCACAATTTGGGCATGAACATGCCATCGACTCCCTCCTTCGTGCTGCGGACTTCTCGGAACAAGCTGTCATCGAAGAAATAAGTTTTACCTCCCCGCGGAGTCAGACTCGGGCGCAAGTCAGGGTACCATATGATACGCCAAGAGCTTGGACGCAAGGCAATGTTCAAGAAGCATGCCTTATGAGATACTTCATTGACGAGCTGGCTTGCTGGGTAAAGACTCTCGCTATACTTCTCTTCTTTCAAATGCTTACATTTGAAGTTCGATCTGTGTGACATGGAACGTCATTTCGCACTCATTGTTCCCCAAAGAGCCAGAGATTGTCCTGCTCTACTCAACGCAATCTACACGGCATCGGCAAGACATCTGTGCCGAATAGACCAATACAAGAAACAAGATTCTGTCGAATATCTCGAGAAATGTCTCGCAGATCTGCACATCGATACCGCCGTCGAATATCACAGCCGATGTATTCAGCATCTCGTTTCGGTCTCTGACGATCCAGATGCAGTCTATGACGAGAATCTTTTGGCTGCATCAATCATATTGCGTTTTTACGAGGAATTAGACGGTAGGTCTAAATGCTCGCTACCAGCCACTTGAACTGACGCAATGCAGCGCCACTAAATGGCGGGGATTGGGAAACCGCCCTCCAAGGCACCCAAGTATTCATCGAAGCACAAGCCTCCTCCGGCACTGAAAGTGGTCTTCGTCGTGCTTGCTTCCGGGTGGCATGCCGTCAAGAAGTATACATGAGCTTCGTCAAGCAGCGCCCCTTCCAATCCCCCCTCAACTGCGACGAGTATCGATCGCTCGAGCCGGCCGATGATTATACATGGGCGCATCGAGTTGTCGTACACACTGCAGACGTGCTGAGGTATTGTTATGGAGAGCCGCATGAGAAAAACGGCGATTACGATGAGTTGATGGAGTTTCATCGTGGTTGGGATGCACTGAGACCGAGTTCTTTTGAGCCGATTTATGACCAGCCCGCGGACACTGCGAAGGGGGAGATGTACCCTGAGATGTGGTATTTATCGGATTGTCATGGTATGTAAAGTCATCCGGATCCGGGAAACGAAATATTAATCTGGTTGTAGTGACGGCAGTGCAGCACTTCGATCTGTCCAAGATCTTGCTCACTGTGTACGACCCCAGGATTCCTCGCTTGGGCCCGTCCCAGCGTATCGCAACCAAGCGAATTGAAGTAAGTCTCAACAACCCCAGGACTATTTCAACTCAAAATTGACAAAGACGTCAGGATGAAGTTAGTATCATAGTTAAACGGCTCTGCGGCGTAGCGATCTCAAACCGGCGAGCTCCACCGGCGATGAACGCAGCCTGCATGGCTATCGCGATTTGCGGAGACCAGTTTACGGATCTAAGAGAACAGAGGAGCCTGCTTGATGTTTTGGTATATAGTGATACGAAACACGCGTGGCCGACGAATGAGATTCAGAGTCGGTTGAAGGAGGCCTGGGGCTGGACGGAGTCTGGTGACTGAAATACTCGTGTAACCTTATAATTCTACCGCATTGCTACCACTTGGATTAAATGGATGGTTGTTCATGGGCTTAATAGTGACTTCGAGCTATCTGAATGAACAATCTATGGTGACATTAGAAAGATCACGTCGCGACGTAAGTCAAATCCTGCACCCTGATACCGCTGATGAAAAATCCGAACATCATTCCATCTCATCAGGAAACCTCCTCCACACCTTCAGCGGCATAGGCCCAGGCGCCAAATTGAAACTCTCATACCTTTCCGGCACCCATCCCTCAAAAGGAAGTGCAAACTCAAAACGATGCACCACGCTCGCCAGCAACACCGTCTGCTCCAAATACGAGATATTCCTCCCGATACACCCTCTGGCGCCCGTACTGAACGAGATGAAAGCAGCTTGCAAATCTTTGGCATCATCTCCCAGCCATCTCTCAGGACGGAACGCCTCAGGCTCAGGGAACACTTTCGGATCTCTGTGCGCGACATATGCCGATATCGACACTGATGTTTCGCCAGGAATGAAGTCGCCAAGGATAGCTGCACCTTCCGCCGGTGTCCGACGAGGAAGTCCAAATGTTGAGGGCGGGTACATGCGCAGCGCCTCGTCGAGACATGCTCGCAGATACGGCAAATGTCTGACTTTGTCATACGGGATCGTGACTTCAGACGGCTCAATCACAGCATCCAACTCCTCTCGTAGCTTAGCCAAGCATGTCGGGTTGGCAAGAAGCAAGTACATTGCATTATTCATGGCGATGGCGGTGGTGTCCGAGCCAGCATTCATCATGATCGATATCTCAGCGACAATTTCGCCCCACTCCATCCCGTTCGGATTACCATTCTTGTCCTCCATCAACGCGCTGAAGAAATCATCCAGTTTCTCACCGGCGCGGTAGCGAGCTAGTCGTTGTGTGGCTCGATGCCAGACGATGTCGTTCCAGCCTTCGTTGAGCTCGAGCATCTTTCTGTAGTCCTTCGACACAAATCTAGACAACTTCCACAACACTGGAAACCAGTTGTAGCTCCAAACAAGCCCGCTCTGAGCACGAGCTGTTGCGTGGAGACACTCCCGGTAATTGGCTTTGTACAGCTTGCCGCCCATTGTCTCGGCTGTGCAGAGGTCATGACCTTGGTCGAGAAAGCCGAGACGTTCGGACAACCCTATGTCTGCTATGGCATCGAGAGTGAAGAAGTTGGCATAGGCGCGGTAGTCGAAAAGCAAGTCATCTGGAGCTGGCATCATTCCTTTCTTCAAAGGCGGTGTGCAAGCAGCGTCTGCGGCTTTGATGAAGCGATCCGTCTTGTCTGCTACTTTATGTTCCCATCCCTCGAGGTTCTTTAGTGCATATGCGCTGGACAAAATACGGCGTTTGCGTTGATGGTCAAGTTTATCCCGGGCGTCGGCGAGGTGATGATGTGTGCCTGCAAGTGTATCATAGAATACATCCTTGACGCACTTTGTGTTGTGGCCATAGATATCCTGCCGCTTGAATCAGCATGCTGTTGAAAATGGCAGCAAGTTAAAAGTGGACTTTCTTACTTTGATTGCTGAGATGTCTGAATATGATAATGAATTTGGGCCAATGCGAACGACTGGAGATGTCTGATGTGCTTTGAGGAGCGCTTCGGATCGAAATCCTTTGTGTGCTTCGTAGCAAAAACTGAGGTCTGTGATTCCGGAAAGGAAATTGAGATTGGGGTATTTGCGAAGGCCTTTTGGATCACGGAAGTATTCGATGATGGGCCTGATGATGAAGTACACAATTAGAAAAAGCGTTGTGGCTCCAAACAGCACATATCCGTACATCCTGAGATGTTTGTAGACCAAATTTGATCCGAAGACGAAGTTTTGATTGATGTTGACACTTCTGTGGGAACATGTGGCTTGTGTAAATAGTGGGTGGGACAGAAGTGGAGTTTTGACTGGAGCCCGAAGTGAACACAGGAACAGAGATGTTTGGTCATTTTTGAATTAATACCCGAATTTGAAGCTTATATCGACCGTCATGAAAGTGATGTGGTATCCACGCAGCCAGCGAGGAAGGTTGTGCATCCTGCTTCCCCACGTTGTGCTAAGCAACATCTAGGCTCTCGGCTTCCATGTGGGGTAACTTACGGAAGTAAACATAACTAATTTTCTAAACTGGGAAAGAAGTGCACTAGATCATCGCAAGGTAGGCCAACGCAAGGCGTCTGCTGTGGATTGGCGGTCTTCCAGCAAGCGAGGATCTCTCAGAAGGGAAATTTCCTAGCGCGTTGCCTAATTATTTCCACCTTCGGATCTCAGAAAGTAAATTTCCATTTCTGTCCCGCACTGGGCCGAGGAATCACTTTGAAACGGACTCATCCCGCATGAAAGCCGCTGAACGCGTTCGGAACCGTGGTTGAGGGCGGAAATGTTGTTTACCCCAGATTTTATTGCGGGGGAAGTGAAAGTAGCGTTTGCCCCTTCTGGTGTATTTGTCTTTTACAAGAGGAAATTGTGTTCGGTTTGAAGTACTGGAGCCGAGTTGATCATCGGTGCTTTCGATATATGAGATGACTGGAATGCCCGAGGGCATCCTCAAGGGAGCTTGAGGAACATTCAACTTTCACAGACCATGGCAACGATGTCCACATTACAGCTATCAGACATCTCCTCCCTAGCGACTGTGAAGAGCATTCTTCAGCATCAACAAAATGACGATGCGGCCTTCGTGGCGTTTTTCCTAGCCTGTTGTCTGTTCTACGCACTCAAAATACGAGACAAGCCAGACCCTCATCACTATCTCTGGTTTGAAAAGCCGCAAGCGTCAGCTTCCAATGGTCAAAATGCAGAGACGAGAGACATTGGACAGAAACTTGAAGAAACTGTGAGTACTAGCCTATCTAAGTTCAGCTACAATGTTATAAGATTCATGACTGATGGTTTTGTAGAACAAAGATCTCGTGGTCTTCTGGGGATCCCAATCTGGGACTGCCGAGGGACTCGCAAATCGACTCTCACGAGACCTCAGAAGGAAATTTGGTTTGGACACCTTGGTTGCAGACCTATCAGACTTCGACCCTCAGTCAATCTCCAACATCAGCGACCCTAAATTCGCAATCTTCATCATCTCAACGTATGGGGAAGGAGACCCGAGTGACAATGCCACGCCATTCGTCTCCTGGATCGGATCGAATAAAGAGCCCCGACTTTCAGCTCTTCGATACGTCGCCTTTGGACTTGGTAACAGCAAATACAAGTTCTACAATCGCGTCGTGGATATTGTTGTTGATGGTTTGGACGGACTTGGAGCAAGGGCTTTGATGCCAACTGGAAAAGCTGACGATGCGAATGGAGCCACGGACGAGGACTTTACTGAGTGGAAAGAGATGCTTTTCGAGCTTATGAAACAGAGACTAGGAGTTAAAGAACGACTTGAGCAGTACGAGCCGTTGTATCGAGTGGTCGAAGACACTTCTCTTGATATTGTTGATCTTCACGTCGGAGAGCCAATCCAGCCTCGAGGGAAGAAAACTACAGCAGCGATATCGTCAATCCGTGCCTTGCCGGTCACATCGGTGCAGAAGCTTCTCTCGACAGTGGAGCGTAATTGTCTCCACATGGAAGTAGACACGAGCGAGTTCCCAGAATTGAAATATAAAACAGGCGATCATCTGGCTGTCTGGCCTTCGAATCCTACAAGCGAGATGCGCCGTCTCGTCAACGTGCTGGGCCTGGAAGATCATCTGCAGACACCTCTTCTGATTTCCTCCCTCGATCCTTCGGTCCAGGTCAGACATCCATCACCTACTACTTGGACTGCTCTCTTTCAGCACTACCTCGAGATCTGCGCACCTGTTTCAAGGGAGACTGTTTTGGCGCTGGCGCAATTCGCACCCTCCGCATTATCGAAGAGCAAACTTGAGCAAACAGGCAAAGACAAAGATACATACAACACCTACTGCTCGCAAAACTACATCACACTCGGTAGACTTCTCGAGAATGTCTCTTCGCCAGGCGAATCATGGTTCAAGCTCCCAGCTTCCTTCATTCTCGAAGCTCTATCCCCGCTCTCACCGCGATACTACTCGATATCCTCGTCGTCTGTCGTCTCACCAAAGCAAATCTCCATCACTGTGGCCACGAGCGGCGAGATCTCATCAACTTGCTCGGTTCCCATTCCAGGCCTTACAACTGGGTACCTTGGTGCCATCGAATCCAAACACGGCAATCAGATTACAGCTGCGAGCAGTGATTTCGACCTTTCCGGTCCCAGCTGCTTGTTAGACCAAGGAAACAAACTCTTCGCACACATCCGCAAATCCAAATTTCGTCTTCCAACGCAACCCAAGACACCCATAATTATGATTGCATCTGGCAGTGGCATCGCACCATTCCGCGGATTTCTTGCCGAAAGGGCACGATTGGCCAGCATTGGACGCGACGTTGGATCTTCCATCCTGTTCCATGGATGCCGATCTCGAGAAGACCTTCTGTACGGCGACGAACTTAACGCCTTGCAGAGCAAAAATGAGAGTGTGGCTATCGTGACAGCGTTCTCACGGACTAACAAGAATATGCACGGCGGGAAGCTGTATGTCCAAGATCGACTCGAAGAAAGAGTGGCGGATATTGTGAGGCTGCTGATGGAGGAAAATGCGTACTTCTATATCTGTGGCAGTGCAAGCATGGCAAGAGATGTGGCGAATAGACTTGGTGAGTGTATGAGGAGAGTACTGGCCTGGGATGAGGATAGGATGAGGGTGTGGAGTGAGGGCATGAGGAAGGGAAAGAGGTGGCAGGAAGACGTTTGGGGGTAGTGTTCATATGCAGATCCTTTGGGGGATGCGAATGCCATGCCAGTCCAGAACAGTAACTTCCATACTGTTTGATAATCATTCTTCCCAATCCAACGATCATGAAGGAGAGGTATTTATCTCTCTGTTGTGATCAAAATAGGCGAGCCACTAACTTAGCTTCTCTGCCTGGCGTCTCCAATTTCCCTCACCTCATGCTCACCGTCGCGTCCCCCGTCCCAATCTCACAAACCACAGATCGACTTCTTCATTGCGCAGTACCCGCAAATATGGTGGTCAGTGAGAGATGGTTCGCGATCTTTGATCGAGCCATGCGCAAGCGCGAACGGCGCGTAGACGGAGTACACCTCAGTAATCGACAAATCCTCAAGGAGTACGCAGATTTGCACGCCAGACAAGTACAGCGCAGACCTCAGGACACCCACGATCAAAGGCTAGAAGCAGCAGAAGAGCAATGGTGGGGCTGGCTCTGTAAGTTTATGAGCCTTTGAGATCGAATACTTCAAGCTGATCTCCTCATTTCCTAGTTGATGACGCTTTCCCCTACACTGAAGCCGAGATTCAGAGGATCGTTCTTGCCAACAAGACTTACTTTAAGAAACGTCCAGCAGATGCATCACAGTGGCACAACATTGTCAAGAAGGCAGTTCGACATGGTCATTCACTGTCGGCTCTGTGCAAATCTTGGGTCACGGTTCGGGATCAAGTGGCTGAGGATCACGAATCACCCAAGCGTGAAGATAGAGTTGCCTTCTTACACAAATCGGAGCTGGTGTGGTTTGAATACCTTTGTAAGTTCAGAAGCACTGCATAACCCATAGCAGCTACTGATGACACCAAGTTCCAGGACTGCCGTTCCCAGGCAAACCTCCACAAGCTTGGCTTGATTTCAGGAATGAGCAAAAGAAGAAGCAAACGAAGCTGGACCCTTCGACCAAAGACTTGCAGCATAGCGTTGGTATCGACATCGGTGGATCGCTGGAAGCCGATAAGCCGCAGAACATCCTACGACGCCAGATAACAGAGCTGAATCCTGCACCATCCTCAGTCACCCTTCAAGCTTCATCACGTTCCGAGAATGTCATATCCCACGAAAAACATCGATCCAACAATCACACCGGCGAGAAACATGGCCGACTAAGTACCAAAAGTTCAAAGCAAGACAGTTCTCCTCAGGGAGAACCTGGACCTTGCAGTCGCGCTGTTTCCGGGCCAGAGCGCGTATCATCTCAACACCGAACACCATGGGAGGAACAAGGGGTTTCTGCAGATGACTGGTCGGTTTCTTTATTGGATGCAATAATTGAACAGCATCGACTAGAGCCCAGTAAGAGTAGTAGTGAGCAGACTTTGGGGAGTGGTATTGCATTAAGACTCAACAAGCGGCCACGTGAAACTTTCGAAGAGGATAAGATTCGGAAGCGGATGCGATTTGAGTGATTTTAGATTGATTGGGCGTGTTTAGGTCCTATTTCAGATTATGAAATGAGGTTTGGGGATAGAATGACGTTCGATTAGGGCATACACGTATTGTACAGATAGCGGTGTGGGAGAGCGTTGTAGAGCACTTTTCTGCGCGGAGCAAGGTGGAGGAGTGCTTCAGATGAAAATGCGAACGGAAAGAGCAGACAAACTCTGTAACTCTACGCAAATAGTATCAAGAACTTCATGATGTCGTTACACCAGTAGCAGCCGACAAGCCTTTGATCTTTAAGTGACAAAATTTGGGATCCTGTTGTCCCACTGAAAATTGTGACTTAAACGAGTAGCTTCAAAGTCACCTGGAAAGTAACGAAATCTGAGAATCAGGTTTTAATGGCCGCGAATTGAAGCAGCTGAACGCAATAATGATTGATTTAATGGTCCAGGTGATGCCAAATGAGCGATGGGCTATAGGAAATGGCTGCTGACTAATGCTCGCTTATTGAAAACCTTTGAGAAGGCTCGTTGTCTTGTCCAAAATAAACATGATTTTGTCATTTTGACTCAACGAGATTAGTTCAGGGATAAGAGAGGACGTCACTAGGTACTGTAGTCTTGTAAAACAAATACAAGTTCCTTACTGTGGCCCTGCATGTTCTGGTTTTAGATTTCAGGCTTGAATTTGTTTGTTTACATTAGTGAATCTGATAATGCGCAGCCGTTTACTGCCTCAAACGTTCAGGCAACAATGTAATTCGAGTTAGCGCCGTGGCTAGCTCGATGTAACGTCCCACAGTCTTAAGCTCGCTCCTCGAAGTTTCTTCTTCCTGAACTTCCCTCGAAAAACACATCTGACCACCATCGTCGATCTGCAGCAGTACGCCCTGCGCAAAGGTTCTCCTTTCAAGATGCCTGCACCTCACGATCAAAGATTCTGTATCATCTTTCAAGTGGCTCAGCAGAATAATACTCACACTGATCAACAGCTCCTGGCTCTGTTTGAGTCGGCCTTAGAGCAAGTCCTCAAAGACGAACCAAGCTTGGCTGAAGATGAGGCTCTCCCCAAGGCCATGCGATCTTGGTGCCGCATTGTTAGTATGTCAACCTCTTATTCCTGTACCATTGTTTCCATTACTGATAGCATCGCAGTTCCAGAAGAGAGTATGCCAGAGTTCCTGAATGAAGATGTGCGCCTCAAGAGATCACCTCGTTTTGGAGATGCTGTTGTCATCCCGTCGCAGGCTAAGGGTACCTTCTGGTAAGTACTCTGATGTTCTATCTAGTTTCAAAGGTGTTGTTGCTATTCACGATTAAGGCCCACAGTGGTTTTGGTCTCCAAAACTACCAATGCTAATTTGACTTGTCCTAGGTGGAACCGACAGGCAAAGAAGGTCGAATGGGTTTGGTGGGACCCAGATCCAAGCAGACCTGGACAGATTATTCACAGGGAGCCCCAATCTGCAGCTGGTGGTCTATCAGAGGGACAGGTACGCGGAGCCAAACACTCTTCTCCAGGTATCGTTGTCAAGACCGAGCCTCAGGACAATCAGGATGGTTTGAAAGATGACGTCGTCTCTGGTATTGGTCAGGCCGGATCGGATAGAGGCAGTCTCGGCTGCGCTTTGCCTGGCAGTGTCGAAGGAAATGAGCCCGTCCAAAAGGAGAAAGAAAGTCTGCCTGATAGTCTAGGTTCGCCTAAACCGGAGCAGTACACCCTAGGCACAACCAATTCACGATCTGTTTCCATTCCCACAACTCCCTCCCAACAAGACTCTCCTTCCGATAACATCAACAACTCTGGAGATACCGACCAAGAGGACGATATCTTCATGATGGACAACGCATCTTCAGCATCCCGCGAGCGCTCTGTTGACGAGGAGAGCACCAGTTCCCCCAGATCATATGCCGTTCATCCCCCTTCTAGATCTACGACCCCTGGTACCCCCGGTATGGCCGACACTTCTGTTGTCCACGCTGACAGACCCAACGAGTACTATACCATCCAAGACTTCATATTCCTGAAGGCAGAGAAGGAGGAATGGAACATGGAGGAGGTCGAAGACAGATGGCAGCGTTGCCTAGACCATTGCATCGGAGAGTATGGAGAGCGCGGTCGCGCTTATGTCCAGTATATGCTTGAGTACAACATCTGGATCACCTTGTGTAAGATTTGCAACCCTAAGACTGGTTTTAGGTTTTCCGTTGACATGAGAATAGTCCGCACCGAGCCATTCCCAGGAAGATGCCCGCTCACAGGCAACTTCCAAATGGAGACTGCAGTGGAGATTACCAACAGAATCAATAACCAGACCCAAGACACCGCCTCAAACCTCTCCGGATCACGATCTTCATCCTCCGATCCTCCACGCTAGCAGCCAACAACTGGTACCCTGACCAACGCCCATGCCAATGGCAGCGGCAATGGTACAAATGGCCACACCAATGGTAGCGGTAATGGTACCAATGGCAACCACTGAGAATCTTCGACAGCACGGTTTCCGATCTTCACAACAATCCGGAGTACACAGGTCATTCATTTGGGAGGTGCACATTGGCATTTTTGTGGATTGGAACTAGAATATGGAGGGCTCATACTAGGAATCTGGGACCTTTGGAGGTTCTTTTCTGGGATATGCTTCTTCGGAAATGCTTTGGAGTTTTAGGTGGTGGATGTACATTATTGGGGAGTATTGGAGTTTCCTGGGCGTGAGCGTTGAACTCTTGCATCATTGAGCACTTCTGTGGATAGAAATTAAAAATTGGTTTCTCACTCGCACTTTGCGATTCATAGCTCTCGTAAATCTTTAGACACAATTTCCTCTCAGCAGCTATACAGTTCGTCGTGACTTTGTCTTTTCTTACATGCAAATTTATCCATGGGAGAGAGTGTTATTTACAAATAACAGGACCTCTGAGGATCAATGACAACATCAACGCCTTATAAGAATTCTGCCCCAAGGGTCAGAGCCTGTTCGTCTCAAGCATACCACCCTACATTACTATTACAGACAACGACTGTTTCTACGAGGTTCATCTCAATAGACAGCATTGAGTTCAGGTTTGGTGGCCGTCAGTTTTGAGGTGCGCCAAACCAAGTGGGGCACCGCCATGTGGCTCCTCGCTTAGTTTGACTGTTGACTTTGAAGTCGTCCCGTTGTTGACTTTCACTTTTCCAGATCACAACACCTTCGCGATCTTCACTGAGATCGATCACTTCTTCATAGCGCTCACTCCTCACGCCACTCTCGCATCTCTCAAATCTTTGTTGGCATTGGAGCAATTGCTGGGGAACAAGATGGCTTCGTCTGCTATGTCGGAGGCAAGCAATGGTCCTCATCCGGAACTTGTTGATGTCGATGTTTCTCTGGAACGAGATCTCACCTCCATGATGACCTCTTTCAACTCTGTATTACATCCCCAAAATCCCCTCACCTTCTCTCGACCTTACTTAGTCTTGATGCTGACAAGCTTCAAGGATTGGTTTGATGAGTTGGCTTCCATACCGGAATCAATTGACGATTCATCTGTCACAGATGACAGCGAATGCTCTCCAGAATTACTCCTGTAAGCTTTATAGTAGCTTATCTTCAATATCTCAATTGACGGGCCAAGGCCAACACAGCTTACCGCCCAAAGCGCTGAAAGCATGGAGAAATGCAGTTTGGAGCCACAGGATGGACCTGAAGATTACGGAAGTCAAACAGCTGTGTGAGTCCCTAAGTATTTGCTGCAACAGTCTGGAGGTGCTCTTCACGCAAGGGGCAGATCAGTTTTGAGCATAGGGAGTCCGGGCTAACGTCCTTCATCTCAGATCCTCCACTTCGGAAAGTCTTGTCTATGACTCAGTTCGTGCGGATGATCACAATACCTTAACAGAGGATGAATCTATCGAGTAATTTGACGCCCGAAATTGATAGAAAGCATGCTGACGCGTGGTTCCAGATTCGAACTATCATCTGAGACTTCCTCTTGCGAAACATTCTCCACTGCTTCTCTACCCGCTAAGCCACGACGAAGACTATATATTCGACGCGAACATCCAAATGGACATAGAAAACACCAGGCGTGGATGAAAGCATCTGCACTTCCAGGACAAAAGAATGATGAAGAACAGACAGACAGACCCGGAACAACCAATTCAGCTGCCAAACAAGGACGCAACAGTAGGAGTGAGACCAGCGCTGTTCCACAATCCAAGGTGCCTGCGAGTTTCGCACGGAGTCGGAAAAGAAAATTTGTCCACAAAGATCATATATGTTATGTCTGCGGCAGCAGACACAACGTCCGAAAGTGTCAAGTGAGAAAGCCAAAGGGTAAGAAGAGTAAGAAGGGCAAGAGGAGCTAGGCCAGGTTCCTATCAGCCTTGTAGTTATATCTGTACAGGAAGTGTGGTAATTGTGTATGGAATGAAGATGTGAGGTTTTTGATTACAAGTTTCTGCTGGTTTAGAACTTATGTCGTTACGGATGTGGTTGCGCTGGCGCTTTGGTCTAGGATGACTTGGAGGATTGCACAATGTATTTTCGTCTCTCCTGGCATTGAGGGAACACTGAGAATGTCTGTTGAATGAAATGATGATATCTTGGGCAAATGGTTCGGGCACCGCTTTGCTGATTCGGCATTTATGGAGATTGTAGTTTGTGGTCGAATCTCCTGAGGAAAGCACCCGATTCAAATTGATTCAAGCAATAGAAGTTTTGCTTCGAAGTGTCAATCTTCAATCACTGAACTTCCATTTTTGTCAGATACATTCTATGAATTCTCTGTCCGATGTAAGGCTCGATACAGGGAAGAAGAATCCAGAATTGGGAAGAGCCAATGCTAATTTTCCACGTCGGTTCAAACTACGCCTTGCACAACCCAACTACATTGACATCTTCATTTATAAACTTCAAGTATGGATAACAATAGTAATTTTCCTCCCTCAACGCCAGAAAACATCGCTCGAGCGGCGCTCAAAATTGTCCACGGAAGAACAATGGACCGAATTGTGTCCCAGTGATGTCCTCATGATCAATGGCATAATCCGAATGCTTCTGCACATACGCCACTTATCACGCTGACAATACGCCGTCTACTCAAAGCTCAGAGCAAAGGTTATATGCAGGGTCTGGCAGAAGAGATATACAAGATGAATGCAGAAAAGTTCAAACACTGCCAGGAAGCTGGAAACATTGAACAGAGTGTCAACTGGCCTGGTGAGTGGAAGCATGAATGTCGATCAAAATGCTAATACCCCTCGAAGATATCATGGCTGCCTTGGAAAGACTTGCAGAAGATGGCAACACATCTCGCGTCGTACGTCGACTGCTTCTCGTCGTGGACCCCGATGTTATAGGGAATTTCATCATGAATACAATAGGATTCTCCATGGAGTCTAAAAAGGACATGAAGCGAGAACCATTGGGTGACTCTGCAGGTGCTTATATCATCACATTCGTGCGGAATAGCCCTTATTCAGGAAGCACACCGAGTGTTACATTATCTCGAGACTACCATTCGACACTTCGAAGACGAGGAAATTTTGAGCAGGAAAATTCATCCCATCGAGATTCGGGACTTCGTGGAAGAGCAGCAAACCAGAGACTATCTCTTCGAAGCAGTGGTCTTGCACGTCAAGGGCGAGGAGGTAGACTGAACGCAGTACAGGAAAATAATGTATGGCAACCCGACTCCAGCGACCCCTGTTGCCAATGCGGATCTCATGTCCACCAATTGAAGCACCACCCAAATCCGAACACCCCTCAAGAATACCTACGCGGCTGTTTACACTGCAACAAGCTGTCGCACCCTTTCTCAAAGTGTCCGCATCGCCAAGACTCGAAAAGACTCAAATGGTACTACCTCCGAACCTGTCGAACCGGCCTCTGTCCCGCAGAAGACTTCCGAGATTTTCGAGAAATTTCAAAGCTTGATAACGACGAGAAGGCACAATACTGCGTGGAGACGAATCTTCCGTTGACTCCTCAATTCGCGCTGAAGCATATTTACCCGGACGAGAAGAACTTCCAGCATCCTCTCGAAGGCGGAGATTATGTGCTGTTCGAGGATCCGTTCTGGGAGTCTGGAGATCCGCTGGCTGATTTGGGATGCTTTGGGATAGAAGACGCTCCGGCTGATAATCGCGAACAGGAGAGGTGGATTCAGTATACGGGCCTACGCCGATATGACTTGTGGAAACAAGTAGAAGAAAGAAGAAAGGCATGTCTCTTGGATTCCATCCCAACACAGGTCAGACATAATCTGCGAGGAACGAAGAGGGAAAAATCAAGTACGCCATCATCAGATCACGTACTTTCAAGTCAGGCTGGATCTCAGACTTTTGCACACAATAAGTTGCCTATTGGCACTCGGCCTCGCAATCATTTCAAGTCACCGGAGTTTTCTACCACTCATCGACTCGATAGTTCGCAGAGAGAACCCGCCCCAGCTCCTCACCGACAACAAACTCATGTTATTTCGAAAATCAGCACACGAAGCGTTCTCGTCAACGCTCTCCTAGCCCATGCTCCTCTGAATCAGCCTTTAGGAATCTCTCGACCACAGCTGCCTACGGCCCAATAGTCGAACGTCCAGTAAAGAAACGCCGTCGTCAAGAGAATGGAGACCGATTCAAAGAAAGTGGTGCTCGCTCTCGCTCTAGATACCTCGATAGGTTCTCATGAACATCGAAACTCTACACTTAAAGTTCAGTGGCAGACGGCAGTCTTACCTGTAGAGTTCGTGAAACGCAGAGGCAGAATCGGCAAGAATGTTATTTATGTTGACTAAGGGAGAAGAAAATCTTGGGTGGAGTGTTTCTGCAAAGAAAAACCTCGATCTTCTCTTTCTTTCTTGAGGGAAATATGGCACTGGATTGGTTTTAATATGTATAGGATGAATCTGCTTTGGCTTGTTTCTGGTTCTCATTTGCTTGTAGCTGTACAGCTGGGGGAAATCAAGGGGTTGCGGTTGGTTGCAACTGTGTTAGTTGTGTGCATAATCGGCTCTCTGCAAAGAGACCAGGAACGTTTGTTACTTCTTCAAATGTCAGCTCATGGCACTATCATGCATGTTTACCTGATCCTGATAATGGCTTCCGGAGAATAATTCTCACTCCTATGACTTATTCCTGAGTGACTTTATCAAGTTAAAATTGAGTGAGCAAGCCCAAAGAATCCGAATGATTGGCAGCGCAGAGCCTGTCTGCACCCATCTTGCTCCTGAAGAGACATTCAATGTCCACGTACCGAATATCCAGATCTCAAAGATCATTCTGCTGCCGAGCCAAGAAAAAAATATATACGTTGACATTGCCCCCGGGGAATGTTCCCCATTTTTGATCTCCAGCTGAACCTTAAAAATCTTCGCGCCGAACAAAAGTGGGGTTCAACTGATAACTCGCGAATCCAATCCATGATATGACTCCCATCCATCAATTTGATCTCGATAGAGACCTCAGACGTTATTTTCAATCGCTATATTCATATTTTCGTCTCCAAGATTCTCGAAAAAGCGAAGCCGAAGAGCCGGCCCTGTACCTTCATTGCGACCTCGCTTTCTCGCTCGCATGATCTTTGTTTGGACTCCACACGCCCTCGAGCCCATACATTTTTCCCCACGAATAGCCGATAAACCCCTGGACGCGGTAAGCATCAATTAGAAATACCAACAATCAAAATTCAGAGCTTCATGGGCCGCGGTCTCCATTCATCCTTTCGCCGCGATCAATACCCACCATGTCGGAGACTGTGCCCCTCGCCACGCCAACCGAGATGAACTCGACATCAGATATCTTCTCGCCATACATCACACTATCAGGGTCTCCACTACAATTCAACGACGATACCTCCGCCACCAAGACTATAGACGTATCTCACAGCCGCCTGAATGCAACATCCAATGGCCTACCTATACCTAGTAATACTCCGCAGAAAGATCAAGCGGACCCGGCGTCGTCGCCGCCCCGGAAGCGTCGGAAAGGGGGCAAGATATTCTCGGTCCGTTTGTTTACTGCTCTTTCCTTTACAGACGAGATGGTGCTGATGCTCAATGTTTCATTTAGGGATGTTCGACATGTCGACAGCGGAAGATGAAGGTACGTCACCACATTCACACTGTGTCGCCAAATGTAGATGTAGGATCTAAGACTCCGTGCTGACTTCAAAAGTGTGACCAACGTCGGCCTGTATGCTCGAACTGTGCCAGATCTCGACTTTATGTCTGTCGAGGTTTTGAAGATGATTCCATTCCAGGAAAATCAACTGAGACTCCCCGTCCTCAGCCTCAGTCTCGGCCACGTCCAAAAGACATTCATCTACCAAAGCCGCCAGTCAGTGGACTGCAGGATGAAATATCGAACTTTACTACGGAGATGAACAGTCTCTCTCCATTCTTCTTCCAGGATGATATTAGCCTAGGCTTCAACTCATCTTTCATCCCTGCAACTTTACAACAACAGCAACAGCAGCAATCATCTCGAGCCCTCTACGGAAATCAACTCGAGGCCCCTCTAGCACCATCTGATATACCATCATTCCTCGACGACGTCTCGTTTTGGGATCAACTCCTCGACTCTAACGAAACCACACAACAAGATACCCAGCAAACCCGCGACCTACTCCATCTCCCCTCCCTCTCCCGCGTCCCGTCACCTCTATCCTCGCTCCGGCACCCCCATTCCCTGTCCATCTCTCCCTCCCTCCCCAACCTCAACAACCTTCCCGCCCCGCTTTCCGAACTCGTCCACCACTACCGCACGGTCGTATCCCAACAAATGATGCCCACATGCTCGCCCTCTCAGAACCCCTGGCTACAACTCTACCTTCCCCTTGCACTCCAAGAACCGCGCACTGAGCCAAAACAAGTACTTCTTCACGCTATACTTGCGGTCTCGGCGTTTAGTCGTGCCGGACTGGCGAGTGGTGAGGGGGAGAAGTATAGGTTGCAGGGTGTGCAGCATGGCGAGGAGGCGGTGAGGAGGTTAAGGAAAGCAATTGACGAGGGGAAGGGGAATTGGCCTGGGAAAGGGAAGGAGAAGAAGGAGATGGACCCGGTTGATAAGCAGGCGCTGTTGGCTGCTGCTTTGACGATTAGTACGATTGATGTAAGTTGCTCGCACTAACAATCAACTCCTTCGTTCCTTTCTTCTTTTGACTTCTTGAAATTTGAGTTAAATGCAGTATCTGACAGCCTCCAGGTCTGGAGCGGCGCCAATAAAGGAACGGGCTACATCTACCTCCGCATGGCTAAAGAGGTCATCCACATGACAGGCGGTATCTCCTGGTGGCTATCAGCAGCACCGCCGACTATGACCATCTTCCAGATCTTCCGCTGCTACAATATCATTGCGTCCACAACGAGTTGGCCAAGTCCACAGGAACAGAATCGAAACAGCGACGGATTTCTACTTGAAGAGAATCATGAGGATGACCCTACTGCTTCTTCGCCTTCCATGGTAGGAAGGGGAGCTGATTCCAGTCCTTCGCACTCTCCAGACTCGAACCCAGAGTCTGAATCGCCTTCTTCACCTAATCAAGCCCACCACCAACATAACCAAGACAACACATCATCCTCCCCATCTCTAGACATCCACCATGCACTCACGCATCCCAGCACCACCCACTACACCCTCGACATCTCCTTCGGCATCGCTATGAAAACTCTCTGGTGCCTCAATAAAACGGTCTCCCTCTCCACCACCTACGCCTCCTTCCCACCCGGGGAAACCTGGTCTGCGTCCCAACTCCAAGAAATTCAAGAACTACAGAACGAACTGGATTTCCCGTTGCGGAATCCAGAGGCTTTTAGGGCTAGTATTTCGAATTCGGGTTCAGAGAGGAGAGATGGAGGAGCATATGGCTGGGAAGGGGGAGTATCAGGAGGGGGAGGAGGGATATCACAGATGGTTACGGACGAGATTAAAGAGAACCACGTCTGGGCCTTCCACTACAGCGTAATCCTCTTCTTCCGCCGTTCCCTCTCCCACACCCTCCCCTCCTCCCTCCTCTCCTCCACCTCCACGACCTCTCACACCTCCATCACCTCACAAACCCTAATCCACCACACCCTAACCCACCTCGAAAATATCGACGCCCTCACACCCTCCCTCCCCATCTCCAACACGTTGTGGCCCGCCTTCATAGCCTCCGCCGAAGCCATCTCCACCTCCCTGCGCCATCGATCGCTCGCGTGGTTTGTGCGCGCGAGGAGACACGGTATAGGTAATATCGGGGAGGCGAAGAAGTTGGTTATGGAGGTGTGGAGGAGGGAGGATAGAGGGAGGTATGTGGTTGAAGAGAGGGAGGGGGAGAGGGGTCTACAGGGGGGACTAGGGGTTGTGGATTGGAGAAAGGTTATGAGAGAGGTGGGGGTTTGGGTTATGCTTACTTGAGGATGTTGGGATGGGTTTGAGGAGGTGTGGCAATGAACTGTTACTATCACTCAGTCTCAATGGCAGACCTATCTCTACTGTAAGTATTCTCTACGGTACGGCAGGCTCAAAGGTAGGAACAGCTCAGTACAGTACTGTACAATGGAAAGGGATATTACAAGTCCTGTAACTGTCCACGTTGCATTGCATTCTACAATACCACTGAATTGAGAGGCCATTTAAGTAGAGTAGAGCTCGGCGTCTAAGCTAAGCCTTTTAAAGCAAGTCCACCCATCCTCACATACTTCTTCTCCTTTCCGTGCCACAGTACGGATCACAATACACGTATATCTACTAATACTAGACTCTCCCTCCCTTTTCAAAATCCCAACTTTTAGTTCAGTACGCCACGCTATAACACTTCTCCCAAAAATACAACTATCAATCCAACATTCCCCTCCCACCCAAGCACCTCGCCGCATCGCATGGATCTGATTTCCACTTTCCACTTCCCGTTTCTAAGTATAAACCAAAAGATCTCATCTCATAAGAGCATCCATCACTGCTTAATCCACACTACACTACACTACACGAGATTTTAACATCTATCCTAAGGACGCGAAGCTTTATCTAGGTACGGATTCGCATAAATTTGCCAAACAGGAATTTAGAAGTTCATCTCAGTTGATTCTTTTCTTGGTTCAAAGAAAAAAGAAAAAAGAACTACGGAAAAGAACTACGGGTTCTGACACACACACAGAAGAAGCTGATTGCTGCACCAACCAGTCCAACATAGTGAGCGAGCACTAAGCAGGCGGGGGGACAGGAACTACAACCATCCAAGTAGGGAGCAGCCAGCCAACTTGCATGATTCTGTGAAGTCTCATGATGAGCTAGCTAATGGCATTCCAATTTGTCACTATGTCACATCATTTCACACGACCCAGCTCATCTTCCCTCGAAACAACCAACTCAATCAATGGAAGGAACAGCTCGAAGCAGTGCAGAGTTGGAACAGCATCTCTGTCCCGTTCGAAAGTTGCTATTAATCTGGCAGGTGACAGGCACATGACATCCATCCTGACAGATAGATGCCTTTACAAGCCCTTCCTTCCTTTGATGCGAACCGAATTTAAAATAAAAAAAAAGAATAGAAACCCTTCCTAGATACCGGTCATGCCATGCCAAGTACCTAGAAAACAGAAGGAAACAAAGGGAAATAAGAGAAAAAGGTTCGGTCCGTGTAACAGCCCCCAAATCGAAACAAAGTCAACAATCCAATCGGTGGCCGAGACGACACACCCAAGCAGACTGAGACTTCAAAAGTGATTAATAATCTTTGAAAAAGAGGGTAGGAAGAGAAACAGGAAAAGAAACGTTATTCTTGCGTGCAGTATGCTATTCTTCTTCTTCTTTCATTAGTACAGTATTTACTGGACGGACTACTCGTCTTGTATTTTCTTCTCTCTCACTTGCTCTCTCTTAAAAACAATAACTCCTCTCCTCCCATCTTTCCTCTGATAGTTCACAAAAATAAAAATAAAATTAATAGCCTCGGAGCTCGAGATACGTACTGTACCACCCGCGATCGATACAGTTATCTCGCGCGCGCGTTTCACACTCCATACCCCGCCTCGCCTCGCTTCACTTCACTTACTAAGTACTGTACTGAGATGGCTTAATGCTTTACTTTATGCATGAATTATCCCCCTCCCTTCCCCATCCCTGTTCCCGAAGGGTATCGTGGAGATGTGATTTGCTGTTTTGGGGGGAGGGTTTGAGAGGGGAGTTTGATAAGGGAGTGAAGTACGTCATCTGCATTTGTCGGATCGTGAGGCTGCCGGTAAGTGTTGTGAGTGAGGAGGGGGGAGGGAGGGGTGTGGTCGGTACTTAATTTGATCGATCGGAGTAGTGGCAGAGAGGGAGGAGAGAGTTTGCATGGGGGCTTGCGATGGAGAAGGGAGGGGACTGAACTTGGCGATGAGAGAATAGAAGGGTTCTGGAATGATTTGATATTGAAGATGGAGCGGGTTAAGATATGTGAGGCGGGGTGTAGTGAAGGGGAAGAGCAGTGATTTGGGGATTTTATTTTAGTCATGATGATGATGATTGATGCGTAGATGAAAAGGTGGATGCATGTGTATGAAATTGATTAAGGTCCTGTATAAGAGTATGCAAGCTGCAGGTACCAATGTAATCGAGTGGGTCTAAATGGTGTGTTGTACAGCCAAAAGAAATGAAATCGATGATGTAAAAGAGGTAAAAGTCTCGTTTTTCTATCGTTCCCTAGTAGAAGCAAGATCGATCGGCAGGCCTCGACCATTCTAGAGCCGGAATATAAATTTAAGAGGCTGAAAATCTTGCAGCGAACCACTTCCTCCATCACCATCAAATCTCCGTTCCTCGTCCTTCGTCTCCATCCTCCAGGAAAGTTTCAAGTGGAAGTGCAAGTGCCCCTCTCAGCCCCTCAGCTCATCACGGAAGCATCCGCGGCTCCAGCTCTTCGTCGGCTTATCGATAGGGAAGTTTCAAACTCTCCACAATAAAGGAAGTCTCAGTCTGAGGACGCCAGTATCATCCTGGTCTGTGAGATGATGCGCATGTCAGGGGCGAGCTGGGATGTGGTATTGGGACACCATACCACACCTGCGAGCGCCTGTAACTAGAACGCGTGGGCTGGCCCACGAGGTTGTACAACAGTACATACGGTATGGAGCGTACTGCAGGTGAAAATGTGCTTCCGTAAGTACCAGTACGGACGATCGCTGCTCGGGATTTGGCTGGGGCTGGGATGGAGGGAACATGCCTGTAACATGACATTTGAATTTATATCCTCCTGCTGCAGGGACTGTAGTTGGAAGTCAAATTGGTTTTTCTTTATTTCGGCGGCTGGAGGGGCTGTGGCATCTGCTTGTTTGTCCTTGATTCTGTTCGTGTTCATATTCATGCCGGAAAGTCAAGCGCGGCCGCGGTGCACAGCCAGACTTGACCAAGGTGTGAGGTCAGGCCAGTCCTGTCTGTCAGGATTCCGATCTCGTGATGACTTCTGTGTGCTGGCCAGTGGCGAATCTGTTTACCTTTTCATGCAAAGCCCGGCCGCAACCTGACGAGTCCCAACACTCGGACAAGAAACTTGACGAAGAACAGGGACTTAGAGGTACGGAAGTACAAATACCTGGCTGGGCTGAAGACCGCAAACTCAGCCCTGGGTGCCGGCCACCTCACGAGCCTATCTCGACGCCGGCACTGCCGCCCGTTGGGGCTGAGAGCGCTTGCGAGGCCTGAAAGAGGGGCATGATTGGGTATGAACGGGTTGATGGGTTGATGGGTGGGGGTGTAAGCGAGGACGTGAAGGGAAAGATGACCAGAGAGAGGGGAGATGGACCTGCAGAGGAGGGGAGCTATGGATGCAGCTTTCGTCCAGTGTGCTGTAGTGCGTGAAGCGGGTTGGAATAACGCAGCAGATGCTCGGGATTCATGTTGTGTAAGCTTGGTTTTTTAAAGTGATTGGATTTCATTGGGGGGAGAGGATAGGGGAGGCGAGCTGGATGTTGTGACTTGGGAAGATTATTTGGGCAGGATAATGATCCTTTCACGTATATGTAAATATGCTGATAAAAGAAAATCGATAGCAAGTGAGGACATTGCGTTTGGATTGTTCATATATCTCCATACCTAGCTATAGAATTGTCATTATCGATTTCAATACATCTCGCGCCATTCGGGTACCCTTCCTTCCAGTACATGCAACCATTGCTTGCAGCCATCACACCCACACCCACCACTCTGAGACGCAGACAGAACGCCGACATGGATGTAGATTAAAATGAAAGATAAAAGATGCTTATAGAAGCTGGAAAGAAGCACAAAGAAGAAATGAATCTTGGCATGTAGATATGGTACTTATCACCGAGTACCACTCTGTGCCTCTTCTACTACTTTTGCTAGTCGCCAGAGGGGATTCTCCTTGCTTGCATCAACGGTTCCAACATCCAGGCATCTATCTATCTGTACCCAACCCAACCGGCCCAGCCCAGGCCAACCCAGCGCTCTGTTGGCTGAGAACTTGCAGCTCGGAACTCACAAATATTTACGAGTACCTGAACTGGTGGCAATTATTCATCTGGATATTCTCATCTACTTAACTATCTATCAGCTGCCCATCTTTTTTGTTATTCCAGTTCCTCATTGTTCCATATATATATACCTCGTCCAATCGCATATACCAGCAACCCCTCTTTATATTTCTTCTCGCCCTCGCCCGTCGTCTGTGCTGAACTCACTGGGACTTGGACTTCCGTTCCTTTGAGGGGCTGACGCTAGACCCCCTTTGGCAAACTCTCCTCCCAGGCGGGCCCTTCCCACCTTCACAGGATTCCATCCTTCCCTCATCCTCATTCCAACATCACCTCAGAACACCGCGACCAAGGGATTGCAGAGGCTCGACAAACAAATCGCGAATCAGTGCATCGACATCTCGACCGTCAACTTCATCGTCTTCCATCTCTGCGGATCGATTCTGCTGTCATCGCCCATCGTTCTCAGATCCCCGGAAGGAGGTGTTGCGCAGAGCAGAACAAACAAATCAGCCGGCCTGTGGACGAATAGACACCAACGGACCGACGCACCCCGAGCGACTGTGGACACAAAACCAGAAAGAGAGGAGGACTAGGAATCACACGAGAGATTTGCTTTTGATGGTGTGCGACCGATCTACAGCGACGTAAAGCAAACACAAACAAATATGAAGGCATGTCACCCCAGTCTCAAATCTCCTATCGATACAAGCCCGCCCGCCGGGAGGAATGCGCTGCGCTGCGATCCCCTCGCTCTCGTTCTCACAACACTGGCTAACAATGCTCTTTCTCCAGGCTCTCAGGAGGAGTTTGAAGAATGACAAGGATAAAGTCAACCATATCTCCATCACGCCCAAGTCTGCGATCGCGATCGTGCCACCGAAAAAGGTTTGTGCTCCGAGTCTTTGACAATCGAGAGGGGTAATGTACTGACAGCAAGCTTTTCTGCGACCAGGTAATTCGCGCATTATATGACTATGAGGCTCAAACCAGCCAGGAGCTTTCATTCACAAAAGGTGACTTCTTTCACGTTATTGGTCGGGAGAATGACATCGACTGGTACGAGGCCTGCAACCCGGCGCTTCCTGACGCGCGAGGACTGGTGCCCGTTGCCTTCTTCCAAGCTCTAGGAAAGACGGAGAGGGATAGCGGACAGTCTGAGAAATCACCGCAAGCTGTACGAGCACCCGATCACGACTCTGGATATTCGGATACTTCTGGTTCGGGAACTCTGATCGGAACGGATACTGCCCGATCGTCGAAGACCATGGGGAAAGGCTCGGGCGCGATGGTGTATGGCATCGTGATGTATGACTTCGCGGCGGAGCGACCAGATGAGTTAGATGCGAAGGCGGGAGAGGCAATTATCGTGATTGCTCAATCGAATCCGGAATGGTTTGTTGCGAAGCCGATCGGGAGACTGGGAGGTCCGGGATTGATACCAGTGTCCTTCATCGAAATAAGGGATATGAGCTCTGGTCAAGCAGTCCCGGACGCAACAGAAGCGGTACAACGGGCGGGGGTACCGAAGGTCGAGGAGTGGAAGAAGATGGCTGCTGATTATAAGAATTCGAGTATTACTCTCGGAAAGTTTGAAGTTCCAAATTCACAGCAAGGACAGCAGCAGGCATTGGAACAAAGTATGGATAGGATGAGTCTGCAGCAAGGCCAACAGCAGAATGGCTATGTAAGTTTTTGGATTCGATCATCGTGAGCAAGGCTAATGGCTATAGCAGCAACAGCAGATGAGACAGTCCCAGCAAGCCAGACCTTTCCAGCAGCAGCAGAATCCCCAACAGAATGCCTACGCCTCGAAATCTACATCTCAGCTTTACGCTCCTATATCCGCGAAGATTCCAAGGTATTGCTTTGCAGAGGAAAAATACTGGTTTGTTATCGAAGCAGCGCTAGAAGATGGACGACATTGGGAATTATCAAGATACTACGAAGACTTTTACGACTTTCAAATTGCTCTCTTGACAGAGTTCCCCGCAGAAGCAGGCAACACTGGACAGCAGAAGAGAACTCTGCCGTATATGCCAGGACCGGTCAATTATGTCACGGATGCGATTACGGAAGGAAGACAGCACAACCTGGATGCATATGTTAAAAACCTGCTCACACAGCCACCGTACATCTCAAGGTGCACTCTGGTGAAGCAGTTCTTTGCGCCAAGGGAAGGAGACTTTGAAATGGATCCCAATGCTGTGAATGAGGAGTATCGTTTGTCTGCAGGCTCTCAGCAGTCTTCTACCGACTCACCAACAAATGGCGCCTCGAGACAGTCTTCACGTGGCAATTTGAATGGTGGTGGATACGGAGGTCTCTCGGCTGCTCCAGCTCATCAACGAGGACAAGCTTCACTCTCCCAAAACGGCGGTCTCCAACCGCGTCAAATGTCGACCATGTCTCAACCCTCGAATCAATCCCTCTCCCCTGGTCTCAATGGGCAACAGCCATCAGCAATGAAAGTCAAGATCTACTTTGGAGATGATCTCATTGCAATTCGTGTACCGACGGACATCCAATACCAACAGCTATACGAGAAGATTCGCGAGAGATTGAAGATCCCACAAGGAGAAGAAATCGCCCTTTTCTACAAGGACGAGTCAAGTGGGGAACGGCCGGGTCTTTTGAGCAACAACGATCTGGATTTTGCGCTCCAGCGAAACGACAAGCTTATTATCTATGTCGAATACAATTGAGCTGGAGTAGTCCGGTCTTGAGGCCTACTTGTTGATTTCTCCCAGCCGAGGAATTCGATCCACCTGCATCCTCAGATACACCTCACCGAACGAAACCTTATCTTCTAATCTGCTTCCGATGTACAGACACATTTCTCCGAGGTGGTAATAGCTGCTCAACTCGGGACAGCAGTGAATTCCACACTCACTTGACGAAGACGCAAAACATCATCACCAAAATTATCAATTTTCAAGCAGACACTTCCTCGACTCCCTTTTTTTCTAACTTCTTATCACCTCTTCTTTTCTTCTTGCACCAAATTGGTACGACAATTTTAGGGGAGGAAACGAATATGACGAGGTACTATTGCTTACTAGGTTGGGATATCAATAGGCTAGGCTATGCTGGGCTAGGCTGGCTGGATGGGATTGGCGTTCTGGGGTGCCCTTTTGTTTGGTGGTCGGTTGATTGATTGACCGGATTCTGTTCGTGTTCTGTGTGCGTGCTATGTGTGCCTTTTTCTTCTCGGTGTGTTTGAGGGGGTTAGTGAGCGTGCTGAGCCTGGATGCATCTCGTATGCGATGAGGAGTGCAACGATGGGCGGGTAGAGAGAGAGATGGGGGACGAGAGGATACCCCGTAACCTGACTCTTCAGTCTGGTTAGATGGACTGGCTAATGGAAGATGTGAAAGACACCTTTACCGTTCTTGTGGATGTAGAGTTGAGAAACGGGATTGGATGGATGGCTGGGCTGGATCAAGGTGATGAGGTTGGGGTCCGAGGATAGGTGACACGGGTAGGGGGATGGATGGGGCGGGGCGGATGGGAAGGAGGGCACAAAAGATGCATAGCAGGCGAGCAAGCATAGTATGGATAGCGATGAATGAAACCATCTAAGAACAAACTCATCCTCCTCTTGGGGTTATGATATCATTCGATCTAACATCATGACAGATGGGAATGCGGTCATCAGCTAGCTCAATATGAAACCTCAGCATGATATCAGCAAGGAGAGGGACTCCTACTTTCACCCTTTTCACGCCGCCGCCGCCACGGGATGTCATGTCAAGATATGCTACAATACAATAGGGAAAGTCCTCAAGGCTGAAATTTATAACAATGCAGCCTACTACATATTGTCATTTTGTATTCTTCTGTCATTTACCGTCCAGTTATCAACTTCTTTTCTTCGTTTCGTTTCACAGTCGATCTCAAGCTCATTCTTTCGATCCATGATGATGTACGCCTTGAGTGAATGCTCTGAGTTGCGTACTTTACTTTACTTTACTTTACTTTATAACTCCGAGAAGACACAGCGTTATTGATCGAACTCACGGCTCACTTCAAGTGCCAGCTCTCCCCTGTTGTTTTGGTGTGGTTTGTTCTTCAGGCAGGGCGGTTTAGGTTGTGCTTTTATCTTGCACAGTAGTTAACACTTTCTGGTATTCCTCAAGGCATAGGACAAAGCGGTCTGGAGCAATGGAATTCACTTTGCTTCTTTTGGGTGTACTGATACAGTCACCAGCGAGCTTCGTGATGATATAAACTCTTCCTACATCCACATTTGATTTCTCCTTGCATTCAGCAGACTTCAACATCCGCAGCTTCTTGTAACCTAATTCTCTGTTTGAAGTTTTCGATTTCTGCCCTGAAACTATGCGGCGTCTCTTGTGCTCCTGTGATGCAATATCTCAGTCCTGCTGCTCTGCGGCTTCTGACCCTTTGTCTCGCTCGCTCTGCGTCAAAATACTTTCGCTGGCGTATCTCCTACTATTTCCGATATCGTCTACATGTCCGTTCCTCACTTCACTATCGACTACTTCATTATTGATGTGGGCGGATCTGCTGAGTCTCGCACTAAAACAAATTTAACTCTCTGGTCACGCCCACTGGTAGCCTCCATGGCTTTCAGGTACCTACATTTATGTCAAGAATCTAGAGTCGGGCGTCATCACATATCTCTTTCTCAGTAGCTTTTTGCCAGGTTTAGTGACACAAATACTACTGTACTGTACAGCGCTTTGATGCTTCGAACTCCGTCATTCTGAAGGCGGCGAGTTCATTGTACCTCTCAGTCCAAGATTCGCTTCTGTCTTGCCTGTTACTTCAATTAGTCGAGTCAGTCGGGTATGAAATTGAAGACAGAAACATGTTCCTTTCCCACTTTTCGACAAAGTGAAGTGCCCGCGGATCATGGATTACCGAGTGCGCATCCAGAATGGTCCCATGTTCCTTGAAGATCCGGGAGTGAGAACAGAACATCCATTAGTATTACTACTCGTGTAATCCCTCTCTCGTGTTGAGCTTTGTTTGAATGTTCGGCGATTCAGTCGCAGCCTGCCGTCAAGCCAGTTGCTGCTGTCAATCCTCCTGAAGTTGTCGGTCCAATCTCTCTAAATCCAATCACCTTCTCTATCGTATATGCGAAACACAAAAGGTACTACAGACTACATAGGCTACTCGCCGAGCCTCAACCAGTCTCAGCTTATATGAGCCAAGTTATGATTGAAGTCATGATTTACATCAACCTCAACTCCCAGCCATAGCGCGACCTCCAGCACTGGTTGATCTCACTCTTTGCAGTTCTCTAGGTCTCAAACTCTCCCATCTTATATAGCGATCATCACGATCGTCTATTCCATAGTTCAAGGACTAACAATGCTACTTCTCGACTAGTAAGCACCTTCCTACTCATTAACGCGCCTTCACGCGCACATCTGTAAATGCCAGCATACCTCCACAATTCATTAAATAATAACGAATCTCTGCTATCAATGGCAGCCGACAAAGCTCCAGTTCTAGAAGTAGCAAGTCGAAGAAATATGACTTGTTACCAGCATATATGAAGCACGTGAGCTAACGGATGTGACCACAGTCTTCACGCTGGCTGCATTATAAAGCAGCGTATCAGCTCGGGTACTTATGCTGGTTGTGTCATGGTACAAAAAGTGGAGCTTCTGCTATCGTAGATGCAACGACTGTCAATTCTGAATCCACGCTCATTCACGCCGCTCATCCCCTTCACTTGACTCACGATCATAGAATGGGCCATGATGATTGGGAGGGGGCATGTTCTGCGAACGTTAGACAGCGAGATTGGAATGATAGAAATTGGTTAAGTAAAGGCTGCACACTGTTTCTAATAAGTGCGTCTATGGTATGCGTCTTCGGTATTCCTATGGATTTTGCATTAATGATGGATTGAGGTATATGTAACCAGAATGGCCATAGGTGGTGGGTGTTAAGCGAGGTGGAGTAAACAGACACATTATCCCGAAGGATTGCAGAGCAACGCATCTGCTAGATCTGACACAACGCTTGGACTCGAAAATGAAGGTAAGAATTGAGTTCAGCAATGCGCCAGGAAGAAGAAAAGGACAACAGAAAAGGCAGTTGAACAAGTGGCGCATCAAATAATTCCTGCTTCACGTTTCTATTGTCGAGATTCGGTCGTAAGCCACACAAATTTTAGACTGCTAATCCACCCGAGACATATTGAATAAATGACACTAGGAAAGGGCGTAATGTGGATGAATTAGATCGTACAGACTCGCATCTGGCTTTTTCTGGCCTCTGCTTCCACGGAAAGATCGCTGACATCTCAAGCTCTTCTTCTCTTTCGCTTGGTAAATGTTATCGCTCTACTCTCTCATATTATCTTCAATAGCAAGAAATCATTCAGTGAAGTCCAGCTGCTGTATTCAGGCCCATTGTAGTTTACTTCGCATTAACCAACCCCCTCCTTGCGGCGACAGACAATTGTTGCTGCTCACAGTGTCTCATACTGAGAATGCCGGAAACCTCTCCCTTGAAGATCATTACAAATTTGTCTTCGTATAGATTTTTGTCCAATTTTTGCGCTGTATTGGCCATAAAAAGTCAACTGATTCTGGCTGACAATAAAAAGAGGCCAATAAACATGCCACCCTAACACCACCACCCCCAGAAGCAATCCCAAAGCGCGAATTACTTACCACTTACAACACACACCAACATTCCTGCCCATAAAAACCAACTCAAAACCTCTCTCTTGGCATCACGGCACCATTACACACGTGACCCATGGTTTTCCCCAAAAGCAACCCTGACAGACGAAGCCATAAATGACAGCTCTTAGCGAACTCCAGACCGAGGACAGGACTTCATTATTCCCATCATTCCCACAATAGGTTTCCAGCTTTCTATCCTTATTGGCAATACCCAGACTTTGTTTGGCTGTCGCTCTTTCTGATTGGTCCCACACGAGAACGATTGAGCGGGTTTTCATAGGCGGCTACTACTGCCAAGGGACGAGCCGAGAAACCATGCACTGTTGTGGGAGACAGTGAGCACGTTTTTATCCGCTGGGCAGATAAGATGGCTTTTTATAAGATCTGGACATGTCTATCTTCTTCGTTGATTTTATGCAGCTTCGAATTCCTGGTCATGTTTACCTGTCTGTAGTGTTTCGGTGACATTCGACACGTGCATTTCGTTGAGTTTCGGTTCCAGAACGACTTACAGGCTAGGTGAGACAACTTCCCCGTTCTCAGCCATGCATTTCACTACCCAGCTTGTCCTGCTCGCACAGTTGTCTTCGGGCGCTGTAGCTGTCAAACATGGTGTCATCGGCATGGGAATCAGCATGTACAAACCCGTCTGCGCATACGCCTGTCACGACTCTCTCGCATCCCTCTGGCTCAACTGTACGACTTTCTCAAGTGCCAGCCACGACATGGAAGGTATGGATATGAAGCTTTTAAAGCGAATGGATATGGGCGAAGAAGCCGAGGCCACAACATCCATGGAATGTGTTGCGAGCAACATGCCTTGGTTACAAACTTTGGCGTATTGTCTAAAAGACCGCTGTAGAATTGATGGCGTTGGAGAGAAGAAGATTGCGAAAGCGTATAGCACTCTGTCAATGTCTGATACGGCGGTTTACAGCGAGATGTTGCCTGCTACGGCGCCGACGACAGAGTTGGAGGCTGATGCTATGTGGTTGAATGAGACGAGTTTGGTGAACTATGAGTTGTACTTTTCGAATAGACAGACTCTGCAGGAGTTTGAGTATCAAGAAGATACGCATGCTCAGTTATCGTAAGTTGAACAGCATTTTGACAGTGCATACCTGCTGACAACACTTAGTGTCGCTATAATGGCTATCGCAGTGGGGTTCACCCTCCTGGCTGGAAAGTACATGAAATTCAGTGCTGCAGGCTTGGGAAACATGATTCCAATTCAGCTTTCCAAAGTCCTCTTACTTCCAGCTCTCTTCAACGGAAAGCACCAGGCTCCTCTTGCAGGCAGTAAGCCGACCCCTCCATAACACCTTACTTTTACTAATGATTCCCAGACATTGGCTACGCACCTTCACGTATCCTCTCCGTTGTCATTTTCATCTACGTTTTCCTGAACCTCATCTTCTCCGCCGTCCCCTACAAATCAGTCTTCCCCCAGACATCCAGCGCCTGGTTCGCAGACTCCAAGTCCGAAATCTCAACCTACGTTACCAACCGCACCGGCGTCCTCTCATTTGCCAACATCGCATTGTCAATCCTCTTCGCAGGGCGCAACAACCCTCTCATCTGGCTCACCGGCCTCAGCCAAACTACCTGTCTGACTTTCCATCGCTGGGCAGCTCGCGTTGCGACGGTACAAGCAGTCGTCCATTCTATTATCTACACGTATCTTGATTTCTGGGGCGGAGGGTCCGCAAAGTACTACGCTAATGTCAAGCTCCCGTACTACTACTGGGGCATAATCGGGACCATCTTCCTCTGCCTGGCCATCACCTTCTCGATCCTCCCCATCCGACGCTTCCAGTACGAGATCTTCCTCATCTCGCACATAATCATGGTTATCATCGCGCTTGTCGGCTGTTGGTACCATGTCGTGCTGCGCTTTACCTACAACTGGGGCTACGAAGTCTGGCTTTACGTGGCTTTTGCGTTCTGGGGGTTCGATCGTCTAAGCAGAATGGCCATCATCGTGTACAGGAATATGGTTGGCTCCACGACCACGCAAGCAGTAGCTGAACTTACACCTGGCGGTACATTCATGAAACTCACTGTTTACCCGTCCAAAACTTGGAACTTCAAGCCTGGTCAGCACGCGTTCCTGTATTTCCCTTCCACTGGTCGATTCTGGGAAAGTCATCCATTCTCTATTGCGGGTTGGGATACGGGATCCACAACATCAATCACAAACTCCAGCACACCTCAGGAATCCAATATAGCAACAACGAAAGACATCGAAAAAGACCTCCAAATATCCACCGCACCCCTCCCAGACTCAGACTCCACATCCTCCCAGCCCATCTCCCACTCCAAACACTCAACAACACACATTCCCCAGCCAACACACCACCACCCAGCCCTCTCGCCCCGCTCAAGCATAACCTTCCTCCTCCGCCCCATGTCCGGCCTAACATCCTCCCTCCACCACTCCCTCTCCCTCACACCAGCAACACCCACCTACCTCCCCCTCACACTCGAAGGCCCCTACGGCCACTCCATCGACCTCTCGCACGCCAACACCATCCTCTGCATCGGCGGCGGAATTGGCATCACCTCCCTCCTCTCATACGTGCAATTCTTCACCTCAGCACGCCGCACCAGCTCCCCCACACTCAAAGCCACTCGCCTCGTCCTAGCGTGGAGTTTCCGCGAGAGGGAATTCGCAAGTATAGTTCGCGGTATGTTACCGTACGATGCGAGGGCGTTGGGCGTGGAGTTGTGCTGGACTTGGACGGGTGGGAGTGGTGAGGAGGGGGTGAAGGGCGAGGAAGGTGTTGGGACGGGGAGGTTAGATGTTGGGAGGGTGCTGGAGGGGGAGGTGGGAGGTGTGAAGAGGTTGGCGGTTTTGGTTTGTGCGCCGGGGGGATTGGCGGATAGTGTGAGGAGGGAGGTGGTTAGGTTTCATGGGGAGGGGGGGGACGAGGATTGATTTGCATGAGGATAGTTTTGCTTGGTAATGGGACTGAAATATTGCTATAATGAATGATATCCTGTTTTTGTATGAAAACTGTATCATTTGGTTGGCATCGTGCTAAGCTGGTATGATGTGCGTCACTCGCTGCCTCACTCGCTTGGCTTGTTCTGTTGTCAACATCCATCTTTCACAGAGTACATCACATGTCAACTATTTGAGTGACACCTCACTTAATGCCCAATGGATATTAGAGGGTATCAAGATTCGCCTTCGGCCACTATTCAAACTAGCATCTCCTCCCCTCTATACTCTCATCCACCAGCCCTCCCTAAGTCTTAATAATCTCACTCGCCTTCAAAATCCCCCTCGCCGTCCTCCCCACCCACTCCCCCGCAACCTCCAAATCCCCCCTCTCAACAGCCTCCGTAACCCCCGCATAAGTCACAGCCGCATACCCCGTATCCAGCCCCGGCGCCGTAACAACATGTCTATAAAATTCCCTCGTCGGCAACCCACCCTGTGACACAAACCCACGCTGAAAATCCCGATACTTGTGATTCACGACTTCAATCAAGTCCGCATCGTTCGTCATCACGGCCATCTGCTCGAGATTTTTGACTTCTTTAGCGCGGGCTTGGAACGTCGAGATTGCGTCGGAGAGCTCGGAGGTGTCGAGTGAAGCGCCCGAGGAGGAGATCACGTCTTGGAGGTCTGAGTAGTAGGCTTGGAGCTCGGCGCCGTAGTTGGAGAGATCAAGGGGGAGGAGCGAGTCGGATGAGAGGTGGTAGGTGAGGAGGGCGAGGAATTGTCCCATTGTTGAGTGGAGGTGGAAGCCGGGGTCGCCGAAAGTGGACATCCAGTGGTAGGTATCGTAGTTGGAGTGGTAGTGCCAGACTGGGTCTGTGGGGCCGCCGCCTGAACCGACGTCAAGCTGTTGACAGGGACGTTTATATTAGTTTACATCTTGAGGAAGTCATATCGAATCATAGATTCATATCAACTACTTACTGAACTGATTCCTCTGTGTAGGAACGCGGTGTAGTCACTTCCGCTTCCAAGAACTCCAACCTCTCCTTCCGAGACTTCGTTCCATGCGTCGTAGAGAGAGATATTGAAAGCTCCTTCGTTGGGATGGATCACTTTCTCGAATAATTCCAAGGCTATAGTGTGGAGTTCAGGAGTAGCGGATAGCTCTGGTCGTGGTCCAGAGACAGCAACGTCAATGTTCAAGTATGCGACGACTGTCTCGGTGAGCCAGTTGATATACTCTTCAACCCATTCAGTTGATCCAATCAGGCCGTATTCTTCGGCGTCCCAAGAAGCAAGGACACTTTACTTTATCAGTAATCAATTAGAAACTGAAGCAACTTGGAGGACTTACATATTCCTCTTCGGCTTCCAGCCTGAACCAAGCAATTTCCCAAACGCCTTCGACAACTCAACCATAATGGCCGATCCAGAATTCGGATCTCCCGCACCTCCAATCATCCAGGTATCACGATGATTCCCAACAACAATCGTCTCATCGCTATTCGTCCCATTAATCCATCCAATCGCATTCCAAATCGTCGTGATGTTACTCTCCATCAAGTTATGGAGAGACAGAGTAACGCCAGGTGCCGGACCAGTACTGTACGTTGCGTTCAGAGCTCCTACCCAAGCTGTTCTGTTGACATCCGCTCCGGGAATTCCGTGTCCGTCGAGAGCTTGAAGGAGTGGCTGGGCCGCGGAGTAGGAGATGGGGATGGATGGAATTTGTGGCATTACGGTCTCAGTTCCCGCGCGTGGGGAGCCAGGCTTAGAGGGGTAACCTGGCGTTGTGGGATCACCGGGGTTAGTGGATAGGAAGAGGACTGATCCTTTTTGAACGGCGTTTGGATGTCTTGCTGGGCCGTCTGGATTTGATTGTCAGTGATTGTGAGTCTGGAAACTTATGAGAGAGTACATACCAGGATATGCTTCATAGCCATTAGCGACTGTGATTTCGCCATCACCATCAGTATCAGAGAAGATGACCGTGCCGATCATTCCATGATCTTCGGCATTCTTGACTTTGAGACCTCGGAAGGGTCCTCCATACTTGGCAAGCGCAATCTTCCCTTCAAGCTCAACGCCCAGTTCAATCAAGCGTTCAAAATCAACTTGTTGTCCACGTCTATTGAATATCAGTACAAGTCACAACAAAGCTCCAGGACTTACTCACCCTACATAGACATATTCCGCTTCAACATCTCCCGAGGCTGAAAATCCATGAAAAGTGGGCTGACTATCCGGCCTCCCGGTCACATCATCCTCTGGCAAAACATCTTCTTTCAGATTGACCTCCTGTGTCGTCCCATTCGGATAATTAACATGCAACGAAGCAGAAACAGGATAATTCAGATACACCTCATACTCATCCAGACGAGACTGAAATCCGTACTCAGCCCATTTGTCGGCTGTCCATTGAGCTGCTGCGCGACCCAGCCCAGCAAGCTTGTTCTCATGCGTGTAATAGTAAGCCCATTGGTCGATGGTGTTGTTGTCGAAGGAGTTGACGAGGATGGTCTCGTGCTCGGTCAAGACGGGTGGGAAGTCTGCTTGTCGTCTGATGTTTCTCTTGCGGTGAGTGTGTTTGGGAGCTTGGTTGAACTCTCGTAGGCAGGCAAGAGCGAGAGTTGCGAGGCATAGCGAGACCAGGAAGCGATACATGGTGATTCAGGCTGGATGTCACGTTCTCAGAGTCCAGACAGAACAAGGTCCTTTCTTTAGGTTTCACTATTTTGAAAGCTGCCATCCCCGCTCATGTATATAAATCCTCCCAATTTCCGCTTTGTAAGTCCCAAGCTGCAAGCTCCCAGGCAGCATGTTGTCCAACGCGAATGCGAAATCTTTCATCGGCATGCCGTCATCATCTTGCCCAGAGTCTTGAGATCAGAGTTCGGATGCCCATGTTGAGCCGATTGTACAACCAGATCATGGTTGCGGGTAAGACGGAGTTTTTTCGACCTTCCTGTATTGTTTTAGATGCCAAGTAGACGCTGTTGTGATCGAGGGGAGCTCGGGAGAAGGTTGATAGTGGGGGCGGGGTAAAGACATCATGTGACAGCCCTGTTGGAGTTCCAAGACGCTATGGTCTTAAGCAGCAAGAATGGCATGGTAATCATGAAGTCGAAAACTTGCTTTGATTTTGAAGGGGATTGCGTTGTCGTGACTCGAAATTGGCACAGTCCAGAAGCTATTCCGCGAGTGTTCTAGTGGTTCGGCTCCCTAGTGGGGTGCCAACGCTTACCTGCAGTTGTCACTAATTTTGTTTCACGACATACAACATATCATTGGGCAGCTGGCATGAAGCGCTCATGGAAATAACTGTCCATAGGTCACCCGGGAGGAACTATCTCGTCTCCACAACTTTGTGGCGGATAACAAAACTTCGGCAAATTGGGTCATATCCTAGAACCAAATGCACATGATACTCTCTGCCGGTATATCTTTCCAATGATATTTCGGTCATACTAAGCTACAGTCTTTTGTTGTCAGTAGTTTTCGGCCGTGAATTCAAGCACTGACTATCATAATCGCTGTCGCGTCTGTGCCATTGGCTTATGTACTGTACACATCGGCTTCAGTCTAATGCAAGTCCAAACGAAGTTTTGTGCCGACAGCTCAAAGATGAAACACGCCCTCTTTTTTTTTCGAAAGGAAAAAGGAATGTTTCCTGCAGTTCTTGATGTAGCTGAATAGAGTTCCATGAAGAAATGGCAGTGTTGCGCTCATCTGGTCACGTATTCGAGCAGTCTAAGTTTAACACTAAGAACCTTTTGTATTCCCATTCTTTCGCAGATCAAGAGGTATGCTGCAGGAGTCTTTAATTTACCTAAAACGATACGAGCATTTTATAACGAAACAAGTGAGAACCTGTCAGTGAACATATATAAAGATCCACTCTCATGTAGCTATACTGGAGAATACAAGGAGATGCTGTCTAACAATTGAGAAGTTGCCTGCTAGTACTTGTACCACTTTATGGAGACCTTTTGGTAGAAACATGAAGACACAACAGGTTTGACTCTGCAACATCTCATATCTCCGGGAATTTGGAGCAACGCTTGAGTGTTGTCAATACACTAGCTCGTGTCGAACATCGCCCATCAACATCACTCCACTATGCTCATCGCCTCGGTGAATGAATTTTGATATGACATAAAAGACATTCATTACAATGATAAGAGTTTCTCATGGTTTACTGATCAACAGCGCTTCTCATACTGCTTTATGTTGCTCGTGAGGCTCATTGGGGAAGAAATATAAATCAATTGCCCAAGATTTTGTCCAAGTAACAGCCTTGAAAGCCATGTATACAGGAATCAAGTAACTACAAATTTGATGAGTCACGACACCGAAGAGAATGTTGGAAACACAACTCACTTGCTCAACTCCCACCAGACCTCCTCACAAGAAAACACTCCGTCAACCCACCAGGCATCACCAACGTTCCCTCTGTCTTAAACCCGAACCTCTGATAAAAACTCTCCGCAAATTCATTAGCCTGCACAAAAATATCCAATCCCTCCGCATCCGCGATCTCACACGCCCTTCCCAGTAGAATACTCCCCAATCCCTTCCCCTGCACCGCGCTATCCACCCCAAAATGATCCACACAAAAGTGCTCTTTCCCAAACATGTACTTCTCGCGATACTCAATCATAGCATCAATCATAGCCTTGTACGTCTCTCGGTCCACTTCCGGCGGAGGAGGGAACGAGCTCCAGCGCCCGGCGCCGCGCTCATCGGTCGTGTATTTGCGGAGTGAGAGCAACCCTGTCACGGTGTGTGGGGAGGATACTGGTGAAATTTTGAGGAGACGGCTTGTTGGGTCGGGGATATCGAGAGCGTATTTTGCTTCCCACCAGGGTGAGATGGAGAGGGGGAAGACTTTGCGGTGCCAATCGCTTTTTGTGTGGAAGGCACGGGCGTGGAGGGTGCCGATGGAGGGGAGGTCATCGCGTATCACGAGGGATACTTTGAATTCTGGTGATTCGGTCATCTTGGTTTCGCACTTATGTTTGCAATTAGAAACGGTCCGAAATCCTGGAGTGCCCTCGGCGGTTGGACTTGGTAGTATGTTTAAGTTGAGTTGTTTAGAAAGTGGGATGAAGATGTCGATGATGACCTGCGGCGTAGCGCTTACAACGTCCTTCGCTAGGCTTTGTTTGAATCGTAGTCGGGTAACAAGTTAGCTTCCAAACACCTATCTAAATGATAAATATCATTGGCTTGATTCAGTACGCTTCTCACGATTCTGGTCAAGATCCGTACAAACCCACGGAAAATTGCCAGTAACAGATCTAAACAATCCTGATTTCTTCCAGTCCCTCATCTTGATTCCCCGGCCAGACCTCACCGAACATGACTCCAGGGAGAAGTACTGGTAGGCCAAGAGTGTAGCTCTTCTCTTGAGTCACAGGTCTGAGTGCGAAAGGGACGTCGCAGCCAGCTATCAAAGCAATAGCATCATTAAGCTGGAGGTTCTTGCCCAAGGCCATTCTACCTTGAGATGTGACAAACAGAGTCCGGTCGCCGAGCGCGGGTGAATGGATTGTGGGCTGGCTGTAATGTTCAGAGCGAACACTACTGAGGATTTCCTCGCGATCCAGGCGATAGTTGATATTTGGATTATTCAGCCACTCACGCAACGCAAAAGTTCGTGCCTCTTTCTTCTTTTGCCTTTCTGCAACTTGAAAATCTCGATCCGGTGGATCCTCCACAGAGTAAGTCTTATACACAGAATTGGTGAGGAGCGTTCCGTCATCGTCGTAGACCGTGACCTGAGCGCCTATTCATTAGCTCAGAATTCCACTGATAGATAGACAAAAGAAAAGTAAATGCAAACAGACCTTTCCAAATCTATTAGTCTGACTAACGTTATCTGCCATTTTCTCACCGAAATTTGTTGCTGCAAATAGAATGTCGATAACAGAATTTTCAAAATCAGCAGCAAGCGCGTTTTGCGTACAAGTTCTCCACTGGATCAAAATATCCTGGACCTTCTGGTGCCACGTTGCTTGACTGTCCAGTAGATAGTGAGGAAATTCATCGCTGATCAAAGCAACACGATCGACGATGATCCCTTTGACATGGAGAGTTTCCATGCCAGAGGAGATACGAAACGTCGTAGGAGAATTGGCTGTGCTAAGACTCAGTGCACCAAGCCTACCTGTGGCGTTCCACACACCGAAATAATGTTCAGCTCTCCGGACGTGTCCGCTGCCGGTGATGTTCAAGATCCACGAAGGGGCACCAGGAATGTCAGGACAGTGGCTCACTGTTTCCAAAAGATCACCTAGCTTCGCCAGGAGTGGCACGATTCGAGAAGTAAACTCTTTCAGTACATCAATGAGATGCCTTTGGTAGTTCACTTCGATCTGGCCAATAGACTCAGGGAACAGTGCTCTGTAGGCGAAGATAACATCCAATGGGATCTTAGCTTGCTTTCCCATAAGTTGTCTAAGAGTGTTTCCATCTATCTGATCCGCGGCGAAGCTCCCGGCTGGAGGATACGATGAAGCATCGTGGCGGCGCTTGGGCTTCCTCTCTTATACTCCACAGGATATAGGTATTCCGCGTGTGGTGGGGTGATTTCCTCTGATCTCAGGTTCACGTAGCCCTCTACATCGTGAAACATTACTCCAAATTCCAACATCTTCAGGGGTTTGAGTTGACCGAGGTAAATCCAACAATTCTTGTTGAGTGCGACTTCTTGCACAGTCCACGCCCTGGTCCAGTAAGGATGGGATGATATTTGTATGAGTCCGTCCTTCAGGACGGCTACATGCTTTACAATGCTTATCAGCTGAAACTTTAGTCAAATAAAATCTTGGAATTGAGCGAACATACCATCAGATACCCTGTCAAAACTCAACTTTGAGCCAGTGGAAAGTCTTACGTATTCGAAAAGTGCTCTCATCGCCTCAGTGGAACGGCTTAACCAGACATTTACTCTATCAGCACGAGCATAGATATTTCCCATCATCGATACCTGCGATGTTTTCTCTGCTTGGTCTTTCTGGTTGATGCAAATTGCGTCGATCCAGAGGTTGCGTCTTTGACCTTTCCCGCTTCTCAGCTGGCGGAGAGCCTGGAATACATTGTCCGTGACACGTAGACTCGCTTCGTTGCAGATGATGTCTCTTGTGGGCGTCTGGTCATCCCATGTGTACGACAAGGCTTCGTAATGAAATGGCGAATTCGGGAGAGATTCCAAAAGATTGATGATGATTGGCTTGTCTCTATTAAGTGCAGGAAAAAGCTCAATAACACGTATGCTTTCGGCGTGATGAAGTGCTTGATATTCGAAATGGAGCTCGCAGCGGGTCATAGTTCCGACTGCCTTCTGCGAGACCCAAAGCGCCTTGTGTGAGGAAGAGATTGTAAATATAAAAGTGCCTCTGTTGTCAGATATTTGATGCTTCGGGTTTCAGGACGTTGAGACTACTGATCTCGAGTCCCAGATATTTTGGATGTAAAAGATGATCAAGGCTTGGTGCCTGGAATATGCGCCAACTCATACGACAGAGTACTTCGGCGAATCGGGTGTTGAAGCTCGAGTGTGGTAATCTGCATGCACTTCGCTGGCACATGATACTCTGCATCCTTCTGGTCAATGGGGTTAAGAATCTTTGCCGAGTATGAGTGAAGGTTCCTTATGGTTTACTCTCGGGTTCGACTTTCCAGCTCTACCGATGATGCACTTACTACCTTTATGATCCCCATGAATTATGAAGTATAAAATCAATCAGAAGAAATGTTTGTCAATTTAGCCTTCCCATTGGATGCAAGATTTTCAACTATGTCTCCACAAGCTTTGAGACAATAGAACGACGAAGCCTCGAAAATATGCTAGACAATTAAACCAGGGACGGGATCGAGATTGCGATTCCAAGTCTATCAACATTTTTGAAATTTACACTGAGAATTAAGCTAGAACTTCGCGATTTGAAGCTGAATCTCTTACCTAGTAGCGTGCTCTCACCATTTAAGTTTGCAAACTCTTTCGCACGTGTAGACCCTGAGACAGATGGTCACTGTCTTATGGCTTAGTGTAACAATAACATGAATACTGACAGAGGCACGACCCCGCAATTCTCCCCGCACCACTGTCTATGAAAACCCATCGTTATTACTGACTCTATACTTAATCTTCGGAAATACGTGCTCCTCTGATACCGAGTATATCTAGCCCACCGAGACCTTCCTGGTTTCAATGTAACCTTCTGTTTGCTACGGTAGAATCTTGAACTGACGTGCAAATACTCGTGGTTGCCTCTGCTCTCGCCCTCCATCAAATTTCAGTGGAGAAATAGGCACTAAATCGCCATGCAGATCATCTCCACAGCACAGCGCTGTGCTGTGTTAATGTTAGCGCACGTTCTTTTAAGTTCTACCCGTCTATTGAAAACTCCAATTCATTGCGCCACATCTCCGTGTGATAGAAACTGAGTATACAGTAAAATTAAGCTTTTTGTTTCTTCCAACAAAAGCAATGATTCTTTTTGGATCCCGTCCTGTTCTCTCCTGGGTGAAATGATGCAACGACCAGTTCCCTCCCACCGTGTGAGTCAAGCTCTTTCTCGAGCTTCCCAACCGCGTAACCAACTGTAGGCACCCGCACCGCCGCAAACTAGCCTATCCAGTGCCAGTGCCCAGATACTCCGCCACCACAGCAACAAAGGCACTCGCTTTAGCAGCTTCATTCAACGCAACAATCAAAGTGACTCAAACTCTAAGCCAGCCCCAGGTGCATGATACCGGGACGATGAACGGTAACGATGCCGATTCTTTGATGGCCAGTCCTGTTTGAGAGTTAGTCAGGTACGAAGCCTCCACCATTGGTTGAAAGGATCAAAGATGTTCAGCCTACGTGCGGGGCAGGGCTGACTGAAAGGCTGGAATGGTGACTGCCTGATAGACGATGATGAAGGAATTCATACCTAGGGAAGTATAAGTAGACGACCGCCTTCCTTTGACCTCCTGCAAACATTCATCCACCTTGTCCTTCGATCCATCGTCGCTCTAGTCACTCGCAACACCGCATTATCGTCACAGCAGACTTCTGTCGATACACACTGCCAAAGAAGCGTTTGTACCACGCCACTATCCACAACTCGCAATAAACAAAGACATGACGTCCGATACTCCTCACAAGCAAGAGTTCCGCATCCGGGACCTCTCCACCCGGAGCGTTCTCCTCTTCCCATCCCGAGCCCAAGTCATCAGAGACATCAAGAACATCACCCTCCAACCTGGCGCCAATCAAATCGTCATCGACGGTCTTGCTCCCCTTGTCGACGAGCACTCCATCAAAGTCGAGGGCACAGGCTCAGCAACCATCACAGACGTTACCGTCGATCTTCTTCCCAACCGTGAAGTCTATGAGGATGTGTACCCCTCTGACTCCGAAGATGAGGATGATTCGGAAGAGGATGATTCAGATGCTGAGGTTGAGGAGATGAAGAGCATCAATGACCGGATCAAGAAGTTGAATGTCCGTCTTCTGGATGAGCAAGAGAAGATCAATTCTGCTGCAAATCGCTTGAAGATCTGTGACAATTTCGGCAAGAGCGTGGAGAAGGAACGGCCCGCGCCAGCAGACCTCGACAAGTTGATCGCAGCGTACGATGCCGAGCGAAAGAAGATCTACCGCGATCATGAAGTTGCGACTGGTGCTGTGGAGGATGTACGGGAGGAGATCCGCAAGACCGAGAAGGAGAAGATGAAATTGGCGAAGGCGCTTGTGAAGGCTAATGAGAAAGTGGAGAAGGAGAAGGCGAAGGAAAGAGAGAAGAGGCTGAGGAAGAAGGCGGAGATTGCGAAGGAGAAGCAGAGAATCAGAGCGGAGAGAGAGTCGTTCTGGCCGAAGAAGGTTTACTGCATCACCATCAACCTGGAGCCTTCTACCCTGACTCCTGGCTCGTCCCGGAGAAGCTCAATCGATGGCGATACGGTCGTCAATCTTGCCACTTCGGAATTCCACGAGCCATCTAGCACCCCGCTCAAGAGTGGTGAAATATCTTTGTCGCTGTCGTACATCACTCATGGCGCTTCGTGGGCACCACGATACGACCTCAGTTTGAACACAATCAAGTGCACTGGTCTGCTGGAGTATGGTGCGGAACTGAAGAACACCACTTCCGAGACTTGGCGCGATGCAAAAGTCATTCTGTCAACTTCTCAGACAACGTTCAGTGGTCTTAGCGAGAGCATTCCACTTCTCCTACCTTGGCATGTCCGCTTGGAGAAGGGTGCTCGAAACGCGGACAGTTCTCTTTTCAGTCAATACGAACTTCAGGCCAAGCAGAAGGAATGGAGCCAAACCAAGGGTGATCACAACCAGAAGCCTCGATGGGAACTCTTTGGACGGGACGACTCCTCGAGAAATACGATCCTCGCCCAACAAAATCAACAGCTGGCTGCAAAGAAATCCGCGCGCCTCAATCAAGCTCAAAATATGCTCAACCGAAGCAGTCATGCTATGCCCCAGATGTTTGGTACCGTGCAAGCAGCCGCTGTTCCCCCTCCTCCTGCTGGCGGCTTGTTTGGCTCTATGTCCCGGTCTCGTGGTGTTGAGTCTGAAGCATACGATGCAAGAGGTACTAGTCATTTCCTGCGTGAAGAGAAATCGGTAGAAGACGAGGAAGAGGACGAAGACATGGGCTTTGGGCTATTCGATGACGGAACTCCTGCTCCCAAGTCACTGACATTCGAGGAGGGTGCTTGGGAGGAAACCGGCATGACAACCACGTACGATGTACCCGGCACCAAGACTTTGTCGCCCAACAACTCGACCATCAAGCACAAAATCGCCAAGATCGATTTCAAGAACGTCATTTTCTCCCACATTGTCGTTGGCAAGCTCAGACAAGTCGCTTTCTTGAAGGCTCGTCTGCGAAATACGTCCAAAATCACACTCCTGAAGGGACCACTGGGCTTGACTCTCGACGGATCCTTCCTCGGCCAAGCATCCCTCCCTCGCTGCTCCGCCGGCGAATCCTTCTCCCTCCCTCTCGGCGTCGACCCCGCAATCAACATCGCCTACCCCAAACCCACCGTCCGCCGCAGCCAAACCGGCATCTTCACCAAGGAAGACAGCAACGTCTTCACCCGCACCGTTATCATCACCAACACCAAACACAACGCCCCCATAGACCTCACCGTCCTCGACCAAGTCCCCGTCTCCGAAGACGAGCGCCTGAAGATCGAGATCTCCAACCCCAGAGGCTTGAAAGTCGGCGGGGATCCTGTACGTACCGGACAGAGTGCTTTCAGTGCTCCTGCGGTGACAAGCTCGTCTGGTAGTACGAGAGGAAGCGCGAAGGATGTGAGGGCTAGTGTGTATGGTGCTGATGGGAGGGAGGTTGCTGCACAGAATGGGAAGTGGGGGAGTGCGGTGGCGACGACGAAGAAGGGCGGAGAGGTTGTCTGGAATGTCAAGTTGAATCCTGGACAGGGCGTTCGCTTGGCGTTGGAGTATGAGGCTACGTTTCCTGGTGGGGAGAGGGTCGTGGGTGTGCCGGTGTCGAGGAATCAGAATGGGTTGTTTGATTAGATGGAAGTCTGGGACGATTGGTTGGTATAAACATATTGCTGTCTAGGTTGAAGAGCTTCATTAGCAAATGAATTATGTTTGTAGGAATCTATAAGGAAGTAATATTAGCATAGCTCAATGAATAAATATCATTATCACCTTTCTCTTATTTGTCATATTTCATCTTTTCTTGGATCTCTGCGATCAGGAGGGACGCGTTGTATTCCCCAGTGGGCGAATGCTATACATATACCTCTGTAACAAGTCCATCTCGATGGTACGTAAGACGTATTGTCATCCAGTGATACCATTAACATGGCTTCAAAGTGCTACTACCTCTGCCAAAGTGGCAAGTAGAGGCGTTTGCGGAGCGGACAGGCTGGGTACTATGATCAAGATACATCCAGAACCCTGTCAAAGTCCTCAAGAACCTCAAAGTTAGCGTGGTATTTGTTCTGCCTGGTATCCAGAAGACTTTCAAGATTCTCTTTGAGTCTGACTGCACTCCTTCCGCATCCAGGGGGGAAAACTTAGACGAGCAAGCAAGAGAGCACTTGAAAATTAGAGACCGAGCCTCCAAGCCACCACGTTGGCCTTTACTAAAAGTTCTGTGATATCTTGGGGAGACTTCTCTGGCCTGGTACCTACCTTTTATCGCCTCCAGATTACATAAAGTAAAGTCCTATCTTAGCAGCCAAGGAGAAACCTTCTGCATTGCGAGGAGAGGAACAGGGAATCGGAAAGCGAGTCATAGTATATATCGTTTGCTCAAAATTATGTGCAATCTTGATAACATTTATCCTGCCTGATAATATTAGGACCTCGCTTGCCAAAAGTTTCACCGCTCGAGGAGGAGCTAGCGGCACCACCCCCGCCAAGGCTATCTTTCTTCTACAACCGCGTCTTCTTCTCCCTTCGAGTGCACAAACACGAACTTGTCTTCCATCCCTCTCCTTTCCTTGATCTTTACCACTGTCACAACACTATTGAATGCCCTTTGGGCCTCTTGGGAATACAGATGCGAGCTGTCCTAAGTCTCTGGCGTTTCTTTACTTTTGTTCAGAAAGGGAAGGGCTGCTAAACGTCACCTTCGAGAAGACAAGACGTTTACCGTCCACTCAAATCCCATCATCTGCGAATTCACCTTGGTATCACAAAGTCTTCTTCCAGGTCCTCGGTCACGTCATCTTTCCTTCTCTGAGCTGTATCTCCTTGGAATTGATTGTCCTCGATTCTCCCAGCGTGTTTTGCATCAAGGCATGGACGCGTCCTCATGCGATACACCCATCTGAGCTCTCAATCTGGTAAGCTTGAACACCTTCCGTACAGCCGATCTCTAGCTAACTTTTCGAGACAGGATCAGCCTGCTAGACTATCTCTGTGATCTCTCAAGATGACCAAATACTACTGCTGGGACTGCAACGGCAAATTCGCGAGCACGGAAGCCTTGAATGCCCATTGTAAGGCAAAGAAACATAAGCAGGCAGTTGAATGCCCTCATTGTGACTTGCTTGTTGAGACTACCAAAGATCTCGCAGAGCATACTAAAGACAAGCACATGAACAAATGCAAGGCCTGCCGTGTCGACTTCAGTTCCATTGATGCCTTGGTAGCACACAATCAAGCTAAGCACAATATCTACTGCTCCATCTGCAAGCTTGGCTTCCAGAATGAGAAGCATTTCAAGGATCACAACCAAGCCAGACACCAGAAGCCTTGCGAGCATTGCTTGGCAACCAGCTCGTCAGACAAAGAACTTCAAGCTCACGTGGCTGAGAAGCATACTTTCGCTTGCAGGGAGTGCGATAACAAGGTTTTCAAGTCTAAAGATGCCCTGACCGCTCACCAGATTTCGGACGCCCACCCGTTCAAATGCAGCTTCTGCCAATTACGCTTCAAGACTGACGATGGACGTACCGAACACTACTCTATCGAGCACTTTCGCTGTGACAAGTGCAGCTTGATCTTTGCTACTTGGGACCTTCGAGGTGAGCACATTCTTGACAAACACACCTTTACCTGCCAATTGTGTGAGAAGAAGTTCGACAGCGAGAAGGCTCTCAAGAAACACAAGACTGAGAATCATCGCCACACTTGCAAGACTTGCCAGAAAGTACTTCACAGCGAGGAAGGCCTCAACACTCACATCCTGCAGAAACACGCATTCGAGTGTTCTAAATGCAACATAAAGTTTGAGACCAACAACGACCTGTTTTCACACAACTCCGCCACTCACGTCAACCGCTGCGAGCTATGTGCAGCTCCATTCGCCCGCAAAGATAAAGAGTCCAAGAGACACGAGTTCCACTGCATCAAGTGCAGCATGTGTTTTCAGTCCAGCGAGGCCCGAGACAAGCACAAGGCCAAGGAACATGCCTTCACTTGTGTCAACTGCGACCAAAACTTCAAGACTATTGTTAAGCTGGATGAACACAAAGCTACTGCTCACGGCTTCAAATGCTTCGCCTGCAACGGATCTTTTGAGACCGACTTGGCACTTGCTGACCATCACAAGAAGGTCCACCAGTTCTCATGCCCAAAGTGCGAGGACAACTTTGATACTTTCGAGGACCACGTTACCGCCGTACACGAGAAGGAGCAGAGCATCACTTGTCATCACTGCAAAGATGTTGTCTTTCTTTCTAAAACCGCTCTCAATCAACACACAGCTCAAGTCCATGATCGACGCTTCAAGTGCTGCCTCTGTGATGACTTGTCATTCTTCACCGAAGAGACCTTCAACAAACACCTCGAGGATATGCACCCCAAAAAGCCAGTGCTCACCTGTGACTGCTGCATCGGCACATTCTTCCTTAGTGAAGGTGCGAAGACAAAGCACGCTGCGCTCATTCATGGCGATGCTTCTTCTGTTGCGTGTGCCCTATGTGGTGACTTGGCGTACGCTCCTGAAGCATCGTCTACTGGTCTCCACACAATCCACGAAGAGCCCGAGCCAGATTTCGAGCCAAAGGAAGAGACCTGGTTCTGCGACTACTGTCCCCCAGGCCCCATCTATACCACTCAGCTCGGTCTGCTAGAGCATGTTCTCACAACCCATCCCGAAAAGGTCCATCAATGGTGCGATATCTGCCCCGATATCTACTTCACCACTATCCCCGCCTACCACCACCACCTCGATACCGTCCATCCACGGCCAAAGAAGAGCAACACCGCAGCCACCACAAATACCAATGGTCATCATGTCAACACCATCTCCGCCTCCATCGCGTGCCCACACTGCGCCAATCTTGAATTCACCACGCCAGCAGATCTCACGCACCACCTCTCCCAGTTCCACGGCTTCAAATGCCCCTTCTGCCTGGCCAAATTCGAGAGTCCTATGCAAACGGTGCAACATATCGATGCTGCTCATCTGCTGAAATGCTCGTTCCATGATTGTGACGGGGCGGGATTCAAGTCGGAGGATGCGCTGAAGAGACATCTGGCGAGGTTTCATACGAGCTTTGAGCCTGTTGTGCAGAATGGTGGAGATATCGGGGGTTTGACATCTAGTGGAGATGTTGGTGTGAGCAAGACGGTGGATTCGGTTGCGGAGGATGAAGATCTGCTGATTTTGTGATGGGCTTCGTCGGGTCGTTTGAGAATGTGCACTTTGGTGTTTCTACTGCCTAATGGTCCAACCTTTGGACCTTCTTTCTGATTTTTATGTTCTCTTTCATACTTCTCACTTAAGTTAGCTTCTCCCTGCTCTTGATATTGTCGGACTAGATACCCTCCGTTGATGAGCATTTGAAGGTGCTGGGGAGTTCATGGGACATCTGAGGCATGGCACGGTTTTGACTTGCGGAAAAGGAATTCTTGTATGTAGAGTAATAAGTATGAAAGTCAGTGCATGTCTCCAATGGTTCTCGTAACTTATATAATGTATATTGCGCGATGTCTATTCTCTATAGTTCGAGAGGACCACTGCTGGTCAATTCGGACCTCACGGCGTTTGCATATGCACTGTTCAGGTCCAGGCCAGCACTGCCACCGCCCTCAACTCACTCAATTCCACCACTTCCCCAGGCTGCTCGCAGGTGTCTCAGTCCTGCTGTAATTGGCTTTGATGGTGCCACTAGCACCCCCTGTTGCATGGAGGCATATTCCCTCGTCCTAACTGGTACATGCAAGTGTGGCTGGATGTAGCAGCTGATAGGGAGGTATAGATGGCCTCCCTGCCCCGCAACAGAGTCGCCCTGAACAAGAACGACCTAACGATCCCCACCCCCTCGATACGAATCGAGGTCGTTGAAATACTCTCTAACAGACGGCCGAGCCTGTGATTTTATTGATCCTCAAATCGAAGGGCATTAGAGATGGCGGATCCATTCTCAATAGCCACCGGGCTGGTCGGGCTACTCGGATCCCTCGTGAAGCTCAACGATGTCCGTGGGGATTTCTTCGAGGCGAGGACTGAAATGGACTCTCTCTTTCGTGAAGTCGATAGTCTATTAAAAGTCCTCACACAGTTGCAAAATCTCAAGCGTATGCCTGATACCTTGTCTCGGGAACTCTTTGAGGTTCTACAAGATTGCAACCACACTGCCAGGAATACCGACATTCTGCTGCTGCGATCATCACTCAGTCAACTTCCGAGCCTGTATTGGGTATACACAGGGAAGAAAGAAGTCCTCACGTTATGTCGACAGTTAGAGGCACAGAAAGCTATGATCGGCATTATCTTGAATCTCAGCTCTCTGTAAGAACTCAAGCAGATCGGTTCCAAGTTTCACTGGATGTATACTTACCTAAAGCAAGGGAAACATCCAGAGAAATTGGCGACAAAGTGGACCAAATCTTGCTGGAGATCAGAGAACTTCGCCATCTCCGCCCCGAAAGTGAGGTAACTCTGCAACGCGTTCAATCTTATGCCGAGAGCGTCAGCGGGCACTCTTCGACTACCTATCCTGGTGGGGATGTTCGAAAGCATCTAATTGATACCAACGGGGAAAACTTGCAAATACCGATGCTCACAAATGCAGACCGTCTTTCCGGCGAAACATTAAATTGGTATTCCCAGCTTTATGAAGGCACTACAGTAAACCTTCCAGGCAGTTCTAGACACCAAGACGAGCAGACTAGTAGCAGAAATTACAAGCTTTTTCGAACCTTGCCCAGCCACAGCAGCGGAGTTTCGAGTGTGGCATTCTCAAAGGATGGGACACAGCTGCTGTCAGGCTCATGGGATGGAAGTATTCGGCTCTGGGACCTTGAGACGGAGCGCACTTTACAGTCATTTCACGGTCACAGTGACGATGCTACAGGGGTAGTTTTTGTTGGTGATGAAACAGTTTTGGCATCAGCTTCATCGGACGCTACCATCAAGTTTTGGGACGCTAGATCAGGGTCACTTCTTCAGGAGCTGAATGACCATAAAGATCGCATTTCTGGCCTAGCATACGCAACTGATGGCAGAGAACTAGCCTCGGGATCTGGAGATGGAACAATCAGAATCTGGGACATCGAAACTGGGTCAGCCGTTAGGACACTTCCTGGAGAACATGGTGGCATTTGGAGCATAGCAATCACGGACGATGGTAGGCGATTAATATCCGGATTCGGAGACGGAACAATCAGCATTTGGGATGTAAGGGCTAAGTCTATCATTCGAACGCTCAAGGGTCACGACGATGGTGTCCGGAGCATCGCCATTCGAGGAGAAGGTTTTGCCTCGGGTTCTTGGGATCGAACCGTCAAGGTCTGGGATATTAGAACGGGCTCAACTACACGGATACTGCAGGGTCAGGATGATCATATTACAGCTGTAGTATATGTAGGTCACAGATGGCTCGCATCGGGATCAGGAGATGACAGTACGTTCAAGTTATGGGACACTGAGACGGGGGGTACTTGCCCAGACACTACATTCTGATGGTGGGAGTATCTCAAGTATAGCGTTCTCAGCTCGTGATGGTGGACAATTAGCGTCTGGCTCTGGGGACAGGACAGTTAGATTGTGGAATGAAATTTCTAGGAGTTGATAAATTCATGTTTTGGCAATGCATCCTCATTTTATTTCCGGAGAGCCTGGAGTGGAGATCAATGGGACTATTGTATTTCAAAGTACAAAGTATCGGAATTGCATACTATAGCGTCCCCTTCTTGTTTGGGTTGTGTGTAAAGCTGTTTTTGTACTGCCGTAGACCTAGCTAGAAGAGTCTGGCAGACGATTTCATTCAAAGGCAAACCACCTGACTCTGCGCCCGCTGGGAGAAGTTGCCACCAGATGTTCTGAACACACGAATAAAGCATGAAATGAGATGGATCCGCCAACCTAACCAAAGAAAAGAAAGTTCCAGCATCAACACATGAGAAGCCTTGTAAGTGCTCTGCATTTTGATCAATGAATTGTCTTAACAGTCACATGTTTTGACCTACCTGCTTTGTCCCCAAGATAAAGCCTAAAACTTCTTTGCGATTGGCTTCACCATGCCGAAACCCGACCGCCTCCGCGTCCACCCCTTAGGTTTCCTCGTCGACCTGTTCTGTCAGATCTCGCTAACCAAGGCGGCTCAGTCGCCCAGATCCGTTTTCCAGGTGCAAGCAAGCGTTCTTTGACCTGCTCAGCATACTCCCACTCTAATTCTTGCTCGAAGGACTGTTCGTTCCAACCTTCAACTATTGACCTGATTGTCTGGAGGATCTCATCGGACTTAGCCATGAGCTTCATGACTACGTCTCTGTTTGATGGCGTTACTTTGATTCCCAGTTTGTAGATCTCCATGTCGAGTTCATATCTTTCGCGGATGAGGTCTCGCAGCTCTTGCAATGCTCTGGGATTGTTGTGTTTTTCCAACTGGTCTCGCTGCCTCTTCTTTTCCGCCTCCAAAATCTTTCTCTCCTCTTCCTCCTTCTGACGCTCGACAGCCCTTCTTTCCGCCTCCTTTCTGGCTTTCACCAATTGTTGTCTGGCTTCTTCGGCGAGGCGAGCCCTTTCCCGTTCGTTGCGTTCTTTATTGAGCTGTTGCTCCGTTTCCTCCCGCAGTCTCCTCTCTCTTGCTAGGCGTATTTGTGCTTCTTGATTATCGCGGAATTTGGCTGCTGCGAGACGTTGGATCTCCTCCTCATGACGGATCCGGGCTCGTTCAAGTTCTTCCGCCCTCTCCCTCGCCAGCGCTGCCTGTAAATCAGCATTTGCTTGCCTTTCCCTTTCTTCCTTCTCTTGCTTCTCGAGTCTGGCACGCTCGAGCTTCTTTTCGAGCCTTGCTGCGTCCGCGAGAAGTTCTCTCTCTCGTCTCTCCCGCTCGTAAGCAGCTAGCCTCTCGCGTTGTTCTGCTTGTTTTCGTGCCTGCTGGTCATCTTTCGTGATCTCCTCCCGCTTGCGTTGAAGCTTCCTCTCGTATCTCTCGGTCCGGCTGAATTTTCCGAGTAAAGTCATGTTTGTCTAAACCTGAGGTGTGAATCTCAATGAGAATGAACTCTCAGCGGGAAGGGACTCTCAGCGGGGATGAAGTCTCAAGGGGAATGCGCCCGGTGAGAAGGACACGACCCCCACCTAGGCTGAATCCTGTCTCATAGTGGCTGGCAAGGATAGAGATAAGAGCAATAGAAGCAAATAAGGTGCGGGGTAGGAGCTGAGCTGAGGTCTGAGACATTGCAGAATCGGGCGTCTGCTCGTCAGCCTCGTTTAGTAATGGCATTAGGTTCGAGGCCGAGTATCTTGGGCTCGATCATGCCATATCATGCTCACCGAATAGCCTCGTATCGTGCAAGCTGAAAGGAGCTGAAAGAAGCTGGGAAAAGCGGGCTGCGAGCGCTCAAGTGGTTTGAGTCAGTGGAATCCGGATGGAACGGAGAAGGCTGAGGCAACGCGAACATACTAACGATCTTCAAAAATTTAGACGTTATTGATACTATTTACCCCGCGAATAACTAATCAAATCATTCCACCTGCAGTTACTGGATAGATAACCTTGTTGTTCCATACCACTGTCGCCTCCAGCGATTCATTTCTCCAGGTCAAGTATAGGGACACAACACATTGGTAATAAGGCTCCCGTGCTCCACTACTCATGTACATATCCAAATCGTCCAGTTTCACGTTTGAGAAACTGACAGGAATCGCCAGGACATTTTCCAATTCTGGAGCTGTGAGTAGTTTGCGGTCTCGGAGGCGAGTTTGGACTTACCTGGGTCATTTGGTCGAACGCGGGTCGGGAGGATGTTATCCTTTCGAAGATACTTGTAGATTGAAATTGTGAAGTTCTTTTCGTCGTTCTCTCGGAAAGTGAATGCTAGAAGTGTCTCCTGGGACAGATTCCAATCCTCGAAGGCCAAGTCGCCGCGATGCACGATCCAGGTCAGCCGGCTCTTTCCCATAAATTTGCCAGTTATTGGATCTTGATACTGAGCTAATCCTGCTCCTTGGGACTCTTCTGTATCCCTGGCCACGGCATAGTAGTTGGGGAATCTCTGCGTTCGTACATAATTTTTCAGCCGAGATTTGTCGATTCCGTACAGGGCAGCGCCTCTGAGCACCGCTGACCATCTACATTTGATGAGCTTATAGTCTCAACATGTTTAGATAATACTTACGATGTGGCTGGCCGATGGATAGTGATGTTGTTCACCTCCATTTGTTCTCTAATAACATCTTGCAGGAAAACCGATTCTCCAAAGCCTCCTATCATCAGAATGCTCTACAGTATGTTAAGATATGAACCGAAAAAGTCATCATGTTCAGCGTACCTTGATTCGGGCTATACCTTGGTCGTCGTACTTAGTCATCACTTCCTTTTCTTGTCTTTTGACCAATGCTACAATCTCATCGACACATTTTTCGAAGAGCAACATCATGTCATTACTTAGATAAGATTAGCGCACTATGTTTAGAAGTGACTGCTTGTTAGATTCGCTTACCGATCTAATTGCAGTAGACCTTCATCCACATAGTCATCGATAGAAAGGCCTTTGAACTCTGCCGGGAGCTCGATGGTGAACCGATGGTCGGCATCCTCGCCACCCGTAAAGCTGCATTTGTGTTCGACAAAGCTTTTCATCACGTCCCTCATTTTCCTCCCCGTGGTGGAGTGAGGCTTTATCCTCTTCTTCGAATTCGGTTCTAGCTTTTCATAGTCGTCGGGGCCGAGGAGTTCATCTCGTAGCCATGTCTTGAATTCGCCATCAATGAACACCGATCCGCATTTGCGACCTAGATGTAGTCAGCCCTGGACATTCCTAGAATGGATAAGGAAACAGACTATGTGGCTCGCCAATTTGTTCCAACTCGAGTGAAGGCTCTGTCTCAAGGACTCGAAAGGTAACCACATCCTGTGCCGTCTCAACATATTTTCTGTGTTCAAGGATCCTTCAGACACAAAGGGGGGAGATCACATACCACTGTCCCGCCTCCAGCGTCACACAGAATGAAGGTGTCGTTTTTCTATCAGAGTTAGCTGACCCAGAAAAACAACATTTATCTACCATACCTCCAACACAGTTCTGTCTGGTTCTTCTTCCTTGAGGTACCGAGCTGTGTAGACTGCTGCAGCTTCTGGCTCCGCTAGCATCTTGATGTTCTCAAGTCTAGGGAACGTATCGCCGTTGAAACCTGCCAGAGTGACAGCGCGGTAAGTCGCATTCCTCGCTCTATAGGACCATACCTATTCACAAGTCACTTTCGCCATTCCTACATCTAGTCGTTGGGTGTACTTACGACGGGATGGGTTATGATGATATCAACGGGTAGCGATAAAAGCAAAGCTTGATCATATTGCCCCAAGTACTTCCACACTCGTTCGAAAATCTTCTTCATGTAGTCAAGTACCACAAGATCAGGTTTCTTGGGGGTATAGTCGGGTTCGCCTTTTGACCTTACAACGTACTCGCTGCTGAGATCTTTCATTCCATCCAAGTTGTCCAATATCATATCGAGTTCACCGATCACTGACTCCTGCGCGTCAAGTTCCAGTTTCGTGTAAACCATAATCTCTGCGTCTTCGCTGAAGGAAGTTCCCCATTGCTCTTCGTTGGCTCTCGACTTCGTGTAAGAGTATGCACTGGGAACTTTATCCTCGTTGTAAGAACTGCTCCATTCTCTCAAGACTTTGATATCGCTGAGTTTGGCGGTTTTCTCGTCCACGGGTACAAAAACAATAGCGACACCTACTATGTATCAGTCTCTGGCTCTATCTCGATCTTGCACATTACCTGTGAAAGTAGTTCCGTAATCGATTGCAATCACCAGGCGCTGGCCTTCAGCAATAGCAATCAGATTGGTCGCATCGCCGAAATCCCCACTGTTCGAAGTTGCAGAGCTGATCTTAGAGGATCGTTGAAAGGTCGATGATGCTGCACGCGAGTGAGTGTACTGCTCCTCACTCTCATTGAAGTCGGATGAAGAGATCCTATCGCTACTCGTTTGTGTGTGTAATGGAAGGGTGAACTCTCGGGGTCCAGGGAATGGTTCATCAGATATCGAGCTCGCATCACTCCTTCGTGAGTTGCCATACATCGAGTACGCATTGGCAGAATCGAGCAAGTTGTGATGGTTACGGCTCATTTTGTCCCGAGATGTTGTAGATTGAAGTTTTCCGATGCTTCAGGGAAGGAACTATGGTAACACCTTCACAAGAGTTACGAGCTGTCAATGCAGTACGATAAAGCTCTCCGCAACCAGCTGGAGAACCATATGCTGAACGTTATCTCTCTCCGCTTAACCCATGGGCAAGGATGCATGGTGGCTTGAAGCATTGACTACCACAATCAACTCTAGAATTACGCCTTGTCGTTTGGGCTGCTCATGCAAATTTCAGCTCCTGTTCAGTCAGCCCTAGTTCAGCTCGTGTGAGGGATCCACCGCCCTAAACGAAAATCTGTCTATGAAAATAAACTGGTCATCCTAATCATTGTTTAAGTATTGAAATGGAGTAAGTGAAGCTTGGCCTTTCTTATCGTGCTACTCTTGTGAGTTTTGGTGAAGGTTGAAATCTCAGCCTTGTCATCAAATATGGCGCGGCCCGCGAAGGGGCTTTTGATGGCTGCCACTAGTGTGGGGGAAGATATCTGCCCAAAGATCAAATGGTCTGACACTGACACGAGGAATTGATAATAGGCTGCGGATCTGAGTCTGGGCTTCGGTACGCGTGCTCCTTTTCTCCCCGCAAAGAAATACATTGGAGAATAGGTGCTCCTAGTGGATGACACACCGAGTTCGAGGGAAGTGAGACTCGCATGCCAACTTCGTTGCACTCAATCGCACTCCTCCGATTTCAAGTCTTCCCAGAGCTGGTAGCGGACTACCCCAGTGCGTCTGCCATAGAAGGAGGAGACGGCACCTTCGAACGCGGTTTTTGAGATTGATGGACATTCGCCTGCGCCGGACGTCAATTTGCCTTGTCGCGATCAGACCTAACCTTACCGGAACATTATCGTTGAGGCAGTGAAATTAGGAGTCTGACCTCAAAACCATTCTGCTACTTCAACTCAACACCTCATTCATCTAGGCACTGCCAAAATGTCGTCCAATCCCCTGGACGTGGTGAGGTATGGCAAGTACCTTGAAAAAATTGAGAGCTTTATTCGTGGCCCGCATGACCATCGTCGTATAAGAAATGATGATCTCCCTACGAGGGTATACCAAATGGCTAGATTGTTGAAGGGGATCGAGAAATTGATTTTACATCCTGATGCTCCTCGTGGGAGGTGGGACAGGGATGACCTTGCCAAACAAATCGAAAACGTATTGGCGAAGCGAAATGTTTTCGAAACTCTCGTGAACCAGGTTGGGAGAGAACTTGGTCGCGCGACAGGTCATACGGTGCAAAATGTCGATGATATACTTCCAGAACTGGAAGATGTCATAAGCACGCTCGAAAGCATTCAGCACGATCTCCATTCCGAAGGCCAGAAGCCGATACCTCTGACAAAACTTGGCCGTCATATTCGTCAAAGGTTGGAGGACGACGATCACGACATCGACTCTAGCAGGGAGATTTTGAGGAGAATATCGCACACGATAGATCCGACATACTCCGACAAATCGGATTTCAAAGACTTGCCAACAAAAGTTGACTTCCATATCCGCAATATCTTGAGCGAGAACAGATATGAAGCGAGGTCGCAAAGAGAGATTTTGAAGAGTATTTCCCGCACGATAGATCCGACAAACTTCGAAACAACAGATTTTGTAGATTTGCCGACAAAGCTTGAGCAGTATATAGATCAAACTTTTGATGAAAGCCATGCCAAAAACAAGTCGAGCTGGGAGATCCTAGAAAGGATATCGCGTAGCATAGACCCGACGAACCCTGATCCTTCAAGTTTCGAGGACCTACCACGTAGGGTGGATCTGTTAGTCCAAGGATCGGCATCTAGGCAGAATGATGTTGGAGGGAACAAATCGCCAGATCCTGAGCCGGTGGAGGGCAAGGATGCCATTGAGATGGAGAGGAGACTGAAACGGTCTACCAATCTTATCAATGAGTTGCAAAATTCTGCGGAAGTACAGCGTCGAAGAGAGGAACAAACGAACATCGAGCTGAAGAATGTTCAGAAAGAGCTCACACAGGCTTTGGAAGAAGCAGGTCAACTTCGCATCACTGTCAAAGCAAAGACTCTCGATATCCAGAACATGGCAAAAACGGAGCTTGAGTTGATAAGCCGCCAAAAGACACTCGAGGGTAAGCTAAATGAAGCAGAGCGAAGTTGCCAGACTATATCGGAAGCCAGACAGGTCGAGAGTCAGAGGTCACAGACAACAGAGAAGAATTTGAGAGAATCTCATGCTAAGGAATTGAAGGATCAGAAGACTGCTATAGCGCTGCAACACAATGCAGAGATGATTGCGCAAAGCAAGGAGCATGAGTCAGAAAAGCGAAGAATTGAGACCCATCTCCGGGGAGTCCACGATGACGCGTTGAAGAAGCAAAGACAAGCGGAGGCCGCTCGAGCAAAGTCAGCAGCAGACGAGCTGCGTCAGCGAGAAACTTCACTGTCAGAGGCTCGGCAACAGATCAACGCGCAAGGTGCCCTGCTGCGTCAGCGAGAAACTTCACTGTCAGAGGCTCGGCAAAAGATCAAGGTGCAAGATGTCCAGCTGCGCGAACATCAACAATCACTGTCAGAGGCTCGGCAAAAGATCAAGGTGCAAGATGTCCAGCTGCGCGAACATCAACAATCACTTTCAGAGGTTCGGAAACAGATCAAATTGCAAGATTCCCAGCTGCACGAATATCAGCAATCACTTTCAGAGGCTCAAAAACAGATAAAAGTGCAAGACTCCCAGCGAATTGCGCTCGAGAAACACCACGACGAAACCCTCGCCAAGCAGACAAGATTGCACTCAAAAGCCCTGAAAGAGGCCGAAAACGAGAAGAAGGAACAGCTCGAGAAATTGCAACAAGAGCACAGCCGCCAAACACTCCAGAATGAAAAAAAGTGGGAAGCAGACAAAACTGAGCTGGAGACAGCATTGCGGTTGGAGAAAGTCAGGAGCCAAGAAAAAGTCGACGAAGAAGCACAGAAGCACAAAAGTCTCATTGAGAAGTTGGAGACAGAATTACGCGAGGAGAGCGCCAGGACAGCAGAGAAAGTGGAGGAGGAGGCGCAGAAGCACAAAGGTACCATTGAGAAGCTAGAGACGGGACGGAAGAAGCTGTTGGGCATGCTCCTGAAACAAGAGGACTATCCTGGTCTATCGGATCAGGAGATAGTTCGAGGTGTCTCCGCAAAGACTGGAAAGGTTCCAATAGTGGGGTTCGGTAGTGTGGTCAGCAAGGTCACGACATTTTCGGAATGGGAATGGCGCGAGGACAGGAAGATATGGTCGAAAGACGCCCTGACAGCTCTGGTCGGGACGAAGCAACGGCGGTTGAAGAAATTGATCTTGGGAGACGCAATTTGGACTACTCTGTACCAATTGATCTTCTGCAGCCCCTTCAGGGTCTTGGGTAAGGAAGGGGAGCGTCTCGAAGAGGTCTGGAGCGATTCATTTCCATCAGGTATGATCATAGGAACAGTTCGAACTGGAACTCCACTGACGAATATCTACAGATGACAATGAAACCAGCGAGGCATACCGATGGCCAGTACCCGACGAGTTGTCCGAGAAATATCGATATGACACTTGTGAAGCGGCTCTAGATTCACTCACAAAACCATCATCACCGTACAACGCACTGAGACACTCGTTCGTCAAGCATCAGCCGCAGTTCCAACGGCGTTTCCTGGAAACCGTAGATGCCTTTGTCAATCTGACGGATAAACGAAAGCAAGATATGCTAGAATTCCTCACAGAGGCGGTCCGAATGTGGATCGTGCTCTGTACGCATCGTTGCCGCATACGCATGATTTTGCTGGGCTCAACAGAGTCGGATCCGGAAAAGAAGTCAAAGTTGGCACAGGAACGTGAGGATTTGGAATTCACGGTCACACCGAGGCTCCAGAGGCATGGCAACGCTAAAGGCGAACAGCTTGAAGGGGTGTCGGTGGTTTCAGGGTGCAATGGCAAAGTAGCGACTATTCACGAGTCTTAGGCTAGTTGTGAAAATCAATGAATATGGAGGTACAGTGCCGTAGATCGATTGATGTGCGTACAAGCCGTGGCCCATAACTCTGCTTCTACGTTTGCCTTCGTCTGGACTTTGTCTCCCCGCCGGCTGAGAACTCCCATCATACAGAACCCTTATCTCAGCAGTCTCCGAAGAGAGGACCGTGTCTCGAGGCAGAACTAGATGCCCGTAAGTGCCTCGACAAGAAAAATTCTACGAGAATGGGGCTAAATGAACAACTAGTCTAAACAACTATGATAGATCCCTTCTTCTTAGCCCAGGCCAAGAAGATAGCCAGAGGGCAGAAAGTCAAGTGCGTAAGGGATTATTCTAGTGGCACTCGGAAGGCACATCGACGCCACAGAAATAGGCCAGCTTGTATTCAATTTCCTATCTTTAATTCAATAGATTATGTAAAGATCCACATTTCCGACTCAGCGCCGGGTGTTGTCAAGCTCCTCTCTTCATTCCTCCAGCGGCATCCTTAAGCAAAATCGTGGAACGGCCTAAATTCGGAAGAAGAAGTAATTTGGAGTATGGCGTCTCTGTAGTCACATTGGGCACAACCGAAAGAGAGATCCGAGCAATGTACAGTACACCAAGCCCTTGTCGCCTCACTGCATTCATAGCAATCCAATCACACCTGCCTCCTCCACTCCGTACAGCCCGTACACTTCTCATGTTCGCATTTGGCGCAGCTGGAGACGTCGGGTGTGTTCATGGTTCCGCACTGTTGTTCATGAAAGTCTTAGTATTTGCTTTGCCTGGCGCGTTCGCTCTGTGCGAGAAGAAGCTGTGATGTAATTTCCAAAAGGCAATGAACAAGACGAGCATGGGGGTGGGGGGGTCGCTAAGTTATTGGTTGTTCGATATCTGGGGATGAACACGACGCTCACTCGAGAGCACTCACAGGTTTTCCTCCTCTGATAGCAACGCGACGAGGGCAGCAGAGAGAGTTCGCAAAGGATAGTTCTATGGAGACGGAACGCACAGATAATACCCGCCCAGGCACATACGAACAACAGCATATCCAGAATTCATTCGGCACTCCCACTTTTCCCCTCCTCCCGTCCCTCTCTTTCCTCCTCTTGCCTTTTGATGATGATTCGCGGTCAAGCTTGTCTGTTGTCGTGGTTGGTGTGGCCGGTGTGTAGATGACGAGTTCGATTGGAGAACTCCTGGGCGTGGGATATTGAGGTTGAGGTTGATATTGAGGGAGAGGGTGGCAGCGAGAGTTTTCAGATGTGGTGAGATGAAGTGGGCGGAGGGCAATAGGAACAATGGAGGAGTCGTTTGGATCTGGGTACATGATGTGATGGCTAGTGTGTTGTATGTTGTTATTGGGGAAGGAGCGAGAAATTGAGAGAGGGGTATTTAGGTGTTGAGGAGGGATGGTTAGAGGAAGATGAGGACAAGGAGAGAATGAGGTATGAGGGGATGCGGAAGCGAAAGAGAAGTGAAAGGAGGAAGAGAGTGGACAACTGTAACGAGAACGATAAATGAGGGGAAATGATAGTGTTGACAAGTGCATAGCACAGAGTTGACGATGTCACGCGTACCAACATCGCAGACGTGGAAGGAGGTGATAGGCGCGAGAAACAGAGAGAAGAGCTGCACTGCTTGGCTGTGAATCCATTGCTTTCCTCTCGTGACTGAGTTTTATCACGATTCTTCCACTAGGCAGTCTCAATCTTGTCGCATTTCTTATTCAAATGCTGGATGGCAACAAGTCAGGTTTCGGTGGCGTCCAATCATATCACCGAGACAGCAGACCCGCGGGGAAATTGGTCCTCGTCAATCCAGTTCTCCCAGAACTTCAATCCCTCGATGCCTTCTTCCCTGCACAAAGCTCCTTTCTCTTCAGCCATTTCAAGCTCCTCCTCTGCGACACCGATACTCCATCCAAATCGCTCAGCAGCATCTTGAGCCGTCACTCCACGGCCGAAAACCTGCCAGTCCCAAGGAAGGTCTTTATCTGGTGGGAAAACGTGAAGATCATTAAGCCAAGCTAGAAGAGTTTTGATTGTCTTCTCATCGGTTCGATCGCTGGATTGGACGACCAAGACACCACTTTTGAATTGTCGAAGACGAACTGGCAGGCGGAGTTTCTCCCATAGGCGAGCGGCTTTCTCGAAGTCGAGGGGACTGACCAGTTCGACGCCTCCGCGGGCTCGATTGAACACTGCCCAAAGATCGACTAAGCTGATAATGCCGCCTGCTTTGCGGAGAACACCACGAGCGTCGTCGGTGAGGAACTCGGCGAGGTTGCGGGATAGTTCGGAGATGTAGAGCGATTCTGAATTGCTACCTCCTCCTAGCATGTCTTTGGTAGTAACCAGCCCAAGAGCATTGGCAACAGCATTTGTTTCGGCACCACCTCCACTGGAGGAAAATGATTCTGCGAGAGCAACAATCTCTTTTGCTGAAGCCATTAAAGCTTCCAAGTCCTCAAAAGCATTCCCGATCACAAGCTCGTTGTTCTTTCGCATATCGAGGCGTCTTTGCTCCAGTCCGGCGATTCCAACTGTCTTGACTCGTTCCCCAGTAGGTGTAGATGTTCCAGATCCAGAAGTCGTTTGCTCCGCGGCGGTAGGAACAGGTGGAGCTCCTTGAAGAAGCCATTTTCTCTGCTGCATGGAGCCTTTCAATCGTTCATAGAAGATCGGCCCACCGCCAGCGCGGAATGACAGTTTGATACTTTCTCCATTTTCGGCTGTTGGGAGAGGAAGCGTTTGTAGAATCGGACCAGGAGATTCCGAACGTACTGGGGGTTTATCGAGTCCTGTTGGGACATCCTGTGAAATTAGTGGAGCACCACAAAGCTCACAGGATAGTAGTGATGGATGATTGAGAAATGTGCACCTGGGACACTGAAATGAGGCTGCTGTCCCAGGTTGAGAGATTCCACCCTCTCTAGAAGCCGCTGGACTATTTGGCCATATATCTGACTGTGGTCTAGGAACATCTGTCCTGCCACGAAGAGGTATCGGAGCTCTGACTGGGATCGGAGAAGCAACAGGTCTACTCGTTGCATTTGATATGGCCGCTTTCATCACCAGCGCAAAAGTAGGCTTGATCCCACACGCCAAACATGGTGCTAGAGGTGTACGTTCATTCGCAGTATGTGGATCGAAGTTCGACGGGACTGGGTTCGAGAAGGAGCATATCGTACAGATCCATGTCGCAGTGCTTGCAGGCGATGGCTCGGGAGCAGGCAGATGGAAAGGACTTTCAGTACGAGATGGCGACGCAGTTGCGCTTCTGGATGGGCCATTGAGGCCGGATACTGCCCGATTCTGGATTGAAGAGCGCTTGATAGGTTTGGGAACGAGGGTAATCTTTGGAGAGGATTTCAAAAAGCCACCCTGGTTTACTTATTAGCAAACAAAGACGTCAAAGAGATGTGTGCCAATAATGTCAAACATACATAAAATTCATATCTCTCCACATCCTTTAGATCAATAGCTGTGGAGTTCTTTCGAGGGTCTCCATTATCCACGTAGCAGATTCGGTGCGATGTCAGATACACTTGTCCATTTTGATGGTCCGGTATCTTGAACTTCCTGCGGTTATCCATATTAGCTTTGTTATCCATACAAGTCCTTGCAGCAACCCGTCTGCGTCTGCGTTTGCATCTGGATCTGGATCTGCGACAAAGTTGACGTACCCCTCATAGAGCCCAACATTGTCTTGGACAAAGAGCAAGACTTCATCTGGCAGATATGACGGCCTCAACGCAGTAGTGAGGTCTATATGTTTTAGGAACATCCGGCCCAGCCAGTACTGAGGCTTTTTTGAAGTGGTCGCGTGAGGATATAAATTGTAGACATTGGCGTCGAAGACAACAAAGCGGGTGGGGTAATGGTGATGCCTGTTGAAATAAATGCTTGGTTGGTTTGGTTGGTTATCGAGATACTGTACAGCCAGCCCCACTGCTTATCGAGGCTACTTAGTGATGTAAACTACGCCTACAAGGACTCGAAACTGTGGCACATGTCTGCACGCTAATCTCTTTGGCGACTCCCGAAATCGACTGACTGCACGCACGCACTGCCACTGACCCGAACCCAAATCCCTCGCCCGCCTGTTCCGTCTATCTATTCTTCCTTTCTTCCATTCGAAATCTTTGACACTCCAAACCAACCCAACCCATTCCATCCCATCCGTCCTCCTTCCTTCCACCAGCAAACATACCCATATTCATATTAGAAAGACCCGCGATATCTGATTCGCACCACTAACACAGCTACATTCCACGCCATCGATCGATCCCTTTGTGCATTCCTGGATGTTCACCACAATGAATTCACCTTGGGCGTCTATCCCGCCACCTCCAGGAACACAAAGCCAGTATGGCTACCCGCAAGGTGAGATCCTGCCGCATTCCGCACCCCTTGCCTATGCATCGTCGACTCCTGCTTCATCACCATCACTATCTCCAACTCCTCGAAAGATGCCTTCTAACAAGAAAACAGCTCCAACAGCCTACCATCCCGTCCAAGTTCGACAATCCTTCGCGTCCGCTCCTCTTCACTTCGTGCCTGCTCCCCAACATCCTCCTCCACCCACACATATGCCTGCTCCTCCGCCTGCTGAGAAGAAGAAGATCGACTGGCCAGCACCAGTTCGATATTACGTGCAGAGATCCTTCCAAAGCGATAACCTACTCCCCGACGTGTCTAGACCCGAGATGGAAGAGCAGCTAAGAAAAACAATCGCTGCGGCGACCGATAGTAATTCATTAGAAACCATCGACTGGGATCATCTACCCCTTCCCCAACAAATGATACACCAGGCTCGAGCAGAGGCAATGGCCGCGGTATGGAAGCAGGAGTCTCTAGATATGCGGATAGGTGCGAATGGCAATGCCAACGGCAACAACGCTGTATCGAAGAAGAGAAAATCCCAAGAGATCGGTGGAGATGACAATTCCATGCCTCCTTGGCGCACTAACAATCGTTTCGAAGATCGCATCACCGATAAACGCCAGCAACCCTTTCAGGAGGAGAAATTAAGTAAGTCCCAGAAGAATCTGGAGAAACGACTTCGTCGTTTCGATGGCGGATACAAATCAACCTACGCTCGATCTCCATCCCCGGAACCATCATCTGGCCCAGTAGTTGGAACGTGTCAAGTCCTCGAGAAGCAATACTTTCGTCTTACATCCGCTCCAGTACCATCACAAGTCCGACCTGAACCCATATTGAGACAAACCCTTGATCTATTGAAGAAGAAGTGGAAGAAGGAGGGCAACTATTCTTACATTTGCGACCAGTTCAAATCTATGCGACAAGACCTTACCGTTCAACGCATCAAGAACGAGTTCACGGTCACGGTGTACGAAATCCATGCCCGGATCGCCCTGGAGAAAGGGGATCTTGGTGAGTATAATCAATGCCAAACCCAACTTCGTGCGCTTTATGCGCAGAATCTGGGAGGCAACCCGGTGGAATTCAAGGCGTATCGTATCTTGTATTTCATTCACACATCTAATCGCACGGCATTGAATGACGTCTTGGCGGATCTAACCACAGCAGAGAAGGAAGAGAAGGCCATCAAGCATGCTCTTGGTGTGCGGTCGGCTTTAGCATTGGGCAACTACCACAGATTTTTCAGGCTCTATCTCGACACGCCAAACATGGGTGCATACCTCATGGATATGTTCGTCGTTCGGGAACGTCTGGTTGCTTTGTCGAATATTTGCAAAACGTATGCTCCTCCAGTCCTTGGTATTAGATACCCGCTAACAGTTCACAGATACAAGCCGGATATCAAGTTGAGATTCATCACTGAGGAACTTGGATTTGAGTCCGACGGCGATGCCGCACAGTTCATCTGCGATTACAACGGTCAACATCTTCTCGAAGAGAAGAATGATGAACTTCGTTTTCTTACCGGCAAGGCTGGCGCACTGTTCGAAGCTGCTAAGAGTGCAGCCTTTGCTAAAGTCGACATCAAAGGCCAAATCTAACCTTCACTTCGACTCCCACCCCTTACTATCTATCTGTAGCTCCGCTTTCGGATCTCTTTCCTGTCTTCTTCACACCTTCCATTGGTATTGTGTGGCAATCGCGATACCCTGTTACTTCCTCGATGTGAAAGAGATGAGGGATCTGATAGAGTCAATCATCGTTGTACCTTGGGGTTCACGAGTTGGAATACGGGTCCTTCATCTCTTCCTATCTTTCACTATGTGATGGCATCGAAACGACACGGATTGTATGCTTGCCAATGGTTCATTTTCCAATTTTCTCCTTTCGACTTGACGACCACTTGTTACGCTTGTTATACCCTTTCAGCATTGTTCATAACGACATCCTGGCTTCGGGCGTTGGTGGTGGACTCTTGCATTTCGGGGTACCGTGGACTTTGGGGCCCTCGAGCGTGGGTTAGACGATGATTTTTGCATTTGAGGGTCAGCATTTTGCTCTACTTTGTATATACGCGCTGGTCCTTGAAGACTTCTGATGGAGCAGGGATAATACAAAAGAACTTCTGACCTTTGAAAGTCTTGTGCTGCCAGGTAAAGGCATTCGAGTGCAATCTAGACGAAGTAGAGAGAAAGTCCCACTCATCTTGAGCAAGTGCTCTTCTGCACCCGAAGAACTTCATCCACCATGCCGGTTCTGACGACGCTGTGTGCTGGTTGTTAGGTTTGTATTTCGGCCAGTGATGAGTATCGCTGCTCTCTATTGCCTGGCAACGAAGACGGATTGGCTGGGCAGCAATCCGATATGGTATCGGTATCCTGCATTTCTACGGCACCGTAGGGGAAAACTTTTATGCCACTAGAAATCGCAACGCACGCCCAATCCCACCACGCATCTAACCGCCTCGCCTCGCGTCTGTGACTCGCCTCGCATGATTGATTTCCAACAAACACAACTAACTCACCGCCACTAAAACTACCACACATCTCACTCCCTCCCCCTCCCACTTCCAACCCAGCTAATCCAAACCCACGGTCTCGGTACCCCGCATCTTCCCTCTTCCTTACGTACCTCCACCCTGTATCTGCATACCTTCTTATCCCATCCCCGTGTCATCTCATTGGTTGGCCACCACTCGGGTCGTAAGTTAAGCGCGCTCCGAACGTATTGAAATATCGGTGATTGGATGATTGGTTGGGTTGCTTGCCTGTAGCCGACAGAAAGGATGAAAAATAATGCTTTTGGCTAGGAAAGGGGTGGGGAGTGCATGGGAAGGGGAGGCGAGAGATCTAGATTGGAAAAGTTTATATTTAGCGTAGATTGCGATGTGCAACAAAATGTTGAGTCGAGGTGAGGAGGGAGAGGTGGGGAGGGAGTGTGGATTGGAAAGGCATAGGGCTGTGGTGGTGCTAGTATGGAGAATGGGAATGGGATGCTAGGTTAGGTGATGTGATTCGGGTATTTGTGACTATAGAAGGATAGTGGGATTGAAGAGACTTGAAGGAAGGAGAGATGGATGGGGAGGAGATGGACTTCACTGCTTTAGTCACTGGTTTTCATAGAATATGATGGGATGGGAATGAGCTGCCCAAGTAAACACGCACTGAAATGATATGGGAGGATAGCTGGATCATGCAGTCATTAATTATCAGGAGTGCTCAAAGGAAATATATACCAAACCATTCATCGCATTAACGTCTACTAGATAAATCAGATAAGCCTCTGAGAAACCAACAACTCCATCCAAATCTCTCAAATCAACACCCCTAAACTCCCCACCACTCTTCACATCATAAACAATAACTCCACCTCCTCCTCTCCCCATCCTGCCTCCTCTCCCTCTCATCCACCCCACGATCCCTAACCCTCACCCTCCCATTAACTAACCTACTAACCAACACCCCTGTCCCAACATCCACGACCACATCCCTCAACCTAATACTCCTCCTCCCCTCCTCGCTCACCCCATCCCTACCCCTTCCCAACGACGCCGCTCCAAAACTCGCCCCAGCCGCCATCCCAACCCTCAACCCCTTCCTCCCAATCCACTCCCCCCTCCCATCATCAACATATAGCGCCTCGACCAGTCCCGCTACGGCACCTACTTTGCCTGCGTGTACCAAATCCTCTACTTTACCCCTATCCATATCCATGTCCATGTTGATCTCGGGATGATGCGGAATCCGTCGAGGGACGGAGAACTGTCTCTGGTGTATTTGAGGACGGCGAGGATGGCGAGGATACGATCGTGAACGAGTGAATCCTCGATCTCGATTTCGATCTCTGTTTACCGAACTTCTCGATGTCGATGACGAAGCGGATTTCGAACTGGAGCTAGGCGGATCATACCGCTGCGGCGGTCTGGGTACACGCCTTTCCGTCTCCCTCTTTCTCTCTCTTCCCTGATCCCGCCTATGATTATATTCATATTCAAGTTCAACCTCAAACGGAGCAGGGAACGTCATCGGCGGCGAAGGAGCGAATGGCATCCTCACGTACCCTTCTTCATCCTCCAAGCGAGGTGAAGCCAGATCTTCATCGTGCAAGGCTCGTGGATCTCGGATTAGAGATGGAGGTTTTGGTGACTTTGGCAAAGTTTGGGAGGGTCGGTTTCCTTGTGTGTCGTTGTGTAGGATTTTCGTGTTTTGATTCTCTCGCTTGGAATTCAGGTCGTTTCTTAAGCGGGTGACTTCCTCCCTCAACTCCCACACTTGCGCACTCTCTCCTTCGACTTCTTTATCTTTCCTCTTCTCCTCCCTCTGGCCACCTCCTCGCTTCGGGTTTCGGTCTCTCTGTTCCAACCGAGAATCAGCATCACCATCACCATCATCTTTCTTCAACCAATGATGCTCCACGACAGCCGCTAAACCTGTCAATAGCAACGGTCCGAATTTCTTGATTGCTGTCTTGGTGGCTTGTTTTAGACGAGCGTACTTCGCAGAAGAGGTTTTTGATGATGATGATGATGATGATGATGATGATGATGATGAAGTCGATCGAGTGGACGGTTTTCTTTGGGGTTTGGTGGGTTGCATTGTTTTCGGGTTTTTTGGGGGTCGTCACTTCAAAGTTTTCAGCGTAATGGCACTTTGAGAGATATATCTGCTTGCAAGAGGAGAAGGATTTAGGAGGAGCAAGGCGCCTCGTGGTCTTTGAATAGGTTAGGTATCCGTGTTTTGAGACACAGTCTTTAGAGGTGTGCGCGTGACTATACCTCACGTGTTTATTGTAGACACGTGAAGCGTGCAGTGGGAAGAACTCCTAGACATCCGTTTGAGATCCCGGGATTTGGACTATAGGCACATGTTGTTGGAATCTATTTTTGGATTTTGGGATGCAGATGGTGAGATTGGATCGAATATCGAAATTTGTACGTGCTGGCAGCGTTGGATGTGAGCATGCGTGAGGGGAGATTTTGCTGTCGGAGGCGGATCCTAGCACTTCAGGCAAATTCTGAATCCCATTTATGATCCAAAGTAAGATTGAGAAGGTTTTGAGGTAAAGTTTCTTCTTTCAGAAGAGACTTCTAGGCCCTAAGCAGACACAGATGTTTGGATCTCAACTTCATTCCCACATCTCCAGTCAAATTTGCGTCGTGTCGACCTAGCATTACCTTTCAGGATGTTGTCGAGTATCTAGTAGTCACTCACTACTTGCGCTTTTGTATATCTATAGATCTTAAAATCTAAGCCATGCTTGGCAAGTGTTGCCTCTGATTAGGGAGGCTCGCTTATCTCGACACAGACCGCTATAAATTTTGAGTCCGACGACGACCCAAAGGAATACCTCTAACATTGACTCTTACTGTATATTCTTTTGAATCATGTTAGTTCTTGGGTTAAATGTCCATGTTCTCAGCTGAGATCTGAAAAGGTTGGATCTAGTCTGGTCTGGACCCTGATGCACTAAGGATTAGTTCGAAATGCACTATCCACACCACAAGTAAGACTGTCCCGTGGATAGGAACAAGATCTGTTGGCCGTGAAATTAATGCAATCCGTGTTCGTCATTGAGCTCAATGGATCCTTGTTTTCCTGGCATCAATATTCATTGGGCATTTTATATCTCGTTCCTTGTCGCTCGCCCGACTTCTGATGGTATTCGGCATTTCCAACAATTAAAGTTCTTCCCGGCGCTCTTATCAGAAACTCAAGTCAATAAAGACAGCTTTTGGCCACGAATGTTAAAGTTCATGCAGATCATCAGTGGTCCAGCACGCCAGATCTATCGAGCCCAGCCTTCAGCTGGCGCTAGTACTCACCACCAACGCCACGATCACGAAGTTCTCAAAGTGATTGCATGGAACTTTACTTTCACCATTCACACTTCGTAAATCATGAAAGCCTATGGTTGTGGCGTCCTGAATACCACGAGGGGGATGTGGAGTGTTGTCAATGCCAAAGAAAGCGCGGCAATAATTGTAATTTCATGAATACCACCATACCCCTCACATGAATCACTTTCTGCCATCTTCCACTTCCTTAACTGGATCTGACTTTCAATAGTATTTTGGTAGCAAATTCTCAAAATGGCCGACATTTCCAAGGACAAAAAGGTGCCGGAGGTGGCTCTTGAGTCCATATCCGACAGCTCCAATAATGACACCGAGAACCAACGTCCAGCTTCTTCCTCAACTACTAAGAAACTGTTGTACCATATTCCATGGGCCAGTGCAGCAGAGATCATCGCTGTCATAATTACAATCATCGGAGCAGTCGTACTCGTCGTATGTATTGATGGCAGACAACAATGGCCAACTTCGGTGCATGTTGGTACAGTTCGTGGCCGCGAACTTCGCATGTCTCTCATCACACCTGCGACGATCCTCTCGATTGCCCACAGTATTATCGCCTTCCTGATCGGACTGGCTGTGAAAGATGGAATTACTATGGCTTGGTGGAGAAGAACTCTTGTTGGAGGAACCGTCAAAAGTCTTGGTCGGTCATCCACTACTCGTTTTCATAGCTCGTGGGAAAGCTCTCGTCTAACATGTTTGCAGACCAGGACTACAGATTCGGCACGAGTCTCAAGAATGCTTTGCTCGCTGGAAAAGAAATAAATATCATTGCTATCGCAACGATTGGTGCAGCAATAGCCGCGATGGTTCAGGGACCGCTCATGCAACGGTCGCTCACTACAAAGCTATCAACTGCTCAATCCTCCGTACCCATGAAGGCTCAAATCGCGAACCAGATCCCTCCCAGATACACTGGAGTGAACCTTGGTTCAATCACGTATGGGGCAGGTGCCAGCTTCTACACGAACGAGTTCTCATCAGTCATGAAAAACTACACCGACAGGATTCCGATGGAGCCCGTCATTACTGGATGTAACGGAACTTGTACAGGACTTATTCGAGGACCTGGCTGGGTCCCAGTTTACATTATAACGACAGCTCCTTACAATTACTCGAGCTTCGATAGCGACACCGTCAATCCTGACAAAGCAGCGGACTTGGCGACGAACTACTCTGGACTGCCAACTGGATCCGATGTCTTTAGCGTGACGTTCACCGATGTACCCACAGTGGCCGATGTTGACAACAATATTTTCTGGATGCAAATGCAGATCGACGTCGCCTACACCTTACTTCAACAACTCAACGACACTAACGCGGATGGCACAGTGTCCAGCATGAATTGTTCTGGAACCAAGACGACGCACTCATGTATACTGTCCCCCGCCTTGGTCGAGTATCCATTGATCATCAACACCCAGCAATCAAATGGCAGCAGTCAGCCTGCTGTTGTGCAAATCGATACAAGTCAGGATCCATTAAAATTCAAACCCGTATCATACCAGAATCTCAGCTTAGTAGGCGACGATGTCACTGGACACTCCGCCACGGTCACCACCAACGGACTGACTCTCGCACTCAGACAATTGTACGGCAGCTACTTCACTTTTTGCCCGTTCCTAAACACAACGGCTATTCCTCTTACCACGGACGTGTACAACCCCATCGCTGCAACATATCTCAACGCCACCGACGAAGAGTTCGTCAATATCGGGCAGACATGCGCCGTTCAATTCTCAGACCCTACACCTGATATCATTCGCGCTCTCAACGAAATCACCTTTCGTATTGGATTAAGTGCAACAAACGTCACAACACCAGTAGCAGACTATACCGTCCTGCAAACAAAGCCTGTCAACAGATACAAAGCAACAGCGGCATACTGGGCATCCTCCCTAGCCATCACACTCCTGAGCATCGCAATGATCATCCCCTCTTTCTACGGGTGGTGGCAACTCGGTCGTAAGGTCAGTTTGAACCCGATTGAGATGGCAGAAGCGTCAATGCTCCGGTGCTGCAGCACCAGGATGCTGTTCACAAGGATGCGGATCATCTGCTTGAACTTGTTGGAGAGAGGAAAGTCAAGTATGTGCCTGTGGAACATGAAGTCGGGGAGGGAGGTGTGGTGAAGAAGATGGAGATTGTGGATGTGGCGAGTCCGAATGCTCCGCCGGCCGCGAGCGAGGATAAGAGGGCGAAGTGGGTTGGTGGATGGCATGCTTGAGGTAAATTTTGGGGACCGGAAACAGTTTGGTGGTGTATGATGTTTAGATCCGAAGTGACGAAGTCATGAGCCACTGTGTAAATGAAAGTTATGGCCACAAAGCAGTGAAATCTTCCCGTGACATTGTGCTAATTCATCTGTAATCCGATCATCAGAACTGTCAAGATCATCATCGTCCCAACCATTTCCAAGCCAACAATCCGTCCCACCGCTCCAGAGTCCTTCGCACTACTTGTCGCAGCCGGTGCTGTAGACGTCTTCGTGGCGGATGCATCTTTCACCATCCCTCCACCCAAATACCAACTTCCAATGTTCGTCAACTCCCCAAGGCCATCCAACATCGTCGCATTCCACCCCACCCCACTATCCGACGCCCTGAACGAACCAAAATACGAGTACCGCTCTATCGCCGTATCATTATCAAACATCGCGATGGTCTCGTTGAACGCCGCCTCCGTGGTAAGAGTAGGAGAATAATCAAGTGCAAATTCCGAAATCCAGAGTGGTATCCCAGGATATCTGAGAACAAAAAGACATGTCAGCTTGGACCGTTTTCATCGTGCGGGTTGGGTGAGAAACTGACTTCTTTTTATACGTCGTAAGATACGCATCAATAACCGACGCATTTCCAAAAACATGAATATTCAAAAAATCCGCCGTACAATTCGACTTCCTCTTCTTACACGCCGCATAGAACTTATCCAACCACGCAAACCCCGTCTCATTCGCATACACGACCGGCGCTCCAACCCTAACCCCCATCTTCCTCAACGGATCGAAATTCATAATCCAACTCGCCGCAGCCGCATCCGGCGACACCTGACTCCCCTTCGCAGTAAAATTCACATCCGGCTCATTGAAACTCATGACATGACTGATATTCCTCCCCTTCTCAATCATCGTCGTGACGTTCTTCAGGAACGTGCTGCCAGTGACGTTGCTGACGCCCCAGAGCATGGGCACGAACTCGATGTCGGATTGCGTGAGGTTGATGTAGGCTGGTGTAGGCGAGATGCCGTAGTTGTAGTACCAGGTGAGCCCATTGTTGGGTTTGACGAAGAGGGGAGAGTCTTGCGGGTTGTTGGTTGAGACGGATACGAGGCCGCGTTTGGGGGATTTGGGATATTGTGCCAGAATGGGAGAGGCGACAATAAAGGTAATGGCAGACAAGATTAAAGAAGTGGCTCGCATCGTGAAGTATTTTCGGCCGGAGAGGCAAACTTTGATACTGGGAAACACTCCAAATCGCGATCTTGAAAAAAAAAATGAAAGGAAAGATGATCGACGTGATCTAGGAGGAAAGACAAATCACGAAGAAACGTAACTTAGCTCACCGGAATCAATAATTCGGTCCCTTACTGTTCGTACCAATACATGAAGCACTGCAATTGTTGACGCCATGAGGCTGAAGTGGCTCCTTGGTTGCCCGATTCGGGTTGGAATTTTCGCTAGTCGCGTGGATTTAGGTGTTTGTGGCGCTCGCTTAGAGCAGGGGGAGATGAACGTGGGGTCGTGCTGGCCGTGTTTGGTCTTGGGAAGCGAACAAACAAAAATTCTGAAGCTGATACAGTTTCGCGGAAGAGAATCAAAGAAGTCCTCGGAGCAGCATTGTGTAGAAATTGTGAAGTAATTGGTCATCATGGCGAGGCGGTAGTTATTGGATTTAGGTTTGTTTACCTGGTCGCACCTGCAATTGAACACCGGAACACCACGGTTTGAAACGCCGAAGACTCGAACATGAAGAGATAGCAACTCCAATGTCTAAGATGATCTCAAATCAAACAAACTATTGCGGGTATCATAAGCTCTATCTCGCTACTCTCGAAACCAAATCTTCAGCCTCACTCTGTCCTCCGCTCCTCAACCCTTGATCCCGCCATATCCAACTTTTCCAACGCTTTCCAGCCTGACACCCAGTCCATCCATAATCTTCGCATCAATCACACCTCTGCCGTCAAAGACCCACTTGGGTTTCTGCAGGCGATATGCGACTCTGTTCCAGTCTAAAGCTTGACATGCGCTTCTTTTGTTGTCACTTGGGTTGTTGATAGACGTCTCAGTGGCTTTCGAGCACTCCACACATCCATCGGGGCATGAAGGCTCAGGTAGTAGGCGGTTTAGAGGATCCAAGACTGGCGTTGATTCTGTCGAGATCGTAGAGAGGTAGTTGTTCAGTGCAAGAAGCTCTGTTTCTGTTGGCTCGAGAGCAGTAAATGGGCGTGGATCCATGTTCTTGGTTTTGAAACTGGCCCGAAATGATGGTTCTGGTGAGGTAGACGAAGTCTTGAATTCATCGCAATCCGTCAAAATCAACACTGCAGAGCTACCCTCACACGCAGCATACACATCCGCATAGACCTCAACGCACCCCCCTTTTGCCTTCAACGCTCCCTGTCCAATGAGATTCTCAATCTCGCTGGTGACCACAGTGGGGTCACAATATGGATCATAGATGGCGATCTCCATAGGGGCTTCTTCAAGAAGGACCTTGATGCATTCCAATGCAGGCGACTCTCTTGTGTCACTAGTGCCTTTCTTGAACGCATACCCCAGAATCGTCAATTTCTTGCATACGAGTGTCCCATTGAGGCAGTGGATTACTCTTCTAACAAAGCGTGTCCGTTGCCAAGAGTTGATAGTGAGGACCTGTGCCCAGTAATCCGCGACTTCATCGAGCCCCAATGTCTCGGCAAGGTAGACCAGACTCGAGATGTCTTTCCGAAAACAAGAACCCCCAAATCCAATACCAGCTTGAAGGAATTTAGAGCCGATCCGTGGATCTGATCCAATAGCTTGTGATATTTCCGAAATGTCAGCTCCAGTCTTTTCGCAAATTGCAGAGATGGAATTGATGGATGAGATTCGCTGTGCCAGCATGGCGTTTGCAACTAGCTTTGAAAGTTCAGAGGACCAAGTATTTGTTGTGATTATCCGCGAAGCAGGAATCCAGGAATATATTGATGCAAGTTTGTCCGCAGCAGCACGTCCCGTAGGTGTAGCCGAATTGCCTATGATGATGCGGGGAGGATTGAGGAGGTCGTTGATCGCTGTTCCTTCCGCAAGAAATTCTGGGTTCGAGAGGATTTCAAAATGCTCGTTTGGACGATGAACTTGCAGCTGAATGTCTCCATTAGCTGTCTCGTAATGATAGTACAACAGGGTGGTATACCGTATATCGAATCAATTCGCATGTCCGACATGGAACTGTACTCTTCTCAACCAGAATCGCCCCAGTCGTGGCATGCAAGGCGATTTCTCGCGTCACAGCTTCCAATGCCGTGATGTCCGTTGCCCTCCCTGCACCCAATCCTCTCATCTTCGTTGGTGTGTTCACTGCGGTCAATATAATGTCCGCTTCTTTGATATACTTCGAGACTTCTGTAGAAAATTGCAGATTTGGCTCTCGAGCTGGGATTTCTATCTCGCCATACCCAACACACTGGCTCTCACATTCCGATGTCGCGGAGCTACATGAAGACTCGGCTGATGACGCCGCGAAGTGATGCTCAGGGTCTTGTATGATTGTGCTTGAATGAGTACCGTCTCGGCCGATTCGGAGGATGTAGTCCAGTCCAGGCTCGTGAATGGGTCGGTGTTTGGAATTCCATTGTGCAATTCTCAAGGGGTCTCGATCCACAACTGTCACTTTGATGTGTGGATTTTGGAACGCTATCATGGCTGCACTTGGGCCACCTGAGAGAGATTAGCTCCTGCAATCACAACCTATGCAGAGAATTTGACTTACCAACGTAGCCCGCCCCAATGCAGCATATGTTCTGTATTCTTTTCTTACTTGGCACATTTCCTCTCACAGATACCTTGACTGTATTCGGCATCGCGGCACTGACACTTGCATCTTCTAGAGCATCATGGAGCTTCATGGCTTGCAGAACCGGACTGAAAGTTAAGCTACCATCGGGAGTCGTTGGTGCAGTTGATATGTAGTTGCAGTACTGCTCCGAGTCCACTTCAGGACTCATCTTGGATGATTGTCCTTCCATTATTGCGCTTGCGTGCCTTGTGTGAAAGAAATTGCTTCTGCCTCTGTCAGTCACTCGCATCACAAGCTTGTATTGTGACCCATGTACCGTTTGAAATAATTTCAGATGAGACTTCGATCACACATGTAAGTGTGAAGTGCTCTGTGGTGGAGAGACACTCCAAATGATTAAGAGACCACTTGATAAGTGGTCGAGGAGCTGTATTCCGAAGAATGAGTGATCACACACGACGAGAGCTATTAACAGAAAGAACGCACCCAAATGAGACTCTACCTGCGGCAGTCGCGGGTCACATTGTTTTCCTTTCCGAAATTGAATCATCAACAGTGCCATCGCGAAGTCAAGCAACCTTCCACAATATGTGCGGTAGATCCCGAGATCGGAAGAGACAAGAAAATAGCTTGAAGACCAATAAAAGCAGACACGTTTTCCAAGGCTTTGGTGTATGTCTTAAACACAGAGAGATTCGATGCAATGTTGACAAAAGGAGGGGTGGAGGGGTCGTCGAGAGTTGTCAGCCTTGCATCCAGAGATCCACCCACGTGGGGTTAGTCTTCGGCTGTCAGTTGCCCACCTCATTGGACCCCCAACACTAGAAAACAACTCCACCCAATCAACATCGATCATGAAAAACGAGATATGAATATGAATGTTGGATGGCACAAATGTCTCGGTGATCTTGGTGCGGTGCTGCGACTTATGTAAGTGCCGTGTGCTGCAAGTGTCATGTGGACATGTCTAGAGTCATGATGGTGCACGCGAGTCGTTGCGATAAATGCTTCTCTTCTTGTGAAAAGTCTCGGGGAAGTGTCGAAAACATAGAATTCGATTGTCGACGTCGTAAACATGGCGACTTCAAGCGAAACGCAAACCAGTCTTCCCTTCCCCGAAGTATTGCGAGGAAAGAAAGTCCTCCTCGCAACCGAATCTTTCGGCCCCGTCAACGGTGTCAGCCGAACAACCCTCAACCTCGTCACCTACCTCCGCTCCCAAGGCGTTAACGTGGCAGTCGTCGCCCCGGAAATAAGCACCAGCACCTTATCATCACCCATCTCATCAACCAGCACAGCCAACAACGAAATTGAATTTCGCCTTCAAGGCTATCCACTCCCATACAATCCCGAGCTCTCAGTCGTGTATCCCGTCCGCCTCTCAGCACTTTACAACCGCACCTTCGGCTCACAACCAGACCTCATATACCTCGCCAGTCCAGCAAGTCTTGGTTTCCAAATCCTCCTCCAACTCCGTCAACAGCAGAGACCCGTCCCTGTCCTCTTGAACTTCCAGACCGATCTCTCAGGCTACTGCGAGATCCTTTTCCCGTCTCCATTGGACGACTGGGCCGTCTGGGTCTTCAGATCCGTACAAGGATATTTGTTTCGTCATGCTTCTGTCAAAACAGTATTCTATCCATCCGGATTCGTGAAACGCTACTTGGAGAAAGCGGGTGTGCAGAGTGCGAAGATGATGAATTTGCGGAGAGGTGTCGATTGTGTCATGTTCGACCCACGTAAAAGGGACCAGGCGTATAGAAAAAGATTGGCGCCAAATGGTGAACTTATCCTCGTTTGCGTATCGAGACTTGCGCCCGAGAAGGGCTTTGAGTTCTTGGCTGAGACGGCGAAGAAGTTGGATGAGCGGGGCTTGAAATCCAAGTTGTTGATTGTCGGTGGTAACCGAAATCCTCACGTTCAGCAGGATATCAAAGATCTGTTTGGGTATTTGAACGAAGAGGGGAAAGTCGTGTTTACCGGCTTCCTCAAGGGTGAAGACCTCGCGAGAGCATATGCTGTAGGAGATCTGTTTCTACACTGCTCGATCACCGAGACTTTCGGATTGGTAGTGTTGGAGTCTATGGCAAGTGGTGTTCCCGTCATTGCACGAGATGAAGGAGGTCCAAGTGAGATTGTGGAGGATGAAACGTCCGGCTATCTGGTACCACCAGATGACTTGGAAGGCTTCGTTGAGAAAGTTGTGAAGCTTGGAAAAGACAACAAATTGAGAGCAGAAATGGGATTTAAAGCAAGGAAGTTAGCCGAAGAAGCAACGTGGGAGAAGATCAACAACACCGTTGCTTTGAAAATGGCGAAAGTCTTGGATGACAGTCCAACACAAGAAGCCCAGAGTTTCTCGATCCCGATATATAGTTGGTTGCTGCTCAGTCCACAGCTGAGGGGTTGGCTGGCTTCGTTTATTGTCGATGCACGACTTGCTGGCGGATTGGGCATTATCGTTGGTGTTTGGGCTGGCTTAGTTGTGACTTGGCTATTGGTGCAGCTTTCGCTGTTGGTTAGAGCGAGAGCTCCTTGGATGGTCGAAGTATTTCGTGGACTTTGATCGGCATGCCTGCTGTTAGCGCTCAGTTTTGTCATTCAAATATACCCCCTTTCTTCCCTCAAGCTTGATTGCAAGATGGCACATCGTTGCCTGTGCACGTGGTTGTAGCGTTGTTGTATTGTGCATAGATGCTGCCTTACTGAAGCCAATCGGAAGCATTGTGCCATTCGCGCTGGAATGTGTAGGTGGTGGCGGGCCAGCTTTAACTTGGAGACCTCGGTTGCAGGCCTGATCAATCGAACGCTGGATCATTGGCCATTTAAAGGACCCAGATAAACCTGCGAATGAAGTCGCAAAATGAAGATATACTTCTCAAAGCGCAGTTAGGGCTAGTTCAGGGGGTTTCTCCTGGCGCCCCTGCATGTTTAATGTTACGCCGTCAGCGGGCCGAGCATCCCGATCCGAGAGAGCCGACAGCCGTGAACTTCATTCCAAACTTTAATCCAACTTCTTTTCCTCAAAACATCTCACAGAAGTCGTTTTCGCAATGCAATTGATCTTCGCAAAGACAAATATGCACAGTCGCTTTTAAGTTGAGGATCCAATAGCTTGGATTTGCAGCGAGAAGTTTCTCGAAGCCGCGAAGATGAGTGACAAAAGCTGAAGCATGAAACCCATCCCCACCCCTGAAACCTCTCACGTTTACAACATCATGCAACCCTCAACTCCGGCTTCATGATTCGTTTGATGCCCAATGCCAGAGCCTCAATTCAGGCTGAGAAACCGAGGTCAGGATCGAGCTAGTGCTTGTATCAAGGGTACCCTTCCTCAGCTCACTTTCTCACCAGCTGAAGGACAACAGAGATGTTTCGTCATTCTCCTTTGCTGTCCTGTATTTTTTGTATTAATTTTCCCTTTCGCATTATCGACGCGTTGTACGCGAAACCGGCTGGCTCCTGGTATTGCTGCCGTCTGATGTGTAATTGACAGACGTCGTTCTCTTTTTCATTCCATAATTTCGTCGTCTGCTCGTCTGGATACTTGCCACGTATAATATTCCGCTGGCCGCTACATTCTTGGACATATCGCATTGAGCTCAGGACGAAACCATGGCATCCCACGAGGTCGTAACGACCCTCGTCAGTGCCCTCCACTCAAACATCGACAGTATTCACGCTACCCTTCAATCCCTCTCGCATCCAACCCACGAAGCAGAACTCCAACGCCTCGCCTCCGAGCGCGAAGCAAAGATCTTCGACCTGCGAACCGCCCACGCGCAAGCTCTCCAGGTACTCGCGAACCAGCGACTAAAGGAACAAGATGAGCTGGAAGCGAAGAGACAGAGAGAGGTGGAAGAGATTGAAGAACAGAGAAAGAAGGAATGGGAAGAAGTTTTGAAGAGGCGCGCGAAGGAAGACGAGGAGAGAAGAGAGAGAATTAGGGTGGAGGAGCTCGAAAGGGAGAGGATTAAACTGGAAGAGGATGAATGTAGAGAGGCTCAACGTGAGGAGCGGGAGTTGAAACTCGCAGAAGATATCGAGAAAGAGCTTGAAAGGGTGGAAAATGAGATTGAAGCTAAAGTTGAACTTGGGAAGAAGGCGTTGAGGGAACTGGACGAGAAGCGCAGGGTGGGTATTTTTATCCTTCCCGCGACACTGTTTTCTTTCACGCAGCTTTATTGATTGATTTCTTGACTCAAGATCCTCGACTTGCATTTTGATAGCTGACGTGCGCAAACAGGCGATCAATGCGGAAATCGACAAAGCGCTCAATATGCCCACGGTGTTCCCAAAGATCCCGTATCGAAGTCGCACGAGAACTTTAAGCAGGGCTGGTACAATGGAGCAGACTAGCTCGCCACATAATCAATCCATTGGATCCGTCAATCCAGCTGCGAACGAACAGATCCAGACACCGGAGCCCGGGGCTTGGCTCGGACAAGGATTCGCCAAGGAAGAAAATGATGGAGTCAAAGAGTTGGTAGATTCTCCAGGCACAATAAACCCGGATCGGTCATTTCCATCATCGAAAGAAGTCCAAGCTCCCAGTACTGAGGAGAGGACGTTAGGTAAAACTGCTCAAGACCCTAATCTGGAAATGCCATTGCAGGCCAAAGATGACCACCACGCCCCAAATAGCTCGGTGCATGATGTCCGACCTCACGTTTTCCGCGATACAAGTCCAAATGAAGTCAATAATGACTGTGAAGTCCGGAGAGGGTTGCCAGTCAATGCTTCTGTCGATGGTACTATTGCCAATTCTGAGAGCTACAGTGCTGCCGCCCAGCCACAGACTGAAGAGAGATCTTTCGAGGACATGTATCTTGAGTTACAAATCAAGAATCTTGATACCCTTTCGCCGGAATCGGAGCCAGAGACACAAGCAATAGGTCGGAACGAGCAGAGTGTATACCAAGATAGGGAGACGGACGAGGATTCATTGACCGTTGATGAATCTCACCTAGATGGCAATCCTGCTTTCGTGGATTCCGGTATTGATCTGAGCAATGATGATGCTCGGAGCCTGGATCCGTCAGACTTTACGACGGATCAACTCGACTCACACGACCAAATCGATGAAGTGCTTGGCTTTGCTCCACAAAGCGACAATAAGCATACCTTGCCATCCTCGCTTGAGACACTTGACTTCGACGAGTATCGGTCAAGTCCACTACTGAAAGGTACACCGGAATCAGGATCAGCTTTCCAATCGACCCAAATGACGCCCGTTGCATCGTCGGATGATCTAATCAAGAACGAACTCGAGTCGCAGAGAACGATGCTACCCGTCAATGATGCCCCAGAGGATCAAATGGATGCACAACTATTCAGCCGAGGTTTCGAAAGTGAAGCCATCCATGACCCCATGGCTGACTTGTTGTGGGGACGCGTACCTCCTGCCGCAGAAGCTCCAAAGCGTCAACAAACATCAGTCACCGAGCTTTCAGTGGAGCGCGCCAACGATCCAATGGCAGACAAACTTTGGGGTCGAAGTCCATTCTCAACCTATGCACTACAATCTGGTAAAACTGCGCCACTGGCCACTCGAGCGTTCTCCGAGAAAGTCATATTTGACCCTATGTCTGATATCCTGTGGGGACGAGCCCAAATGCCACTATCTGGTGCATCAGTAGCTCTCGATGACCAGCAGGCACCGATTGCACATGGCTCTCGGGACCGCGCCGACCCTATGTTCGATTTTCTATGGGGCCGGTCTCAAATCGCGAGATCTGGCACATCAGATGCTCTGAAAGTTCAATCGCCCTTAGTGGACAATGTTTCCAGAGAGGTTATCTATGATCCTATGTCTGATGTTTTGTGGGGTCGAAGTCGAGTATCACAAACGGTGGCGACAAAGGTTCTCAGTGTCCAACAAACACCAATCAAAAGTGTGTCTAGCGAGGTCATTTATGACCCCATGTCTGATGTTCTCTGGGGTCGAAAACCAGTTTCGGGAGCTCTGAAAGCTGCCAAAAGTCGACAGGCACACGTCCCAGAAGCAACCAGCAGGGTCATTTACGACCCTATGTCTGATCGGCTATGGGGACGAAGTCGAAAGACATTGTCCAACCCACAAGAAGCCCTGAAAAATAATCAAACGCCATCCATTCAGGAGATCATTCATGACCCAATGGCTGATATCCTCTGGGGACGAAGTCGGATGTCACAACATGTTTCACCGGATGCTCCAAAACAGCAACAAGCACCAGTCGCTAAGAAGGTCAACCTGGATCGAATGTTTGATATATTGTGGGGACGAAATAACGCTTCGCAACTTAGATCACCAGCAGCCACAGAGCAAACGCCAGAGGCCATCAAGTACATCCATGACCCGATGTCAGATATCCTTTGGGGGCGAAACCCGGTCTCATTACCAGCTGTCTATGAGATTCGGGAGTCAAGCGCCCCGTTATCACATACAAGCACAGAAATGGCGTCGAGAGGTCCGAAACACCAAGAGGCACCAGTTACGGAGCCCAGACGTGATCCTATGTCCGATTTCCTCTGGGGTCGAAACCAACCTTTACCAGACAGAAATCTTGAGAGTCAAAGATTGAACACGTTGTCAACGACTACAAAGGCAGCGCTACAAGATGAGCTCAAGCCTCACGAGGCGACAGGACTTCGGGAAAGTCAAATCAATGCCTTTGAAGAACAGACAGTTCAAGATCTCGCCAGAAGCCATGAAGGTCCATCAGCTGATACTGGGACATGGCCACTTGCAACCAAACGAGACTTGATCATCGACCATGGTGAAGACAGTCTGTCGACAACGAGCGTTGAGGAGAGCCAGTCAATCGTAGGTCAAGCAATATCCTCTCAGCTGGATACCGATGAAGTACGCGATTCCTTCTCACCAGAAAGTTCTTTCAGCCACCCAGGTTCTCACGATTCGAGCCCGCTATCATCTCAAGCGAATGGTTTCAATGATACGAGTACGGAACGGCGCCAATATCCTCCCACCAGACACCATGAGGGTGAACCTTGGCCTCTACGTGATGGCGATCATCACATCCCAATGAGCCATGATGTCGCGTATGATCAAGGTGATCACAATGGAAGCGATGATGGTTCTGAAGGTAGCGATAACTGGTCTGAAAGCGATGAAGAAGATGGATCTGAGCCCGAACAACGTTTTGGAAGTCTAAGACCTCATCAAGTCCATCGCATGACCAATGACGATGAGTACCTACCCAGATCTGCCAGAAACATCGCAGCCACCGACAGCGAAGAGGATATGAGCTTTGAAGAGAAATATGGAGTTCCTCGAACGACTAGCCCGATCAGATCGCTGTCAAGCATAGACAGCTATTCCGACCTGCCTCATAGAGGCCCCGATGCTGGCGAGTTATTTGGGGATGACGACTCGGAAGAGGAAAGTTCTCTAGAACACGGCCAAAGAGCCTCATATCCGGAAGATATGGCGGATCAGTACTTTCAACGGGCAGACACTCCTCTCGAAGTTGTTCCTGAACACGCACCTCTGACAGAGTTCAACGATACTTACGCTGCGCACCGATCATCAGGTCTTTTTGCTAATATTGTTGAAGTTGTCCGCTCGGATGTCCCAGCCGTCCGTCAGGTACAGCTAGATAACTACCAGCCGGGAGCTGAATATGTTCTCGGAAACGCTGCCCGACCCCGCGCAGTCTCCTTTGAAGACGATGAACCCGAGTTTGTTCGAGTTTCTGCATCGCCATACGAGTCCTCACTTCACGTTCGAACGCATACTGCCGATACACTCCCATCGTTCGACTCTTATGCTCAGTCAGACTCGATACCAACCACTCCTTCTGAGACGTCATCCAGCCCTGTCATTGACCACCCACACGATGAGCCGATAATCCGCGACTCTGGTAGGGAGCGAGGGATGACCGAAACTTCTCAATCGGCCCAAGACTTGAGCCTGGAGACTCCGAAGGCGGCTGCCTTTGATCCTGCTCTTGCCAATGCATACCCCTCGTTCATGTCACCCAAGCCTAGTTATGCAGATCTGCGTGACAATGGTCGAAATCCAGCTGACATTGAACGCATGAATGCGGGTTATGGCTCGTTTGGTGCACAAACGGGACTGGAAGCTCATAGAGCTAGAATTTCGCCAGTAAATGATATCAAGCCGAACCCATTCACCAATGGGATTGATACTTCCCAGACTCCGAAAATGGCGAGTAACAATCCATTCAAGACCCCGCCAATGGATACGAGCAGTCCAGGATACGGTTCTGTCGGAACTCCCAACGCAGGAATCTCTTTTCAGGGAACAAGAAGCCTGCCAAGAACGCCGCCTCGCCTATCCATAAGTCCCCAATCGTCTGCCTCGCCTACGCTACCGAAACGTTCCCCCTCCTCATCCCCAGGCCTCTCAAGGCGTCCTCCGCCACCAGTCCCCACTGGCAGCCCTGGAAGCCTCTTCGCCAAAACACGCTCGGTCTTCGAATCAGCATCTCCACAAGGGTCGCCCGCACTGACACCAAGTCCAATCACCGCCCTCTCAGCAATCAGACATAGTTCTCCTCCCATGCCACCACCACCCAGGCGGTCTGTCGGGTCGCGACCCTCATCTCTGTACATCTCTGAGCCAGTACAGTACTCCCCACCTGCTGGAGAAGACCAAGAGCCATCGAAGGCACCAGAACAGCAGGAGGAGCCAGGCGAAGAAGAAGTATTCATGCCCCGCAACCTGGACGGGAATAACAAACCTCCCTCACCAGTCTTCATACCCTCCCGATCCGACTCCATCTCATCGCTCCGCAAAGAAGAAGAAGAACCACTAGTCAAGAAACGGAGCAGTAATCCATTCTTAGGCGGTCTTTCGAGACTTGTTGGCGGGATTCAATCGGGTGGACTGGATGATAGCGTGCATAACCCTGCAAAAGAGCCGCTTTTAAAGCATGGGGAGGAGCATTGAGCACATTCGGGTGAGGGAAGTCGTTGAGGAGGATGGGGAATTTGGGGATTGTTAAGGAGAAGAGGAGGAGCTTTGAACGGGAAGTTCAAGTAGGAAAGGGGCTTTCGGTGGACAGTGGAGATGCAAAGGTGGCTTGATTTTAGGCGCAAGGGCTTGCTGGGGCTTTGGTCGAGAAGTGTAGATCTAGTTTTGATAGCTAGTAATGTAAGATATGTCGATTGAAATTTCTACCTACTTCTTGCATCTGAGTTTGCTTTGTGTAAAGTCAGTGCCGCCATCTACTTTGCATTATACTGCGCATTCTCTGTTTACATTAGCGATTTTCTCGCTTACGGTCTTCAGAAAAGCGGGGCACAATTCTTTTCCCCTCTTCATCACAACACCATTTGGCGTCACGCACGCCACAAAAATAGATTATCTCTAGGGTCCAAAACTCTTTGCTGATTCAACCTAACCTCACCTTTTCTTCGCTTCAAAACTCCATATCGTCTTCACAAGAACAGAGATGGAGGGTTTCACGGCACGTTGCTGTTGATGGGTAAGCCGTTCAGCCGTTCTTGGGTTGGTGAGTTGGAAATATTTTTGGGGAAAGTGCCTTGACCGAAGAGTCTTTACGATCTAAGTGTTCAGCGGTCTCTTTCGCGCCGCATCTGCACCTGTCGTTGGACGCATAGCCGAGCTTGTGGAGGTATGATTTGATGTAGCCGTGGCCGATTTTGAGCTGGTAGAAGGCGCTGGCAGTCTCTCGCGGAGTACCGGTGGTTATTCTGAGCCTGCTTGATATGTTCCATGGGAAGAACTTGCGGTAGGAGCGTGAGTTGCTGTATAAAAGGCTATTTCTGCGGTCTGTAGCTATGGCTTGCTTCCATTCCGTTGATCTCATGCCTTTGTTTTTCATCCCTAGCATGGCGAAGTTCGTGCATATGGGCTTGGGTGTTGAGAGATGGATAGCTTTGCTAGTTTGTCAACTTTTTAAATGCCGTTGATGTTTGCATGGCTTGGGACCCATTTCAGGTTGATTTTTGCGCCTTTTGCTGTCGCTCGTTTTGCTGCTTTGATAGCCCTGATTTTGGAATATCTGACATAGACTAGTATAAGTCCAACTTTCCCTCGCCTCAGCGTACCATCCAAGCACGCTCGCCATGCACCACCAATCCAGAGGAACGACAACAATCATGCGCTACTTCCACTAGGCCTGACTTACCAAGACAGCAATTCCTTATCTATTTATCTTTCCTCGATCGAGGCGCTCATCGGTGGCTTTACTGCCTACTCTACAGCCTCCGACAACACTATAATACCTGCTTGGCCGGTCCTGGTTCATTCTCAATTCTTCGAGCTTCTAGTGCAGAAGGACCAGCTCTCTCTAGTCATTTTCGCGCACTATGGGGCTGTTATGACTCTTTTGGATGATATATGGTGGTTAAGGGGATGGGGAAAGCTCGTGATGAGCTTAACATCATACCAACACATCTCCGGACTGTGAGTATTGATCTTGACACGCACCCTGATCATGGCAATGACCTCAAACCCCTGGAGAGTGTACTGATAGCTGAAGCGTCTACTAACGGCCACAAACAGGTCAGCGTGCTGGAAAGGAGACCTTAATTGAGGCCCCATATTTGATGTAGACTACAGCTTAGCTTAAAGTCTATGAAGATGTATAGTGCCATAGCTCACTTCTATCTATATACACGGAGTTGGATTGTAGCTAGCATATTATAAACCAAAAGAATTTGTTTCTGCTTGCAACGCCTTCCCTCCCACCCCCCAACCCCCTCTCCCTCTCTTGACTTAGCTTGCCTGTTTAAATCTGTCCAGCACATTCCTTCACACCACAATGTTTGTTGAAGTGGGGTTCCCGTTAGCGTGACTTCGCTTCCCGATAGCGTGTTTAGAATTGCTTTTCTATATAACTATGCTTTCCCATTCTCACTGGAGAGTATGCTCAATCAAGATCATTATCAAATCATACTTATCTCAACACAGAGACAGTCTAGATTATCACGGTCTTGAAGAATGGCTGGATGTGAATCGTAGCGGAAAGTATCAGTGCACGGGCGCTGTATAAAGAAAATGGCCGAGACAAATCCCGGGGAACGGCAAGTTCCCCACCGCATGATCCGGGGAAGTGGGGAAAGGGAGGCTAGGGAGGACACTCCAGTGGTCAACTATCGTAGTCAACTGTCGAATCGAAAGGTGTTTCGATCACGACTGCCCCTACACGTAGGTTCAAGAATTATTTACTGCAGTACCCCTGGAGATGGCTTATCGAACCGGAAACGCATTGTGGTGGTTCTTGATCTGCTTCCATCAACTTTTGCGGCCCTGTGGTTTTAGGTTCAGGCTCACTCCACGGAATCCACCCCGCGGCCAGGTTCCAGGGAAAGTTATTGTTGGTCCTTTTACTTCGAGTAGATCCAGCTGAAATTGTCTTTCACGTACTAATAATAGCTACCTCAACTCTCCCGCATCAACTCTACCATTACCCATTCACCCTTTGTCTCATCTTAACGTCGATAGCATTAAAACTTGAATCCACCACTCCCAAGTTTAAATACCACCAAGTAGTAGGCTGGTAGTGCAAGATGAGTTCGGACAAGAAAAGTCTGGAAAACGTGGAACATTTGGAGGCTACTCAGACTAGTCGTACCGAGGAATTTGTTGAGGAGGATGGACACATCTCCGCAAGGACTGTCATTGCAGTAGTGGTAAGTCACGCTCCATCCGCCTCTCGGCTGAGTCTTACAATCTACTTTTATTAGGCAGTCTCTTTCCTTGCCTTTAACCAGCAAATTATAGTCGTGGGATCTGGCTTCACTTCGCAAGCGAGTGCAAGCCTTCTCGGAGACGTGTCCAAAGCGTCCTGGCTCAGTTCAATCCTGACGATCTGCAATCTCGCCTTCAATCCAATTCTCAGCCAAGCAGCTGACTACTGGGGCCGGAAATGGATCGTTGTATTCACAGCAATGCTCGGTGTCGTGGGTGCCATCATCGTTTCACGAGCACAAAACATAGCTACGCTCATCGGCGGGTTCTGTGTGCTGGGTATGATCTATGCCCCGGCCTCAATTCTCTTCGCTATACCATCTGAGATCCTCCCGCGACGCTACCGAGCCATGGGACAAGCTTCTGTTAACATAGGACTTGGCGTCGGAGGAGTCGTCTCTCTTTTAATGGGAGGGTCGCTTCTACGACACGGCGTGCTAGAGAACTACAGGATCTATTGGTATATTGTCGCCGGCATGAACTTTCTCGGATCCGCTGGAGTCGTCATCGGCTACAACCCGCCTTTACGAGAGCTCCAAACAACGTTAACTTTCTCTGAGAAGTTCAGGCGCTTGGATTGGGGCGGCTTCCCCCTCTATACCCCAGGTGTCGTCCTCTTTTCTATCGCCCTACAATATTCGAATAACCCATACAGTTGGAGCGATCCTCAGGTGCTTGGGCCTTTCATTCCCGGTATGCTTCTACTTATCGCCTTTGCGATTTACGAATGGCGTTTCACGAAAACCGGCATCTTTGATCATCAACTTTTTACAGAACGGAACGCCACCGTTGCATTAGTTGCAATCTTCGCCGAGGGACTACTTTTCTTCGGGCAAAACAGCTATGTTGTGATAGAGATCATGACTCTGAAACGACTCGGCAGCTTCGAAGCTACCCTCCGATTTCTTCTATCATTCTGTGCATCAACAACTTTTGCTGTCCTTAGCGCGTTGTATACAACCTACACAAAGCGCGTTCGAGACCCTTTGCTGTTCGGCTTTGTCGCTCTAACAGTCACTAACGGTGCGCTTTCATGCGTCAAACCAAATTGGAATGTCGACGTATTTTGGGGCTTTCCAGTGCTTCTCGGTGTGGGTATGGGCAGTCTTCTAACTGTCATACCCACAGCCATTCAACTGGCGACGCCACCAGAGATGATCTCGGTCGCGACCGGTGTGTGGTACTGGATGAGAGGTTTTGGAGGTATGATCGGCATCGCAGTGAACACTGCGCTCTACAACAATGCAATCTCTTCCAATGCACCGTCCAAAGTGGCGGCGGCCGTACTCCCTCTGGGATTCCCTGCCGATTCCTTGGAAAGTCTTATTCAAGCCTTACTATCACAACAACCAGAGGCCATCGCCCATGTGCCAAATATCACCCCTGAAGTGAGCGCTGTTGCAGGAGACGCGATTTTGGATGCCTACGCGATAGCTTTCCGACATGTCTGGCTTGCTGCTGTTGGTTTCTCAGCTTTCGGTGCGGTCAGTAAGTATTCAAATCTATTTGTGTGTTTCAGGGTGCGGCTGACTGTCTCCAGCTTGCCTTTTCTTCCACAATCCCAAGGACAAATTTACCGGGCATATTGACGCCCCGGCCGATGAAGGTGTGAAACGCTAGATGGAGACCGAAGCTGTTTCCTCTTGGGGACAGACAACGTAAGGAAATGTCGAACGCTGTCTAGGCCCTGGTAGGCACTGTCAAGCGCGCCAAAAAAGGCCTGTCCTACATGATATATCGATTATCTTACTCCTACGTACCTCTAATCTTACACACTTCTCTACCTATTCTGAGTACCTCCATACCTGTGACTGCTCGTACAAAACGTAGGGAATCCTACTTTGCAGATAGCTCTGTTCCTCAGAGACTTAACAATTGAACGATTGTCTTTGATCGGTTGGATTCAAAATGCCATTATCATTATTTACAGTTCTTTATATGCTCCAGACCAGACCTCTAGCTCGGAGAGCTGAAAATTTCAACAAATAATCCTTAGCTGATAAACAGGGTCGCCCAAATTTAAGTAGGCGTAGGAATTTAAATTCCTCCCAATGCGTCACGAATCATAAAACACCTTAACCTGCTGGAGGAAGTGTTAAAAGTCGCTTTTAGGGTTGAGAGTATAGAGCTACGTCTTCACTCAGACGGAAAGCTTTTTATTGGAACTAATCGGCCATGGGACCCCTGTAGTATTAGGCTACAGTAAATGTAGCTACAGACTACATGGCGAGGCGATCGAGTCGGCTACACAGGTTAGGAATGGAAATTTCGAATTGTTAAGTGGATATACACTTGTCACCGACAGACATGCTGACAAGGGCTCGAATCAGGCGACTTTCATACTATTATGAAGCTATTCACAACTTTATATCAGCCATTCATTAAGTCGCAATTGTCTATGGACTTGCACTCGTTCCGTGACACATGTTTAACGCTACGTTCGTTACAATCCTGCAACGAAAGTATTTGTCCTAGGAATTTGCTCCTATGTACACATCTAGAACAGCCGTTCTGCCATCTTTCACTGCCTGTACTGCTTCTGGCAGCTTTTGCAGGAGTTCAGCGGTAGTTTTGACACGTCCTCCGTAACAGGTTCCATCCGTTGCTGCCATGGCAATACCCGCATAGTTTGGTGCAGGATCAAAGCTGATATTCAGCTCTCCATTATCGACTTTGCTCCCTAGTCCGTCTGGATGCACCAGAAGCAATGAGTGCCGAGGAGCATTCCACCCGTGGTTGTTGAGCACAATGGTTAGTACTGGGATTTTGTACCGTCGTGATATCCAATAAACCGTCGAAGGGACACTGAACATGAAAGACCCATCTCCCACAATTTGACAGACGAATGAGCCGCTATTCGTTCCTTGAGTGTCCTTGCCCGACCTGCTGAGGTAATCCGAGGCAAGTTTGATTCCTAGAGCGCCTCCTCCTGACCATCCCAGCCCACTTCCTCCACAATGGATCCAAGTTCCAGGTTTTGTCGGCGCGATTTGATCTACTATAGGGCCTCCAAGTGTAACTGTTTCTGTCGCCCAGACCGTGCCAGGAGGGACGGCTTGTTTGAGCTGGCTTGCAAGGACTGAAACACTTATCAAGGCCTTTTCCAGGTCACCAGGTAAGGCAGCAGCTTCAATCAGTTTCTGTTGTCGCGCTGTAAACTCTGCTTGTCTCTTTTCCCGTTCTGCGCTAAGACGATTTTCGTCTGATGCTGCGTGCTGGTTGATGTGTTCAACTAACTGGCTGAAAGCGGTTCCTGCATCGGCCCTGAATCTTGCAAAGACGGGTAGATAGAAAAGTGACATTCGCTCTTTCAAGACGTCAACATCGATATGAATGATCTTGGTGCCCGCCTTTGGCTTGTTAAGTACCGGAACCCAAGGCGTATCCACGTCAACCAGAAGGATGAAGTCGGCCTCTCCTAGTAATGCTCCTGCATCGTAACGCTGGCCTTGAAATGCAGGATGGTCGGCGGGAAAAGACATGGCGCTGGTGCCGGCGACAATAACTCGCACACTGGGGACTGCGTCCGCCAATTGCGCAGCAGTAGCAACGGCCTCCGGGTTTTGGCCTGTCGCACCGAGGATTAAAAGTGGTCGTTGAGCACGCAGTAGGTTGTCAACAACAAGTTCGACGCCCTTCCGAGGCAACGCAGTTGGCTCCACAGGCTGCCAATGCGACTGATCAATGGAGTAGGCCGGTATCTGCTCCTCCAGGATCTCTCTTGCGGCGCACAGATAGACTGGCCCCTTAGGATCAGAAGTGGCAATCTGTAAAGCACGGTTGACCACCTGTTTCACATTGCGGCCCACCTTGATGTCGGCAACGTATTTGCAATATTGAGCGACGATCTGCTTCTGATCAGGCACATCTTGAAGCCAGTGGATCATCTCTGTCCTCGTCCCTTTATACTCGCCCTCCATGGTAGCAGGAGATAAACCTGCAAAGATGAGGACTGGTGTTCTTCCATTTGAGGCGTTATGAACTCCCTGCGCCAATGCTTGTGTTCCAACATCCACATGGACCAGTACGCACTGTGGTCTTCCTGTAACGCGTGCATACCCGTCTGCCATGGATAAAGCGACAAACTGCACATAATATTAGCCATTGCCATATATTCTTCGAGTAGATAGATAATAACCTCATTGGGACAAGTGACAATCATTGGGAAGGCGTCGGCGCGCTCTTTCTGTCCCTTTACAATTGCTTCCAATATTCCAGGGTGGTCAGAGCCGAGGTTTGCGAAAACATGGGTTATGCCAGCCTGGAGAGAAGACCGCGTCAGTTGGGACGAAGATAATCACACAGATCGAATCAAAAATATAGATTGTTCCTTACCTCCCACAGTGCCTCAAAAAATGCCGACGCCGTGCTTATTTGGCTGCTACTTGTTAGAGTTAGTTCGTACAAAGACAGATACTGGGAAAACACACTGCTGGTTAATGATTGAGCCCATCTTGTCGTCGGATACACCTGTCATCCGAATTATGAAGAATCAGATCAATAGGGCATAATGAGAAACGTGATATTACCTTACATATGTAATATAACTGCTCTAGATGTCAAACTTCATCGTATCCACGGAAAGCCGTAACAAACAACGGCGTTCCATGTTTACCAGACTAGCCAGCAAGGGCAGTGAAGCTGAGACTATTGAATTGATCTGATACTGTTTGTGTCGCCTCTGGTTGTGTACCATTCCCTGGCTCTGAATCTGTATACTCCATGGAATACCGTTCTCTCAATTTGGCTGCCACTTTGTTCGTGGCTGCTCTCCCGGTGCTCCCTGAGGCATCATTAGGTATCCAGGAGATATTTCGCAAAGATGCCGAAAACTCAAAATTAAGGCTTTCCTCTGAGTATTGGAAGACTCCTGCACTCTTACGAAGCCCTGGAGAGATTTGGAAAGAAAAGGTGGCGCATTACAGGCTTGGTAGGTAAAATTAGGTTTCGAAGGCTAACGTTAGTTTCTCGGACAAATGGGCTGGGGGTACGGCGATATATCTTGGCCCTAGTGCAATGTTGAAGTGCCAAGAACGATAGCTAAAGGTAGCCGAGGGACTGGATTGGACTGTAGAGCTAGCCTGTGAAGAATTTCTGTGAAACGTCGGAGTCGTAGGAGCCGTGATACACCAATCTGTGATCCGCATACCGGCATATATTTGGAATAAGGAAATCGGAAAAAAACAAACTTCCGAGGTCAACTCCCCATTCCGAGGAATCTTTCCCCGGAAGTCTCCTGGTAGCGAATGGCGTCGTTTCAGCGGAGCACTATAATAAATCTCGAAATATCAGTGGTGGATGCGGTAACAAGCTAGGAGAATGGATTTCGGCGGGCTGAGCCCTATCACAACGCTATGTCAGCTTTGCCGACTTAACTCGTCCTTTCGGTTAAGCACAGAAGCCGAATAACTTACCGGACTAGCCAACTGCCTGGTAAAGAACTAGCAACCTTTTTCGGCCTCATTCTCAGTCAGCGATTGACTTCAATATTAAACCTCATATTCATTCAATTCCTCTCTTTGCCGTCCATCCTACATTACCCCTGAGGTATACGAACACCTCGTCTTATACTCTTGATTCGGGTACATTGACCCCCTCTGATTGCCCTTTGAGGTAGAAGAACTACAGTCGGCATGGCTACCAAACTCCAAACTCAGCCATGGCCGGCAGGGCTGAAATTTGAACTCGACTTCGACAGTTTATTTGAATAAATTGAAGTCTGAATTCGACGAATTATAGAGTTTTGAATTCAAGATCCCCGGCCTCTGATTCGTCGGTTTTCGTGTTTCGCAGTCGAATTCGCTGAATTCGTGAAGAGTGCAGATTCCATTATACTATCACCAAGATATCTATATTTTGCCCTGAAATTAAGTGTTCTTGTGAAAATATAATGGCCCAGATATATATTAAAGGAAATGAGGTTATTATTTACATGAAAATCCACCCCCTCGGTCCTAAATCGTGGTGTTATACCCTCTCCCTCAGAGCGTTGAACTTGTGGCCAAGCTAAATCTCTTCTTGTTCTTGTGTTCTTGGACGAGCCAACATCTGGGCTCGACTCGCAGTCAGTCTATAATATAGTGCAATTCTTGAAGGAGCTTACAGCAGCTGGCTAAGCTATCATCTGCACTATTCATCAACCTTCCTCGGTCTTGCTTCCATAGTTCGATATAATCCTCGCCTTGAACCCTGGCGACAATATCTTCTACTTCGGCCCTGTTGAAGATAATGGCTTCGCTATCGTCAAATATTTTGTTATTAAACGATTAAGGGATTTAATAATATTTAAATATTGAATATATAGCTTATATAGCGCTTTGTAGATATTTATACTATTTAGAATACTTATTAGTTTATATATAACGTCTTATCTCTTTATTTCGATTACATTTTTATTTCGATTACTTTATTTAATTATAATACTTTTTATTTAAGACTTAATAACTTTATTTTACGTTAACTTTTATATATAATATTATAGATTTTAAATCTTTATTTAATTTTGATTTCATAAATTAAATTTAACGCTCTCTAAACTTGTAGATATATACTTAATAAACATATCTAAGTACGTAAACTTCGTTATTTCCCTTAAATCTTATATTTTTAGTACTTCTTATACTATAGTAATTAAGACTATAGCCTTTTATAATATTAGTTTTACTTATATCTTATTATTAGAAGACTAGAATTATCTACTTTAATTTATTAGTTACTTTAATCTACGTTACTTAATTAGTCGTAATAATTTATTCAATTAATACTAACTTAACTAACTTATTAGCCACTCTAAAGTCGTAATATTCGCACTCTATTAACGACGCTAGTAACGTCTTTCCCTTTTGCTATATCTCTTATACTTCAGATACCAATACTTCGTAATGCGTAGCACGTTGATTCACACCAATTTACTAATTAGAAGCTATAGACTAACTAGGAGACAAGTGTTACAACCTGAGGTTGCAACGGGTGGCCTGGCCCTGAGGCTCGGCAGAAGGCACGACCCGAAAGGGACTGGCACTGCACAGAGAAGCCATAGTCACGTGATAGAAGTCACGAGATGAATCATCTAGACTCCCTGAGTTTAGGTAATGATTCAAATGATTCAACTGATTCAACACAACGAGGGTCCTATATAAGTAGATAGTATTCCCTTCAGTAGATAGAAGCCTCGTGCTTAACTCAAATACAGTATCTTCATACATACTTAGTAACTTGCAACGGTTATCCGTCTTGATCAGTGACAGCGTCCCTATCCACCAACCCACCAACCTTCGCACTCTCGAGCAACACCAGCTCGACCGTACGTTACAACAAGTGCTAATAACACACGACTCGTCCAAAAAGTCCTCCCTTGAAGCAGAGTGAATGGGTTCGAGTTCTTAATGTGATAAAGTACAATCTTATTGATATAATAGCGCCTCCGCAGATGCCAGCATCTCATCAAACAGGTTTCTCAACGTTGAACTTAAGTTCATCTCGTGGATGTCCCGCACAAGATGGATCTTCCCAGCACGAAAGTATTCCAAATCTGTCTTCGCAGACAGACTTTGCGGCTGCTTGAAGATGCCTCGATAGAGCACTGCGATGGCAGCCATATAGTAGTCGGTTTGGAAACTGAAGTAGATTTAGCAGTCCCTCCTCGAAATATACTGTGTGCTGGCATACCTGATTGGGACAAGCTTCCGGTTCCCAGTCGTATCTGCAACACTATATTCATATTTGATCAGTTTGAATCGCCATTAGCAGAGTCAGGTAGCGTACTTATTTAGTGTCTTCACAAAAGACCTTGCAGCTCCCAAACATATTGCCTCGCTAGCCCGAATGCGTACACTAGGATGAGTATTCGCGTCATACTCTTTCGCAGGAAGCCCGGTCATAACTGCCCAGTGAATAGCACGCATTATGTTGAAGTACTCGAGGTGAAGGAGCGCAATGAAAGGATAAACAGAGTTATGGACCAATATTTCTTGTTCAGGTCGGCAGTCGATCTGGATCTCATCACGCCAGCTTGTCAAAGTGGTATCGAGCTCAGCTAAGGAGTCGAGTCGAGCCACAATGGTCTCGGACCGATTGAGAATCCCGCAAAAACTGTTTTGTATCTGCGCAAGTTTTATTCTCCACGTATAGAGATTTGATGCCATGGCAGCTAGAGGCGGGGAAGTGTGGTGTTGAAGGTCTGGGTGCGTGAGTTCAGTGTCGTACATCGAATTTGATACTGCTGTCGGTCTTGCTTGCGTCATGGAAACAAATCTTGCCGATCGTAAGTTACGAAAAGGTGGCTACGTATGATGACTTACGCGTCAAGACAGAAAGAAACCCACCAGATCTGCGATCTTAATCGGATCTGGGCTTCTGAAAGGTCGAAGTCCCGCGGACTTCGTCGATGTAACCCCATTGACTGAGCTGTACGGACAGCCAATCCGCAGATAACCCAAGCAATTCCTCCTTTACCGAACTGAAGATGGAAAATGACCTTGCAGCATTAGTATAGAAGCTTAGGGACATTCTTGCACTTACGTGAAGGAGGAGAACTTGCACCGTGGCCACTGAAGGGGCGGCAATGCAATCGTTAAATAAGAGCCATGCCTGTTGATACAAGCCCCGAGAAGATTGTTCGCTCATCTCCGAATTTTCTGGTTCGCAAAGTGATCCTATGGCCGTGATAAGGTAAAAGATCGAGAGCTCTAGGGGTGTTGAGGCGGTGCGGTGTCCGGTATAAAGTCGTTCCGATATTCCTCGAAAATCGTCTTCGTTGATGATTGGATGCACAATATTTACATTCGCGAAAAAAACTATATTGTAATGTCAGTATATTCATGTTCATCGTTACAAGAATTTAGACCTACCATCAATGGCACGTATCGCAAGCAACCTTGGAGGTAATTCGAGCACTGAGAGGTCAACCGTGTGAGCTACTCCAGCTTCATCAACATGACTGCCAGCATCGATGAGGAAGTCGAACGATGGAAATTTCGATAAGCTATGAGCCCTCTCAAGAGATTCCCTTAGACAGATTGCAATTGTTGCCCCTGTCGAGTTCAGACCTTTGGACATGGTCAGTAAATAAAAATATAAACGGTTCCGAGGTGCAACCTACCTATGAAATTACTGTTCACGGAATCTTTCCTGATGAAGAGACCAGGTGGAATTCTTTCTTGAGCCATTGATTGTCCGCCATTGGGTTTCAGCGAATGAACTCCAGAGACTTTGCCATCATTGCTACTCTCAATCGACCGTCCTGTTGGCAAACCACCAAGGTTTGAATCTACCCCTAAACACTGATCTGTATCTGAAAGCATGACACCGGTTGCCCTAACGTCATTCAGCATAGAAGAAAGTCGCTCAAGATCCTGATCTGGCGGGAACAGCATGTTATCGTGGGAGGGGTTCCAAAAATCGAATGGTGACCCTAATTGGAAACTTGATGAAAGATTGCCGAAGTCGATCTGCTCTGCATGGGCGTCGCTAGCATCTGAGAACTGTAAGTGCGTTTTTCAACATTGGAGAATTCAATATCACAACCTCGCTGTACGTTCATATCAAAATGTGGCGGTTGCTGCTGGTGAGTGTGCTGATCAAAATTTGCTGAGCCAGCTTGCTCTGACTGCACTTCACTGCCGTCCGGGACTCTTAGCTCTTCCTCTGCCCCTGGGTATGGTCTCGATAATCCAACTCTCCTCTTCGTCCGCTTCTTCTCGCCTAGTGATGTCGTAGTATGCTGCCTTGGCTCTTTGGAATATGTGCACTCCGCTCCATACAGCTGACAGTTCATACAACAGCGTGTTCCCACAGTACATTTCAGCTGGATTCATTCATTCGGCCTTAGAATTTGTTGACCTACTAGACACAAGAGGAAGTACGTACCCTCTTCTCTCGGCAATAATCGCAAGCTCGATTGACCCGTTTCGCTCGAGGAGGTCGAAATGGAGCTGCAGGAAATGAATTATTGTGAACAGCAGCTGGCGCGCCGCCACTTTCAGTTGCAACGTCCATCCCAAGTTAAGACGCTGTCTATGTAAGAGTGTTGTTCAGCAAATGCTTGGTTGAATAACCTCCACCTAGCGAGGAGGAGTATGTGTCTCCTCCGAGCGGGAACGGCGAGGTTGGAAGGATTGTGTGTGGTAGGAGCAATTCTTCTGATTCTTCTCTAGTGTTTAGCACTAGCTTATTATATTCTATCGTGTCCGATCAGAAATAATGTTAGATGCACACTGTAATAGATGGTGGTAAGGAACTTTCAAACACGGTTGACGACGGGGGGTCCGACTTCAAAAGGTGCTGTGAATGTTGAGGTTGGAGGGAAATGAATGCGGGGTAATGCGGGGGGGGGGGGGGGGGGGGGGGGGGCAATGGGGCTAGCCGGCCTTGCGGCACCTGCGTGCTAACTTACTTACTACATGGTTGTGCATAGATAGGTAGCCAATCGTCAGCCACGCGGCCGCTTCGGGCATCAACTTGCCGGGAACTGCGGAAGTATAATCACTTTCCAATATTGCGGGAGATACGCTCTTCAACTGGCCTTTATCAGCTTCCTCAAGCTGTATCAAGAAGTTTTGTAACTCCTCGCGATTACACTGATGGCGCAGCATCGCTGGCAAAAGTGGTGTTTGTATACTTCGCGCTAAAGTCAATTTTGGTGGCGGGAAGTGCTTGAGTTATCATGGAAGCCCTCTGAGTCTTCTGTGTCTTCTCACGAGTGTTGTGCCTTGGTAGCCGAGTGTTACCGAAACAATTATGTTGGCCATCTCATGCGTTTTACGGACGGCCCTTGGTTGCTGTCTTGTCGGACTTTTCGGGACTGAGTGGGCGCTCAGGGCGGAATTTGCAACCCGTGATCTCTTTATCTATCCCGAAGTCTCACCAGTTTATTGTAATGACAGCTTTGAGATGTCAATGTGGAAAGTGAATTTCGTTGATTTCTCGATCATGGTTCTGAGCCTCCTGGCCGGCGAATCTTCTCCCATGGAGGGGCGGCTAGGAGAAATACCGTTCCATGGAACAAAAGATCGTTCATTTGGATTGCTAACCGAATTTTCCCCCGATAGCGGTAAAACACTCTGATGACGATGTCCAATACTCCCAGCCATTAACAGCCGAGGAGCAGAGAAGCAAATTTGAGCTTTTTCACACAGATGTTGCGGTCGTTGATACTCATTCTAAATTTTTGTGCTTTTAGTCTCGTTCTAAGTTTCTTGTGCTTTAAGTCTCAGCAATGGGCTCTCTTCCTGCACAGGTAACGACGGACTACCACAGATATGTGCCAGTCAAAGGTAACATTCACTTTACCCATGATTCGATTGTGATCCTCTCGCGTCTCATCCTCGTTGCTGACAATGGTCAATTAGGTCATCCTAAGTTTAAGGGTCTCGACAAGGCTGACCCATATATCTACTCCAAGAACATAGTCGAGAATTTGCAATTCAAGTCCATCTTGACTCCATGGCAAGAGAACTTGGACGTCCCCTTCGCGGGAATCACAAGCGATGGATTTAGAAGAACAGGTCTGTACCGTCTCCAGGACGAAGGTGCTCCTACTGCGGCTATGGTGAGCTCCATCCTGTGCAAGAATATCTCTATATACTGAGCGAGTTCTAGGTTGCCAAAGCATGCTCTGTTCTTGATTCATTCACAACTGATGAAAGAGTGAAAGCGAACCTCGACATTGACAGTGAGCAATGGTTGGTCAAACAAATCTGGTGAAATGCATTGACTAATTTAGAGCTCACAGGAGAAAGTGGTCCAACCCAGAGATCATCATCTATCAGGTCGGCGTAAGAATAGATCATCTACAGCGTTTACAAATCGACCTCATCATGGACCTGTTGAAGCATTCCCTGAGTGAAATTGGCTACGCAAAAATCGTCGCAGCTATTAAAGTCAACCGGTTTCTCGGCGAAATCTGCCGTTCGCAAGCGATTTTAAATGAGCATAGCTATTTGTACAACATCGTTACCCGTATCTACAAGCAACCGTCGCTGACATTTCCGTGATATAGCTTTGCCGTATATGGAACTCCGTCAGAGCGTGAGCCCTGGGGCTTTTCTTTCTACGGGCACCATCTCTGCCTGAACATTTTCGCTGTTGGCAGTCAAATGACTATCTCACCAGTTTTCATCGGCGCAGAGCCAAATGTGAGACTAGAACTAAGCTCATGCTAGTCTATGAAGCTGACCTTACAACAGGTCATAGACTCTGGTCCAGACCAAGGCCTGGTAATGTTCACGAGAGAAAGCGACGTAGCACTGGACTTGATGAATTCTTTGTCACCCGAACTACGAATTCGAGCACAAATATTCAAGCACATGCACGACGCAGCTATGCCAGAGGGGCGTTGGAACCCGGCTGATCAGGTAGTTGGCATACAAATACATGGCTCTCCTACAACTGACAGTGTTCTCAGCGTCATTTGGCCGGGGCTTTTCAAGACAATCGCTTAATCCCCTATGAGGGTATACTTGCCACAGAAATGCAATCTCAACAACAGGCGCAACTTCTCGACATCATCGCCGCGTTCTCCGAACTGCTTCCTCCTGGCCCGTTTGAATGTCGAATGGGACAAGCCCGAGAGCATTTAACAGAAACATACTTCTCATGGATTGGTGGTTATGGCTCCGAAGATGTTTATTATTATCGCATTCAGAGCCCGGTGCTACTACTTGAGTTTGATCATCATTCCGGCGTGTGGTTGACAAACGAAGAGCCAGCCAAACACCATATACACACGATCATACGTACTCCCAATGGCAATGATTATGCCAGAGAGGTAATCAATTTGCATAGAGCAAAAGGTAGAGATAGAAACGTCGATTAGAGGAGATTCATCAATGCCTACAAATTCAACTGTTCTTTCATTACTCACTCTGATCGACGTCTTGAGTGCTGTGACCTCTTAAATGCAATATCGTATGATTCCATGCACCAAATCTGAGATTTCCACACTCTCGCCATTTGGACATTTGCTGCCCAGAGCTGAATTGAGTAGCTACGGAAGGCGATAGCATAAGTATCCTGGGGTGGATGTGGCAGTACCAGGGCTGGAATTCACTCGTGGGAATGCATTGTCAGCGCCATAGTAGGCGATACTCTTCACACTACTTACCCCACCGACCACGCAGCTACTTTGCAAGATTGGCATTGAGCCTAACAGCATGCGTTCACCGGAGCTCCCTCAGTGGCAAGTTTTGAGACCACATCCGGGGAGAAAAGTTCGGCGGCTGCGAGGTTGCGAATGCCGAGCCGTGCATCATCCCCGGAAACTAGCATTCCCCTCTCTGACAGAATCAACTAGAGAGTGCTACCGACAATACGGCAAACCATTGCGGCAAACCATTACGCTGGCACTCCGGGTCTCAGATGGCGAGAAAGCAGGGTTGTGTATACTACGGAGATATAACAAGAAGGGTCGCGATTGTACGGAGTACGGTGGGAGTGTCGTACTGAACTTGGCAAAATGCTGCGAGTCATTATCGTAGGTGGCGGCTTGGGAGGTCTCACGTGCGCGATAGCATGTCGGCAGCATGGGCTCGATGTCGTCCTTCTGGAGCGCGCCCCGCAATTTGCAGCGGTAAGTTTACTTCCAAGTCGTATCTAGGCACCATGGGCATCTTGACGTAACCGTATAGGGCTAATTGGCTAGTAGATTGGTGCAGGCATTCAGGTTCCACCAAATGCCAGCCGTGTGATGAAGCACTTGGGTCTTTTGGAAGTTTTGGCAGAAAAAGCCGTACTACTGGATCATCTGGATTTACTCCGGTATCAAGATGGGTCCTTGCTACTTCGCCGGCCGGTGGATGAGAAGCGGATGGTGGAGATGTACGGAGCTCCGTGGATGTATGTGGAAATCACCGATCCGTTGAGAGGCTGAATGACTGACAACTGCTTCGCAGAGTAGTGCACCGAGAGGATTACCATAGCATTTTGCTCAACGAAGCAACACTGTCTGGAGTGCAGGTCACGCTTGGAGCGTCAGTCAAGGAAGTCAATTTTGATAGGACCGAGGTTGTGCTGGAAAATGGCCTTGTCATCTCTGGGGAGGTGATTATCGGAGCTGATGGTGAGAGCCATCTTGAAAAAGATCAAAATGGAAGTGGGATGGATGCTGAAATTCTTAGGGCTCTGGTCCACAACTCGTAATCAGATACTTGGTCATCCTTCACCGCCAACAGAAACCGGTGACCTGGCATACCGCGCAACTTTTGCAAAGGAGCAACTTCAAAATTTGAAAGACCCACGCATAGATGAATTGTGCAAGAAGCTTGCAGCAACAATTTGGCTGGGGCCAGATAGTCATTGTGTTTTCTACCCAGTCAGAGGAGGATCAGTATTTAATCTAGTCCTTCTCCGACCAGATGATCTCCCTGCCGGCGTCAGCAAAGCAGCTGGCGACCTTGCTGAAATGCGGGAGGCTTTGGTAAAGTGGGACGAAATGTTTGTGCCTTCGTTCATTATTCTACTGCTCATATTAACTCTCTTGCGATAGACTTACCAAAATCGTATCTTGCATCCCAAGCGTCTTGAAATGGAAGTTGTGCCATCATGATGAACTGGAAACGTGGTCTAAGGTTTGTAGAAATCACTCTTGGCTTGTCGCACTGGTAATTGATAGTCAATCACAGGGAAGCATAGCAATCCTTGGCGACGCCTCTCATCCCACTCTACCGTATCAAGCTCAAGGGGCAGCAATGGCGGTCGAAGACGGCGCGGTCGTAGGCCGCCTACTTGGTAGATTGGGTACAGAATTGCCAGCGAAGTCTTGGCAATCTGAAATCCCCAGCGTGCTTCAACTTTACGAGACTCTCCGGAAAAAGCGAACGACGCTCAATGTCCAGGGTGCCGTTGCAAACAGAATCATGTACCATCTCCCAGACGGCCCCGAACAACGAAAACGAGATGCGGATTTCAAAAATGTGGATTGGATTCATCCAAGTCCATGGAAATACGCCGATCCAGCTTACCAAGCGGAGTTATTGGGCTGGGATGTGCTGGACAGTTGTAATCAAGAATTCGACTTATGGAAGAAAGAGAGAGCGTTGAATGGCGCGAGCTTAGGGACGGCCCGTGATCTACAGGGAAAATAAGTTGGACCTCGTATTCTCGCGTTGAAAGGAAGCTATATGAATTTGATGGCTTACTGGAAATTGGCCTGGTAGCTCTTTCAATATTCTACTCATGCACACTATGACATCATCAAATCTATGTCATTCATAGTTGCCATAGTCTGTCTGTGTTCAAGGAACAAGGAGGTGTCAACACGTGCTAGAAGATGGAATCTCTATGGGGTTCGTTTGACCCTGCTTCATATTACTTGTACTTCTTAATAGGTGGCTCAAATACTCGGTGGTGTTGTATAAATGAATCGGATAGGATGCATCCTGCCCGTTTTGCTTCGGGTAGTGTATTTTACAACTTCGTGCATGCTCTCAACTCGTCTAATAGGATTTCTATATGAAGCTAGAAGGGTGCCTTTAATACAGAAATCGTATTTGCTACTATACGAGGAATAAATAGTTATACATAAGTCTCTCCTCTCTCTGCAAGTTTAACTAGCGTAATAAATGATTAGATTAGATTAGATTAATATCTATTAATCTAAATCTTATCTAGTAAAACTTGAATTAGTTAAATTTTAATCTAGTCTAATCTAATTAAAAATTGTTAAGGCTTGAAGTTAATATACGTGATTGAGATTATAGAGGCTTTCTTGCCTTCGTACTCTTAGCTTGCTAAGAGAAGAAGGGCTTCGATATCACCTAGCGCCTAAGGCTCGCGGGGCCCAAAAATTAGCCGAGCTTTTTTAAGCGAGCCTTTTAAAAGGGGTACCACGGGATCACTATTATATGCCAAGATCTGTTATTATTATTCGCTTCGTCCCACTTATATTTACCTTTTTAACTTTTAGTCCTATGACTAATTATGATTTCCCCTTAGGTCCTATGAACTATGATTTTTCCTTATAATATATCTTATTTAACATTACTAACCTAATATCTTCTCTTATTATTAATTACGTTAGTATTCTATATTTATTTATTAGATATAAGAATAGCTTCTCTTACACCATCCCTAATTACTCCTAGTAATCCTGATACTACTTAATAGCAGGCTATAAATTAGTAGCGATTAGTAGTAATTAAACTCTAAAGAGAAAAGGTTCGAGATTTAGAACGCCGAGTATAACTACGTGAGATTAAAGCTACAATCTCGCGGCTAAAATCCTAGAGGGAAAGGGCGGAAAAGCTAAAGCTTTAGGTATAATAGTATAAAATCTACGGTCTTCCTTAAAGCTAGAGAGAGATATATATAGTACAAAGCCTGAACTAGCTAAATCAAGACCAAGAACAGTAGCAAAAGCATAATAAGACTTCTAGGAAGCAAATTAAGCAGCGGCAGGTAAGCGAACGATTAGAATTAGCCTGTAAGGAGAAGACAAGTGTTAATAACTATAAAAAGGAGACGATCTTAAATAGCCGTAAAGAGGAGCTAAGCCTTAAGGAAGATACTACTATTGCGTGAAACTAGGAACTCTAGTGTTTAAAGTAGAAAGCGCGTAGGGAGAAGATAAGTGTTAATAACCGAAGAGAGGAGGCGAGCGTTAATAACCGTAGAGAGAAGACGATCTTAGATAGCTATAAAGAGGAGCCGAGCCTTAAGAAAGATACTACTATTACGCGAAACTAGGAACTCTAGCGTTTAGAGTAATAAGCGCGTTATCTAAATCTACAAAAGCAGAAGATTGTACGGAATAGAGCCAGGATAAGAGCCGGGATACAAGGTAAAGATACGCGTTAGTAGCTGGTATTTAGCTAGTAAGCTACTGATACTTATCCTAGTACGAGGAGGGGCCGAGTAAGTGTAAGAAACTAGCGTTTAAGGTATACTTACTAGATCGAGACTACGAATACTAATAACCAGATTACTATTAGGATAATATATCCTCTGCGATCGCTACTAGTCTATAATAGTAAGATCCCGTCCTTTCTTAGATAAGAGTTCAAGTATATAGAAAGGGTTTTATCTACTTTCCCAGAGGTTATTACGCCTAGTATTTAAATATCATGTATAAAGTCTTACTAACGAGTCATTATATACGCCTCTATATAACTACCTTACGGAATCTACAGGAGTCTATTCTAAGAAGATTATACTACTTCTATATCTCTTAAAGATAAGCACTTACTATACTACCTCTAAGCCTTCTAGATAAGCCCGGATTCCTACGTAGTTACTAATAATCGACTTTCTATTTACTAGATATGCAATTCTTATATTACGAAGAGGAAAATCCCACCTTAGTTCGCCGGGAACTTCGTGAATTAATTATTCTACTAAGATTACCCCACTACTCTTCAAGACCTTAATACTATTAAGAAGTGTTTCATTACTTGTACTTATATTATTAGCACTTTCCTAAAGCTTACTTCTAGCGCCTATAAGAGTATTAGCTACTAAAGAGTACATAACTATTATATTACTATAAAACAGGACCTGAGTAATATTCTTTCTATCTTACTAATAAAGAGATTACAAGATTATACTACTATTATAGTAAACTAGAAAAGGGACACTCTACTATTAAAGAAGAATCTTACTCGCTTCTACTTAGTTAATAAGAATAAGGTATTATAAGCCTTATTATAGCTTTATACTTATAACCCTATATATCAATTAGTAACGATTAATTATAAGCTACTAAATTCCTAGCCTCTAAACTATATCCCGCAGGAGATTTAAAATACTTTCCTTACTTTAGAAAGTAGTACTACTCCAACTATCTAAGACAAGCGAGAGAGGTATATAACTTCTTTAGAATAGGACTTATTTAAGAATAAGCTTGATACTAAGGTAGGAAATACTAAGCTAGATATAATTATCAACTGATTATTCTTCTCCAACTTCTATAGTTGAGACCTATAAAGTACTACTACTCTACTAGCTAGTCTTTAAGTTATTCTTAAGAGCAAGGACTTAAAGGGCCTTTACGATATATTTAACTTTCTTATGTTCTATAATTAGCTATTTAATATATACTACTACAGAAGACGTAATATCAACTCCTCGATTACTAGGAGATCAGGGAGGGCTAAGTGTAGAGCGCTCTCCAAGTCCGATTATTCCATATATCTCTTACTAGAATATCCCAGGAATACTACTCCTTAACTCTTTTACTAACCCTACCTACTTTACTAGTGCCTTTCCGACCTTATTCCCTTACAGTATTAAAGACTATCTAGGTAATATATATAGGAATTAATCTTAAAAGGTATTATTATAGGATTTTATAAAGTATATTATATTACACTACTCTTACTTATATATAGTGCTCTCTACTTTCTATATAATTACTAGTAATTCAGATTTTCTTAATATTATAATTTCATATTCTACCTTTATAACCTAATCCTTATCTGATAAGCGTATCTCGGGAACTATCTCCAGGTTAAGAAGGATTACTAGATAACTACTACCGCAGATCTGGTAAGGCTAATAGGCGACGAGCTATATACTGCTATTATATAATTTCAGAATAAGACAAAGATCTCGAATCTAGTAATTTATACCTTAATTAATAATATAAGAATTATCTTATCCTTTAACTTGAAGTCCTATAGAGAAAAAATTAAACTTCGTAATCTTATTTTTAGAAAAATAAGGCATTTAGGGATTCCACTTATCTAGTTCACGCTTAATCCTCGCAATATTAAGAATATTTTTATTATTAAGTTAGCTAGGGAAGATATAAGCTTAAGTAACACAGGTATCCGGGCGCAGTTAGTTAAATTAACGCTGAAGAACCTATACCTTATAGCTTAGTACTTCTACACTATTATTACTACTTTCTTTAATTACTTCTTTAAGTATCTTTTCTAAGAAGTAAGTATCTTTAGGATAATCTCTTTATACTTCGAAGTAGTAGAATTAATAATTTGAATAATATTATACCTTTACAGTTTTACTTAACTCTTAGAAAACTTTAGTACTATAAACTTATCCTAGAGGCTACTTACCGATATTCCTTTCAGGAACTGTCTTATTACTTATATAGAATTAATAGTTAAGGAAATAATCGACCTTATACTCGGTTAGTAATTTACGCTACCTGATCCTTCTGGCTCAGCTACCTTTAGTATCCTAGACGATATAACCCCTAAAGAGTTTAGGGACGCGCTTAGTATTAATTCCAATAATATTACTACTAAGGTTTAAATACACGTCTACTCTTATACTTATACTAAATATTAAAGGAAAAATATGAAAGCTCGCCTTAAGACTTAGCGAAGAGATAATATATAAGTAAAGCTTTTTACTAATACACTAGCTTAGTAGCCTAGATCGCGAAGCACTCTTCTGAAGATCTACTGATTCCTATTTCTATATCCTCTAGTATCCGAGTCTATTATTATACCTAAAGGTTTTATATAGATATAAAGGAATCATTAATTTATAAACAAGTATAACCTTATTATCGCTTTAATAATTAAATATAATTACAACATTAATTTTACGCCTATATTACCTAAGGTCCTTATAGCTATCTACTATATGACTAATTATACTATAAAGTCGCAGATAGACCGTAGCTAACTCGTACTTACCACAGCTATTCTAAAGAAGGCTCAGGAGGTCGCCGAAGTAGAAGCTACTGCGGATACTAAGTTACCGGTCCCCCCGCCTCTAGATATAGTAAAGTTTATATTAAAGGCACACTACAGGTTTATAAGAGATATTAAGGTAGGAGCTCCTGCAGTAGCTTATTTTCTACTTAAGTAGCCTTTATTCTATATGCCACGAGTAAGGCAATTAGTCACTATTAACTTCTACTAGTTAAAAGCTGCTTTCTAAGCTAGCCTTATAGCGTTCTTAGAAGATTCTATCCCCGAATTCGAGACTATAAAGGCAGAAGAATATACTGAGCTTAATGCGGAACGCTACCGACCCTTGTTATACGAGAATTATAGTAAACGGGGTCAGAGACTAGCAGGTCTCTGTTTTTACAAGTATACTTCCTAAATCTATGTACAGAATTCTACTACTACTATTAGGCGAGCTATATACTTTCTATTCGATAATATACACTTATAGTACGTAACTTATATCCAGGTCTTAGTAAGTTCTATTGAAGCTTTAGTAATGCTATCTCTATACGGAAGCTTTACCTGACTTCAAAAACCTGATAATAGTGTTTTACTTAGTATATCTAGGACCTAAAATAAGATTAATAAGACCTTACTTAGATTATTCTATTCGTGGAAAAGACTCCCCTCAGAATTTCAATAAGATAGCTTAAGAGATCTTCGCGCCTTAGAATATAAGAATACGTACATCTAGACCCTAGTTCTTAAATCCCTGCCCTTATATCTAGTACACTTATCTTAGAATATTCTACTATTACACTAGAGTAAGAAAGCTGCGAATAAGGACTAAAAAAAGCAAGGTATTAAGTTCAACGACTACTTAGAGACCTTAGATAACAGTACTTATAGCGATAATAAGGTAAATAATATTAACCTCGACTTTTCCGCGCTCCTTCCTATATAATACTATCTACTCTAGACAGCACTAAATATCCGCGGCAATATTAGCTATAGCTTTAGTAAGTTATGAATCTTACTAAGACTAGTTAACGCTAGTATATAATTTTATTATAATGCGATAATCAAGGTATAGGGTAAAGAACTGCAGCTATCCTTAGGTAATAATACTGAAGCTAAAGCTAAGATCTGTAATAATATAGCCTTACTTTCTATAGCTAATACATTAGCCTGCCTAATCCTTTTCCTTTACCTCTTACCTCTTTCTAAAGCTTTACTACTTACTCTACGCGCTATATTTCGCGCTATACCTACTATTGATTCAGTTCTTTCCTTAATTAAGAGCCAGTATTAGCTTAATAGTAAGTAGCAGCTCATTATCCGCGCTTTATTCGACTAGATCTTATATCTTATTCTAATTCGTACTACTAAGGATTAATTCCTGCTCTACCTTAGAGGCGTTAATAGAGTTAGTAAGATATACTTAATTAAGGCTTTTCTTCTTAGCCTCTCTATTATTAAGAAATAAGAAGATATTCTCCTAATAGCTTTTACTAAAGCTACAGCTACTAACATTAGCGGCTCGACTTACTACTCTGCCCTTACTTTATACAGTAACTAACTTGTACAACTAGTAATTAGATTGAGGCTTATGTATAAAAAGATCCTTATTATTAATGAGATTAGTATAGTTAGTCTTAAGAGCCTTATTTAACTAGATAACTATTACAATACTATTTAGGACACTAATAAAGAAAGCTCAATAGTCTTTGGCAGCCTTCCTATTATAATCTTATTAAGAGACTTCAATTAATTTACTCCTATAGGTAGCTATGTAATCTGGAAATAGGATATATCCTATAGTTAAGTACTCTAAACTAGAAAGTCTATATAATCCCGATTTAATAAGGTAGTTATCCTTATAGAGCAGATACGATAAGTAAAAGACTTACCTTTCTAAAATATCTTACAAAGAGCGCGCTCTGCAACTCTAACAGAAGAAGATATAATAGTCTTGAATTCCTAGATAATAGCTGCTAGAGAAGTAAGAGGAGAGTATCTACTAGATCGGGCTATAATTCGAATGAATTAACTTCGCGAGAACATAAATCTCACTTATCTTAAAAACTTTACTAAAAAAATAGGACAGAAGATATATCTCTTCCCTACTTAGTACAATACTCTAAATACAGCTATTATTAATTACGCACTCCTTATCAGAATAATATTCTAAGTAGGGGAAGCAGGTAAGCTCAAAGGCCCTAGTTTATTTACTTTTACTAAGGGAATATCTATTATACTACTACATAATATAATGACTAGCTCAGGCCTAGTTAATAGTATGATTACAATTATAAAAAGAGCGATCTTAAATATTAATATACTATATGAGTATTTTTTTCCCTAAGTAACTTAGCTAATAATTCTTTAAAAGCTACCTAGATAAAGCTAGACAACCTATACATCCTTTACACTTCCTTTCTTCTATACCTCCTTATACGCCTAACTTATAAACACGACTTCTTGTTCCTAAGTATACCTTCTACGCTTATCCTAATCCTACTAATCAAGATAATAGAAGAAATCTCTAAGCTCTTAAACCTTATATTCCATTAGTACTAAGTTCTAATAACCTTAGGCTTTATATTTACAGATTATAAGTATTAGGGCTATACCTTTTATAGCCTTATTATCGATCTGAAATTTCCTTCTTAGCGCAGTCTTAGTAAGTATAAAAAATAGACCTCTATTAATGTCTAGCTAGAAAGGTTAAGATCACTATCTAGCGTCTAGTTGCGAGAGCTTATTACCCTTACTGATCTTTAAGCTTCTCCTTATAAAGATCTATAAATTAAACTTTCATAACTAAAACGAATTAAGTAAAGTACTCTTTAGTCGTGGACTACTTAATATTTCATATAACCCTTAAAACTTTAAAATCATAATTATCCTCTAACCTAATTAGATAGTGCTAGCGTAGCGTAATTAAAGCTAGTAGCACTATCTGCCCCTAACTCGCGATATAAACTCTACTATACTTGGAGAAAGTTAAAAGCTCTGAATAAAGTTAAAACCCCTTTATTTACCTCCTGAATTCCTGTATTTTTATAGAATATAACGTAACGTATTAACTTAGGGTTATCTGATGAATCAGTAGGATTATTCAATAAAGTGCTAAAGAGAGGATTTCTACTGCTAAATCCTCTGGATTTTTAAAAATAACTAGTTTTTATTAACTTATTTCCTCTAATAATAGTAATTATTACACGTAATAGACAAGGAAAGAGGGCTAGGGAGATATCTGAGGATACTAATAACCCCGAAGTATCCTTAGAGAAAGAGACTAGCTATATAGACTTAGTAGGTGCTTACTAAATATACTCGGTCCCTTATACTAAGATATATAATTACTTACTACTACAAACTAGACGCTGGACTATAGCTCTTTAAGCCCGCTCTTATCTCCTAACTTTTCCTTATTCTTCAGAGAATAAATGCGAACCCCTCCTCCTTAATTAATCTTTAGCTGAGTACCGAATATAAAATACTTTCGCGACTAAGAGATATTTATAGAAAATATTACAGAATTACGCTCGCAATTTAGCTAGGACCTTATCTAAGGATCTATAATAAAATAGCTCTTATATAACGACCCCGAGGAAGAATATAATAATAATAACCCATATATAAAGCTTAGGATTATTCTTATAGGCGAGATCAGTACCTTTCTTAGTCTTAAGAGAGTAGAGAATTATTTCAGCTTAGATAAGCCGGAATTCTCTATTTAATTATTAGTTAAAGATACTACATTAAATATCTTAAAGAACCTACTCGCCTGTTATAAGGAAGGATATACTATTAAGAGCCCTTTAAGGATTAAGGTCCCTGAGTTAGAGCTCTTATCTAACTCTTTCGATAGCAGTAACCTATTCCCTAATAGATTCAATAGTACTTCCACTACTAACAAAGATAACGGATCAACCTTAGTAGCTTTAGCTTTCGCAGCAGGTAATAAGATTACGATTTAAGTTTAGTTTAGAGTTTATAGTTTTAAAAATAGATCTAGACTAATATTTAGATTATTAAAGCTATGAAAGTTATAACTAGGTCTTTCTAGATCGCTAAGCTAAAAGAGAGATCTAATTACTTCACGTAAGAGAAGGAGATAATTAAAAAGTTATCTAATACTTATAGTGCAAGTTTACCTAATGCTTTTATAATGTATTTTTTAAGGATTAGCTAATAAGATAATTAAATAAACTTATTATAATTATATATTTTCGATCTTCTATATATTTATCTTTTATCTATAATTACTAGACTTATTTCATATATTATATAGTCTTCTATATCTTTACTTTCTTCTATACCTAGACTTCTTGCCCTAAAACAAAGTAAAAGGGGTAACTACTATATCAGCGCTAACTAGTAAACTGACTAAGACTTTCCTAGATAGGAAGGAGTACGTACGTAATACTTAACGCTATTCCACTATTAGCCTAATTACCCTGCTAATAGTTTAGTGCTCGAAGCACTAGCCTTATTACATATTATTAATAACACCTTCTTTACTTTAATTACGATATTTATAAGCCTTTTAATTTACTTGCAACTAGACTTGAAGATATAGTAACGTAGTAAACGGATTAATTGCTAGAAATAAGCTACCTACTCGGAGTAAGATAAGTAAGTACTAGTAATAAGTACTTATTCTCATGACGCTCGCTAACCGATTCTTAGAAGTCCTTTAACTAATTAACTCAGCCCCTTAAAATAGATAGTCTTAATAGAGCTGCAAGTATTATTACTATAATTAATATTTCTATAAAGATCTTTTAACTATATTAAATATATATCTTAATAGTAAAGAAAGCTAGGAAAGATATCTAATACTTTAAAGATAAAGTAATATCTCTCTAAGATATCCTAACCAATGTAAGAGATCTAGCTAAAGACTTAAGCTTATCTAGAAGATCTATCTTTAGTTATCTTAATTAGTATAATAGGCTAGTATAGTAATATAAGAGAGACTTAAAATAGCTAGTAGCGTAACTAAAGCCTAGAGAAGAAGAGAGTAAGATAAGGCAGTTCGGTTTACACGTGTTAAAGTAACTCTTCTTAAGTAAGGATATTAATAAACGCCTTTAAGTTATTAACGAATATAAGTCGATATTCACTTTGGCATTAATATCTAATAATCTATAGGTTTTATACTATAATAATCGTGTAATTTAAGCTAATATTTATTAGTACTCTTACTCGTGCTATTAAAGATGATATATTAAGGTTAGGTAATAGTCTAGCGGATATATAGATTAAATAAAGAATACTAGTGATAGGTGAAAAATAACAGAAAATCCGTTATTAGCTATTATCGCTAGATCTATTATCTAATTATAATATTACTTGTAAATTACGTTAAGTAACTACAGGGGAATAGTTTCTGAATAGCAATAAGTTTAAGAAATAGAAGATAACTTCTAGATCTTTTCTTTAGCTTTATAGTATTCGTAAGTAATTATCTAAGCTAAGCTACTAATACTTAATTAAATATTTTAGCTAGCTATAGGAAAAGTGTTCTTTAGTAATAACTCTATATAACTACTTAATTGGAAATTTATTAATTATATTCGCAGCTCTATAGTCCTTAAAGAAGTTAAGTCTTAATATAAGTTAAGCCCTTCTGTGGCAATCGCTTACTTTTACTTTGACTTTAATAATACTAAGAAGTAGAGGCATAACAAATTTACGCGTTCGCTAATCGAGTAATTAGCTTAGTAGTTAGCAAAAGCCCTTACTTATCTAGAATCGCTCTTTTCTCACTATTAGAATAGGAAGTAATAGCCTACGTAAGATACCCTTAAGGCTGCCTTATAGTAAATTTTAAATAAATTTAGGAAGACGTTTATTATTCTTGATACTTTAAACGAATATAAAGAAAGAGAAGAGCTCCTACTTCTATTAGAGAACCTTACTTCCTAGGAAGCAGGAAAACTGTCGGTTCAATACCGAATATAAGCCAAGAATCAAACGTAAATATCATGTATATGCATATCAAGCTTGATGGTGTGGAAAATCTGTGTTTATTCTAAGAGGGGGTGGGAGGTACTAGACTATATACTGCCTCCCGAAACGCCACCGAATCACCCCCGTAAGTGGTCCTACCCCCTATTCTAGCTAAGACATGCTTTGGATGGGCCTGCGGACCAACACTAGCAACTCTTCTTTTTGGAAGGACACTTCCAAGCGAATCTTCATAGTACAGAAGCGAATCTCCAACCCAATGGTAAAGAAAACAAGCTGTACAGAATGACCATATTCGCAAAGAAAAATAGAATGAGCGTACCAGGTACGGAGCTACGGAAGTACCATAGTCCGAAAGACCTCCGATTCTGGCCTGAAAAACCTCCCACGGAAGTAGTTGATGCGGCCCGTCAGAAGACAATAGCAAGTAAACAGACGCTAAGCGAGACCACCGCTGGCTGTACTATTACAAAAACCAGATCTCCCTCCATTCTGAAGCTTTCTTTCTTTAAGCAAACATCAAAAAACTCTCCGTACGTACACAGAATTGTCGATCTCCAGAGATATTCGCTAACATTTTGCTGTAGCCCGTACCAAATCAAATAAGCAAAAGTATGTATACAAAACAAAAGAATCGTAGGTGGTTCAGTGGTGAAACGGATGCTAACACAAACAGTGCCTGCACCCACACCATTCGGAGCTCTCGCCTCTGCCCACCGGAAGGACTGCGTTCGCTGCGTCCGAGCCATGATCAAGAAACCCGATCACGTCTGCGCCTTCGAGAACCGGAAGAGCAAGAAATGCTCGTACTGTACCGACCAGAGCGAAATCTGCACTCCCGTAGGTACTCCCCTTGTTTCCCCCTTTCTTTTTCATTGTTTGGGATCTCGGATCCCGAATGTAGTCCGTAACTGACCCGTATATAGCTGCCCTGGTACTTGGAAGCCGAGTACCAAGATCTCCTGCTTGCCCGGACTCTTGAGGAGACCGACAACATCTCTGCTGCTGCTGCTGCTCTCGATGCAGAGCTCCGTGTTGCGGTCGCCGAGTTGCCAAAAACTCGCGACGAGTTGAGTTTGGCGTTGTTGGAGGAGACTCGTGCTCTCCGTGCTGGGATGGCGGATCTCGCCCAAAGTCAATTCGTAGGTAATCCCCTTTTCTTTTTGTTCCGAATCCCCACCGTATGTACTCCGGTTCACGTCCGGCTAACCTTTCATAGGACTGCGGGCAGATTCTCTCCCGCATGGAGAAGCGGGTGGAGGAGGCCGTGGCTGCGGTCGTTGCTCGTCGTGGTGGTGACAAGCGTAAGCGTCCTGCGGGACAGGATGGAGATGGAGATGGAGATGATGAGGGAGCTGGCCCGGCCCCTCGGGCAAAGAGAACTCGGGGTGGAAGACGCCCAGGTGGCGCGGAGGTGGAGGAAACTGGCGCTGAGCCAGTCGATTTGGGAGCCGCCTACGATTAGGGGAATAGGCCCTGTTTCGGAAAGGCTTCGTGGCTGGTTCTTCGTGGCGGCACTTTCTTCATACCGGTGTACGGGAGTAGCCCCCTGTGGTGAAACCGGCATTTAGTCCCTGTTGGAGTGTCGTCGCAAGGCCGCCCGTTGGTGCTTTGAATCAGAGGGTAATTAAATGCAAATCAAACTCGTTCTCTCCTCCGTATCTTGAACAGAAATGAAAATACTTGCAAGTGATTAATGAGAGTTGTAAGGAAATCATAACAAAGGAAAAACTGCTCCTCATCCGAAACTCCTCCGTTACTCCCCCGAATCGACCCTGTCGACTCGTGAGTCTGGATCATGAGTCAAACGAGCCTCCAAATCAACATCAAGTGGCCTCTGAACCCAACCTTCTATCTTCACAGTCAAGGTGTTGGTGTCAATTAGCTCTTGGAGAGCTTTATTTGGTGCTGTCTTTGTCATGGCATCAGCAGGATTGCTGGTGCCATTGATCCACCGAATCTCCGTCAGCTCCCTGCGCTCATATGACTGCCGAATTGCCATGATATCAATCATTAAACGCTTCTCCTTTGTAGTGCCAAGTTTGATAATGCACTCGTAAAGAGATAGGGAATCTGTACACACCACGGTCGGAAGCCGTGGGAGTCCAAGCTTATCCGTTACCATGTTGACGGTGGTTCCCAAAGCAATCAACATATCGATTCCTGCTACCATAGCATACAGCTCCGAAGCGAGTACAGCACGCGTTACTCTCTTGCACTTTGTAGAGCTTGCATGAATGATGTTGCCAGAGAGGGTAAATTCCGAATCCCCCTCCGTTTCTGATCCGATTGTTACCAGAAACCCGATCTGTGAGCTCAGATCCTTATTGTTGGCAAATGATCCATCGACAAAGACGTAAAGTCTGGCAGAGTGTAGGTCCACTGGTATGTACCGTAAACCTCTCTCCGTGTTGTCCATTTGCCATTGAAGACGTTGGTTCAGGGCCTTCGCGTCTTCTACTGTTGGATCCTGATGTTGCGCTGCCACCGACAAATCAAAGGTGGCTTCAGGTTGACAGATCGTTGCAATATACGCGCCGCGAGCTCGTTGTTCCACATATGCCTTCTTGTAATCTGGCACCGTCACATCAATTAACTCTAGTCTCGTTCCTTGACCTTTCTGCGACATGTAGATGTTGCTCCCGGCCAAAGTGATAGTACATCCGTTGAACGTAATAGATTCGGAGGGGTTTAGGACCTGAATCGGTTTTGTCAAGAAATTGGCTTTCGTAATCCCTTCCTGCTCTCGTGCTAAGAATTCATTATCTCCGAGGATTAACGTGTCGTCTGTTTGCATTCCAACAATCCCAAAATCGTGGCTGTCTTTGGTGCTGATTAGCAAGCAAGGGTCGTACGTTGATGTTTCCATTTGAAGTTTTTCCACATGATGTTTATGGTAGGTGTTAAACCAGTGATTTCCGGATTCTGGTATGCCATAAAGAGGAAGCATTACCATAAATATCGTATCAGGAGGGAACTCATTTGCGATCTCTTCAGGTGGCCACGCAAGGATGTTCCTAAGAAGTTTTGTCGTCGACTGGACATAGGCCTGGGTGATGTCCCGAATTGCTAGATGCATATCGGATCTCTTTCGGATCTGATTCGGATGTCTCATAGTAGCGGCCAGTGATATGATCAATCGCTGACTTACCCGTTGAATAGTTGGAGATTGGGTTAATATCTCTTTCTTGCCTTTGTCGTTGAAGCATTGGATAACGAGCCTCGATTTCTCGTATGGTGTTGATGATTCCTTGCCTTTTACTTCGTCCACCATTCTTGATTTGAAGATGCGGTGGCCTCTTGCTCTGGGGTCATTTCTGGAAATCGGCATAAAAACGCCTCTCTTGATGAGAGCCTCATACTCAACTCGACGGGACTGCTGGAATGGTGGGCCAGGTGTAGTAATCTTGCCCTCTGCGCGTAGCTTAATCGATAGCCCTCGATCCCTTGTTTCCTTCTCAGTCAGAAACACGTTAGCATCGTAGTCGTCATCAATTGTTGGTAGTCCCGGGATTGGTTTTATAAATGGGATCTCAACCGTGATTCGGGGGAGTTTCGGTGCTGTTTCGTGGGCTTTTCGGACTGGTGAGCCAGGCTCACGGGTCACATCTGGCACTTTTTCTTTCTTTTGTTCAACGCCAGATGTATCTGTTTTGAATGGGCGCACAGATGTTGATCGGAATGTGCGTACTCTGCCGTTGTCCATATCGATCCTGCATGCCTCGCCTTCTATTCCCAAGAAAATGTATGGTCCTCTCCAGCCTTTCTTTTCTCGCCATACCAAAACTTGATCTTGAAGCCGGAGATCATGAATGTGCGTCGTACCGGGGCCGTTACGGGTTGCCAGCGCATCGTTGGCTTGGCGTTTAGCATGCACCTTGCGTACTTCTTTCATGGCCTTTTTGATGGTTTCCGCACGTTGCTGAATAGACGGGTTTGGAGGATCCATTTCTGTCATTCTGGGGTAAGCTCCAAAAACGAGCAGTGTAGGAATCAAGCCATTCGGTCCAGCTGTATCGTTGACAGCTTTGACAGCCATTTGTAATCGATCCTCGTCGCTCAGATCGGGATGCTCTACTGTGACGATTTCATAGGCACGCCTGAGTGGACGATGATACCGTTCTACTTTGCCAACTGAGTGGTGTGCCTCCACGGGCACAAGCTTTGGTGTACTTCCTACTGCTCTGAGTGCTCCCCGAAACTCCTCAGAGTTGAAGTTGGTTCCATAGTCGTAGACAACGAAGTCTGGGGGCCCAATGTATGTGTCCATCCATGCTGACTTGAAAGCATTGAAGGTGGCCTGAGCCGTAGCTGATCCGGGGCGCCTTCGGAGCAGTTTCGCAGCTCCGAACCCTGTGGCCTCGTCGACCATGTGAAGTGCATATCGGTTCCCAAATTGTGCTATATCAACATAGACTGTGTGATTGAAGTCGATGTCGTCTTGCAATTTGAAGCGAAAGCGATGTGGAGCGTCTGCGTGTTTCTGGCAATGCTCACACATCTCTTTGACTCGTAACATGATCTCGGAATCGGAATCATGGCCTGCTTGATCTAACAGGTGTTGCAACCGTTGTACCGATGGATGGCCGAATCTCCTATGTAGCCGGCGAATCTCTGTCTCCGTCAGGTGGCACTCGTTGATGGTACTGTTCGAAGAATCGACAAGTTGATGATTTTGGTCCAAGAGCAGCCATGGATGATCATCCTTCCGTACAATCAAGTACTTCTTATCACCTTGAACCAACACATTCTGTATGTTGTCGTAGTATGCCCCCATCTTGTCCATTTGTTGCAAGCATAGCAGGAATGGCACGTCTGTATCCACAATATGGAAATCCAAAATTCCAACTGGAGTATCCACTGTGGCGATTCCAAGGGAAGGTCGTGAACCTGCTCCGAATTTGATCCGACTCTTACCCGACTCGCTGGTATCGTATTTGACATTTCGAATCCGTTGCAACGCACGTAATTGATTGAGACCTCCAACGTTTTTGTTAGAAGCGCCTGTGTCAATGAGAAGACCTTGGAAGAAACGGTCCGTCCATTGAGTCGTATAGGCCTCATTTTCTGGAGGTTTCTGAATCCGGCTTTCCAGGATGTGGGTGGCCTTCTTCTCTTCAAGTTGTTCCATCACTTCCCGCGCATCGTACATTGCCTCACTGGCACTGAACACAGTTGTGAAGTTGGCCGATCCATCGCTGCATCCGCTGTCCGAATCTGTGGAGGTTTCATCGATCCCGGAAGAAGTGTCTTGGTTATCGGGGTCATCTGGGTCATCTCTTCCTGACTGACCCTGAATGTCCCCCGAACCCGATCCGACTCCCTCTGCATATGCCAGGTAGGCTTGAAATGATGCCTCTGTAGGTTTCACACCTTCAGCTTTTCGTGCAGCAAAGTATCGCGCTTTGGAGGCTGCCTGCTCCTCGTTAGAATGGCGGCTGCTGTGGCAGTCCATCTTCTTGCAGACGATACACCCTGTATAACCTGGCTTGGGCTTGAATGTAGTTCCGCGTTTGTTGCCTGCGGAAAACTTCATCCTTCGGTCCGAGTAGTGGGCCGTCCCGTCCGCAACGTAGGCACGGTGTCGACTCGGCCCTGAATCGGTGTGTTTACCGACTCGTGATCCCGGCTCATGAGCCGTTTCCACGCTCAGAGCCGTGCGAAGACTGTCCATCAATGTAGGGAAAGTTGGTGGTGCTCGAAACAGTGCCATCTTGAAGAGTGGGTTACCTGAAACTCCCTGCACGAGTTTGTCGCGCAAAGTTTTGTCGTTCCGCATATTGTCGTCTTTGAGACCAAGTTGGATGCTCTGCAGCTCTCTGGCAAAGTTCTCCAACTGGACCAGAATTGGCCTGCCCTTCTGGTAAGGTTCAGCTTGAAATGACAAGAAGGTCAAGCTAAACCATCGGCTGAGGAATTGGTTGGCTCTCTCTTCCGTCTCGAAATTGGTACGTGTTGCTTTGACAAGTTCGTCAAAGTTGTACCCTTTGTTCTGAAGGTACCGGTAATAGTACGTAGATGCTCCGTCCCGGAGCATCGTCGGAAATGCCCGGTGCCAAATGTCATAATCAACACCTGCTTTCTGGCAGAAGTCGGCAAAGATGTGTAGTTTCTCGTCCAAGTGGTCTTTGGACCCACTGTACTGAAGCTCTTTGGTGTACATCTTGCTAAGGTTCACTAGCGATTTCGATTGATCCTGCGTCAGTGTTTCCATGACATACCAAGGCGGCCGTATCTGTTCCGTATGTGGTCCGATTGTTCTCGGTACCGTAAATGGGGGCAAAGATCCATCCCGTGGGTGCACTTCTGGAATTGGTACGGGGTTTGGCAATGGATTCTCGTTCGGTCTCCACCTTGGCGCCGTATTCAGGGATTCTCTCCCAGGGGTAAATGAGAACTCTCTCTTTGTACGAACTGGTGGTGTCGCGGCGTACAGATCGTCGTCTGGAATGATGGTCCTTACATGGGCAGGGGTCATGAGATGGTCTGAGATCTGAGACACCTCGGCTCTTGGGAAATTGCTCCTCAACGGAATATGTTGGCGCAATCCCTCTTCCTCATCTGAAGGAGTCGATTCAGCAGAATCGATCACTACAGTTGGCCCGTTGCGTCGAGATGGTGGTAGCATTCCTTGATGAAGTGTTTGGGTAGTCGAAGCTGTCGCTTGGCGAGGGTTCTGAATATGGTCCGGTACTGTGTCGGGAGCGTTCCGAATCTGCAACTCCAGCTGTTCTTCCGGCCAAAAGTTAGTTTCGGCTCGAGCTGTCTGAGCGAGTGCAACCGTAATTGGTGTCTTATCCTTCCGTACGAACACGCCGTTTGCTCGTAACGTGTCACGTAGGTGCATTCGTTCCACCTTCTTGATGCGAGCGAAGTGGCCTGGAGACCAATTTCCGAAATATTCCCAAAAGTCCAGGAACAGGAATTCGCCCTTAGAATGGCCATCGCAGAAGTTCTTTCGAAACTCCTGCGAGAGCTTCGTAGCATCATCTGGTGGCGTTTCCACTGGTCGCGGTCCTGACCACATCGCCACCGCTTCCGCCTCTGCTCCCGTAGCTGTCTCTTCCTCTCTCCCACCCTGATCCGAAGTAACTGGTGTTTCTTCGGCCATGATTCGTACCTGATTCGGTGGTGTCCCGGAATTGATACTTGATTTTTGCTTGGAATCTCCTTAGCTGAAGTCAAGCAATTGACTTGACGATTGTCGAAGAGGAATCGTCGCTGTTGTTATGCGTACTGCCGTACGAGATTTGCAGTCTAAACGTGATGCCGGTCCCCTCCCACTGAATCGTCAATCGTTGATTCAGGTTCAAAGATGGCCCGAAAAGTACAGCTAAGTACTTAACGTTGAGTCGCCGCTTGTCCTGCCGTGACCTATCTGTCTGTGGTTCGCATTGACCACTGATCAGTGTCGGTTCAATACCGAATATAAGCCAAGAATCAAACGTATATATCATGTATATGCATATCAAGCTTGATGGTGTGGAAAATCTGTGTTTATTCTAAGAGGGGGTGGGAGGTACTAGACTATATACTGCCTCCCGAAACGCCACCGAATCACCCCCGTAAGTGGTCCTACCCCCTATTCTAGCTAAGACATGCTTTGGATGGGCCTGCGGACCAACAAAAACTATATGTTCTTACTATAAGCTAAAGGAAGCGAGATATCTAAGAAGCTCTTGAATTATTAACTATAAGCGAAATCTGCCTCTAGAGCGCCTTTATTAATAATAATATTTATACTCACCTTTCCGAATAACTCTAAAATAACTTAAAACTGAAAAAGTAGTCTACTAATATATAAGGAGAAATTAAACATACTCTAATAGAAGAAGTATAAGGAATATATATTAAAACTTTCTTAATAGAGATTTATTAAAATAGCTAATATAGTTTTCAAAGTTCTATTAAGTTATATACTAACTAAATATACTACGGAAATATTTAAAAGTAGACGCTCTACGGAAAGCACTAGAGTCTTTACTAAAAACCCTAGATAAAACCTATGCTCGTATATTACGTAGTATTAATAAGAAGTATAATTAAGATATATTCCAAATCCTCTAATAGCTAGTATATTTAACTCGATCACTTTGTATTAAAGAGATAGTTGAAGTTATTACTATCAATACTAAAGAGTCATGATTTAATCCTAAAAACCAACTTCCAGATCCTCAAGACTTATTAACTATTTACTCTAGCTTAGTAATAATAATATTAGTAACAACTAAGGGTAATAACGGAGCCTTCGATGAGATAATAGAGCTTAGGCTAGCTTATTTCTCTATTAAAAAATACTTGATATCAGATTATATTTGAACTAGAACAGCTTTCTAGTATAATATCTAATCAGGAGAAGAAGAAGAAATTATATAGTCTTGTTTAAAGTACCTTCTTTATTTTTAAAGAATTATACTTACTAAACGAAATCTTAATATATTTCCACTAGCTCTATATATAGCGGAACACTAGTATTATTATTTCCGAGCTATAAAAAATTCAGATCAGGCTAGTAAGCTTATTATGCAACTTTTCTAAGGAGACGCTTTTTAGAACTAGATTTAGCTCTATAACTCAGAATCCCTATAGATAGGAACTAATATAGAAAAAAATATTAGAAGTATTACCTCTCTACTATATTATATAATATAGGAAAGTTTATTTAAACTAGTTTCACTTCTACTTAAGGAAAGGGCCGATATAAATACTTAAGGCGAATACTACAGTAATACACTCTAAGTAGCTTCAGCTAGAAGCCACGAGGTAATCGCAGTACTTCTAGTTAAGAAAGGGGCCGATATAAATACTTAAGGCGAACGCTATAGTAATATACTCTAAACTACTTTAGCAGGAGATCGCTAGGTAATTATAGCACTTCTACTTAAAAAAAGAGCTAATATAAATACTTAGAGCGGAAACTACGATAATATACTTTAAGTAGCTTTATATAATAGCTATAAGGTAATTACTGTATTACTACTTAAAAAAGGGGCCAATATGAATACTTAAGGAGGAAGGTTCGGTAATATACTCTAAGTAACTTTAGTAGAAGGTTATGACGTAATTATAGTACTTCTACTCGAGAAAGCGGCCGATGTAAATACTTAAGGTAAATACTACGGTAATATACTCCAAGTAGCTTCATATTATAGCTACGAGGTAATTACTATATTACTACTTAAAAAAGGGGCTGATATGAATACTTAAGGCGGAGAGTACGGTAATACCCTCTAAGTAGCTTTAGCAGGAGATTACGAGATAATAGTAGTACTTCTACTTAAGAAAGGGGCCGATTTAAATACCTAAGGCGGAAATTACAGCAGTGCTCTTTAAGTAGCTTTATATAGAGACCATAAGGTAATTATAGTATTACTACTCGAAAAAGGGGCCGATATAAATACTTAAGGCGAATACTACAGTAATACTCTCTAAGTAGCTTCATAGTAAGGGTTATTTAAGCTAGTTATACTATTACTAGAGAAAAGGACTAATATAAATACTTAAGGTAAATACTACAGTAATATACTCTAAGCTACTTCAATTAAAGATCACGAGGAAATCGCAGTACTTCTACTTAAGAAGGGCGCTAATATAAATACTTAAGGTAGAGAGTACGGTAATATACTCTAAGCTGCTTCTAGTTAAGGGTATAAGGTAATTACAGTACTTCTACTTAAGAAAGGGGGTATAATAGGGAATATAATTTAATAAGGTGCACGTTAAAAAAGGTAATTAGTATCTGACTAGGACTACTACATATCACGATTAATAAATCAATTATAAACAGAACTATTCGTTGTAAGTATCTAAAGAACTAATTATAATTAAAGTTAGTATTTAACTTTATTTACTAAATATTTTCTTTACTTAACGTGGTTTATCAGCGAGTCGATCATATCAGCGAGTCGATCACTTTTCCTTGGCATCGACTTCTAAAACTTGAACACGCGTTTTTTCACCTATTTATTATGGATATTCAAACCCAGGAAGCGCGAATCATTCTAGCTATCGAGGCAATTCGATCGTCCAAAAAACTAAGCAAACGCTCTGCTGCAAAGATCTACAAAGTACCATATACCACACTCTCCGACAGAATGGCCGGCCGAACCTACCGCCCAGATTCTAAAGCCAATTGTCATAAGCTGACTGAGGTAGAAGAACAAGTAATTCTTCAAAATATACTCGATATGGATTCCAGAGGATTTGCGCCCCGGCTGGCTGGTGTAGAAGATATGGCCAACTTTATCCTCGAATCGCGGGGGGGAAGACGCGTCGGCAAGCTTTGGGCTCATCGATTTGTACAACGACAACCAGGCCTAAAGACGCGTTTTAATCGCGTTTATGATTTCCAAAGGGCCTTATGCGAAGATCCAGTGCTAATTAGCGCGTGGTTCCGACTTGTTTCGAATATGCGGGCGAAGTATGGAGTTTTGGATTGCGATATTTACAATTTTGATGAAACTGGGTTTATGATGGGTGTTATTTGTCCTGGAATGGTTGTTACTTGTGCAGATCGGTGTGGCAGAGGCAAGGCAGTTCAGCCAGGCAATCGGGAATGGGCTACAGCAATTGCCTGTATCAATGGGGAGGGCTGGAGTATCCCTCCATTCTTGGTGGTTCAAGGCAAGAACCATCTCTCCAACTGGTATACCGACGGCGGCCTCCCACCCGATTGGGTTATCAAACCGACAAGTAACGGGTGGACAAACAATGAGACAGGCCTGGAATGGTTAAAACACTTCAACAAACACACTGCTACTCGTGCAAAAGGTCTATATCGAATGCTGGTGTTGGATGGGCATAACAGTCATGAATCGGCCGAATTTCAAGAGTTTTGCAAAGTACACAACATTATAACTCTTGGACTGCCTCCTCATTCATCTCATCTAACCCAACCACTTGATATTGGATGTTTTAGTGTGTTGAAGCGGGCGTATAGTCGGCAGATAGAGACGTTCATCAAAGCCCACATCAACCACATCACAAAGGTCGAGTTCTTTCTAGCCTTTCAAGCAGCATATAAGGAAACAATGACGGTTGAAAACTGTCAGGCTGGATTCCGTGGAGCTGGCTTAGTACCTTTCAATCCACAAGCTGTGATTTCAAAGCTTGACGTCAAGTTACGGACTCCAACTCCCTCTCGACCATCGAGTGCTAACTCCCTCCCTTGGGTCTCTCAGACTCCTTGCAACCCAAGTGAAGCACTTTCACAGTCAACTCTTGTGCGAAACCGTATTGCCTGTCATCAAGGAAGCTCGCCAACTCCACTTTTTGAAACAGTTGCTGCGTTAGTAAAGGGTACAGAGCGAATGGCCCATGAGATGACCCTTCTGTCCGCTGAGGTACGCTCTCTTCGAGCAGCTAATGAAGCCCTAAGCCAACGCCGCAGGGCTAAAAAGTCTCGTGTCCGTCAAGGAGGAGCACTTACAGTAGAGGATGCACAGGATATTTTGGCCCAGAAGGATGTAGATGAGCAAGTACGACGCGACATACGTGAAGCGGGGAGTAATCGAAAGGAGGGGCAACCGTCTGGACGGCACTGTAGAACTTGTGGAAAAGCTGGTCACAACGCGCGAACTTGTCATGAAGTTGGAGATATATCTAGTTCATCAGATTCCGAGAGTAATAATTAATTTGATGTGTTGTGGTTGATTTATTCAAGTTTGAAGTTCCGTGCCAAGGAAAAGTGATCGACTCGCTGATATGATCGACTCGCTGATAAACCACGTTATTTGAAATTCTATATTAAGTAAGGAACTCTTACTAACTCTAGTTACTTATAAGATCGAATATTTATGATATATTTACTCCTAAGCTATTGTTCTAGGACTTAAATAACTCCTTACTTAGTTAGGAATAGCCTTAAAACCCCCTTAAAGTAATTAAGGGATAAGAAGAATAGGAAGTATAAGAAGTTCTTATATCGCGATTATACTATAATACCTTAAAGTATTAAGTTAATTAAGTAGGCTACGATCCTAATACTATATAGTATAACACGTCTAATTTAATAGGGTCGCCTTATAAGTTAAGAGATTTTTATTAAGTTAACTCTTCTGCTCCGGGACCACCTTGAAACTTACTTAAATAGTTAGTCGCATAGGAAAATAGAGAAGACGACTATAGTTACTTAGAAGATAATAGATTAATTAGTAAGATAGTAAAATAAGGTTTAATTCAGACTATCTAAATACCCTCTGATTTAAAGTACTAACGCTGCAGTCTTACGACTGTACCCTAGCTAGAATATCTTACTAGTTTCGCTATAGGGGGCTACTCTTATATAAGAAGTCTAACTGAAGGTATAGCTATAAAGAACTAATAACGAAGCTAATCTGAAACAGGGCCTATTCTCCCCCTATTCCAAGTTATTTGGAATCTCCTCTTCCTTCTCTGTACTACTAGGGCGTTTACTACTTCGAGTTACCTAAAAATAGGCCAGTAACTCTCCCTTCTCCTCCTCCCCCTTTACTCTCTTACGCTTAACACTATTATAACGAACGGTCTTAGCTACCTTAGTAGTACTAGTAGTAATCTCCTCTTAGATTTAGCTTAAGGCTAAAATCAGACCTTATTTATATATTAATCGAAAGTTATTCTAATCTTACTTAAGGGAAAACAGATATATCTAGAACTAGATCTTTATCTTAGATAGAGATAGTTATAAGTAAAACTTATAATAGAAGAAAAAGATAAAAGAAAAGGGAGTAACTTATAGCTTATTATACGGCCAGATCTGTAATAGCTCGGCGAAGAGCACGGGTTTCCTCTAATAACTCTAACTATAGCTTACCTTATATCTTAGGAGTATTAGTAGTAGTAATACGTAATCCGGTATCGATCTCTTAAGAGGTAGAAATAATACCCTTATTATCTTCAGTAGTAATAGTAAGGGAGAGCTTATAATATTCCTTAGTTATATAGTGCGGAATCTGGTATAGAAATTAGTATTTTAGCTTATCCGGATTATAATTAAACTATATTTATAATAATTAGGATTTAAGAAAAGAAAATAGGGAGTACCTACGGGATTATACTTTTCTGCTTGCTTCTTATAGTACGTATACTTCTTACTTCTGGCGCTATTGAACTCGTAAATATATTCTAGTTCTATAGTAAGTAAGCGGACGCATCGGATATAATACTTATAGTAGGCGAACTTAAGGGTATTAACAGGGGTTGGAGTAAGTACTATTTATATTAATATACTAAATTAACTCTAAATTACTACTAAACTACTAGGAATTCAAAACTTAACTTACTCTTGAATTACTTATTTTATTTAATATAAACTATTAAAATATATTAGTAATATATATAGATCAATAAATCTCTATATATAAGGTTCGCTTATAGAGCTTGAAGTTGTAGTTATCTGAAGAAGAAAGTTAGAATTCTGGAGATCTGCGCTATTAAGTACTATAACACGTATAATAGTAAGCGATTATAGCTTTACTAGACTTGATTCGGACGCCTTTCGGACGGCTTTATAGTTAGGTTGCTACCTTACTTATTACTATTATTGTTATTAACTAGTACTACCGGATTAACACTTCCTCCGGAATCTCTCTACTAAAGCTATATATCTCTACTATTTTATACAATAATAATTCTATATGAAAATGCGATTTAGAGCTTAGGGGTAAGCTCTCTTATAGGAGAGGAGTGATATAACGTTAAAGTAACGGAAGTACTAGAAATAAGGGTACTTAGGTTTAGCCGGAATATTACCGGACGGAAACCGGACTAGATTCGTGTATATATAGGACCGCTCCCCCTATAAGGGCTCCTTACCTTCTTATTTCCTTTGTACTAGACTTATAATATTACTATTTACTTACTCTCTTGCTCCTATACTTGATACTGCACTTAGTAATATTGCGTCGTTACAAGTAGTCTATGTTACTAATAATATACTCTGCAGGCTCTCTTTTAACGCTATTGTCGGTCAGAAATTTAGGGTCACGATCCCGATTAATTAACTCTAGGGTCATACTCTCCCTAATCATTAAGTCGCAAGCCTTTTAGTACTCTACCTTTAGACTAGACTTTTTGACTTATGATTACTACTAAGTATAGTATTCCTTGACTTATTTATCCAGATAGCCAGGTATATTAAAACAATAAATAGGCTTAGGGACCGAAGCTACCTCTAAAGGTAGACTCCTAACTACTAGCAGTAGCAATATAGTAATAGTAATAGGGATAAAAGGAAGGCTACCTGCAGATATTCTAATACTTCTTAATGCCTTTTAGTGCCTCTCACGGGCTTACCGATCCTCTGCATATAATTACTTACGGATATCTTTAGGTATATTATTATATATAGCTAGTGTATTACTATCTTCCACAAACTTAATAAGGCTCGTCATTATACTCGTATGAAGTTTATAGTGCTTCTTACTAATAGGATCACACTAGTAATATGGCCCTTTATTATATAGAGGTCCAGTATAACGTATAGTTATGTACACTTATCGCTAGATCGAGGATCCTCTAGATAAATACTATTCTATATCCAGCTATAGATTCCTAGTAGCGAGCATTTATCGAGTTATTAATATAGTGCCTCGTTTATCCCTGCAACAGAGCCTAGTATTCGGTCTCTCAACGAAATCGAATGAGATTTTCAACTTAAATTACTTACTTACACGATAAAATTCACTCTAAGCAGTAAATTAACTTTCTATACTAGCTCAGTTAATACTTATATTATTAAATCGTTTTAGTATATCCGCCTCCTTACGTTATATGATAGATATAATAACACTTGTAAAGTTCGACTACAGAGATCTCTTTAATTTATATATAGTTTTCTCTAGTTTCAGCTCAAGGAACTTCTACTAGTAAGCGCTTAGTACTAGGACTATATCCTACTCTATATCTTTGGGCATAATAGCCCTGTTATTTACGATTAACTTCCACTCGATAGTGTACTATATATATATATTATTATATATCCTTATATTATCCTAGTCACGAAGCTAACAGAAATTGAGCTAACTTATCTGTATCTGTTAACTTAGCTCGTTAATATAATCTTCGTAAGGATCCCAACTATTATACTTATCGGATACTACTAAGTCGTGGGTTAAATTAGGACTTACTATAGCGATTATAATTGAGCCTGTGCTAGGAGCCGTAAGGGACTACACTAACTGAATCTATTATTATTAGTGACTTCACTATTAGCAAATTTGGACTTACTAGTGTAAAATAAGTTAGTCTACCCGGTCTACTACTTACTTATTCTGTTGTCACATTAGTCTATCGCTAGAAAAAGTTCATTACTAGAAATGATTATCTGCGAAAGCTAAAACTTACTGATATGTCGTCTATAACTACAGAATACTAATAAGAGTTACGCGATTTGTTTAATAGCTTCCTTAAGGTCTGAAAAAGGCCAGCGTGAATAAGTGAGCACAAAAGAGCGAAAGGAAACAGTGAAAGGAAACAAAAGTACAGTAGCTTGCAAAATCGGCTTCGCGTTGTCTCGCTTAAAAACAATGTGAGCACAGACCATCTACGCCACTTTTGGCTGACGCCGGAACGGGTCGCATTCGCACACTTCATCACATCTGCCACTACTCCAGCTCAGGATCTAGTACAGTATAGTACTGTAGTTAATTTACTACCTCTCGAAGTGGTAAGCAGCCAATTTCAGTCAGCGATTGTGATGTCGTTTATGAGCGCCAAAAATGGCTAAGACGATATGTGCAGAATTAAAATCTCTTAATAAAACAGAGCGACGACAATACAGTACTGTACACACACACACATACACAATTCATTCACGCCCGGCGGCTAAGCCGAAAGGGCTACTATCACTAATCTACTAATACATTTTTCAAAAATTATTCTAGTTTTCTTTAAGCCTATATAGAGTTTATTTTAAGCTTATGTTTTCTTTTCTTTTTTATTTCTTGCGGATTCTTATGAATTAGTAGTATTGTTAGTAGGTTAGTTTAAAGGCAATTCTTCAAGTATTTAGTATTTTATCTTTGGTAATTAAAGTGGTGCCTACTATTTGTGGCACGAGGTAATAGTAGGTAAAATTGAGTGTAGTAAATTAGGTATTTTAGTTTATTTATAATTGATTTGTATCAAGTTGGCTTATAGTTATTGCGAATTGTATTATTACTCGAATAGCATTCATATTCAGAGCCCAGTTCTTGTTATCTATTGAAGTCTTTTCGCCTAAGTAAAAGAATATATTTCCTTTACTTATATTTATATATTATAGTATCTCGATATAATACGCTATCTACTTTTTGCTCTAGAAGAAAAAGTAGTCTACTATCGCACGCGCTTATTTATATTTGCATTAATTTATAAATATAGCTTTGATTTAGTGAAGGTAGACATTTAGTCTTGCTATACCTATTCTGAATTAAGTAAGCATATTAGTTTTCTTTTATATTAATTAATTATAGAGCTATTGTATATATTTACTAGGTAATGCTATATCAACTCTTTTAGAATATTTTTCAATATTTTCCAGTAACTCTTTTATAGTACTATGCTTAGCTCGCGCTATATTAAGAGTTGTTAATTGCATTTTGGGGAGCTGTATTTGTAGAGCGATTTCTTGTCTTGTTACTATCTTTGCCTTCTTCTTAGTAAGCTTTATGAGTTTGTTTTTCTTACTTAATAAAAGCTATAAGATTATTATTATATTTTTATTTTTTCTTAAGACTCTTATTAATCTATAAATACTACTAATATACTCTTGTTCAAACTATTATCGAGACTTTCTAAGTGTAAGTATAATTACTTTGTTTCTTGTTATTAATATAATTTAGCGAAATCTGAGCTGTATTAATGCGCTTAAAGCATTAGCTATTGCTACTAACTCTTTGAAATACGAATTTTATTCGTCTCTTTTATTTAGTGTAAAGAAAAAGAATAAGATCTTATTTCTTGAGTTATTATATATTAATTAGTGTAATTCAATTACGCCACTTATTCTAATTATTCTATTTTATACTAAACTACTAATAGCGATATATATTTCTTAGTCTATACCTAGTTGTCTTAATGTTGATTTATTAGTAATAGTCTATACTCTTTTTTTTAACGGTACTAATATGCATAGGTTGATGATTTCTAGTTTTTTATTGTTATATTTTTAAGTGCTTTTATTACTTAGTAAAGTAGTAAGTAATATTATTTTTTAATCTTTTGTATTCGGGATATATTTCTTTGAAGTAGATTGGTTTTGGATAGCGTGTGAATATCTATTTATAGCTTGATTGTCTGTTTCTAAAAACAATCTTGTACGCTAGTAATATGGGCCTCTGCTTTCGTAACACTTATTACTACTATAAGAAATATTCTTATAATAACTTGTGCTTCTATTTTTTGAACTCTATTAATAAGTCTTATGAGTTTGTCTTTAAAGGCATGTATTTAAATATTGGGGATATAGTCTATAGCTGAAGCTATTGTTAAAGTAAATAATTACCGTATTATTAATAGCGAGAAACCCCTAAGCTGCCTAAGCTCTATTACTGCCTTTAAGCCTTTAGAAGCTGCTCTTGTAATATGTTTCTTGTACTTGAGCTTGACGTTTATAAGTACTTCAAGTATTTTAATATAATTCTTAAGTGAAATAGTTTATTCCTTAATAGTAAAGTATTTTATAACGCTTTTGTATAGTTTGCGAGTAAAGTATATAATTGCTATCTTATCCGCTTTAAAGATCGTACCACTTCTTCTTTTTTAATCAAGAATATTATTAATAATGGCTTTAATGTCTTCTTGGTTACTTTGTGCCGTAGGCCCCGTGACTCATATAGTAAAATCATCCACGAAAGCTATCGCCCCCCTACGGCTATCGATTCGTTTTTGTACTAGATCGGTATTAAAGAAAAGAAACAAAATCGGAGATAGGGGAGAATCTTGAGACAGGCTAGCCTGTAATAGGCTTTAGATCTTGAAAGACTGCCTATTAATTTGGATTGTCGCGGTGCGTTTCAAGTAGAATGCCTCTATCCAGCGAAGCAGCTTGTCTGGTATGCCTCGCGCCTTCATTCTCTGCAGCAATCTCTCTTTACAGACTGAGCTGGGAGTGGTACGTGCTGGTACCTGACAGAACTTCCTAAGATGCGGGGTTCGTTTATCTACCTGTAATACATATCTTGCGCTCGCTGAACCATGCATTGACACCAGTCTTTGCAACTGCAAGGAGATGTTGCCGGAACAGGATGTTTTACTGCACGTTCCGACATGAAAGTTTAAATTGGTGCACATTCATGCAAAACGGGTAGCGGTACAATAGCGCACATACGTTTTTAAACTGGCGCATGCGCCACGGAATTTTGCTGGCAATTTGCCCCCTATGCGCCATATTCACCTTCGTGCGCCACGACCATGCGCCAGCCTCTGGCGCACTGCTCTGGCGCACGACTTACAAGTGCTATTCTGCCGCAAAACCTACTCCCGGCCTTCGTACCTCTCGAGGCACGGACTTGAAAATTACTGATTTCAAGTCCTATACTAATACCGTAGAATTAAAACGTCGTACTAAGATTATACTAAAATAGATTTAAAGGAGTTTCGAGCCTAATATCTTTCTATTCTCTAGAAATATTTAATTTTCCTTTCTTTTATAAAGATTTTTATTATTATTCAGAGATTATAGAGGGTGCGCCATTCCTCTGGCGCATGATCCTGGCGTACTTTACGGATTCTGGCGCACGGGGGGAAATTGCCAGCAAAAATCCGTGGCGCATGCGCCAGTTTAAAAACGTACGTGCGCCATTGTACCGGCTCTCATGCAAAACCCCTACGCGCCATGCACCTCAACTTAGCCGAGAGTCGCATCCTGAGGCCAGCCTCAATTCCCGCCATTGTTTCAACATGTATATATCTATCGAACGGTCTCCTGTATATCTCATCCGTAAGTCTGAACTCCTCTCAAAAATAATTCACAACATGCGTTTTCTTGGCCAAGATATTCCACCACCTATCCTTCACGCTTACCTCACTAGCCCACTTCTTGCTGAAATCATAGCGAAAGTTCAGTCTAACTTTGCTTCTACCGCTGACAATCAGGTTCGTCTCGCCGTTTACGATATTCTAGATTTCTACAGCAAAGCGGCTGAGGAAATCCGCCAAGATCTTGAGACTGGGAATACTAGAGTAGATCAATTCCTCTTGATTAGGAAGGATATTTTAGAAACGGGTGCGATTTGGTACATCGGCGAGTGAGTAATGGATGAAGAGTACGAGACGGAGTCAGTTCGTCGTCGTGACCAGCCAGCGGTTTGGCGGATGCGCGTCATGATCAAAGCAGCGCCGGCACGATGGGTATGTTACCAATCTGCTCCCCATCGTTTGGTGTTGATGGTTGCCACGAATAATGAACTTACTGCCTGAAGATCGATTACTCGATTGGTAACTCCTCTATTCAAGAGGATATTGACTCAACTATCGACGCCTGGCCATGGGATCCCAGCGCTCCAATAAGAGCGTACGGACATGATGAGTTCCTAATAGAGCCGCTAGAGTCGCAGCCACAGTCACAACCACAGTCTGTTGGTTGGAGGCCGCCCGCACATGTGATTGCGGAAGCGGGGGAGTGGAAAGAGGGCCCAGGAAATCTGATGAATGTTGATCCTCCACAAGAACGAGTGTATCGTTTGAAGAAGGAGGTTGCCGAGCAGTATGGGCTGCGCAATGATTGGGCTATTGGGTGGAGGACGGATGGGGCGGAAGGGGCCATGAATTTCGCTCAACCGCTCCTGTAGTCTAGGTCACTCAATTACTTACGGGATAGGTTCCACTTAAACTGCATAGGCGGGTCAAAGAATGACCATCAGATATTCTGCAGAAGTACCATGGAATTTATAACAACAACAAAAAGTAAAATTTCAAAGCCGCCTTCAATTCAAATATTATCTTTTCTGCAATTGTTCCAATACCATCCCCATTAACGTAGGCAGAAAAAGAAGATAATGAACACTCCGGGATGACTCAGGATGCCCTTAAACTGCAGCCATCGTCGCCGTTACAACACTCGTCACAATTTCCTGAAGGACAGGATCCATCAGGCGCGAATGGAGTACAAGGTAGGGGCTAGATTGTGGATCAGCAGTGATCTTTCTCTTCCATCTGTTTAAGTACGCACCGGACACTCGCAAACATCTTTATTGGGGCAATTACCAAATGAAACAGAATTCTCCGGTCTTTGGGCGTTCTAAATATCTTGTCAGCTCTTACTACTACATTAATTAAGGATGCGATGCTTACCGGACACCCGCCAGGGGTTGCGCAACACGCCCCGCCCCCCCTGGGACAAGTAGCCTGGCCTGACAGAATCTGCTGTCGAGAACAACCGCCTTGCCCATTTTCACCAGTTGGAGGTTGACCTGGATTTCCTGGAGATCCGCCACCTCCGCCTCCGCCTCCGCCTCCGCCTCCGCCTCCAGCTCCCCCTCCTCCCCCTCCCCCTCCTCCACCGCCACCGCCGGCGCCTCCACCCCCGCCGCCACCAGACGAAACTGTACCATATGTAACCACCGAAGGCTCCCCCGAGGCTTTTGGTACAAAATTCTCACACTCTCCATTGCCAGGTACTGTGAAGAAGCGCTGTGTTCCGCCAATTGTTGCACCATAACATGCATCCTGCGGAATCCTGTGAAAGACGTGAAATCTTCCATTCTGGTTATTACCAGCCGGAGAAAAGTTGACGGCACCGTTAGTACCGCATGTGAAGCGCAATACGCCATCAATTGTGGCTCGATCGCAGGTGAGAGTGCTGGTGCAGGCCGTTGCCGAGCCACATTGTGAGATTTGCGCGGTTACTCCTGCCTGCAGGAGGAAAACTGCCACGAAGCTGAGAAGGGATTGTAGACTCATATCTGTATACAATGTCTTAGAATGGTGAAAGATGGTGAGTCTGTTGGGCCACAGACGGATTTATATCTTGAACGCAGCTCTGTCGTCGAGCCAAGTATACATTTTTCGGGTTTTTGAAAGGCTTAAGATTCATCAAACGCATTGTTTCACCTGCCCGAATGTTTTGCGAAGGCATAGAGAATCTGAGTAAAGGTAACTCAGAAAGTCGCATCAGTTTTCCAAAACTGCGATAAACAATTTCAAGGACTTGGTGTTCAAATGTTCTATGCTTAGTCCTGTTTCCACTGACAATTCCTCTCAATCTCGCGCATGAGCATATATAAACTTTGTACTAAGACAGATCAATATCGTCGATGCGAGACGTAAGATGCTCGGGTCGATGAACGGGTTGGGTTGGTGGGCGATTGCCGAACGTCCAACAAGAGCATCATATGGGAATATCCCGACGGCGGTTACCTCCCTTGCATTCAGCCGAAGAGAAACGAACCTCAGCTCTCATTTTCAGAGATCCACCCCCTGCGCTGTCTGCGCTGTCACCGGGGTTGCAGCCACATGAAGTGAACCTTATGCCGTTGCGAACTGTTGTGTCTGATGTCTCGGCAGTGGAGTGGATGAAGGCTTAACAGCCAGCGTCCAAATGTAATCCAGGATGTCACTCCAAGTCTGGCGATGGTATAGATTTAAGGTTGGTTGCGAAAGTTAAATTCATGTTTATGCCATTGAACACGTGATCCAAGGATTGAAACAGGAGGATCTGTCTCATCATCGTTTGAAGAAACGCATTTAGAGTAGCAGTAGTTGGATTAAACTTTCCTACTCCGCGAACTTGGGATTAGCCGAATGTTTTGGTTGGCGGATCTCAAACACCTGCCAACGCCTGTCAGCATCTGTCACTGCCTGCCAAGACGGGCCCAAACTTCATCCTTGGTCCCACAACAATTGGCAAGCGAGAAAGATTAATAATCTATCGCAAAGAGTTTCTGAAATGGGCATCCGAATTTCAATGCCTGCCAGAAGAAGGGGCATAAACTGTATCCCCGTTTAAAAAACCATAGGCAAGCGAGAAAGGTTAATCTATCGCAAAGGGGTATTTGGCAATTGGATCCTGGATTTCTTGGTTCATGGAAAACAGTTTCTTCACGGTCAAAAGCTGTAACTTTTATCCATGAGGGATGAGGTTCGGAGATCGTGGTAGTGCGGTGCCTTCATGAACACATGGACTGGAGAAGGGGTGACAGGTGCTGATACTTTGGCAGTGTTCCACCCAGGCACAGCACTGGTTTTATCACTTTCAAACTTAAGTTCGTTTTACAGAAGGCTCGCACGAAGCGATGTTAGACTGGGTGCAAATAATCAAAGCATTGCAGATTTATACTTTCAATCTCCATTGCACATCATTTCTAATACGAGTAGTAACTTGACCGCTTAAGTTCTGCTCAGAGGTCGAGCCAGCACTCCGCAATCATGCCACCTCGCTGATATACTATGGATAGACTAGCTTGCTTCAAAACAACCATCAGGGCTAGATCTCGGTGCTAACGTTGAAACTCTTGCGACGTGTTGAACGGATTCGGACATATCTTGCGAAACTTAATCGATCACAAGGTTCTCTCTAGAGCAAATTTCACAGTTCAAGCATTCGTAGTAGGAGATATGTGCATAGTTCTATTATGGAGTCGCCCATTTTCTACCCTATATCATAACATGCAAACCAATCGAAACATGGTCTTCGGATTAGCTGATACTTTAAACATGAACAGCCAAAGGCAAGCCACGGCATTTCCTTTACAAACAGCACACGTCTCATTGCTTTCTGCTTACGGGAAAGATGAGTTTCAATAGATGTAATTCCATGAGAGAGGTTTCCAAACACGTGTGTTGCGAAGAACTGAAGATAATACAAAAAGCATAGATATCCCCAAGAAAACAGTACATACTAAACATATTCCTTAGCAGCAGTATCAACAAACAGTTCTCTTCCCATCAACATGAAAGCTTTCTTGATCATCACTCTACTTGTCTCTGTGGCAATTTCACAGAATCCAGTTCTCTCATTTGACTGCGCCAGTATACCAGGTATATCTCTATCTTCATATGCTATAAAAGTGCTGAAAGCTAAGGAACCGACGACAGAAGTTTGTACTAACATGTGTTGGGGCGTGCACTGTACTTCGGGCACATTCTCAGGCACTTTGACGGCTGACCCTGGTGCTTCTTCAAGTGTTAAGGCTGCAAGAAGAAGAGCAGCTGGTTGTCTTCCAAGCCCAAATCAATGTAGTAATACAGCCGCTGGACCAAACCAGGGCCAGGGACTAAACTGCGACGAATTTCCTTTTGCTTCTACAAGAGAGGCAGATCAAGGGGGTCAAAATATTCGTTGCGTTCCAACAACACAAAACTCCCGTAAGAACTATCTAAAGGAGGGAAATATAGAGAAGGCTAACCTTTAACAGAACAAGGGGGGACTATCAACGGTTTCTACAGATCAACTGGAATCGCAGCAGGCACAGCCTTCGACCTCGCCTTTTTAACTCCAACCGCGGCGAGATACTGCGTTAACCAGGCCCCAGCCGGAGGAGGCGCCGTGTGCGGAAATGATGGAAAAATCTTTAACAAGAATGTGCTTGCACCTGACGCAGCGGCATGGACACCTCGCAGTAAACGGGTCGAGGCAATCACACCGATGTATTTGTATGAAACGGAGAGAGGGGAGCAAGTATCTTCGGCATCACTGTTTGAAGTCGGGCGGGAGCTTTGGAAATTTGTTCCTAGGAATGATACTCTTGGGAAAATTAGCTTTGCAGCTCGATCAGCCGACATGGGAGGCGACGATGATCTTGACCTTGAGTTGGTAGTGGATAGAGTATTGAAGCGATTGGAGTAGCTAGACATATTCTTTATACTCGAGAGTACATTCTTTATAGCCGAGAGTTCAAATGTTATTGCGTAAACCGATACAAATATCACTACGGGGAACACTTCAATTGGTCGAGCCATAGTTCTCTGACTTGTTCAGTCACAAGACTGGATGTCGCCTCACATACGCTCCTGCTGTCAGGGTTGCCTCAGTCAATTTGATAGTATCAGCTCCCACAAGCTTCAAACCATCGGCATGCCCACGGTCAATGGTCTCGAGTTCGGTAGCGAACCCCGCAACCCTCTGGTTTAGAGCCTCGAAATTTATTTCCAGCTCATCATAGTACTTCTCAATTGATGGTATGTCGCTCCAATGGTCCAGAACAGGGATCCAGAACCATTCACCACACCTCACTTGAACTCCTTAGGATCCGCAACCGCGCCCGAGCGTTTCGTTTCACTTAAGTAGGGAGTTGAGTGATGAGTCAAAACATCACAGCCTATCACGTGACAATCACGCTCTTACGCTACCGCCCACATGGAGGCAGGACAGACCAAGCTAGCAACGAGTATAGGTATCTTGGAGTTTGAGAGAGCTCTCGATAGGGTAATCCAGGGCTGGGAGAGTATGCAACACGGTTGTCCATGGACCAGCACCAATCTGAAGAAGTCGGAGAACGGGCTCGACGAGAGATCTTCAGGGAAGTGTTGCCTCCCTAGTTATTTCGTCTCCCCAGCCAGTTCCCCAGATTTCATTTGTACGGCAATAATCGTCGGATGTCATACAACAAACGGAGGCGGCCTGTCCCGGCATACGCCAAAATTGGCCTAGGTGGTCCGTGCTCACATCATTTTTAAGCGGAATGGCGCGAAGCCGATTTTGCAAGCTACTGTAAGATTGGGAACAAAGGAAGAAAGAGTGCCAGAAGGTTCCCACAAAGCCTGTCTACTTAGTGAAAGCAAAGGTGTGAGCATATCAAATAATGGGGCACAAGCTGAACCATGGTTCAAGCTCGCTAAAGCGGAAAATGTAGGGCAACTCATTTTCTAACTGAATTTGGTGTGACACTGAATTCGAATTTTACTGTAACTAGGAGTGGTTGAAACAGAAAGTTCGCCCTCCCACGGCCCGTGTTCGTTTTTACATCTTGTTATTGCCGATGGTACCACTACTTATTCACTGCTAGCAATCAAACAGTAAGTTAATACATGTTATGTCTTTGAATTCCAGCCAAACCTAGTTTGCGAGAGGGTAGGGTCTCGAACTATTCCCGACGGAGGATATGTGAAGACGTCCCCCGGATTTGCTCTTCCATTGTGGTGATGCACGGAAACGGCAGTGACAAAGAACTCCCTTCGGTAGTTCGATCAAGGCCCTTTGTGTATCTGCATGTAACTTCTCGTATGAAAGCTTTTCTCATCGGCGAGTCGCCGAGTGCGTCTACTTCGGACAACAACAAAGAAACGGGCGATATGTGTTGATCATCATAAGTACCCTGGCAAGTTTGATTTTCCACATCTGTGCAAATTGATCTGGCTGCTACAACGATACATCTAAAGCATTATCTAAATTTCATCTCTGCTAATATGAAGAAGATTTTCGACAGGTTCGGGCTTGACAGGAAGAAAAGCAGCGCTGGCTTAGAAAATGACAGCAATCCACCACACCTAGAGGAAGACTCCGGGCGCCGTGATTCTCAATTTCAAGAACGTGTTCGGGAAGCAACTCTCAATCAGTTGAATGTTCGTCTTCAGGTAATAAAGCCCCACTCCGAAGACTATGTATCCTTGAAAGCGCCCCTCTCAAAGATGGTTGAACACGGGAAAGACGGAACATGTGCCCATAACTACAGCCTCGAAATGTTTAGACAGGAATTCGAGCGGCAAATAAATGGAACTCCCGAGGGACCGAGAACGATCTTGATTTCAGAGCCAAAGCACGACGTCGACATGAAATACGGAAGACTTGGCTGGTTCTCGAGCAGTGGGGAATATGAACGCATTCGTGACCTGAACGACTTCCATGTTGCCCTAAACAGCTTGTACTTGATGCGAGGAAACACCGAATACTTGACTTTCGAGTATCAGATGGAGTTCGAAGAGCAGAGACGATTGAGGATTGAGTCAGATAAATTTGTCGATGAAATTCGGGATAACTGGAACACAAGGTTCAGTTCGCTCACCACACCCCTATGGAAGAGGAGGGAATTGAACGAAGAAGGTAGTGCCAGATCGACAGGATCTTCACAGATATCTCCACGCAGTCCTCGTCGACGACCAAGAACTAGCTCTAGCCGGGTCGAACTTGGAGTCGACAGCCCCCTACCGCAAAGCTTTGTGGACGCTGGTAAAGCACGTGAATCGGTGAAGAAAGTTCTGAAAGGTGCTGGTTGGAATGGCCCCGAGACGAAAGCCGAGGAACGAGAGAGATTCAAGGCAATGCTGGTAGAGAAGAAGAGGGAGAGCTACAAGCGAGGCGGTAACGACAAGGAGCTTTCTGCAGAGGAAATCCGGCGCATCTCGGAGATCGACCGTCAAGTTGTTGACGGCGAAGCTGAGGATCTTGAACCGGTGGACGAAGATGAGGAGGACGAGGATATCGAAAATGCCGACAGGATTGTAGCAAAGTAGGTCCGGTCATCGCAACCATAAACTCCATGCTGACATATCACCAGGCTGCAAGAGCTCACGAAACTGGAGGAACTGACTCAACTGGAAAAGCCTGGTGACGAACCTGTAAGCATGACTCGTTGGAAAGAATGCTGCGCAATGTTTCGCTGTGACCCGACTAAAACTGGCAGTAAGTATAGTCGCCGCCGTTTTCAGGTATCTCGCCAAGAGGCATCATCATTTTGCTGACTGATATGGATCTAGTCGAGCATAGAATAAAAGTTGCAGGACTGAAGACTCCTATCTACCAGTATCAAGCGTTTGGTGTGTACTGGCAAATGATCACTTCACGAGGGGTAGGAGGAGGCTTCCTTGCAGACGAGATGGGTTTCGGAAAAACGCTTTCGTACCTTGCTTATATTGTTGTTGAGCGGCAACTTGCTGTCCTTCACCGAAATGTCGCCAAGTCTCGCGAGATCAAAGATGGCAAACATCTACTCCAAGGTCAGGATGGGCAATGCCCAACTCCGCCAGCTGTTGGCTGGATCATATGTCCATGTTCCGCATCAAGCCCAACATCAAAGATGCCACTACAACCAGGATTGCGGATGGCATGCGTACCAGCTGCTGTAGTGAAGCAATGGTGGGAACAGTGGAAGGTGCATGTCGATACGGCTGACCAATCTTTGGGGATGAAGATTGCGATTGATCATCCTGCAGTGTTCAAAGACAATGCACTGACTTCTGCGGATTTGTTAGCGAGTGCGGGAGCAGCGCAAACCAAAAACAGAATGGAGCCCAAGAAAGCTCCGAAAGGAAGTAAAAGCGACGACGAGCCGAAAGAAAACAATGACTGCATCTTTCTGTTGACGACACAAGAAGACTTTCCAAAGCTAGTCAAGGAATTCTCTAAGGCTGAAGGAGGATACATCCGCGACACCAAGGATCACAAGTAAGGACCCTCTGCTTTGTGGAGTTCTTTGCTAACATCGGTAGTTCCTGGGTAAAGGTTTCTAGACAAAACAGGTGTTCACTGATTTTTGGAATAGCTATGATTGATGAGTGCCATGAAGAGTACTTCAAAAACTCGGGACGCGCAAAAATCCTCACCGACCTTCCCAGATTCAATAACTCTGTGCGACCTTTCGTGTGGGGATATTCCGGAACTCCATTTTCTCAGACACCCAGAGGCATCGAAGGTGTTCTTTGGGCTATCGAGAAGCACTCGGAAACCGTGGACGAAGCCTTCTCTTGGAAGAAATTAGATCGAATCTGCAAACAGTTCGACGAGCAGCTGAAAAGTGACAAACTTGACAATAATGCTGTCGATGCCTGTCTCTCAGAGTTCAAAACTTTTTTGACGAAGTATATGATCCGACGCACAGCAGACACCATGTGGTTCGGCCATCCGCTTGTCAATATGAAGCCGCACATCCACACAGATGTGACGTTGGTGTCTGATGGCACATTCAAGGAGGACATTCGCGACTACGAGAAACAATTTGAAGTTGAGAAGGAAACCATGCTTGCGACACTCCAATCAAAGTGGGACCAGACTGCCCCAGAGTTGAGGCGGTCCAATATTCGGCCAGTGAGACTCGGCTTCAATGTCATGATCCGTGCGCACTGGAGGTCTAGACTTCTCGCAACATTTCCGTATCTTCAGCAACTCGCTTCGCCGCAGCTGGAAAAGCCATTGAATCTGTCGCAGGAAGAGGTTCAAGGATTCATAAAAGCACCAGCTCGAGATTCGAATCCATATAAGAAGAATCTCAGAGCTATCGTGGAAAACAGCCCTAAGTGTCTTTGGCTGTACGACTTCATTGTGAATTTGAAAGGACTTCGAGATATTGAGGGTAATGAACATAGGTTGGTGATCATGACGGCCTTCCCACAGGTCGCGTATATCTTGAGCTTGGTTAGTATCGTTATCCACCGCCTTGTGATGGGCTTGCACTGACATTTTTAGTTCATTGAAAAATACTTTCCGGAGTACAAGGATCTTGTCGGTCTCATCCCAGGGAGGATGAGACCAAGTGAGAAGGTTAAGATCATCAATGCATTCACTGGTAACGCCGACGACAAGAACAGCCACAAAAACAGAAAGGAAGTCCAGATTCTCATTGGACTGACTCGAGTGATTGGGGTCGGTCTGCAATTGCAGCGAGCCTGCTATGTTGTGGTAATGGAACCGGACTACGAATTTATCCATGAATTACAAGCGTATGGTCGAGTGCACCGCATTGGCCAGAGGAACCCAATCTCAAGGTCATTTCGGCTGATTAACGATGGCTGTGAGATTGAGGGCAAAATATTGCAAAGACAGGTGGATAGAAAAGAGACTGCAGGGACAAGGATTAACGAGGAAGAGGTTCGTCAGACCGAGGTGATCTTACTCGGTGACGGTTGAGTAAGCGCAGTGTTGTATTTTTACTATTAACGATCGGAGTTTGGAGAAGATATCTAAAACTGATGGCGAATCCGTTCTGCCAATCTCCCGAATTACTTGTGATGTTTGGTCAACGCTTAAGATGTTATTGCCGTCGCGATGAGATATCTTTTGCCCTAGTGGCTTGGTTCCTCTACCCCGCTATTTCAGGGATGACCATAGATAAGCGAGGTACCCCTGAATGTAAACAAATGGCGCATTAAAATGAGCTACATCTGTAAAGGAATGATAATAACTGGAGGTACTCCGAGGGGAGATTTTGGGGACCAAAGTCTGTAGAATTAGAAGAGCAGTGAATAGCGTCAACCTGTAAAATTTTGACCCTGCTCAAGGACCAATTGGAGAAGCATACATTACTTTTCGGCGCCTACAGGGTGGAAGACTCAAGATCTGAGCGCTTCAAGAACGTCGATGACTTTATCAGAGTAGCCGAGAATGCACTGCATCCCTGCTTGAAAAAATTATCGTCCAGAGGTGTGTTTTACTGTTGCCCTCATTCGAATGTTGTTAGCAATCTCTGAGTCGACGAGTTAATTCACCTTCGAATCAAATGCTTCTAGTAAGACATCTCAATCTGCTCAACAGATGCAAAGACATCAGAATTTGGAGAGCTCAGACAAAATTCAGATTTGGCGTTACCTGCCACAGCCCGCCCAGACTAGCTCCTCGCCCTCGGGTACCGCGTTCGGTGCAACTGGAACATCCTTTACCTATTCAGACTTATGTCCTCTTTCTATCTGTATGTCTCGGAAAAAATGGGACTCAATTGCCCGTGAAGTTTAGTGAACACCCCTTAAGATAAACGGAGACACTGGCAGGTTTTCTCTGAGCGATGGGGACACATTGCATGAACTCAAATACATAAATTGTAATGGCTCTTGGTACAACTGGCAACTGTATCCAATCACATTTCAGCAATGGGCAGACTTACATTCACCATTTTCTTGAACCTGACTTTCCATTCGAGCTTTGAGCCTGATCTCTGACTTCCATTTCGCCCTGCGTGCCCAACTCTTGCCTGCCTTTCTCCCTGATTTCGGCTGCACGCTAGCAAAATTCCCACCCACAAAACCTCGCCCCACAGATCGCAATCTTCCTCCACCTTTCTATTTGAGTGGACAAATAAACTCTTCTTGAGGCGCGCCGCCGTCTATCCACAAACATCTCTCACCTCCTCGTCCACCACAATCATCATGCCTCCCCCACCAGCCACCAAGCGCGTCCCCACCGCGAGTAGGAGCCCCACCCATCCTCTCTAGATCATGACTGACCGTTCACGCAGCACTCGTCGCAGATCGACAGACCATCCGAGACCGAGTCACGAGCACCATCCAAGCTTATCCTCGGGAGCTCAACTTTCTGCGGAGTCCCGCGCGACCCGAGGGAAAAGTCCCCGAGGACGTTCAATTTGTCCCGCCCAGATGGGCCGCTGGCACCATAACATGCGGGAACTCGACTTACGTACCTTTCAAGAAGCTTCCTGATGACGTAGAGGCAGTCCCTGATGCGCCAATGGACGATCGAGCTGATGCACGAAACTACGGCCAAGTTCCCAGTCGCGGGACCCAGCTAAGATTCGTAAAGAAGTACATTAAGTTGTTTGCATTCCACGATGGGCCTCCTCAGCACGCCGCTGAATACATGAACTACCTCCCCGCGCTTTTTCAAGGTAGCCCCCAAAGTGGAGCTGCACAATGGGTTGAGAAGAGCTTGGCGAGTGTCGAAATAACGGCACGATCTCTGCTTGTTCCTAAAGCACTCCATCCAATCTGCCTGTCAGTATCACATCCTTCTTGCTCGCTGTTACTTTTTACACTAACAATCAAGCAGGCATGTTGTTGAGACCGCTGCAGCCTTCCTGTCCATGACTCCCGAAGATTGGTGCAAACAGGATCAAAGAATTGCACTTCTTTGGGAACCCTTCCTCGCACAAAATCCGTGGGTCTTACAATGGTTTCTTGTTATGGTCATCGGTGACACCACCAACCTCAACTTTGCCTTCAGCTCGTTGGCTCCCCGGGTACAACCTCCCAACTTCCACGAGCAACAGCGATTGGTAGCCCTCAAGGGCAGATTCGTTCAACATCAAACAAGCCGGCCGATTCTACTACTGGACGCCAACTACCTCTTCTTCATCAACCACGACGTCAATGGGCCAACCCCGAATTACTTCATCCCTCGCAACGTCGCACCCAAGCCGCTTCTCACAGGTGTAAGTCTTCTTATCGCATTCGTAGAACCCCTGTCAGTGTCTCGACTACTAACAGATATCAGTTCCGCAAGGTATGGGGAGGACTAAATCACCACAACACTGTTCGTCCATCAAGACTTGAGTTTGCTGATTATCCATCGTACGATTGGGACATTTACGCTAACAAGAAAGTCCAATCTGCTCTTTGGAAAGACTTACACCAAGCATGAATCACCAGTGAACATTTTACACGTCCTTCCTTCTTCTGTTTTGCGCACTACAGTCAGGTTGGCCGTCTCGGTTTCCGCCTCAAAATGTCGTCTCGACATTTCCCTTTCATTTGCACTCTACCATCAGGCTTGCCGTCTCGGTCTCCGCCTCAACAAGTCGCCTCGACGTTAAACACAATAAATAGAAATAGAAAACGAAGAATTGTTTCTGCTTCTCATGCCTATAGTGCATGATATTCTAACATAACTTTCTTGTTTCGCTATGGAAGATAATTTCTCGAGGAGAAGTTCGGGATGGTAAGTAGCACCAGTTGTGTAGCGTGATAACTAATCGCGAACCGTCGTGTCACTGCATCAATCAAGTCACAAGAAACGGAAGGGTAGAAGGTTGGAGGTGTCGTAAACACACGCGTTGTTAATGCATTGATATCCAAAGAGCCCAGAGACGCCAATCACGCCAGTGTTCCAAGATATCTTCCCAAAAGCTCCCACCGAATATTATGCAGAGACCAAGTTCAATCGACCAGCTAACCAATCGATGTCCTTACTCAATGAAGTGACCAAATATAAAATCTTATCCCAGTTCCAAGCCCTGAAGTGCTGTTTGTGTCTAATTGCTATTCGCGGAAGGCAAGTAATCCCCGACGTGTCGGGACTGGAATTGAGATCGTATAAGAAGAAGGATAGGTAGAGACAAAAAGTCAAACCCTAGAATTCTGATTAGCGCTTTGGCAAAGAAAGAAATGAAATGATCTGCTCTAAGCAATTTGGTAAAACTTCCTCGTGTTCGTGGGTACTTTATGTTGACTGTCGCTCGGCCCATCGTATGACCACGATCTCACAAAGTTCAAAAGCAAACCTACAACAGAGGTCACGAGCCAGCTATGCAATAGACATCGCTATTGGTGGACCAGGACTCCAACTGTTAGTTGGGTAGCACCGACGGATCCGAATTTAGGTGTCGACGGCAGATTCAGAGGTGTATCCATTGGAGTCGGCGTTGGCAGAGCCGGCGCTGTCGTTGTGAGGTCTCTATTGAGTTGTTGACTCTTGACGTAAAGAGAGTGATGTTGAAGTCAATTTACGTGGTAGAGACGGAGGTGCTTGACTAAGAATGATGAGGAAAACAGGGCGCGTGGGATTGGAGTTGGAGTTAGAGTCGAAGTTGTGGTGGAGATAGAGATTTGGTAGATGGCGACAGCCTCGTCGGCGCTTCTGGATTCAGTCGCTATAGCGATAACGAACTAGGCTCTCCGAGGTGTAACGTGAATGACTTTGGCTCTTAAAAAAGATGAGGTTCGTTGGCAGATAATCAGCCAAATATCTTGTTTTCCGGGGGTGTTAGGCATGGCTTGAACGCTCGCTTCAATGCCAAACAGGATGCGACTACTTCGAGCTTAGCTCGACCTTAGCACGCCTGCGACTGCGTTGCTAACACAATTGGGTATTCACTACAGTCTTGTTCATCGTTCGCTACAAAATGAACGTTGAAGTTTCGGCGTTATTGATTATTGGCATCTCACTAAGCAACATTTGTAAGAGATTAAACTCGACCGATTCCAAGTTGAACCCTCAAAACTTCACTAGCGTCAGGACTATTACGAAGTTATACACCCATCCCGAAGACAGGCTCCCAGCTACTCATCATCTGGTCCACGCGTACCACAAATAGGTAGATATTTTTCACCTTCGAGATGGCTTCTCCAATACTCTTACCTCTTGCCGTCTATCTCCCACAATTTCTCAACGAGCGCGTTGATCTCTCGTATGTCAAAGAATCGCCCAAGCAGAACTCCAGCAAATCTACGAACAAGAATGGTGCCCGCCAACCTACAGCTAACAGTGCTGCTCTTGTCAAGATGTGGATTTGGCAGACGTTCAAGAGCCCCCTGGCGGTTTGGAAAAACCTGCCGGTGATGCTTTAGCATCCTATCCGCCTTCAGAAGAAGTCGTCTCGCAATAGCCAGAAGAGCCTACTGGTGATGATCTTGCCTCCTTTTTACCTTTAAAGATCGATCTAGATGGTCTGGGCAGATCCCCTGCCGATCGATATCTCTACCACCGCCCGAGTTTACTTCGCAATCCGATGTAAGAGGACTCCTTTCCATGTTGTTGTTTTGCCCATCCCCAATCATCCCCAGGGGCCCGAGACATGGATTTCATACCAACGCCTTCACAGGTCTAGGATAACCCGATCGCTTCTCTCTCTGCCCAAGAGAACCCAGCTAGCGCAGTATATAGACCATCCTCGGTTTTTCAATTAATATCCCAATACACATTAAGCGGATAACCTGCCTCCAGGATACCGATATCGACCAACAGCCTTTGAACGAAATCGCTTGGAATCATCTGTATGTTTCTTCATTTCTCCAAGTCACCTTTGGCAACTCACCGATTGACTTGTTTCTAGGAGATTCGGCCCCAACAGGTTTAGATCGACCCCAAAGGCTCCATGAGCACCAATACCACGTGGTTGAAGTCATACCCCCATCCCGAGAACATGCTCCGAGCCATTCGACGAGACGGCCGCGAATACTTCAAGCCGACGGGAGGCCCTCATTTCAAAAACGGACCATCCAATACCTTCTGGGGAGCAGCAGGTTCCATTGGAGAGAGCGGACCGGACAAGACCAAATCAGGACACGTCGCTGCTCAGTTGATCCATTGCGATTCCAAGTCTAATTCGCAAGAGCCACCTTACGTGGGATTCTCTACAAAGATTCCTCGAGACAAGAACCAAACCCTAACTTATGGACGAGGAGGCGCAACTGATTTTCACATCTTCGAGATGCGCTTCCCCTGCTCTGCAGTCACTCTTTCTTTCAAGAAAGTCTCACCTGGTGCCAAAGATCTAAGAGCACTTCTAGGAACTTACCAAGATTTAGAAATTACGGAGTCTGTTGTAGTCGCCCGTTTCATCCCAATCTCCAACAAGTTCGCCGACTCACCTTACTCTATCGGACATGACTGGTCCAATGTGCCCCTCAAACAAGAAGGTCGCGATATTCTTGAGACCACTCGAAATTGTCAAACCGCCTCGTCTTGGAGTCTGTTTCTCCCTTACTCCGAAGAACTCGAGTCCAAGCTCTACGGGTATGGTGAGATGTTCGCCCTCATGTGTTTTGGAAAGGACCTTAACTAGTATTTGACCAATGGGAGACCACTGTAAATGACCACTCTACATCTTCTATCCCGGCTAACAGATCTAGTGTCAAATGAAACAAAGGCAAGATGAGAGTTTTCTGCTCGAACTCCGATGAGATGACAGAATAACTTATCCTGACCTTTCGATGTATCCAACCGGAAGCTCAATTGGGATGGATATGTCACTCGCTATGATTCACCGCCCTCTTCGATGGTCTCTATACCTCTATATCCATTCAGAGTCTATGCAACATACAATCCTAGGTTCCGTCACCCCAATGACCCAAAGTCAGCGTTTGTCTCCTTTGAGCTTGGTGAGAGAACCTCACACTCAACCAAGCCGCTAATAGGTGACGAGAACGTCAAGACCTGCTCCCAGCCTTACACTCCGACTGTGGATGACTCGGGAAAAAAGTCCTCGGATTCACTCGATCTTGCATCTACAATGTGCGAAAGCCACGATGTATCCACCTCAGTGACTAACTTACCTCGCGACAGTGCCACTCTACGAAGACCTCGATGTGCCCTGGATTAAGCGTTGGAGCCAAGATGCACCCTCAACATCGATCTTATCTCAAGGTGACCGACTCTACAAAGCCCACTAAGATCAGTATCAAGGCATTGAACTCTCTGAATCCCCAAACCGGAGTGGCCCCTCACAAGGAGATTCAAGATGAAGATGAGATCGGAAACGACGAGATCCATCCAGAAGATCCAGTTCTTCCAGACACAAACTTCACTTCAGAAGAGAAGGCAAACCTTCGCAGTCTCCTCGTTGGCCGGAACCTCAATGATCTATACTATAGAGATTTTTTGGATGGTCTCTCTAAAGTCCAAATTGATCAGCTCCTCAGCCTCTGTACAATCAAGCAGAGATCAGACATCCTCAAATTCGCACGCAGAGTCCCTCTTGGGCTTCTCCTGATGACCGGCGCACCCGCGAATGGAAAGACCACTGCCCTCGATTTCTTCATCTCAGGCCAACTTCTCGCAGATAAGCCCGTAGGGGTCTGTGCATCGTCCAACTCCGCTGTTAACAACATCGCCCATCGTATGCTACGGATGATCGATGACGTAGGCTTCATGTCACGAAACGACAAGCTGTGCATTCGTCTCTGGTCCGACCAGATTGAGACAAGAATTCTACAAAGTGTTGACCCCACCAACATCTCCAACTTTGTTGAGAATTACAAGTCCAAAGCCAGACTCGATCCTGCACAGATCGAATCCAAGCGTAAGGTCGCTGGGCCTCTTGACAAAGTCCGCCAGCGAGTAGATTACGATTTCTCGGTCAGCGCTGAAGCGACCGTCTGCAAGGTAATTGGTCTTCTTGACACAGGCAATACAAAGCTGTTGGCGATGAGATTGGACAGTCGATATGGTCGCCTTTCAGGCATCATGAATACACCCTTGGAAGACCGTGAAGAGGAAGACCACCAAGCCATTCCTGAACTAGTCATGGAGGTCATTCACGACCTCGTGGGCGTAGCTGACATGATCTTCTGTACCACTACAATTGCAGCTTCCCCGGAGGCCACCCTCTTTCGCAGTCGAGCTGAGCTCACAGCTATTGACGAAGGCGTTGCTTGCACAGAACTGGAGGTACTTAGCATTGGTCGTGTGACAACTGCATCCTTGCCAGCGACGGCTCTCAGTTGCCAACTGCAGTCATGTTAGACAATTCCAGATGGGCTGGTGCAACACGAAAGTGTAATCTCTTCTCTCGTCAAGGCAAGATGAAGGCTATTCATAGACTCTGAGAGATCGGTTTCCCTTTCTGGAAACAGACAGAGCAGATGCAAATGGACCCTGGCGAATTCGATCGAACTAACGCCGTCATACGGAAATTGTCTCACTTACCACAAGTCTATCTATCCCCAATTTACACTGTCACGCAAATAAAACAATGGTCCCAATGTCTCAACTCCAATGGCATGAAGGCATCTGACGTCGCTCACATGAATCCTAGACCAGAAGATTGCTCCGCCTCAATCATGATATCTTCGGAAAAATCGTTTTGCTACAAAGGGCAATACGCAAATGCCTATCTTAATACTCGCTTACCTCGAGTCCATGATGGCTGCCATTCCTGAGATTGATCTGGTGCAGGACGTTTACATCATTGTACCATACCTAGAGCAATTCAAAGTGTATCGCAATATCAATGCCGAGCACTTTGAAAAAATGGGGAGGGCTTCATATCGTCACAGCCAATAAGGTTCAAGGTCATGAAAACAAAATCTACCTTTTGAATTTTGATGCAACTGTCGCTGGGAGTCCGAACGGTCGCATCGGTTCTGGCCTAATAAGCATCGCGTTGCCGATTCAGTATATCACTAGTTCAGGGTTCTACCATAGTCCCCTACAGGAGTGCTATCAATCAGATCGACACCAGGAAAGAAGCTGTCGAGGTAGCTGAAGAAGTCGCACCAGAATATTTCGTCACGAGAATGAGACCCTTCAGAAGCTCATCCAATGGTATAAAGACAACGGCCCGTATCATCAACGAGAACAACGCTCACATTTCAGACTCTATCGTTAGACAAATCGCTTTTGGCAGCTACGATGCGAAAGTTGCAAAGGCAAATCATCGAAACCGCTTCGACAACTTGTCTCAAGACCGCCAGTCGCATTCTCATATTGATGTTGTGTTGCCCGTCCAAGCCTCTCATGCATTTGCCCATCCTCCCAGCGCTTATACTGCTCGCACACCAAGATTTCCTCAATTTACCACCTCGAGCATGCCTCCTTCGCTTCGCAGAGATCAACTACTTGTTCGAGTTGACCAACTTCTAGCTTCCAATGCCGAACCTTCGACGGCTTCTCGCGACTAGTATCACCTATTAAAGCCCATTCTGGATCAGATCAACAATCACACTAGGGGTACTGTTGAATGGTTTCAATTCGCCGATGAACTCTGCGTCAACAGAACTTCAATCTCTTTAGCCGATCGCCTCTGCGACTTCATTGACGGACTTTTAGCAACCTCTCTATCTGGTGCGCACCTTCAGACTTCTCTTGTGAAGGACACCAATGAGGATATTTCTCCTGCTGCCAATCACCGTCAATATCGCTCCAACAGGAAGTCATCTATACCTCATACCACACAACTAACCCCGGCAAGTTGGGAATAGGGACAACTAGTCAAGCTTCCATTGAGCTACGTTATCGTTTCCAGCGTTTAGGTTGGTAGTTTGGGCATGTGATTCGCGCATCGAGTAATAACGAGCGATTTTTCGGGTCTCGAAGGGGGGTATATCATCATTTCTGCCGTCTCGGTATTTGTATTATAGCGAAATTCGTCTTCTCGTCCTCAAATCGGTCTTCGCGCAATACTGGCATGACATGCCAATGACAATCTGACGGTAACTTGTAATACCAAACTCATCTATGCCCATTGGTTTTTAACCTGGCTCCCTTCAAAATCTTCCGGGCTCATTCCGACATCCACGAACGGGACTACCGTTGGGCTATAACAACCTCTTATGACCCTCTGCCCCTCGTCCTCGCCCTTGTCTCCCGGCTCTTCTCTTTCTCCCCCCCGTGGGCCTCTCATTGGGAAACTCACTTGCCTTCTGCTGCCTCCGCCTTTGCCACGCCCACTGCCGGTGCTCCCTCTTTTGACTATCAACAAAGTCCGTATACTGTGTTCATTCGCCGCATCCCCACAACGGCCCATCCACTAATTACAACGCACTTGTACTCATGATCCTCAAATGTTAGCTTTGAAGCAATGGGTTCCAGTCACGAGTTTCTTGACATGCTTTCGTACTAACTGTAGGATATTTTGATTTCGAGCCTATTGTAATGAACACGTGACAATAGTCGGTACACGTACATATGATGTTAGGCGTATTCAACTTACTACTGAATATTGCGATCTTTTGGTCCAGTAGGTGTAGTTGGTGTGAGCCTAACCTCAGCTATTATTACATCTAAGTATCGTAAAGCGAGTTCATGCGTAACCACGAGTGAGGAAGGCATCTACGTACAAAAGTACGACTTATAAAATCTGAAACTCGATCCTAAACCAACATAGAAATCTCGGTCTCATTCTTTTTTTACCGTTTCCATCATAGAAGCTTCAATTACTTCCGACCCTCAAGGGAGTATTCGACATAAGCAAAACGCTGACTATCCGGCGCTCAACTATTCACATTAATTGTGCCCTGTCCGCCAAATAATGATATGAGATCCTTTGTTACACCGCCTTTAGGGTCTATCTGTCTTAGAATAATGTCCTTGTTCTTAGGATAATCGACCGTTCCGACTGGGTAGCTTAGGTAAACCATTCGCTTCCCATCAGGCGAGATATATGAGAACCAATTTACCCTCTTATCAAATGTGAGTTGCTAAATCCCGGAACCGTCGCGCTTTATTCGAAAAATTTGGGCATTGGGTGACTTGAGCTCAGAGTTGAAGTAGATCCAATTGCCATCTGGAGAGTATTCAGGTCCGTCATTAGGTTGCAATATGTTGGTAAGGCGCTTCTCTTGCCCTCCGGAGGCAGGTATCGTGTAGATATTCCTGGTCATTGCATCCATTGTCCCTTCAATAGCAACGAAGGCAAGCTCTTGTTCATCTGGCGATACACCGTGCAGAAAATGAAAAAAAAAAAAAAAAGCTTGTCATGGTCGTTTGTTATACGGACTGGAGGGCCACCGGTGATGTTAACCCTATAGAGATGAGTTTCCATAGAGCTAACATAAATACTTGTCCCATCTGGTGACAGAATGTGATCGTTGTTGAGATCTGCAAGCGGGTCTGTGTCGAGCAATTCTGTTGTAGCCTTCCCCGAAATGCTGATCTTGCAAAGTTGTCCTCTGGCATTCACGATCAAAGTTTTTCCATCCGGAGTCCAATTTGGTGCCTCCAGGAGAAAATCAGCTTCGAAAGCGATGCGCTTTTTACCTGTGGTAATGTTGAAGGTTGTCAACACTGAGCGCTGACCTTTTGGCAGTTTTCTGCCGTATGATCTTGGTTGAAGTCCCCTCTTGAGCTTGAATGAACTTAATCTTCCTAGCTATGGGTGTTCCCTTGTGTGAGATGTGAGTGAGATGTAATGGCGATGTTTTGGAGACTTATTTGGTGTATCCCATTTATGGGCCGTGCCTCTGCTGGTGGCTTACTCTGGACCCGGGGAGTATCGGGACTCCCGTTTACAGATTTCTCTTGCTAGGCTCAAGATTGGCTCACCGTCTTAAGCAGAACATTCATTTTTCCAACATCAATATTTCTTATTCTGTCTAAGGCGGTGAGACGATCTTTAACCCGGGCACCTCGGCAATGAAGGATCTACTTCGGTAGGTACCTAGGTATCTTCCGTCCGTTCCTTGATCCGCCAACATCCGAACTCGCCAACATCTTCGGCTTTTCCGACCCTAGCATTTCTGCTCCGGGTTATTGACCCTTGCCCTTACCCGCTGCTTCCTTGTTCCAAAGCACCCTTCACAGCCAAGCAACAACATCTCCCCCTTCGTGCTAAGAATGGTGAGTGGTGCCAAACCAAGTCTTGGACGATGTTCTTATATGCGCTGGCGATAATCGCAGCTATGCGAAGTCTACAGCATTCGATATTTTTGGCTGCAATACTGGGCCGTTCGAGATACTAGCCTCAGATAATAACATCCATCGGGCTATTGACCGCGTCTTTGCGCTGCATTCAACCGGTCTACGTTTTTAATTAATGGCGGTAACGTCCAACCAAGCCTATCATTCAATTCTTACTATGGCACATCACCAACAAACCACTTCAGACGTATTGTACATGAATACGAATCCAATGGCAAAGAGTATGCGTTTCCTTACGATCATGTAAACCCTTCCAGAGAGGATCAATCTGGTACAGTCTCCGCTAGAGACCCACTGTTTCTTGCTATCCGTGTCGGTGGTATTTAAAGTGTGGAACAATGCGCCGGTCAAAAGTGGTGCAGTTATCGAAGTGGCTCCTATCCTAAGCGAAGTAATGTAATTGCAAGAATGGCACCCCTTCAAAGCATATAATAGACCAAGAATAGGAAGCAGAATTACAATTGTAAGGAGGAACATCTATTGTACAGCATCCTGAGAGCATGTTATAGTAGCCCAAATGCGCCTTTCATTTCACAAGAAGAAAGTCTATAAGTTTGCTAAGATCAGAGTTGGTCGCAAGCAAGCCAGAAATGGCGACCTCCAGAAACGACTCTCTAGCAAAACCCTCCGAACCACCCTTAGGGGCCCAAAAGGCGCATCTTCTCAAATGTGTTTATTGATATAGTAGTAGACAGGTGTGGAGATTGCCTGGTATTAGCTACGTTTGGCTCTAGTATACCGCCCAAAAGGTTTTGCGGTCGCTGTGCCTTATAGTCGTATCTACCATTACAGTACATTAACAATCATTTCGTCCCAAGCATCATGGCCATCCTCGTTCATCTTAAATCGGAAGTCCTCTGCCTATCATGCCATCGATGGGTCCTCACGCCATGGAAGTCATATATGGTGTGTATCCATATCGTTGGGGTGTGGAAGTTCCTCCGCATCGGCGCTGGCGCCGATTCCGTGAAGGTCACCTTTTGCACAGTCTGCCCTGCCTGCCCTGGTGGCAAGGCGATTGCAACCGGAGATTTATCAGGTGAAGATGTTGGCGAAGATAAATTTGACGAGGCTGAGGATAAGTTGTATAAGATACAGCTTTTAGCAGCATCGAAACCCTTACGTGACACTATGACCAACATTAAGAAGGGGAATGATATTGTCATCATCAAAAGATTCGAAGTGGTGGAGAGGTGGTTGACAAAGGTGCGACCTTTATTTGTAGTTGGAAAGGACGTGAGATTCTTGTGTGATGATTTGCCTGAGGTATCTGCTGGAGGAGAGAAATTCTATCATTCAGTCCTAATGCGGGAGCAGGTGTAGAGAGGCGTGGAACACTCTCTGGGAAGTGGTAGGTATGCCCCGAATGACCTCTGATCCCTATTCATCTTGTAGGGTACCTCTTAAAGCGCATATCTCGATTGCTTCGCTCATATATTGGAGACTCTGATATCAGTTATGAACCTTGACGATAGTCCCTCCAGCTTTACCCCGGGATTCAAGATGACGGGCTGCAAGTAGCTCTGTCGAAAACACAAATGCCTCAGTGTGTTGTGAGCTTGGATCACTACGCTACCTGTAAGGTTAAGCGAGCGCGGCACATCTATCTGAGAGTAAAGGTCTCTAGGGGCTCCCGTTTGAGCTGCTCCTCGGCCCAATCACTAGAAAACAAGGCACCAACACCACAAGGCCCCAAAAAACGATACTGATCCCCATCCTCCCGCAACACAAACGGCAGCATTCCACCCAACAAGACGGCAACAGTGTCGCCCTCGTTCATCATGTCCGGACCTATTCCAACATGGCCATTATCCGTCACGAACATCACCCTGCCGTTGAGCGACGCCTGCACATGTTCTAGAAATTGCTCCGCCCTTTCATCGTCCGATTGCCATCCCCTCCTGTAGGTCTCTATATCATAGCAAGTCCTGCCCCAATCTTTCCCTGGATAGGTCTTCATGCGTTCCTTCTCCATGGCGTGCAGACAGTCCCAGTTTCTGTCCGTAGACCACCACTGATGGAAGAACCCGCGCTGGATCCGTGCCGGGTTGAACGGCAACGGCTTCTTTCTCAACACCACTGGCGGCCCGAACGGGTCGTGATCACGGAATAGGGCGGTGAAGATAAGTGTATCGAAGAAGGCGCGCAGCATGTCGAATTTCTCGTTGAAGGGCACGTATGAGCGTATCCACCGCCAGAGCACACCCGGCACGAATTTCTGGTCACTCCTGAGGGGGAACATGTCACGCGTGTCGTCAAGGATGGCGGACACCTTGCCGAACGTAAGACCGCTGAGGGTGAGGTAGTTATTATCATCCAGCTTGCAGGTTTGCAAGGGACCGGAGGCATTGAGCTGCGACCAGCGACCTACTAGGAGTTGGCGGCGTGGCGCAGTATGGCACATGAATTGGGGGACCCAGGAGCGGTGGTCAGGGGAGTTGCTGCTGAGGGTGTCGGCGATGGTGGCGGTATGGGCGCCGAAGTAGAGGACGCTGAGGGATTGGTCGTTTGTTATTATCCAGTGCGCATATCTAGCTACGACGCTCACAATCGGCAGTCTGTAGTCGGGCTGTATATAGCTGGGGACAGAAGCTGCTTGGAACTCGCGCGCGATCCCTATCAGGGCAAAGAGTCGGTCGCGTGGCTCCGTATATTGGAAGTAGCGTGTCTTCCAGATCAGGGAGATGAGGGAGGTCCTGTTTTGGTGATAGCTTTCAGAGGCTAGGTCGTGCCATATTGCTCCCGGGCTTTGGCGGTATTCCATACCGCGCGGGTTCTTCCTTAGAAATGGCTCCAGCTCGATCAATTGTTTCCAGGTGAATGTGTTCTCACCTAGCACAAGCTGGGATTGCTTGTTGCTTCCAACCTCCTGGAGAACCCACACACGCTTAAACCACGGCGCGCCGAGGAGTCTGTGAAACCCCGCCATCAGACCCCAGATGATGGTTCTGGTCTCTTTTTTAAGCCCTAGTTCTAGGAATATTGCCGCCGCCTTTTGTAGTTCATTCTCGGGTCCTGTTGTCCGAACTGGATCAATGTCGTTCTCAACCGTCATAGACCCTCGGCGTATTAGCCGTGGACCTGTCTTAGGCCAGAACCACTTTGGCGCCTTTGTGTACTTGATCTCATTTGGCGCCGCTGGCATCTCCGCGAGCGACTCGCCAAGCCATACAGATACAGTTGCAGCTTGCGAATAAATTTCCTTCATCAGAGTGACCTGCTGGGAACGTTCGGGCAGGTTGCCTTGGTTAATGCAGAGCATGTCTACCCAAAGCAACCGTGCAGTGTCGGGCCGGCGGAGATTCACCAGTGCTGTGTATACGTTCCGCGTAACGTTGAAGTCGACTGTTTCACAGTTTTCCATACGTGCGTAGAGCTCTGTGTTCCATTCGCCAAATGCCTTGTGCATGGCCTCGGTTTGGGAGCTATAGTGCAGGCGGATTGTTTGCGTGTCCTTGAGATCGCCCCAGGTGTATGACAGGCCTTCGTAGCTCTCCATTCCTGGCCTGATGGTTGTGCGAACGAGCGAGCATAGGGGGCAGATGCTCTTGTCACTGGCCGGCCAAACAACTAGTAGCCGTATTTGTGGGGTCGCCACCTCGAGAGGTTTGTATATGCCATAGTTGTTGGGGATTGTCCGGACTGTGTTTATATCCGGTGGGCTTTCGGTGGCGGAGTTGAGAGTAGTTGTCAAGTCTACATCGAGGGAGTAAGTTCTTATGTTCGAATCTTCTTCTCATTAATGGTCTTCTACCTGCCATGCTCAAGCTTGAAGTCATGATTCACCGGGACATAGAAGGCTTTCTTAGGTGGGTCTCTTAGTCGTCTAACAGAAATTAGTGTTCTTGGACAAGTATTAGGTCGAAACACAATTTGGCGAGGTTGATAACCTTGAGGTTCAGCTCTGTCACGGGTATATGAGTCATCGCAAGTACTCAGAAAGCCACCACGGCTTTGCCAATACAACAGCTCCTTGGGATGCTGTGGCTAGCGGTAGGCCGTCCAGCTTCTTGGCAGGTTCAGCAGTGTCCGCAAACATTCGATACAGTGCATACAAAAATAAAATTCAACCCACGATCTATGATACCCAGTCTTCATTGTATGGCCACGGCTGCGACTGTTGTGCCAAAATAGGAGAGGGAAGTGTGTTTGGTTTGAGCCCACTGGTCAGAGCTTCGTGTAGAGAGGGCAGAGATTGTGTATGTGATTGTAAGGTTTGTATGGGAGGTAAGGGTTCCGTCTTGTTGCCCGAAGTGCGTTAAGAGTCCGGAGGGACGGTCAAGCCGGAGATAGAGGACCTTGATCCAACCCATGTATATAGAGTAGGAGGTTGTGAATACATCGAGGCAGGCGATTCGTTGTTGATGTATTCGATTTTCTCGCGATTAATGATTGAATGTTTGCCACTGCAGATGAAAATTAGATATGGCGCTTATCATCAATAATAATGGGGCTATGGCAGAGGGCAGACGAACCTGTGCTTCTGTCCTAATCTCTATTACAAGATCTAAAGAAAAGAGGATCTTTAGATGAAAGGTTTGAGAAACGTGTGCGGCAGATAATATCGTGCTACTTCCGTTCATTAATTTAGCACGAGACTTGCTCCTAAATCTCTGCTCCCTGCTTTCCCCGTTAGCCTGGCTTTAGCTCGTGCGAACTATCCAAAGATATTAATAGCTAGCACAACCATTGCTTGTGGCGTTTATCCTATCGACAGACTATTGGTACCACTGAATTCAGCCATCTATACAGTGGGGGGCAACAAGTTTGAACACCCCCCTTGTAAATTCGGGTTAGGGTTTAAGGTTTGGTAAACGCTAGTGCAGAATTATATGCCCGTATATTCTGACAGAAGCCGCGAGCCCGTGGATCGTCGCTAGCAAGAAGCTTAGGGACAGGCGCAGGAATATCAGGAGGATCCGTAACGCGTGGGTTACGGTCCCGTTCAATCTGTACACGGGTCGGTCGAGTACCCTTCCGGGGCGGGCCGTGGATTCTCATCACCTTCCGTAATAGGTGGCAGAGGACTGTTACGGGTCTAGCGAGGGGCATTCGGATCGATTTCAGCAAGAGCAGGTCTGCGTGCCGTCCGGGCGGCCCTAGAGGAGGTCACCCTCTTACAACGCGTCTAAGGGCCGTAGATAGAGCCAGCCGTAAGACGCGCCTTGCACCGAAACACGTCTCATATGGCCAGCCCAAACGATTGAGAGGGAACTGGGAAGATTTATAATACTGCTTGCAGGAAGTGCAATAAACACGTGGAGAGGACTCCGTTTTAGAGACTTGGGCGTATTGGGGAGACAGCTTATCCGCTGGATAAAGAGAAGCGTCGGAGGTTTCCTTTTTGGTTCTGTATTCCCGCGTTCGCGTGACCTTTTTTTTTCTAAACCAAGGTGGTCCGACCGTCGCTCAGTATTTTATAGAAGATATCCCCGATAGTTTTCTGTCGCAGATATCCTTGGTAATCATGAAGGTGATCTCCCTGTTTCTGGTTGTGGCCGGTGCAGCTAGTGCCTTGCAGAGCGCATTTGAGCAATGTCTGTTATGAAGTCCTTTCTAAAGTTTTGATTGAGCTTTCGCTGATACAAATTCTAGGCGGCGGTGCGCAATGGACTGGAGACAGGATTTGTGTTGATGGATACTACTGCTCATACGAGACGGTCTATTTCTCGCAATGTGTACAAGACAGCGGTACGCGCTCTAGAACAGCACGCTATGCGGAAGCGAGTGCATCTTTTGCTGATGGATGTCTGCAGCAAGTACCGAGTATCAGACTTTATTGATGTCTGGTAAGGCTAGACGATCACCATCAGAAACTTCTACCCATGCGGCCACGAGTTTTGCCCAGACGAATGGGAATGTCTTCACCATCAATGGGCAGACGGAGTACTTCATGGGCACCAATTGCTACTGGTGTGGATTCCTGACCTTGAACTCCGATGTTGATAAAGTCATGTCAGATGCTGCATCTGTGAGAAATACTCCATGAAATCCCTCTCCTTATCCCCCATTCTTCCGACAAACAAATGACGAGGAGAACAAACAGAGTGATCTCAAAGTCGTCCGAGTCTGGGGGTTCAACATCGCAACGTCTACTCCCAGCTCCGGCACAGTATGGTACCAATCTTTGATTGCTGGCCAAGATCCCGCGATCAATACTGGAGCAGATGGACTGCAAAGACTGGACTACGTGGTTGCCTCAGCAGAAGCGCACGGTATCAGCCTGATCGTCAACTTCGTGAACAACTGGGGTGACTATGGTGGCATGCCAGCTTATGAATCTTATTATAGCATCAGCCACTCGTCCTGGTACACCTCCTCCGCAGCGCAAGCCACGTACCAAGAGTACATTGCAACCGTCATCTCCCGGTATGATTTTTCCCCTGCCATCTTCGCTTGGGAGCTCGCCAATGAACCGCGTTGCTCCTTCTGCTCGACCTCGATTATCACAAACTGGGTGAACACCACATCAACATACATCAAATCCCTCGACCCAAACCACATGGTATGCATCGGTGACGAAGGTTTCGGTACCCCAGGAGTCTGGTACGACATCACCTACCCACATTGGAGCTCAACAGGCGGCTATGTATGGGCCGACATACTCGCGCTCCCGAACATCGATTTCGGCACTTTCCACATGTACCCCAGCCAGTGGTTTGAGCTGGACTCTTGGGGCTCGAGTTGGATCGACGATCACGCTACGGCGGCGCAGCTGGTCGGCAAGCCGGCCATCCTGGAAGAGTATGGTAGTAAGACGCATGTGAATGAATTGCCCTGGCAAGCTGAGGTTATGGCCCAGAATATTGCTGGGGATATGTATTGGCAGTTTGGTGATACGCTGAGTGCAGGTAATACGTCGAATGATGGGTATACTATCTACTATGGTACTGCGGAGTTTGCTGAGTTGGTGAGTTGATTTATCTCTTTTTACTCTGTTTGGCTGGAGGAGGATGGATTTGCTGATTCTTTACAGATCACGACTCATGCTGCTGCTATGCTTGTGAAGGCTGTTTGAGGATGATTTTCTGGTTCAGTAAGATTTTGACATTGAAACAGCCAGATATCCATCGCCTGATTCACATTTTCTCGTAATATTTTTTGCATGTATATTCATTTCATGAAAATTATCCAATTACGGGAACATATCAGATGCTCATTCTACTCCAGCTCTGCAACCTGATCTAAACTGACCGATCGCGATAGCCTGTGGCTCCAAAAGTCCTCATTCGCACCCTCGGCCGTGGTAGTGTCCACGGCGGACTCGAGGATGGCCCTCAGACCCTTGCTCTTGAACGGCAAACCAAGGCCGAAGTTGTTCACGCTGCTATTGATATGTGTATGCGCCAGCGTTCGCGCTCTCGAGTTCTAAAACTGCGACAGCACATCCTCGACTTCAGCCTTTCACAATACGCGCTGGTTAGCCTGACTTATCGTCAGCGACATGACCCACCAGTTCCCGCACTCTGTGAGCTTCCAGAAGAGGATCTTGAAAACGATGTGGAGACCTGCTGCCCACCGCAAGTACTGTCGCATATAATGGGGTCTGGTGAGTGGACCAGTTGGATCTACGGCCCGTCCGAATGAGTAGAGACTGCCCTGACACAGGCCTTGGAGTTGAGCAATGACCATCTCCTTCTCGAGATATCCGTGGTCGCAAATATTCCATTGGGGCAGTATCATGTCATATATCCTATGGAATATGTCTTGGTGGAAAACGGGGTTGACTAGAGGCACAGGGATAAGTATCCCCGCTCGAATGTATGTCGAAGAGATGGCTTTTATCGGACATGCGATAGGTCCATGACGCTTATTGCCTGCGATTACCTGTTGCGCTCCAATCCACAATTGCTTCAGTTTTGGTTTCGCGACCTTGGCAGTTTCTATGACGAGCTGTTCGACAAGTTCAGGATCTAAAATGGAATGTTAGATCTGCTTCGGTGAGTGAATTGCAAAGTACTCCTTCTCTTTTGATACCATTTCCGTCTTCACACCGCCACCAAGGATTTTCTCGAGCGGGCGATAGATGTCATTCTTGACCCTTTCTCTGGTATCACAAATCGCAAGTGTTCGCATGGGACCCAATCCACAACAGCGCTCCCGCAGTTCATGATACGAGATGACAAGCACTGCGCTACCACAAGGTCAAATTTCGTCCGGACGAACACGATCGGGACAGCATTCCCCTACAAGCAAGCTACGAATTTCTTCTCGGCTTTTGACTAGAATCGAGAGTCACTGCAATCGATGTAATACCTTTAGTGTGTCAGTACATATGAAAACAGAACACACAGGTCAAACTCTACCAGATGCAGTGCAGTTGCTTTTCCAGGGTTGACATTCCCGCGAAGTGTTGAATGAACCGTTTGACTTCTTTAAGATTTGACGTCCCTGCGGCTTCAAACCCTCGCGAATCGTGGATCACAAGGAGAGGATTTTTCTTAGTACGAATCCTGTCCATAGAGAGTGTTGACCATTTCCCAGGCCCGGACTCACCACACCTGCCTGCAATTTATTACTCTGACGCCTCTCTGTCAATGTGTTACTTGCCACGCGCCACTTACATTGTCTTCGGAAACTCCAGAATCCTTGCTCAGCAATATGGACTTCCCACTCCAGCTTTTCCCATAACCAAGATTCGGAATCGACGACAATGGAAATTCCCTTCATTATCGCTTTCATGTCTAATATGTCACGGTACCCCGGCGCAGTGCGATCTCTTCAAGTGAACTTTCCCTGGGACCTTTTGTCCACCATGTTGAATACGTTACTGGCGTCTTATTGACCACGTGATTGCATTGGGCAACAACTGGCGATGTTGGAGATGCGAATTATTTTGGCGATGACTTTGAGGGATTTTGATATTGTGGCCGATTATGTTACTTGTATAAGAAGTTAGGGAGGCCAAAGCCAGGGGATATTCTGGATGGGGGGAGGGCATGTTTGGTGAGTGATAAGAGGGGTTGGGGGGTTTGGGGGTTTTGCTGACATGAATAGGTGATCGAACGTGTCAGCAGCTGTTGGCCAGTGCCGAAGCCAGCTGATGGGCTGTCGGGTAGAGTGACGACAAGGCGGAAACACCCCCATAAATGACGCACCGTGCAGATCGTGGAGCCACTCCACGTGGAAAAAACATGGCTGATTTTGCTCAATTTGAGCAAACACAACATATCTACCTCCGTGCTGTAGAAGAGCTTCCTTCGATTTATCATCCATCAATTCAAAAAAAAAAAAAAAAAAAAAAAAAAAAAAAATTTCGGGAGCTCTACACCTGCACCAATCTCCCTCTTAAACCATTCCAACTCCCGATCCACCTACACCGAAATGCCTCCTGCGAAATTTATTCCCCCGAAATGCGACGTGCAACAAACATTTTGGTTGGATCCAAAAAATACCCGCTAGCAGCCTACTCCAGCCTTGTGTCACAAACCTCAATGTCCAGAGATGTGACAAGCAGTAATTTGTCTCCGCGCATTCTCACCGATGTCTTGTTCGACGACAAACAAGAAAGAGAGTTCCGAGTCGCAAAGCTCGTCAAAAGACATTTGGCTTAGAATTTGACTCTGACCACAGAGACTTGTCCCTGTCCTGGTCAGATATTATAGAATGGCTAGAAGGAGACCAAGACGTTTATTGCATTACAAAACCTATTTCTAAGCTTGGAACCAAAAAGATTCTTCTCGATCCAAAAAGGATATCAAGCTATATATCCAGTTCTTCCTAAAAGGGAACAAGTTCAAACAGAGTGGGTCGTCGAGCCACCAGGCGTTAACGCAAAGGGAAGAGGCTTAATACCCTGCTCCAGCAAATTCAATCTCTGACGAATTCGTAGAATAGGATCCCTTCTGTTGGCTTGCCCTCCCACCAGCAATTGTACCTCCAGACGTCACAACAAAGTCGTCCGAAATGACTTTATCCTCAGCTCCTTTCTTGTCTCCGTTTAATTGCTCACTGTGTACAGTAACATCAGTCGTCATCATGACATGATTATCATCGAGGTCTCCGGAAAATGGCGACTTGGATTGCCTCTCTGCATATATCGTTGACGAATTCCCATTCGCGGGAGCATGTGAAGTGGTGTTTTGGTTGCGGAACGTGTGCAGCGAAACATCTCTTGCGCCATGTTGAGAAGTAACGCCTTGATCGTACGAGTTGCCAGAGGGCTGTACAAGAGACTTCAGCTGGTTGAGAATGGCAAATTCGATCCTAAGCTTGATGCTGTAGAGAGCACCTTTAAAGGTGATCTGGATTTCGTAAAGGTTGGCATACTCCGTACCGAGAAGGGTGATATCCATCAAAATCACCAGAATGTTGACATAAATTAAGTGTCGCATGACGCGCCGAAAGCGTTTCTTCTGAAAGGCCTCTCCTGGTTTGAGTATTTGCCTTGTTGCGTAGACGTAAAGACCAGAGATAATAAATTCTTGGACACAGAAGCCGGTGACTTGGATCTTTTCCATGATTGAATATGGTGTGGAAAAAAGGGCGGCTTGTGGCGAGTTTGACTAAGCGGAATTTTAGCCCTTTGAAAGTATGTTCATTCCAATGGTCACGTACCCCAAATGTCAAGACTGTTGTTGGAAAATGAAAGAGGAAAATGTCGATGATAATCATGTAGAGGACCCATCTGATCTTTTCTTTATCGCGAATGACGAGGTGTAGTCGAGAATAGAGTACCAGAGACTGGCCCGTAACCATAGCATACCAGCCGATGGTGATGAAAAAAACAGAGACGTAGTCATTTTTCCAGACTTGGAAGAACTTCATGAGAAATGCTAGTGCGTATATCATGATTCCCCATGAGGATGCTAGCAAGCTGTAAAAGTAGAGCCCGTGACGCCTCCTGAAGGTGAACCAGATCAGCACGTTGAGATCCACAACATTATACCACGCAATGGCCGTAAAAGCGCTGAGAGTCATCGCAATGGGTAAGGTCGTCCCCTCCAATCCGCCGCTTATGCCGTTATTGTTCGCCATTGTAACCCCGTGAATCGAAGAACCAACATGAAAGATGATGCAGTTGGATGGGACGAGGGAATACAAAGCAAGAAGTTTTCGAAAAAGGATAAAAGATGGGGTTGTGGTGCAGCTATTTGGTAGTTCGGTCCTGCAGATTTAAGAAGATCACAAGTGTGAGGGAAATAGCATTTACAGATATTCTTAACGGCGACTGAACACGGACCCAAAGGATGCCTCTACGTCTCCCAGAAATGCTTGAGTACTCCTGCCCGCCAGAATCAAGATCATGCCGCCTAAGGATGATGGAGCCGACCCGCCTTGTCCCGTGCGTGTTCAGCTCCAGCCACACGGGAAGAAGTAGGTCGTTTGGCCCGGTACTTGGAAATCAATATTCTTCTAGTCTATGAAGTATTGTCAAGATTTAACTTCAATATTGCTTGTCGTCCTTTTCGGCGCAAGATGTTGAAGCAGATTAGAGACAGCAGCTATCCACTTTGTTCGAAACTACACCCTACGACCAGGTCTATACAGTTCCCCATGAAATACTCTAGCAGACTGTACAAAGGGCGGGATTGAATTCATCTTGAAGGATGAATTCCCTGCAGGAATAATGCGGGGCCTGCAGCTGTCAATTATGGAGGAGATTGAACACGCGTTTGGGGCCTCTTGAAAGAGTTTGGCTTCCTTCCAATGACTCGTTCACATGCATCACTTCCCCGGGTTGGTTGTATTTAAAGTGCCACTTCTCCCTTCTTACCCCACAAAGCTACCACTATCCCCCCTCACCCCCCCCTCTCTTAACAAACGTTAAAACCTTATACTTCGTACGGAAGTACAAGCCCAAATAATCTCCCCATCGTAGTCTGTGCGTCGTACTGGAATATTCCACTTTGCAAGGGATACTGACCAATCAGCCAATACGCTTTCTTCATTCCTCTCTGAAAGTGGTATGATCTGGGGCATACAGCATAGACAGGAAACCTGAGGTTATTCTCCCCTGTACGAAGTAAAAACTAGATCTGGTGTGGGCAATAATCTAGGGTGGCTATCCAGTAAATCTGCTAATTCTCAGCCTCGAGTAGGGCTTCAAGTCTATTTCGAATCTTCTACAGCCACTCTGGCTTTATAATTGATCAGAATTTGACTCGTGCTTTGAGCATGTCCAGGGGGGTTAACCAGTTAGAAAGGGCCTAACGGGGTTTGACGTTTGTTAGAAAGGTCCAGTTGCTTTACATAATGTGTCTCAAAGCCCCCTTCGATAACACGTTTTCAAACTCCACGTGGTGCTCGGTACCGAATTAGGAGGCTGGGTCCAACACCAAAAAGCCACTATTCGGAGCACCGTTGGGAGCGCGGGATGATCGTTGTCATGCAAACGCATGGCAACCGGGGTTGCAAGAAGGCATAAAGTAAAACCTTTTTGTCTTGGAGGCGAAGAGTCGAACCACCAAAACGTCCAGAACGCTGAACTCAGAAAAGGGGCAGCAAATGTCTCAGCCTTTTTATTGGTGCTGCCCCACTTCCGCGAATGACTTCCCTCTCAAAGATGTTTTTGTGGCAGCAAATGTTCAGCCACAGAGAGTTGTGGCAAACGCCGCAAGGCAGGAAGCGGCATGAAGCGGCATGAAATTTCGGCAAGTCGGACTATTATGAAGGGCATCTTATCCTGGCAATTGGGTTGGGCGAATATCACTGAAGCCGCACCGCACGGTGCCGACACATGAAGTGGACGGTTTTCGATAACCTGGGGGAGAAAGCCGAGATTTCTTCCCACAGACAGAACGCTAGAAGAACCTTTGTCTAGCACAGGGTCTTCGATTGGAGATGTTCCTGGGGCGGAGGATGTTGGTGACAGGTAGCCCCGCATACAAGGCAGGTTATAGTATGGGGACGGCTCGGCTCTCAAGCTTCCCGATCTTCACGGTAAAATTCGCGAAATTCCCTCAAAATGGCTTCACACGAAACATTCCAGGGGCATACAGATCGGATCCGACCGCCAGATTGGATAGATCTAGCGAGCGATGACTCGATCATGCATGTCAATCTGAGTCGTGTTCGCAATGAGCCGGGTGCTGAGGGTTACCCAGCCCGACGACCTACAGTGGGGTGCAATAAGTTTGAACACCCCCCTTGTAGGCGCTAATTTGCAGGCCTAAAAGTACGTTAGAAATGTCACGATGAACTAGTTTGGCGTGACAACGATTCAAACTTATTTCACCCCACTGTAAGAGCCGTGGCTTCCCCTGGGAATCCAATCAATCACTGGAAGAAGAGTCCAAAAGTGTGGTGAGATGATGAACGTTAAATTCGTGGCTTATATATGATTGGAGAGGACCTTACCACAATCCCATCAGACAATTTGCCACCCAAAACTAACCTCAATCGCATCCACAACCGTCAAAACCTTCTGTTGCACCTGTCCAACCGGCACAGGAGCCGCATGGAACGCTGCACTGCCAGCATACACCAACGATCCGTTGAGGTTCTGCCCCGGACGTCAGCTCAGTCAAGACAAAATTCTAAAGACAACCTGCCGTGAAGATACCAGTTGAGTTTCTAGTAGCACAAGAAAATGCACCAGCGATGAAATCGCATGGTCCTTTGTTGCTTGTGAGTGTAAATCCAGACCCTTCAAACTCAATAATAACCGCTCGTTCTCAAAGACCAGAAGATCCGAGGGTTATGCTATGGGGCTACTCATTGCGAAGGGGAGACTTACCAGAAGTCGCAGGTGTATAAGTAGGACAAATGCCCGTTGTATACGATGTCCCAGCACTAATCAAGCACCCTTTATTCGCACTACCCGCACACGCCTTCAAGCATCCCTTCCCCAAATACGGTGTCCCAGTCGGGGTCGACGATGCCCCATTCGAAGTAGAAGTGGCTGGCAGATATTTTGGCAGGTAGCTAATCCCAGACTCAGCGCAATCGGATTTGCTTCCATTAGGGGAAGTAGGCACGAATATCCCTGTCGGTACGCTGCCGAGGATGTTGAAGTGGTACCAGATCTCGTCCAGACGGCTGCCGCAGCAGGCGACGGTAACCGGAAAACCATGGGCGGCTGTGAGGGCTGCTTGGATTTTGACCAGAGTGTATGTGGCCATTGTTGAGGGAACGATCCCGGCGTTGGCGAGGGTCTTGATATGCGTTAGGTTCAAGGTACTCTATACCCAAGATGAGGGGAAATACCGCGTAGCTGTCTAAGCCTTTGAATAGGCTCATAGCGATCTCAAAGAAATCAACTACTTCCTCTTGGCCTGTGTAGCCATTGTAACAACTCGGCTCCAAGGTACTGATGCATGGTCTGTGCTTGTCCCACTCATGCTCCCAGAAATTCTCGTCATTGCTTTGATAGTCTTTCCAGTAAGTGTTCATGTACGCCAAGAGATCAGTCTTGCTGTAGGATTGGAGAATTACAGTTATATTAGTATATTGACGGGAAAGATCACAGTGGGCGTCGTAAAGTCCATCGCAATGATCCGGCCAGAGCCCGTGGATCGTCCAGATTTGTTTACCTAATCCCTTACTCTTATAATTCTATAAGAAATTCTTGTCTTAGCTTCTTTGTGCAACGAGCTATCGAGCCTTAGGGCTAAGACATAATATGTACGCCCTGCAAGACACCCAAATCCGTATTAAGCGCATATTTGATATAGCTCCAGCTACGATGATCTCAACTGCTTTACAGTATTTAAGAGAAAAAGAAGAATTACATACGAAAAACCTAACAAGATCAAGAGCTTCGGGTTGGCAGATCGCGATCTGCTTGTGTATCTCTACTCTGCCTCCAACCTGTCTCTTCGCAGGCACTATTTAATAGAGTGGACTCGCCTGCGCCTATAGATAAACGTGTCCGAAATCGTTTCATCCTTTCTAGAAACATTAATAAGTGAATCTTTTCAAGTGTATTCTACTACTTTTCGAAGCCTATCTCTATTGCTATAAGAGCCTAATCGCTAGAGCTACTCTTTAGTATCATGCAAATGATTTACTCTCAATCATAGCCTGTATCATACATGTAGGCGGGATTGATGGAAGCTTATAATATTTTGCGAGAACTAGGCGCGAGCGTTGAAATCGAACCTGCACGATCCTTGCAGCCTTTCCGTTGTCGTCGAGTATTAAAACGGCGGAGGTAAAAAACAAGGGGCCGAAGCTCTCCAGGATATTAAATGGTTGCCGCAAGGCGTCCCCACTGCAACCATTGTCGAGAGAGGCGGTCACAGTGTCCAGTTTGCTGATTTCAATGGTGATGGAAGGGTCGATTATGCCTCTGTTGATCCGGATACTTCCGCAGGGCTGTGGCTCGATAAATGCAATAACCCTGCCTAACCAGCGGAGAGTCGCACTTCAGGGGCGTGAGGACCTTTGGATAATTAGCTATAAGTTGATTCGGCTCGGATTTATGCTTCTAAGCGCCCTCGTCCAGTCTAGGCGTTCTCCGTCTCTCTCGTATCCCATTAGCCGATAAATAGTCCTCAGAAACTGAAATGAAATTCCATCCCACGTGCTAGTCAGTGTTCAAAAACTGTGCTGTATATTTTGGCAGACTTTTGAAACAGATATGAGACGCCCTGATGCGGATTGTGTTTTGCCCTAATATCCTCGCCACTTTTTGAACTTTACGTACAAGTGGAATGAGAGAAACCGACAGATGGTCCGAGATGATAGTGCCAATCGCAACTTTCGCCAGACTTGATTTTATGAATCCGGTCCTTGAATTCAGCGCCCGACTGTAGTCTCTGTTGAAAAATTCGCAGCGCTGATTATTGCGATTGACCTTGTTCTTATTCAACGTGACTGACATCTCCCATATAAATACAGTGATACGCCCGTGCCAAATAGGGTGTAACTCACCACTGGACTCACATCAAGTGTTGCCTAGACAATGTCTTGCTGCCTGACTTCCATCAAGTCAACACTGATGTTGCCGATGAGCCAGGCAAATCTATGGAGGTGTAGCATCATTCGCGTTATTCACTCGACTATCCCAAAATATGCACTCAGGGGAGAGCTTTTAAAGAAGCACCCAGACATGGGATATAATGGAAGAATCGCGAATACTAGGGCAGCCGAAGAAGAATGCTCATTTTTGGTAGATTGCAGGCTACTCATGCAATTGCCCTCCCACAACCTCATTGAACCACTGACACCTCCGACTACCTGCTTCTAATTTTCCCATTTGTAGTTATGGAACATAGGACGAATAGTCAGCCACCTTTGTAAAGCCACGGTCGTCATACGTCACACCACTGAGGAGTTGAGAGTAGATTTCGGAAGATGGGATAGAAGGGAAGGTCGACTTCCTCAAGGGAACGTTCTTGCCCGAGCCTCTGGAAGCAAATCTCACGATGCCTTAAGGAGGTCTCTATGTCAAGTGTCTCACCGATCAAGCCAGATAGTCAAGCGGCTCTCCAATCCACTCGCACTGCTCGAGATCCCGAAATTCAACCATCGATGACCTTGGCCATTTCAGAGACATCGTTTGCAACTTTTTAGCAACGGAGGGCTTCCACCTTGACTTTGACTTGACATCAGGAGTACCTCCTCGAATGAATGCCGCCCATCTATCAAGAATTTCCTTCTCAAACTCCGCATCACCCCTCCCATCACGATACGGTAGCCCGAATCGCCGGATGTTGCCAAACACCCACAACAACTGACCCGAGTGGCAGTGGAAATTTTCAATCTCCGCATTTGGATCCCCGAATGGATGGCGTGGAGATCGTGGCGCTTCGCATAGGTCGAGGCGTGGCCAGTCGGGAGTTTGATAGGTGCGCTCGAATTCAAACAAGTATATCTCCTTGAAGACACCATTGTTCAGCCCGGCATATGCGGTGGCTTGGGCGGGGCAGCGATAGCCAAAGTCTGTAGCGAGTCGTGCGCCGACGTGATAGACTGCCACGGTTTCGTTCTGCGCGTTCGGTCGGGGAAAGAGGGAGCTTGGTAGGATAGGGAGCCCTTGACCTGTCAGCCACTCATCCTGATCCTCCGCTGTTATGTTAGGCGTGAATCTGAGAAAGGGCGCGGAGTCGTCGCGAAGGAAACCCGTCATGAGTCGGTACGGGGCTTTGGTGCCTTTGTTCAGTGGGAGGGCCTTGCTAGAGAGAATTCTTCCGTCAACAACGAGCATGCCAGCAGACGCTCCCACGCGCACGAGTGTTGCTGCATCGATATTTCGCAAACAATCAACTTGGGATTGAGCATCGGTGCAGTTTGTTGCGTTGAGCATGCCACCGGCAGCTACATCATGATACTCATCAATCGACAAATAGTCCGAAAAGCCGGGAGCGTAGGGGCCCCCAGGCGTGCTCATCGGCACAGCCGCCACGAATTTACCAGCAGGAAAGGGAGAAGCCATGAATGCTCGCACTGAAGCTGCACCTGAAGATTGGCCAACGATAGTGACGTGTTCCGGATCACCGCCAAAGTCCTGGATATGTTCCTTCACCCAGTCCAAGCCAAGAAGCTGATCTGCAATCCCAAAGTTGCCGTTCGTGACGCCGTCTTTCAGAGCAAGGAAGCCGAAAGCGCCCACGCGGTAGTTGACTGCGACCATGACCACATCTCCACGGGAAGCCATATTCCCACCATCGAAGTTAGGATCAGCAGCTGAGTTCTCGACGAAGCCGCCGCCGAAGATCCAGAACAAGACAGGCTTGAGCTTCTTGGACTTCAATACGCTGCGCGGGAAGGGGAGGGAAGGGGTCCAGATGTTCAGGAAGAGACAGTCTTCTGAGCCGCCGCTGGCTTGAGTGCACGCTGGGCCATATTCCACCGCCGGCACGACTTCGCCGAAACCAGTGTACTTCGTTGGATAAGTGAAGCGCTGCGGCTGCGGTGCGAGACGAACTCCCCGGAATCGAAACGTAACTCGATCTCTGAAGCTACATCTGGTTGTCAGCAAGCTTGACTGTTCTCCACGAGGGCGCCAAGAAAAGAACGTACCCAGTGAGTGTCTCATTGTTCGATTGCACCTGAACCTGCCAACTCTCACTGATGTCCGCAAATGTAGAGTTCGAGTACGGTGCAGTTTGCGTGCACAATACAGGAAGTCTCGAGGAACCTTTGGGAGTTACGAATTGACCCGAGCTCTTGATCGCACGGCTTTTCCCCCCCTTTGAAGAGATCCACGCTTGACTTTGCTGGACTGATTTGAGGTGATCACCCAGAATCTCGGTCGCCCGGTTATATGTATCTGGAGACCACAATTGCTCGCCGAGGGCTTCGCATGAAGCGAGGGCAGACTCATAGGATTGTTCACGGGAGAGGTAAAGAGCGCCGAAAGCGCTACCAGGCCCTCCGGCTCCTAGAATCTGAAATGAGCCATTATCTTTTCTTTTTTCCCTTTTTTTCCGACTGAGTGATAATGGGACAGGAGCATAAATTGCATACCTGCGAGATCATTGTCACTCAAGATAGTGATGTCCGATTCCAAACTGGTAGGCGAAGGTATCGCCAGTGCGGTACCAGTGACGAGAACCAGAACAAACTGCTTGCTAAACATGACTGCAACACGACTTTAAGAACAACTTCCCAGGATGGGAAAATTACGAGGAGACCGAAAAGTTCTTCCCGTAAAAGCATGACCCCCTTTCTCTGCCTTAGCTTATATATCAATGAGTTCGGTTCTTTCTAATCTATCAATTCCGCGAAGTTACTCGCTGGTGACGTTGCCAGGAAACAGGGTACTCTTCTCGTCGGGAAACCTACCAATCCCCTTCAATTCTGCTGCTCACTTGCCAAGCAAAACCACCTTCCTAACACAGCTGATCCTGACGCAGTCACTACTTAATCTTACTTAAACTTAGCTGGCTCGCCAAGAATACGGTATCAGAATATTTTTCACCGGATCTTGGAAAGGACAATCTTACCTGTCATTATGCGCTTAACACCGAAACCTGATGTCTCACGCCCGCCCCCCTTCCGCCGCCTCGCTTGACTCACCGCCCAGTTATACCTACCAACTTCAATAATTAATTATCTTTTGCTTCTTCAATCGATTTCTCTCAAACTTAGAGACTATGAGTTGTTCTTACTAAAAAGTCTGAATATATGAAGTATGACGTCATATGTGCGCGCGGAGATTGCAAATGGCTGGCGAGTCTTTACAAAAAGCACGCCGTGAGTGGAGTGGGGGTATGGTATTCCAAGGTCAACACTTCGTGATCACTACACCTACCACAACTCAAACACACCAAGAGAGCGCTAGTCACTTGCAAAGTATAGAGGAGAAGGACAAAATCTCATCTCTTCTTGGGTTGCTACAGCCCGCCACCAATTCCGACTACTCCTCCGTATTTCCTCCTGAAATGCTCACGGCGATACGCAGTCCGTACCTAGATTTCTCGATGCTGATTCGTTGGTCCTTGTTAGTTGGTAATCTTTTCTCCCATGGTGGGTGGGTGGGTTGATCTACTGTACTGACATGGTCATACGATTTCTTTTCTGATACAGAAGGAGCCAAGGGTCTGTGTTGCTGATCTTGCTTGCTCCACACACACCTATCTATCACAAGGCCTTCCTCTGTCGTGAGTGAGTCTTACAAGAATTCCTAATCTCGCGCGAGTGAGTGAGTGACATGCTCATACGATTTCTTTCTTTCCTTTCCAGCTTCTATCTATCTATGTCAAGGGGCGAAGAGAACCTGCCCGCCCCACTTTAGCAAATAAGACACTCATTTCCTAATTAAGCAGCTCTCTCCACCGGGCTAGCCTAATACTGTTCATCCCTCTTACTCGATTAGGAAACGAGCCTCTTACTGGCGCAACGTTTCTACTAAGCGAGCTTACTGCTTATCCGCCTTACCTAATTACGGAACGGATCTCTTATTGGCTCAGCATCGCACCAGAATATCTCCACTTTCTCCGTTATTGATTTTACATTTTCGATTTTCTGATTTAGAATTATGGGACTTTGGGTAATAAGGCGCCAACAAGATTCACTACAAGTAATCGGATTCAGGAAGGCCGCAAGTAGGGATGACTTATTCTCGAAATGACGTTTGTTTAAGGGAACAACATACGCTTTTCTCGCCTAAAACACTATCACATTCTAGCTTCTAATAAAATTTGGAAGTATTCTAGAATAGAGAAAACATTCCTGTTCGTAAATACGGATGTCAGAGGCGATAGGATCACTCGATAAATGATGCGCAGTCATGTCATGAAGGGTAAGAATGTTGGAAAGACAGTCCATCGTTGTTCAAGGCATAAGACCTTGTGAGTATGTACTTTAGAACACGACTTGAGGATGATACAGGCTAATGTACTTCAGGAAGCGGCAGGAAGCATGGGTCGAGGGCCCTCCAACCTGTGCAAACTGCCTGATTGTCGGGAAGGTAAACATTTTGGTACAAATGAAGCAGAGTGGCCTCATATTTAACAATCCGGGTAAGAAAAAAGGTATCCAATGCTAGTTTATCACTCCCGGATTGTCACCAAGTACCTCGTTATCTAGTAGTGAGGAGGTTTTTGCTACTTCACAATCTTTTGAGACAAGACTGCTAAGACTCTGGCTGGCATATTTGACATATCGTTGTGGAATCGTATCGTACTTCAATCCTGTGAAGCCAGTGCTGCGATCCGCAACTTAGTCATTGTAATTGGAGCCCTGCACTGGGCCCTCGATGCAGCTGGCTGAGAAGCTAGGGACGGCTTCAGGAATATCTGAATTCTCTGGAAGGGAATATCATTAATTCACGTTACAACAGTATGATCGGGCTATGAAACAGCTGAAGCAGCGGTTCACGACGGGGAATGGAGACATCAGTTCTGCGCTAGTAGCCTGCTTGCTGATAGTATGCTTCGAGGCGTTCAATGGTGACATACAATCTGCAATCAGTCAGGTTCGAAACGGACTCAAGCTCGTCAAAGAATATCTTCTTCCTGGAATGTCAGGTATCAAATCGAGACTTGGGAGTTCTGATAAGAGACATGAGACCATTCGAGCCTTTGATCAGTTAGATAATGATTCAGTGATCACACAAGACGCCGTGACCATTGATCTGACTAGTGAACCCGGAGCTAGTACGCCCGACAAAGCGGTCGTGCTTATGCCATCTATTTTCAAAACTCCTGAACAAACAAAACTCTACTACGAGTTCTTTCGGCACGAATTTCTTCATTGGGTCGCGTACCAGTACGCCTAGGGTGCGAAGCAAGATGCCGAGACCAGAAACCGAGCCGACCTCCTTAACGAAAAGTGCCTCGATTTCTGAGCTACGACAGAAATATCTCAAAACTGTCGAGCTCTGGTATCGTGCGTTTGAACCATTGTCAAATCATCTAGAATGGAAGCCACCAGAGACTCGCACGGCTATACTTGCTCTTGATCTCCGCTTCAAGACGCTGGATGCCGCGAACAACGTCGACCATTTTCGAGGAGAGTCGGTTTATGATGAGGTCACGCCAAAGTTTCGAGAGATTCTTGATCTTACGAAAGCGCTTATCGAGCTTGAATCTGCAAAGCTTGATGAGCCGCCTGCTAGTTTCACATTTGACGGCTATATAATACCAAGCGTCTATCCTGTACTGCTCAAGTGTCGTGATCAGAGTATACGACAACAGGCAACTGATACCCTTTAGAAACTCGGCCTAGGCGCGAAGGTATGTTTGATGGTGCACTTCAGTAGAGGATCTCAATGCTACAGATGGGGTTGGAGGAAGCTGAACGGGCGGGAGATGTCATTGTCTCTGCAGGGTCACTAGAACGTTTCAAGTTACTCGTTGACAAGCTTTCTGAACAGATCGATGGAGAAATAAGCTCCAGCCGAGGAATTACAGACATGAACCCGCTGTTGCGCTACCTGGCATGTGACCTGATGTCAGACATCGTGTTTGGCTCGAGAGATTCTATTGACAGTCTCTCATGCGAAGGAGACCGGACGAGGATCGAGTTCATCCTCGTTCCTATTTCAGAAACCCTGTCATTAGTACCAGTTCGTCTGATGTGTTAGTATCCGAGTAAGTACAGGCCTTAAACCATTGTTCCAACCGTCTAATATCTTCCTAGAAGTCTTGACAGTTCTTTTCAGGCAGTCATGGTTTCCCGATTCTGAAAAGGGGCTCCAAAACGCCTCCACTGGTGTCCATTAATATACATTAGCTACGGCCAAGAAAGCCGTCAAGAATACTGGCCCGACAGATGAAATGATCCCCAATTAAGCTGCTGAGCTTACTCAAAATCTTAACAAAAACGAGCTCGCACGAGTCATCCCAAGCCCGACGTATGTGGCAAGCCATTGCATGGACCGCTCCTTTGCTACTACGAGTATCTCTGACAGATTTCTGACTGAATATCTGACAGCTATTAGGTAGCTTAACTACCGCAGACGTGCTTTCCTAGATGTCGTGGCAGATGACTCTGTCAGAGAACAGAGAACGACAATTGAAACTGCGACAAGAGCTATGGGATGCTAGTATCACCCCCGGATATGAACTCAATCTCTCAGCTGTCCTGAAACTTTCGTATCTTTACTACGTTATCCGAAAACGGCTGCGGAGAGATCCTCTGACCCCATTTTCGTCCAGACGACATGTGAAGGCAGGCCAGAATGTTGTAGTTGATGGTTATACCATATCAGCAGGGGTAAGCTCGAGTCTCCATTCCACAAGAGCTATTGTTGACATAACACGGGCCATCGTTTCGGCACAGCCATATTCGATGCATCGCAATTCGAAAGCCGTTCCCAATGCTGAAGAATGGATTCCAGAAAGGTGGGTAATCCAAACGAAGGAACCATATCCTGTGAAATGTCTAGACATCTGTGGCCATTCGCATTCTGGACAGAGGATGTGTGTCAGCATGCAGTAGGTGAAACCCTGTTTCAACCTTCCCATGATAATGCTTATTCCTCTTCACAGTATTGCGTGGGCAGTACTGAGACTTGTGGTGGCAAGACTTTACTCAACGTACGATCTCTCGCTGGGTGACGCCTATCTTGGGCCAGATAAGAAGATCCTGCCGGATGCTGACCGTCAACACCTTTTCCCTTACACTGCTCAAGAGCTCCTTCGAGTGGAGCGCCTCTCAATTGCTGGATAGAACGCTCAAAAACAACCCCACGCCGAATGAAGAGTATCTGGTCTCATCTACAGGAAGCCAGACTGCAAGCGGCAGATCCGCCTGGTCGCATCCTGGGCTCTTCCAGGAAGCTAAGGCAGTGAGAATGCAAACTGTTGTCAATAATTACTGCTTCCGAATAGTAAGAGAAGAGAGGAAGGGCTCAGCTGAATCGATCGAGACCTGGTTTAACCTACTTCATTCTGTTGATGCGATTGCTCCATTGGCGTGCTTGATAGTCCAGCTGGATGTTCGTTTGGACAGTCGACGCTTCTCAAGAAATCTTTCACCTCAACTGGTCCCAATAATGTTATGCCATGCTTCCAACCTTCCAACTCAAAATTCTTATAGCCAGAATAGCAACACTATGCTCGACGTCTTACGTAGACTAGATACTTGAATAAACTCCACCAACGACTGAAGTCTGGAATAAAATTTTTCGTATCGTGGGATTCGGGACATTAGAATCGTCGACGCTGCCGCCAGAGACATAAATCGTCCTCGTGATCACGGAAAACATTAGTCCAGATTAATTGTCAAGGTCGAGACTCATGCTCTTTCTCAGAGGAGATTCTCGATCGTTGAATCATGCCTATCTGCAGTCCTCATCGCAGTCAGAGGCTCTGTCGTGAAGCGGCTAGGGTGTGACAGGTAGCATAACCGCATCGTGAACATCTAAGGGGCCCATGTCCTGACTTCAGAAGTGATCTTAAAGATCTCAAAAGGCCCGGCGAGCGACTGTCATATAAGTCCAAGACTCAAAGGCGTTAACTAATTGTAACCTAAAACTCACTTCCTAAACATATTGCCATCGCTCTTCTAAATCCTCCTACTATGCAAATGAAGCCACCTAGAGGAAATCAGTTTATTCTCTTATTATTAGTATGATTGGGATATCTATCTGAATAATTACGCCTACATAAAAATCAAAGATTTCCTTTAATTAAAACATAAAGATCTAACTAAGCATACTCCTTCACGCTCCTTTTAGCTGTATAAGCTTCATAGTGGTAAAGATAATGTTTTCTCTCCAGTGCTTTGTCGGAAACACCGTAGTTGAGAAGCGGAATGCTCATACCTCGAGAAGGAAAAGGGGGTCTAGGCGCAGTAAACATTTCGATTCTCTAAGCGCCCGAGATATATAATAAAGTGCGATGATTTGGCACGAACTAACTTAAGATCGAAACCTTGGATACCCTGTAACGTCTAACCCCCTATTTCGGCCACCCCTCGTAGCTGCTACCTAGGTAGTTTACATTTGCCTTGCCTTACAGCCTAAGGCACTAATTTTCGCGTAGAGTACTCGTTTAAACCGGTCAAACGCCCATACCGCTCAAACACCCAACCAAAAAACGTGATTTTTCGTAAAATCATAATAACTCTACTAATTCTTTATATAATTTAATGATTTTAACGTATAAATAACTATTAGATTATAATATATCTTTTAGTATATCCTAGTTTATATTATCTTTATTTTATTTATTTTAAAAGTACGAGTAAGTACGTGAGTTTTAGTTAAAAATTAAATTAATATTTATACTCAATTTAATAAATATCGCCTAAGTAAGAGTCCTTTATATACTACTCTCTCTTATACTTAAGATTAGCTTTTATAAATATATAAGTACTAATTACAAGAGATATAAGGCTATAAAGAATTAGTTAATATACTAAATATATTTTAATACGTAAAGTACATTATACTAAAATAATATAATTATCAAAAATTATAGAATTGATTACTCCGTATCTTTTACAATTAAAATTATTTTATTTCAAGTTGTTGTTGTGGAGTTGTAATTTATAGTAAGAATTAGTATTTTTTGGTTGGGCGTTTGATCGGTTTAAATAAGTAAGCGAGCAGCTAATTAACGCAGACTCGTACACGAGATTCGCTACGAAAACCAATGAAATACCTCAATATAAATAGCGAGCTAATTGAAGCAGGTCTTAGCGAAATATTACGATCGAACACTTTTTCTATACGTTTTTTCTGTATATATCGCTCGCGGGAATAACCTCTAGTAGTACTGGAGGTATAAAAAAGAATAGAGGAAATTAGTTAATAATATCTTAGAATATTGTGAAGGAGTAGAGTAGTGCCGTCAAGTACACAGTAAATAACGGAAATAACTCGCGCGTAGACTAATTAGGTAGTAGAAGTAAGAGGAAGAAGATAATAATTATTAGTCTAGCGGCGCTAACCTATCTATCTACAGCCAAAACGGAAAAATAAAAACCCTTGTAGTAGGCATTCGGCCCCACCACAATATAAAAGAGTATAATATCTAGTCTTAGAATTAATAGAGTAGAATAAAATTAGGTCTAACCTGAACTACACTAATGTTAGGTTAGATAAGATATAAAATAAGAAATCTAAAAAATCTTAGCTAAAAGTTATTCAAAGTTTCTATTCTTATTTATTTATTTCTTTTGTATAACTAATAAGACTCACTTGAAGCCCTCCTAGCCGCGTATGTCCATTTGTGTCAGTGAGTGCTCACCATGATAGGACTAAAGATAGAAGAAGGCATGGCCGCGAGGTTTCTCCACTTCGAATGAGATAGGCACTCCTACCACGGTCTCCTTCCTCGCCAAACCCTGATTACATGCACCTAAGCAAACAATACATGAAATTTATTGACACCAAGTCCTACAGGACGATCCAGATTTCGCATTACTTCCCCCCCGGAGGCTCCAAGGCCGTATGCCTTCCTGTGCCGTTGAACGCGGCGATCTGTGATAAGACAACTCAATCTTTTCTAGCCTGTTGCACTTTCGCTGCCCACGCGACTGAAAATTTGGAGTGGTAACGCCGCCAAAGCTTGGGCACAAAGTGGACATCCTAAATGCAGTACAACGAAACATGTTCGTGTAATGGGCGAACGTTGAACACCTCATAATTGCCCCCACGCTCGGGCGCAAACAAGTTCAACCCTTTCGCTTTGGTTTCCATCCACGCCTTCCTCTCGCTTACCAACAAAGTTATATTCCTCTCAATGTATTTCGAAAAAACAATTAACGCATCTTCTGGAGAAATTTCTCGTCGCGAGTTCTTGAAGCTAGAGGTCATGAACGCAAGCAAGCTTGATACCGTAATGGCTGAATAGTGCGTCGGAATTATTACGGACATCGAAGAAGACTCTCGGAATTGTATCAGGCTCCAGAATTCCTTTCAAGGTTTGCCCGCTGGTTTCAGCAGTCGAGAACGCTGAATCGCCTAGGGGTGGATATGGATCAAGAAAGTTTGTTGACTTGGAGAGGCATAGATCTGGAGTGTAGACACGGAGCTGTGTTTTAACAGGGCAACACTTTCCAGGTCCAAATATTATGAAGGGGGCTAGTAGGTACTTTGGCCAAAGACTTCATCAGAAATGCCATAGCGGTGCACGTATCGATGACAGTCAATCCAAGTGTCTGGCAACAGGAGCCTGACCAGAACCTGACCAGTAAACAGGGCCGTGAATGTCGTACCGAAAATCCGACTATCAATGGTTTTGTTGATTTCCAGGTGATGATTTGGAATTTTCAAACACCATTCCACAACAGGAATGTAGGCTCATTTAGCGAGCAGTACATTGTAAGCTCAGCTGTAGTGAGAATAAATCGACGAGAGCAAAGTGTGCAGTCCAGGTAGAATATGAAATAAATTGACGTGCGGGTGATCGAAATAGATGATCCCAAGGTAATTTAGGGTCCACATCATAATGAAGAGCGGCTCTTTCAGTAATGTAGGTGTGCCTGGAAGGTAAAAATGGCCACAAAGCCACGTTCTTTCCCTCAACAGTGTAACTACGCAATATCACTGAGTGCAGTATCAAGTATGGGAGCAAGATGGTAGGCAAATAGTGATATTATAGGTCTGGTACGAAGGAAACAAGAAGGTAAGGAGCCCTCGAAGGGGGAGCGGCCCTATATATACACGAATCTGGTCCGATATTGGTCCGGCAATATTCCCGGCTAGCCCTGAGTACCCCTATTCAGCACTTCCATCACTTCAACGTTACAGGAAGGCGTTCAGAAGCTGCGAAGAAGGGAAGAGGATAACAGCTAGCCATAATGACTTTGCCAAGCTCAACCCATCCACTGATCATTCTCGCACTAGCTCGACCATATCCTTGCCGAACACATCAGCCTCTCACCCACCAGGAAAAGGGTAGATCACAATAATTTAGAGGAGCTTACTTAATAGAGGCGTCTAAGGGTATCCCTTCATTCGCTGAGACTTTTCCGCCGCTAGTAGGGGTAAGAACATAGGGGTTCTCATTAGCCTCTCAATCGGACCTCAGAGGAGCCTCATCATCTGGCGAATAGCAGTCCCTCATCTCGCTTCCCCTGCTAGCGGTGGAAATGTCTCAGTGGACTAAAGGATAGACTTCAAGAGTCTACTCGTGTCCCCTCTTCCTGCACCAGTAATCTTTTACATCTTGATCAGTCCTCAACTGTAATGGTCCGTGCTCCTAGCCCGGCTTGCGTAATCATTAGTATATATCCCATCGACCGCCATACACGCATTTTAGCGTGGTGGGGCTTACAAGGATCGTTACCCCTCGCAACGGCACATCAACACACCCTCCATATGATCGTTCTTATGCTGAATCAAGAGCAATTCTCACTCAAATTAGCACAGAAAAGATAGCGGAAGATATGCAACCTAATCCTATTCTTGATGGAACGTACCGACCTAAAGCGAAGCCGATTAAAGAAGGTTCCGGATCATTTATCCCTTTCCATTACCTCAATTTCCAGCCTCAAATAAAGCTACCTCTTTCCATTAATTCTACTAATCCTTTTACTATATTCTCTCTCTTTTTTACAGATAAAATACTCCAGGAAATAGTGGATTTTACAAATCAAAATATCAAAGAGCCTGATTTATCTAAACCTCATTCTCGCTCTTACAGTTAGTACGATACTACGCTTCCTGAGATTAAAGTCTACCTCGGAATATTAATCTATATAAGGCTACATATAGAGAATCAAATAGAGGACTATTAGTCTACAGATGAGGACAGCCCGCAACACGCAGTACGTAAATATATATCACGGAATCGCTTTAAAATCTTACACCGGAGGTTCTATCTTTATGCCCCTTTACCTAAGGGCACGAGATTACGCCTATTTAAGAGGGTAGAATCACTCAATTCCCACGTTCAAAGAGTATCCCTTCAGCTTTAGATACTAGGCCGGAACATTACTATGGACAAGTGTATGCAACGCTTTACTAGACGAGCTTTTAAAACAATAACTATACCTTCTAAGCCTATACTAACAGGCTATAAAGTATGGGTAGTTACCTAATTAGGCTACTTTTTACAGTGGACCTAGCGTTCTAAAGGAGCTCAGGGGCCAGAGGGCGTGCGAGCTCCTATAGCTCTTGGAGAGCTAAAGACAAATAGAGGTGCCGGCCTCTCTAGAAATCGTACGCAGGCTATTATACCGTATCTGTTGTATCGTTTACCTCCCGCAAATTATATAGTATTACTAGACAATCTCTTCGTATCGAATAAGCTGATGATATACCTCCGGGAGCTTAGATTCGGTACTATTAGTACAGTAAGACAGGATTCCGGGATCGTGCAAAGGCTCCTTACTTTGCAGGCAAATACGAAGAAATCAGAGACCCGGATACCGTACAATACTCTCTTTATAGCCTATAACACTAACAATACTGTGACCCAGGCTCTTTGGAACAATAACGCACCTACGCTTTTCATGATAAATTGCAACAATAACTCTAGTACTATCTCTACGATTCGCTATAAACCAAGTGAAACCTCTTCAAATGCGGCTATCTCTAGACTATAGTTTAGAGAGCAGAATAGTAAGGAATTAGATAAGCCCGCGTTTACGTGGCTTTACAACTAATTCATGAATGCTATCGACGTCGGGGACTAACTCAAGTCCTACAATTCCGGAGATAGGCCAATTCGTCGTGGAGGATGGCAAGCTCTTTGGAATTAGCTTCTTCAGACGGTTCTAGTCAATTCTTACCTTATATCGATACATGCTAACGTATAGAACCACTGGCAAGTTGAAGATAAGGATCGGTGGATAACACAGGTCAAATTCCGGAAAAAAATCATACGAGCATTGCTTCACTCTACTAGGTCTCTATTGGGCACGAGGAAAAGGCGTTTCTCACACGGAAATATTAACGAATCTCTTATTCCGGCTGAGCGCCATCAGAAGCTACGAATAACGTGGAGAGGTGATTGTAAAGCGTGTCAAGGGGAAAGGTATGGAGAGCGCCGGCGAGTAGTTTTAGGGGAAACCTCGGCGAATATTCAGAGCTTTGGAAAGCAAAGTACAGTATATTTTAGCTATAAACAGTGTAACATACACCTTTATAAAGAAGGCCCTTGTTTTGATAGGTATCATGGCGCTGTAGAGTAGAGTAGAATTGACTGTATCCAACCCCGAAATGCGGCGTTCTGATTGGCTCAACCCCCTGTCAGGCTAAAATGCGCAAGCGATGGCGGTCGATGGGATAGGCAGCTCAAAGAGTGGTCACCTTTCTCTCTTCAGCACTTAGTTTCTGTATCAAAGGAATAACCAGCGAGTCTTCAGAGAACCTCTTGCTATACTATCGTGTCCTATTCACCTCGGCGTGCTAGTGATCATTACATCAACACTAACGATTTGGAATACGACAAGGCTAGGTATGAGCGCTGTTCGGTGTCATATCAACCGTGTTGTTGGTAGCGCATTCAGGAGCCAGAGGTCCTTTCTGGCAATGACACTGGGTATGCTCCCGCTTCGAAATTTTTCCCAAACCTTCCCCAGTCATAGGGACGACAAGGAAGAGGTGTGACACCAGCGCCCATTGATGAATACAGGAAATGCTGACACTTGGATAAAGGAGCAGTCCCATGCTCAAGATAGCTCCTCCGACCGGCAACCTTGTCTCCTACCATCAACTACAAGTCCCGCTAATATCGCAATAACACGCCACACCGAACACCATTAGCAAGCCTCTAGGACTGCGAGCCCGATTCCTACAAAAATATAGCTAGCAAAGTCAAAATCCTGAAGGCGCAGGTTGAAATTGACTCCCGAATGCGTGAGACGCTCATTAAGCGCGGGTATACTACGAAAGAGCTAGAAAGTTTGAAACGAACCGGAAAGCATAGCTTTGAAGTGATACGACAGGACATTGACAAATCATACTTAGCGAAGGGGCTTTGGACATCGCCGTACGTGTCCATTTCCAGGTTCCCAAAGCATTGGGTATTCTATTGCTCATAGGCTCAGTTCTACTAAGATATGGGATTACAAGTGAACATTTGCACTCAGTCCAATGTCAAATCCAAGTGGCTTGGGTAATGTGCGAAGCATTCTTCCAAAATCGTAAAATCCCGTATATACATTCTTCCTCAATATTCCCTTTGAGGCCCTTTATCTTGAATTCATAGGAGAGACTAATAAGCTAGAGCAGAAAACGGTTTCTGAAATTAGTAGTTGGATCAAAAGATTTGAAACGACGATCGTAGATTTATGTTTAGTTCAACTAGTAAATTATTTTAGTCTATGTTCTCAGTGAGAGCTCTAGGATATTGCGAGCTGTCTATATTTCATTAATGTGCACGAATTGTATAGATGAGACTAGCTGTGGTATTTGAAGATTTTATAGCGAGAGAAGTCACCTGATCAAAAGCTGAATTTGTGAAAAGTAGGATTAGCTTCACGTTCAGTCATGAAAAATTCGTGGTAATAACAGGAATGTGATCTCGAGTTAACTGTCCATCTAAGCCTTATATCGTCTAAAAAGTTCTATTTTTGTACACTATGCTTTCATATACCACACCGAGATTTTGTCGTTTGGAGCCAATTGTACACATGAAGTCGCTTCTATCTTGATATGTGGAACAGCCAGATCCATTGCAGATAGCAATGACTAACAAGCCCACCTTGATTTTGCATCTATTTGTGACGAGATCTGGCATAAGAGTGGGGAAATTTTCAAATTGGTTGGGGTATTATTTGATGTTAGAAAGGATGGCAGGGTCTCTCGTGAAATGCTCTTTTCACATATAGATTTAGATGCTTTTCAAGTACCTCTATATTAAATTTCACACGTCAAAGTGCCTATCAGCAAGGACTGTGCAACTTTGTAAGAGAGGAAAGCATTTTGGTAAACTCCCTAACGTTGATCTAGTGACGAGAGGATCTCTCATTGGAGCTGTGAAGAGTGTATGATGGCGGCCCCTCGTAGGATAGGGTCATTGAGAGATATCATCAAAATGGATGAAATTTGGCCACCTTTTGTCTGCATCCTGGGCCCCCAATGGCTCGCTAAGGTTCCCGTACAAGGTACGCCGAATCGCTGGACAGACTCATATCACCAACCAATTTTCTCCTTATGCTTTTTAGGGTTATGATATTGCGTGGTTCTGGCTTCTTATCTTCCACAATGAGGCGCTTGAAGGGTACAAGCCCAGTTGCAAGTGCGCACGCAATGGCACAAACCATGCCAAGAAGGAACGTCTTGCGGATTGATCTTACCAAGACAGCTACTACCGCTGGCAAGGACTCCGCTGGAACTGTGGAACGAATCTTGGTAGGATCCGAGATAACTTCGAATTTAACTTGCAAGGGTATGTCAAGCGCTAAAGTTTCGCGGAGGAGATTATGGTTGAAAACGGTACTTGATATTGGCAGCGACAAAGTCCTATCTATTTGTAAGCGGCGTAGCAACGAGGTTCAAGAAAGCGATGGTTGACTCACGCTCCAAGTAGAGAAGATAAAAATAGAAATCCGTTAGCTACCGAATGATCCTTCTCCTCGAGCTGAATGTGACAAGGGGCAATATTCCCGAGAGTGAGGAAGCCAGCCCCAACACCAAGGACAGCCTCACATATATACATCTTCAAAAGCATTGTCTGGTCGTCGAAGGTATAGATAAGTGCTGAGCCAACGGCAAAAGATGCGCCGCCCAAGATAAAGAACGGGTTGTAGTAATGTATAAAGGAGACGCCAATCCCCACAAGCATCGCAGCGACGCTGGCCGCAATGACGTAAGGCAGCAAGCTCATGGCGCTTTTCAGCGGGCTTTCTCCCCGAACGGACTGGAAAAAGATGGAAAGGAAGAAGACGAAGTTGATGAACCCCGCAAAAAGGAAGAACAACATAATGCTGCATGACCAAACTGCTCGATATCGAAGCACACTTGATGGTATCAGTGCGAGATCGTTTCTCACAAAGATCTCATGGACAACAAATATGGCAAATAAGGCACCGGTTGCGATTGAAAGGTTCCGGTCTTGTGTGCTCAGCGCACCAAGCCTTGTCGCCTGCGATTCGAGAAGAGTGACCAGACAAGAGAGTCCCCCTATCAAAGTCAACGAACCGATGGGGTCCAGACGCTTCAGCTTCTCAACTAAGGGAAGGCTAGACAGAGCCGTGCTAGCTGATTGGCCTGGAAATACCCCTAGAATAACGACAAGAGCGCCCAAGGCGATGGGGACATTTATCCAGAAGGCCCAGCGCCATCCTATGGTCTCTGCGATGACGCCTCCTAGTATCGGTCCAGCCACAGTGCAACTACCTTCACATAGGCGTTAGAGATATAACCTTCAATATTTTTAAAGGAGGCTCACCCATGACTAAAGCTCCCGCTGCCTCCAGAAATGTTCGTTCCTTTCGCGGGGAGGAAATCCCAATGATTCTTATTGACCCGTTGATGATACCTGCAGCTCCAGTTCCGGCAGTTGCGCGACCCGCGATGAACATCAGCGACGATAAAGTAGTTGCACACATAACAGATCCCGCTTTTGTGTAGGTTATTGGAAGATCGATGTAACACAGGTAGAATGGGGCACTCACAAAGTAATATTAGCAAGGAGAGGACAAATAACCACTTGACCTTCCACAGAGTGTAGCATTTCCCAAACACAGGCATGAGAACAGTCATGGGCAGGAAGTAAGCAGTAGCATACCAGCCAATGTCTGCAGGTTGGTGGAACTCCGAGACTAGGACGGGAATGATCGTTGCTTTTCATTTTAGTAAGTGCGATGTCAGATACTGCCACACACGTACCAATAATGGTGTCGTCCAGGACTACCTATATCGAAACAGCAAATACATTAGCAGCGCCTCATTTTCTCTACGACTGCTTCAGGGTAAACTTACCACGATGTATGGAAGAGCACCACTCAATAGAATGAGAAACCATCTCCATCCAGTTGGATATTGTATTGACTGCTCTTCCATATCCCTCGAGATCTCTTTATTCTCTGGAGCCTTGCTATACATTCTAAAGAGAGATGTAAAGGGATTGCTCGGTCGTTTGCTGCTAACCTCTTGTTCGTGTCCTAGCCTGTTCGAGAAAACCCCGTTCCATTGAGAATTTTTCGGAATATTTGCGGGAGGGGACATAGCTGCACGCGTCGCCCAGCTCTGTAGTGTCACTGTCGACGCTTGAGCTGGTTGTTGGCGTTGATATACCGTCATGGGCCGCGGGAAGATCGGTTTCTCTCGACTTGGCGCTGCCATTTTGTTCCAATTTCTGTTCAAATGAGGTGTTTTATGTTCAGCGGCCATTTTGGGGTAGAAAGATTGAATATTCTGCTAGTTGGTGGGTATTGATATGAATACAAGCTGTTGTCGTTAGCATCAAGCTGGACAAAAGCTGCAATGCCAAGGTAGATAGCACTTGAGACGTACCACCTATTGTATACTTGAGATTGGGAACAATGCGTCTAGGCTTGGTTTGTTGCGTTTGCTGGAGTCGATTCATGAATGCTCGTTTCGAGTAGTTCCGGGTGGAAGCTCTGCCGGGCTACGTGAAACCGTGCATATATCAGGCCTATATAACCACATGCTCCTGCGAACCACCACAAAAAACCTCGGCTTCCAAGAAACCATGAGGGGAATTCAAACACAGACATGTGTTATCTCTGCCTTTTTTTCTCTGAGCTGCGATTGGCTTTTCCCCGCAGCAGTCTGCCATGGCAGAACCTATCCACAGCGCTTCAGACGCCATGTCCGAATCATTCGAAACAGAGACGTTTCCTCTTGGACGGGGTGGTGGCGTTTTGTATCGTCGTCTGAGTCCTCATTTCACGACTTTTCAGAAGATCGTGCAATTGATAGGAAACTTCTATAGGACAAAGGTGATAATAGCTATGTTTATGGAAACGGGAATCCTTCACACACATCCTACCCCGACTTGTATCAAGTGCTTTTCATAATATGGATTAGTCCAGGGTCTCTCACGTAACCAGTTTTCGATCAAAAGTGTTGTCTTTCGAGGTGCCTACGGCCCGGAAATGCGCACACTACAGTTTCAACTAGATAGGGGTTTCCAGCCTGTATTTCCAGCGCGGCAAGGCATATAACTCATCCTCGGTAACCTTCATGTTTCAGCTTTAAGTACAGGATAGGACTACAAGACTGTAACTGATTTGATTACGAGAAGCCTTAGATTTTTGGGTATTTGTGCGAAGTTACACGATTTGCCTTTAAGCCTTAGATTCTATTGGCATCTAATATGTTGAGCGTTACATTTGCGCTAAGTATAGTAAAAGTTATGACTTTATTCAGATTCACCTATGAGAGAAAGCCCGAGGTAACAGCCTTGAATTTTTACAGAATATACAGTTGCATAAAGGAATGATGTGGAGCACCTGGCCCGCCACCCACCACATGTAAACAAGAACAATGTTTGTTGCTTTAGAAAACAACTGAACTGTCAGTCTTAACCCAACCCTTTTGGTAACTGTCGTTATTTCGTAAAGAAATGCTTGCCTCTAGCACATAATAAGGAGGGGAGATGCTATGACCAAAAGCGACGCCCAAACAACGACACAGCTACCATCATTGGCTACATTAGCAACCCTTTCTGTCCCTCCCAAAGTTTGGTTAACCTGATTTTCTTCATCAACTGTTATCTCATGCCCTTTGGAAGGCTTGATTGGAAATTACCTCAGGAGCATCATAATCACTTACGTCCCATAGTTGTCCCGTTCCCGTTCGCCATCTTGGCAACAAATTGCCCAGCCTGAGGCGAGTCAAATCCGTACGTCAAGTGCGCCGGCAAGATCAAGTCGCCATTACTGCAAATGTTATCATCGGAGTGGCAGATGACGAGTGTCTTGCTTTCTGCCCCAGTGACCGGTGTCTGGGATTGGGGATCCCCAAAGATGACGACCGAGCTGACCTTAGCCATAGCATCAGCACTGAGGGATTTCGCAGTGTTATGGACTACCTGTCCACCTTGGGAGTAGCCACCCATTACGATTTTTGTTTGCGGGCAAGTCTCTAGAGCTTGATTGACAAAGTTGCTCCTAGCAACGGATTAGTTTTGGACAGCTGCAATTATAGGGAGCCAGTAAAGTTTTTTGTTTGGCTTACATGCTTGTTGTCCCATCTAATCCGCCGCCGGCAAGATAGCCCTGGATAGTTGCTGTGTATTCAACTCCTTGGGCGTTGATGCTTGTTCCGGGCATAGCGTTCTTGACTGCCTGAACAAGCTGTGGTCCTGCAAAAACACCCATGTTGCCTGGTTCAGTCGTCCCTCTTGCAAAGATGATTGTCATTTGAGCGCATGGTTTGCCATCTTTGAGGTCGGTCTGATTCGTTCCCCCAACAACGGGAACTAGGAGCCCCTCCAGGTTGGTCAAGCCTCCTGCGGCGCCATCGACGAGTATATTAACGGGTGGAAGATTGGTGATGATGGACAGAAACGGATTGAGTGGATTGGTCTGACGGGACACTAAGGCCGTGTTATCGGTAGGCAGACCATGGATAGCAAGGGCCGCAAAAAAGACAATAGCAGTGAAATGGACGAGAGACTTCATGTTGATAATGTTACGTTGTGTTAGAGTCTTGCTGTTACAATTTGAACAGAAATCGCTATCTGCTGTAATTAAGCTCCGCGGTCTGAAGCATTCTATAAATGATGGAGAGCGGGCCGAGGCTGAACACATGCTGCTATCTAGCTACACACTATCAAAGTTTCAAGTGAGATCGAACGTATTAGCTCGGGCGATGTTACCCAAGACGAGAGATGTGGGCTGGAACAGGAAACCCGCAGTCACCAGTTCTACAACAGGATGATACTGGTCCAAATAGTACCCGGTAACTTATCCGTGTGGCGATGCACCTCACTTACAGGTAATCGGGGCCTTTGAAGACCAATCTTTCAGGACTTTATAGATGAAGCTATTTTCCCCAATAGTCTTTTTGAGACTGGTTGGGTCCTGTATCAAAAATACACTAAAATTAACCCGAAAGAAATGCTACTTTGAATCCTTGTTGTTTCGCATATTAGGCAAGGGCTCTCTGACTGAATGGGTGTTTTTGGGTTTCAGACATCTTGACTGGGCTGATTTCTCTGTGGGAAAGGTTTCTGAGGGGCGGTTGTGTATGCGCAACGTTGACAGCTAACCGCCTGCAGGCATCAGGACCCCCCGCCCCACCAATCCGCGAAATCTGGTAAGGGCTTACAAGATGTGGCTATCCCGCAAGCCTAGCCTCGTATGAAGGATCGCCCCGGCCCCTGCTCACAGTAAGAAAAATCTGCCCCCAGTTACGAGTAGAATGCATACTGCTGCTACAGTATCAAACAGCTAAGCCACTCGCCAAAGAAAAATCGTGACGTACTCTCGAGGGCATGTCGCTGACGGACTCAGTTACCGAGATACAGAACCCGTGGGTTGTCTGTTACACACCGCAGGGCTCATGATACAATCAAGAGACTCTGAATGCATGCTATGCTGTCTCATATAACCGCTGTATTCTCTTCTATACGTTTCTGAAGCCACCCGAGTTGAAACATATGGTATTCAGTTTAGAGCGCCCTCGCCCTGACTGCTGCCAATAATCACGATTCACAATACGCGTGGCGACGAGCCGATCATGGACACTCCTCAGCCGCCACCGCCGTCTGTCTTCTCTCATCCCATTATATTCCTTGTGGTCGAAGTGGTGATCATAATTAGCATGCTATCAGCTACCTCTTTCCCTTCTTTAAGAATGCGACTAATGGCTCTGGTCCCACTAGTCGGCTGTCTGTATGGGGTTATCACGACTGCTCCGCAAAATCTACGAATGTCCTGGGGAGGGCTTGTCTGCGGAACTGGAGGATTCTGTCTTCTACACTACCTGGACGTTGCTTTACTCAGAGGGTCGTTTAAATTCGAGGCGGGGAAGCTCCAAAAAACATCAATCACGCCAGATATGAACAACCAGTCGCTGTTTGATTGTGTCCGATTTGGGCTTTCTACTCTGTCCAGTTTCCGCAAGATCAACACTCCCTTAGAAGTCAAGAATGTCCCTCCTTTCCGAAGCGGCGGTCATCCGCCCACTTACTACGAGTTTCTTCGGTTCTCGACAACTTCGATTGTGTTACACGCCTTGATCCTTGATCTGGCTTCTCTTGCTCCTTCTCCAGAGCCGGTTGTGGCTCCCTTTGCAGCAGAAAAAGTGCCACTGATTAAAAACATGTTGAACAGAACAATCACGGCAGATGATTTCGTCACTCGCTGCGTCGGGACCTTTGCACACTGGCTGCTCACTTACTGCTTTCTACGTTGCTGCTACGACACCTGTGCTTTCATCCTTGTGGCTTCCAAATTCACTTCACCTGTCTCCTGGAGACCCATGTTTGGACCCGTATCGCACATGTTTACCTTGCGAGGCTTCTGGGGCAGCACGTGGCATCAACTCGTCCGGGATCCTTGCGGGCAGCCAGCCGCCTTTATAACGCACAGTGCCCTCGGCTTGCCACTCAATAATAGGAACGTAGCAACAAGATACTCCAAGCTCATCCTCTCCTTCATGCTTTCAGGTTTGGTCCACGCGGCCGCGGACCTCGCTGCCGGTATCCCCTTTGAAGAATCGGGGTCTTTGCAGTTCTTCCTGACGCAGGCTGTTGGCATCATGGTCGAAGACACTGTGAGGACACTTTGGGGTGACGGGAAAGTTACAGACATTCCCCAGCCGAAAAGGTTATGGTATATTGTGGTTGGATACGTTTGGGTTGGATTTTGGCTTTTCTGGACAACGCCGATATGGTCTTATCCTTCCGCGAGATATTATAATGGGTCTTCATTCCTCCCATTCTCTGTTTTACGACCACTACTCAAAGCTTTGTAGTCTTAACTACATATATTTGGCTAGACGCTTAAATCTCATAAATCATGCGCGAGGTGATCAAAAGCCTCTACTATTAAGTCTACGTCGAAAAGAAATCGTCTTTGAAATTTGATTAGCTGTTATCGTATATTTGAATACATTTTTCATAAAAAAAAAAAGAAATAATGCTTACCTACAAACGTATTATCTGTGTTTAACTTACAACGTGTATATTGTTAACGTTTCAGAATAATCAATTTATGAAGCAACTGTCTGAGCCTCGGGATCTTAATTGCCGAGACAGACATGGCCATACGAGCTAGAGTGTGTCTTGTTTTATCGGTGGCTATATATAGACATACAAATCGTTTGCTGCTTCTCATACAAGAGCGAACGGTGAGCTCTCGAGACTCACAGGAGTCACATGCGATTGTTTATCCCGATTCCCAGCCGATTCGCAATAACCCACAGTATGCGTATTCTCTGCCTTCATGGACGGGGTTCCAATAATGATGTAAGTGCACTCCTCCAACTGTTCCCACCGAGCCAGGCTACTTACTCCTCAGTAGATCTTCAAGATGCAAACGGCCGGATTCCGTTCACTGCTAGAAGACTACGAATTTGATTTCGTGCAAGGGCAAATGCCTCATACAGAAGGTAAGAAGATGGAACCGACCTCTAGAGCACAATCTTACGCCCAACTTCAGGAAATTGGTCACTTCACACCAAGGATTTCTCCTCCTCCAGACTCTGGGGTTATTTCAACATGCTCGATCTCAACGATATTTTAGAAACCGAGCAACAAGTTCTCCAGCTAGCCGCTGAGAATGGGCCGTATGATGGTATTCTCGGCTATTCTCAGGGAGCAACCTTAGCGGCACAGGTGTTGATCCAGAATGCACATGAAACCGGGCACATTCCGAACCGCGAACGACCATTCAAGTTCGCCATCTTCTTCAACGGCGCGACGCCCAGCCGAGTGTTCAAAGTAGCCTCTAAACCGGCGCCAATCGTGCCGGACTTGACACAGCCGCTGGCTCTCAAATTTTTGCACGCAATGAAAGCGAACCCGCTTCTCGGTAGCACGTGTCTGTACCCCGCAGAACATCCTGCAGGGAGCGGACGGCAGATCCTGACGGATGGGACCCTTGGCATGATGAAGTGCGACGCGGCACTTGATGGGAAGCTGATTCGGCTTCCGACCTTACACGTGCGGTGTCAGACAGACGAGGCAGAGCATGGGGAGGAGCTGTACAACCTGTGTGAGGCGAATGTGGCGGAGCAATATTTTCATATTCACAAACATGATTTCCCCAGGGGCTACAACGAGATGCGGGAGATCGCTCGGCTGATTAGGGAGACTGCGGAGAGGGCGTGTGAGCTTTGATCGTTCCGGCTTTTGATGTTACTGCGCCACTTTAAATCACGTGTCATCTCTAGATTTGAAAACACTACTTGAGAGCTCGTTAAAACTTCCAAAAGGGAATCCACTGCAAAATGCTTGTTCTTCCAGTTGGCTACCAGGAGTGAGAAAGTGGTGTCAGGCTACTGAGTGGTATTCTAGTGGCGCGCGAATAGCTGATCTAAGCTGGAGAGAACTGTGCCGTAGTGATTACTAGCGCTCAGACCGCTGCTTGTTTCTTAAAACCCTCTATAACTTTCAGACGCTAGGGCACCTATGTTATAGAGGAGGTTGATATATGTCAAGAGGTTATAGAACTTGTATTAATGGAACACCTCCCCATATTGTTTCCACAGAAAACGGTTCGACAGGGATTCTGCGACAAAGTTCCGACCCAACCTCGGAGGTTCACAGCTCCCCTTCTCGCGTCAGCAGGGCTTGATTCAACAGGCTTGAGTTTGAACTCCTATCACTTTTGAGCGGAGCCTTCACGAGCTTTGAACTAAAGCAACGTTAGACGGTTCGTGCCTCAGAGGCCTATCCTTGTCATGAACCAGTTCGACCGCTCATTAATAAACATCCATAACCGCCAGAAGCTTTTCCAGTCAGTAGCTAAACATGCCACACAGGATCACCAACAGCAACTCGCTAGGCTCTGAGAGCCAGGCGCCAGCGGAGCAGGATGCCATCGCCATCGTTGGGATGTCCTGCAGGTTCCCACAAGAGGCGGAAAACCCTGAAAAGTTCTGGGAGCTATTGCTGCATGGCCGTTCGGCTTTGACTGAAATTCCTGCCCACAAGTTCAATATAGATGCACACTTTCACCCTGACCCGAATCATGGAGGAACTGTGCGTATCCCGTGTCGAGAGACTGGCTTCTCCCGATCTTGTCACTAATTTTCGGTCGCTAGATGAGCTGCAGAAAGGCGCACTTCCTGAAGGATAGCGGATACACCTTCGACGCCCCCTTTTTCAACATCGGCAAGAATGAAGCCATGACTATAGATCCACAGCAACGACTCCTTATGGAGAACGTGTACGAGGCCCTGGAAAACGGTGAGACCCATCAACCCCACATCGAAAAGTAAGATGAATGGGATAGTGCTGATGAAATGCATGTTATAGCTGGAATGCCAGTTGAGGCTGTCAGCGGTACTGAAACGTCCGTTTTCGTAGGTGCATTTACGAACGACTTCCAAACCATTCTCAATACGGACCCTGAAGCACCCGCAAAGTACGCACCGACTGGGAATTCCAACTCAATACTTTCCAACCGAGTGAGCTGGTTCTACGACCTCAAGGGGTGCAGTTTAACGTTAGACACAGCATGTTCGAGCAGTCTAGTTGCCGTGCATCTAGCATGTGAAAGTTTGAGGACAGGCGCCGCAGATATGGTGAGTGCGATATGTTATTTCCAATTTGGAGATGAGCGCTGAACATTACAATTTCAGTCGATCGTGGGTGGTGTCAATGTAATTGAGCAGCCCCAAGCGCTATATCGAATGAGCAAGCTCGGGTTTCTGTCGCCAGATGGTAAATGCTACAGTTTTGACTCCCGCGCAAACGGATATTCTCGGGGCGAGGGTGCCGGCGTCGTTTTGCTGAAACCCCTTAAGAAGGCTTTGGAGGATGGCAATACCATCCGAGCTGTCATCAGAGCCAGTGGGGTGAACCAAGACGGCCGGACACCCGGCATGACTGTCCCGAGTAAATCTGCGCAGGAAGCGCTCATCAGGTCAGTCTATGATTCGGCCGGCCTTGACCTCTCGGACACGGACTATGTTGAGGGGCATGGCACGGGAACAGCTCAGGGTGACCCGATCGAAGCGGGCGCAATCGGAGCTGCGTGGCAGGAGAGGGTTTCAGATGCGCCTCTCTATATTGGCGCTGTGAAGTCCAATATAGGTCATTTAGAGGGCGCCTCTGGAGTGGCGGGAATCATCAAAACTGTCCTGGCTCTCGAAAAAGGTGTTATTCCTCCGAACATCAACTTTGAGAAAGTAAATCCCAAGATCTTGCCTGAAGAATGGAATATCAAGGCGAGTCTATCGAGTCGCTGTGTTTACCCAGGGCTACTTGCTAATTTCCCACGTAGTTCCCCTTAGAGCCAACTCCCTGGCCAGATACTGAAATTAGGAGAGCTTCAATCAACTCGTTCGGATTTGGAGGCACAAATGCGCATGTTGTTATTGACGACGCGTACAATTATCTTCGACTATTTCGTCTAAAGGGAAACCACCGTACTGTTTCATCTAGTCCGAGTGTCATTGAATTGCCTTCGCTGGTCGAAGACAGCAATGGCGTCGAACTTGACGTAAGTAGCGAGGTGCCTAATGGCCACCACAGTGAGACAAACAACACCAAGGACAATGGCAGGAAAATTATCAGAATGGACACCGGAGAAATAAATCTGAACGGAAACGGGCTTGGAACGATGCTCGCCAAATCGTCCAGTATACCAACATCACCCGTCGTCAACGGATATCAGGTGTACGATAGGGAGATTTCAAAGACAAGAGTCTTTGTTTTCTTTTCGTTCGATCAAAACGGGATCAAGAGGATTGGCGAAACTTACTCGGACTTTTTGACCAATCACTCCAATTGCATGGCCGATGCATACCTTGATGACCTGGCATACACTTTGGCTGAGAAGAGAACTATCTTCCCGTGGAGAAGTGCGGTCGTTGCATCTTCCAGAAATGATTTGGTTGAGCGCTTGCCTGGTTTGGCCAGAGCAGCACGCCAGGTGCGGCCAAGCACCTCAAGAAAGATTGGATTCATTTTCACAGGACAAGGAGCCCAATGGCCAGAGATGGGCAGAGATCTCCTAGTTTATCTAGCTTTCCGGGAAAGTCTTGAGGCGGCTTCAGTTTATTTGCATGGTTTAGGATGTCCCTGGACGCTGGTTGGTAAGTGTTGGCAAAAGAACACACTTCTCTCTCTATGCAAGGCTGACGATCGCAAGATGAGCTTCTAAAAGACCCCGAAAGCTCCAGAATCAACCAGCCGGACGTGAGCCAGGCCGCGTGCACGGCGCTACAAGTTGCGTTGGTAGACCTGTTGAGGGCATGGAACGTCTTCCCGTCTCGGGTTGTTGGCCATTCCTCGGGAGAAATAGCCGCCGCGTATTGTTCAGGCGCTGTGACCCGTGAAGCAGCGTGGGCAATCGCCTATTATCGCGGCGTGGTAGCCGCGTCTGTTGCCGGGCAAGGGGGTGCTATGATGGCCGTCGGCATCAGCGAAGAGGCGTTGCAGCCGCACCTCGACAAGATCAATGAAGACCTCGACGGGGAGCTCACGATAGCCTGCTACAACAGTCCCTGCAACTTGACTGTCTCCGGCCATGAGACGAATATTAGCAAACTGGCGGACGCGCTGGAAGCGGATGGGGTCTTCTGTAAACGGCTGAATGTCCCGAACGCCTACCACTCGCAGTACATGAAGGTAGTCGCCAATGATTACCTGCAACTTCTTAGTGCTATTTTCGCGATTTCTGACTTGGCGAAGAATCCAGGCTGTAGCAGAGGAATCGCCGTGTTTTCGTCTGTTACTGGTGGGGAAGTTTCGGCTCACGCACTGCAGAATGCCCAATATTGGGTAGACAACTTGCTTTCCCCAGTCAGGTTTTCAACGTCTTTGCTGGCAATGTGTTCGCCTGCGACAGGCCATAAACCAAAACTCCGAGTCGACCGCGGTACAGATACACCACTTCAACATCTCGTCGAGATCGGTCCTCATCCTGCTTTACAGAGCGCCGTCCCTCAGATCCTAGGTCAGAATGTGGCTCTGTCTGCAATTGAGTACCATCACCTCCTCAAACGGAAGACCCCCGATGTGGAAGCGACTCTCTCGACTGTGGCGAAACTCTTCTCCAGCGGCTACCCAATCGATCTCGTTGCAGTTAATCACGCAAGTCAACACGGCGAGGAAGACTCGACACAACCACGAATGCTAGTCGACCTCCCGCCCTACCCCTTTAATCACAGCCAGGCCTACTGGCCCGAGAGCCGACTCAGCAAGAACTTCCGTTTCAGAAAACACCCCCGACGCGATCTGCTAGGTGCTCCTGTGCCGGATTGGAATGTCAACGATCCAAAATGGCGGCAGCTCCTTCGAGTATCCGAGAACCCCTGGCTTAAGCACCATAAAGTCACGGGAAGAATTGTTTATCCTGGCGTTGGGTATATTATCATGGCGATCGAGGCCGCTAGACAGCTATATGAGGCGCAAGAGGCCAAGATCACTGGGTTCCGTCTACGCGACATTGCTATTCGGTCTGCTCTTCAGATTCCTGAAACCGAAGAGGGTGTTGACGTCATGCTCTCGATGCCGCCTGCTACTGAATCAAGCCTCGCGGATTCTGTGACGTGGAAACAGTTCAAGATCATATCCTACAATCCCATCACAAACGAGTGGACTGAGCACTGTAGAGGCTTGGTCAAAGTTGAGATGGAATCGAACCCGAGCCCTCTAGGGACCACGCAGGCAGATGACGATCTCGAGACACGGCAGCATGACAAGGATGAACTGAGTCAAAACTGCACTGTGCCATTTGACATGACAAGGGCATACACTGAGCTCGAGACCATCGGGCTCTCCTTTGGGCCTCTATTCAAGAATCTCTCTGAAGTCAGACGAGGCGGTGGTGCAGGCCAAGCAATTGGTCAGATCACTATACCGGATGTCGCCGCTACACAACCCAAAAATTTCACCGAACCCCATATCATACATCCTGCAACGATGGATAGCATGCTTCATCTCGTCTTAGCTGCTATCCAGGACAAAACCGGCCAGTCAAGATTGACGGAGCCAATGGTGCCTGTTTTCATTAGCGGAGTGTGGGTAGCAAAAAACTTAGACTCCAGTCCTGGCACTGTGCTCTACGGCCATAGCACCGCTGAGAATGTGGCACACAAGAAGCTTTGCGGCGGTATCTCAATTTGGGATGAAACTGCAAACCCTAAGGTCCGTTTCAGTGGCATCCAGTTCGTGCAGTTGCAGTCTTCGACTACGAGCCAGAAACGGCAAGTGAGCTTCAACATGGACTGGAAGCCGGATGTGGATCTTTTCGACCCTCGGGAATGTAAACGGTATCTGCTGGCGTCGGTAAAGCCAATCAAGTTCCAGACTGCCACTGTCTACCGGATGGCAGAAGCATTCAATCTAGCATCCATTATATACATCACCGAGGCCCAGGAAAAGTTGAACGATATCATCGTAGATGATCTACCACAGCATTTGCAGAGATACCTTGCCTGGATGAAATACCAAGGCGGGCTACTTCGCGAAGGTAAAATTCTGCACCAACGAGCTGAGTGGCAACTGGTGCTGAAAAGTTCCAGCCTCCGCGAGAAGCTCTTGGCTGAGGTGGAGAAGACAGGACCAGAAGGGCAGCTGACAAATCGCATGGGTACTAATATTGTTCCCATCTTACGTCAGGAAGCCGACGCGTTGCAACTTATGTTCGGCGATAGTCTGCTCGACCACTACTACCGAGAGCTTCATGGCACCGAGAATATCCACCAACTGATCCGTTCTTACATTGGCCTCTACAGCTTCAAGCACGCTAATCTCAAGATTCTTGAAATCGGTGCTGGGACTGGCGGCACCACACTCCCTGTTTTGGAAACCCTCAGTCCATCGGATGGAAACCCCAGGGCTGTTCAATACACGTATACGGACGTCTCACCAGGATTTTTTGAGAATGCCAAAGCCAAGTTCAGATCGTATCTCAATATTGTTGAGTTTCGGCGACTTGACATTGAGAAGGACCCACTTGCTCAGGGGTTTGATGAGGGGCATTACGACATGATCATTGCCGCTAATGTTCTGCACGCTACTGCGGATATTTCGAAGGCACTTGGCAATGTCAGGAAACTTTTGAGAACTGGGGGAGTGCTTCTTCTGCAGGAGGCAGTGAACCCAGCACTCCTGTCCGGGCCACTGGCTTTCGGGACTCTTCCTGGTTGGTGGTTAGGGCACGAAGAGTCACGCCGACTTTGGCCGATTCTAGATGAGTTTCAGTGGAATAACGCCTTGAGAGACTCTGGATTCAGTGGAACTGATCTGGTTTTGAAAGACCACGAAGATCAGAAAATTCACGCCCAGAGTTTGATCGTAGCCACAGCGCATCGCACCTTGTCTCTGCAACAACAACACCTCAACGACTCTTCGGTCATCATCATACCATCCCCATTTTCGTCCTCGCTGGCATTGGAAGTAGAGAAGAGCCTCCTAAGCGCTGGTATCGGCGACGTCAAGATTTTAGGGGATGATGAGGGTCTGGCAGGAGCAGACTTTAAAAAATGTGTCTGCATTGTGCTACGAGAACTTGATGCCTCTATCTTTAAAGACATCAGTGGAGAAGAGTTTGAAGCTATGCGTAAACTGCTAACGACATGCAAAGACCTTGTCTGGATAACTGGAAACCCGATCCACAACCCCGATTTGGGCATCTCAATAGGCCTGATCAGAAGCATTCGGTGGGAGAGAGACCTCGACGGCTCTAATCTAGTCACCATTTCTTTCGACTCACTCGACTCACCACCGGCGGACATGGCAAGCCAAATCACCCGCGTCTTTGACTACGAATTTCGCCGACCGAATAATAAACACCACGCGGAGTACCGCGTCAATAACCACACAATATCTATCAACCGTCTCATCAACGCGCCGTACCTCGACGAGTATCTTTCAGTCAAACTCAATGCCCGCGTAGCTATGCCACAAGCATTTCGCGCCAACCCTAACCGCGCACTGAAACTAGGCACTGACTTCCCCAGCCTGCTGAATAGGCTGCAGTTTGTGGACTGCCCTCTGCATGCAACGTCTCTGGAGCCGCACGATGTCGAGGTGTCCATTGCCGCCACAGGCCTCAACTTCCGCGACGTCATGTGCGCCATGGGTGAGGTGGCTGGCGACGTCTTCGGAGCCGAAGGGACGGGAACTGTGACACGTATCGGCGCCGAGGTCAGCGGCCTTGCTGTTGGCGACAGAGTTGCTCTCCTGGCCAGCTATACGGGATGTTTCGCTACTCACGCCCGCACGGTTGATATGGCTGTGGTCCCGCTTCCAGACGATGTCTCGTTCGAGGAAGCAGCGGGAATGCCTGTCATTACGTGCACTGTATACTATTCCCTCGTGGATCTCGCCCGACTGCGCAAGGGCGAGTCCGTCTTGATACATGCAGCGGCGGGCGGTGTGGGACAGGCAGCTATCATGCTTGCGCAACATCTTGGGGCTAACATCTTCGCGACTGTGTCGACCGAGGAGAAGAAGAACTTGCTGATCGCAACGTATGGTATCCCGGAAGACCATGTCCTATATAGCCGAGATCTGTCATTCGGCAAGGACATCATGAGGCTAACGAAGGACCGTGGCGTTGATGTTGTCCTGAACTCTCTGGCTGGCGAAGCTCTTCGCGTCTCGTGGAACTGCGTCGCTCCATTCGGGAGGTTCATTGAGATTGGAAAGAGGGACATTTTCTCCAATGGACGGCTTGAGATGTTCCCATTCTCGAGGAACGTGACGTTTGCCTCGTGCGATCTGGAGACGGTCATGAAGCTGGACCAGCCTTTGATGGCAAGACTATTACGGGACAGTATGCTTCTTTGGAGTCAAGGTGTTTTCAGGCAGACTACACCCCTGAATGTGTTCCCGTACTCAAATATCGAATCGAGTTTCAGATTGCTTCAGTCTGGGAGACATATTGGCAAGATTGTGCTGACGGCTGGGAAGGATGATGTGGTTCCCGTAAGTACCTAACATTCAATGCTTGCTAGTGTGAGGAGAAAAAAGACTAATACGACTAATTAGGTGGTACCACCGCCAACACCAGACTACCAATTCTCAGAAGGAGCTAGTTATGTGCTTGCTGGAGGATTAGGAGGACTAGGGAGAAGTATTGCGAAGTGGATGGTCTCCCGCAGCGCTCGTCATTTCATCTTCCTTTCCCGATATGGCGCCCAATCCGAGGCAGCCCAGACTTTACTGACAGAGCTCAAGGACAATGGATGTCAGATCGCCGTCTACGCCTGTGATGTAAGCAACGCAAAACATCTTGAACAGGTTATCACGGAGTGTTCGTCCACAATGCCACCCATCAGGGGTTGCATTCAAGGAGCTATGCAGCTGAAAGACTCGGCTTTCGAAACTATGTCACACTCAGACTTCACCGCCGCTATACGCCCCAAGGTTCACGGCTCGTTCAACTTACACAATATCCTCCCTTCAGACCTCGATTTCTTCGTACGTACTCCTGACGCTCATAATTCCCCTCTTTGAATGTCTCATGTGTCGGGACTTAAGACAACTTCTTTTCTCGTGACACAGACCTTGGGACTTCTAAGGTCACCTTGATATGACAATAACTGACGCCTGAAAATGGACAGATCATGCTCTCCTCTATTTGCGGCTTAATCGGCAATAGGGGTCAATCTAACTACGCGGCCGGCAATACATACCAAGACTCGCTCGCCTACTTCCGTCGGCAGCAGGGACTGGCAGCGTCAACCATCGATCTCGGCAGCATGCTATCCGTTGGCTTCATTGCCGAGCACGCCCAGACGGTGAACCCATACGCGCTAGCAGCGGAGACAATTCGCGAGGACGAGTTCCATGCCATTCTGGAGTACCACATCGATCCACAATACAAGGATGCACCAGCCCAAGTAGCCGTCGGGCTTGCTACCAAGGCTGCGTTCGCCAAGAAGGGCATTCCGGAGCCGTCCTTCCTGCACCATCCGCTGTTCACTCTGCTGCAATCCTCCTCATTTGGGTCTAACTCTGCAGACGGCGAAGACGAGTCCTTCGCGGCCCTGCGCACTGCCCTACTCGCTGCCAAGTCTGCCGAGGAGGCTGTGGCGCTGGTGGTGCAGATGCTTGTGGAACGCCTGGCATCTGTCATGGCTTTACCGGCTGAGGATATCGATTCCAGTAAGCCGGTACATTATTATGGAGTGGACTCATTGGTTGCGGTAGAGTTTCGAAACTGGTTGGGGAAAAATCTCGAGGCTGAGATCGAGGTGTTGGATATTATGGGTGATGGTAGCATTGTGCAGTTGAGTGAGAAGATTGTGAGTTCGAGTAAAATTCTCACAGTCGGGGGCAGTGCTGTTAAGCAAACCGAGAACTGAGTTTGTTTTGTGGCGGTTGCCAAATTTTCGCAAAGCTTTATTGTAGCAATTGGTATTCTCTATTCGTTCGTTCAGCTGCGGCCAGGTGCTGTACTTTTTGTGACGGCAGTACAGGTCACCTGATGGAGCACTGACCTAAGTACGAAAGGTACCGTATTCTGCCTGTATTTATCGCTGGGGGGAGTAGATCCCTACTTCATATTTCTTACTTTGAAAGGGGAGGAATTTAGACGATTCAAGTGCTTCCAGAGCCTGACTCTAATCGCCGCATCGTATGAAGCTAAAACATGTGACATTTATACCCCTACTCCTTATGGGACCGCCCTTTTGCGGTCCAAAAGGGGGGCGCGGGCCCCGTATCAGTCTGTACTGCCCCGGCGCGTATAGACTTATATTTAAAAAGGTTATATCCTAAAAGGCCTAGACTACAGGTATAGCTCCGTCTCTCCTCTTACTAGTTAACTGCCTTATAGTATTAAATAGGACCTCTCCTTAGCTGATACTAATATATCCTAGGAGAGTATACTAAGGAAAAGGGGAGGAAGATATTAGAACTGACTATTATTAATTGAATTAGGTCTTATTACTTATTAAGTAAATAATCTCTTAATTAGCCTCTTAGAGCTCTGGTATAGCTTACTTACTTAGCTTAGTATATAAAAGAAAGAGAAGAGAAGAGAGCCGGGATTAGAAAAAAAAAGAGAGTATATATATATATATATATATATATATATAAAGTTATTAAAGAAAAGATAAATAAGAAAGAGTCTAGTAAAGAGTCCGTAAGAGACGTTCGATCGATCTCCTTATATTATAACAGTCCGGTATTTACTCGTGTAAATACAGAGGGCTATAATTAATCTCTGATAATCGAGAAGTAAGTATATCACGTAGATATTATAAGATAGTTACTAAGTATCACGTAAGAATGCTATTTAAAGTTAAGTATAAAGCTCTTATCTAATAGCAGATATACTAGTCTTATATAGAACTTTTGTAGATAATAAGACCGCTGAAACTGCTAGACCCTTAGCGGTCTATTAGTCTAGGCGATCCTTAATTACGTAACCTTAAGTCATGTAATCCTGTAGTCCTATAGCTATCTAGTTATTTACTCTATTAAACTATTATATAATATAAGTAAGTCCTAGGATCTTATTAGCTTCTAGGAGCTACTCCCTGTAACAACGTAATATTACTAAGTGTAGTATCAAGTATAGGAGTAAGAGGGTAGGTAAATAGTAATATTATAGGTCTGGTACAAAGGAAATAAGAAGGTAAGGAGCCCTCAGAGGGGGAGCGGTTCTATATATACACGAATCTGGTCCGGCTTCCGTCCGGTAATATTCCGGCTAAACCTGAGTACCCCTATTTCCAGCACTTCCATCACTTCAACGTTACAAACCTCGTCTGCGTTATAATAGCTTTCATATACGTGGAAGACTCCGGTGAGATCTTTACGTCGAAACTTGAGAATATCTTCTTGCTTCGATCGACCGACTTATTATATTCCATAATACTTTTCGAGAACATTATCGTAATTTATCGTAAGCAAGATTGCTCCGCTTTCGTATAGCGCCTTGAGGACGTCGAGAAGAGCAGGATATCTAATTTCTCAACTCAGACTCTTAAAAACCAGTTCTAATCATGTAAGGAATTAATTATATTGCTTTATCTAGTTGCTTAAAATACTTGCAGCGTCTAGTAAGCTACCGACTTCTGGATTTTTAATCGCCTTATATACTCTTCTTATCCGTCTATCAGATACCTCCACGATATTCTCCTCGATCAGATAATCCAGACTATTGCGAATCAGACCCGTTTATGTGATTCGAGAAAGAGCTTTCCTAGATAAGTCTACCGTTATATTAAGTGTAACTCCGGCGCCCGTTATAATTACGAGCCGGTGCTTCTTCAGGGCTTCACGAAGTCGTGCGAGGATTTCCTCTTAACGTCGCGCAGCCTCCCTAATAGCTTCACCTTATATCGCTCATATCAACTTTTGTTACTAAACAGGATAAAGGCATGTATACCGAGTAATTCATTGTTATCGTGGGAGGAGGTGTAGAGCTTTTGTCGTCTAAGTGTAAACTTGGTGTACAGGATCCCACCTGTTGCATGCTGTGAGGGGCAGCGTGAGGGTGTTCGTCTGCCGCTCGATCATCTTCTGTATCCCCTCGATATCATGGCTCGTAAGGACAAGTTTTATTCTGGACGCCATGCCCAATGATCCGTCGGACTTCTGTTGAAGCGCTGAGAGCTGGGCATCGATCTTCCCGACAAGTGTCTTGCAGCAAAGGAGTGATGAATCCAGGTCCATGATCAGCTGGTGATGGGCTTCAGATGGACCCGTTTCAATCCACTCCTGGATCTTGGTCAAGGCAGCTTTGAGGACTCCCATCTGGCTACCGAGGCTGAGAGTGGCGAGGTCGGCGACCTGCCACTGTGCCTGAAGTTCGCGAATAGTGCTGATAGACTTGCTGAGAAGCTCAATAATGGCGCCAACTGAAGCAACCGTTCCGACGATAGTGAGCGGATCAGCCATCTCAACATAGTTAGACATGGTTTTAGGACTTTACATACATTCGAGCGACTTGGGCAAAGTGCGGCTTCAAAGCAAGACGGTGTGCGGAAGGAAGCTTGGCAGTCCTA